>CM067326.1:29851747-31107997 GCA_034376525.1 Nicotiana benthamiana
ATATTGTACATGGATAGTGACTGCTCAAAACATATGACTGGAAGTAAGAACTAGTTTCTTTCACTTGAGGACTTAAAAGGAGGTAATGTCTCCTTTAGAAATGGGAATAAATGTGAGATTATTGGGGTTGGAAAGGTAGGTAAGGCAGAATATCACTCCATTGAGAATGTCTACTTGATAGATGGCTTGAAGTATAGCCTAATCACTGTGTCACAACTATTTGACAGAGGTAACCATATAGCATTTACCTCTACCAAATGCTTTGTCCACCGCCAAGATTGTTTTGCGGGGAAAAAGAGTTCGTAATATTTACATTGTAGTCTTGTCTACTCTTTCAGAAAATAAATTCACTTGCTTAAGTGTGTTAGATAATGATCCCCTCTTGTGGCACAAAAAACTTGGTCATGCAAGTCTGAATCAACTCATCAAATAAATCTCCAAGGACTTGGTAATAGGGCTACCTAATATCAAAGTTCAAGGAAGACAAAGTATGTGAGGATTGTACAAGGGGGAAACATTTAAGATCATCCTTTAAAAGCAAGAAAATAGTAAGCACAGCCAGGACGTTAGAACTGGTTCATTTGGATCTTTGTGGTCCAATGAGGACATAGAACAGAGGTGGTAAGAAATATGTGATTGTACTTGTTGATGATTATTATAGGTTTACCTAGGTAATATTCTTAATATCTAAAGATAAAATATTTGACATGTTTATTGTTTTGTTAGAAAGACTCAGAAATAATTAGGTAATCAACTTGCATCCATTAGGTCTAATCATGGAACTGAATTTGAAATGCTAAGTTTACTGAATTTTGTGATGATCATGGTATAGATCATAACTTCTCTGCCCCCAGGACTCCTAAAAAAATGGAATAGTTGAATGAAAGAACAAAACTTTTGAAGATATAGCTAGAACTATGCTTCTTTCTAGTAAAATGCCCCACAACTTCTGGGCAAAGGCTCTAAACACTACATATTACACAATCAACTGGTGCATGACTAGACCTCTTTTAGAGAAGACTCCTTATGAGTTACTTAAAGGGACAAAGCCAAATATATCGCATCTTAGGGCATTTGAATGCATTTTCTTTGTGCACATAATGGAAAGGACTCCCTAGATAAGTTTGATCTCAGAAGTGATGAAGGAGTATTCTTAGGATATTCTTCATATAGCAAAGCATATAAAGTGTTCATTACATGAACTTTGTGTGTAGAAAAAAGTGTGCATGTAGTGTCTGATGAAACTAACATTCTTTTTGAGAGACAGGAACATGAATATAAGGCTATTGGGCTAGTAAAAGATTTGATTGAAGTCTCATCACAACCTAAAATGGCACCAAAAGAAGGAACAAGTGATGGAATAGGTTTTTCCATCTAGGGTAACTTGACAGGGGGAATTGATCAAAGAGGAACTGAAACCAATCCCCTAAATGAACTTGTCCATGACCCTATTACTCAGCAACAGAACATGGGAGAAACCTTTAGCAGAAATCAATAGGTTGTGAAACCTCATAAGTATCAAAGTTCTCCTCCTAATGAGAACATAATTCCTGATCCAAATTCTGGAGTCAAAACTAGATCACAATAAAAGAATTTGTGTACTTTTGATGCTTTCCTATCTCTTATTGAACCTAAAAATATTGTTGAGACTTTGGATGATATAGATTGGGTAAATGCAATGCAAGATGAATTCAATCAGTTTTACAGAAGTCAAGTATGGCATCTAGTTCCAAGACCCAAGGACAGATCAGTCATTGGCACAAAATAGGTCTTCAGGAACAAACTTGATGAAGATGGAACTATTACAAGAAACAAGTCAAGACTGGTGGTCCAATGTTACATCCAAGAGGTGGGTATAGATTATGATGATACTTTTGCTCCAGTTGTAAGACTAGATGCAATAAGACTCCTCATAGCCTTTACAACATACATGGAATTTACTCTTTATTAGATGGATGTCAAAAGTGCATTCCTGAATGGCTACCTAAATGAAAAAGTGATTGCGAAAAAACCTCCACGGTTTGAAAGCAAGGAATGTCCTGAGCATGTGTACGAATTAGACAAGGCTCTTTATGGTCTCAAGCAGGATCCTAGAGAAAGGTATGAACAATTGTCCAAATTCCTGCTTGTAATATGGGTACAAAAGAGGTAAAATTGACAGTACTCTGTTGTTGAGGGAAAAAGGTCATTTATTCTAGCTGATAAAGTAGCTGATTCTAGAGTATGTTTCCGAGGGATTAGGAAGAGCCAGGAGGATTTAGCCCAGAGGAGAAGAGAGGATCCGATTCTCGCTTTGCCCCCGAAAGAGTCAGAATCCATTCTGACTTCCAGGCCATTTCATTCAACTGAAGCTAATTCTACTGCTACTGTAAGAGTTCCGGGTGAAAGGATCTTATAGTGGTAAAAATATATGTTGATGACATAATCTTTGGGGCCACCACTGACAAACTAAGAAAGGTTTTTTCCAAATTAATGGGGAGTGAGTTTGGAATGAGTATGATGGGTGAGCTTAATTTTTTTTAGGCTTCCAGATCAATTAAAGCCCAAATAGAACTATGATCTATCCGCAAAAATATGCAAAAGAGCTTTTCAAAAAATTTAAAATGGATAAATCAATGGAAATAGACACCCCTATTGTAACTGCTACTAAGTTAGACATAGATGAATCATCTGTTGATCAGAAGTTGTATAGGGGTATGATTGATTCACTTTTGTATCATACTTCCAGCAGAACTGACATAGTTTTCAGTGTAAGGCTTTGTGCCCACTTTCAGGCTAATCCAAAAGAGTCTCACTTGACTGCTATCAACAGGATACTGAGATATTTGAAAGGCACTATTGATATGTATCTTTGGTACCCTAAAGATAGTAATTTTAATCTAGTAGGGTATGATGATGCTGATTATGCAGGTTTTCTTATGGATAGGAAAAGCACCTCGGGTATGGATCATTTTCTTGGTTCATGAGTTGTATCATGGTCCACTAAAAAGAAAATTCTGTGGCCTTATCCACTGTTGAGGCTGAATATGTTGTTGCTGCCTCTTGTTGTGCTCAAATGCTTTGGATCAAACAGCAGCTGGTAGATTTTGGCATTGAAGTTAGTAGGATTCCTATATTCTGTGATAACACTTGTACT
Organism: Nicotiana benthamiana; assembly: GCA_034376525.1. NCBI lineage: Eukaryota > Viridiplantae > Streptophyta > Magnoliopsida > Solanales > Solanaceae > Nicotiana > Nicotiana benthamiana. The sequence continues at coordinate 29,854,884 of CM067326.1, forward strand.
ATAAGTATGACAAATAACCATGTTCATGATAAGAGGACTAAGCACATAGATGTTAGACACCACTTCTTAAGAGATAACTATGAGAAATGATTGATCTCCATAGAATTTTGTGCTATTGATAAACAAATTGATGACATCTTCACTAAAGCACTGAGTAGAGAGACCTTTGAGAGGATAATGTTAGAATAAAGGCTGATTAAGATCACCTAGTATGTCCAGCTCAGAAAGTACAATGAAAAAAATTGAAAAAAATGATTTTTTTTTTGCTAAGAACCTGAACTTGTGTAAATATCTAAATTAATTCTTACTCAACTTCATACTTTAATTGGTATACTCCTATATGTATTAATATGACTCACTATTCTCTTACAACATTTTCTCTATTATGGTCATTTGAGGCATTTTCAAGAGAATTCTAAATGAATAACCTGGTTCATCGGTATGGGTTCGTCTGAGAGCTAAGGTATGTATTCTATTCTCTGCAGAATTAGAAATATGAATGTTTAAATCATACATTGTTCAATTCCTAGAAAATTCTTTCCTTTATATTTGAACCAGTTCCATCTGCCTAGTACTCTAAACGAAAAATTGCCCAAATCTAAGAAGATAAATTGATCATTCAAACCTGAAAGTTCAGATTGATTAAACCTCTAATTGAACACTGTTAAAGCTGTTGTTACCCATTAAATGTGTATTTCTCTTTAAATACACATCATTCCTTCCGCCAACTCAATAATTCTAAACCATCAAAATTTCTTTTCACGCTCACTTGCCTTCTTCTTCTCCAAAATTCTAACTCACTAATTCTCTCAAAAAATTCAGCGATCATGACCAACCTACAAGATAATCTTGGAACTCCTCCATAACCCACTCCATCTGATGCATATCCCTCACCTCTACCTAGCACAACGCCCAAACCTAGGCTGAGAAGGGTTAAAATACTTGCTCAAAAAACAGTAGCGAGTGGAGCTCTCAGGCAAAAAATTAAATGAGAAATTAAAAGCGAGACAAGCCCCACACTCCGACTCCAACTATAATTCTGAGTCGTACAAATCCACTAGTGAGTTGAAAAGACTTGGGTATTCTATCTCTGAAAAGACTCAAGAATCCCCTTCTAAGGTAAGTTTCTCTGTATATGAAAATCTAGAAACTAGGTTTTTTTTGTTAGATCTATTAAGGATATAGAATTACCAGAGTTATGAATGAGTATAAGTATAAAGAATTCTGAGAAAAAAGAGAGACGGGGTGCATGTGGTGAAGATAGGGAAAATGAGAAAAGAGTGTTGGATCATTTACCCACTGCTGGGCTGTCTATGCCTACTATCTGTGGGGCTGGCAAGAAGTCAGTGGGAAATGGTTCTGGTGAGGCTGCTGAAGGGTTTGTTTACTTAAGTTCATAAAGAGATGAACCCGGTTCATCAGTTGAAGAAACCCTAGCAAACCTTTTGAAAAAGGTTGGAGCGATTTATGATCCACAGAAAAGGCGACCTACCACACAAAACCCCCCAGTTTCTCCCAGATCTTCTAAAAAGAGAAAGGCTTCCTCCCCAACACCTACTGACACTTCCTTACCAAAGGCAAGAGCCACAATAAGCAGGGTGAAATAGAGTAAGGCTAATCTATAAAGGGATTTAGATGAAAGTAAGAAAAGTAGAATGGATAATGGAAAAGGGAAGGTTGCAAAGTCCTCAGAGGCTGCTGAAGTCGAGGAGATGAAATAGGCCCATCAAGAAAAGGTTACAGAAGTGGAGGTTTAGATTCCCAAGCCCAAAATTCCCAAGACTTCTTCCAAGAAATCTTCTCTGTATCTGAGGCTGATGAATCTTCACTAGCCAATGGGACAAGGTCTGCAGTTAAAAATAAATACACAAATAATTCTGAAGATGAGGAATGGAGTGGTGAAGAAGTAGAAGATGATTTTGACGGTGAACATGACAAGATTTCCTTGTTTGGCAAAAGAAAGATCTTAAAGGGTAGACTTATGAAAGACCTAGTTGAACCAGGAATGATAAGACTGGTGGATGCCTTAGTTGCTAAGGGATGGAAGGACATGGTCCTTCAGATGGATTGTAGGCTAGCTAGAAATGAGCTAATTGATTTTATGGTAAATGTAGAGGTTAAGGATGGAAAGGTTAGTAGCCTGGTGAAAGGAGTTCAAACGTCCTTTGATAGAGAAAACATGGGAGAGATCCTGGACATACCCTCTGAAGAGTTTGCTGACTATACAAGGCAAATGTGGCCTTACCTGGACTCCCTCCCTACTTCTCTTGCAATTACCAGGAGGTTTTGTGATTTTGAAGATATGAATAAATCCAGGGCTGCGCAAAAAAGTGAAATGAGGCCTGAGTACAATGTCTTGTTTGAATTTGTCAATAAGTGTTTATTACCTAGACAAGAGAGAAGACAAATTTCCAATTACATGGATCTAGGTCTTATGGAGTGACTGGAAAGTGGAAGGCAAATTAGTTAGCCCACCTTCATCATCAAGCGACTGGATAGGGTCATCAATTGCTCCAAGGATCATGCTACCCCCTATGGCATTATTCTGACTACAGTTATTGATAGGTGCAATGTGGCTCTGAAGAAATAGGAAACAACCTCGAGCAAGGACAACTTTGGCATTAATACTCTGATTGCTTGTGACTATTTAGAAAATGCCATCCTAAATGAACCTGGTTCATCTAAGAAGACTCCTATCAACATCAAAGTCAGGGCTCTGGTTTAGGAATGTGAAGCCAAGGATGCTGAGATAGCTAGGCTCAAGGCTCGTGTGGCAGAGGTGGAATCTGAGAAGGATGTCCTCATAACTGAGCTTACCAAAGAAAATGAGAAAAATGGTGGAATTCTTTATAATATGTTGAATCTTCTTCAAGCCTAAAACCAACCCTCTAGCTCCCCCAAGCCTTAGCACTCCTAGCTTTTGTCTCCTGAACTTGTTCAGTACCTTTAGTGAACTAGATTAGGGATTTTTCTCATTTTTTGCTCATGTTTTGAATGTTTTTTCTTTCTTATTGTTAATTGCGGTGGCAACATATATCTATCAATAAGAGCTACTATTTTGCTCTTGTTCAATGTTAATCTTTCCTTGATAGTTTAAATATATTTGCTTGATTAGTGATAATTAAAAAATGATTGCAGTTGCAGTTGCCTTGGTGGCCATGAGTACTTATTAAAATCTGGGACTCACACTTTGCATGAAAATTTTCATTGATTCCAAAATGGGGAAGATATGTTTTGCCTTGGTCGGAATGTGTTTTGTAGGGCAGGAGTAGATTTAGGCTTGAATTGGAAAAATTGAGTTTTTGGCGCTTTCCGATTGATAGGTGAGATTTTGATATAGGGGTCGGAATGGAATTCCTGAAGTTGCACTAGCTTCATTATGTCATTTGGGATGTTGGTGAAAAATTTCAGGTCATTCAAACGTGGTATGGTTAGTTTTGGATCAAAACCATAATTTAAAAGATTTTAAAATTCTTAGGCTTGAATCCGATGCGAATTTGGTGTTGTCATGTTATTTTGAGTGTTTCGAATGTTTGAACAAGTTTGAATAAGGTTATGGGTGAGGGTTTTGTTGTTGGTTGAGGTCCTGGGGGCCTCGGGTGAGTTTCGCGTGGTCAATCGGATCACTTGATGAAGATTGGAATTGTAGAGATCTATTGTTCAGTGTTGTAGACTTTTAACATTTGCGTTCGTGAGACGGGAGCCGTGATCACGAAGGGTTAGCTGGAGAGGCTCAGATTTTGGCCTTCGCGTTCGCGAGAAGGTCTTCACGTTCGCGAAGGCTGGGAAGTTATTCATCGTGTTCGTGAGGTATGTTCTGCATTCGCATAGAGGAAGAGTGGACAGCTGGGTCAGATGCATCTTATTCATCGCATTCGCGATTGTGTAACATGATCGTGAAGGCCTGTCTGAGTAAAGCATCGCATTCAGAATGGTTTGTTCGCGATCGTGAAAGAGGAAATTTGGCAAAAGTAAGTTTTGTGCTTCGCGAACACGAGGCTTTGACCACGTTCACAAACAAGGATTTTTATGCCTGGGCAGAATGATTTAAAAGGGCTATTCCATGACTTTGAGGCTAAGATTCTCCATTGTTGGCTGATTTTGAAGCTTGGGAGAGCTAATTGAAGAGGAAATTTAAGAGGATTTCATGGATGTAAGATTTTTGGACCCTAAACTTGTTTCTATGATGAATTTTATCATTTTAAGCTTGAAACCATGGAAAACTCAGTAGCAAAAATGGGTAATTAGGGCTTGAGATTAAAGACCTTTGAGTGGAGATTTGAGGGGTCATTTGAGGTCCGATTTTCATGTCCTTGATATGGGTATACTCGTCTGAGGATGAGGATTCTGTTAATGTGACTTTTGTTGAATTCCAAAACATTGGCCGGGGGCCCGGGTTTGAGCAATTTTGGGCTTTTTGATGTGAATTGGATGTTTTTGAGTAGGCTTCATTCACTTAACGTATTTTAATGGTTACGTACTTATTTTGGCTATATTTGGAGCATCCAAAGGTCGATTATTGTGAGAAAAGGTATTGCAGGCTAGCGCTTGGATCGGATCGAGGTGATTAATTATTGTAAATTCTAAGTTTGAAACCTTGAATTTTCACATTGTAATGCTATGTTGAGGTGAGGAACACGTTTGATGATGAGCATGGGTCATACACTATTGGGGATTGTGACTTGGTCGATCCCGATTGATGGCTGAATGCCTTATTTGGGCCTAGTGCCAACTATTTGAATCCTTCGGGGCTTTTTATTGAGATTTCATCACAATTTTGACTTATTACTTGAACTCAGCCTTGTTATTTTCTACTGTATTCTTTCTCAACCATGTTTACTCAGTCTTAACACTTAAATGATGTTTGGGCTGAGGAACACTATTTAACTATTGCCCGAGGGGCTTGTGAGGATTTTAGAGTTAGTAAGGCTGATGGCCTATGTTGTGAGGAAACGCTGATACTGAATTGAGGTCGAGGTCCTGAGACATGTACGCCACGAGATGGCTTATTATTGTGCTTGGGTCGTAAGGGGCCCCTCCAGGAGTCTATACACCCCCTAGTGAGCGCGGGTACCCATTGTGATGTGAGATATAGCCCGAGGGGCTGGTATTATTCTATGTGATTATCCGAGGGGCTGGTATTCTTCTGAGATATTGCCCGAGGGGCGGATTTAATGACATTGTGCCTGAGGGGCGAACCTTATGTGCTTACCTTTCTTATTTGCCTGTCATTTGCCTGTTTAATTATGTTTTGTGCCCGAGGGGAATATTTCTGTGCTTATCTGCACTAATTGTTATGCATTCATTTGCATAACTATTGAAAAAGTCATTTTCAAAGAAGCTTAAACCGAGCTAAGATGTTTTAAGGGATTTTACAGTTTCATTGTTTTTTACTATTTTTTGAACTGCTTCTATACAACGTATTGAAGCACTTTTCGTGATTTCTTAATATTCAGACTTTAGTTATGATTATTACTCATTTAGTTGGAGTACTCACTTTACTCCCTGCACCTTGTGTGCAGAATCAGGTATTTCTACACCCCTGTAGCAGGTTTTAGCTAATTGGAGGCAGAGTTATCGGAGTTTAGCAAGGTAGCTGCAGACTTTCGGAGCACTACTTTTCTCCCTCTTTATTTCATTCATTTGTATTTTGGTACACTTTGGACTTTCAGTAGTATTTAGACCTTAGTAGATGCTCGTGACTTGTAACACCCCGATGTCGGACTTTATTCATTTCCGCACTTATTTTATTTTGTGAATCGGTGCTTGTTGGGGATTTATCCTTATAAATGACATAAATTGACTTACTAAACTGGTAACACTAAATTTGAAAATTGTGTCGGCTGGCTTTGTCTTCACGAGATGTGCCATTATGACCGTGTCCGGTTTGGGGTCGTAACAAGTTAGTATCAGAGCCTAGGTTACATAGGTCTCACGAGTCATAAGCAGGTTTAATAAACTCTTGCACATCGGTATAGAGATGTTTGTATTTATTCTTGGGAAGCTGCAGAACAATTACGAGAAAAATTTCACATTCTTGAAATTTTTATCGTGCGTCCTAGATTCAACTTAAAAAATAATCTTTGAATTTTCTTCCATCTGTTCGTATGCACGCATGAGCACTCAGTATCAGATATGCATCGATGGCTTGGGATTACCTGATCGAGGGGTGGGATATGATCTCTGTGTGTTTGATGTTGGGCCAGTCTGGAGGACTTGAGGCCGGATTTCTACCTATAGCTTTAGTACCGAGGTGCTAATTATGTGAGCCATGTTTCTTAACTTGTATTTTTGGTAGTGCCCCTATTAGTAGAAGCGATGGCTGGATAGTTATGTGATGAGTATGATGTGACTGTAAGATGTGTTCATATGATTTAGAAGCAACGAGAAGGGTCTACTGGAGGATAGAAGAGTTATCAAGTGCTTGATTTCCATCTTGATTCGAGGTATAGCCCCGAGTTATGGGTGTGTGAAGAACCTTTTCATCTATCCTAGTTAAGAGTGAAGTAAACTTCATGTTGCGGTATGAGCTCAAACTCAAGAAGATTAAGAGCCTGTGTAATGTTTATGACGGTGGAAGGTATACAAAAATGTTTGTTAGAGGCAAAACATGTGGGTTATCTCATGCGAAGTGTTCTTAAGTTTTGAGATTCTTATGTTGTGGTTCTAAGATCTCCTTTACCATTGAATATGTGTGTTGCAATTGAATTTTGATCGCTTAAGAGTGTGGGCTTGACTATTACGAGGGTGAATAAGAGATTTGCAAAAGATTTAAACCAAATGGTCTGTGTTTCATGAGCTTATGAAGGATTGAGTTTAACCTCACTATAGAAATATGGCAGTAATAGAGTATATTCATTATGATTTGTTGTGCGTTTTGTCAATGGCTTCAAGCCAAGTGGGGGAGTCTGCTATTGAATAGTTAATTACCCAATTATGTGCAATGATAGTTCTATTTTGAAGCATATTTGTGATTTATTTATGGCTCTAGTAAAGTAAATTCCAATAAAGGTTATGTTATGCTTTATAGGTGTATGAGAATCGGGGAATGACTTGAGTTGTTGTTGGTAAGGAATGCTCGGTGCATAGAGCAGTAAGTTTCTTGGTTGTATTGGGATGATGTTTCATTCTATAGTGTTGGAGTGCCAAATGAGGCACGGGTTGTTTGGTTCATTTTATCAGGCTAATTGAAGATTGAGTAGAGTGGATGATTCTAGAGAATGGTTCTAATGCCTTCCAGGTTTTTCATGTAATAATTTGAGATTTATAAGTGTATAATTTGGATAGAAATTGAGGTTTGCATTGGAGTGTGTCAAGACTTATGACATTTGTATATCAATTCGAGGATTCTTATATCGGTACTAGGAAAGTAATGGTTCCAGACTCGCAAGATGTTTCTTCGGGGTAGATATTTCGAACATGGCGTTTTTAGGAATATCTAAGAGAGTATCCAGCGGCTTATGATCCTTAGATGGTATGGTTTTATGTTTGGGTCTCATATGGTGAGTCTGGGTTGAGGAACTGCGGTGCTATTGCAAAAAAAGTATCAAGTTGAAGGAAAATTATAAGGAAACTCGGGTAGATGGGATAGACTGGTAGTAGGCCGAATCGGTATGGTAAGGATATGATTAGTTCTTTGGATGCTTATGAGTTAATGAGTTTATACATGTATTTTGTGACAATGCTCTTGGGTATTAATGGCCTGCATAGCCTGATTGAGTCAGAAGGATTCAGTCTTGACGGTTTAGTTTTGTGCAAGTGGAATACGGAGAATTCTTAATGGTTTCTACCACGGTTAGAGGTGTATATTTTCGACGAGTGTGAGAAACATAGGATGTGTAGTGATTTTTCTTCTAGGTGGGATCAATCGAAAGTTCTTGACTAGTTGAGTACGTAGATGTTTGTCGCTCGAAAAGGAGATGAAGTTATCATGTTATCCTAAAATGGTATGGTATATGCGGTATGTTGTGGAGGATTGAGATTTGTGTGTGTAAGGCTACGGTTCAGTTCTGAACGGAATGATATAAAATTCTTAGGCAACATAGACAATTTTAGATTATTAGAGAAATGAGCTTCAAATGATTAGTGGAATGATCTTTAGATGATTAAGGAAATTATATTGCTAATTGGGGTGATTTGATGAGGGTATATGTTTTAGAAAAAGCAGTGTGATTAGGTTTATGGTACTTCATTAGTATTGCAGAACTTTCTTGTTAGATTGACTCTTGACATTCGTGTTCGCTTGGTGGTACAGAAGAATCATAAGAGTATCTCTCGTGGGAAAGATTGGGTATTAGACGTGTATTATATACTCGAAAAGTGGAATTGGGATATGATATGGTGATTCGATACTGTACGAAGTTGGAGACTGGTAGTTCTCATATTCAAGCTATGTTGTGGTTGTGGGTCATGTGTATCAGCACTTGTTTAGTGACTATCGGGGTTTGGAGTCCTGAGTGGAACTTTTGCTACTCGGTATGTTAGATTTTGGATATAATATTGGGTATAGACTAGTTGTCTTCGTGTTGTGTTATTCTAGACTATTGCACTAAGGCCGCAATGTTGGCTATGCCGGGAATGCCACAGATTGAGTGCCAAGGTTTGACGGATTATATTCTGTCACGACCCAAACTGGAGGCCATGACTAGCACCCGACAATACTAGCCTAGCACCAACGTATATTTTATCTAACCTTCTTTATTATATTTTGGAGCTGGCAAGATCAATATAAACGGCAGACATGGATCATGGAAAACCAATGATAAAATATAATGGATACATATATATATATATATATATATATATATATATATATATATATATATATATATATATTACATGTTCGACTCATGGAATCAGGTTCTAAACCTTTCAGAGTGGCATAAGGTCGGTATCCTCTATACACGTTATTAGGACTAACTCTTCACTATGAACTTTATAAGAATCAGAAAGTACCAACAACATTGATAAAATAAGAGTAAGATAAGAAACATTAACATCAAATCGTTCCATAAGATGGGAAACAATCTTAGTACTGCTAGTTTCTAAAAGTAGAGTATCTTTAGAAGCTCGTTCATTACATTATGTACAATCGGATTCATTTAAGCGTCATAACTATTATCTATCGATCACAAATTATTTTACGATAAAACGGGCAGCACCTCCCCAATATATATGACTTCACACCATTCAAAAAAATCACCAAACATCCCAAACAACATCAATAATAAATATATTGAGCCTCTCAAAACAGTTCACGCACAACTTAATTACATCATACATATGATGGCCACCGTAGTCGTGTCAAACGACCCGAAAATGTTACGAATAACTATCATCCCACAACCCTGCATATATATGGTGTTTATCCATACCCTTTCACCTCCAAAACTTTACAAAACAGTAGTAACACTCCGCTACAAGTGAATAACTCAAACACACGGCTTCCGATCATCGTCCCGTGAGTTCTTATATGCATAGAATGAATTACCATGAATTCATCGAAGAGAAAAATGTATATAAGATGGCAGTAAAATACCTTACTTGTTCGATAACTCAGCCCTTCCCTTGGTTCTTCAAACTCTAGGTTTTACCTTCAAACAGAACGTGAAAGAGAGGAAAAATCTATTAGGGTTCGTGTGGGATTTTGGGAAGGAGTTGCAGGGGTTAACTTTGGTTTTGAGGGAATGAAATATGGGTGAAATAACTGAGTTCATAACCCCTTAATAGTCCTCTCTTTTCCGACTTAGGTCTTTTAATTTTGGCCTATCATTTTGGCAAGTAGGTGATGCACCTACTTGTCATCTACCAATCTGTGCAGGCTTGCTAAAATATGAATATCTCTATACTCAAAGATTGTATTGACAAACATTTTAAAAGGTTAGAAATCAAACTCTTTGATCTTTAATTTTTTGGGTAGATGACCACATAATTCCTTGTAAATTTTGAGAAAAGCTTAGAAACATTTGACCTAATATTTATGTAAAATTATGAACCTAAGTTGCGACAACTTTTGTCGACTTTTGTTTCATATATCGTTTGACTTCAAGACTTATGATATGGATATTATGTGATTCAAATACCTTAATCCATGATCTCTTGCGTGCATTAAGCACCTCTAGATTTACCTGAAAATACGAGTTACAACATCCTTGATCCGTTTAACTTCTAATACTTGTTAATCACCCTTATACACCCTTGGATCACTTAAGACCAATAAGATTAACTTCTTATCAACTCAAGGATAGTTCCTTCTTGGATTTATTTTAACTAACATATGGCATGAACTAACACATGTGGATATTGGTTGTAACACCCTCCCCTCTTGGGAACATTCATCCTCAAATGTAAGGGTTCATGGGGAGTTTAAATCATTGTGGATTCCGGCCGAGTTTCTCCCATTAATAGAGGACAAACTTGCAAGCACTTAACTCAATGTATGGCCTTACAAGAGTATGCAAAGTATTATGGACATGTGCATTATCTGCATATCAACATTTTGTATTAAGAAAGAGTATTCTCAAGCTATTGCTTACCTCATAGAGCTATTCAACCTTCTAATACATCTTGTGTTTCCCTAGCATCCTCATTATCTTTATTCTGGAACAGGTAAGGGTATTTAGACTTCATCTCCTCTTATGCTTCCGATGTCATTTCTTCCATATTGTTTTTCCTCCACAATCTTTGACGGAAGCTACATCTTTTGTTCTCAACTTGCGGACTTGTCGATCTAAAATGGACACTAGCACTTCTTCATATGATAGATGCTCTGAAACTTGTACATATTTGATAGGGATGACCTGAGAAGGGTCCCCAATACATTTCCTCTACATAGATACATGGAATACCGAATGGACAATTCTAATTCGGATGGTAATTCTAACTCATATGCAACATGTCCAATTCGTCAAAGAATTTTATACAGACCGATATACCTTGAACTCAGCTTTCCTTTCTTCCTAAAATGCATAACACCCTACATTGGTGAGATCCTTAGGAAAACCGAATCACCAACCTCAAACTCTAAATCACGACGGTGGATATCAGAATAAGACTTTTGCCTGCTTTGTGCCGTCTTCAATCGTTCCTTTATAACCTTCACCTTCTCAATGGCTTGGTGAATCAAATCTTGCCCAAATAATTCTGTTTCATCGACTTCGAACAATCCAACTGGTGATCTACATCTCCTTCCGAATAGTTCCTCGTATTGGGTCATTTTAATACCGGAACGGTAAATATTATTGTAGGAGAATTCTATAAGTGGAAGATGGTCATCCTAATTTCCTTTAAAATCTAGATTACATGCTCGTCGCATATCTTCCAGCATCTGAATGGTACGTTAGCATGTCCGTCAGCTTGCGAATGAATGCAGTGCTGAGATTCACTTGTGTGCCTAATCCCTTCTAAAAAGACCTCAAAAATTTAGCCGTAAATTGAGCTCTTCGGTCTGATAATAATAGATATTGGCACACCATAAATCCTAACAATCTTCTTGATATATAACTTCGCATAATCTTCACCCGTGTAGTTTGTCTTAACTGGCAGAAAATCGGCATATTTTGTAAGTTGATCAACAATCACCCAGATGGAGTCAAACTTATGATAAGAGCGATGTAATCCAATAACGAAGTCCATATTAATCACCTCCCATTTCCAGGTCAGAATTTCTATATTCTGAAGCAATCCCCCGAATTTCTGATGTTCTATCTTTACTTGTTGACAATTGAGACATTGGGCTACAAATTCTGTGATAGACTTTTTCATGTTATCCCACTAATATTGCTCCTTGACATCATGCTACATCTTTGTCGAGCGGGGATGGCTGGAATATCAAGATTGATAAATCTCGTTCATAATCTTCTCTCGCAACCCCGCCACATTAGGTACACATAATCGTCCCTGGTATCTCAGTTCCCCATCTCCTCCGATCTTAAAAGCCATAATTTTACACTGTTGAATGCTCTCTCTCAATCGTACAAAGATAGGATCTTCATATTTCCGTGCTTTTACCTCGGCTACTAAAGATGATTCTTATGTATTATGTACAGTAACACCTCTATCATTAGAGTCTAACAATATGATTCTCATATTGGCTAGATGATGAAGCTCTTTAGTCAACCCTCATTTACCCGCCTCAACACTAAGCTTCCCATTGACTTATGGTTGAGACCATCTGCCACAACATTGGTTTTATCGGGATGATACAATATCTCGACTTCATAGTCTTTCAATATTAAAGCCACCTACGCTGCCTCAAATTCAACTCTTTCTGCTTGAAGATGTATTGTAAACTCTTGTGATATGTGTAGATGTCAAGATCAATGTTGTACAAGTAGTGCTGCCATATGTTCAAAGCATATATTCCCACAACCAATTCCAAATCATGGGTTAGATAATTCTTTTCATGCTTCTTTAATTGCCTTGATGTATATGCAATCACCTTACCACACTTCATAAATATGTGCCCCAAACCTATACCGGAGGCATCACAATATACCACGTAACCTTCAGTTCCTTCAGGGAGAGTGAATACTGGTGCGGATGTCAATCGATTCTTCAGCTCCTGAAAACTACGTTCACAAGTATCTGACCACTGGAACTTGGTATCTTTCTGTGATAACTTAGTCAATGGTGCTAATATAGAGGAAAACCCTTCTACAAACCTCCTATAATATCCTGCTAGCCCTAGGAAGATGCAGAATTTTGATGGTGTTGTAGGTCTCGGCCAATTCTTTAATGCATCGATCTTCTGAGTGTCGACACTAATACACTCGTCAGATATTACATGGCCAAAGAATTCTACTTAGTCAAGGTATAATTCACATTTTGAGATCTTAGCATATAACTTACAATCCTGAAGCGTCTGTAATACTTTACGCAAGTGGCCCGTATGTTCCGCCTCCGATCGAGAATACGCTAGAATGTCATCAATGAATACAATCATAGACATATCAAGATAGGGCCTGAATATAGTATTCATGATATCCAGAAAAGCAGTTAGGGCATTTGTTTGCCCGAAAGACATTACCAAGAACTCAAAGTGCCCATATCTTGTCTAGAAGGCCATCTTTGGAATATCCTTTTCCTTAACCCTCACCTGATGATACCCCAAATGTAAGTCAATCTCGAAGAAATACTTGGCACCCTGTAGTTGGTCAAATAAGTTGTCAATTATTTGAAGTGGATACTTGTTCATTATAGTAAGGGAAAAGGGTCAGAACTGCTCCTAACGTATTGACTCTAGGTTAAAAATGCCCTCCGTTAACCTATTTTGAAGAAAGTGCCCCTACCGTTAAAATGTGGCATATTTGTGCCCTAAGTCTAACAACTGACTGTACTTATATTTAAAACGGTAGGGGCATTTTTTACAAAATATGTTAAGGCTAGGGCATTTTTAAACTGGAGTCAGTGCGTTAGGGGCACAAATATGCCAGAATTTTAGCGGTAGGGGCATTTTCTTCAAAATAGGTTAACAGAGAGCATGTTTAACCTGACGTCAATAGATTAGGGGCAGTTCTGACCCTTTTCTGTTATAGTAAATTTATTCAAATGCCGATAGTCGATACACATCCATAATGACCCTTCTTTCTTCCGCACCAATAGGACTGGTGCAACCCAAGGTGAGTGCTAGGACCAATGAAACCCATATCCAGCATGTCCTTTAACTGCGCCTACAACTATTGCAACTCTACCGGGGCCATTCTGCATGGAGAGATAGAGATCAGTTGAGTGTAAGGCAAAACATTAATGCTAAACTCAATCTCCCTTTCAGGAGGAAGGCCCCGGAGTTTATCTAGGAAAACTTTTGGAAATTCATTGGCCACGGGGATTGATTGTAAAGTAGGTGGTTTCGCCTCTGCATCTCTAATGCGAACAACATGATAAATGTAACCTTTTGAGATCATTTTCCTTGCCCTAAGATAGGAAATAAATCTACTTTTTGGTGTAGCAATGTTCCCCTTCCATTCAATGACGGGTTCACCAGGAAATTGAAACCTAACCATCTTCGTACGACAGTCAACATTTGCATAGCATGAAGCCAACCAGTGAATTCCCATTATCACATCAAAATCAACCATTTCTAACTCAAATAAATTTGCTGAGGTTTGATGACTAAAATCCTCACAGTGCAACCTCTATATACCCTTCTAGCAATCACAGAATCTCCTATCGAAGTAGATACAAGGGGTTTACTTATCAATTCAGGTAAAATGCCAATCTTATTAGACACAAAGGGTGCAACATATTACAATGTATAACATGGGATGGCCAGACAATCAAGAAACTACATATATATGGTACGACCTACCACGCTACAATGAAATACTATACAATAAAAACTAGCCGACAAGGCATAACAAACAATACATGAGTCGACACATGCCTATGAGCCTCTAAAGGAATAAAAGCACTGCAACATTGCCAGAATAGTGTCCTTACATACCCATAATGCCAATAAAATAAATACATACCAAGACTACGACAAGTTTAAAGAAGGGATATCGCCAATCACCACTGAACTGGACAACCTACTATTGTGGAGGAGATGCACCTGCCTATCTATCAGAACCTGGAACACAACATGCAACGTCCACAAATAAAAAGAATGTCAGTATGAATAAAGTAGTGAGTATGCAAGGTAGGGAACCATAACTACGAACAGTAATGTAAGTATGGATAGAGAATATGCAACATGTAACATTTGAGTACCTCTGAGGGCTACTAACATGAAATGCATGACACATATGTATAAATACATAAACTTTTAAAGCATACACCTCTGTGGGCATCATCATCATCATCATATCATACCGGGCCATAATAGGCTCGGTAAAAAAATGTACCCGGCCATCATAGGCTTGGTAGAATCGTACCCGGCCACGTGGAGCTCGGTGAAACCAAACTAATCTATGGTTGCACAATAGGTGTCGTACCCATCCGATTATAGCGTGTCTCGGTAGAGTAAAATAAATACATATATATAGTACATATTCGACTCATGGAATCAGGTTCTAAACCTTTTAGAGTGTCGTAAGATCGGTATCCTCTATACACGTTATTAGGATTAACTCTTCACTATGAACCTTATAAGAATCAGGAAGTACTAACAACATTGATAACATAAGAATAAGAGAATTACATTAACATCAATCGTTCCATAAGAGTGGAAACAATGTGAGTACTGCTAGTTTCTAAGAGTAGAGTATCCTTAGAAGCTCGTTCATTACATTATGTACAATCGGAGTCATGCAAAAGAAGGAAAGGGATAGCCTCACATATCTTGTATATACTTCCCCAATATCAAGCTATGATATTGTCACAACTCCTTTGTCTACAATAAGAGAAATGATATTATAGTTATCATTTAAGCGTTATAACTATTATGTATCGATCACAAACTATTTTACGATGAAACAGACAGCACCTCCCCTATAAATATGACTTCACATCATTCAAAACAATCACCAAACAGCCCAAACAATATCAATAATAAACATATTGATCCTCTCAAAACAGTTCACACATAACTTAATTATATCATACATAATATGGCCACCGTAGTCGTGTCAATTGACCCGAAAATGTTACGGATAACTATCAGCCCACAACCCTACATATATACAGTGGTTCTCCACACCCTTCCACCTCCAAAAATCCACAAAATAGCAGTAAAATACGTAGCCCAACAGCAACACAAAACACTCCACAAATCAGTCCGCTACAAGTGAATAACTCGAACTCACGACTTCCGATCACCGTCCCGTGAGTTCTTACATGTATAGAACGAATTACCATTAATTCACAGCAGAGAAAAATGTACAAAAGATGGCAGTTACTTACCTTACTTGTTGGATAACTCAACCCATCCATTGGTTCTTCAAACTCTAGGTTTTACTTTCAAATAGAACTTGAAAGAGAGGGAAAATCGATTAGGGTTTGTGTGGGATTTTTGGGAACGAGTTTCAGGGGTAAACTTTGGTTTTGAGGGTCTGAAATATGGGTTAAATAAGTGAGTTCATAACCCCTTAAAAGTCCTCTCTTGTCCGACTTAGGTCTTTCAATTTTGGCCTAACATTTTGGCAAGTAGGTGATGCACCTACTTGTCATCTACCAATATGTGCAGGCTTGTGAAAATATGAAAATCTCTATGCTCGAAGATTGTATTGACAAATGGTTTAATGATTTAGAAATCGAACTCATGGATCTTTAATTTGGTGGGTAGATCACCCCATAGTTCCTTGTAAATTGGGAGAAAAGCTTAGAAACCTTTGACCTAATGTTTAAGTAAAATTATGAACCTAAGTTGTGACAACTGTTGTCCACTTTTGTTTCATAACTAGTTTGACTTCAAGAATTATGATATGGATATTATATGATTCAAATACCTTAATCCATGACCTCTTGAGTTTATTAAGCACCTCAAGATTTACCTGAAAATACGATTTACAACATCCTTGATTCGTTTAACTTCTAATACTTTTTAATCACCCTTATACACCCTTGTATCACTTAAGACCAATAGGATTAACTTCTTATCATCTCAATGATTATTCCTTCTTGGATTTGTGTTAGCTAATATATGGCATGAACTAACACATGTGGATATGGGTTGTAACATATACTTTGTGGGGTGGTTTTAAATTTTGAAGACCCTGCAGATGGCTCGGAAGATTTGTCTTTCTTAATTTGGCTTTCGTGATGGATATTACTGTAGAGACTCCTACCATTGATTCAGTTCTGGTGGTGAGGGACTATTCGGATGTGTTCTCATGGCCGGGCATGTGGCTGGGCAAAGTTGTTGATTTTGGTACTGAATTTACACCAAGCACCATATCGTATGACATTAGTGGAGTTAAAGGAGTTGAGGGAGCAATTATAGAGTTTCCTTGATAAGGGGTTCATTGGCAGACCAATGTGGACGTGTGTTCTAACTTGAGTCGGCTTGGTTGGCTCCAAGTTGTAATGTTGACGGATGTGTTGATTCAATTGTTATTGAGCTTATCAGTAATCTGGGGAGACGTATGAGCTAGCTTTATGTGTTTCTAGGCGTTATGATTTGTTGGTTATAGGGACATATGGTGCGGTTATATTGGGGTTTCATAGTGGTATTCGAGTGGGGAGATTATTTGGGTGTTGCTCAGTGAATGGCATATCGGTTATGTCCTTTCGTGTTTGTGTGGTGTATGTTATTTTATTCACCGTGGGTATGCTAATTTGCTTTGATTCCAGACATCAAATTGTGTGTAGTTGTGGATTTCGAGCATAATGACTTGAGATGTTTCATGTGGACCAGTGTTTAGATGGGATCGTGCATTGCAGCAAAGTTATGTGGAGTTACAAAACTTCGGGTTAGATTCACGTATTCTATTTCTAAGACGTGTGATGGGTTCTCACCATTTTGTTATGGTGGCACTGGTGATGGTGGTACAGCCCTTTCGTTTAAGTTGTTTTCATGATTGGAGTACATTCAAATTGTTGTTTATTGGTGCATAGATTTCACGAGTTGTGGCTTTAGATTATATTGACGTGTCATGTCACTAAAGTAGTCATGTTGGAATTTGATGAGATTGTTGGGATCCTGAATGAATACAAACAGATTGGGATTCTCCATGTTGGATGGATAATATCGAGGTTCAGCACAGAAATTTGCTATGGTTCCTGGCAAAGGAGAAGTGGCTTCACGAATGATCTGCGGAGTTGTTATGACTCCCTATGTTTCTTCATTTATTGTTGGCAGTATATGGAAGTGTTGTAATGAGGCTTTATTTGATAAAAGGCTTACTATCAAAATTTGGATGTTTTAAGCAACTGCTGTGACTAGAAGTTATTGCTACAAGTGTTTGAGTTATGTGGTATGTCATGTGATTGCACCTGAGGTAACAGGTATGGGGTATTACAACTTGTTGGGGCTTATTCAGAGTATAAATGTGAGATTCTAATCTTGTAGGTGATTTCAGAAGTGGAAATATCGTTCTAAGGTTATGTTCTAGGTTGGATTGTGAAATTTCAGTTACATCGTATTACCGAACCTTATGAGATAGGGTGACATGGGATCACCCCCCGGTATCTGCATGGTAAGGTCATACAGTGGCGTGTTGGATTTTGGAATAACTGTGGGTACGTTCGAGGATGAACGTATGTTTAAGTGGGGGAGGATGTAACGACCCGACTGGTCATTTTGAGCTTTTTCACTTTGCTCGCCAGTTCTCGGGAATGACTAGCCCCGTATTATGTATTGTGATTTATGTAAATCGTCCGTTTTAGTTTTCAGGGTAATCAGAATGAATTTAGAAGAACAATTCTCAATTTGAAGCTTGAAAATTGAACGGTTTGACCAAGAATTAACTTGTTAATATATGATCTTGGATTGGAATTTTTATGATTTGGTTAGATCCATTAGGTGATTTGGGCTTAGGAGTATGCTCAAAATGTGTTTTGGAGGTCCTAAGTAGATTTAGGTCTGAATTGGCGAAATTGAGTTTTTGGCGTTTTCCGGTTGATAGGTGATATTTTGATATAGGGGTCGGAATGGAATTCCAAAAGTTGCAG
The DNA here is from genome assembly GCA_034376525.1 of Nicotiana benthamiana. NCBI lineage: Eukaryota > Viridiplantae > Streptophyta > Magnoliopsida > Solanales > Solanaceae > Nicotiana > Nicotiana benthamiana. The sequence continues at coordinate 29,873,433 of CM067326.1, forward strand.
TAGCTTCTTTATGTCATTTGGGATGTGGGTGCGAAATATCAGGTCATTCGGACATCGTTTGGTAGGGTTTTTGATCAAGATCGTAATTTAGAAGATTTCTAAATTTTTAGGCTTGAATCAGATGAGAATTTGATGTTGTGGTGATGTTTTGAGCATTCCGAAGGTTGGTACAAGTATAAATAAGGTTATGAGTTATGGTTGTACTATTGGTTGAGGTCCCACGGGCCTCAGGTGAGCTCCATGTGCTCAATCGGACCATTTCAAGAAGTTTGAAATTGTAGAAATTTGTTGTTCAGTGTTGCAAACTTTTGACCTTTGCATTCACGAGAGGGGAGCCGCGATCGCAAAAGTTAGCTGAAGAATGCTGAGATTTTGGCCTTCACATTCACGAGAAGATCTTCACATTCTCGAAGGGCTGGGAAGTTATTCATCGCGTTTGCAAGGTTTGTTACGCGTATCATAGAGGAAGAATGGTCAGCTAGGTCTGAGGTATCTTATTCATCACGTTTGTGATTTGTGTAATGCGATCTCGAAGTCCTGTCTAAGTAAAACATCACGTTCGTGATGGGTTGCTTGTGATCGCAAATGAGGAAATTTTGTCAAAGTAATTTTTGTGCTTCGAGAACGCGAGACTTTGACCATATTCACGAAGAAGGAATGTTATTCCTGGGCATAATGATTTAAAATGGCTATTCCGCAATTTTCAGGCTAAGAACCTCCATTGTTGGGCAAGTTTTATGCTTGGGAGAGCTAATTGAAGAGGGAATTCAAGAGGAATTCATGGAGGTAAGGTTTTTGGACACTAAACTTGTTTCTATGATGAATTTTATCATTTTAAGCTTGAAATCCATGGAAAAATTAGTACCAAAAATGGGTAATTAAGGCTTGAGATTAATAGACCTTTGAGTGGGTATTTGAAGAGTCATTTGAGGTCCGATTTTGATGTTATTGATATGTATAGAATCATGTGAGGAAGAGGATTATGTTGATGTGACTTTGTCGGATTCCGAGATGTGGGCCCAAAGGTCGGGTTTGAGTAAATTCGAGATTTTTGATGTGAATTAGATATTTTCGAGTGGGCTTTATTCCCTTAGCATATTTTATTAATTATGTACTAATTGTGGATAGATTTGGAGCATCGAGAGGTCGATTCCTGCGGGCAAAGGCATCGTTGGCTAAAGCTTGGACAGGATCGATGTGACTAATGATTGTAAATGATGTTCCGAGGGTTTGAAACCCAGAATTTTCACATCGTAGTGCTATGTTAAGGTGAGGCACGGGTTTGATGATGACCGTAGGCTCGTACACTATTGGAGATTGAGATTTGGTCCATACCAATTGGGTTTTACCGCGTATTAGATTGAAGACTATTTGCTTTCATCATTATTTGGGGTGAATGCCATATTTGGGCCTAGTCCACAATCGTTCGAGGCTTTTTATCGATATTTCCTCACTGGTTTGACTTGTTACTTGAATTTAGTCATGTTATTTTCTAGTTTTCAGGATCAGCAATGTTTACTAAGTTTTAAGACTTAAATAATATTTTAAATGATATTTGGGCTAAGAAACACGATTTTACTATTTCCCGAGAGGCTTGTGAGGATTTTTTACTAAGTAAGGCTAAGGGCCTATGTCGTGAGGAAACGTTGATACTGAATTGAGGCAGAGGGCCTGAGATATGTACGCCATGAGGTGGCTTGATTGATATGAGGCCGATGGATGAGCTTTGATTCCACAAGATGGCTTGTTATTGTGCTTGGGCTGTAAGGGACCCCTCCAAGAGTTTGCACACCTCCAGTGAGCGCGGGTACCCATTGTGATGTGAGATATAGCATGAGGGGCTGGTATTGTTCGATGTGATTTCCTGAGCAGCTAGTATTATTCTAAGATATTTCCCGAGGGAAAAATTTGTTGACGTTGTGCTTGAGGGGAAAACCTTATATGCTTACCTTTCTTATTTGCCTATCATTTACTTATTTAATTATGTATTTGTGCCTGAGGGGCGGATTCTGTGCTTATATGCACTAGATGTTTTGCATTCATTTGCGTAACTGTTAAAAAGGTCATTTTCAAAGAAGCTTAAGCTAAGCTAAAATGTTTTAAGGGATTTTACATTTTTCTACTAGTTTTTGAACTGCTTCTATACAACATATTGATGAACTTTTCGTGATTTATTACCATTCAGACTTTAGTTATGGTTTTTACTCATCGAGTTGGAGTACTCACTTTACTCCCTGCGCCATGTGTGTAGATTCAGGTATTCTACATCCGATAGCAGGTTTTGGCTTGTCGGAGGCAGAGTTATCGGAGTTTAGCAAGGTAGCTGCCGGCGCTCGCAGCACTGCTTTTCTCCCTCTTTATTTCATTAGTTTGTATTTTGGTACACTTCAGACTTTCAATTGTATGTAGACCTTAGTAGATGCTCGTGACTTGTGACACCCCAATGTCGGGTTGTATTCATTTTCACACTTGTATTATTTTGCTAAATAGGTACTTGTTGGGGATTTATCCTTATAAATGACTTGAATTATCTTATTAAACTGTTAACAATGAATTTTGGAATTGGGTTGGCTGGCCTTGTCTTCACGATAGGCGCCATCACGATCGAATCTGATTTGGGGTCATGACAATTAACCTATTAAATGTCAGTGTTGTTCTATTTTACAGGTAATGCACATAAGCAGAAGTTAAACTTCAATTGACAGTAAAAGAGCAAGGCAATTTTGCAAGCGATTTATGTGTGATTCGAGTGTGCAATCCTGAAGCTACTTGAACGAGATAGAAGAACGAGCCCCTTGTGTCTATCTTTTATTCTAGTTCAACTGTAGTAGATGATATTACATTGTACCTTTCAAATTTCATAGAAGCAATTGAATTAGGTACCTAGAGTGATCAAATTATAGTTAACTTGAAGTTGTCGCAACAGTTGAGGTTGTGTGTCATAATGGGATTAGAGTTAATCCTTTGGTTTACACAGAGTTTTGGTAAATGCTATTTTGGCTCTACTGAGTAGTAGGTCATGATTTTTTCACCTTTCGAGCCAGGTGTTTTCCACGTAAAAATCTACGTATTCTTTATTTTCAGTGTTTATTATTCCTTAAACAGTAGTAGTTGGAACGCCTAGAAAAACCAGGTTTTCTTATTGTTTAGTTAAGTGAAAATTGGGTACCTCACAAATCATTCCCCCTCTTGTGTGATATTCATGCTTAAAACATAAAATAACTTATTTCTTTTTAAGAATTGGGTATTTGAAGAGTCCCCACCTAACGAGTTATGGTGTGTTTGGGCACATAGAATGATTAACTCTTGTATTAGTTTGCATTACCAGATATTAGGGTAAGGGCTCGAAGTAACCTTGAGGAGAAGGTGTTAGGCACCCCTGTTTGTCCACAACTGTGGGTCCCGACCGAACATATATTTAGGAATTAGTCCATTAACCAAATCGTTGAATCAAATAGGTTGTATGTAAAGCATGTTGGATAACTCAAACAAGTTGTATTATAAAACAAAAATTTAAATAAAGGATGTTTGAAAAAGGGGGAGTCCTAGGTTGATTAACCTGTAGGATCAACCCACATATTGTCCGGTAAACACTCCTCAATGAGGGGCTACATGTGACATTGACATGTAGTCATTATATCCCATAACTACCATTCCCATCCCTTAGCGGTCATTCAAAGAGAGTGTTGGTAAATCTCTATTACGAGTTGTTATCCATCCCTTCTTAATGGTCCAGGAGAGATTTAGGATCTCTACCTATAGGTAGTTCTAGATAGAACCCTAAGGTTTTAAAGGTGAAAATAGTAAGGCGACAAAAAATAACACATTGGATTCTCAGAAAACAAGAACATGAACAAGCAAATAAGAGGCTCAATTTACCACCACAAATAAGGCATGTAAACAGCACGACTCCAAAAACAAATAAAGGCCTTTTTGTTAAACAGTATCCTAAGGCATGATGTCTAAGTGATTATACAGAAAACATGCAGTTTGTTTTGTAAAACCATAAGTAATGACCCTGGCTGTTGCCTACTGATTTTTAACAAAACCTATTACACCAAAACAACATTAAGTCACAGAAACAGTTTTACAATATCAAGTTTTGAAAATGTCCTACAGGCTTGCCTATACGCGAAATACTGATGACTATATTTTATATAGTGAAAACAAGGCAGGTTCTGAAACGGATTATTTAATCCCTATAGGTATTCTATCTAATGATAATTTAAGAAGATTTTTGAAAGAACTCATTTCAAGAAATATAAACCACTTAATTACACCAGTTTTGAAGTGAGCTAATCGTTAATTGAATTGAATTATTTAAAACTAAACTAGTTTAGATCTCTAGGTAGAATTTCTTAAGTTATTCCCTATGGGCAAGATATCTAGTTATTTAATACTGATTTTGGAAACTTACAGGCATGATGAAAAATGAAAAACACTTGTTATAAAAGAAGCTAGATTGAATTATACCCTATAGCAATGGCATCTACTTGTGAAACTGAATTAAGACCTATTAAACATGATTTCTATTATGGAATCACTTGAAACCTATAGGCATGACTTCTAACATGGTGAGACAAACATGGCAAGATGTAAAAGTTCTATAGGCATGGTTTCTACTTGGTAAGGCAATCATATGTAAAGTCCGATAAGCATGATTTTTACCCATATTACTCCACAAACATGTAGCTACCCACCCCTTTTCACTAATTAACGCAATATTCGTTTACAAGTTATTATCTACCATATGAATGAATTACATAAGTAAATAGGAAAATAAAAATTTATTCTATAGGGCGCCTATAGATAGGCCCCGATTTTCAAAGCCTCTAATAGTCCAAATGCCTTAATTCTATAGATAATATCATAGTCTAGGTACATTAGAGTTCCCTAAGGATGTCAAGGATCCCGGGCAGTGCTTACACCTAGACCTAGTAACAAATATCTAATAAGTCTAGTGTAGAAGGGTCATCCTCAACATGCCAGAGTTCAGAGGGTTATCAAGAGGATCCCAAGATAGTACACATACTGGAGGGGGCAGAACCTATTGACTTAGGAGTAGAGTGGGAGTGCTTGACATAGTTTGAAATGTTTTCATAGAAAAACAGTATTGGAAGGATACTTGAATATAATTTAGTGAAACAATAAAATATTTATTCAATGAGATAGTTTTCAAAGGAGTAGGGCAATAAACAAACAAGAGACCAGTCTTAAAACCATAACAGGTTCAGCATTACACGCCAAACAAAGTAGGTTTAAAACCACAATTCTTCACACATGGTAAATTGGAATTGTGGATAGGGGAAACATAAAATGGTAAACCTATGTCAGGCAGAATTCATTGGAATTATACTCAGAACACTGTTTAGGCATAGTAACATAACCAACAGGGCATAAGGGGTTCAATATATGATCAACATGCTTTAAGAATCAATCGAAAATTAATACAAGTTTAGGAGTGCAGACTACTTTACAAGGAGGTTCATATCAGAGTCCAGATAGTGCAAGATAACATGGAGACAAACTACATAAAGGGGGTAACATGCTCATAGTGATCCTAACGAAGAGGAGTTCATAACATGTTAATTATGTAAACATATTACTACAGGTTTAATAGCAAAACCATAAGTAAATGTAACCTAGAAACATGATGAACTGAAGCAATAGAAAAACCATATTATTTTTGAAACTTGAATTGAAATTATAACATACTAGTAAAAAAAGGTAGTAAACAAAAGTGAAGGAGCAGGAGAGCATAATAGTTAGCCTTGGCTTGCAACCCGCTTACTAAGAATAATAGCATGTAGCACAAAGAGAGAGCAGAAAATTTAAGTGAGAGACAGAGCTTTTTAACCAACGTGTTCATATGTTTGTGTTAATGAGAGAGTGTATACATAGTAATTTGAAAATAGATAAAAATAAGGTAAAAATGATAGTAGCGTAGCAATTATGGAACTCAGAATCAACTAAAGCAAAGTCAGGACAAGTACTCCTTTAAGATAAGGGAATTAATTTAAATGGTAAGAATAAGTAACAGATAAGGAAAGAAATCAGTGTATGACTAACAAGGAAAGATTCGAATTCAGTAAGTATAGGGCAAACAATTAGGGCTAAATTCAGAAACTCTAATTAAGGAAATAGTTTAGTAAGAATAAAGTACCACAATAGATAAGGTAGATGAATAATTTGAATGTGATAGGCAGAAATTGAGGGTTTAAAGGAAGGTATTTTAATCAAATCGTAAAGTAGGGAATCCAGAATCAATCAAAAAGGAAGTTGTGATTCATTATTAAACATATAAATAGAGTAGAAAAGAATATCCAAACATAGCAAACATGCAGGTTAAACAATATTGATAGAAAGAGGCAAGTCTAAATAGTCAAGATGAACACAAGCATATAAAGGTTATATAAGTTAGTCTAAAAAATGAGTAAGTACATATTCGTGGAAAGATAATCACATAAACACAAACAAGAAACAATCAGACATGCTAATACACATAACTAAGCGAAAAAAATCTAGAAAAATTAGGGTTTTTAACATAGGAGAGTTGAAAAAGCGGTAAAATCATTCAATCAATTGAAATATGCAAGAGATGGAAGTTTAAACATAAAGAATCAGTCTAAACAAAGTTCTAGAAGAAGTTTCGAAAACCCTAATTTTAGAAGAAAGTGAAAATACTTTGAAATTGATTATTCTTGTAAAGCGTTCCAAGGATTGTGTAGAACATAAAAGAAACAGACTCAATTTTTTTAAATCGTATAGATCTAGGAGATATAGACAGAAATTAGGGGTTCATAAGAAACCCAAGTAGAGATAAAAGAACATGTCTAGGATCCCAAGGATCGTAACAAGCACAACATGATTTTGTTTGAAATCTCATTGAAGTTACCAAGAACTAACATATAGAAAACCGTAGATGCAAGTCGGTGTGACTCAGGTCCCTTAAGACCTTAGAGAAAGCAAGCATAGCATTAGATGAGCCATTAGAAGCTTATGAGTTGAAGGAACATCACTGGAGAAGACCTGAGAAGAATGTCGGTGGTTGATAGAGTTAGGATTAGGTTGAGTGGTTGAGAGAGGAGAGGAGATAAGAGAATACAGAGGCGGATTTAGAAAATGAAATAGGGTTAGGGGGTTGTTTGGAATAAAAAGGAATGAATGGACAAGGGTCGTTGATCTTTTAGATCAACGACCAGGATTTGGTTTGGTAGGCTGGTTCAGGGTTTGGGTCGGGTGTTTTTAATATGAAACTAGGTTCGGGTTGGGTTTAAATTGGGCTACATTGAAATGCAAATCTGGCCATATTTTAGATAGCCAATTTTCCCTATATAATTTATATTAAATGATAAACAATTTTAGGTTCTAAAATTGTTTAAAATATATATATATATATATATATTTATTTATTTAACATATAAAAATGTAGAAGGTAGATTTTATGCAAATAAATGTAATTACACAGTAATGGAGCTAATATTGTAATTATATGCAATTTAGCTTTAAAAATATAAAATACAATTATAAAATACATAAAATATATATTGACCAAAAGTTGGATAAATATAGAAATTAAATGACTAAATCACCATAACAATAATTTTAGGGATAATTAATTGGGATTTATGAAAGTCAATTATCCTAATCGTTGGACTACAAACGCAATGGAACAGTGCGTTTAAGGCGCATGTTAGCACGACGCTTCTCCGTTGATTATGGCTCGTTGCCGGCGGCAACCTCCACCTTCTCCATCACAGATTGTTACTCCAACTCCAGGGGTAACAAAGGAACTGGAACCACTGACTTTTGGTAACTTTTTGCCAGAAAAATTTCAGTCCAAAAATTCTTTGCATGCAGCGGAAATTGCAAATGTTGAGCCTCAATTGAAGATGACTGATGCAGATCGAGATAGCCTAGCTGTGAGGAAACTGCAATTCTCCGATATCGCTTTAGCTGAGCAGCCACCTCCTACTATGGCTGAGATAGTCAGAGGTAAACATATTATGGACAAGGTTTTAACATTTGTTCCACCTATTGATCAAGATGGAAGGAAGATAGTTAAAATCAATATCGATGAGCTGAAACCTCAATCTGAATACTGTAGTTCTTCACTTATTGGCTATATCATTGGTGACAACCCTAATGAGAAAGCCATGGAAAATTTTGTTTAGCATGTATGGAATTTTGTGGCTAAACCACAAATTCTAATGCATAGAGATGGTTACTGTGTGTTTCGATTTAATACTGTTGAGGATATGAACCAAGTGTTACAATTTGGTCCTTCCTCGTATAGGAATAAGCCTATGAATTTGAAACCATGGGATGTAGATTTCTCCATGCAAAATGGTATTCTTAGTACTATTCCTATTTGGGTGAGATTTCCTGGATTGCCTTTGGGTTACTGGTCCCCTGAAATACTCAGTAAAATAGCAAGTACTGTTGGCAAACCTCTGTATACTGACAAAGTTACAGCTCAATTTGAGAAGATTTCCTTTGCAAGAGTACTGGTAGAAGTTGATGCTGCATTTCCACTACCTGAGGAAGTTGAAATTGAGACTCCTTTTGGTTTGAAGGTTCAAGATATTGAGTATGACAGGAAACCAGAATTTTGCAATCACTGCTTGAAGTTTGGGCACAATTCAATTGACTGTTGGTATAACAGTCATAATGAAAGAGATCAAGAGCAGGTAGATCATAATAAAGAGAATAGAAACAAGATTAGAGGCAAGAAATCAAGACAGGAATGGATCCCAAAGGGTAACATTGTCAACAACAACACACTGGCAAAGGATGATATGAATACAACAGCAATTACTAACTTGACAATGCATACTGAGCCTAATCCAGTATCATTGGTTAGTGAAGCAATTGCTAATATGAGTACAGTGATTGATAATCAGCCTGTTGATACTATGCAGAGGATCCCCATTGGTACTGATATGGCTGCCAGCATTGGGACTGAGGGTGATCAGAGTATGGAGAATGATATATATGCAACAATGCTGGAGCAAGTAGGAGAAATGGCTAATGCTGGATTAATGGATGAAGGTAGACAGGGCCAGCAGCAGGATCCTGGCCCTTCATTATGTCTGCCACCTAGTATTTCATGATTATTGTCACATGGAATATTAGAGGGCTTAATGAAGCCCATAAGCAGAAAGAACTAAAAAACTTTTTGCTTAAGAATAAAGTTGATATTCTTGGTTGTCTTGAAACTAGAGTCAAAGAACCTAAAGCTCATGGAATTATTAATAAAATTGCTAAAGGATGGAAGTTTCAACACAACTATCTCAAAGCAGTTAATGGTAGAATTTGGTTAGTTTGGAAACCACATATACAAATTCATACTATATGCACTACTGAGCAGTTTATTCATATTATAGTTGAAGATGCAGCTACAACAATCAGATTCCAGCTGAGTATCATATATGCTTACAATACAGTCACACTTAGGAAGCAACTTTGGAGTGATCTGAGAAGCCTATCCATTCCAAGCCAGGATGTATGGTTGCTCAGTGGTGATTTCAATGCTGTCTTATCTTCTGAAGATAGAATTGGATCACCTGTAACAGATGCTGAGATAAAGGACTTCAAGGAGTTGATGTTTGATCTCCAACTTACTCCCATCAGGTCAAAAGGTTGGAAGTATTCATGGACCAATAAACAGGTATATAGTAAGATTGATTGGGCACTTGGAAACTTTCAGTGGATTCAACAGTTCAGTCATGTGGAAGCAGATTTCTTGAACCACTCAGTCTCAGATCACACCCCTATCTTCATTAAGTTTGGAAGGCAAAGGCTACTGCATCCTAAACCTTTCAGACTTTATTATGCTATTATGGAGGATCCTCAATTATATACTATTTTACAGCAGGTATGGGATCAAGTAGGTGAAGGTTCATCCTTGCAACAGATATGGCACAAGCTGAAGGAGTTGAAGCAGCAACTAAAAGGAATCAATAGGCATATGGCTTCTTATCAACAAAAGTTGATTCATGCAAGGGAGCAGTTGGATATCATTCAAAGCCAGCTGTTGATAAATCCTTGTTCAGCTCAATTATTCAATGAAGAGAAAGAAGCCCTTCTAGACATAGAAAAGTGGAGTAATGTAGAGGAACAAGTCTTGAGACAGAAATCTAAGGCTAACTGGATTGATTGTGGTGATGCTAATACCAAGTACTTTCATGCACAATGGAAAATAAGATCCAGTCAGAGTAATATCACTTCTATATATACTGAAACAGGTGTTAAGCTTACAGATCCTGTGGCTGAAGAACATGAATTTATTGAGGTGTTTAAATTTCTGATGGGAGATAGGCCTGCTGAAATACCTTGTCTAAATTCTGCTATTGTTAAGGAAGGAATGTGTCATACTTTTGATCAGCAAAGAGCACTTATTAGGGAGGTTACTATGGATGAAATTGCTGCTGCTATTAAGGATATGCCTAATGACAAAGCTCCAGGTGTTGATGGTTTCCCTGTGGAATTCTTCACCAAAAACTGGGAGACAGTCAAGAGTGATGTTTATGCTGCCACTAAGGAATTCTTCTTTACTTGCCAGATGCCACACGTGATTAACACTACTGCTATTGCTCTTGTTCCCAAGGTTAAAACTCCTAAAACAGTGAAGGATTATAGGCCTATTGCATGCTGTACCACCCTATTCAAGATTATATCTAAAGTCATTACCAGAAGATTGAAAGCTGTTATTGATAACATCATTGGGAAAGGCCAGTCAGCATTCATTGAGGGGAGGAGCATAATAGATAATGTTTTGCTCAGTCATGAGCTTTTCTAGGGTTATGCCAGGAAAGGTATATCACCTAGGTATGTACTAAAGGTGGACCTAAGGAAGGCTTATGATACCCTTGAATGGAGGTTCCTTAGACAAATGCTTGTTGATCTTGGTTTTCCTGCAAAATTTGTTGATTGAATTATGGCTTGTGTTTCATCTGTGACTTATTCTTTAGTGATTAATGGGGGACTCACAAAACCTTTCCAAGCTAGAAGGGGTATTAGGCGAGGAGATCCTATGTCTCCTTACCTATTTGTTATTGCTATGGAATATCTTAACAGAACTTTGGCTCACTTGCAAAAGAATGGTGACTTTAACTTTCATCCTAGATGCAGGAAGCTTAACTGCTCCTGTATCTGCTTTGCAGATGACTTGCTGTTATTCTGTAGAGCTGATATAACATCCATTCAACTACTACATGATGCATTCTTAACATTCTCTGCAGCATCTGGACTTTCTGCTAACAAGTCTAAGAGTGCTGTTTATTTTGCTGGCATTTCTCAGAATAAAAAGGAGGTTATTCTAGAGGCTTTGGGGTTCTGTGAAAGGAATCTTCCCTTCAAATACTTAGGCATTCCACTACACTCAAAGAAGTTGAATATCCATCACTATTTGCCACTGGTTGAGAAAATAACTGATAGGATTACATGCTGGTCTGCCAAATTCTTGTCTTATGCAGGCAGGTGTCAACTTATCAAATCAGTATTATTTGGGGTCCAAACCTACTGGTCACAGATCTTTATATTGCCTAAGAAGGTGGTGAAAGCAATTGAAGCTATATGCAGATCCTTCCTTTGGACTGGCAATGGAACTGTGTCCAGAAGATCATTGATAGCTTGGGACAAAATATGCAGGCCTGTCACTGCTGGAGGGCTAAATCTTATTGACATTCAGACTTGGAACAAAGCTGCTATTTCTAAACTGTTGTGGGATTTAGCAGGGAAAAAAGATTGCCTATGGATCAAATGGATTCACTATTACTACATAAAGAGTGATGACATTGAGACAATGGCTAATCCAAACAATGCTTCATGGGTAGTCAGGAAAATAATAGAATGCAGGATCCCTATTATGGCTGACAACAATTTGCAAGGGGATCTATTGTCCAGACTGTCAGGTTTATGTCAAGCTGGAAAGTTCCAAATACAATCTCTATATCATTCTTTGCTTCCAGTTTTTCCTAGGGTGGAGTGGAGGAACTTAATGGCTACAATAAATTTACTGCATGGATGGCTGCTCATGGTTGACTGCACACAGTCGGCAGATTGCTGAAATTTGGCATAAATGTAGAGGAAAAGTGAGTATTCTGTCAACATGATGTTGAAGAGTTTGATCATCTATACTTTATTTGTCCAATTACAAGTAAGATTTGGTATAGAGATTGCTACTGGTTGGGATGCTACAGAACAATAGGTTGCTGGAAGGATGAGTGTTATGGATTTGCTGCCTTGCTAGGAGTAAAGTATGTAGAAAGGCTGTGGTGGGCACTGCTTTTGTCACCACAGTATCACTGATTTGGAGATGCAGGAATGCTATCAGATTCGAGGGGAAATCTTTTGATGAAAACCTTGTATGCCGAGAGATTGCAATACTTATACATGCAGGGGGCAGGAAATGCAAGAAATGGTTAAAGGGGCTGCGACAACTTAATCATTATCCTTAGCTAGTATTAGAATTGTATTAACAGTTTTAACAGTTTTGTAGTGTGGTAGTTAGTCTATACTACCACAAAGAACTCTTCCTTGTACATTTGTTGATATTAATGGAAACTAATGTTAAACCAAATAAAAAATAAAAAAAATAGGGAGTTTATGAGTAAAAGGGAAGGAAATAAAACAATTTGAATCCGTAAAATTATGAGAAAATTATAAAAATATTGTGCATGCTTATATATATGCTATTTTGAATGTATTTATGGATATAAAAAATATAGGGAACAATTGGTATCAACAGCTACACCTCTTTACTCGGGAAGGATGAAAGAGTTTTCGAGTAAAAAAGTGATGGTCAATTTTGATTGGACGGGATGCTTTGAAAGACAGGGTCAAGACTCTGGTTTTCGAGTTTCCTACATATCTGTGGTTTTACAAAAAATAGGCCATGTATACTTCTGGATTCGTCGGTGGAGTATGATGATGAAGGTACAGCAAGAACTGATACGCGATGCGAAAGCGGCTGCCGCGATTCGGAAGCTACTACAGTGAGCGGTTAAAGCTTGGGACAATTGGAGGAACTCGAGCGTGATTGATCCTACTAGGATAGTGGTTGCTTGTTGGCCACCTGCAGAAAAAGAGATGCTACGAACACGTATTTATGCAAAAATTAAAATATGATGCAGCTTTCTTTTGGACCATGAAGGTTGTCTTCGGACGGTTAAAGATGATGTCCTTGGACCATGACGTCCTGGGCCATGAATAGTTTAATAAGGGATTCACAGGCCATGAAATTATATTCTCGGACCTTGACAATGGTTCCTCCGAACCATGACGCCTTTGAATAATGATATTCAAATTTGAGGGATCCTCAGGCCATGACATGGTGTCTTCCGGCTATGAGGATGATGCATTTAGACTATGACGCGTTTGGATAGATTAGTGATATTTCAGCCCATGATATGCAATAGTATGATGTTAACAATATAAGGCTTAGTCTTGTGAAATAGAGGGCAGAGCTTAGCCTGATTGGAAAACAAATAGATAGTAAAACAGAGAAATATCTTGTACAAAAAAGGATAGTGCCTAGCCCCTGCAAGTGTGTTGATAACCAATTTTTCCTTCGTATTTCTATACACAAAATACTTTCAAAATAGCATGTACATGCATATGTGAGCATGCCTAAGAGTTTTGATATTTTTAAAAAGATTTTCAAAATCAATTTATTATCTATTTTAACAGTATAAAACCCAATAATTATTCCTAAAGGTTATCATTTTGGTGAATGACTTATTTTATTATCATATTTATACAAAAATATAATTAAGTTAATTTTCGTATATTCTTACAAATTTACTTGGCATTTTAAAAGTTAAATTTCATATAATTGCAATTTTAGCCCATTTTAAGATTAACAATATTTTATAATATGAAATTAGTTCCAATATTATTAATTAATATTTACATAATATTAAGTGGTTGAGTTCTTCTAATTTACTTTTAAAATCATATTTTTCATTTAAAAAAAAAGGGGAATGAGGTAATTTAAATTCTAGCCCTACTCTATTTCAATTTTAGCCTAAGTTGACCGTCAAATTAACCCAATTTTAATTTTCTAAACGGGCCAACCCATGCCCCAATGCTAAAGTCCTAACCCGTTCCCCACCTAGATATTTAAATCTGGACCGTTGATTATTCAAAATCAACGGCTAGACTTCACCCTTACCCTTTTAACTCCAAACGACTACCCTAATTCCCCCATTTTCACTCATCCGCCACCTCTGAAATCCAACTCCTTCCCTACCCCCAGCTTACAAGAAATCACAGCTATGCTGGTCATGATAATCCCATAATCACCTTCTATTACTCTTGTGCGCTTGATATTTGAAGAATCTTGACCTTGACCTCGATGGTTACCCTTTCAGATCTTTTTAGATCTGCGGATGTGAGCATGTGGTTTTTGCCCTATATGAATTACTCCTACAGAATCCCAAGAAAATAGATTTTTCTTAACTATTTGCCATTTTTAAGAGTTTTTGTAGAATTTTATTTAATGGTTTGCATTTTTGTGCATGTTTAAGTTTTATTTAAATCATAAAAAAATCAAAATATCCTGCATAAAATTTAGAATTTGTTTACATTTTTAGAATTAACCAATAATTATTTTCTTTGTAAAAATTTGAAAATCACAAAGACTACTTCGTTTTTACACTTTTTTGTTGTAATTACTTAATTAATTTAATTTCATATTTTTAGATAATCTAAGACTTTAATTTTAGGATTTTTGATTAAAGAAAAAAGAAAAAGAAAAGATAAGAAAAAGAATTTGAGGAAAAGAATTAATTGGATATTGAGGTAGTTCTTATACCCAAATTAGGCCCCGAATTTTTCTACCTAGCCCAAATACACTTGAACCCATTATCTCAAAACACATACCCTTACAATTAAAACGTAGACTTAGACCTACAAAAATATCTAGACCTAGAGACTAAGAAATACAATCTTAGACCCCCAAAAAAGAAGAGCGCCGGTGCTCATCTCCTTCCTCTTCCTGTCTTCTTAAGGCACACACTTACATACACCTACACAGATATTGAAAAATCATAAACTACTAAAAAGAAAAAAATAATAATTCTGAAAAGCAAGAAAGAATGATAGAGTTGTCAGATTGATGGAAATCCGAAAACAATTCAAAGTAAGACTGGTTGATTGTTTGCGGATTCATGGAGATTTGTCTCACTCACATTTTGGTTTTCCAAGCTTAAGCAAGCTATGATTCTGCTGTTCTGCCATGATAATTTGCTAGAGCTTCATCTCCCATTTTTATTGGCTTTTATTTGGTCAAACTCTCTTTTTCCTAGTCATTTCTTGAGGTAATCCGTCTACTGTTTTAGCAATCCCAGAATATATGTGAGCGTATGATTATTAGCTTGTTTTAATCAAAAATTTGAAATGCTTCCCTTGGAATTCTGCTCTCTTCTGGAAATATAGTAGACGGATTGGAAGCTTCAGCTCTCTTCTGAAATCTCTATACATGTTTCGACTCAGTTTGCTTGCCCTCTCCTTTATGTTTTCTGATTTGTTCGAATTAGGGCTTTATTTCAATTACCCCTTGACTCTTTCAGACTGGTTTTGTATCTCTTACTGAGTTTGGATATCTTTGTTTTCATATAAAGTTGAACTTTTTGCTAAACTCTGTTCTCTCTACTGAATTTTTTTTTACAAAGGCATGACTAATTCCTTACATGTTAGACGCGTTTGCATGCTTTTATATATGCTGATCTATCTTCAAAAAGATTTGCAAACTTGTGATTGATTCAAAATTCCTTTTATATGTCTAATTTATTGTTTGCTGATTTTTTCCTTAAGTTAAAAATCTTTCCCATCTTCCCGACTTGGTTCATTCATACTAAATATTAGATCTTGTGATTTAATGGCTATTGATTGATTCCCTTTCCATATTTGTCACAAACCATGGACAATTTAATGTTTTTCATAAATGACTTTTATGTATTTACCCTTTTTGTGCTACTTTGAAAAAGTTTTAATCAAAACCCCCTTTCTTTAATTAGTTTTTACCCGCTGAAATTAGAATCTCTTGACTAAAGGGAGATTGATTTCAATGAATATTTCCTTACCTTTCTTACTTATTATCTGCACTATAAAAGGGGAACGATCCTTCTATACACATCATCAATTATTGAACACTTCAAAATTCAATATTCTTACACTCTCAATTACGATACTCTTTCAACACTCTACTATCTTCTGAGGTCTTTTGTACTGTTTGATTGCAATTTGGCTTACAAACTCATGTTTTCACTTATTTTTTTCCTTGAAACTAGTATGTCTCAATTTTGATTTCAGCTTCTTCCCTATATGTTTACTTTAAAGTTGCTATAAACCTGTCTAATTTGTTGTTCATGTTCTATTATGAGTATGCTACTTTCTCGTTGCATCTGCTGTTTGTCGTAAATTCCCCAGACCCTCACCCCTTCTACGTGTGTGAGTTCAGGATCATGGCCTGGCAGTATCCATATTGCTGCCCAGGTCTGAACCTGATCCATAATGGATCCTAACTCCTAAGATTGGATTAACAGGTTAGTTAGGGGTGTGCCAGCACCCCCATATGCTGGGCATGACTACTAGCCTGTCCAGGCTTTCCTTAATTCATTCTTTATGCTCTTACACTTACTCTTAGACTCTAATCTCTGCCCCCCCCCCCCTCTCATGAGCCTTGCTTTGGGACCTTGAGTTCCCTTCGAACATGGACATTTGAGGCCTGACCCTTCCACACTACACTATGATCTAATTCTGCAATATATTTGGGGTGTAAGCACTGCTTGGAGCCCTTTGAGATTCCTGGGAACTTTGACACATCCCAAATAAGAGAAAGACTTTGGGAAATCTGATCCTGGAAGTTGGTTTATCTCATATTGTTAGACCTTAAGTCCGAATTAGGCTATTTGGGAAAAGCTTGAATTTCTAATATAATGTTTTTTTACTTTTCTGGTTTATTTTGGTCTGTAATAATTTTTAATAACTATGGGGAGGGCTAGTGGAAAGGGATGTGGATGAATGTATGCAAAGGGTAGATAACTTGCATATAGGATTTTTCTGATTCTTGCATTCACATAGACAACATGTATAGCTTATTGCATTCATGTACATAACTTGTTCATAAGAATTCTTGATCTTCTGCATTCTCAATTTACAAATCCTGCCTATAAGTTCTGCATCCTCATCTTGTAAATCCGTCCTATAACATCTGTATTCTCATATTAGAAGTCCTGCATATAATTTCTGCATTCCTGCATATAAGGATCTTGTCTCTAAGTCTTTGCATTTCTGCATGTAGAAACCATGATCATAGGTTTTTCTGCACTTCAGCATATATATGTCATTAGCCAAGCGATCCTAAGATTAGTAACAATCTGTATATATCTATTACTAGGTAAACCTATTCATAGGTTTAAATAATAAACAATATGCTAGATATTATGCCTATCAGACTTCCTAAATTCTTGCACGTGCATACATCACTAGGCAAACCTGCCCATAGGTTTAAATAACAACCAGCCTTCTAGATACCATGCCTGTAGGACTTCTGCACTTTTGTTTCAACTATAAAATGCTTAAAATAAAAAACACTTAGCAATCATGCCTATAGGAATAATAAATTGAATCAGCTTTGTCTATTTCCTCTATGAGTCTAAAATCAGTAAATAAGGCCGTTTAAAATCTACGTAACCTTTTGTTTATAAAACCAGTAATCCTTTCTTTTAAAACCAGTACACCTTATGCACTATTAGATATCATGCCTATAGGTTTCACCTAAGCAAGCCATTGGGCGATTAATCAACTAGGTCAATTCTTAATAAATTATTGCCAAACCAAGCCTAATTCGGACTTCTCATATGAGAAATATGCGATAAATTAGTATGTCCTAGTGCTTTAAAGTTAATTCAGACCATAACTAGTATTTGAAGTTATACTATATAATTTGCTCCTTAAGTGAGGATGTCAATTTGAGCCTTAACTGCTATTTTCTTTCCCCTTTTAATAACTTAACGAGTGGGAAGCGTAGATATGGATATGATGACAGGTGCGCTAATAGCTCATGTAGCCCCTCTTTTGAGGAGTGATTACTGGATATTGCATTGATGTGATCCATATTCACATGTTTATTTGTTTCTTGTTTACCATAAGCCTAGGACCCCCTACTTTTTACTTGTTTATTCTTTTTTTTCTAATTGTTTAAATCTTTTCTTCAAAATTTCTGCCATCTTTACTTTTTTTAATTTGCTTGTAATTACATGAAAACGCTTTCTACTTGAGCCCTTAGTTGCTCACTTGCTATGTAAAGTCGCAATTATAACATGGACGGGAATAACACTAGTGGATCTTGGGGGGTACCTAACACCTTCCCCCTGAGATAATTTCTAGCCCATACCCAACTCTGGTTCTTCAACTCAAAACCTTTCTTAGTATCCTAATGCACTTAATCATTAGGCGGCGACTCTTCAAAATCAAACGCAATTCCGAAAAGGGAACGATTTGTCCTCCAAAATGTCATAAACCTGATTTCTCCTTAGAAAATGGGGGGCGTGACAGCATGATGACTCTACTAGGATATTGTTTAGGCTTTTACCATTTCATGTTATTTGTGACTTTATTGCTTTTTATTTGCCTTTATTTAATGTCTTTATCCCTCTTCTACTACCAAACTAACTTGGCTCTTTTTTCCTTTTCTTCAATGCTTTCTTTTACCACTGTTGTAATTATGAGCAATTATTCTAATCATTACTTTACAAACATGAAAATATGTGGCAACTTGTTTCATTCTTGTAATTTCATATTCAGCATCATATTCTACTCGTGCCAAACAAAACGCTAAAGCAACGGTTATAATGAGTGATCGCGCCCTTCCAATATTATCACCCCCTAAATTTGGCAAAGTCGTATTTGCGGTGAAACCAGTCAACCAACAATTTAGTCGACGGATCCGTGCCTTTTCCTCTTGAGTTGTCCGCTCAAGGGTACTGGTCTAGCACCCCATAGAAACCTTACTCCATTTAATTGTGCATGCATCATGGTCAAACCTATCCAAGACACTTATATTGTCCGCATAATGACTTCTTAAGATAGCCTTGTCCAAAGTCCACTGGGTTTCCCTTGAACCCAAACGGACACTACCACATCTGTGCATTTATTTGGAGAACTAAAATGCTGCTTATGCTAATTATCGATATTAAAATAGTCGAGTCTGATGGGGGTAAGGGCGTAACATTTTGTTTTGTAGAGAATGAGGCATGAAGTCCCTAGATTCGGCATGGTAACCAAAATCCACCCAAAGTTGCTAAGTTGGTGGAATGACCTTCACTCCAGTGATCAGACCCTCGTCCACAAGTATTTGGGGAAATTGTCGTCACTTTAGGAAATCCAACCCGACAAGAAAATCATAGAGGATGCAACTGTATTCTGGGATGGCGATATGTCTCTGTTCCGTTTTGGGGACCTTGAAATGACACCTTTACAAGAGGAAATATGACGACTAGCTAGTATCCCATGGAAGACTCCGGGTTTGCTTATGCCAGAAAATCTCAAGGTTAGGGGTTTTCTCAAAATGATGGGACTAAAGAAGAACCCAGACTTGACCTGTATGAAGGATTCTTACGTTCATTTCGACTATCAGTATGAGAGGTACGTCCATAGAAAGTCCTACCGCACTTACCCAGAAGAATTCGCACTTACATCATTGAGGTATATCCATAGAAGAGTCTTCGTCTTTATGTTATTCTTTTTGGGGATGATTGTATTTCTATGAAGAAGTCCAGGATTCATACCAGACTAGCCATGGTTACCAAAACCTTAATGGAAGGGATTAGTGAGCAGCCTTTTAGCATAGTACCTATGATTGTTGCAGAGATATACCGAGCCCTGGAGAACTGTCAATGAGGGGCCAAAAACTTTGAGGGTTGTAACTTACTGCTCCAACTCTGGCTCATGGACCATCTCCAAAAATGTGAATATCAATAAGAGAACCTGCACAGGGACAGGGATGATCATATCGCCTTCCATCAGGCAAGGTGAATCAACTATATGCCTAACATGTTTGCTCAATCGGAAGACTCTAAAGGATAGGTAGAGTTATTTGAAAATCTGAAGGAGGATAAAGTATAATGGATGTTCGAATGGTTCCCTACTGAAGATTTCATTGTCTGATCTTGGGATGCACTCTTTCTTATACTCATTGGTCTGAGGGAAACTTCTCTTTATGTCCCTCTCCGAGTCATGAGGCAGGCCGGAAGGAAGTAGTTTATACCAAGGGTTGACAAAATGAGTCACTTTAGGGCCAACTTTCAGGATGACGATAGCCCTTACAAGTTCCAAGCCCAACACATGTGGCACTGTAAAATCGTCATGGGAAAAGATATTATTGAACCAATCAGGTACTATGCTGGATATACTCCATACTATCCAAGTTGGTTGGAAGACGATCATAATGGGTTAGGAAAATCGGGGTTAGCTCGAGGTCACATGATCATTGATGAAAAGGCTAAAACATAGGTAAAGTAAAACCAACTATGCAAGAGGATGCGGGAATGCAAAAATGAGAACTGAGAAATACAAGAATCCAATATAATGTTAATTGGAGAATGGAAGGATATGTCTATTAGCGCAAACAAATGACTGATCTGCTTGGAGCGGGGCATAGTGGAGCTTGAAAAGAATTTTCTGATAAGGGTCGAAGATTTCCGAGTTGCCGAGGGAGATAAAGGCGAACGTTTGGTTAGGGCCTACTTGCTGCTAGGATTGCGTGAGCTATGAGAGCTGTACAAAGGAGCCAACATTGCCGAATCTAGGGAAGGTCTTTCTAGGACCAAATAGATCGGAGTCTTATTTTCCTTTGAAAATGTAATTAGGCCCATGATCATTAGTGACATTCTACTACACTTTATTTAGTGTCGTTTTGGGATTCATCTAATTTTCTTATCAAAAAATGAGCCATTTAGCATTCTAAATTCTCAATTTTTTATTGTGCTAGGCCTACCTCTGGCACAACGAGGTCCCCCAAGATTAGGAAACGTTTATATTCCCTGCACTATATGTTTAAATATTGCAACATCTTTTCTTATGTTCCTTACTAACTTGCTACCTTTTTCTTTACCATTTGTTTATTCCCGTCCCCAAATGATAGTCCGTGAACTCTGGCATTATCATCGTATTCCACAAGATCCAAGGGCCCTCCACCTACTCCTCCTTCTAGTTCTATCAGAAGCACGAACAAGAGAAAAAAGGAAGTTTTGAGCAACATAAGAAAGGAAAATTCAGTCGAACGGGTAGAGGTTACTCAGAGTATTCAGGTTTCTAAGGAGAATGCCTCTCAGATAGAGCAAAAGTTACTAAAGTTCCAAGAAGAGCTTAACCATGTCTGGAATTTGGCGAATCTGTCATCTTCCCTTGCTGCTCTAGAAGTCACTCGGAATCGCACACCTCCACAAAATTTCCTAAACCATCTCACTGCTCACCACAACTACAATACCTGCCAGACTCCTAACAACACTCCATTTCTCATTCCGGAACCATTAAACGCCACAAATGACAATTTCCACAACAATACTCCCATATATATGGAAATTGTGCCTATCTCGAGCATACCTGAGTTCGATGACAGCGACTCTCTTTTCAGGAGTTTTGCTAAAGAACTTAAGCAGTTGACCACCAAGATTCACGGTGTTGAAGGTAGTAAAGGAATCGAGGGTCTCAACTATGAAAATTTGTACATACAACCCGATGTCGAACTGCCCGAGGGGTACGAACCTCCGAAGTTCGAAATGTTTGATGGTACCAGAGATCCCAGGGTTCATTTAAGAACATACTGTGAGAAGCTGTTCGGAGTAGGAAAATATGAAACGATTTGCATGAAGCTCTTTATGAAAAGGCTGAAAGGGGATGCTCTATCTTAGTATATTACCCAAGACCCGAAGAAGTGGTCGAATTGGGTAAGTATGGCATCCGATTTCGTGGACAGATTCAAATTCAACAAGAAAAATGCGCCAGATGTGTTCTACATCCAAAACATAAAGAAGAAACCTGCATATACATTCTGCGAGTATGCTACTCGGTGGAGATCAGAAGATGCTAAGGTCAGGCCAGCTTAGAGAAAGAATAAATGAACAGGTTTTTCGTTTTGGCTTAAGACCCACATTACTATGAATGGTTGATATTGATTGAAGGCCAAAACTTTTTCGGAATCATCAAACTAGGGGAAAGGCTCGAAGAAGGTATCAAAAGCGGTATGGTCACTAACTTTGAAGCTTTGCAAGCGACCAACAAGGCTCTGCAATCTAGCGGTACATCCAAAAGAGGGATATAGGTGAAATAATTGTTGCACATAGAGAAAAATCACCAGTCAAATACCAAGCCTACCAGATATCTCTACTCACATATCAACCCACTCAAAATTACCAAGCACCCTTGCCTTCTTACCCAGCTTTACCAATTATCTCCACCACCCGCATATAAGCCTACTTCACCTAAATACTCTCAACCCGCACACGTATACAAAGCCTACAACACTCAAGTGTCCCACTATTAATCACCTCCCCCTAACCAAAAGTTCCCTGGACCCAGCAAAACTTCGACGGCAGACCTCCCAAACAATACACCGCCATTGTCGGACCTATTGACCAACTATATGAAAAACCTAAAGTTGCTAGTAATGTCACCCTTATCCCAACCATAAGCCACAAAAACCCCTCCCACTAGATAAATCCAAACAAAACCTGTGCATACCATTCAGGCATGAAAGGGCATACCATCGACGAATGCCGCTCCCTGAAGGAAAAGATCCAGGCTTTTATAGATAACAAGATCACCATGGAAAATGAGCCTTCCCTGAATGTCCGTAACAACCTTCTACCAGACCACAAGGGTGGAGGTATACACATGATTGGGATAGAAGATTATTGGGACCTCAAGGGATCGATCGGGTTGATAAAAGAAGGAGACGACCAAAGAAACCAACAATCACTCTCAATCCTATTGTAGTCCAAATTCATCCTCCTGAAGATACTGAGATAAACATGTCCATACTGCTTGAGTTTGAAGTACCAGCCTCTGCAAAGATGCCAAGACCAATCGAGGTCACGTTTAGATCCCCAAAGGCGCGTGAGCCTTTTGAAGTCACTGTATTACCTTCCAAGACAAGGGTGCCTATTCCAGTGGCAATGACAGCCTTAACACCATTCCACACAAAACACATACCATGGGACTACACAATCGAGGCAAGAAGGAAGGGAAAAGCCAAGTTCGGCAAAACAGTTGCAGCATAGGGTATGACAAGAACCGGCAGAGTGTATACAACAGAAAACTTGGCTGAGTTAAGTACGCAGACCTCTGGTCGACAAGCCATCATTGAAACTGGACCCAGTGATCTGTGGAGAAAGATACAAGCCAAGGAGTACTCGATCATCGTCCAACTGAGCAAAACACCAGTACAGATCTCTATCCTGGCTTTTCTACAAAGATCTGATGCACACAAGAATGCCTTATTAACGGCGCTTACTATGTATTGAAATAGCAAATACCCCATCTGGAGCAGATTTTCTAACCAGTCGAAGTCATCTACGGGCTTGAAGAAAAGAAAGCATTGGCAGCAATGAAGAATTTGGTTTTGGAAGAGGATAACATGGACTATTGTGTCATTTTTGAGAAGGAAAGGAAGGAAAGCCTTTCATACAAGACGTGAGCCGAGGAGAGCGTGTCAATAAATTGTACATCAGAACCACCAGAGCCCGGCATGCCTCGGGGTAGCAAGGCTAAACAAAGCACCACACACTATTTTGTTTTACTAGTTTATTTCCCTTTCGCATTTTGTTTTCTCAAAAAGAGCTCTGATGTTCAAAATATTCATGGAATTTATTAAAGTATTTCAATTGTCTTATAAATCTTACGCTTATTATTTTCATTACTTTACTTAATCAGCATTACCATTACTTTACATGATGAACCAAGGAATGTGACATGCAACGAGAAAATGCAATAAAAGGACATAGATTCAGAGGAAGGCGATATACTAGAGGAGATTGAGTTGAGAATTTTGAGAATAGGCCTTAGTCCAACCCGGGCGAGACTGAGATTCTCAACCTTGGAGATGAAGAAAACATCAAAGAAACACGAATCAGCATACATTTGTCACCGTCAGAAAAGAAAGAATATACAGAGTTCCAAAGAGAGTATGAAGTCATATTCGCCTGGTCATACGACGATATGACTGGTCTAAGTATATCTATATTGTCGCTCACAAATTGACGACGGATCCGGCCTGTCTGTCTATGAAGCAGAAGCTCAGAGAGTTCAAGCTAGATATAAGTCTAAAAATCAAGGAAGAAGTCACTAAGCAGGTCAAACCTAAAGCTCTTAGGGTGGTATAGTATCCGACATGATTAGCTAATATTTTTCCAGTACTAAAGAAGGACGGGAAAGTTAGAGTCTCTGTCGACTACCAGGACCTCAATTGTGTCATTCCAAAAGACGATTTCCCCTTCCCGAACATACACATCTTGATTGATAACTTTGCAAAGCACGAGCTGCAGTCGTCTGTTGATTGTTTTGCTGGCTATCATCAGATATGGATAGATGAAGAAGATTCTGAGAAAACGGCTTTCATTACACCATGGGAGACGTATTGTTACAAGAAGATGCTGTTTGGGTAAAAGAATGTTGGGGACACTTATATGAGGGCCATGACTACCATATATCATGGTATAATACACAAGGAGATTAAAATGTATATAGACGACACCATCATTAAGTCCAAAGAAGCCGGAGATCACATGGACGATTTAAGGAAATTCTTCAATAGACTAAAAAGATACAACCTGAACTTGAATACCACAAAATGTGCTTTTTCGGGGTCCCAGCTGGGAAATTGCTTGGATTCATCGTGAGTCGCCAAGGGATGGAATTGGATCCATCAAAGGTCAAAGCTATAAAAGAATTGCCACCGCCAAAGAACAAGAAAGAAGTAATGAGTTTCTTGGGAAGACTTAACTATATCAACCGGTTCATATAATAATCTACTATCATCTGTGAGCCAATCTTTAAAATGCTGAAGAACGACGCCGCTGTCAAATGAACTGATGACTACAAAAAGGCCTTCGATATAAGTACTTTTCAACACTGCTGGTCTTGGTTCCGCATGAGCTAGGTAGAACCCTGCTACTTTACCTTACGATGCTAAATGGAGAATTTGGTTGTGTTCTAGGGTACCATGGTGAAACAGGGAGAAAAGAGCGGGCCATCTATTATCTCAACAAGAAGTTCACCCAGTACAGGTCCCGTTATTCCGTGTTGGAACGCACCTATTGTGCTATATCTTGGTTAGCTCAGAAGCCGAGGCACTATTTATGTGCTTACACCATGTACCTCATATCAAGAATGGACCCGTTAAAGTACATCTTTTAGAAGCCCGTTCATTCCGGCAAGCTAGCCAAGTGGCAGATCCTACTGAGTGAATTCGACATTATCTACGTAGCTTAAGAAGAAATCAAAGGACATGCACTAGCAGATAGCCTTGCAAAATACCCGGTGGATAGACAATACGAGCCCTTAAAGACGAATTTTCCTAGTGAAGAGGTATCCTTCATATGGGAAGACATTGCAGAATCCTATGACGATTGGAGGATGTTTTTCGACGGAGCAACAAATTTCAGTTGAGTTGGTATAAGAGAAATCGTAGTATCACAAATCGGCCAACATTATCTGGTATCCACCAAGGTCAGATTCCCTTGCACCAACAATATGACCGAATACAAAGATTGCATCTTAGCGCTCAAAATGGCCATTTACATGAACGTCCAGGAGTTGCTAGTGATTGGAGATTCAGCTTTTCTTATACATTAGGTCCGAGAGGAATGGGAAGCTAATAACTCCAAGATACTCCCATATTTGAATCACTTACAAGAGTTGAGAAAGAGATTCACAAAGACAGAGTTCCGGCATGTTCCCAGGGTCTAGAATGAGTTTGTTGATGCATTGGCAACCCTATCATCATTGATTCAGCTTCCAGATAAGAACTTTATAGATCCTATTCCAGTGGAGATTCATGATCAACCAGCTTATTGTACTCATGTCGAGGAAGAAGCAGACGGAAAGCCTTGGTTCCGTGATATCAAGGAATACCTGGTAAAGGGAGAATACACAGAACTTGCAAATCCTACATAGAAGTGCACACTCTGGAGGTTATCTAATGATTTCTTTCACAGCGGAGAAACCTTTATAGGAGGACTCCTGATTTGGGATTACTAAGGTGTGTCAATGCAAAGGAAGCGTCTAAACTGTTAGAAGAAATCCATGCTGGGACCTATAGTCCTGATATGAATGGTTTTGTCTTAGCCAAGAAGATTCTCCGGGCAGATTATGTTTTGGATGACTATGGAAATCTACTGCGTCCAGTATGTCCGAAATTTCCATCGCTGCCAGATACATGCAGATATGATAAATATGTCTCTAAACGAGCTTACTGCAACAAGCTCACCACGGTCGTTCGCCGCTTAGGGAATGGATGTCATAAGAACTATCGAGCCTGCAACATCAAACTGGCACATGTTCATTCTAGTGGAAATCAATTAATTCATCAAATGAGTTGAAGTAGCATCTTAGAGAGCAGTGACTAAGAAAGTTATGGCAGACTTTGTTCACGACCACATTGTTTGCTGATTCAAAATTTTGGAGTCAATCATCACTGATAATGGTTCCAATCTCAATAGTGACTTGATGAAAGCCATGTTTGAAACCTTCAGGATCAAACACAAGAATTCTACAGCTTATAGACCTCATATGTATGGAGCCATAGAAGCCGCCAATAAGAACATCAAGAAGATACTAAGGAAAATGATAGAAATGTATGGATAGTGGCATAAGAAGTTATCATTTGCTTTATTGGGATATCACACCACATTCTGCATATCAACCAGGGAAACTCCCTACATGCTGATGTATGGTACAGAGGCAGTCGTTCCCACTAAGGTATAAATTCCCTTGTTAAGAATCATATAGGAAGAAAAACTCGACAATGCAGAATGGGTAAAGAGTCGCATTGAGCAGTTAGCCCTCATAGATGGAAAATAATGAACACCGTCTGTCATGGTCAGCTTTATCAGAACAGAATGTCCAAAGCTTTCAACAAAAGAGTCAAGCCAAGATAATTCAAACCAGGAAAGTTGGTATTGAAGAAAATATTTCCACATCAAGATGAAGCCAAAGGGAAATTCTCTCCCAACTGGTAGGGTCCGTATATGGTTCATAAGGTTCTAGCAAGAGGAGCCCTCATTCTTGCAGAAATGGACGGAGAAGTTTGGACAAAGGCAATCAATTCACATGCAGTGAAGTGATACTATGGTGAATCTTTATTCCTTCATGCATGATGTAATTTGAACTACATTTGACCTAATTTCCGTTTAAGAGGGGATAGACAAAAAACCTTATGAGTTCGGTCAAAATTCAATAAAATATTCATTTCCCTCCGTAATTGGAAACTGGGGCCCTCAAAATTCTGAAGTAACTTCAGCCGATCATTGCAAGCAGCTATCAGATGCAGCAACCCAGTAAACTTGGGCAATATTTTGAGAAGGACCCTCAAAATCCCAGAGCAAGAGAAGTTGCAATTTTTGGAACCGTGTCACAATCGTTGGTTAATCTAAATAAAACTATCTTTTATGTATTTATGTTACGTTTTACTAAATCATAATTGCTTTGTTTAGTAACAACATCCCTGAAAATGAAACCAAGCAGGACAGGAAAGCTCACGAGGATACAAACTAACCTTTCCCCATAGAAAACTCACGATTTTTCTTTGGATGTAGGAACCCGAGTTGCAAATTACCGAATACATTTATACACTCATACTTCTCGGGAATACAACCCTCAAAACCATCACCTACGCACATTTTCTATTTGCGTGCAATATCCCCAGCAGCCACAATATTGCAACCAACTATCGGCTATCAGTTAAGGAAATTTAATTACTATTCACCTTTTATCACTTGCATAAGGCTACTATTCTGCCTTCCAAGAGTAAGAACTATCTCCGTCGACATTTCTTGCATTGCATAAGGCTACTATTCTGCTTTCTGAGACTAAGCATTGTGTCCATCTACATTTCCAACATTGTATATGTCTACCATTCTGCCTTATGAGACTAAGCACTGTCTCCCTCTACATTTTCTGCATTGCATAAGGCTAACATTCTACCTTCCAAGACTAAGCACTGTCTCAATCTGCATTTCCTGTATTGCATAAGGCTACCATTCTGCCTTTCGAGGTTAAGCTCTATGTCTATTGCATGGATGAAAGATTGCCACCCCATTTAAATTGTCCATCGCTGAAAGATCACCACTTTATTTAACATTTTTGCATTGCTGGAAGATCGCCATTTTATTTAGATTATGTATCGGCTGAAAGATAACTATTTCATTCAAATTCCACATCGACTGAAAGATCGCCACTTCATTGATATTCTGCACGGCTGAAAGATCTCCACGTCATTTACATTCTGCATCAGCTAAAAGATTGCCACTTCATTTACATTCTGCATCGGCTGAAAGATTGCAATTTCATCTAAATTCTGCATTGACTGAAAGATCGCCGTATTTATTTATGCTCTCATGGGCTGAAATATCTCCACCTTTTGCATTTCATTGGCTGAAAGATCGCCAAAATTGTCCAAAGGCATCATTTTTCGGAGGCACCATCTTCATAGCCCGAGAACGCCATGCCATGGATTGAGGACCGTATTTTATATTTTGCATATCATTATTCAAAGGCATCATATTTCGGAGGCATCATTCTCATAGCCCAAGAACATCATATAATGGCCTGCAAATCCTCTATTGCATGCTTCATGGCCCAGGACAGCATGGTTTGAGGACGTCATCCTAACTGTCCAAGGACAAAATTTTTGGTCCAACGGGAACTTGCATCACGTTGAAATTTATGCACGATATATATTCATATTTTTCAATTGTAGGTACATCAGTTGGCAATGGCAGTCTCAGCAGGAGCGATCTCACTCCGGTTCCCACAGCCCTGCTGGATTATAACCATCCTCCCCAACCGAATTATCGCGTCCGTTCTTGAAAGACCTTCATCGGCATACTTCGATGACAGATCCTGAACTACATACGACTTGATTCCTATAATACCACGGATATATAGGTAGCTCAAAAACCAAACCACGACAAAAACTCTTCAAATAATTACGTACGATCAAAATTGGCCATCGTATCTTTACCCGACAACTCTTTCATCCTTCCCGCGTAAAGTGGGGCAGCTGTTGATACCCAATTTTTCCCTACGTATTTCTATATACAAAATACTTTTGAAATAGCTTGCACATGCATATATAAGCATGCCCAAGAGTTTTGATATTTTTAAAAAGATTTTCAAAGTCAATTTATTGTCTATTTAACAGTATAAAACCCAATAATTATTTCTAATGATTATCCTTTTTATGAATGACTTATCTTATTCTAGTATTTATGCAAAAATATAATTAAGGTAATTTTCATATATTTTTACAAATTTATTTGGCATTTTCAAAGTTAAATTCCATATAATTGGAATATTAGCCCATTTCAAGATTAACAATATTTTATAATAATGAAATTAGTTCCAGTATTTTTAAGTTAAAAATTACATAATATTAACTGGCTCAGTGCTTCTAATTTACTTTTTTAACTCATTTTCCTCATTTTAAAAAAATAAAGACAAACAAGTGGTTATTTAAATACTAGCCCCTATTCTATTTCAATTTCATTCTAAATTGACCCTCAAATTAACCCAATTTAATTTCCTAAATGGGCCAACCTACGATCCAATCCCAAAAACCCAACCCGTTCCCTGTCTACCTATTTAAATTTGGAACGTTGATCATTTAAGATCAACAGCCAGACTTCACCCTTACCTTGTTAACTCCAAACGACTACCCTAATTCCCTCAATTTCACTCATCCACCACCTGTGAAATCCCTCTCCTCTCAAAATTCTATTTAACCCTCTCGAAACCTTAGCCTATCTCACTGTCCCCTACCCCAAGCTTACCAGAAATCACGGCTATTCCGGTCATGATAATCTCACACTCACCCTCTATTTATTCCTGTGCGCTTGAAATTTAAAGAATCAGGGCTTTGACCTTGATGGTTACCTTTCAAATTTTTTTAGATCTGTAGATCTATGGCTTCTCCGGCCATTACTCCAGCATATTCAAGCAATATGAGTATTTTCGACTCAGGATTGGACTTTCCTCAATACCTTTCTTATTTATAGGGTTTTCTATGCAATCCATGCCTATTCAAGGTTATTTCTGATTTTTTATTTTCTTTGATCTGTCACGTATCTATGCTCCACTTACGTTTTCAAACGATTTCCCATATTTTTCTTTCAAAATTACTTTTTTTAAAGATCTTTCTTTTCCGGTCTAGGGTTTTTCTATAATGCTTAAGTGATTTCTGACTTTCCTTTTTCTTTACGTGTACCTGCTCCTACTGTGTTCTTTTATTTTTTCTCTTGCCCGCTCTTGTATGACTATCTTACTGTGTTCTTCTATATGTGCGTTTTTGCTATAATTTTTCTAATGTTCTTGTGTCCTTCTACTATATTTTCCTACTAAGTGCTGAAAGCTCTTTGTTTGCCTCCTACTGAGCTTCATTTAAGTTTCTTTTAGAAAACTACTTATGCATGTTTCTTCTACTCTTCCTACCAGTATTTCTATTAAGTTATGTGAATCTTTCTACAGTATTTTCTACCGCATTCTTAAGTATTCTTACAATTTTTCTTCAACTGAACTTTGTTTGAGTTCTTCCAAAAGAGCTTTTTTAGCATGCTTCCTCTACTATTCTTATTTTCATTCTATCCTCTGAATCCGGCTAGTATTTGCATGTTACTTTGCTATCATGTTTTCTCATGATTTCTAAAAGA
Organism: Nicotiana benthamiana; assembly: GCA_034376525.1. Lineage (NCBI taxonomy): Eukaryota > Viridiplantae > Streptophyta > Magnoliopsida > Solanales > Solanaceae > Nicotiana > Nicotiana benthamiana. Next base: position 29,904,365 of record CM067326.1, read on the forward strand.
AGCATGTTAGAAGCTTCAGCTCTCTTCTGTAACCTCTACACATGTCCCGACTCAGTTTGCTTGCCTCTCCTTTATGTTTTCTGGTTTGGTCGACTAGGGCTTAATTTCAAAGACCCCTTGACTCTTTCAGACTGGTTGTGAACCTCTTACTGAGTTTGGATATCTCTGAAACTGGTATGTCTCAATTTTGATTTTAGCTTCTTCCTTATGTGTTTACTTTACAGTTGCTATACTCTTGTCTACTTTGTTATTCATGTTCTGTAATGAATGTGCTACTTTCTCTTTATATCTGTTGTTTGTCGTGAATCCCCCATACCTTCACCTCTTCAATGTGTGTAAGTTAAGGCTCATGGTCTAGCAGTATCCATATTGCTGCCCAGGTATGAACCTGATCCACAATGGATCCTAACTCCTAAAATTGGGTTAACATGTTGGTTAGGGGTGTGCCAGCACTCCTAATTGCTGGGCATGACCACTAGCCGTCTTGGCTTTCCTTAATTCCGTCTATATACACTTACACTTACTCTTAGACTCTAAATTCTGCCCCTATCGCCTCTCATGAGCCTTGATTTTGGACCTTGAGTTCTGTCTAAACTTGAACATTTGAGGGCTGGCCTTTCAACACTGCACTATGATCTACTTCTGCAATGTATTTGTGGGGTAAGCAGTGCCCGGAGCCCTTTGAGACTCCTGGGAACTTTAACACATCCCAAATAAGAGAAAGGATTATGGAAATTTTTTCCTAGGAGATGGTTTATCTCATATTGTTAGACCGTAAGTATTATGCTGTTTGGGTATAGCTTGAATTTGTGATATTATTTTTTTACCTGATTCATTTTGATCTATAATTAATTTGTAATTATTATGGGGATGGCTAGTGGATTGGGATGGGGAGGAATGTATGCAAATTATAGATAACTTGCCTATAGGACTTTTCTAATTCTTCAATTCAGATAGACAACATGCCTATATGTTATTGCATTCATGTAGATAACTTGTTCATAGGAATTCTTTAACTTCTGCACTCTCATTTTAGAAATCTTTCTTTTAAGTTATGCAATCTCCTCTTTGAAATCATGCCTATAACTTCTGCATTCTCATCTTAGAAATCCTGCCTATAAGTTCTGCATTCTTGCATATAGAAATCTTGTCTCTAAGTCTTTGCATTTCCACATATAAAAACCATGATCATAGGTTTTTCTGCACTTCAGCATATATATGTTATTGGGCAATCGATCCTAGGTTTAATAACAATCTGCATATATCTATCACTAGGAAAACTTGTTCATATGTTTAAATAATAAACAACATGGTAGATATTACGCCAATATAACTTCCTGAATTCTTGCACCTGCATACATGACTAGGCAAGCCTGTCCATATGTTTAAATAACAAATATCCCTCTAGATACCATGCCTATAGAACTTTTGCACTTTTGTTTCAACATTAAAGTGTTTAAATCAACAACACTTAGAAATCATGCCCATAGGAATAATCAGTTGAATCAGCTTCGTCTATTCCATCTATAAGTCTAAAATTAGTAAATAAGGCCATTTAAAATCTGTGGGAACTTTTGTTTATAAAACTTGTAATCCTTTCTTTTATACCGACTACACCTTCTGCGCTGTTAGATATCATGCCTATAGATTTCACATAGGCAAGCCATTAGGTGATTAATCAACTAGGTCAGATCTTAATAAATTACATCCAAACCAAGCTTAATTCAAACTTCTCATCTGAGAAATATGTGATAACTCAGCATGTCCTAATACTTAAAAGTTAATTCAGACCATAAATAGTATTTGAAGTCATGCTATATAATTTTGTCCTTAAGTGAGGAGGCGTATTTGAGCCTTAACTGCTATTTGCTTTCCCCCGTAATTACTTATATGTTCTGGTTTATCGCCCTAGATTTTTATCCTTTTAAAACTCTAATAATCCCAACTCTGCCCCCTATAGGATTAACGGTCCTCACGCCTTGGGTACTGATAGGATTCTGACAGGGAATAGCACGCAATAAGTAATGTTACTATTCTGCACTTTAATACCTTAACGGGTGGGAATTGTAGATATGTATATGATGACCGGTTCACAAATACCTCATGTAGCCCCTCTTTTGAGGAGTTATTACTGTGTATTGCATTGACTTGATCCATATTAATCAAAAACCTAGGACACCCTTCCCTTTTACTTGATTATTATTTTTTTCTAATTGATTATTGTAATACGATCGAACCTATAAGGCTACCTACGTATCCCCTTTAGAATGCGAATAAGGTCAAGCGTAGTTCAATTACATCATAAAAGAAATGTAAAATATCTAAGCATAGTATCTGTTGACTGAATTTGATTTTATTGGTTTTAGACAGGCTTCTTTGTCCATTTCTACATGTATGAGTGATTCTCCTGTTTGTACTCTATGAACCATGTATGGACTTTGCCATTTGGAAGAGAATTTCCCTTTGGCTTCATCTTGATGTAGGAAGATTTTCTTTAATACCAATTGCCCTGGTGCAAACTGTCTCAGTTTGATCCTTTTGTTGAAAGCTCTGGACATTCTATTATGATAAAGCTGGTTGTGACATACTATGTTCACCTCTCTCCATCAATAAGAGCCAATTGTTCATAGGGAATACTTATCCATTATGCGTCTCTATGTTCTGCTTCTTGTATGATTATTAAAGAAGGAATCTCCACCTCAGCTGGGATGATGACTTCAGTACCGTAAACATAACTGTAGGGAGTTGCCTCGGTCAATGTGTGAACTGTAGTACGGTATCCCAATAAGGAAAAAGGTAACTTCTCATGCCATTGTTTGTGGTTCTCTACCATTTTCCTTAGTAGCTTTTTGATGTTTTTGTTGGCGGCCTCTACAGCTCCACTCATATGTGGTATATATGCTATGGGATTCTTGTGCTTGATTTTGAAGGCTTCACGTATAGCTTTCATTAGTTCACTATTGATATTGTCAGCGTTATCGTAATAATGGACTTAGGATCTCTGAATCGGCAAACAATAGGATATTTGACAAAATCTCTGACGACTTTCTTGGTTACGACTTTGTAAGATGCAGGCTCTACCCTTTTTGTGAAGTAACTAATGACTTCCAGAGTAAACCTATGTCTATTTGAAGAAGTGGGCTCAATCTGACCAATAACATCCATTCCCTAGGCGGCGAATGGCCAAGGTGGGCTTGTTGTATTGAGCTCATTTGGCGGTACTTTTATCATATAGGCACGCACTTGACATTGAAACATTTGCGGACATACTGAATGCAATCCATCTCCATGGTCATCCAAATGTAACCTGCCAAAAGTATCTTCTTAGCCAAGACGAAACCAGTCATGTGTGGGCCACAGGTAACTGCATGCATGTCCTCAAGTAGCTTAGAATTTTCTTTTGCTTCGACACATCTTACTAAACCCAGATCAGGAGTTCTTTTGTACAAGTATCCTCTGTGATGGAAGAAGTGATTTGACAATCTACGAAGATGCTTTTCTAAGTTTGATTTGCATGCTCTGGGTATTTCCCTTTTAATAAGTACTCCTTGATGTCATGGAACTAAGGCTTTTTATCTGTTTCCACTTCAATATGAGCACGATATGCTGGCGGTCTATGGATCTTCACCGGAATAGGAACAATATAATTCTTATCTGGATGTTTTATAATATGTGACAAGGTGACGAATACATGAACAAACTCATTTTGAATTCTAGGCATATATCAGAATTCTATCTTCGTGAACATCTTTTTCAATTCCTGCACATGGTGCAGATATGGCAATATCTTGGTATTCTTGGTGGCTCACTCTCTTTGTACCTAGTGCACAAGCAAATCCGAATCATCGATCACCAACAACTCCTGAACATTCATGTCGACTGCCACGTTGACTCTTAGTATGCAGGCTTCATATTCCTCCATATTGTTGGTGCAAAGAAATATGAGTTTAGCAGATACCGGATAATGCTGAACCATTTCTAATACCAAAAATGCTCCAATGCTTACTCCTTTTACATTTGCACCTCCATCAAAGAACATCCTCCAACCGTCATCTGCTTTAGTAATGTCTTCTCCTATAAATGTCACTTCTTCATTACAAAAATATGTTTTCAAGGGTTCTTATGCTCCTCCCACCAGGTTTTCAACAGTATGGTCTACAAATGTTTGTCGTTTGACCACCTTTTGAGTTACATAGACGATGTTGAACTCACTTAACGGTATCTTCCATTTGGAAAACTTTCCAATCAATATGGGTTTCTCGAATATGTACTTTAGAGGGTCAATCCTTTGAATTGGGGTACGTAGTGTAGGCACAGAAGTAATGCCTTAATTTTTGAGTTGTCTAGGTCAAAGCACAGTAGGTGCGGTGAAGTAGAGAATACCGTTCTTCATAAGGTGTGAACTTATTACTCAAGTAATATATGGCTTGGCTTTTTCTTCCTGTCTCGTCATTGTTGTCCCAAAACATATCTGAAGGCTGCATCCAATATAGAGAGATATAGTAGCAAAGGCCGTCCTAGATCTGGCGAGACTAAAACTGGTGGTGTGGACAGGTACTCCATGATCTTGTCAAAAGCTTTCTGACAATCCTCTGTCCAGCTTGTTTCGGCATCTTTCCTTATCATTTTGAAGATGGTTTAACATATGACCGTGGACTGTGCTATGAAGCGACTGATGTAGTTAAGATTTCCTAAGAAGGTCACCACGTCCTTTTTTCTCTTAGGCTGTGGTAACTCCTGAATAGCTTCGACTTTAGTCGTATCTAGTTCGATCCCTTGGTGTTTGACGATGAATCCCAATAACTTTCCTGCGGAAATCCCGAATGCACATTTTGCGGGGTTCAATTTCCAATTGTACCTCATGAACCTGTCAACGAAATTTCTCAAGTCCGCTTTGTGATATGCGACTCTCTTGGATTTGATAATGACATCATCCACATACACCTCTATTTATTTGTGTACCATATCATGGAAGATGGTTGTCACGACTCTCATGTAAGTGGCCCAAACATTGTTCAAACCGAATGGCATCATCTTGTAACAATATACGCCCCTTGGTGTAACAAAAGCTGTCTTCTCTGCATCTTCTTCATCCTTCTAAATTTGATGATAAACCGCGAAGTAATCTACAAAGGATTTGAGTTCATGATTCGCATAATTATTGTTCAGGATGTGTATATTTGGCAGTGGAAAATCGTCTTTGGGACTTCCTCTGTTTAAATTCGGATAGTCAACACATACTCTGACCTTCCCGTCTTTCTTCAACACTAGTACATTGTCAGCTAACCAGGTTGGATATTCAACCACCCTGAGAACCTTGGCTTTGATATTCAGACTGATGTCTGGTTTGAATTTTCTAATTTTCTACTTGATTGGAAGACACATTGGATTAGTAGGCAACTTGTTAGCTAGCATGAAACTTCTCAAACCGGTCATGTCATCATACGACCATGCGAAGATGTTCTCATATTCCTTTAGGAAACGAATGTACTCTTTCTTTTCATTTGGTGACAAGTGAATGGTGATTCGGGTCCCAAATTACCTACTTCGATTTCGCCTAGATTGGACTTAGGCTTATTCTAAAAAATTTCAGCCTCCCTGACAATTTTCTCGGGTATCTCGTCTTCCTCATAAGAACCACTATCTCATGTTAGTTTCCTCATTACATGTCACAGTCACTAGTTAATCCGGAAAATAATAATAGCGATATGGAAAGAAAAAGTGTAAAGATAGTAGTTTATAATAAAGAGCAAATACATTTGATTAAAACTTGAGAAATTGTTCAGACAAAGCATGGCTCGATGAGTAAGACATTTAGTTTGAGATATATAAAAATTAAAACAAAACAACATTAAATTTTATATGGCTAAAACGGCTATAGAAGTAAATCCTTCCAAGCTACCAAGGGACTTGGTGGGCTCGGGATGGTGTGGCGGTCCAGTTTCTGAGAACAACTCCCTTCGCCAAAGTCTGAATAGTGAGGCCTTCTTCCTTCTTCTTAATTATAGCACCACAGTCCATGTCCTCATCTTCCAAAAACAAATTCTTTTACCCAGCTAGCGCTTCGTCCTCTGCTGTTACCATATTGTGTCAGCTTGATGAAAAGCATATTCCAGATATGGCATAAGTTGCTCAACAGGGTAATATGGTCCATGCCATGGAGGCGACCAATTCCTGTATTCTTGCCATGTGTACTGGTATCCGAGTCCAAAGGTGGTATCATAATTTTTAAGCTGTATTGATTTGGTGTTACCTTGGAGGTTCTTTCTAAACCCTTTTGCCGTGTTTATAGTCAGACCATGCTAGTATGCTTTCTATTTTGTTGCTCCACCACTTATCTTTCTCGACGACATTGACTCATTCAATGTGATGATAGGTTTCCCCTCCTAGCCTCCTTCTGTGTCTAATAGGCGGGATGGTTTGACTAGTGTGATGGGGTTACTTCCATCTCCGTGAATGATTACTTCCTGGTGGTTATATTCAAACCTTCACCGCTTGATGTAGTGTTGAAGGAACGGCTCCATTAACATGGATCCATAGCCGGCCTAACAGAAGATTGTATGAGGCTGGTATGTGAAGCACATGGAATGCAACGTCGAACCAAGTTGGCCCCATCTAATGCAAAGGTTGATTTCTCCGATCATGGACCTCTGGACCCATCGGAAGCCTTCACTTTCATGCTTCCTACCCGTATCTCATGGAAGCCTTTGTCCAACCTCTTTAGAGTGTCCGATGGATAAATATCTACACTCAAACCTACCAGGACCCTGGAAATGAACTTGTCTTCAAATTGCACTGTTATATGCAATGCCTGATTGTGATTCAAACCCTCGGGCGGTAGCTCATCTTCATGGAAGGTAATCTTGTGGCTCTCTAGCACTGAACCAACCATATTGGTTATTTCTCCTCCAGTGATGCTATTGTGTACATAAGCCTCGCTCAACACTTTCATTAAAGCATTCTTGTGTGCCTCTAAATTCTATGATAGTGATAGGATAGATTTCCTAGCGGGGACTTGGTTCATATGGTCAACAATATAGTATTCCTTTGCCTGCACTTTCCTCCATAGGTTATCTTGCCCGGTCTCAATGATAGGATACCTAGTTGTGGCATCCTTACTTAAACCTCCCAAATGTTCAGGTGTGTAGATTCTTCTAGTTCTAGTCATTCCTTGTGCAGTGTCAGATTCATCTACCTTGGCCTTCCGATTTCATCGAGCCTCGGCAACATAATCCCAGGGTATTGCTTTTAACTTGAATGAGAGTGTTTTTGATACGATCACAGTAAAAGGTGGGACCACTTCTACTTAAATGGAGCGGAGGTGGCTGCGGGCGAAGCCACTTCTACCTCAAATGGAACTGATGCAGTTACCTCAATATCGGTTGATGCTTGAGTCTAAACCACAGTGGGAGTAACTGTGACTGCAACCTTGAAGTCACTACCTTCTCGAATAAGCTTGATTGACCTCTCATAGTCCCTTTCTTAATTTTTTTTATCACATTGACACCATCACCTTTGTGATCAGGGAGGGGATTGTTTTGAACATTAGGTGCAGCTTTCTTTGCTTCTATAATCTTGTTGTCAATTAGCACCTGGATCTTATCCTTCAATGTTCGGCACTCAGCAATGGTGTGCCCTTTTATACTAGAATGGTGTGCACATGATTTGTTTGTATTGACCTATTAGGATGGGTTTTCTAATGCCATAGCGGAAACAAGAGTGACGTAACCTGTGGCTTTTAAGCTTTCATATAGTTTGTCGATAGGCTCAGAAATAGCGGTGTACTGTACGGGTGGCTCCCGATCGAAATTGGGTCTTTGTATTGGCTAATTTTGGCGATCTAGTGATGACTAGAAGTGGGATGGTTGGGAATTATAAGTGTGATGGATAATGGCTGGTCGGGAATATTTAGAAGATGAAGGCAGATATGTAGCTTGTGATTCTTGGTATATGGGTGGAAGTGTTTGATATACTGGCCCTAAGCCACCATAATTGCCCCAACATCTCTCTTCTTCGATATGCCACCTAATTGTAGTGCCTTATTTGTGGCTTGCAGTGCCTCGAAAATTGTTATCCTACTCTTGATTCATTCCTTGATCCTTTCCACAAGCTTGATGATATTAGAGAATTTGTAATTATCGATGACCATTAATCTCTCATAATATTGTGGATCCTGTACCATGACGAATAATTTATTCATCTATTCTTCGTCCAAAGAGGCCCTTACCTTGGCTAATTCCGACCTCCAAAGAGTAGCTGCGACCATGCAATTTTTGCCTAGCTTAAATTACTCCTACAAAATTGTTAAATTTAGGATTTTTCTTTATTTATGTGATTTTTTAGAATTTAATTGCATAATTATGTTTTTGTTTGCATGTTGAGTATATTTTAATTCATCAAAAAATACAAAAATAGCACACTTTGCATTTTAGGATGCAATAATATTTTAGGTTCATTAACTAATTAATAGCACAAAAAAATAATAAAATTGGTTCATTTCGCATTTTTTGCTTCGAATTTTAAAATTTGTCTTAACTAGGAATCCGAGGGTGCCTAACACCTTCCCTCGGATTAACAAAATTCCTTACTCAAGAATTTCTGGTTCACAGACTCCATTCGGGAAGTAAAAAATTTCCTCGATTTGGGATTCAAGATAAATCGGTGACTTGGGACACCAAAAGCCCAACCTATCCCAAGTGGCGACGCTATAAATAAATAATCCCATTTCGAACAATGTCACTTAAAATGGAAAAACTCCCTTATACATTTATCCTTCGGGGTAGGTGTTTAAAAAAGAGGTGTGAAAGTAACGTACTCACATAAAGTCTCGGTAGGTTTCTTCTTATGATTTGAATATAAAAGACATCCGGTGCATTTTCAGTGTTAAACCTGTCCTGATCCATAAACTTCGACACCATGCTTACCCAATCAACCCATTTTATAGGTTTCTGGCTCATATACCAAGACAAAGCGTCCCCAGTAAGGCTCCTCAAACAGAGCTTCATCTGGATCTATTCATCTTTCCCGATCCTGACAAGCTTATAATAATAGGTCCTCAGATGAACCTTAGGATCACTGGTACGGTAGAACATCTCAAACTTGGGAGGTTTGTATTCCGCAGGCAGTTCCACATTAGGCTGTATACACAGGTCTTCATAGTTTAATTCCTCTATTCCTCTGTCACCTTCAACACCTTGAACTTGGCTTGTTAACTTCTTGAGTTCTTCAGCCATGTTTTTAATGAGTAGCTCCTTCTCAGAGGATTATGGTGCACATGATATTGGTTGAGTAGAATGAGGTATAGTTTCCACGTATATAGGGTTGCTTTGATGGGTGCCAGGAACATGGGTGTAGTGGTTGTCCTTGGTGGAGTTTTGGGGATCAGGAATGGGTTGTGGTGTCTTTTGGGGAGTGTGGTAACCGGTGGTTGGTGGGTAGTGGATTGGTTGATGATTATATTGTTGTGGAGTTGGTATTGCCAATGGACTGTTATTTTGGTGTGGAGTTGCGTATTGATTGGGTGCAGTAGGATTTTCGGCTGTTGAGGAGGTGTTGGGTTCTTAGCGTTCTATTGGTTGATGTCAGGGACATTCTACAAAGTTACGGACCTACTCAGGTTCTTCTTACAATTCTAGTATCTTTTGCTCCAGTCCAAGACTTAATCATTTAAGGTCGGAGTACTCCGACCATCCGAGGTTGCTGCGTTCTTAACATTTTTTATTCAGATTCCACTTAAGTCGTCCATCTATGTCTTTCATTTGCCTTTTGTTTCGCTTGGAGGAGTAGGTAGTGAAGGGCCTCTTAATCTGGTATGATACGCTGGTGATGTCGTATGAGTGAACAAATCTAAAGGGATGGGAAAAACAATAAAAAATAAGCAAAATGAGAAAAGGTTATAAGTTAGTAACGATCCTGAAATGTTTACAGTATTTAAGCACATATTGCGGAAATGTAAATTCACGTTTTAATTTAGAGCCTCGTGGTACCCGAGGTAGGCCTAGAGACAAATAGATTCAAAGAACTTTAAATTCTAATAAATTCTTCATTTCATAATAAAAATAGACGAATCCCTAAAACGAAATTAAGTTACAAAACTAAGTCACTACTGGCACTTGGCCTTATTACATTTTAGGAAAATCTAGTAAATCTCGCCTATTTGTCCTAAAAGGACCTTCCCAGATTCGATCTTTTGGACTCCATCATATAGATCCCTCAGCTCGCATAGCCCCAGCAGCAAGTAGGCTCTAGCCAGATGTCCCCCTTCAGCTCCTTCGTTTTATGAAATTTTTAATCATCATTATGACTTTGCCTTCAAACATTACTATTCCTTGCTCCAGATATTCCAGTTTACTGTTGGAAGTGATTGTCATTTCTTTCCACTCCTTGATCAACCTCACATTCCTATCGTGTATTTTCTGATGCTCATTCTCATAGTTGTGGAACCTCTTGCGTAGCCTGTTATATTTGACTTGAGCTTTAGCTTCCTCATCTATGATTATGTTCCCTTGACCAGTCCTTGGTATCACCATTCCTTTCAGATTGTCCTACAACCATGCCGGGTAGAGAGGCTCGAATCTGGCATGATACTTGTCTGGCTCAACAGTGTTATTCTCTACAATGATTTTGCAATGCCACATATGCTGAGCTTGCACTTGTAAGAGACGTCGTCATCTTGGAAATCTGCCGTGAAATGACTCATCTTGACAACCCTTGGTACAACCTGTTTTTTGCCTGCTTTCCTTATAACTCGTATAGGGACATATTGGTATATCCCCCCCAAATCGATCAACACATAGAGTGCAGCATCCCTGGACCTGATAATAAACTCGTTTGGTAGGAACCATTCAACCATTCACTGCACCTGTTCCTCATTCAGATTGTTAAAGAACTCTACACATTCTCTGGCACTCTCCGGCTGAGCAAATTTGTCTAGAATGTAGGCATCTGCTTGGGGTGATGTAAGGCAATGTGGTCGTTCCAAACCCTTCCCAAAAATTCTTCACGATAGTGACCCTTTTGGAAATGCTCCAGCAACCATAACTACAACAACAAATTACCACCTTCGAAATGCTTCACCCCTCTTTGACACCGCTCTAGAGCCCTGTAGAGGTCGGCTATGATCAAGGGGACTATGGTATATGTTTGTCAATTAATCTCTTCCATTAGAATATTGGCGACCATGACAAACCTAGTGTGGGTTCTTCCCTTTTTATTAGGAGTACTATCAGGCGTAGAATGCACACAATGAATACAAACACTATGCGATGGATGTGAACTAGAGAAATGAGAGAGATCTCATCATGGTAAGTGTGGAAAAACTTGCTATGGCCATACCTACATGTATTCAAAAAGTATGTAGGATTCCGTCAGGCACACTAGGTAGACATTTTTCTTCAGCCCCATCATCATCAAAAATCCCCTGCTCGTATGATTTTGTGGTACCAATAGCCCAGGACTGTGCCAAGTCAATCCTACAAGTCCTCCTATTTCCTCTAGAAGAGGTGTCATTTCTAGGTCACCGAAACAAAACATATCTCTTTCACTATCCCAAATAAAGTGGCGGATTCGATCAATTTGTTTTTTAGCTCAATGCCTAGCAAGGAAGGCATGTTACCCAGGTACTTTTTCACATGTTTCATGTCACTTGAGGAAAGGTCCTCCCACCAATCTAGCAGCAATGGTGGGATGATGCTAACCATACAGAATCCAGGGACCTCATGCATCATTTTCTGCAAAACAAAAAGGTTAGACCTTAACCCCACCGAACCCGACTATTTATACATTTATGATTAACATATCAGCATTTAGTTCTCCAATTTGGATAAGTCTTATCTTAAAGGATCATTATATGGACAACATAAACAAATCAGACTAAGTTTGACCAATGATGCATGCATAATTTTAACCAGAGTAAGGTTACTATAGGGTTTTAGACTGGTACCCTCAAGCGGACAAATCGAGGAGGAAGGAAAAGAACAATAGCTTGCACCACTAATCGACTGGTTTTAACGGAAATAAGTGTTTCCTAATATGAGGGTAGTAATAGGAAGATCACAACCACTCATTTAGCATTGATATAGGATTTGAGATGCACAAGTGGAATATGATGCGGAGCATGATTTATGCTGTAATTAATAGCATATAGTCAAGTATTTGTACATAGGGAAAAGTAAATACAGTATTTAAATAATTTATAGACGGTTAAAGGAAAAATAACAAAGAGACAAGTCGATTTTAGGGATAAAGAATCATAAAAGTGTAAAAATGGACAGTTAAATTAATATAAGAAAGAAGGGTACGGGATAAAGCATGCTTGTTCTAATCTGTAAAAGACAAGTTCGTTAGGATAAGAGCCTAAAAGATATCCCCAGCAGAGTCGCCATGCCGTCGTGCCCCCTTTTTTCCCATTGTGGAGAAAGTTTGGGTTTCGACATTCATAGGGTGTAATAACTCATTTTCTTTTGGGAATTGGATATTTGAATAATCTCCACCTAACGAGTTATGGTGCGTTAGGGCACCTAGAGTGATTAACTCTTTGATTGGTTTGCATTGCCAGAGATTAGGGTAAGGGCTTAAAGTAACCTTGAGGGGAAGGTATTAGGCACCCCTCTTGGTCCACATATGTTGGTTCGGGCCGAACTTATATTTACGAATTAGTCAATTAACCAAATAGTTGAATCAAATATGTTGCAAGTAATGCACGTTTTATAATTCGAACAAATTGCATTATAAAACAAAGTTTAAACAAAGTAATTTCGAAAAGTATGAGTCTTAGGTTGATTATCCTATAGGATCACCCCACACAATGTCTGGTAAACACTCCTCAATGAGGGGCTAAACATGACATTACCACATAGTCATCATATACCATATCTTCCCTTTCCATCCCCTTAGTGGTCATTCTACAGTTGTTGGTCAGCGATCTCTATCGCTTGCTATTACCCATTCCTTCTTAATGGTCCTAGAGAGATTTGGGACCTCTACTTATAGGTAGTTCTAGACATACCTCTAAGGTTTTAAAGGTAAAAATACTAAGGCGACAAGCAATAACAAATTGGAATCTTAGAAAACAAGAATAGGAAGGAGCAAATAAGAGGCTCAGTTTACCTCTACAAATAAGGCATGTAAATAGAATGACTCCAAACACAAATAAACGCCCTTTTCTTAAACACTATCTTAAGGCATGATGTTTAAGTGATTATATAGAAAATAGATAGTTTATTTTGTAAAACAAGAAGTAATGACCCTTACAGTTGCCTACTAATTTTTAAAAAATACCTATTACACCAGAACAACATTAAGTCACGGAAACAGTTTAAGAATTGCAAGTTATGAAAATGCCCTAAAGGATTGCCTAACGCGAAATACTGATGACTAAATTTTATATAGTGAAAACAAGGCAAGTTCTGAAACAGACTCTTTAATCCTTATAGGCATGCTATCTAATAATAAATTGAGGCGGTTATTGAAAGAAATCATTTTAGAATATAAAGCACTTAATTAAACCAGTTTCGAAATAAACTAATCGTCAACTGAATTTAATTATTTAAAACTAAACTAGTTTAGATCTCTAGGCAAAATTTCTGGAGTTATTCCTTATTTGCATGATATATAGATATTTAATATTTATATTAGAAACTTACAGGCATGATGACAAATGAAAAATACTTGTTGTAATATAAGCCTTATTGAATTATACCCTATTGGCATGACATCTACTTGTGAAACTTATTTAACACCTATGAAACATGATTTCTATTAGGGAATCACTTGAAATTTATAGGCATTATTTCTAACATCGTGAGACAAACATGACAAGATGTAAAAGTCCTATTGGCATGGTTTCTACTTGATAAGGAAATCATATGTAAATTCCTATAAGCATGATTTCTACCCGTATTACCCCACAAATATGTAGCTACCCACTCCTTTTCACTAATTACCCCAATATTCGTTTGCATGTTATTACAGACCATATGAATGAATTATATAAGTAAATAAAATAATAAGAAGTTATTCTACAGGGAGCGCATAGATAGGCCTAGACTTCTAAAGCCTCCAACCGCATCAAATGCCTCAATTCCATGGACAATATCATAGTCTAGGTGCATCAGAGTTCCCTAAAGATCTCTAGGATCATGTACAATTCTTAGACATAGACTTAGTAAACAAAATTGAATAAGTCCAGTATGGAAAGGCCAACTTTAGTATGCTAGAATTCAAAGGGTTTTCAAAAGAATCCCTAGGTAGTACACATACTGGAGGGGTAGAATTTATTGACTTAGGAGTAGAGTGAGAGTGCTTGACATAGTTTGAAAGGTTTTAGTACAAAAAATAGTATTGGCAGGATACTTAGAAATAATTTTGTGGAACTACAAAAGAGTTTTTCAGCGAAATCGTTTTGAAACGTGTAGGGCAATCAACAAATAAGAGGCCAGTCATAAAACCATCACTTGTTTAGCATTACACATAGGACAAAGAAGGTTTAATAGAGGGGAGCCACATAATAGTAAACACATAGCAGGTAGAACTCTTTGGAAGTATGCTCAAAGCAGTGTTTTGGCATTGTCATAGAATCAGCAAGGCATAAGGTGTTTAGTATAGGATCAACATGCTTTAAGAATTAATCCCAGATTCATACAAGTTTAGTAGAGCAGACTACTTCACAAGGAGGTTCATATCAGAGTCCAGATAGTGCAAGATTAAATGGAGACAGACTACACAAAGAGGGTAACTTGCTTATACTGATCCTAAGGAAGGGGAGTCCATAACATGTTAATTAGGTAATCATATCAACTAAAGGTTTCACAGCAAAACCATAAGTAAAAGCAAATTAGAAACAAGATGAACTGAAGCAGTAAAAAGAACCATATCGTTTTTGGAACTTGAATTGATATTATAACATACCAACAAAAAAGGTAGTAAACAAAAGTGAAGGAGCAGGTGAGCATAATAGTTAGCCTTGGCTTGCAGCCGACTCACTAAGAATAGTAGCACGTAGCACAAAGGGAAAGCAAAAAGTTTAAGTATGAGAGAGTGAGATTTTTATCCAAAGTGTTCGCGTGTTTGTGTTAATAAGAGAGCGTGTATATATAGTAGTTCAAAATTAGATTAAATTAGGTAAGAATCATAGTATCCTAGTAATTATGGAACTCAGAATCAATTAGAGCAAAGTTAGGACAAGTACTCCCTTATGTCAAGGGAATTAATTTAAACGGTAAGAATAAGTAACAGATAAGAAAAGAAATCAATGTATGACTAATAAGGAAAGATTCAAATCCAGTAAGTATAGGGCAAACAATTAGGCTAAGTTCAGAAACTCTAATTAAGGAAATATTTCAGTAAAAATAAAGTACCACATCAGACAAGGTATGCAAATTAGTTAAATTTGAATAGGAGATATAGAAATTGAGGGTTTAAAGGAAGGTATTTTTTTCAAACCCTAAAATAGGGAATCTAGAATCATATAAAAATTTCATGATTGAATATTCAACATATAAATAGAGTAGATAAGAATAACCATACATGGCAAACGTGCAGGTTAAACAATATCGATAGAAAGAGGCAAGTCTGAATAGTCAAGATGAACATAAGAACATAAAGGTGATATAAATTAGGCTAAAAACTCAGTAAGAACTTATTCGAGGAAAGGTAATCGCAAAAACGCTAACAAGGAACGAGCAGTCATGATAATACACAGAACCAAACGTACAAAATCGAGAAAAATTAGGGCTTTTAATATAGGTGAGTTAAAAAGCAGTAAAAACATAGAATCGGTCAGCAAGAGATGGAAGTTTAAAAATAAAGAATCAGTCTAAACAAAGTTTTGAAGAAGTTCTGAAAACCCTAAGTTTAGAAGAAGGTGAAAACACTTTGAAATCGATGATTCTTGTAAAGAGTTTCAAGGATAGTGTAAAACATAAGAGAAATAGACTCAAATCCTTTTAAAATCATACGGATCTAGGAGATGTAGGCATAAATTAGGGTTACAAAACAAACCCAAGCAAAGATTAAAGAACATGTCTAGAATCCAAAATATCGTAACAAGCACAACATGATTTTGCTTGAAATCACATCGAAGTAGCAAAGAACAGACAAATAGCAAACCATAGATGCAAGTCGGCGTGGCCTTGGGCCCTTGAAGACATTAGAGAATGGAAGAATAACATTAGAAGAGCCATTGGAGGCTTAGAGGTTGAAGGGAGCTCACCGGAGAAGACCAGAGAAGAAGGTCGGTGGTTGAAGGAGCAAGGGTTAGGTTGAGTGGTTGAGAGATGAGAGGAGATAAGAAAATACAAAACCGACGGAATTGGAAAATGAGATAGGAATAGGGGAGCATTTGGAATAAAAAAAGAATGAACGGATGAGGACCGTTGATCTTTTAGATCAACAGCCAGGATTTGACAGATCTTGGATCGGATAGGCGGGTTCAAGGTTCAGGTCATGTGTTTTTAATATTAAATTGGGTTGGGGTTGGGTTTAAATTGGGATACAATTGAAATGTAAATCTATCCATATTTTAGATAGCCAACTTTTCCTATATAATTTATAATAAATGACAAACAATTTCTAAAAAAAATTTCATATACTAAAATGGTTTAAAATATATATTTAACATTTTAAAATTTTGTAAGTTCGCTTTTATGAAAATAAATGTAATTATACATTAATGGCGCTGATATTGCAGTTATATGCAATTTATTATTAATAATATATAATGCAATTATAAAAATGAATAAAAATATTCTAACCATACTATGGCATAAATATTGAAATTAAATGACTAAATCACCATAACAACAATTTGAGTGATAATTATGGGGATTTTATGAATAAAATGGAAAGAAATAAATCAATTTAAATCCTTACAATTATGGGAAAATTATAAAACCCTTGTGCATGCTTATTTATGCATGTACATACTATATTTAAGGTATTTATGCATATAAAATCTATAGAAAAAAATGAGTATCAACAGAAAGTGATAGCCGGCCTCGACAACAACCTCCTTTACGCTATCAACAAAGCAAATGAAACAGAGGGTGAGGATGAAACACCAAATTCCTCGCCTAGGCGAAACAGCTCACCCCCTCCTCATGGTAGCATCACCACCTCGTGAGGTAAAGTGGCCTCTACATCCACAACAGAAGAGGAACCACCAGCAATGAAAAATCTACTCGAGGCGTGGTTGGTGAACATGCTAACCAGCTTCCTGGACAAGCCCGCTTAAAGGCCGAACAGAGAGGAGGCAAGGGTTTGCGTTGCATTAGCAGTTGACAAGCAGCACACCCTTACAACAAGTAATACTCACAATGCTAGTGAGGCAGGTTACAACAATCTCATTATGAAGAGGATGAAAGAGATGTAGAATGAGAACAAAATGCTCCGCAACCAAACGAAGGAGCATCAAGAAAGGGTAGAACAAATTCTGGATGCCCCAAAGCTTTTTCCAAAAAGAGACGCCGACCGGTTTGTGTAACAGCCGTACGGTGATGAGGCTGCACAACACACTATACCAAAAACCTTAAAAATGTGGCATATTTAATAATATATGACGATACGATGGACCCTGAGGATCATGTGACCTGCTATATCGTTGTAGTAAAAGTCAACGACCTCGCCAAGGAATAAATGTTATCTATGTTGCTAAAAACGTTTAGCAAAACCCTAACCGGGGGAGCACTAACTTGGTTCTCACAGTTAAATGTGGGTTCCATAGAGACATTCGAGGAGATGGCAGACAAGTTCGTTACTGCCCATGCTGGGGTTAAGATAGCAGAGGCAAGGGTGAACGACATATTTACCATTAAGAAATCGCCTAGCAAAGGACTCAGGGACATCCTTGCCCTATTCAAATGTGTAAGAATAATCCTTCAAAATATATCCAAGAGGATTGCAGTAGCAACTTACTAATGTTGCCTAAGCAGAAGCGGGTCGAGGGCGACGGAGAAATTGCTAAGCCGACTCATACACTACCCGCCAACCACATAGGAAGAGATACACACCGCTTATTATGCCGATGTAAGAGCCGACAAGGAAGATCTCAACGGACCCTATCCAATGGTTGACCTCAGTCCAAAGGGAGTCCATGAAGGACCGAGAAACGACAACATGAGAGATCTAGTAGGATCCAACCCAATCGGGAGGGACATCAACCTTACATCAGAGGCGACCTCATGCCACCTCCATGCTACGATGAAGGCCCATCAAGTCCATAAACATGAACTTACCTAAGTGAGAGATGTATGCCTCATTTGTTATCTGCTCTCAATTTCTGTGTTTCCCCTTTAGAAATAGTCTACGCACTGGAGAAGCTTGGCCCAAAGGTGAAGTAACTGCAAAAGATGAGATCTGACGCGAGCTCCAGCAAGTTAAATGCTCTTTGTGAATTCCACCATGATCAGGGTAACAAAAAAGAAGACTATATTGCCCTAAGATAGGAGGTCGTAAACATGCTCCACCAAGGGTAGTTGAAAGATTTGATGATCGACTGGGGAAAATCCAACTTTGCTCGAGGATGTGAGCAGCACCAAAGACCACCCAAACCACCTTCCTTGGCTACAACCATTCAAATGCTCATTAGAGGGTGCGACGACGCATCAATCAACAATATGAAGTTCACCACCACAACAAATTAAAATGATATAATCATTCATGAATAGTATGACGAACTCGAAGATAGTATCACCTTCGATAAGTCGGATACCAGCGTTTTGGTATATCCTCACTAAGACGCTGTTATCATTACTTTATGCATTTTGGACACTGATGTAAAACATATTATGGTTGATGATGGAAGCGGCATATGCATTATCCACCCTCGAGTTCTTGCAAAAATAAAGCTCGAGGATTGGATAGTGCCACGCTGCATCACACTGACGGGTTTTAATTATGCAGTTGAGCGGACATCCGGAGAAATCACACTGCTCGTCCTGGCTGGTGGTGTAACTTTACAAAACACATTTCACATCGTGGACCAGAATACGACGTACAACACCATCATTGGTCGACCTTGGGTACAAACCATGAAGGCCTTTCTATCCAGCTTATACCCACTCATCAAATTCCAACCCATTAAGGAGTATTTAGCATCTGAGGAGAGGAATACACTACCCGAAAGTGCTATGGCATCGTCGAAGACTACACATACACCCAACAGCTGAAGGGAAAAGCGAAGGAGTCATAGAAATTCACAAAGTCGGGGTCCGACAAAGGTAAAGGGAAAGACATTATTAGAGAACCTAAAATCATAGCAGCTGCAAAGTAAACCATGGTGGATCTTAACCTCGTCCAACTCGATGATAAAAAATACAACAAGAAAGCTTTCATCGGCCATAAGCTCCAAGAACTAGGTATATTCGGCCAGTTCTTAAGAAATAATGTAGACATGTTTTGTTTTTCCCAGGTGTCGATGCCCCCTTTTTCTCGCAAAATTGGGTTTATCGCACTTGCGCAGACTACCCGTTTCCTTTTGGGAATTGGGTTTGAATTGAAGGGTCTCAACCGAATGATTAAGTGCATTAAGACACTAAAAATAATTTTGATTTAGAAAAAAGTGATCGGGTAAGGGGTAGAAATTATCTCGAGGAGAAGGTGTTACGCACCATTCAAAATCCACTAGTGTGGTTCCCGGCCATGCTACAATTGTGACCTTAAATGCAAATAACAAATAGGCACATGAATGGTTCAATACAAAGAGGTTTCCACATAACAGTTGAAGTTGAAAGAAAAAAGCTCAAGATGAAGTACTTTTAGAAATAAAACAAACACTTAAAAATGAAAGGGGGTTCCTAGGTTTAAGAACAATATGGATCACATAGATGCAATACCCAATAATCGCTCGTCGGAGGAGTGGTTACACGTGGTATTGGCGCACTGGTCGTCATATCCATATCTACCATTCCCCACCTCGTTAAGTTACTAACGCGTGGAATGGTTTTGTTACTTGTTGAATGCTATTACCTGCCCCGATCGTATCAGACCCAGAGGCATTTGAGACTACTAGTTTTAAAGGGAAGGGAGATTTGGGCTTTTAGGGTTTAAAAAGAGAAAATTATAAAGCGACAAACAAAATCAAATAAAGAAGATATAGGAAAGCACATAACAGTTAAGGCTCAAACATGCAACCTCATTTAAAGACAGATTGTTTAGCATGTGTTGCATGTACTGGTTATGGTATGATTAAACTTAGAAAAAAGTGTGAGGCATACTGATTTATTACATGTTTTAGATAGGAATCCGAATCAGACTTGCTTGCTAGTAGGAATTTAACAAAGTCTAATTCAATTAACTATTCACCTTATGGTTTGCCTAGGTGAAACCTATAAGCGCGATATCTAATAATGCAAGAGAGAAATACACAGATTTAGAAAAGAAGACTTATTAATTGCACGAACGTGAGTTATGCAGATATTTAAGCAATGTTACTACTGATTTTTGGACTTATAAGCAAGTTGTTGATTTATATTTGGTATATTACTCCTATAGGCATGCTTTCTAAGCATTTGTTAATCTTAAAACGCTGTTATTAACATGCAGAAATCCCATAGGCAGGTCATCTATACGCACTTAGTTATTAAACCTATCAAAACAATTGACTAGTGATAGATGTATATGCAGAATTCAAGAAGTCCTATAGACATGTTATCTGCGTGAATATGCAGAAATGCATAAAACTATAGACATTGTTTCTATATAAAATGCAGAAGCTGTAGACATGGCTTCTATATATATGGAATGTAGAAGTGCAGAAGCATATGGACATGATCTTTATGTATTAAATGCAGAACATTTAGACGGGTTTCTGAAGAACGTAGAACTTTTAAACATTATTTTTATGTGAAAATGCAGAAGTGAAAGCAGGACATGATTGCAGAAGTATAATAAATACCTATGAACATGATATCTACATATGAAATATAGAACCTATAGACAGGATTTCTAAAGAATGCTGAACTTATAAACAAGGTTTCTATGTGAAAAATGCAGAAGTGAAAACACGATGTGATTGTAGAAGTATAATAAATACCTATGAACATGATATATACCCATTCGCACGCATGATTTCCTCTCCTCCCCCCAAAAAACCCCAATATTTATTACAATATTATTACAACCCAGAATTGAATATGAAAAAGAAGTAAAATTACGTCGCAAAACTAAAAATTTCCAACCAAGGAGAGCCTGATTCAGTCTTCTGTCTAAAGCATGAAGTAAACTAACTCCAAAGATCGAATTTTCAAAGCCTTTCCCATTTATTTGATGTGTCAAAGTTCCCAACATCCTCATGGACTCCGAGCAGTGCTTACACCCAAATTCATAACATAATTGAATTATAGTGCAGTATGGAAGGGCCAACCTTCAAATGTTCAAGTTCAGAGGGAAGTCAAGGTCCCAAAGCAAGGCTCATAGGAGGGAGGCAGAACATAGAAGATAGGAGAGAGTGCAAGTGAAATAGAGGGGATTTTGGGGAAAGCCAAGATAGACAGGTGGTCATACCGAGCAATTGAAGGTGCTGGCCCACCCTAACCAGCCTGTTAGCCACATTTATTGGGAGTTAGGACCCCTTAAAGGATCAAGACTAGACATGAGCTAAAATTTGGATGTTGCCATTTTCTGAAGTTTAACTCAAACACATAGAAGGGGATAAAGGTACAGGGATTCACAGTAGAAACAGATGAGAAGAACACAACATATATGTTTAATACTTAGCATAGACATCAAAGTAGATAAGATTGTTGAAGTTGTAAAATAAACAGATCGGGGTGAGGCTGAAAACTAAATTAGAACATACCAGTCTCAAGGAAACAAGAAAAGAAAGCAGTAGTCTTGGTAAGCTAAATTGTAAGCAAATAATAAGAAGTTCATGGAAAAGAGCTATGAGATCATGTGTGTAAAAGTGTTGAATTCAAGGTGTGTTGGTAAGTAATATGTATGAAATTGTAGAAGGGTCGTGCCCTTTATAATGCAGAAAGCAAGTAGAAATAGGTAAGAAAAATAGTTTTGAAATCAATTACATAAGGTCTCCCTTTAATTAATGTATTCTGATTTAAAACGGGCAAAATAATTAAGGAAAGGGGTCAATGAAACATTTGTCCAAAGCAGTACATGAGTGGTAAATACATAAAGGTCTTTTAAAGGACAAGGTTTGACAGCACACGGTTTTTACAAGTAAGGAAAGGGAATCAATTAACAGCCAAAAAATCCAAATTGCAGCATTGTACGAATGAACCAAGTCAGAAAAAACGAGGAAAGGTTTTACTTAAGGAAACTTAGTAAAAATCAATTAAACCTAGAAAAAATGATTCTGAATCAATCATAAGTTGGAAAGCCTTTTGAAGAAAGGTTCAACACACATATAAAAGCATATAGACATGCTTAAACAAGAATGAACTTGTCATGCTAATCAAAAGAGTTCGGTGTCATAAACAAAAAGGTTCAAATTCACTACATAGACTAGAATGAGTTTGAGAAAGTCCATGGTTTCAGAATAGAATCCTAGTCCAAAGACAAGATCAAACTCGCAAAAACCCCAAAACGTTAGTGTTTTCAACTCGAATCAGATAAGGACAGGAGAAGACAAATAATTGAAAAAGGCTTAAAGGTCTCTTTCAGAGACTTATGAGAAAACAAACAGATACGGTAGCAAATCAAAATAACATAGTGAAGTAACAGACTCGAAACATAGTGAGAGTAGAATGAGCATATTTTAAGAAAAATTAGAACTCAGACAAGTTCAGAAGAGCAAAGAAGGTAGCATAGCACTTAAGAGAACATTTAGAAGAAAATATGTTTGAAAATAACTCAATTAAAGATCTAGTAAAAGACAAAAAAAGAACTTAGAAAATTAATAAGGAAATACATACAGTAGGAGAACAAAAATATCAAAAAAGTATACCAACAAGACATATAGGAAAACATAGCAGGAGAAACATGCGATAATGGTGTAAAACGCAGTAGAAATACAAGGAATAGAAGAATATATATAGCAGCACAAACATAAGAAAGCACTAGAAGCACATGGGTGACAAATATACACAGAGAAAAAGTAAAAAAAAAAAAAAGAAACATTTTGAACATTTTAGAAACCCTAAATCGAAGAACAATAAGTTTAGAAGAAAACGATCAGGAAAACGTTTTCAAAACTGAAATAGAGCACAAAAATTGACTAGATTTAAGAAGACAATCAGAGAAACCTCAAATATATACGGTTTCAGAGGAACCATAAAACGAGAAAGGCTTAAAAAAGGTTTGATCTTGAGTCGGATAAGTCAGAACCATGCACGAAATGCTTTGGATACGCCAAAGCTAAGCTGGAGAAACCATATAAGCTTGAATCGAAGAAGATCTGAATTGACACCTTTGAGGTCAGACCTCGAGACATCAAACACCAAGCGTTCAAGAGTAGAGGGAGGAGAGTATAGGTCATCCATGGCCTGAGAGGCCATGGATTCCAATGAGTTGGAGGTTAAAAATGGTCGAAGGCGATTAGGGTTTCAAGAACATTCGAGAGAGGATGAAGGGGTTTCACGACGGTGTCTCTGATGAAATGAGCAGGGTTATGGTGTTTGGTGGAATTAAAAAGGTAAGGGCCACTCTTGGCCGTTGATCAATATGATCAACGACCTCGATTAAAAGAATAACCGGGTGGGTTGTATTGACAGGTTAGAGGTCGGGTTATTTTAGGGTTTGGGCTGTTCCGGTTCGAGACTGAGATTGGGTCAATTAGGGGATCAATTTGGCTACAATTGAAATGCGAATACGGCTAGATTTTAAATAGCTAGTTTGCCCTTTTCATTTTATAAAAATAGCAAAAATGATTTTGAAAGGAAAGTAAAAGTTTTGGATCAGTTAATAACATATTAATATAAATTTAAAAATATTGGAACCAATTTCGTAATTATAAAATATTATAAATTTTCAAAATAGGCTAAAATTATAATTATATGCAATTTGACTTTCAAAATACAAAATAAATTTGTAAAAATGCATAAAAATTACTTCTAGCTATATTTGGTATAATATGAGAATAAAATAAGGTATTCACCAAGATAATAATTTTTGGAGTAATTATTGGTTTTTATTCTACTAAAATGGACAATAAATTAATTTTAAAACATCTTTTAAAAATTAGGAAAAATACTAAGACGCCCTATCCCTATTACACACTATATATATATATATATATATATATATATATATATATATATATATATATATATATATAGGGAAATACATAAGTAGCCACCCGAACAATACACCAAATCCTTGTTGCACACTTTCTAAGGACCAACATCACCTTATACATGTAACCTTTCAAAATTATATCTAGTACACACTACTTCTTTCTTGACCAGTTTTTTGTTTGGAGATCGTACCCATGTACCAATCAAAATGCGACATGTGTCATAGCCCCTCTTTCCAACAATTTTAATTGTCATAGCCCTGGTAACATGTGTCATAGCCCCTCCAACTTTAATTTTTAAATTTAATTAATTAAATTTAATTAAAATATTATATCATATTCCCCAAGAAACCCCCTATCCCCTCTTTGCAACAGCTTTCTCCTCCAGCCGTGGAGCCCAGAAGAGGAGTGCAATATCATCCGCCATCTATTAAAAATAATACATGGAGCTTAGAAGAGTAGAGCAAAATCAAGCGCAACAAACGAAGAAGCCAAGAATGCCATCATCATTATTAGAGCTATAACATTTTTAGATCCGAAAATGAAAGAGATGAAAATTAAAATTATAGGTTCTTCTTCCTCCATTTTACTCCTCCATTTTCGGATCTCATACCACGACCAAGCAAAATAAATCAAATTTAATTTTTGTTTCCATGAATTAAAGAATTTCATTGTGAAAAATTCTTCAATCTTTTCTTATAAATTTTATTCATTCTTATGAAATGCAAAAAATTATTTATTTTTATTTAAGTAAAAATAAGATGTTTGGTAAATTATAATAGTAGAAAAAGAAGACAAGTTTGTAAGGACAAGTGACAAACAAAGAGATTAATTTCTACTATTCATTAAACTCTTTATCATGGGTTTTAATGGATATTTTTATGCTACAAAGGGAGAAACGAAACAGAGAAAAATTTTGGGAAGACAAGTGAGAAAATAGTGGTGGGGGGAGGGGGGAGCTGGTAGTTTTAGGAAGACAGAAGGTATTTTCATTTGATAAAACGGAAAAAAGAAAAGAAAAATGTTATTACCTGACATGCGGTACTAAATACGAATTTAGTCACAATATTTTTCAAATTTTACGCACTCGATCTTTTTGTTAAGCACGCGCTTGCCACGTAGCAAAAATAGTGTGTACTAGATACAATTTTGAAAGATTACATGTATAAAGTGATATATATATATATATATATATATATATATATATATTTATATATATATAGTATGTGAGAGTATTTTGCATGTAAAAATAGATGGGTAAAAATTAGGTATCAACAACTGCCCATCTTTATTGGGAACGATGGAAGAGTTGTCTTGTAAAGATATGATGGCCAATTTTTACCGAGTGAAGTAGTTTGATGAGATTTACAATGCTCTGATTCCAAAGTTGCCTACATATCCCTTGTCTTACAGGAATCAGGCCATATATAGTTCAGGATTTGTTGGCGAAGTATGCCGTGGAGATCTTTCAAGAACGGACGTGATGTTCAAGTTGGGATGGGTGGTTAAGAGTCTAATAGGGTTGCGGGAACCGGAGTGGCATTGCTCATGCTGAGATAGTTGCTGCTCGACGGTTTACCTGCAGATAACTAATACACACATATATTGTGCATAAATTGAAACATGATGCAAGTTCCCGTTGGACCATGAATGCTGTCTTTGGACGATTAGGATGACGTCCTTAGACCATGATATCCAAGGCCATGAAGCACATAATAAAGGATTCACAGGCCATAAGATGATGCTCTTGGACTATGAGGATGATGCCTCCGAGCTATAATGCCTTTGAATAATTCTATGCAAGAGATAAAAGGGGTCCTCAAGCCATGGCATGGCGTTCTTAGGCTAAGAAGATGGTGCCTGCGAAAAATGTTGCCTTTGGATGGTTCGGCAATCTTTCTGCCCATTAGATGTATAAGGTGGTGATCTTGCAGCCTATCAGAGCGTAAATAAAGTGGTGATATTTCAGTCGCTGCAAGACATAAACAAAGGTGGCGATATTTCAGTCAATGCACGATTTAAATAAAGCGGCGATATTTTGGCCGCGCAAAACTGTAAGTAAAAAATGATCTTTCAGCTGATGCAACATTTAAACGAAGTGTCTATATTTCAGCCATGCAAAAAATGCAAGTAAAATGGCGATCTTTCAGCCGATGCTGGATTTAAATGAAGTGGCAATATTTCAGCCAAGCAAAAATATAAGTAAAATGGCGATCTTTCAGCCGATGCAAATGGAGATAGAGCTTAGTCTCGGAAGGCAGAATAGTAACCTTATGAGATACAGATAATATAGACGGAGACAAAGCTTAGTCTTAAAAAGTAAGATAGTAGCCTTATACAATGAAGGAAATGGAGATGGAAACAGAGCTTAGTCTGATAAGGCAGAATAGTATCCTCAATGCAAGAGTGCAGATGGAGACAGAGCTTAGTCTCGGAAGGCAGAATAGTAGACTTATGCAATGCAGGAATGCAGATGGTGGTAGAGCTTAACCTCGAAAGTCAGAATAGTAGTCTTATGCAATGCAGAAAATGAATATAGAGAGATGGAGGTATAGATTCACCTCAGAAGGTAGAATATTAGCCTTATGCAAGGGAACACTTAGCCAATACCTGGTAGTTGATTCTGATATTGTGGCTACTGGGGATATTGTATGCGGATATCGGTTGAGAAGCGATTATTCTGATAGTTTTATTCCTGAATAGTATGAGTATATACATTTGCGACTTGGGTGCCTGCATCAAAAGAAACATTGTGAGTTTTGTAAAGGGGAAAGGTTAGCTTCATGTCTCGGATCACTTTGCTTGATCGGCTCGGCTCTGATTTGGTGATACTGTGGGTATCCCTGGTGTAGCATTACTAAACACAACAATTTTTGTGACAGACATGCACGATTTAGTAAAGGTATAGTATAATTACAAAATTAAGAATAGTTTTCTTTAGATGGACCAACGATTGAGATGCGATCCAAGACACTGAAACCTCTTTTGCTTCAGAATTTAGAGGTTCCTCTTCAAAATTCTACCCCAGTTTGATGGATTGACACTTCTGACGGCTGTTTGCGATGATCCGCTAAAATTACTTTGGAATTTTATGAGTCCTAATTCGGCCCATTTTCCAATTGCAAGGGGAAATGAAATTTTTATTGATTTGTGACCGAACCCATAAGGTTGCCTACGTATCCCCTCTTAAACGAGAATCAGGTCAGACGCAGGTCAAATTACATAAGGAAATCATAAATTGTTATACATAGTATCATTTGACTGCATCTGAATTGATTGGTTTTGGCCAAACTTCTCCCTCCATTTCTACAAGTATAAGGGCTCCTCCTATTAAAACCAGGTGAACCATACAAGGGCCTTGGCAATTGGGAGAGAACTTCCCTTTGTCTTCATCTTGATGTGGAAAAAACTTCTCCAACACCAATTTCCCTATGTGAACCGTCTTGGTTTGACTCTCTTGTTGAAGGATCTGGACATTTTGTTCTAATAAAGCTGACCACGGAAAACTGCATTCATTCTCTTCCCATCTATAAGATCCAACTGCTCATAATGACTCTTCCACCATTCTGCGTCATCTAGTTCTGCTTCCTGTATAATCCTTAGGACAGAGTTTCTACGTCGACAGGAATGACAGCTTTTGTAACGTAAATTGGCATGTAGAGAGTTGCCCCGGTTGTTGTGCGGACTATGGTGCGGTACTGCAATAAAGCAAATGATAACTTCTCGTACCACTGCTTATGCTTCTCTATCATTTTCCTCAGTATTTTCTTGATATTATTATTGGCGGCTTCTATGGCTCCATTCTTTTGAGGTCTGTTGGTTGTAGAATTCTTGTGTTTGATCTTGATGTTCACACATGGCTTTTATCAAATCATTGTTGAGGTTGGAGCTGTTATCCGTAACGACTGACTCTGGAATTCCAAATCGACAAAGGATACGATCGCAGAGAAAGTCTAACATGACTTTCTTGGTCACTACTCTATAAGATGTTGCTTCAACCTATTGGTACAATAGCTAATTGCCACTAGGATAAACATTTGCCAGTTTGATACGGCAGGTTTGATTAGTTCTATAAAATCTATCCCCTATGCGGCAAACAATCATGGCGAGCTTGTTGCATTAAGCTCATTTGGAGGCGCCTTTATCATGTCGGCATGTACTTGAAAGCAGTGGCATCTTCGGAAGTACTGGATGCAGTCTGTTTCCATATTCATCCAAAAGTAACCAGCACATAGTATCTTCTTGGATAAGACAAAATTGTTCATATGTGGACCACAAGTCCCGACATGAAATTCCCCTAGTAGTTTGGACGCTTCCCTTGCGTCGATACACCTTAGTAATTCCAAATTTGGAAGGCTCAGATACAGGATTAGTCCACTATGGAAGAAATTATTAGACAATCTTCGAAGTGTGCGCTTCGAAGGAGTATTTGCAAGCTGTAGGTATTCTCCTTTTGCCAAATATTCCTTGATGTCATGAAACCAAGGCTTTTCATCTACTTCTTCTTTGACATGACCATAGTTAGCTGGCAGATTGTAGATCTTCATGAGAATAGGATCAATGAAATTCTTATCTGGATATTGTGTCATAAAGGCCATGGTAGCCAATGCACCAGCGAACTCATTTTGGACTCTGGGAACGTGTTGGAATTCTGTCTTTGTGAACCTCTTTCTCAACTCCTCTACATAATGAAAGTATAGGAGCATCTTGTAGTTCATGGTTGCTAATTCTTCTCGGACATGATGTATAAGTATGTCTGAATCTCCAATCACTATCAACTCTTAGATGTTCATGTCAATGGCCATCTTGAGCCCTAAGATGCAGGTTTCATACTCGGCCATATTGTTAGTGTAGAGGAACCTGAGCTTGGTAGATACTGGATAATGCTGACCAATTTCTGACACTAGGATTTCTCCTATGACAACTCCTTTAAAATTTGCTGCTCCATCAAAAAATTCCTCCAACCATTATAGGATTCTGCAATATCTTCTCCTACAAATGCCTCCTCATCAGGAAAATACATCTTTAGGGGTTCGTATTCTCCGTCCACAGGATTTTCCGCAAGGTGATATGCTAGTGTTTGTCCCTTGATTACCTTCTAAGCAATGTAGACAATGTCAAATTCACTCAACAAGATTTTCCATTTTGCCAACTTGCTAGTTGTAATGGGCTTCTGGAAGATATAGTTCATAGGATCCATGCTTGACATGAGATATGTAGTATAAGCACAGAAATAGTGCATCAGTTTCTGAGCTACCCAAGTCAGAGCATAATAGGTGCGTTTCAATAGAGAATACTGGGCCTCGTATGGGGTGAACTTCTAACTGATATAATAGATGGCCTACGACTTCCTCTTCATTTAATCATATTGCCCCAGAAAACATCTGAATGCTCCATCTAATACTACAATGTAGAGTATTAGGGGTTTACCTGGCTCGGGCAGGAGCAAAACTTGCAGTGTTGACAATAGTCCTTGATTTGATCGAAGGATTTTTGGCAGTCATCGGTCCATTTGGTAGCGGCATCCTTCTTCAACATCTTTAATATTGGCTCACAAATGAGAGTAGATCGTGCTATGAACTGGCTCATGTAGGTAAGTCTCCCCAAGAAAGTCATTACTTATTTCTTTTTCTTTGGTGGTGGCAATTCTTGAATAGCTTTGACCTTTGATGGATCCAATTCTATCCCCCTGGACTTTCAATGAACCCAAGAAATTTTTCAACTGAAACCCCAAATGCCCATTTTGCGGGATTCAATTTCAGGTTTTACCTTCTCAGTCTATTGAATAATTTTCTCAAATCTTTCATGTGATCAATGACTTTCTTGGTCTTGATGATGATGTTGTCTACATAGACTTCGATCTCCTTGTGTATCATGTCATGGAAAAAGGTGGTCATGGCCCTCATGTAGGTGGCCCCTGCATTCTATAACCCAAACAACATCATCTTGTAGCAATACATCCCCTATGGTATAATGAAAGTTATTTTCTCAACATCTTCTTCATCCATCCATATATTATGGTACCCATCAAAACAACTAAAAAATGACTGTAGCTCATGGCCCTCATGTATTTTCTCAATCAAGATGTGTATACTCGTCAAGGGGAAGTCATCTTTTCGACTGGCCCGGTTGAGATCCCGATAGTCGGCACAAACTCTAACCTTCCCATCCTTCTTCGGAACAAGCACAATGTTTGCTAACCATGTCGGATACTCTAGAATCCTGGGAACCTTAGCTTTAATATACTTAGTGACCTCTTAATTGATTTCCAAACTCATATATGGTATGAATTTTTTAAGCTTATATTTTACTGGCGGACAGGCCAGATTAGTCGGTAATTTGTGAGCCATAACGGATGTGCTCAGACCAGTCATGTCGTCCTGCGACCAGGCTAATATGTCCTCATACTCTCTTGAAAACTCTGTACATTCTTTCTTTTCTGACGGTGACAAAAGAATGATAATTCGTGTTTCTTTGACATTTACTGCATCTCCCAAGTTAATAATGTCAGTTTCTTCCAAGTTGGACTTGGACCTATTCTCGAAATTCTCAACTTTCTTAAAAATCTCTTTCGATATATCATCTTCCTCCGAATCTATGTCCATTTGTTGCGCTGTCTCATTTCATGTCACAGTAACCAGTTCATCAAGATAAGTAATAGTAATGTTGTATAAGTAAAGTAATGGGAGAAAATAATAAGAGTAAGATTTATAAGAAAGCTGAGGTTCTTTTGATAAATTCCATAAATTGTTTGAACATTGGAGCTCTTTCTTACAAAAAAAAAATGCGAAAGGAAAGTAAACTAATAAAATAGTGCATGGTGCTTATTGAACCTTGCTACCCCGAGGAAAGCCGGGCTCTTGTGATTCTGACGGTCCAGCTGTTGAGGCGTGCTCCTCTATTTGCAGACTGTATGGAAGGGCCTTCCTCCCCCTCCTCCTCAAAAATGACACAGCAGTCCATATCATTGTCTTGAAGGAACCAATTCCTCATTGTTGCTAGAGCTTCTTCTTCTTTTGACCCATAGATGACCTTGATCGTTTAGAAGGTCTGCTATCAGCTGCTCCAAGTGATAGCAAGGGTTGTGCCAGGATGGCGACCATTCATTGAATTCTTTCCAGTTATACATATATCCCAATCAAAAAGTGGCGTTGTGCTCCTTGGGCTTGACGTGCTTAGAGATTTCTTGGAGATTCTTGCCAAGTCCTTTGCCAGGTTCATACCCGCTCCAATTCAGTATGCTTACAATTTGTTATCCCACCACTTATCCTTATCGACGGCGCTGACTCGTTCCATATGGTGGTAAGTTTCCCCGCCTATCCTTCTTTTTTCTCCAATGGTTGGGATGGTATGGCAACTGTATATGGGGTTACTTCCCTCGCCATGGAAATACCTCTTAGTGACTCCATTCAAACTTTACTGCCTTATGTAGTGTGGATACCACGGCCCCGGCGACATGAATCCATGGTCGTTCCAACAACAGATTGTATGATGCCAGCATGTCTATCACTTGAAAATCAACATCAAACCAAGTAGGCCCCATTAACAAACACAAGCTAACTCCCAAATAATAGAACTTTGAGATCCATTGAAAGCCTTAATGTTGATGGCCCCGTCATTGATTTCATGCAGCCCTTTCTTCAATGTCCTGAGTGTCACCAATGGACAAATGTTGAGACTGGACCCCTCATCAACCAGGATCCGGGTGATATAATAATCTTTGCACTGCACGATGAAGTGCAACACCTTTTTATGACTCAATCCCTCCGGTGGTAGCTCATCTTCGTGGAGAGTGATTTTGTTACTCTCCAATACATGACCTACCATGTTTGACATTTCTCCTCCGGTGATGTTGCTTGGTACATATGACTCACTCGGAACTCTTAACAAGGCATTATTGTGTGCATTAGAACTCTGTAGCAAAGCAAGGATAGAAATCTACGCTAGTTTTTTGTTCAGCTGATAATGATTGAATATTTCTTCGCCGATATCTTTCCCCAAAGATAATCGGGCCTAGTTTTGGTGATGTTTTCTTGACCAAATGTCTGTATACTTGACTTAGTGAAGTGTTCTGGAGTGTAGACTTTGCCGATCCTTATAATACCCTATGCCGCAACTGTTTCCCCGAACATGGCTTTCTCTTTACTTCTTGCCTCGATTGTGTGGTAGCATGGTACGACTTTTGTGTGGAATGTTGTTATGGATGTCATTGATACTGGAATGGGCACCGTTACTTTGGAAGGTAATACAACAACTTCAAATGGTACATGCGCCTTTGGGGACCCAAAGTCGATCTCAACTGGTGTTGGAGTTTTTGCCGAGGCCGGTGTTAACTCAAGTGGTATAGACACGTTCACCTGGTCATCTTCAGAAGGCTGAATCTGGACTACAATCAGATTAAGGGTGACTGTTGGTTTATTTGGATCGTCGCCTTTTGTGATCAAACTGGTTGATCCTTTGGGATCCTAATCATCCTCTATTTCAATAATATGAACAACTCCACCCTTATGGTCTGGTAGAGGATTATTGGAGACATTCAGGGCTGGCTCATTTGCCCTGATGATCTTGTTGTCAATCAAAGCCTAGATCTTCTCCTTCACGGAGCGGAATTCATCAATGGTGTGCCCTTTCATGCTAGAACGGTATGCACAGGTTTTATTTGGGTTGAACCATAGGGAAAGGGTCATTTGGGGTGATAGTAGGGATACAGGTGACATAACAGGTAGCTTTGAGTCTTTCATATAGCTGGTCGATTGGTTCAACAATGGTGGTATACTTTTTGGGAGGTTTACGGTCGAAATTTTATCGGGGTCTAGGAAATTTTTTACGAGGGGGAGGTGATTAATAGTGGGATTGTTGCATATTGTAGGCTTGGTAAACGTGTGTGGGCTAGGAATATCTACGTGAAGTTGGTTGGTATGTAGTAGGTGGAGGCAATTGATAGGTAGGCAGCGGGGTTTGGTATGAAGGTGCAGGTGTTTGGAAATTTGGAGTGGGCTGATATGTAAGTGGAGGTATTGGGTAAATTTGGTATTTGATAGGGGTTTTTTTTTACTGTGTAACCATTATGGCACCTACGTCCCTCTTCTTGGACGTACCACCAGATTGTAGAGCCTTGTTGGTGGCTTGTAAAGCTTCAAAGTTCGTGACCATACACTCTTGATACCCTCCTCAATCATTTCTTCTAGCTTGATGATGTCTGTGAAAATATGGTTTTTTATTAACATTAGTCTTTCATAGTATTGCGTATCTTGAGCCCGGACGAAGAACTTGTTCATTTGTTCCTCCTCTAAACCACGACAGACCTTAGCAGTATTTGATCTCCAACGAGTAGCATACTCTTGGAATGTTTCTGTTGGTTTCTTCTTTAAATTTTGAATCTAAAACATATCCGGTGCATTTTCCATATTGAACCTGAATCTGTCTAAGTACCCCAGTCATTTGTTGACGCCGACATCTATGTCTTTCCATTCTTCAATCAGTTTTTGGTTAGCTTCTTGAATTTCACGGTGCTCACTTTCACATTTTAGAATCCTGTTCCATAATTAGTTGTAATTGACCTGTGCTTCAGCCTTTTCATCGATGATCCTATGACCTCGAGAAAATCTAGGTTAACCCAGACGATTATGATTATCTTCTAACTAGCTAGGATAGTATGGAGTATAACCAGCATAGTACCTATCTGGCTCAATACTGTCCCTTCCCATAACAATTTTGCAGTGCCACATGTGCTGATCTTGGCTCTTTTGAGGTCTATCATCATCTTGAATCTAGGCCCGAAAGTGACTCATCCTGTAAACCCTTGGTACAACCTACTTCCTGCTAGCTTGTCTCAAAACTTTGAGAGGGACATAAGGATAAGTTCCTCTCAAACCCATAAGTATTAGAAACGGTACATCCCGGGATCAGGCAATAAACTCTTCAGTAGGGAACCATTTGAACATCCATTGTACTTGGTCCTCTTTCAGATTTTCTAATAGTTCTACCCATCCTTTGGCATCTTCTGGTTGAGCAAACATATTGGGCATGTAGTTCATCCCCCTTGGCTAGGTGAAGGCTATATGATCGTCCCGGTCCCTACACTGAATTTCCTGTCTATCTTCGCCCTTTTAGAGGTGCTCCATGAGCTAGAGTTGGAGTAGCAAGTTACAACCCACGAAATGCTTGGCTCCCTGTTGACATTTCTCCAAGGCTCAAGATATTTCTGCTACGATCATGGGCATATGCTAAACGGTTGCCCACTAATTCCCTTCATTAAGGTTTTGGTGACCATGGCTAGCCTAGTATGGATCCATCCTTTCTTTATCACAAACCTATCATCCCCAAGAATCAGAACAAGAAGACAATACCCTTTGATGAATATGTCCGAGTGATGTAAGGGCAAACTCGTCAGGATTGTACAGTAAAATTTGTTGTCACTGTACTTCTCGTATAAGTAGTCAAAGGGAATATACGACTCATTCAAACAGGTTAAATCTGGATTCTCTTTAGACCCATCATCTTGAGAAAACCTCTACCCTTGCGATTTTCTTGTATTAATAGACCTGGAGTTTCCCATGGTTTACCAACCAATCCTCCTATTTCCTATACCAGAGGTGTCATCTCAATCTCCCCAAAGCAAAATATAGACATATCGCATCCAAGAAGCAGCTTCAATAATTTTGTTGTTGGTTGGATTTCTAGAAGGGAAGGTAAATTTCCCAAGTATTTTAGGACAAGAGTTTGATCGCTGGAATGAAGATCTTCCCACCAGTTTAGCTATTTTGGATGGATGTTGGTGACCATGCCGAATATGGGGACTTTATGCGTCATTTTCTGCAAGACAAAAATGTTAGGCTCTTACCCCTAGTGGACTCGACTATTAAATACTAATAATTCGCATAAAAGTATTAGTTCTAAAATAAATACATTGAACATGGTAGTGTTAGTTTGGATTTTAAGGAAACCCAGTGGACTTTGGACAAGGCTATCTTAAAAAGTCATTATGGGGACAACATAACTTACTCGGCTAGGTTTTGACAGTGATGCATGCACGATTAAAGGAAGTAGGGTTTCTATGAGGTATTAGACTGGTACCCTTAAGCAGACACCTCAAGAGGGAAAGGCACGAAACCATGGACTACACCGTTGATTCACTGGTTTTACTGCAAATATGCCTTTGCAAGAATTAGGGGGTGATAATATCGGAAGGGCGCAACAACTCATTATATGCATTGCTATGGTATTTTGTTTGGAACGAGTGGAATATGATGTTGAATATGCAGTTACAGTAATTAACAAGTTGTCAAGTATTTGCACATTCACAAAGTAATAGTTTCTCATAATTTACAACAATATTAAAGGAAAGTGATAAAAGAAAGACTTAAGAGAAATAAGGAAAAGAAACAAAAGAGCCAAGTTAGTTTCGAGGTAGAATAGGAAAAGTACTTAAAAGAATTGAAACAAATAATGATATATAAAGAAGCATAGAGTCACAAATAGCATGAAATGGTAAAAGCCTTAAATAAATCCACAGCGGAGTCGCTATGCTGTCGATGCCCCCTTTCTCACGAAATCAAGGTTTTTGACATTTGCGCGGACAACTCTTTTCCTTAGGGGAATTGGGTTGGAATTGAAGAGTCACCACCTAATGATTAAGTGCATTAGAACACTAAGGAGAATTTTGATTTAGAAACCAGAGTTCGGGTAAGGGCTTGAAATTATCTTGAGGTAAAGGTGTTAGGCACCCCTCAAGATCCATTGGTGTGGTTCCTGATCATGCTACAATTTTGATCTTAAATGCAAAAAACAAATAGGCACATGAAGGTTTCAATACGAAGAGGTTTCCATATAACGGTTGAAGTTGAAAGAAAAAAGTTGAAGCTGAGGTAGTTTTAGAAATAAAACAAATTGTAAAAAGAAAAAGGGGTTCCTAGGTTTACGAACAATGTGGATCACATCAATGCAACACTCGTCAATCACTCCTCGTAAGACGGGTTACATGTGATATTAGTGCACCTATCATCATATCCACTTTGACCATACACGTGTATTAGTTTTATCCTTTTACCCGCCCCGTTCCTATCAGTCCCAGAGGCATTTGGGACTACTAGTCCTAAAGGGATGGGAGATTTGGGCTTTTAGGGTTTAAAAAATAAAATTCTAAGGTGACAAACAAAAACACATAAAGCAGATATGGGAAAGCATATAACAATTAAACGGCTCAAACAAGCCTCCTCGTTTAATGACAGATTGCTTAGCATGTCTCGCATGTACTGGTTATGGTCTGATTAAACTTAGAAAAAAGTGTGAGGCACACAGATTTATGAAATGTCTCAGATATGAAATCCGAATCAAACTTGCATGCTGGTTGGAATTTAACAAAGTCTTATTCAATTAACTAATTTACCTTAGCGTTTTCCTAGGTGAGACCTATAGTTATGATATCTAATAATGCATGAGAGAAATATACTGATTTTAGAGAAAAAGACATGAATTGCAAGAACGTGAGTTCTGCATATTTTTAAGCAATGTTACTAGTGGTTTTTGGACTTATAAGCGAGTTGTTGATTTATATTTGGTTTATTACTCATATAGGAATGGTTTCTAAGCATTCGTTAATTTTAAAACACTATTATTAACATACAGAAATGCTATAGGAAAGTCATTTATACACAGTTAGTTATTAAAACCTATGAACACATTTGCCTAGTGATAGATGCATATGCAGAATTTAAGAAGTCCTATAGACAAGTTATCTACGTGATATGCAGAAATGCAGAAACCTATAGACATGGTTTCTATATGAAACACATCAGCTATAGACATGGTTTCTATATATATATATATATATATATATATATATATATATATATATATATATATATATATATGGAATTCAGATAAAAGCCTATATAAATAATCCTTATATATGAAATGCAGAACCTATAGACAAGATTTCTAAAGAATGCAGAACTTATAAACATTTCTATGTGAAAATGAAGAAGTAAAAGTAGGACATCATTGTAGAAGTATAATAAATACCTATGAACATGATATCCCTGATTTAGTCTTCTGTCTAACATGAAGTAAACCAAATCCAAATATCGAATTTTCAAAGCCTTTCGCATTTTTTAGGTGTGTTAGATTTCCAAAAGCATCATGGACTACGGGCAGTGCATACACCAAAATTCATAACAAAATTAAATTACAATGCAGTGTGGAAGGTCCAGCCTCAAATGTCCAAGTTCATAGGGAACTCAAGGTCTCAAAGCAAGGCTCATAGGAGGGGGTAGAACATAGAAGCTAGGAGAGAGTGTGAGTGCAATAAAGGGATTCCAGGGAAAGCCAAGGCGGGCTGGTGGTCATACTCGGCAATTGGAGGTGCTCGCACACCTTAGCCACATTATTTAGGAGTTAGAACCCCTTAAAGGATCAAGTCCAGACATGAGAAACAATTTGGATGTTTCCATGTTCTGAACTTTATCTCAAACACATAGAAGGGGATAGGGGTATATGGATTCAAAGCCGAAACACATGAAAAGAGAAAGCATACATATTTAACACTGAGCATAGACAACAATGTAGACAAAATTGTAGAAGTTGTAAAATAAACATATTAAGGTGATGTTGAAAGCTAAATTAGAACATACCAGTCTCAAGGAAACAAGAAAAGAAAGTAGTAGTCTTGTAAAGCCAAACTGCGAGAAAATAATTAGAAGTTATTTGAAGAGAGCTATGAGATCATGTGCTTAAAAGTGTCGAATTCAAGGTGTGTTGGTAAGTAATCTCTCTGAAAGTGCAGAATGGTCGTGCCATGTATAGTGCATAAAGAAAGTAGAAATAGGTAAGGAAAATAGTTTTGAAATCAATTACATAAGGTCTCCCTTTAATGGATTCTGATTTCAAACGGGCAAAATAATTAAGGAAAGAGGTCAATCAAGCATTTTTTCAAAGCAGTACAAGAGGGGTAAATACATAAAGGTCTATTTAAGGACAATGTTTGACAGCACACGGTTTGTGCAAGTGAGGAAAGGGAATTAGTTAACAGCCAAAAAATCTAAATTGCAGTCTTTATACGAATGAACCAAGTCCCGAAAAGTGAGGAAAGGTTTTACTTAAGGAAAATCAGTAACTATCAATAAAACCTAGAAAAAAAGATTCTAAATCAATCATAAGTTGGAAAGCCTATTGAAGAAAGGTTCAACACACATATAAAATCATATAGACATGCTTAAACAAGAAAGAACTTTTCATGCTAATCAGAACAGTCTAGTATAGAAGAGATCAGTGTCATATACAAAGAGGTTCAAATTCAGTACAGAGAATCAGAATGAATTTGAGAGAGTCTAGGGTTCCAAAATAGAATCTTACTCCAAACGCAAGATCAAACTCGCAAAACGCCCAAAACCTTAAGGTTTTCAACTCGAATTAGATATAGAAAAGAGAAGACAAATAACTGAAACATGTTGATAGGTCTCTTTAAGAGACTTTTGAGAAAACAAATAGATACAATAGAAAGTTTGAAGAAACAAAGTGAAGAAACTGATTCGAAATATAGTGAGAGTAGAAGGAGCATGTTTTAAGAAAACTTGAATCTCAAACAAGTTCAAAAGAGCAAAAGAAGTAGTATAGCACTTAAAAGAACAATTAGAAGAAAAAAAGTTTAAAAAGAACTCAAATTAAGGTCCAGTAAAAGGCAAACAAAGAACTTAAGAACTCAGTAGGAATACATGTATTAGGAGAAAAAAAATATCATAAAAGTAAATGAACAAGACATATAGGACAAACGTAGCAGGAGGAACATGCGAGGAATGTATAAAACACTGTAGAAAGACAAGGCACATAAGAACATATATAGTAGCACAAACACAAAAAAGCAGTAGAAGCACATGTGTGAAAAACATACACAAAGAGAAAAGAAAAGGGAAGTCAGAGAAACATTTTAAACTTTTCAGAAACCTTAAATCGAAGAGCAATAAATTTAGAGGAAAAGGATAGGGAAAACATTTTCAAAACTCAAGTAGAGCACAAATATAGACTAGATTAAAGAAGACAATCAGAGAAACCTCGAATAGCTAGGGTTTCAGAGGAACTATAAAACGAGAAAGCCTTGGAGAAGGTTCGATCTTGAGTCGGATAAGTCTGAAGCAGACGCGAAATGCTTTGGATACACCGGAGCTAAGCCAGAGAAACCATAAAAACTTGAATCGGAGAAGATCTGAACGGACACCATTGAGGTCATACCTCAAAACTTCTAACACCAAGCGTTCAAGAGTAGAGAGAGGTGAGTATAGGCCATCCATGGCCTGAGAGGCCATGGATTCCGGTGAGTTGGAGGTTGAAAATGGTAAAAGACGAGTAGGGTTTCAAGAATATTCGAGAGAGTTTGAGAGACAAGAAGGTTTTAGGGCAGTGTCTCTCAGTGAAATGAGTAGGGTTATAGGGTTTTGTGGGATTAAAAATGTAGGGGCCAATCGTGCCATTGTTCAAAATGATCAGCAACCTGGATTAAAAGAACGACCAGGTTGTTGTATTGACGGGTTAGGTGTCGGGTTATTTTTGGGTTTGGGCTGGTCTGATTCGAGAGTGAGATTATGTCAATTAGGAGATCAATTTGGCTACAATTGAAATGTAAATGAGGCTGGATTTTAAATAGCTAGTTTTTCCTTTTTATGTTATAAAAAAAAGTAAAAATGATATTGAAAGAAAATTAAAAGTGTTGGATCATTATAACATATAAATATTAATTCAAATATTAGAACCAATTTCCTAATTATAAAATGTTATTAATTCTCAAAATAGGCTTAAATTGCAATTATATGCAATTTGTCTTTTAAAATACCAAATAAATTTGTAAAAATGTAAAAAAATTAATTCTACATATATTTGGTATGAATACGAGAATAAAATAAGTTATTCAACAAGATGATAATTTTGGGAATAATTATTAATTTTTATACTGCTAATATGGACAATAAATTGGTTTGAAAAGAAACTTTTAAAATTTTGAAAATACTAAAATACTTAGGCCCACTTATATATATATATATATATATATATATATATATATATATATATGTGTGTGTGTGTGTGTGTGTGTGTGTGTGTGTGTGTGTGTGTGTGCCTGTATGTATGGGGTAAGCAAGGCGGGTTGCTCTGATGGTAAGCAACCCCCACTTCCAACCGAGAGGTTGTGAGTTCGAGTCTCCCCAAGAGCAAGGTGGGAAGTTCTTGGAAGGAAGGATGCCAGGGGTCTATTTAGAAACAGCCTCTCTACCCAAGGGTAGGGGTAAGGTCTACGTACATACTACCCTCCCTGGACCGCACTAAGTGGGATTATACTGGGTGGTGGTTGTTGTTGTTGTTGTTGTTGTTTTTGTTGTTGTTGTTGTTGTTGTTGTGTGTGTATGTAAATATGGGGTATTTGAAAGTATTTCGCATATAAAAATAGACAGGAAAAAATTAGGTATTATCAATACCATGCGGATATGTCGGGCATCCCAAAGGAGATAGAAACTAATAAATTAAATGTCGACGCGTTCCACCCCCTAATACAGCAAGTCAAAAGAAAATTCGATGCCGCTATAAATGATGTTTTCCGCGAGGAGGTGGAAAAATTTATCAAAAATGACTCTCTTAGAGACTTTACAGATAAGAACAAAGTATGCCCGAAAGACTCATTCCCACTATCCCATATTGACCAGCTCATCAACGCAGTGGCTAGGCACGAGCTATTAAGTTTCCTAGACGCATATTCGGAATACAACCGGACCGTTATGAAGGAAGAAGATCAGGAAAATGACACTTTCATCACCCACTAGGGGAGGTATTGCTATAGAGTTATGCTGTTCGAGTTGTAAAACGCAAGGGCGACATATCAGAGACTGATAACCAAAATTTTCAAACATCAGCTAAACCATGAAAGTTTATATAGACGACATGTTGCTCAAGTTGAAGAGAAAGGAAGGCCACTTCAACTATTTGTCAGAATCGTTCGACATACTCAGGAGGTACGACATGAAATTGAATCCTGCGAAACACGCCTTTAGTGTAACCTCAAGAAAGTTCCTCGATTTCTTAGTATCACTATGAGGCATACAATTCAACCCCAACCAAATTAAGGATATTGAGGGAATACCAGGGAACTTGACCAGCAAGAAGCAGGTGCAGAAGTTAACCGGCCATATAGCCGCCTGTCAAGGTTCATCTGACGGCCCTCTAATAGGTGCCATAAAATTTTTGGCATATTTAAAAAACATAACAAAGTTCAGTGGAATTTCGAGTACATCGATGCCTTGAAAGGACTAACGGTGTACTTGTCCTCGCCCCCACTACTTGCCAAGGTGGAACCTGGAGAGTGTCTCATCATCTACCTGGCCGTGTGCGATGTTGCGGTAAGTGTAGTTCTGGTCCGATAAAATAATGGTACCCAATCTCTAATCTACTATAATAGAAAAACTTTGGCCGACATTGAAATAATGTACCCCACCTCGAGAAGCTAGCCCTAGCCTTGGTTGTAGCTTTATGAAAGTCTAGACCCTACTTCCAGTGCTATTCCATCTCAGTAGTCATGACCTTTCCTCTAAGGAGTATCCTGCACAAACCCGAACTGTCGGGTAGATTCTCCAAATGGGCCATAGCACGGAGCGAGCACGATATAACCTATCAACTGCGAAACATCGATAAATCCAAAAGTACTTGTTGACTTAGTCACCGAATTTAGTGCAAAATAATGCCCCAAGTCGAAATGGAAGATGCCACTGCTTCTACCAAAAGGCACGGCCAATGTTGATACCCAATATTTCCACATAATATTTTAAAATTTATGCATTGGCATCAATAAGTATTTTTTACACAATTTCTGCATTTTTAAAAGATTTGAATTAATTTATCTCATTAGTTTATTTATAAAAGAATAATTGATTGCATTAAAAATAATTTTATTGTAACTTTTGGTTTAATTTTATCATTTTGCATTTGTACTATGTTTCAATTATTGCACAAATAGCCATATTTGTTTTTTTAGGTTACGGTTGCAATTACTTTGTAATTATAGCCTATGCATGCACTACTATATTATTTTACTGGAAAATATTTTTATATTTTAAAAATATTAAGTAAGCAAGAAAATAATTTTTCATAATTTATTAACTATTTATAAAAATTATTTTATCAATTATATGGTTATTCAATAAATAACCTTTTTCAGACCTAGCCTAATTAAATGGCCCAATTTCAATCTCAATTCAACATATACAAGCCCAATTTTATTTGACCCTAATCCAATTAAACCTACCCGACCCACTAACCCCATTAAATCGTGGCTATTGATTATTTAGATCAATGGTCCACGATCAAACTTCCATTTTTAATTCCAAAAAACCCTTCCTAGCCTAATTCATTTCTCAATATACTCTGCCACCCTTTGTTCCCTCATCTCTCAAACTCTCTTTGAGACCAAAACCTAACCTTAGCCGCCGCCCAAAACCAGCCCTAATCCCTTCGATCCTCATTTGATCCATCGGTTTCTATAGGTGTTTAAGACCCTGTTGATCTTCTACGTCTTATCGTTGCTCGTTCTTTTGGTTTCCTGGAAAGATCTCGAAGGGATCTAACCAGATCTGGCTCAAGACTCTCAGAGAAACTCTTTATGGTTGTGAATATTGTTATCTCGATGTTTTTACGGTCCAAATCTCTTGTTTGAGACTGGATTCCCTTTACCCTTTTGCTCTTTCTCCGAAATCATAATTTTTAA
This sequence comes from Nicotiana benthamiana, assembly GCA_034376525.1. Taxonomy (NCBI): domain Eukaryota; kingdom Viridiplantae; phylum Streptophyta; class Magnoliopsida; order Solanales; family Solanaceae; genus Nicotiana; species Nicotiana benthamiana. The sequence continues at coordinate 29,947,285 of CM067326.1, forward strand.
ACACGGAGCCTTCCAGATCTTTGTAGATCTAGAGAGATTCTGAGTTCGTCACAAAATTTTCTTTAATGTCTTTTTGTTTCCCTACTAAGTCTGCGGTTCAATCTCTGCATACTTGATATGTTTTCAAGTTTTCATGATTTTTCTTTAAGTTCCTCTTATTCCTTTACTATTAATCAATTTTTAGAACCATAATACTTTAGGTTTTTGATTTCTCTGATTTTTGTTGCTCAAATCTCTATATGTTTGAGATGCTTTTTGTTTCCATGGCTTTTTCTTAAAAGCTCCGCTAATCTTGCTTCGACTAATCAGCCTTAAGTATTTTTATTTAAAATCCAAGGCATCCCCAGGTTTATTATTGGGACTAATTTAGGCTCCCTATAGATATTTCATATTTATCTATGTAATTCATTCACTATTGGTTTGTAGTAATAATTCTTTTGTAAACAAATATTGGGGAATTTAGTAAAAGGGGAGGGATTCCTTATAATTTTTGTGAGGGAAACCATATAGAGATCTTACCTTAGGATTGTCATGATTAGTATATTTTCATACTAGAAAGCTTGTTACAGGCTCATCACTTCATTCTGCTTCTGCCTAATCACCTAGAAATAACATTATAATTCTGCCTAACAAAATGAACATCGCTATATGCATTAGAAATCCTCCTTTAGGACTTTATTTGCATTCGCTTTAAATCATTTCCATATCGCCTAAATCAGTAAGCATCCCATCTACAAAGATGTTTAAGAAAAACCCCAACACATAGACACTATGTTATAGGGCAAATATATATGAAATCAGTTTCATGATGACCAACATCTAGACAAGCATGTTTCTAGGACATATCAAAACCCAAACTACTCGCTTTCCTTTAATCAATTTCAACAATTATGTTTGCATTTTAGACAGCATGTTATAGGTCACTACAGCTCCATGCCTAGGAAAGCCTATAGGTAATCGAGGTTTTTATAAAAAACAATAAAGCTTATTCTGACTGCCCAAATTTAACAAGTTCTAAATTCAGTAGGCAAACTGAATAGGTTTGCAACATTTTTGCCTTAACTCAGCATTACATATTCTCTAATTATCATGCTCACCTAGATATTTTGTTTAAGGGATCTTTCTCAAATAAATAAAAAAAATTCCTTGAGACGTGCACTTACTTGCTCTATTTTAGGCGGTGATATGTGCGACCCTTTTGATTGTTCTTTAATTGTGAGTCCTATATGTTCTGTATGTCGCCTAGAGTTTCTCCTTTTAATTGCTATAGGGGAGTCTAGACCCATCCTAACTAGAATTACTAAAATACCTCTGGGACTATATAAGTAAAGAGATGGGTAGTGCACGCATAGCATGTGTCTTAAGATAGCTAAAATACTTTCGACTATGACAGAGGGGAGGGTAATTGGGTAGTAGAGAATATAATGACATGTGCGTTAATGCCACCTCTAACAACTCTACTTGAGAAAGTCTTACCAGGTATTGTACAAATGTGATCCAATAGGCTAAAAAACCTAGGACATTCCCTCCTTTATTTACATATATGCGCTTAGACTGCCTAAAATTCTTTTATTTACATGTGTTCTTAGACATTTTAAACTCCATTTATTTGCAAATGTGTGTTTAGACTGCATATCTCTTAAATAACTAATTCACATAACTGAGTTCGACCGGTACTCACCATTGTGGACCGCAAGGGGTGGAAAACACCTTCCCCTCAAGGTTATTTCGAGCCCTTACCCGAAACTCTGGTAATCATTACTAGATACATGAGTTAATTGTTCCAGATGCCCTAACACATCTTAATCCGTTAGGTGGAGAATCTTCAAACACCCAATTACCAAAAGGGAAACGAGTTGTTCCCAATGAAAGTGGAAACCTGGACTCAACGAGCAAAAAGGGGGAGCAAAAACCAATAAGTTCTATACACCGACAATGCTTCGAAAGCATCAGGATCTAGACTGGGACTTGTGCTCGAGGTCCCATAAGGCGAAATAATTTGCTAGTCCATACGGTGCCCTGATATGACAAACATTGAGGGTGAGTATGATGTTGTGATTGTAGGATTACAATTGGCACTCAACTACATAGCACGATAAGTAGCCTTATGATGCGACTCACAACTCGTCATTAATCAAGTCATATACTTTTCAAATCAAGGAAAAAAGGCTACAGAAATACCAGGCAAAATCTATAAACTTTTACCCGAGTTCAATGAATGCCAGCTCGATCAAATATCTCAACTATAGAACATCGAAACCGACAGTTTTGCCAAACTGGCAGCTGCCACTAAAAGTATAGCCAGAGAAGGGAATGTGGTTATTCTCCTCGACTCATCGATCATCAAAAATAGGTACGTACTATTAACTTAACTTGGGACTGGCGCAATCCTATTGTCATCCAGGATGATATGCTTTCAAATGACAAAAAAGAAGCAAAAAAACTCCGAACGCAAGCAACCATGTAGCATCATCAATAACGACTTCTACAAAAGGTTGTATGGCGGACCTCTAGCAAAATACTTAGGAACAAACCAGACATGGAGTGTCCTAGAAGAATTCCACGAAGGTCATTGCGGGGCTCACACTGGAAATCAAGCCCTAGTATTATAGCTTATATGAGCAGGGTACTAATGGCCCACAATGAAAAATGAAGCCGCCAATTTCATGAAAATATATGAACAATGTCAAAGATACGCCCCCATAATCTATCAAGCAAGAAAGCAAGCCTCTCCACTACGTCACCTTGCCTTTCCCCTTTATCAAATGGAGGATGGACATTGTTGGCCCCCTCGCTGCACGACGAGGTAATGTATAATTTCTTTTAGTTTTAGCTAACTATTTCTTAAAGTGAGTGGAAGTAGATGCATCCCCCAAATACGTGAGCAAGAATTTATCATCTTTGTATATAGAAATATCATATGTTGTTTCGTCAGCCTCCCAAAGAAACAAGTTGTGACTACGAGTCCCAATTTACTGGAAAAAAGACCGCCAAGTTCTTTGAAAAATGGCACATCAAAAGAATACTATCCACGCCATATCATCCCTCGGGCAATGGTCAGTTGGAGTCCTCCAACAAGTCAATATTGAATATCTTAAAAAGGAAGCTCACGAACACCAAAGGACTATGGCTGGAATTGCTGTCGGAAGTGCTACGGGATTACCGCACAAAGACAAAAATGAGCACCAGAGAAACACCATGCTCGCTAGTCTATAGGACTGATGTAGTATTACAGATCGAAGTCGGAGAAACAAGTCTAAGGTACTCATATGATAGAAGACTGATTAATGACGAGAACAGGAGGCAAGACTTTGATAAGGTCAAAGAACGAAGAGACATAGCTTACATAAAGATGATGACTAAGAAACAGCAGACCATACTATAACAAAACATCTGAGGTCAGACCGCTCAAAGTAGGGGACTACATGCTTAAAGCCAAAACATATGCGAACAAGGACGTATGAGAAGGAAAACTAGGGAGTAGTTGGGACGGCCCATATAAAATCATAGAACCAACAAACAAAGGGTCGTTCCAACTAGAAACAATGGAAGGGAAAATACTACCGAACAATTGGAATGTAGTCCACCTCAAATAGTTCAGCTTCTAGGGACAAATGTTCTCTGAGCAATACTCTTTTTTCCCTCACCTGAGTTTTATCCCAATTGGGTTTTCTGGAGGAGACTTTTAACGAGGTGACAGGGAGGATATCTCAAAATTAAGTACAAGTTCATCACTCGACCTCTCAAATACATCTCCAGGTCGACCAATGAAGAGACTAGATAGGCTGGGACTAGAACAATTAGATAGGTTGGCACTGGAAAACCAGTCCAAAAAATAAGAAAATGTAAACTTCTACAATGTATGTATATGCAAACACATAATATTCACCTGCTAACATTCGACCTTATTAAAATTAATTACAAGTAACATTCGACCTTGCTTGAATTAACTCACATTCGATCTCGTTTAAATTAAATAGAATATTATTTGACCTTGCTCGAATCAACTTGCATTCACTCTGGTTCGAATTAAATGCGAGTAACATTCGACCTCGCTCGAATAAACTCGTATTTGACCTCACTCGAATTAAATATGAGTAATATTTGACCTCGCCTTATTCAAATCAACTCGCATTCGACCTCCTCGAATTAAATGCGAGTAACATTCGACCTATCAAATTAATTACGGTAACATTCGACCTTGCTTGAATCAAATAAAATTCAACCTCATCTTAATTAATTATGAGTAATATCCTACCTCACTCGAATTAACTTGCATTCAACCTTGTTCGACTTAAATGTGAGTAACATTCGACCTTACTCGAATCAACTCGCATTCGACCTCGTTTGAATTAAGTGCGAGTACTATTCGACCTTGTTCAAATTAAATGCGAGTAATATTCGACCTCGCTCGAATTAATTCACATTCGACCTTGTTCAAATTAAATACGAGTAATACTCGACCGCGCTCGAATCAACTCATATTCTACCTAGTTTGAATTAATTACGAATCACATTTGACCGCACTCAAATTCAACTCATAGTCAAATAACTTTGTTCAAGTCAATTGCACTGACATGGAACTTCAGAACCAATAAAAGACATACTCAACCATGTTCTAGATAGCGCATACTAACATATTCCTTCTTAAGCAATCATTTGAAAAAAAAACATTCAATAAAAATAAGAGACCCAATAACATATAGTAGATGGTTACGATCATTCCAATCAAAAAAGTATCTTATAAAGCTCTAAACAGACACCTACACACTAAAACAAAACAAAAAAACAAAATATGTACAAGGTAATACTCTGAATCGTCCCCACCTTAATCGCCATCTCATTCACCACCGTTTAGGTACTCGTCATCGTACCAAGCATCGTGCTTGATCCCTCTAGTTCACCCCTGGCATAGCAGGGTCAAAACCATAGGTAACTCAAGCATCACGCGCCTTAGCACGAGCACTCTCAATCTCAAGATCAGTTTCTCTCTTAGCTGCCATCAAATCTCTAAAAATGTCCCACTAAGCCTTGGCATGGATCTATCTCTCGTACGAATCCCGCGGCACATCAGGAAAGGAGGAAATAGGAGAGGAGGATGGTCGAGCCAATAGCTGCACCTTTTCTGCCTTAAGAGCGGTGACCTGACAGTTCAAATCGGATATCAGTCCTTCAAGTATTCCAATCCTTTCATGAAGCTTGGCCTTCCTAAGTGCAGCCGATTGACCCTCACTCGCACGTTTAGATTGACGGACACGAATTGCCTCTTTCATCACCGCCACTTCAGCCAATGCCATCTTCCTGGCTTCCTCGAACTTGCGTAGCTCTACCATCATCTCAACTAGCTCGTCGATCAAGGCATTAAACTCGGTCGAACTTTGCTCAAGCACAGAATGTAGGGATCCCAGTTGAGTCTGAAGGTATGCTCATTCTTCCGCAACCCCCCTGCTCACCTCAAGGTCGTCCCTTTGGCCCAATGTAACCTCTCAAGCTTGCTGCATTTTCGGATAACCCTCACAAGTTCTTAATCTTTTTGCTTTAGCTCATCCCTAAGAGCATGGAAAATACCATCTGTGCCGAGTCGAAGACATAGCGCACTATGTTTGGGGTGTTTCTCACGGTCTTTCAACTCCATTCCCTTGAAGATAGCTCTTCTCTTTTCTTCTTGACGGGCACACTCGATATTCAAAATGAGGGTCAAGCAAAAAGGAAATCAAAATAAAGGAGTTAGCGAGAATAAAGGAGGAAAGAAGGAGATGCAAAGAACAACAACCAGAATACTTACCCCTAGGGCCATTTTTGATATGCCGATTGATAGGGTGTCATTTTCTAATGTCTGTAACATCCTTTCCTCAACACAGGAACAAAAGCAGACCCCCGTCAGGGACTACGCTCTTCGTGAACTTTAGCAAATCTATGTTGGGCGGGCGATTATACTAAAAGTGGTCCCCTCCGTCCTAACCTCCACTCAAGTGAACCCCTTGATATACCTCCTAACCTCTTCGGGATCGATGTCAGAACTAGATTTGTAACCATCTGCGACTACATTCTTCTCCCTCAACTCACCAGAAAAGGGGGCCTCGATCATCTCGATAGTGATGGATCTCTCGAGAGCACGACCTCAACCTCCTCAGCTTATTCTTCCCTTTCCTCAATGGCATCATGCAAGTTGGCAGTTTCCCTATTTTTTGAAGGGGCATAATCTCAGTGTCCCATGACATAGTGCCCTTGGATGCAGCTTTGACCTGGTAGGGATCACCCATGTTAGCCCTTTTGTTCATGTCTTCTCACCTGATCTCACCCAAATTCACACCACAATTAGGTAGTGAGGTAGTCGAAGCAATAATAAATCCCAAGAAAGGTCGGGGTCGGTTCCTCAAGAATTTAGATATGGGATTAGGTATATAACCATAGTAAATGTATGATGTGCCTCAAATTATTACTTCCACATATTAATGTTGGTTGTTTCTATTTCTACGTTTAAGTAATGATTTCAAATATTAAACTATAGGACAATGTTTTTGGTTTTGGTTATTTCTCAAATGATAAAGGAATCTAGGGTCGTGACTTCCATCTGGGTAGCTACCTAACGGGTTGTAAAATATAGGGCAAGTTTGATATATCAGGATCGTGGTATAGCAATCAAACGCAATTTCTCACCCTATACCTCTGAGTACTTTGAGTAATTTTGCTAATTTGTCTTTCATAAGACCAAATGAATTTCACAAATCAAGTGATGTATGCTCAAGTTGGGTCTTACTATCTCTAGATTTGACCCTCTAATTAGGGCTATCAATTTCTTGATTTCACCCAAATTCCTAGTTAGCCATGTTTTCCTCAACCTAGTCTCTCTTTCTCTATAAAAAACAAGGTCAAATATGCGTGAATGAATGTTTGCAACTATTATTCTAGAAATTAAACATAAATAAAGCTAAATTTCACAAACCCAATCACAAACAGGCCCAAAAATTAAATATCTATTAATGACCTACACTAGGGTTGAGCCACAACCCCAGCTAAAGATTAGCTACTCTTGAAAAATGAAGAAATGCAAGAAGAAATTAAGATATATTGCATAATAATTGATTAAACAAAAAGAATCTAATGTTTAGAAGTCAAACTAGTACAAAATTACTCAAAGAAGTAAACAAAATGGCTCAGTTGCACCTCTGCAAACCAAACTTAACCTAAAAATGACAGAAAGCTCTATTTATACTAAGCTGAAAATATCTAACAAAAATGCCCTGGGCAGGTTGTGCGGCTGCATATTTCTAGTGCGGTGCGCATAATGGGCTTCTACGGTAGCACAATTATCATGCGGTCTATAGTCTCGAGAATTTTTTCTTGAAACTTCATGACTCTACGGTCCGTGTAAGAGTGGGTATGGCCGCACTTAGGATTTTACGGCCATACAAAAGTGATGCGGTCCGTACTCTTTTACTCTCCAGCTCTCTGAATCATCAATCCTTTGGTCCGCATAACAATGGATGCAGTCGCACTAGATCTCCTGTGGCTATAGAAATTCAATGCAGTCTGAACTCCTGAGCTGGCCAGAACACCACTCTCTGAATCACTCTTTTGCGGCCGCACTAGAATTATCGGTCCGCATTGCTAGCCCATTTGTCTAGTTTTGGTTCTCGTTCACGTTTGACTCGTTTATGAGTTGATTTTAACTTCTTTGACTCGTTTCCTTGTATTCCTGAAATTAAACACATTTTGTTAGTTTCTGGGAATCACTTTTACCATTTTTGAGCTAAATCACAAGTAAAAGAGAGCATATAAGCAGTAAAAGATTCTACTTATCAACTCCCCCAAGCATAATATTTTGCTTTTCCTCAAGCAAATAAGGCAATTCCTACCTTCACTAGGAAAGATATATTTCAACTAGCCTAAGGTGAATCAATTACACTTCAATTTGGACCAACAATTACCCACAACGCATACGAATTATCAACAATACCATGATATGACTTTTTGAATACCATAGTTCTAGTGTCACACCTAGAGCATCAAGAGTTGACTCTATTCATCAAGGAATATCGTTCTTTCATTTAGGTCATTGTGGATCCCAAACTCCTCATCCTCTACTCTACATTGGCCAATCTCACTTTAGAATGCAACATTCAAAGCAAGGATTGTGAAAAGTTCACTCATCTCTCTGAAAAGAACGTCACAAGTCCTGCTTTAAGTACCATAAGCTTTCCCCTCATGTAATTAACCGCTAATGTAAGCTCACTCAACCTAAAATCATATAGGCCTTTTGCAGGATGTAATGAAGATTTTTGGGATCAAGGTAGGACTTGTTGGAATAGAATTGTTTCATTTTTTCTTAAGCACTTGATTTTCTCTTTTTGGCTCATACTTTCTCGATTATTTGAGTCATTTTCTTCTTCTTCGAGGGAACTTCAGAGGTGTAACGTCACTCGTTTTTGAGTATGACATTCATTTTTCTCCTTTTCTGGTTACTTCAGCCTTTTTTCCTTATTTTCTTTTGTATTCCCTTCAACTCTTCACTTTATTCACTTTCTTTTTGGAATTTTTTTGTTCTTTCTTTCTTTTCTTTGCCTTCCCTTTTATTTATTTCTTTCTCTTTTTTGTACCTTTCATCACTTTCAAGCTCATCTTCTCTCCCCCAAGCTTATGTTTTTGCCAATTGTTTCTCAAGAATGTTAAGGAATGATCAGGAGTCAAGAGAGGGTCATTGTAAAATGGATGAAGGCTTGTAACATGGTTATTGAAAGAAAAAGGGCTTCGGCTCAAAGGGGTTCACTGGGGATATCACATTGGTAAGCCATGGAAAATTTTGAATTTCAAATTGGATCAAGGAAAGCATACGATCATTTCTCAAGCTAATCTACACGTAGAATTTCACCTAGACAAATCTTCAGGGCAAGTTGTAGATCATTAGAATGGCTACTTGGAGTTGCAACAAAATATCTCACCCTCACGTTTCTGGATTTCTCAAGAGAATAGAGTCGAGGGCCCATAACAACCCTAGCTAAGATTGAGAATCAGAAATGGCTCGATTTGTACAAATCGATGACTGCTTAAGTCAACACAAGTATCAAAAGAGTCACAACTAAAGCTATTTTCTGCCAACAACTTAATTTTAATCATACGATCATAGGTAAATGTGTTGGTACCAAGTGAAGCATGCTTGAAATCCCTTTTACTCATTACTACTATATTTACCAACGCATAAAAGAAAATAGACTTAATCCCTTAAGATGGTTGTCATGCCATCCATCGTTGGGGAAAGCCACCTGGTTCACAAATAATCCACCTCCGGAAAACTCATAGCATTAAGAAAACCAAAGGCTTATTGGTCCCTGAAAACATAAAAAAAAACTAGAAAAATTAAAAAGAAGCTACTAAAGTAAATAAGAATTTATACTATTAAGGAAAAGCAAATTAAAGAAGCTATGAAATAAACTACAGAAAGCGAGATAAATGAATATACAAACCGAAGTGAATTGAATATATATATACGGGATTAGAATATACACATAAGGAGAATGAATGTAAAATGGAGAAAATATATACATACCAAAGGAAACTAAATATGAAAGAAAAATAATATTAGAGTTATCACAACCCAAATGTCAAATAATCAGAATAGACCACCCTTGAAATGAAAAATAAGCATTTTCCCAATGCATAACAAAAATACGAATAGGGAAAGGGGTAGAGAGTTAAGAGAACTCCCTATGTAGTCTCAGTCTATATAGGATCATCAGCAATATCAACCTCAAACTATATCTCATCAGCAGCAAGCTGAAGGTCAACTAGGTTGCAAAGCATCCGGATAATCTCCTAAACAGTGTGGGAAGTGGAAACCGGCTCCTCAAACTGGCCGGCTGCTACCTCTGATGGTGTCTATGCTGTTGGTGGTGCCTGTGCTTCTGAGGGTGTTGTCTCTATGAGCAAGTTCAATGGTAAATCACCAGTAGATGTAATCTTCTTAATCTCCTTCCTCGGCTTGTAAACCGACCTCTTTGATGCCTGAGACTTCTGCATTTTCTTTACTTGTTCGCCTAAATCCTCAATGGCTTTCCCTTATGCCACCACCTTAGCCATCATAGTCTTATGGTCAGCCATAATCTTCTTCAATGCTTCCTTTAATAATAGAGGTGCCTGTGGCTCTGCTGGGGCAGCTGGGACTGAGGATTATTTTGCAACAGCACTGAATATATCAATCAGTTCAGTAGTAGTTGCCTGCATCCAGTTGTTGAGACTCACTAATGTCTGAAAGACTCGCACCGCAATTTGAGGATATGTCGAGGAAGCTGACGCAGGTAGTGGCATTGATAATTTAATAGAAATAGGTGTTCCAGAAGAAGAAGGTCACATGGTTGCTTTCCCGATAGAAGTAACGACTACTGTGAAGGGCTTAGTAGCTAAATCAATAACTAGTACTGGCTCCTAAGACTAGCCAGCAGAGGTAGTAGCTTTACCCTTGAACTGCGGATTGTTAACTCTTTGGAGGTTGTACCATAAGAAAGGCTTCTTGGCCTTCACATCTGTATCATAATGCTTCGAATCCACCCCTTGATCCTTAAAATGTTCAATGAGGAAGTTTGGTGGACCTGATGGCACCATTATTCATTGGATACCCTGCTATAATTGAAGCTACTAAGACTGCATGGGGAAGTGGGAGCATATTATCATTCAGGCATTGGTTAATGTGGCTGCACACAAACGTTTGCCACCCTTTTACTTCAAACTTTACTTTTCCCGAGAAAATTAGAACTCCTACTATGAGTCACGGAGGTGTTGACCTTGGGATTGTTAGAATCTTAGCCAACCACGGATAATATGCATCACCTATGGCTAGCCTCTCTAAATACTACACTGCCTCCACTTCTTTAAACCCCACATATTTGTTCAGTGCAACAGGGTCAAAGCAGATTTTCAGATTTCGCACTTTTGTTTCCTTAGTACCCTATTTGATGTGCGCAACATTTGCACGGAATTCCTTGATCAGGTACTCATTTGTACGTAGGATAGTTTTGGTGAACCATTTCTAACCTTTACTCTCCTCGAATTGCCTAAGGACATTAGGGTTGTGCTTGTTCAAATCTTTCGTCAAAAATTGTCGCTCAAGAGTGAGCGGCCTTTGTGTCCACAATTCCTTTAACTTGGCGAAGGCATTGGCACTAATAGATCTATGCTCTCGTATATCCGGCCTTCTTGAACTTTCCAACCCTGGAAATTCAGTATCACCCCTCTCCCATTATCGGGAACATCTTCATCATCTAAGTTTATTGGAGCAGGGGGAGCATGTGAGGAAGAGGGCTCAGAGTCTTTGTCTCCCTTTTCCAAACCTTCCAATGAACTGGCACATGAAGAGGACTCATCGAATAAATTAAGTCTCCTTGGGAATTGTTGTGATTGGGCTTTCGGCTGTGCTTGCACGATGTTACCCTTAGAAGCTTCCCTGGATGGGACATACTCACTGGTCTCCGAGGTATCAGAAGCTCTATTGGTTTTGGCTTTCTAGCTTATAACCTTTTAGGTTGCTTTTGCCCCGACCCTGGTCTTGGGAAGGTTCTATCCTCCCTTTTGACATATCACCCTTACCACGTGAGCAAACCATTTTCTACAACACATAAGAACTAGAAGTTAGTTACAATTGAAGCTCATAATGTATACATAAACATGATTAGAAGTTACAGAAAAAACATTCTCAGAAGGGTGGTGTGGACCGCACAAAAGTGAGTACGTCCCCAGACTTCCCTTTGCGGACCGTACAAAAAAGAGTGTGGCCGCATACCTAGGTTCAGACTACTGGGGTCTCTGAACTACCATTACTGCGGACCGCACAAAAATGAGTGCGGCTGCACAAATCCATTCCAGACTCCACAATTTTTAGTTCGAACGCATAAGTCAGGCCTATAATTTTCGTAATTTGGAGAGTTGTGGACCATAAAAATGAGTGCGGCTGCATAACTCCACTGCAAACCGCACAAAAATGTGCGCAGCCACATAATTCAAAATTCACGAGCACTGACACTAGGGTTCATGAAATATTGGTCTCAAATGGTCATGGGTTTAACAATCAAAAAATAATAGCTACTTACCGAGACCTTAATTAACGATTAAGAAACTACCCATTGAATTCTAAGAAAAAAATAACTAAACATTAAAATTTTTAGGAATGTAAGTAACCCTAAATCTAAGAACAAAAGCAAACAAAAGATGAAAAACCTAATAAAGAAATTAACATACCAATTATGAAGATGCAGGTAATGAAATGAGGGAACAATTTGAGAGCAATAAGGAAATTTTACTGTGCAAGCTTAGTCTTCAGTGCTCAAATGATCGAAAAGTGTAAAAAGAGGAGAAAAGCCCTATTTTTAGTTATGCACGTAGGATCCGGCTTTTTTACTTGAGTGCGGCCACATAATTTTGATGCGAACCACACTCCTTACCTTCCTGGAGACGACTGGTTGCGGACCTTATAAAAATGAATGCGGCTACAGCATCAGTGCGGACCGCACAAAAATGTGTGTGGCCGCAATTCCTTAAGTAATTTTGATAGGCCAACTTCAGAGACTATGTACTTTGACACTTAGCCAAATCTTTCATGCACAATTCCTGCAGTACACACCCTTTCCTACATACACTTCTAAGTTGGTTAGCACAAAACCAAGCCTATCAAAAAGAAGAAAAATAAAAGAACGAAAAATACATGGGTTGCCTCCCAAAAAGTGCCTGATTTAACGTCGCGGCATGACGGAGCTTACCAATAACTTGAAATGAAGAACCACAGTAATGTGGCCATCATCAACTTTGCCAAAATAATATTTGTCCCGGTTCCCATTGACTCTAAGAACCTCATCATTCTTATTTTTCAAGTCTAGAATGTTTAACCGGGAAATAGGAATTTTGGTCAAAGCTTATTTTTAGAAATTCTTGGGCTACTGATAATCAAATAAAGGAATTTTTTTACAATGTGAAAGGAAAATTAGAATAAGAAATAACAAAGAGATCAATATAAAGCAAAGTAAATAAGAATATTCTAGTGGTAATTAGTACATATCCATACAAATGTCATTTTGTTTTATAGCTATTTCTAAGTACAACAGCTCTTCCGTCTTGTAATCGAGTCATTATGAGAATTTAATGGAATTAATGAAATGTTATAATTTGTAATTCTAACAGTTTCGTGAATATTCACATTTCTATTCATTCATACTCATTAATTAGAGATTAATGAATGTGTATTTATTGTTGTCTTGATTCATTAATCTGGTGTCTCTTCAAATTATGAAAAGACCCCAACGATCGTTTTTTCTTTACTCTTAGATGCTTTACTCGTACCTATTAAGACTAGAATCTCTTTAAGTATTATTCTCCAGCACACAATTAATTCCAAGTGTAATATTGATTTTCTGCAATACATATAGTCCCCTCCCCCCACTTGCCAATTATTTAGTAATTAAATATTTGGGAAGTGGATCTCATTAAACTGAAAAATTTTTGCTGCCATTTCCCACATATCATTATACCATTTTCTAAACTGACGGGTCGTATTTAACTTCCATGTAATACATGTAACACGTGGTGGACAAGGATTGGTTCTAAAACCCTTCAACGGATTATTACGTTTTTTTACGGCTACATAAATGATGAAGTGATAGTTTTCATATGACATTTCCATCATTACCTTTTTGCATAATGTCTGCTTCCGAGTATAAATATATCCTTTTTCTTTTCTTTCACGAACATATCTTGCTATTCAATACGTTCTATATCTCCATACAACTATGTCTTCTTCAAACCCTGATCCTCGAAAGGTTCTTATTGTAGATGAACTTCCCCTTGCTCTTGCCAGAAGCAGGAGAGGTGGTAGGTTTCGTAGTTTAGGGTCAGTTTCTATACGAGGTTCTTCTTCTCAGCACAGTTCTACTCTTTCATCGTCTTCCAGAACTATGGTTTTTTTAACATAGGTCTTCTGCTATAAAAAAGGGTTCCATCGAGCCAATTCATGAATCTACGCTTCATGAGATTATTGATCACTAGGGATTAGGATGCATTTTACACTCATTCTTGCCAAAGTTTTGATTAGAAATGTGTACATAACTGTCCCAAAGTCTCACATGTTGTACTTGAAAGTAGGGTTTGATCAAAAAGGTGACAATTTGTCAAAATCCAACTGAAAAAGGAGTGAAACATGCAAAAGTACGAAGACAGAGGGCCAAGCTTAGTAAAACAAGACTAAAGTGGCCGCACACTATTTTGTGTAGTCCACAATGATGAAAATCAGAGGTATGCTTCTCAGTCAACCAACCAATGCGGTCGCAAAGGTTTTTGTACGGTACACATTTATTTTATTGTGTCCGCACTCAACTTTATGTGGTCTGCAATAAACATGATCAGACAGTTTCCCATTGGAGGATTATGCCCAGTGCAGTCCGTGGTCCATTTTGTGCCGACCGCAATAGAAGCCGCTGCGGCCGCGATGTATTTTGTGTGGTCCGTTGTGGCCAACTTCAAAGAGCAAATTAATCAAGCCAAGAGCCTTAGTGTAGTCGCACTTGATTTTGTGCGGTCCGCACAAGCCCCGGAGGGGTATTTTTGTCCAGAATTTTTAGCCTATTATAAATAGTATCTTTTCTCATTTTTAGGTTATCACATAGATTTTGGGACAGAGTTGCACTCGTGAACACTTCTCTTTTACCATTTTGAGTAATTTTTGCATAATGTCACCATTGAATCTTCAAGTTTTATCTTGTAATTAATTATTATGGGTTTTCCTTCATCTATTTCTTTGTTTTCTTTTACAAGTCGGAGTAGCTAGACCCATTAGCTAGGGGTGTGGCTCAATCGTAATGTGCGAAACTGATGGGTCTTGTGTTTTGATGCTTGATTGTATATGGGTTTTTGGTATTTTGGCTAATTTAGGGTCTTAATGTGGAACTAGTGGTTGCAAACACTAGTTTATGCATAGTAGACTTTGTCTCTTCTTGTGAAAGAGAGCCTAAGTCCATGAAATTTGTCCGACAAGGAATTAGGGAGTATTCAAGAGATCGATAGCCCTAATTAAAGTGTTAAACCTAGATATAGTAATACCTTACTTGAATTGTAATTGCTTGCAAAATTTGCATACCCAATTGGTCTTGAGAAAGTCAATTCGGGAAAAATCACTCGCACTACCTAGACGTATAGAGTGAGTAAAATTGTGATTGGTCATATCATACTCCCCAAATATGACAATCTATCCTTAGACTCGAAAATCCATCAATTAGCCACCTAGGAGAAAATCGCTACCCTAGTGCCTTTTATCTATTTGAACAACTCTCAATAGTTTAATATTTGATTTACTTAGTCTAATTTAGAATCCTAGTAGTATCAAATTAGAAGTAAAAATCAAAACAAACAATATTTAGAAATGCAATTAGGAACAAATATGCAACTCCAATTTAGATAGAAATTCAACTCCAATATCTAGCTCCCTATGGAAATCGATCCCGACCTTCTCGGGTAAAAGCTGCTTTGACCTCTCTAGCTACTTTATAGTACAATAGGTTTGGCTTTGATAACTTTTTGGCGCCTTTGCTGGGGAGCTAACGACTTTGGCTATCAATGTAAATAGTTTTGTGTATTGTTCTTCTTTCCTTCTTTGTTACTAATTTGTGTGAGTCACAACTTCAAGTACAAAATGACAGCAAATACTAATAACCCTCTAGGAAATGTAATTGCGAGGGATGAGGTAGATGATGTCAGAGATGATCGGGTGCCTTTTGTACCTCATGAACAACATAAAGGCTGCTAAGACAAAGCTAATGTCAATAACAATATTCTAGACCCTCCTCTGCCACCTCTAAGAGTGGCTCAATGACTGCTTCCAAACAAAGGCTATGCAAGTTTAATTGTCCCACCCCGCATTCGGGTGGGCAATTTTCAAATCACCAATGTTATGTTGACATTACTGGAGCAACGTGGGTATTTCATGTGCACTACCAATTAAAATGCCTACAAACATCTCAAGGGTTTCGTAGACACCTGTTGGGGGAGCAAGCAAACAAATGTGTTCGAGGATGCACTTCAGTTGAGACTCTTCCCATCCTCACATAGAGGGAAGGCATTGGATTGGCATGAATGACTTCCCACCTATTCCATCACTACTTGGGATGAGTTGATGGACAATTTCATTGCAAAAAGTTTCTCACCGGGCCATATGGAAGCATTGAAAGATGAGATGTTGGCTTTCAAGCAGGAACCCACCGAACCTTTGCATGAGATGTGGGAGCACTGTAGAATAATGGTAAAGGATTGCCCCAACAATGATATGACTGAGGCGATGATCCAACAGATTTTCTACTAGAGCATTAACAAAACAAACTAGTGCATAGTGAACCAACTTGATGGGGGAAACTTCATGAAGTTAACTTATGATGAGGGTTGTGACATTCTTGACGAGATGGCTGACACTTCTTCTACTTGGCAAAGTAGACTTAATGTTCCCCTGGGTGACCTCACAGTCACTTATTTGCACAGAGCATTACATGATCATGGGTAGGCTATAGCTGAATTGACAACTACGAGGAACCAACTAGCGAAGGCACAGTTGCAACAAGTTCAAAATCCTCACCAAGTGTATTCTATGGAGGATGTCAACATGCTACTCAACAAAATAATGTAAAAGGTCAATAGAACCAAGGGAATTTGGAGAAACTTGACAGTGATTGTGGTGGATTCTAATATTACATTCCATGTATTTGTACGTGAGTACGTCGTAAGCCAATGGATGTAAGCTCGAAAATGAGATCATTTCTAAAATGCATAATGTAAGTTCATCATGTTATCTTGGAGGTTACAAATCCTTAAGATCATGAATAACAAGTAACAAAAGGGTTGGAAAGCTTAGACGCTAAAAGAATTGAAGATAATAAGTTTCGTTAAAAGTCAACAAGTTTGGAATATTATTAAATATACTTTTGGGGTGAGACTAGGGTGATTAATATGATAAGGAGGTTATGATATGAGTTTATTTTGTCGTATGATAGTCATTTACTATGTTTTGAAGGCAAGCAAGTTCAGGAATATGAGTTAGCAATGGTCATCACAAGTTACATTCTTAATTTTTCTGAAACTTAGGTCAAATGTAGATGATCTTTTCTCCTAATATACCTAGAATTATGGGGTGATCTACCTACTAAATGAAATATCTACGAGTATAATTTCTAACGCATTAACTATTTGTTGATACGATATCAGAGTAGAGAGATATTCGCATTTTTGCATGACCGCGCAAGCAGCTCCCAATGGGACCACTTAGACGGTAGTCGACCTACTTTACTTTATAAATGATTAGGAAGCCTATTTTTAACTCATTTTCAACTCAACGCTGTCTCTAAGATTCTCCTACCCCTTCTAATCAGATACCACAAGGGTTTGAAGTGATTACACTGTATTTCAACATCAAACCTTTGTTCTTGGGAAGAATTATACCTCTTTGAGGTAGTGTTGTCACTGAGGATTTTTGTGGGCTGTGATTTGCTGAAATTCAAAGTTGTTGCTACGTGATAAGGTGATTATAACAGCCTACTATTTGTGCTTAATCTTTCTTGTATGTTGGATAAGTTGTTAGGATGATAAACTACAAGATAGTACTTGGATTAGCTTAAGTCACCTCTATGGTGTTGTATTGCTATTGAGGGTTTTTGTAAGCTGAATATAACAAGAATTTCAACTAGAAGTTACTGTAGGAGGTGTGAGTATTGTGTTCTTGCATGTTCTTAAGGTTATATTGATATTGATTAAGTTACATGGATGGAATAGACATGAACTAGTGAATAAAATTACTAATTGATGATAGTTGGAGTTCAGGATTGTTTCATTTGTTATAAATATATGGTACAAAAATGGAATCAATGATGAGTGACTTTGTTGTCATGTTAATGATACTGTTAAACTAATTTACGAAGTCTATAAGGTGTGATATGTGTTACATGGATGCCAATCGGAGCTTGCCGCTTATCATGAACTAGTTGTGACTAATTGTTGTTATATGGTATCATGTTATTGATATTTTTAGGTTTCTGGACTTCCCTGGCTATTTTTGTTGGTATATGGTATTATAGGAGGCCGTTGTTACAGGGGAGATGCTGCCCGAATTTACGCAGACGAGCTAGTAGCTTAAGTTACATACTTAGCCTTTGTTCAACACTGATTTTGAATCTCCTTATACTATGATAGATCGAGTTAACTTTTTTGATGAGTTTCTTGGAAGGTATTAAGGACATAACATATTTAAGGTATGTTAAGGCACTCACTTCTTTTTTTAGGCACGATCTAAAGTGACATGAACATAAACGGTACGCTAATTCCTAACGGATCTACTTCTACAAACTAAGTTTGTCCATGTTGTTCTTTCCTTATAAAGTCATTCTAAACAACTGTGTATGATCTTTAAATCCTACTAAGGTTTATATTAATGATAGGTATGTCCATAATGTTAATCGAAGGTGCAATCACCTTATATCACTCCAAAAGGGATAAAGTGTGATTATGTGAGTCGAGCATGCATTATATGTATGTATCTATTTTACTCTACCTAGACGCGCTGTAGTCGGTCAGGTATGATACCTATTGTGATACAACTGATTAGTTGGGTTTATCGAGCTCCACGTGTCCGGGTACGATTTTACCAAGCCTTGTGATATTCGGGTACGTTTTTTCTGAGTCATCTTTGAGGCTGGGTACGATATAATGAAGATGATGCCCACAGAGGCATATGTTTTTCAAATGCTTATGTGTATATATGTATTATGCATATCATGTCAGTAGCTTTCAAAGACACTCAGATGTTACAGGTTGTATCTTCTTTATCACTCTTTACATTACAATTCTTGTTTATGGTTTCCTACCGTACGTACTCGATGCATTATTCGTATTAGATCCCTTTTACCTAAGGACACTCTGTTTCATGCCCACAAGTCTTAATAGACAGGTAGAGAGTCCTCTTTGTACTCTATCAGCTCAGCGGAAGTTGTTGGTGCACTCCACTTGCTCCGTAGTTGCCTATTTGGTCAGTATTCTTTGGATATATATTGATTGGTATGGCGGGCCCCTGTCAAGTGCTAGCAAGTTAAAGGAAGGTTGTGAAAAGTATAAATAGATATATGTAGATCACAAGATAAAGCATCATAGAGTGACAATATTTTATATAAATAAGAGTAAGGATATGAAAAGGCGAGTAAGAAGGTGATGAGAATATATATGTCCTCAGGATTAAACCAAACAAAACAAGGGAGCTGATGATTTCCATATGTAATAAAAAGCTCGATACAGCATGAATGAACATCGAGGACTCTAAGACTAGGAGCAATTAAAAGAGATAAAATAGTATCCTCGCAGAAGAATAAGGGTGTAATTTTCATAGATAAGAGGATGACATTTATGCCTTTGATTGAGGAATAATTTAAAGAAAAGGGATTTTATGAATTGCACGGTATTGGAATACCCCCATAAGATGAATCATGATAGGATGCTATTAAATATGGTTATGGAAGTATAGTATCGTCCCTAGGTGCATCAGACAAATCACTTCATATATTCCCTTATGAATATATATAAATATTAATATATATAGGACAAGCAGCGAAAGAGTAACCGATGCTAGGTGGCAGACCTCGGTAATAATAAACTAAGGTAATAGTTAGGATATAGTATGGACTACCTAGATGTAGTATGACTATAAGCATAGATAACCCAGACTATGAAGTATGGTATAGCAATAGTCGTAAGTTCCACAAAGTACCAAGTGAATAACTTCAGTTCACTTATAGATGCCTAGCGGGACCGATTGTCATAGTTCTGTATGTGTTCATAGAGTGAGGCTTAGAGATTGGCTAAAAGATGGCGGAAAAAGGGGAGAAGATTCACTATGCGCTCATACAAGGACACTGTCGTACATACCACATGACATAAGGTAGCAACAGTTACAAGATTGCAAGAATGCCGACCACGTGTCATGGCATGAGAAAGATGCCTAAGGGGGAAATGCCTTGGCGTTTGGAGTTATCCATAAAATAGTTGTCTATATGACAATATGAGAATTAAATGATTTGTAAGAGATAAGTTTATGAAACTGATAAGCACACGAGAGTATGTTGTAAGCCAATTCATATAAGCTCGGAAGTGAGATCATTTTTGAAAGTACATTACATATGTTCATCATGTTTTATTAGAAGTTACAAATCTTCAAGATCATGAATGAAAAGTACCGAAAGGGTTGGAAAGCATAGACTCTAAACAAATTGAAGAAAATAAGTTTCGTCAAAAGTCAACAAGTTTGGAATATTACAAAATATAATTATGGGGTGAGACTACGGTGATTAATATAATAATGAAGTTATGCTATAAGTTTATTTAGTCATATGATAGTCTTTTACTATGTTTTGAAGGCAAGCAAGTTGTGGAACAAGAGTTGGCAAAGGTCATCACAAGTTACATTTATAATTTTACTGAAAATTTAGGTAAAATATAGATGATCTTTTCTTCTAATATACTTGGAATTATTGGGTGATCTACCTACTAAATTGAATATCTATGAGCCTAGTTTCAAACGCATTAAAATTTTTGTCAATACGATAATGGAATAGGGAGATATTCACATTTTTGCAAGACCGCACAAACAGCTCCCAATGGGACCCACGTAGGCGGTAGTCGACCTACTTCACTTTATAAACAATTGGACGCGTATTTTTAACTCATTTTCAACTCAAATTCGTCTCCAAACATCTCCTAGCCCTTCTAAACAGATACAACAAGGGTTTTGAGTGATTGCAAAGTGAATACACCATATTTCAACATCCAAACTTAGTTCTAGAGAAGAACAACACGTCTTTGAGGTTGTGTTGTCATTGAGGATTGATGTGGGCTTTGTTTTGCTGAAATTCAAAGTTTTTACTACTTTCTAAGTTGAGTATAACAGCCTAACAGTTATGCTTAAGCTTGCTTGTATGTTGGTTAAGTTGTTAGGATGATAAACTACAAATAGTACTTGGATTAGCTTACGTCACTTCTATGGTGTTGTATTGATGTGGAGGGTTATTGTGAGCTGAATATAACTTGGATTTCAACTAGAAGTTACTTTAGTAGATATGTCTATTGTGTTCTTGCATGTGCTTAAGGTTATCTTGATGTTTATTAAGATTAATGGATATAGTAGACATGAATTAGTGAATAAAATTACTAATTGAAGATAGTTGGAGTTGAGGATTGTTTCCTTTGTTATAAATATATGGTATAAGGATTGAATAATTAATGTGTGACTTCATTATCATTATAATGATACTACTAATTTAATATAAGAATTCTATAATGGGTGATATGGGTTATACAGATTCAAATCATAGCTTGTCGCTCGTCATGCAGTAGTTGTGACTTGTTGTTATATTGTGTCTTGTTATTGATATTTATAGGTTTCTGGACTTCCTTGGCTGTTGTTGTTGTGATATGTTATTGTAGGAGGCCCCTTTTACAAGAAAGATGCTGCCCGAATTTACATAGACGAGCTACAAACTTAAGTTATAGACTTAGACTTTGCTCAACACTGATTTTGAGTCTCCTCATACTATGATAGATCGAGTTGACTTGTTTGAAGAGTTTCTTGGAAGGTATTAAGGACTCAACATATTTAAGCTATGCTAAGCCACTTACTTCTTTCTTTTGGTATGATATAAAGTGACATGAACATAAATGGTACGTTAGTTCATAATGGATCTAGTCCTAGAAACTACGGTTGTCCATGTTGTTCTTTCCATATAAAGTTATTCTAAAAAAGTGTGTATGATATTTAAATCCTAATAAGGTTCATACTGATGATAGGGATGTCCATAATGTTAGAAGTTTCAATGACCTTATATCACTCGAAAAGGGATAGAACGTGATTCCATGAGTTGAGCATGGATTATATATATATGTATCTATTTTACTCTACCAAGCCACGCTATGGTCAGCCGAGTACGGAACCTATTGTGCAACCACTGATCAATTGGGTTTACTGAGCTCCATGTGGCCGGGTACGATTCTACCGATCCTTACGATGGCCGGGTACGTCTTTACCGAGTCCTCTTTGAGGCCAGGTACGATACGATAAAGATGATGCCCACATAGGCGTATGTTTTCAAAAGCTTATGCATATATACGTATTATTCATTTCATGTCAGTATCTCCCAGAGGTACTCATATGTTACAAGTTGTATCTTCTCTATCACTCTATACATTACTCCTCATGTTTATGGTTTCCTTCCTTGCATACTTGGTACATTATTCATATTGCATCCCTTTTTTCCTGAGGACACTTCGTTTCATGCCAAAAGTTCTTGATAGATAGGTTGAGAGTCCTCCTAGTAGGCTATCAGCTCAGCGGAAGGTGTTAGTGCACTCCACTTGCTCCTGAGTTGCCTATTTGGTCAGTATACTTTTGATATATATTGATTGGTATGGCGGGGCCTTGTCCCCAAAGTTATGATATTAGGTACTCTTAGAGGCTTGTAGACAGATTTCAGGTGTATGGATACTTGTATGGACTTTTCGGCTTATGTTTTGAGTTTACAAATGGTCATGTCAGCCTTATAGGCCCGTATGTCACATATATAAGTTTATACATTATGTTAGGTCTTCCTTGAGTATTCCCTTATGTTTTATTCCTATTATCTCACGACGGGTTTCTGGCTCATTTACTCATGAAAGTATAATAAGAAATATATGTTACGTACTTGGTTGAGTAAGGCACCGGGTGCCCGTCGGGCCCTTCGGTTTGGGTCGTGACATCTAAGATGATAGTTATGATGGGAAACCTGAAGAGGTGCTATAAATGAACAATTATCAAGGCCAAAGGGGCAATTCTTCCAACCAACAATAGTGGAGACCCAAGGCAACTGTGGCAATCAACAACAACAAGGCAATGGTAATGGCGGAAAAAACAACCAAAATTGCAATTGGTGAAATTAGAAAAATAGCTAAAACAACCATGGTAATTGAAATGGAAACAACAACAACTTGGGTGGTAATAATAATCAAGGAGGCTGGAACATTGAGAATCAAGGAAACCAGGGGCAAGGCTTTCAAAGGCCCCCAATGTATGAATAACCAAACAATCCACCCCCATTTCCATCACAAGGGCCTAATTCTTCCAATAATGACATGCGGAGAAACGAAATAATGTTTGAATAGATGATGAAAAAGACTGCGGATTCCGATGCTCAGTTATCTTCCCACTATACTTCAATTAGAAATTTATAGGTTCAATTAGGACAAATCTCCCAATGCTTGAATGCTCACTCTAAGGGGGCTCTACTAAGTGATACACTAGTCAACCCGAAGGATAGAAACAATCATGTAATTGAGGTAACTAAGAGGAGTGGACGAGGTGGTAATGAGAATGCCTCCAAACAAAAGAAATTGTGAGTGATGAAGTTGAGTTGCAAGAAGATGAAGTTCCTTTGGTGGTCGAAAATATGATAGACGATAATGCGAATAGAGAAGTGAGGATTGATATTCAAGATACCGTGGTGGAAACTCAGAATGACGTGAACCAATCTAAGGAACACATAATAGACATGCCAGAGCCGGTTGCGCCAAAGGCAAGGCTTCTTTTCCAAGGCCACCTCCATCTTATCCTCAAAGGCTCGTGAAGCCAAAAAATGAGAATCGGTTTAAAAAGTTCATTGACATGATGAAGAGCATATCCATTAATGTGCC
Organism: Nicotiana benthamiana; assembly: GCA_034376525.1. NCBI lineage: Eukaryota > Viridiplantae > Streptophyta > Magnoliopsida > Solanales > Solanaceae > Nicotiana > Nicotiana benthamiana. The sequence goes on from CM067326.1 coordinate 29,971,003, forward strand.
TTTAGTAGATGCTCTTGAACAAATGTTAGGCTATGCTAAATTCATGAAGGACTTGGTGACAAAGAAACAGTCCATGGATTGTGAAAGTATAAAGATTACCCACCAAGTTAGTGCAATTGTGTATCAATGACCCCGAAGCTAGAAGATCCCGGTGCTTTCACCTTTCCTTGCACCATTGGAAGAGCGGACTTTGCTAAAGCTCTATGAGATTTGAGGGAAAGTATCAAATTGATGCCCTACTCAGTTTTTAATACAATGGGTATTGGGAAACTGAAATCGACTTCCATGAGATTGTAAATGGCGGATAGAACTATAAAGAGTCCATTGGGTATTATTGATGATGTCCATGTCCGGGTGGACAAATTTATCTTGCCAGTTGATTTTGTGATCTTATATTGTGAGGTAGATTATGAAGTTCCAATTGTATCGGGACCTTTCCTTGCTACAGGGAAGATCTTAGTTGATGTAGAAGTAGGGGAACATACCTTCCGAGTGGGTGATGAGAAAGTGGTCTTTCAAGTGTGCAAGTCAATGAATCTGCCCAACAGTTCTGAGGTGTGCTCTTTTGTGGATCTTGTCACGGCAGTGGCAGTTTATGATACTAGTGTAGTGATTAGTGTAGAGGACCCTCTAGAGACAGTATTATTGAATCTTGATGACAATGATGAGGGCCGAGTGAAGTGTGTGAATGCTTTACATGGAATGGGCTCTTGTTCTTATGAGCCTAGAAAACTCTCTTTGGATCTTGAAAATAGAAAGACTCCTCCAACAAAGCCTTCAATAGAGGAACCTATAGTGTTGGAATTGAAGCCATTGCCTCCACACCTCATGTATGAGTTCTTAGGCCCTAGTGCTATTTTGCCAATTATTTTTTCCTTTTGTCTTACTAACATGCAGGTTAATGCCACATTAGCGGTGCTTCAAAAGCGGAAAAAGGCAATTGGATGGACCATAGCTAATATTTGAGGAATAAGCCTGGCCTTCTGTATGCACAAGATTATTCTGGAAGATGATGCAAAGCCCTCCTTGGAACATTAAAGGAGGATGAATAAAGCAATGCAAAAAGTGGTGAAAAAGTAGGTGATCAAGTAGTTTGATGTCGGGGTTGTGCACCCCATTTCCGATAGTTCTTGGACATCGTCGGTGCAATTTGTACCAAATAAAGGTGGCATGACCGTGGTTACAAATTCGAAAAATGAGTTAATTCATATCAGAACAGTCACCGGTTGGAGGGTATGCATGGACTACCGCAAGTTGAACAAAGTGACCCGCAAGGATCACTTTCTATTGCTTTTTCTTGATCATATGCTAGACCAACTTTCTGGGCCTGCCTTCTACTATTTCTTGGATGGTTATTCTAGATACAACAAATCTAGATTGCTCTAGAAAATCAGGAGAACACCACATTCACTTGTCGATATGGCAGCTTTGCTTTTTCTAGGATTCCTTTTGCGTTGTGTAATGCACCGACTATATTTCAGTGGTGTATGATAGCTATTTTCACTGATATGGTGGAAGGTATTTTGGAGGTGCTCATGGAAGACATTAGTGTTGTGGGTGATTAATTTGATGCATGTTCGAAGTATCAGGATAGAGTGTTGGCCTATTGTGTCAATCGTGTTCTTAACTAAGAGAAATGTCACTTCATGGCGGAAGAGGGAATAGGTCTTAGGCATAAAATTTCAAAGCATGGTATCGAGGTGGACAAAGCAAAAATTAATATTATTTCAATTCTCCCTCCCCCTACCTCTGTCAAGGGAATTAGAAGTTTACTTGGGCCTGCGTGGTTCTACCGGCAATTTATCAAAGTCTTTTCGAAGATAGTGAATCCCTTATGCAAGTTATTGGAAAAGGATTCCAAGTTTATATTTCATGAGAGATCAATGCAAGACATTGAACATCTCAAGCATAAGTTGACTACAACTCCTATCATGACCATATCTAATTGGAGCTTGTCCTTTGAGCTCATGTCTGATGCAAGGGATGTTGGGGTTGGGGCAGTTTTAGGTGAAAGAGTGAACAAAATGTTTCATATGGTGTACTATAAGAGCAAGACAATGAATGAAGCTCAAGCGAACTACACGGTGATCGAGAAAGAACTTTTGGCTATTGATCTTGCAATGGAAAAATTTTGGCCGTATCTTATGGATGCCAAGGTCATAGTCTATACCAATCATGCCTCACTCTGGTACTTGATGACAAAGGAAGATTCCAAAGCTAGACTGATGCGATGGGCCTTCTTACTTCAAGAGTTTGTTTTTGATATTGTGGACAGGAAGGGTAGTGAAAACCAAGTGGCAGACCACTTGTCCCACTTGGAGGGGGAGGGGAGGCCTCGAGATGGCCTAGAAATCAATGATTCATTTCCCGATGAACAACTCCTTTCGGTGTCTGTGAATGATATGCCATGGTTTTTAGATGTTGCTAATTTCCTTATGACCAGTATAATCCCATGTGAGATCTCTTCTAACCAAAGTAAGATGCTCAAACAGGATAACTTGTATTTCTATTGGTATGAGTTGTACTAGTTCAAGATTTGTCGGATGGTGTGATCTGAAGGTGTGTCTCGGAGGAGAAGCAATTGAGTATATTAGAGGCTTGTCATTTCTCTCCCTATGGTGGCCATCATGGTGGGGCGAGGACGGCTTCCAAAGTTCTTAGATGTGGTTTTTCTTGGCCAACTTTGTACAAAGATGCAAGTGAACTTGTGAAGAGGTGTGACGAATGTCAAAGAGTGGGTGGAATTTCAAAGGAAGATGAGATGCCTCTCAATACCATCCTTGATGTCGATATTTTTTATGTATGGGGCATTAATTTTATGGGCTCGTTTGTTAGCTCGCGTGTGAATACATACATTCTTATGGAGGTTAACTATGTTTCAAAGTGGGTTGAACTGGTGTCTTTGCCTAAATGAGGCGTGGAGTGTTGTTTTTTTTCTCAAAAAGAGCATTTTTACAAGGTATGGCACTCCTCGTGCAATCATAAGTGATGGGAGGTTTCATTTTTGTAATAGATCTTTTGACACTTTGCTTGCAAAGTATGGTGTCAACCATAAAGTTTTTACTCCTTATAACACCCACTCGGGTGTCTAAGTTGAAGTCTCAAATAGGGAAATCAAAAGTATATTGCCGAAGATGGTCAATGCAAATAGGACTGATTGGCCAATGAAGTTGGATGATGCTCTATGGGCTTATAGAACTCCTTAAAATATCCGATTGGTATGTCTCTGTATCGGTTGGTGTTTAGGACAGCTTTCCATCTACCTATTAAGTTAGAGCACAAGACCATGTAGACTTTGAGGATGTTAAATCTTGAATGGGATATAGCAGCAAATCTTCGTGTGGAGCAGCTTAATGGACTTGATGAATTTTGATTCCATGCCTATTCCAGTTCGTCCTTGTACAAGGAAAAGATGAAGTACCTCCATGATAAATATGCTCGTGGCAAGGAGTTCAACGTGGGTGATTTGGTTCTCTTGTTCAACTCTTGGTTACATCTGTTTCCGGGAAAGCTTAAGTAAAAATAGAGTAGACCTTTTGAAGTAGTGTTTGTGACTCTGTTTGGTGCACTTGACGTGAAGAACAAAAATGGTGAGGCTTTCAGAGTGAATGGGCACAGGGTCAAGCACTACTTGGGCAAGATTGGTGACATCCACGTGGTAGCAGTTCTTTATCTCAAATGATTTGATGGTAACCTGCATCGCGCCGCGACATTAATTATGCGCTTCTTGGGAGGCAACCCATGTGTTTTTCTTCTTGTTTTTCTTTGATTCTCATTATTGTATAGGATTTATTTTTGGGCTAACTGGTTGTGGGATGTTGTAGGATTGTATTGATGTAATGCAGGAAAAAGTTGGAAAATGACCACTTTCTAAAGTGGTCAATGTGGACCGCACTCATTTTGCGCAGCCGCAATGACCTTTGTGCAGGGGCAAGAAATAAACACAGACTGCACTGGTGATTTGAGAAAAGTTGGGGTTCTTTGAAGTTTACCATCGCGGCCGCATTACATTTTGTCTGGTCCGGTGATTAACTGCGGCCGCGTTGCATTTTCATTTATCCGCGTTGGTCATTCTGTTAGTGCACTTTGGTTTCGAGCACTGCGGACCACGGTTCCATTTTGTGCGATCCGCAGTGGGTAGGTAAGCTGGGCCTAGGGCCTTTTTTCTATATATAGGACCTGAGGCCCTCTTTTTGAACTTTCCAATCTTTCTAATCTCAGAGCATAAAAAATTACTTTCATCTCTCTCATTTGCATGAAATTAACTACTCTAGTTCATTACTCAGCACTTCATCTCATCTCTTATAACATTAACTTCTTCTTAGTTGTTTAATTTATTTATTTTCTTTGAATTTTTATGTTTTCTTAAGTCTTCTTCTTTCCAAGTCCATTTTTCTTTATATCTTTTAGCATAGGTTAGTTAAAACATTGAACCAACACTTAGGGATTCATAAATAGGTAAAAAATTGGACTAAAACTGATCAAAACATGAACCCTGGGTTGGTATTGCTGTTGGGTATTCAGTGCGGATCGCAGTGGATTTTGTGCGATCCGTAGTGCCCTTGTACGGTCTACAATGGTATTTTGTGTGGACCGCAATTACATGCCCTGAAAGTTGAACATTTGAGGACCATTACTACATTGGATTTTGCGCGGTATGTAGTGCCTCAATGCGTATCGCATTTCCCTTTTTTGCAATCTGCGGTGCTTTGATTCAGAGAGTGGGTAGTCCGCACCCGAGCTCTGTGCTGTCCCCAATAGATTTTGTGCAATCCTCAATGGCCTCTTTGGCATCGCACTACATTTTATGCGGTCCGCACTCAGCAATATTCATTCTGTCAGCAATATTTTTTTCTGCAACTTTGAACTTTATCGCTTTTTCTGGATACTAAAAAAGTCTCATGGAATATTGTTTGCAGATAATGGAAAAACCAATAAGAAAAGGTGCTAAAAGAATAGGAAGAGGAGATTCCTCCGAGAGTGAGATAAAGGAATGATAAAATTAACCCCACAAGCCCGACAAAGCAAAAAGAACACAAGGAAAATCATTAAAGTTGCAGATAGAGCAACTAATCAATCGGGGAGTGAGTACAAGCCCTCCCGGAAGGCATCTTCAGATTCAGTACCATAATACTATCCTGACTGGCTGGAGAGGAACCGGTTGAGAGATACACCTTCAGCATCCCTCATTGCCCAAGCCTCATTTCATGTATCTTCAAAGTCGTCTAAAGGCTTAACTGAAAGCAGTGGGTATGAGTACTTTACTTCTCCCACGGCTTCATTGTCCGGAGAGGGTGCAGTAGGAGAAGAAGGGGAAAAGAATAAGGTGGTGAGCCCCAAGTAGGTGGGGCAGAGAGAAATAGTAACCCCGAGGCATAGGACGACCGGTTCGTCGGTGAGATTGCCTACCACAAATTTAGAGAGTGATGGCCAGACAAGATGCTGATACTTGAGAGATAAATTATCACCCCAGATCTTTTGCCTCACAACCCTTATATGTTGAGGCTATTTAGAGATAGAGCTAGATAGGACTACTTTATAGGGCATATGGATGACGCTAATGAGCATTTGATAAAAGAATTCTACATAAATGTGGCCCACATCAAAAAGGTTCCACAGTCACCAAGGTGCGGAATTTGAAAGTGAATTTTAATGGAAATACCATCAATGACTATTTAGGCTTCACGTAGGAGGATGACTCCCTATACTTGGAAGATGAAGTTGGGTGAAGAAGCTCGTACGTTTTTGGCATAGTACTTGCCAATCCCAAGTACCACCCCCGAGTGGTTCACTGCGAGGTTAAAGATATTGAGGAGGGCATTGAACTTTGAGGGCAAGGGGTGGGATACATTCGCGTATAGCAGACTAGATCCTACCACCCATGACAACTCACTCCCAATTCGTTGGGCGATTCTAGTTGTATCTATCATGGCAGGGTACTCGATTAATGTCAGGAATGTGATGTCCCAAGTAATTTCATGGGTAGTGAATGAGGGTTACAAGTCTTACACACTCCCCATCTTCCTGACTGTGTACTTGGAGGAACTTAATGTGGACAAGCGCAGATTTGACGTGAAAGTGAAGGCAACGACACCTTTTTCGTGTATAGCCTAGACGGTGATGACAACTCTAAGGGCAAGTATTTCAAAGGGAAATCAACTACTTCAACTAGCTAGTCTGAAGATCCAATAATTGTAGTGACTACTACAGAGCCTCCTTCCACTACAGCAGATATGGTCCCAGGTCCATCCACATCCTCAGCTCCAGAGATACCATCCACCACTGCCTATCCATTGGCTGCCCATCGCCTGAGCCAAGCCCTACCAGCATCAACAACTAGATGCAGACAGCTACTTCTAAGATGTCTGTAATATCAACTACTGTGCCAGCTCAGTCAGCACCTTCCCACCACAGTTCCCACGGTCCATTGAGGACACTCTCAAGAAGCTTCCGGACAACCAGAAGAAGTTCATTGAGAATCAAAGAGTGCTTACGGACACTGTTGGTTCACATGGAAAGGCTCTTAAGGTGATTTCTAGGGAGGCTAAGAAGATGAAGAAGATTTGGGCTTCCAAAGAGACGATGAAGGAGTTACGGGTCGAGGTTGAGAGATTGAAGGCAGATCACCTGCCTTTAGATTTTCTATTGCATGACCCAACACCAGCAGCCTAGCCCCAGCTAGAGCAGTCCGAGAGGCCTCCTAAGAGCAGGAGGTGATTCCCCAGTCTGATGTGGAGTCATTCAGTTGACAGATCCACCAGAGGATTCATCCAGCCAGCCCTAGGATGAAACCCAGGAGCCAATCCAAATCCCGTCCCAAAAGTAGAGCCAATTATCACAAGGATGCATATAAAGGACCCAGGGACCCATACTTAGGACCCCACACAAACGGAAGGCCCATAGGGAGTTTCTTTTTCATCTTTTCATCTATTTTTGTGCTTATTTTGCTTAGTTGGCATTGAGGACAATGTTAGCTTTCATTTGAGGGGGTAGGCCCTGCTTGGATTTGGATGACTGTATATATGAATGATTTCTTTGTTTCTTTTTTATCTTTGGTGTGTATATAACTTCAGTATTTCATTACATTTTTTGTACTTTTCATCTTGGGTCTGTATATAAAAGTTGTGTTTCATTGTATATATTCATCTTTCCTATTGTACATTCGATTAAATGCCCTCTTATACATATTCATTTTACTTTCCACATTTTTCCTTTTCTTAGATTTTTATTTCATATTCATAGCTTCTTCTTTTGAGTTTTTGCAATAAGCCTTTGGTTTTCTTAATGCTATGGTACTTTCCAAAGGTAGAATTTGTATGAACCGGGTGGATTTCCCGATTATGGATGGCATGACAACCTTTTTAAGGTTTTGAGTCTGTTTTTCTTTTCCTTTTTGATTTTTAGTAGTTAGTGGTAAGGGTGCCTCAAGCAAAGCTTCACTTGGGCCTAGCACATTTTCCTTTGATCCTATGGTCAAAAACAAATCGTTGTGTATAGAATGGTGAAAGTTGTGACCTTGAGACTCTTGTGTTGGCCAATAATCATCAAGTGGTTTTTCAGGACCTTTGTATGCTCAAATATTATCTATGGTTATTTTGGACCCTCGACATTGTGTATTTAGCAATCTCATAGCTTGTGTGGTGAGAAATTTCATTGCAAGTCCCAGTCCCGAGCCAATGGTCTGGAACATGCCTTGAATGTTTTTCTAGGCGAAATCCTAAGTGGAATAGCTTGAAAACTTCCATAGCCTACAAATGATAAAATCCATAGTCAATCCTTTTGATCCTTAGACCTTTTTCCTTCAATAACCACAATACAAGCCTTTACACGTTCTAAAGATACCTTCCTTGGCACCCGATCATTCCTTAGCACATGGGAAAAGTGTATGTTTGGGGGAGAGACGAGGATTGCAAAAAAGTGGTAAAAAAGGAATAAATGAAGAAAAGGAAAGGCAATGAAAAGAAAGAAAATAAAAAATACAAAAAGAATGTTCAATGTATAAATTAATAAAGGGATTCAATAAAAGCAAAAACTGAAAGGTGTGGAAAGTTGAGAAAGGAGAAAAGATAATGCACAAGAAAGAGTGACAGTGTGTCTCTCTAACCCCTTAGAAATAAGTGAAATGACTTAAAAATTCAAGTGAATGAGTGCCAAAATGAAGCAAAAAGAAGTGCTAAAGGGAAGATGGAACCTACTTAGACCAAACATTTCCTATCCTAAACCAAAAGCCTTCACTTCGTCTACGCAAAGACCTATATGATCTCTAGTTGAATGAAGCTTACATTAGTGGTGACTCACATAAGGGGCAAGTATATGGTACTTAGAGCCAGACTTCTAACTTTTCTTTGAGAGAGATAAGTGTATTTCCATTAACCTCGTTCTGGGTGCCACTATTTTAAAGGCGAGGTTTGCTTAGGAGTTGATGCTGAGTTAGTTTGGGTTCGAAAATGACGAAAGTAATAGAAAGAGTTTCTTTGATGTGTTGAGTCAACTCTTTATGCTCTTGTGTCGCACTAAATCCATGGTATTCAATGTCATTAATTATTCATTCTAATTGAGGGCAATGGTTAGTCCAAGTTGATGCTAGATGAGGTCATTTTAGGTCGGCTGAATTTTCTTGGATTGACTCCAAAAGGGGGGGGGGGGGGTTCTTATTTGGTTTGCTTAATTTTGTGGGAGTTGATAAATAGAGATTATGATACATTTTACACTCCCTCTTGCTTAAGGTTGATTAGAAATATGTAAAAAATAGTCCCAAAGGCTCACATGTTCTACTTGATTGCAGGGTTTGATCAACAAGGTGACAATTTGTCAAAAACCAGCTCAAAAAGGAGTGAAATATCACAAGTACCAAGACCAAGTCCAAACTCAGTAAAACAGGATTAGTGCGGCCGCACACCATTTTGTGCGGTCCGCAAAGATGAAGATCAGAAAGTATGCTTCTCAGTCAACCAGGCAATGTTGCCGCAACGGATTTTGTGCGGGCTGGATTGATTTTATTGCGGCTGCACTCGACTTTGTGCATTCTCATTGCCCAAGATCAGATAGTTTCCAGTTGGAGGATTATGCCCAATGCGGTCTGCGGTCCATTTTGTGCAGACCGCAATAGAAGCCACCACAGCCGCAGTGCATTTTGTGTGGTCCGCGGTGGCCAACTTCAGAGAGAAGATTAATCAAGCCAAGAGCCTTAGTGTGGTCGCACTGGATTTTGTGCGGTCCTCACAAGTCTCACAAGATTAATTTTGTCCAGAATTTTTAGCCTAGTATAAATAGTTTCTTTTCCAATTTTTAGATTATCCTATAGATTTTGGGACAGAGTTGTGCTCGTGAACACTTCTCTTTTACCATTTTGAGTAATTTTAGCCTAATTTCACAATTGAATCATCAAGTTTTATCTAATAATTAATTATTATGGGTTTCTCTTCATCTATTTCTTTATTTTCGTCTACAATTATTGTCACAGCCTAACCTCAGGAGGCGCGACCGGCGCTCAATCGAGTATGCCCATCTGAGCAAGCCTTATCAGACACTACCTACCCAACGCAGTACGAACAAAGGGATCATGCTTCATTTATTCAACAAAGGAAGATAGTCCATACCACATTAACAACTCATTTTAACACACAACATTAAACCATAGATGAGTTCCAATATTTCATACATTTGTACTCTAAAGAAGCGACAGCTAGAATTAAAATAGTTAGCACACCTATCCAACACCCGCACATTACCCACATATATGTCTACGGAGCCTCTACGGATACCAAAAATAAATGAAACAACACCAGCAACAACGCCCTGGCTATACCTCAAAGGGGAATGCACAAAATAAAAAGATGTGCAATATAGCCCTTTGAAGTATAAGGGGGCTCAACAAGATCTTGAGACGAATGATTCTCCGCTACACACGATCGGTACTATCTGCAATAGAGCCACCTACATTCATTTAAAAATGCAAAAGGGACATTATTTCCATGACATAGTACTAGTATGTATAATTAAACACCGTATTACTAGAAGGAACTATCAAGCATGAACAAGGAAATCACAAGATTAAATCAAGGTTCTAACTATATTCCATATCATCAAATAAATGAACCATATAATCTTCCATATAATTTCCATAACTTAGTTTAGGCATTTCTTTCATATGTTCATCACTGTCCTCACTACCCCCGCTAACTTGAGCGGATTCCGATCACGACCCGATCGGCTAGGTCGCCTTATTGAGGCATATATCTCAGTCACCATTTCATTTCCCTTTTTTCCGAAATTCAATGTTAGCACATTACCACCATGTGTGTGGTATGGTGTCCGATCACGGCCCTATTAGCTAGGCTACCTTACCTAGGTGTTGTTCCTTTCTTATTAATCATCTCATTTGAATCTTTTTTTCACCTAGCTTATGTCAATTCATCGGCACTTAGAGGCACAGTTATCATATCGTTCCATTTTCAAGATCCATCTTGAAATTTCATGGTCATAGTCACACACAAGCAATTCAAGTTACAAGCACAGGTAAGTTTCCATATAGTTAGCATGAAAATATCAGTTTTAATCTTGCTTATAGCCTAAGCATTTTCAACACATGGTTCCTATTCGTCATGCTTCTCTAAATATCAATAATAATATATTATTCACATAGAGGCAGATACTTTATGCATGTATGCATATAATTTCAAATCAATTGATGTGAGATAAGAATCAATACATCAACCATTTCCAGTCATACTATACCTGCAAAATCGTCAACATAGCTCAATGTCTAATAAAAAGGGGGTTTTAGTCATACATTACCTCAATGTAGCTTCTCTTAATCCTTACAAAATTCTGAAACTCTTAGCACTTCGATCTATTGCTTAGGATTTATAATTGAACAGAGAATTAGAGACATTCTAGCTCATTTGAGCATATTATTAAACATTGAAGGTGCATTGTGAATCTTAGGTCCTCTTTGAGAGAAATTTCTATCGCTTTATACCCCTATTCCTTTCTTTTTAGTTCTCATCCTCCCCATATCTCATTACCTCCTATGAATGCAAGATTACTAGCCTTGTACCCATGTACCCATTTGCTAATCATTTTTTTAGCAGAAATTTTTAAATTATTGAGAAGATTACAGTTCTTACCTCTTAAGTTAAAGACCTAGTAGCTTCAATTGACAATCTTCAAGGATATGGGAAATGATTTAAGGATAGATTGATGAAGATCACTCCTTCTCACTTTAGAAATCCCTCTCTCTCTCTCTCTCTCTATATATATATATATATATATATATATATATGTATGTATATATATATATATATGTATGTATATATATATATATATATGTATGTATATATATATATATATGTATATATGTAAGTATATATATGTATATATATATATATGTATATATATATATATATCTTTGTATATGTATATATATGTATATATATATATATATATGTATATATATATATATATTATAAAAGATTACAGGAAATGGTCCGTTGTGGTGCTTTTAATTGGGTGGGTCAGATTTAAAAATAAGAAAATAGGAGCCCGAGTTAGATCTGCGAACGCAAATGTCGACATGTGGTCCGCAGAATGGACCGCAAAATGCCCCCCAAAAACTGGACGCATGGACTGGGTTTACGGTAGAAATGCGGTATGCATTCATGTTCTGCGGTTGCAAAATGCACCGCAGAACTGCTCTTCACAAAATCCTAGAGAAATTATGCGACGACTATGTGGTCCGCATTTTGGCTATGGGATCGCATATTTGACCTCAATTTGGCAAACACACAAACTCACTCTGCGGCAAAAATGAGGTCTGCATCCTTGAAATGCGACCGCATTAGCGACCACAAAATTGCACTTTTTTTGTTAACATAATTTCTTGACTTTTTTATGCAGTGATCAACTCAAAATGTCCAAACCGTGGAGAGCTCAGGATTCTTTTATGAATTTTTAATACCTGATCGTAACCTGGCACTATGAGGTTCGGGTTTTTGAGTAGGAAATTCACGGGGCTTACATCCTCCCCCACTTAAGGTCATTCCTCCTCGAATGAGGATCAAGGTTCACTTATTAATAGTTTTGGTTCAATTTTTTGCTCTTTACAACCCAAAACATATTAACCGTCCCCAAATTAGCTAACTCCCTAAATTCCCAAAAAATTTGCCAGAGCTCCTTTATATATAGGCCTATCCACCTATCAGAGAGCCCCAGAAACATATCTTAACAATACTAACGTATTTCATGGACATAATAGTACTTGTACAACAGCAACCATGACCGTATAGGAAACATGCTGCCAAAAATGTGACAGTTTTACAAAAATCAAGTCAAAAGATAACAGTCATAGGAGCTAATTGCATAAAAGCTATTATTTGACTATTCAAAAAAATGTGGTTACTTCTTTGTCATCTGATCCTCGGCTTCCCAAGTGGCTTCCTCAACTTGCTGGTTTCGCCATAACACTTTCACGGATGCAATTTCCTTATTTCTCAATTTCTGAATATGCCTATCAAGAATGGGAACTGGAACTTCTTCATATGACAGTTCTTCATTAACCTCAATAGTCTCAACTAGCACAATAGTGGACAGATCTCCCACTGCCTTTCTAGACATAGACACATGAAAGACCGGGTGTACCAATGACATCTCGAGTGGCAGCTCAAGTTGGTTGATTTTGTATGGTCCGACATACCTTGAACTAAATTTTCAAGTCCTTCCAAATAGCATGATGCCCTTCATAAGGGAATCTTTCAAAAATACGCAATCATCTTCTTTGAATTCTAAATCTCTGCGACGAATAACTGAGTAATACTTTTAGCGGCTCTAAGTAGTTTCAACCTTCCCTCAGTGATATATGACTTTCTCTATGCCCTGATGCATGAGATTCGGCACTATCAATTTCGCTTCTCCAACCTCGAACCACCCAATGCGAGTCCTACATCTCCTACCATACAATGCCTCGAATGGTGCCATATAGATACTAGCATGGAAGTTTTTGTTTTAAGCAAATCTATGAGTGGCAAATGGTCATCCCAACTACCCTTGAAATCAAGAGCACAATCATGCAAACATGTCCTTAAGCGTCTGAATAGTCTCCTCTACTTGCCTATCAGTTTGATTATGAAAAGTTGTACTAAGATTTACCTACGTACACAAACCTACTGAAACTTTTTCCAAAAGTTGGTTGTGAACGTAGCCCCTCGATCTAAATGATGGAGTCTGGAGTGCCATGAAACCTGACTATTGCTCTAATTTATAACTGAGCATATTGTTCCGCTATATCGGTAGATTTAACTGGCAAGAAATGTGCTGATTTCATGAGTCGGTCACGATCACCCAAATTGAGTCGAATTTGTGTGGAGTGCATGGCAACCCTACCACAAAATCCATGTTAATCATATACCATTTCCACATTGGGATTTCTATTCTTTGAGCCAATCCACTGGGCCTTTGATGTTCGGCCTTCACTTGTTGGCAATTAGGAAATTGCGCCTCAAAATCCACCACATCCCTCTTCATATTATTCCACCAATTGTAAGGTCCCGTAAAGAATTTTGTCTTAGAACCTAGTAAACCGTGCTGTCTTCTCTGATTATGTGTTATGAATGTGTAGAGTTCTTAATGTCTACTCTTGTTCGAACCCTTGGTAGTGATTTAAGACTTTAAAAATTGAAAAAAAAATTAACTTTTCTAGAAAAGTATCAAAATGCGATCCAGAATGCGGTCGCAGATCAGCTATACGGACCGCATTCCTATCGCATAATGAATTAGAGAGCAACCAAATTTTGATGTTGAAATGCGATCAAATCTGCGTTCACATAATCAATATGCGGACCGCAGAGTGATCGCATATTGTCCCTGAAGAAATTCAAAGGTCAGCCATGTGGTGCATTCTGCGACCGTAGAACGCAAATGCGGACCGCATAGTCACCGCATTCCCAAACCCAAGAGGTTTGAAACTTGAGCCATTTTGCGGACTGCATGTCAGTTCTGCGATCACAGGTAGGCGTCACAGATCGTGTTCGCTCGGTTATTTTCTAAAATTCTAAGCCTGACCCCTCTTTTAATAGAACACCCCATCTCTCATTTTTAACCCATTTTTTGAACAAAATGAGAGAGAGGAAGAGATGGTTCTAGAGAGAGAAATCTATTTCTTCATCAATTAATCTTTCAAAAATCATCAAAGCCCAGAAAATCTTGAGCATTTGTCATCCCCTCTGATTTCAAGGTAAAATCCCTAACCTTTTTCCTCTAACATTCGAACTCACGTTTGGGGAGGGAATTTCATACTTTGATTTTGAAAATTCTTGTTAGAAATCCACATGCATGTCTTCAAAACCCAAAAATCTTGTAAAAATGGAACTAGGTAGTAAATTGTGAATTCCTATTCTAAAGGTCGATGTATTAATCATGAACTAGATTGATCATTCTTGATTGCTTGATAAATTGGAGTAGAGGTTAAAGAGTATATTCATTTGCAGGTATGTATGGCTAACTGTGATCCTTGTGAAATCGCCTATGCTAATTGTGAAATTGTTGATAGTTGATATGCATGTGAAAATCATTGTGAAGCTTTCGTGTTGTACAAATTATGTGGTAGTATCTTGATGAATGTTGTGGAACTTGTAATTGGAACAATGGAAACGGAAACAATGTGGAATAATGGAAATGGAAACAATGTTGAACACTTGAGATGGAAATATTGTGGAATAATGTGTGTGGTTAGTTGTGAAAAATTGTTGTGATGAGCTAAATTGTTTATCAACTTTGATGAACATGAGGAAAATTGTTGTTGATAGTAGTGGGATGTTCATACACTTTTTGTGGAATTATTTTAATAAAGTGCCATGGTTGATTTCTTGTACTTGTTGTTGTGCTGTTTGTTGTTGTGAATTGAAAGCTGACAGGCAGGGTCGTGTTGCGCGCCGCAACACGGTGAAATAACGTGTAGGTTGGGGTGATAAGGATGGCCGAGGTAATAAAGGTGGACGAGGCAATAAGGGTGAAAATACGATCCAATATCACTATTGATATGAATATGAATCATGAAATTATAAATGTGAAAATGTAAGAGGAGACAGCAAGAGAGTTTGTAACCTGTGGGGCATTGATTTCCCCTTTGTATGACTACGTGAATAATTGTTGTGAAATATTTGGTTGTTGCTTCCTGGTTGTACTTGTACTATTCTTGATTAGTTCTATATTTGTTCATGCAATTTGGCTTGAGTTTACTTGGGACAGAGTTAGTTCATACATGCCACTACAATTCAAGTGTACTGACGTCCCTTTATCCGGGGGCGCGACATTTGTGTTATGATTGTAGGTGTATCTGTGGTAGGCACTCCAGTCCACCGTTCGTAGCTCCTCCTCCTCCTCTCTATCGGCACTATTCGTGTTTGGCGAGCCCCCTTCCTTCTAGGGCCATGTGTGGCCTACCCCACTCTTGTTGTTCTATTTTGGAGTTTGTATCTTTTGGTAATGGTATAGTCGGGGCCTTTTCACCGTCAATTATTGTACTATCATTCTCATAGAGCCTCCGTAGACAGTGGTATATGGGTCAGGACTTATGTATAAAAGTGTATGTTTGGGCGCTGTATTCTTGTGTACCACGTTCCTTGCTAATCAAATATATGTTTTGTAAAAGGTGTCCCCTGTTTATCATAATGTGTGGTTATGAAAGTGAAATCATACGTTCTTTTAATTGAAATTTGGTATCTGTTGGTTAACTATCATTGAATAATGTAGGGTTACGCGTGGGGAATATGAAAGGCACCCATGTCCACTGGACTAGGGATACCCGATTGAGTGCCAGTCATGCCCACAGATTTGGGGCGTGACAAACATGGTATCAGTGGCATAGATTTTGAAGGAGTCCTACGATGTCTCAGAGCCGTGCTTAGTGTATCCCTTCTTATCAGTGTGTTTTCGACCACATCTATTAGTTGGGGGCTACACTGCCATTTGGGAAAAACTATCCTCTTCTTTGATATTGAAAGTTCGTGCGGCGAAGGGATGTTATGTCTAATTCGTGCTCTATTTCAAATTTTCAGTGATGCCACCTAAGAAGAAATCTAGACTCGGTCTAGGGTCAAACGCCTCTTCTTGTGCGGCATTGGATCATGTGCCGACTGCCGTGGGGGAGATTGATCCCCCAGTTCTGAACTTCCCTGCTCCATCTGTTCCTAGCCCAAGCGATCCTGTTCCAGCGATGGTCGAGGGTGCCACTATCCCTCCTGCCAATGCCCCTATTGCTAATGTTGTTCCGGCTTCCGATTCCGGCCTCTCTGATGGGGACCTTAGGGGAGCTATCCGTATGTTGACCCAATTAGTGGCTGCTCAGACCCAACGATCTCATGATGCCCCTGTGCCCTCCAATAGACAGGGAGATTCCTCCAGCTCTAGAGTTGATCAGTTTCTGCGGTTGTCCTCTCCAGAGTTCTCAGGTACAGATCCAGAGGCCAATCAACAGATATTCCTTGATGAGATGTACAAGACCCTTCGGGTAATGAAAGTTATATAGATGGAAGGGGTAGAATTGGCTTCGTACAGGTTAAAGGGAGCTGCGCGTTCATGGCTTGAGATGTGGGAGGATTCCCGTGAGGGGGGAGCCCTCCAGCTAGATGGGAGGAGTTCGTATATGCCTTCATGGACCACTTCTTTCCTGCCGAGACCATGGCAGCCCGTGCCGCCAAGTTTGAAGTTGTTAAGCAGGGTAGCATGAGTTTTTGGGAATATCATATGGAGTTCGTGAGGTTGTCCAAGTATGCTCCTCAGTTGGTTTCGACTATGAAGGCCAGAGTTCGGCGATTCGTTCAGGGTCGTAGCCTTTTGGTGGTAAGTGAAGCTGCAACAGCGGCTTTGAATTTGGACATGAATAATGGAAAGATCGTGGGTTTTTCTCAGGCGACAAAGGCCAGAAAGTTGAAGATTCGGGCCGACAGGAAGAGTAGCAGCAGGGCCCGGTCTATGGGTCACTCAGGGAGGTCAGCTCCAGGGAGAGGCTTATTAGGACCGTCTCAGTCTTATGCTCAGTCCTCAGCTAGTGCACCGTCAAACGTGCACCGTTCCAAGTACTGTAGTCCTTCAGGGCCAGGTTCAGGTAGCATGAGGTCCCGCTAGTTCAGTCATTCGGGGATGAGACCTCGACAGTTGAGGTATATGCCCCATGTGTGGGAGATTTCATAAAGAGGCCTCTTACTTGGATGCTCCAGTGTGCTACAATTTTGGAGTAAGAGGTCATATGCAGCAAAACTGCCGTGCACCCAGTCAGGGCGCAGGTGGGGGCCATGCTATGCCCTCCAGTTCATCAGTTGCTACGTCATCAGTGCGCCTTCAGCCCCAGCAGGGCGTGGTGCAGCCACAGGTGGTGCTCGTGGTAAGGGAGGACCCAGCAGGTTTTATGCATTGAGTGGCTGTCAGAGTGCCAAGGCTTCCCCAGATGTTGTCACAAGTATCTTATCTGTTCAGACAGTTGATTGCTATGCTCTTATTTATCTGGGGTCTTTTTTGTCCTATGTCACTCCATTTGTTGCTTCAATTTTTGGGATTGAACCCGAACAGCTTCTTCAACCGTTCTCTGTATCGACTCCGATGGGCGATTCCATTACAGCCACGCGGGTCTATAGGAATTGTGTTGTTATGGTAGGTGGTCGTGTTACCACGGCCGACCTTATTGAGCTTGGGATGGTAGATTTTTATGTAATCATGGGGATGGATTGGCTTTATCCATGCTTCGCGAAGCTTGATAGACGGACAAGAGTCATGAGACTCGAGTTCCCTAATGAGTCGGTTGTTTAATGGAAGGAAAATGGTGTTGTGCCAAGGGGTAAGCTTATTTCTTACCTCAAGGCTTCGAAGATGATCAGAAAAGGGTGTATTTATCATTTAGTCCGGGTGGCGGACATTACTCCAGAGGTGCCTGCCCCCGAGTCCGTGCCAGTTGTGAAAGAGTCCCTTGAGGTATTTCCAGATGAGCTCCAGGGATCCCGCCAGATAAGGAGATCGATTTTGGCATTGATGTGTTTCCAGATACCCAGCCAATATATATTCCCCGTACATAATGGCACCGGCAGAGTTGCGGGAGTTAAAAGAGCAGTTGAAGGATCTATTGGAGAAGGGGTTTATCCAGCCAAGTGTGTCGATGTGGGGTGCTTCGGTTCTTTTTGTAAGAAATAAGGATGGGTCGCTTCGGATGTGTATTCATTATCGAAAGCTTAAAAAAGTCTCCATCAAGAATAAGTACCCTTTGCCTCGGATAGATTATTTGTTCGATCAATTTCAAGGTGCAAGGTTCTTCTCAAAAATGTATTTGCGGTCTGGGTACCACCAATTGAAGATCAAAGAGCAAGATATTCCTAAGACCGCCTTCAGAACTCATTATGGCCACTTTGAATTTTTGGTAATGTCTTTTGGGCTAACCAATGCCCCTACAGCATTACTGGATCTTATGAATCGGGTCATCAAGTCCTTCTTAGACTCCTTCGTGGTTGTGTTCATTGACGACATCCTCGTATATTCGCGAAGTATAGAGGATCATGCCAATCACCTCAGAGCGGTTTTGTAGACTCTTTATCCGCACCAATTGTATGCCAAGTTTTCCAAATGTGAAATTTTGTCGGAGTCTGTCGCTTTTCTGAGTCATGTTGTTTCCAGTGAAGGGATTCAGGTGGACCCCCAATAGATTGCGGCGGTCAAGGATTGGCCTAGACCCACGACCCCGGTGGAGATCCGTAGCCTTTTGGGGTTAGCAGGGTATTATCGGAGGTTTGTAGAGGGATTCTCCACCCTCGCCTCCCCATTGACCAAATAGACGCAGAAATTAGCCACGTTCCAATAGTCAGATGCTTGTGAAAAATATTTTCACGAACTGAAGACAAGGTTGGCTTCAGCACCAGTGTTGGCTTTGCCAGAGGGCTCTGAGGGATTTGTGGTTTATTGTGATTCCTCCAGGGTTGGTTTAAGGTTTGTTCTTATGCAGCACTGAATGGTCGTAGCATATGCTTCCAGGCCACTCAAGAATCACGAGAAGAATTATCCGACGCATGATTTTGAGCTTGCGGTAGTTGTGTTCGCCTTGAAAGTATGGCGGCATTATCTTTATGGGGTTCATGTAAATGTGTTTTGAGATCACAAGAGTCTCCGGTATTTGTTCAAGCAGAAGGAGCTAAATTTGAGGCAACGGCGGTGGCTCGAATTTCTTAAGGATTATGATATGGGCATCTTGTACCATCCCGGGAAAGCGAACGTGGTGGCCGACGCCCTCAGTCGGAAATCCATGGGTAGTTTGGCTCACTTTTGGGGGGATTAGAGGCTCCTAGCTTGAGAGATACATCAGTTGGCCAGCCTTGGGGTTTGTATCTCGGCCCCGAATGAGGAGAAACTTATGGTGCATAATACAGCGGAATCGACACTCGTGGCAGAGGATAAAGAAAAGCAGTTTGTTGATCCAGCATGGGCACAGTTGAAGGAGGCAGTTCTAAGCAACAGAATTTTTGCATTTTCGCTCAGCAGCGATTATGGTTTGCTACGGTGCCATGACAAGCTTTGTGTCCTAGATGTGGGTAATCTTGGGGAGAGGATAATGGCAGAGGCTCATCATTCCAAGTATTCTGTGCAACCGCGCTCTACGAAGATGTATCACGATCTCAAGGATACCTATTGGTTGAGTGGTATGAAGAAGAGTGTAGAAGACTTCGTCTCTAAGTGTGCAAATTGCCAGCAAGTGAAGGCCGAGCATCAGCGACCGGGAGGGTTTACTCAGCTTAAAGAAATACCGATGTGGAAATGGGAAATGATCAATACGGACTTCGTGACAGGACTACCTTGTACTCAGCACAAGTTCGACTCTATTTTGGTAATTGTGGATAGGCTCACATAATCAGCTCAATTCTTGCAAGTCAAGTCCACCGATATTACAGAACAACATGCTCGATTGTATATCAAGGAGATAGTGAGGCTTCATGGTACGCCACTTTCTATCATTTCAAATAGAGGATCTCAGTTTACAGCTATCTTCTGGAGGAAATTTCAGCAAGGTTTGGGTACTCAGGTGAATCTTAGCACAGCTTTTCATCCGCAAACCGCTGGCCAGGCAGAGCGGACTATAGAGCTTGCTTAGAACAACAGCTTCCATGCTAGCATCTAGATGGCCCCGTTTGAAGCATTGTACGGAAGAAGGTGTAGGTCCCCGATTGGGTGGTTCGAAGTTGGTAAAGCAGAACTAATATGGCCAGATATCGTGGATCAGGCCATTGAGAAGGTAAGAGTCATTCAAGAAAGGATGAAGACTGCTCAGAGTCGCCATAAACATTATGCGGATGTGCGTCAGAGAGAGTTGAAGTTTCAAGAAGGAGATTGGGTATTCTTGAGGGTGTCCCCCATGAAAGGAGTCATGCTCTTTGGGAAGAGAGGAAAACTAAGTCCTATGTACGTCGGGCCTTATCAAGTCCTTCGAAAGATCGGTCAAGTTGCGTATAAGTTGGAATTACCCCCTGAAATGTGCCTAGTGCACCCAGTGTTCCAGGTATCCATGTTAAGGAAAGTTGTGGGTGATCCGTCTAAGATTGTGCCAATTGAAGACATCACGGTTACATAAGAGTTGTCGTATGAAGAGATTCCGGTTGCTATTTTTAATAGGCAAGTCCGAAAGTTGAGGAACAATGAGATTGCTTCATTCAAAGTGTTGTGGCGAAACCAACAAGTCGAGGAAGCCACGTGCGAAGTAGAAGATGAGATGAAGACAAAATACCCCAATCTATTTGAATAAGCTAGGAATGATCGAGCGAATCTGTCCCTAGGGAGCAAGTGTTATGCTCCATTAGGTGTAAGAGTCATCCCTTCTCTTTCCAAGTTCCTTATTATGGTAGTTCTCCAAGTAGAGCTAACAAAATTTATGTGATGTGATTATTTGAACAATGTGCAGTCCTTTTTTGTAATTAAGGTTTTGTGCTCTCGTGATAAGGTGATGTAAGAGGCAATGGTTAATTTTGCATGGATAGAGAGTATCAAAGTGTTCTAATTGTATAATGATTCGTTTTTGCATGGAGTATTTGTATTGAGATAAATGACTGTGTCGTACTTATGTGTCAAATAAACGGTATTGATAGTGCAGATAATTAATGCTTAATTTGATTCCATGTAGTGTGCCAAAATGGCTAGAAGTGTGTCGAGGGGTTGAATATGTGCAACTATGAGAATTTTGCATTTTATAACTGTTGTAAAGGTAGCAAGTTGTGTAATGGTTCTTAGGAACGTATTTTGGGGATTCTCTGACAGGTGGTTATGTCCATATTACAAAGTAAACTCTGGCAAATTTTTTCTAAAACAAAATTGAATGTTAATAAAAGGTGTACAAACTTGCATATCATGTTTTCCAACTCGTTGATTTCAAATGTTCTCATTCGAGCACGAATGATCTTAAGCGGGGGAGAATGAAAGGTCCCGTAAATAATTTTGTCTCAGAACTTAGTAAATTGTGGTGTCTACTCTGATTATGTGTTATGAATGTGTAGAGATCTTCATGTCTACTCTAGTTCGGACTCACGGTCCAGAAATTGAAAATTGAAAAAAAATAACTTTTCCATAAAAGTGTCAAAATGCGGTCCAGAATACGGTCGCAGATCAGCTATGCAGACCGCATTCCTACCGCAGAATGAATCAGAGAGCAACCAAATTTTGATTTTTAAAATGCGGTCAAAACAGAGATCGCATAATCAATATGCAGACCGCAAAGTGATCGCATATTGTCCTTGAAGAAATTCAAAGGTCAATTCTGCGGTGCATTCTGCTACCCCAGAACGCTAATGCAGACCGCATAGTCGCCGCATTCCCAACCCGAGAGGTTTGAAACTTGAGCCATTTCTGCGCATTATGCGGACCGCATGTCTGTTCTGCGATCGCAGATAGGCATCACAGCTCGTGTTCGCTCAGTTATTTTCTAAAATTCTAAGCCCGACCCCTCTTCAATAAAACACCCCATCTCTCATTTTTAACCCATTTTCTGAACAAAATGAGAGAGAGGAAAAGAGGGTTCTAGAGAGAGAAAGCTATTTCTTCATCAATTGATCTTTCAGAAATCATCAAAGCTCGGAAAATCTTGAGCATCTTCCCCTCTGATTTCAAGGTAAAATCCCTAACCCTTTTCCCCTAATTTTCAAATTCAGGTTTGGGGAGGGAGTTTCATACTTTGATTTTGAAAATTCTTGTTAGAAATCCACATGCATGTCTTCAAAACCCAAAAATCTTGTGAAAAGGGAACTGGGTAGTAAATTGTGAATTCCTATTTTAAAGATCTTTGTATTAATCATGAACTAGATTGATCCTTCTTGATTGCTTGATGAATTGGAGTAGAAGTTAAATAGGATATTCAATTCCAGGTATGTATGGCTAACTATGAAATTATTGATAGTTGATATTCATGTGAAAATCATTATGATTCTTTCGTGTTGTAGAAATTGTGAGGTCGTACCTTGTGGTGAATGTTGTGGAACTTGTAATTGGAACAACGGAAACGGAAACAATATGGAATAATGGAAATCGAAACAATGTGGATCACTTGAGATGGAAATATTGTGGAATAATGTGTGTGGTTAGTTGTGAAAAATTATTGTGATGAGCTAAATTGTGTAACAACTTTGATGAACATGCGGAAAATTATTGTTGCTAGTTGTGGGATGTTACTACCCTTGTTGTGGAATTATTTTAACAAAGTGTCATGGTTGATTTCTTGTACTTGTTGTTGTGCTGTTTGTTGTTGTGAATTGAAAGCTGACAGGCAGGGTCGTGTTGCGCGCCGCAACACGGTGAAATAACGTGTGGGTTGGGGTGATAAGGATGGCCGAGGTAATAAGGGTGGACGAGGCAATAAGGATGGAAATACGATCCAATATCACTATTGATATGAATATGAATCATGAAATGATAAATGTGAAAATGTGAGAGGAGACAGCAAGAGAGTTTGTAACCTGTGGGGCATTGATTTCCCCTTCGTATGACTACGTGAATAATTGTTGTGAAATGTTTGGTTGTTGCTTCGTGGTTGTACCTGTACTATTCTTAATCAGCTCTATACTTCTTCATGCAATTTGGCTTGAGTTTACTAGGGACCGAGTTAGTTCATACATGCCAATACAATTCAAGTGTACTGACGTACCTTTTACCGGGGGTGCTGCATTCGTGTTATGAGTGTAGGCGGATCCATGCCAGGCACTCCAGTCCACCATTTGTTGCTCCTCCTCCTCCTCTCTATCGGCAGTATTCGTGTTTTGTGAGCCTCGTTCCTTTTGGGGCCATGTGTAGCCTACGCCACTCATGTTGTTGTATTTTGGAGTTTGTATCTTTTGGTAAAGGTATTGTCGGGGCCATATCACCGGCAAGTGTTGTACTATCATTCTCGTAGAGGCTCCATAGACAGTGGTATGTGGGTCAGGACTTATGTATAAAAGTGTATGTTTGGGCGCTGTAAACTATTGTACCACATTCCTTGCTAATCAAATATATGTTTTGTAAAAGGTGTCCCTTGTTAATCGTAATGTGTGGTTATAAAAGAGAAATCATACGTTCTTTTAATTGAAATTTGGTATCTTTTGGTTAACTATTATTGAATAATGTGGGGTAACGCGTGGGGAATAGGAAAGGCACCCAGGTCCACTCGACTGGGGAAACCCGGTTGAGTGCCGGTCATGCCCACGGATTTGGGGCGTGACACCAATAAATCTCCTTGAGGACATGATACATTTTCATAGAACCTGGGTGCACGGAATACTTGGAAGTGTGAGCTTTTGCCATGATCCTTTCTCGAGGACCGTCAATATCAGGAACACGTTGGCGGTCTTGATACCGTAGGTACCATCAACCATGCCAAGGGAAAAAGTTGTGGTCTTATGTTTGTGATTCCCTTCTTTTAGTTGTGCTAACAATGTATCATTGATTTGTTTTTCCTTCACCTCTGCCAAAAGCGATGATTCATCCCTATTATGTACAATTACCCCTCCTCCATTAGGGTCATCAATGCGAACTCCCAAATGGGACAACTGGTAATCCTCCCTGTCTAACGGCCTCTGATATGCCTCCAAATGAGCCAAACTCCCCATTGATTTTCAACAAAGTGCATACTCCACGACATTACTCTTTCCAGGTGGTAGAGAATATCAATGTCATAGTCCTTGAGTAACTCTAGCCATCTTTTTTGTCTTAGATTCAACTCCTTCTGCTTGAAATTGTATTGAAGGCTCTTATGATCCATGAACACATCCAGATGGACCCCATACAAATAATTTCGCCAAATCTTTAGCGCAAACACTACAGCCGCCTGCTCTAAGTCATGGGTTGGATAGTTCCTCTCATAACTCTTAAGTTTCCTAGAAGCATAGGCTATACTTTGCAGTGTTTCATTAACACACACCCAAGCCCGATTCTCGAAACATTGGAATACACCAAAAATCCCTCTGTACCCTCTGGCAGGCTAACACCGGTGCTATTGCCAACCTTGATTTCAATTCTTGAAAACTCCACTCACAAGCATCGGACCACTAAAATTTAATTGCTTTCTCCATCAGTTTATTCAACGAAGAGGACACAAAAAAGAACCCTTCCACAAACCTCCTGTAGTACCTAACCAAACCCAGGAAATTGCGAGCCAATCATTGAGAAATATGTAGCACCTTGAAATTGATCAAACAAGTCATCCACTCTTGGTAGAGGGTATTTGTTTTTTATTGTGACTTGGTTGAGTTGTTGGTAATCAATACACATATGCAATGATCCATCTTTCTTTCTTACAAACAAGGCTAGTGCGCCCCATGGTGACACCCTCAAACGGATGAAAACCTTCGCTAGAAAATCCTTCAATTACTCATTTAGCTCTTTCAATTCTACTGGTGCCATTCTATAAGGTGGAATTGATATAGGCTACCTGCCTGGCATCACATCAATCCTAAAATCAATCTCCATAGTCGGTGGAATCTCAAGGAGCTCATCTGGAAAGACATATAGAAATTCATTCACAACGAGTACAGACTCAAGGCTAAGCGCCTCGGCATTGGTGTCTGTAACTAGAACGAAATGATAGATACATCCCTTCTTGATCATCTTTGCGGCCTTAAGGTAGAAAATAAACCGACCTCTAGGCACCACATTATCTCCCTTCCACTTAATAACGGGCTCATTGGGAAATTCAAGCCTCATGGTTGTAGTCCGACAGTCAAGCTTGGCAAAACACGAAATAAGCCGATCCATCCCCATTATTAAGTCAAAATCAACTATCCCCAATTCAATAAGATCTATCATGATATCCCTACCACGCACCGTGATAATACAACTCCCATAAACTCGAGCAGCCAAAATTGACTCACCAACCGTAGTAGATACTGAGAAAGGTTAATGAAGTTGTTCTACTTCTATCGCGAATTCCATAGCAATAAAAGGTGTACCATAGGACAAGGTGGAACCGGGGTCAATTAGGGCATACACATTATGAGATTGAACAGTGAAAATACTTGTAAAAACATCTAGGGAAGCCTCTACAATCTGGCAACCACTTATAGCATAGAATTGGCTAGGTCCTCCTAAACTCTGTGCACCACCCCTAGTTGTGCCATGCCATGCCGGTGCTTGGGTACCTCGAGCTAGAGAGGGAGGTGAAGATGTAGCGGCTGCTGGACTGCATGGCTGAGCTATGCCCCTACCCGCTCCCTTGCAGGATATTTGAGAATGTCTCTGAATATAACCCCTCATCCCACAGCCACAGCATATAGGTTACTCCATATAGCAGATTCCTGAGTGCATCTTCCGCGCCTAGGGCAGGGGGGCCTCTGTTACTGTTGGGACTTCTACCTTGACCAACCCTGCTGATGGGATCCCCTATTGCCCTGACCAGAACTGAACTACTCCATTGTTGCTGGCTGGGGCCTGATGGCGATGTACTAGCTGAAGACTGTGCAACAGACTGGGAAGGCCCTGATGATCCTTCCCTAAAAGCTAATCTTCCCCTGCTTAGTGATTCTCTCGTGTTGCCCGTAGGCCGAGCCTTGTTGTTAACTTCTCTCCATTATGTTCTTCAACTTACGTTCTTTGTGGCCTGAGAAAATTCTACCATCTTCCCATAATTCATATCAGAATTCAATGTAGCCGTAGAAGCCTCATTAATTGCCAATGAATTAAGGCCCTCAACAAACTAGCGCACCCTGGCCTCCATTGTGGGCAACATATGAATGGCATACTTGGACAAACGAGAAAACTCCATGTGGTACTCCCACACGCTTCTGTTACCTTGCCTCAAATTTTCAAACTCAGTTGCACGGGCTGCCCTTGTCTCAGCGGGTAAAAAATGGTCGATAAAGGCATTACCGAACTCGCTATACCTTGCTTGAGGGTCCCCTTCCTCACGGGAATCCTCCCGCAACTCAACCATGAATAGGCCACCCCTTTCAGACGGTAGGCAACCAACTCTACTCCCTCTGTCTCGGTTGCATGAATCACCCTGAGGGTCTTGTGCATATAATCAACAAAATCCTGAGGGTCTTCTTTTGGATTGGCACCAGTAAACACTAGAGGGTATACTGAAGGAATCTTTTCACCCTAGAACTAGCCAAATCCCCTTGTTGGCTGGATGAACTGGGAGCAATATTTGACCTCTGAGCCTGAAAGGCCACTAGCTAAGTTAACATCATGATAGCTCCCTTAAGATCCTCATTAGAAATGCGAGAACTGGAAGCTGGGGATAGAGGCAAGACAAAAGTATCAACGGGAGGGATAGTGGTATCCTCCACAGGTATAGGTACTGGGTTAGTCTGCTCTAGAATAGAAGAATCAGGCAAAGTAATAGCAGGGCGACTACCCTCACCCGAAGCATCGAGCAGTGAATCATTAGCCACTCTTAATGTGGCATTGGCTTCTTGTCCGATTCTCTCTTTCTTTTTAGGTGTCATTTATTGAAAGATAGAACAATTAACTTAATTAGAGAGGGTACAGTTTCACAGCACGATCCAGAATATCAAAGAAAGGTGTTATTCCTAAATGCCCAAGTAGCCTCCAACTTATAGATGTGGTCGATTATAAACCAATAAGAAGGACTCTACAAGACACGGCTCCGAGACATTCTAGGACACTTCAAAACCTTAGGCTTTGATACCAAGTTTGTCATTCCCCAACCTCGGGAGGTGCGACCGGTGCTCAATTGAATGATCACAACTGAGCAAGCCCTATCAGACACTACCTATCCAACGTAATATGAACAAAGGGATCATGATTCATTTATTCAACAAATGAAGATAGTCCATACCACATTACCAATTTATTTTAGAACATAACATTAATCCGTAGATGAGTTCCAAGATTTCATACATTTGTACTTTAAAGAGGCAAGAGCTCGAATTACAACATAGTTAGTACACCCATCCAACACCCGCACATGACCCACATATATGTCTATGGAGCCTCTAAGGATACCAAATAAATGTGACAATGCCAGCAATAAGGCCTTGGCTATACCTCAAAAGGGAATGTCCAAAACAAAAAGATGTACAATATAGCCCCTTGAAGGAGAAGGGGGCTTACCAACATCTTGAGAAGAACGATGCTTCGCTACGCACGATCGGCACTATTCACTATAGAGCCACCTACATTCATTTAAAAATGTAGCGCCCCTGGAAAAGGGGATGTTAGTACCATGGAATAGTACCACGGAATCTTAAAATTATGAGTAGCTAGACCTATTAGCTAGGGTTGTGGCTCAACTCTAGTGTGGGTAACCGATGGGTCTTGTGTTTTGATACTTGATTGTATATGGGTATTTGGTATTTTGTGGAATATAGGGTTTTAATATGGATCTAGTAGTTTCAAATACTACATATTCCTAGTAGACTTTGGATTTACTTGAGAAAGAGAGCCTAAGTCCATGAAATTGGTCCAACAAGGAATTGGAGCGTATTCAAGAGATTGATAGCCCTAATTATAGGGTTAAACCTATAGGTAGTAATACCCTACTTGAACCTCAATTGATTGCACAAAATTGCATACCTAATTGGTCTTGAGAATGTCAATTCGGGCAAAATCACTCGAACTACCGAGAGGTATAGAGTGAGTAGAATCGTGCAATGGTTATATCATACTCCCCAAATATGACAATCTTTCCGTAGACTCGAGAAAACGTCAATCAGACACCTAGGAGAAAGTCACTACCCTAGTGCCTTTTATCTATTGGAACAACTCTCAATAGTTTAATCTTAGCTTTGCTTAGTCTAATCTAGCATCCTAGTAGTATAAAACTAGAATTAAAAATCAAAACCAACAATGTTTAGAAGTGAAGTTAGGAACAAATACGCAACTCCAGTAGGTAGAAACTCAACTGCAATATCTAGCTCCCTATGGAAATCGATCCTGACCTTTTCGAGTAAAAGCTGCTTCGACCTATCTTGCTACTTTGAGTAGTACAGGGTTGGCTTCAATCAATAATCCCTGTTGAACTTTCTTTTATTTTGATAGAGAATTGATTAGGAATCAAGTAACCTCCATGACTTCTCATGATTGTGCCCATGTTTATCCTTCCATGATTACTGAGGGTTTGATTTTTGTTGTTCATAGACATTGGAAATTTGATTTCCCAATTATGGTTCCCATTGAAAACCAAAGGATTACTTCTTTTAAAGCTCGCTTTTCTTTTATGTATACGTATCCCTTCATATTAGATATTAGGCTTCCTATTGACCCAGTCATTATTGAATTTGTCGTTTCTTTGATGCTTGTTTAGGACATATTGGCTCTATTGTATGGAGGGTTGTAGCATGCCTTGGGTATTTGGCCAACCTAGCTCAATTACCTTTCACCTTTTATTATCTCATACATCTATACTCTCCTAAATTATTGTGTTAGGGGATTTTTACTCTCGTGACAAGGAGAAAGAGAGTTTTAGTCAGCCCTGAGGATGATAAAGATCATAGCTGGTATGCCCAATTTGTTGCTACTCCTACAAGTGGGTTAGTAGGTGAAGAGAATATGCTCTTCCTTGAGAAGTGGGACTTTGAACGTAAGTTTCCCTTTCAATTTTTACTTTTTTCTCTCTTTTTTGTGTAGAGCATTTACTTCCAGTAACTGTTTTACTTTTCCTTTTCAGCAACCATGGGAACTGTTGAGGATATTTTTTATTTTCGTGGTTGGGCAGAAAAATTGTTAACAATTGCCCCTATGGAAGTAAGGCCTTGGAAATACCTTTCAAACAGGTTTTGATGGATTGTTAAAACTCACGGTAACTTTCTCTTTCGCTCTCTTCTTTATTTTTGCTATTATCTCAAGACTTATTAACCTTTTTCTTTGTTAGGGTTTTCCGTTCGGGGTGTGAGTGCCGAACTAATTACGGCTTCAAGGCTCACTCTAGCAACAGCCCAGGAAATAATCTTGAGTTCTTCACCGAAATGAAAAGCAAATAAAGGATAGGATTCTGAAGATGAAGAGGAGCGGGATGGAAGACATTATTTCATAAGCCACGGGCTAGAAGACATGTCATTTCGGATGATAAAGCTACTCCTATTCCTCTTCCTATTTTTGTTGTCGAGCCCGAAGAAGCTACTTTAGTGAGTTCTGTAGGCATGCAGCTATTGAACACCTTTTTTCTCATAGGTTTTGATGATGAAAACTTTGGATTAATTTTTGAGGAAGTACCCATTGCCTCTTTTCCTACGTCTGTTCCAATAGAACCTTAGTTGCATGTTTCTACTACTGTTGCTACTGCTCCGCCCGTGGCTATTCTGACTTCTTTAACTGTTCCTACTGCTATAATTTCTCGTGTTGAAATTGGTTCTTCTAGTGGAATTAAGACGATGAAACAAGTTACCATTGAGATTCTTGCCAATGATAACCTTTTGAAGAGGTCAGGCCAGCCTACAGCTGAAACCTCTAATAGGCCCGGTTGAGAAGTCAAAATTGAAAAGTCATAGATCTCTAACATAGATGAAAGATATTGTGTATTCATCCTTAAAGGAATAAACTCCTCCTTTTTATCTTATGTGATTTTCCATTCATTAGGATCGCATCCCTTCTTTTCTTTGTGTAGATCAATCTCATCAGTACGGAGATGATAAAAAGGGTTGCCCATACAAAGCAGTTAATTCATGGCTATCACACTGAGGTAGATAATTGGAAAGAATAGTGCGAGAATCTTCAACTTGAGATGGAGGTACTAGAGGAGAATAAATGTACCTTGGAGCAACAAATTAATGTTACGGCAAAAGAACTAGCAGTTGAGAAAGCCTCTTCCAATCAAGCGGGCAAGGACAAGAACCTTCTTAAGTATTTTTTTGCTGAACAACATTCTAAGGCCACATAAGAGATCAGAGGTCTGAAGGCCCTGTTGAATGAAAAAGAAGTTTACGCTAGTGAGCTTGTTCAAATGCTCACCCAAGCTCGATAAGATCTTCGGGTGTCTTCTGGTAGGGTTCAATTTTTGGAAAGTTCATTTTCCCCCTTACAGTATTCTTATGATGCTGCCTCAACTGAGAAGGAAAAGCTTAAGAATGATATTGAGCATTGGGAGAAAGACTACAAATCTCTTGAGGACAAATCTGTTGTTGAAGTAAGTCGGGCTTTTTTTAATGCACGCCATGATACTCTTATTGGAGGCAAGCTAGGAAGGTTTTAACTTGGCTGCTGAGATAGCAAATATCAAGGAAACAATTGAGAAAACCTAGCAAAGCCATAGTTTTTCTTCACCCGTGGCATATACTCCCGAGGATGATGAGGCTAATCCTAGTGAAATGGTTGTTCAACCCCCTTCTGCTTAAGTTTCCCATCCTGGCCCAAATGATACGGTTGCTGGTTCAGATCCTTCCCCTCGGTGAGAAGTTTTTAATAATTTGAAGTGTTGTGTTTTTTTATTTGGTGGAACAGTTGAAGATGTACCCCTAGTCCCATTTTGGGGTAATGTTTTTTGGAATATCATACCCCTAGTCCATTTTTGGGTTTTCCAGTGAAGATAATTAAGTTGAAACTTAGTTTATACTTATTTTTAACTAAGTTATTAAGATACTATAAAGTATTTTGTTCAACTTTTATGATATTGTTATTTCGAGTTTCTGTTTTACTCTTTTAGTCGTCTAACCATGCCTTTTCCTTACAAGTTTGGGCCTTTACATTCCACTTTAATTTTAATGTTTGGGTTTTTGTCTTACCCTTTATCTTTTGCATTTAAAAATTCTTTGTTAATTTCACGACTTTTCGAATCAACAACGAATCATAAAAGAGGGACCGTTTATATACGACACTTAATAAAAAAGATGTCTCAACTTTATAATGGTGTAAACAAGTGAAAGAATGAATAGGAACACACATGTTTCTTTGAATAAATTTGAGAAACGTTTTGTATCATTCAATTTTTTGAACTAAATAAGTAGCATTTATAACTCTTTAGTAACCATTTTCTTTACAACATATTTGTGAAAAATTCAAGGGTATATCTTGACAATCGATGACTAAATATTGACTTTAACTTATACATTCGTAAGATTTTGGAATTTACATTCACGAGTGTATTCTTCATAGGTTTTTTAATCAGGCTTGTATTTTTGGCTCGTGGCTTTGCTCTGAACTTTTGATTTACTGGGTAGATTTCAGGCTTCACTTGAATTCTAATTGTTCCAGCCTTCTTTGCCTTCCTTATATATATATTATATAGTCGCCCAACTGTTTGCTCTTTGAATTATAAAATCTCGAGCACTTGATTATTCCTTCCACACAGTCCTTTTCCTAAAAGAGGAAACATATGGGACTCAGAGGTATAACTTCGATGATGACTGCTTAACCCTTTATATTTTCATAAGAAAAGGTGTAACCCTAGATTGGGAATTATGTTACTTCTACGTGTCTCAGGTCTAATATCATCATTTGGCATGGGCTAGCATTTTGTCTATCATCTAAAATTATTAGTATAATTTAGCTGTTAAAAAACAAAAAGCATAATTAAGAGATACCTGACCATGGGTATTTACTTTCCTTAGAAATAGTACTTCTTCAGATGAACAACATTTTAACTCGAGGGTAGAACCTTTACATCCATTGTTTCAAGTTCATATGAACATTTTCCTGTGATACCTCGAACCTTATGAGGCCCTTCCCAATTTGGACTCAACTTTCTTGCATTTGGTGCTCTTGTGGATTGAAAAACTTTCTTGATATGTAATCCCCAACCTTGAAGTATGTAAGACGAGCTTTCTTATTGTAATATCACTCAATAACTTGTTTTCCGCAGCCATCCTTATCAAAGTTGTTTCTCTCCTTTCTTCAAGGAGATTGAGATTTATCCATAGCTCATCTTCTTTTGAATCTTTGGTTGCTTAGGCGTATCTGGTATTTGGCTCTCATGTTTCAACTAGAATTAAAGCTTTAGCTCCATACACAAGTAAGAATGGTGTCTCTCCTATATTTGTTTTTGATGTTGTTCAGCAAGCCCACAAGACTCTAGGTAGCACCTCTGGCCACTTCCCTTTTGACTCCTCTAGTCTTTTCTTCAAGTTACATATGATAACTTTATATGTTGATTCAGCTTGTCCATTGGCCACTCGATGATAAGGTTTCGAAGTAATTCTTTTAATTTGCTAACTTTGAAAGAATTCAGTGATTGTGCACCTATGAACTGAGAGCCATTATCAAACAGGAACTCTTTTAGAACTCCAAACTGGCATATGATATTTCTGTAGATGAATTCTCTGACCTCTTTTTCTCGTACTTTTTGAAGGCACCTGCTTCTACCCACTTAGTAAAATAATAAGTGAGTACTAATAGAAATTGTACCTTGCCTTTGGCTTGTGGTAGTGGACCCACGATATCCATCCCTCACTTCATAAAAGGCCATGGTGCAACAATCGAATGTAATAACTCTGATGGTCGATGCCTGTTGTTACCATACCTTTGGCACTTGTCACATGTAGCCACAAAATTGCCTGCCTCTTCTTCCATTTTTGGCCAGTAATACCCATCTCTGCTTAAAGTTTTACTAAGGAGCTTCCTTCGTTGTGATTTCCACAATGTTCCTCATGTACTTCCCTCATCACATATTCCATTTGAGAAGGTCAGAAACACCTTGCTAGAGGCCATCGAACATTTTTTTGATATAGATTGTCCCGCTCAAATAGTAACGAACAGCCTTTCGATGAAGTTCTTGAGCCTTTTTCTTATCTTCAGGTAGTTTTTCGTACTATAAAAACTGACAATCTCATTTCTTCAATCCCAAGTTAAACTATTGAAATTTACCTCATTTTTATCTTAGTCGAGTACCGAATGAAACAAATGTATTACAGAATCATTCTCTTCATTTGTCACTTATGCATACAAGATTAGCTAACGTGCCTGTTTTGGCATTCTCATCTCTTGGTATCTAAATAATTTTTCAAGTTTGGAATTGTCTAATTAAATCCCGTGCCTTTTCCAGATATTGTTGCATCCTCGCCTCTCTAGCTATATAAGTCTCATGCATTTGGTTAACTATGGGTTACGAGTCACTTTTGATTATGACCGCTCTATTCCAAGCTTTTCTATACTTATAATCACAACTTCATATTCTGCTTTATTATTAGTAATAGGATTGCATTTTATGGCTTGTCATATAGTCTCTCCCGCAGGAGGGATCAGGACAATTCCCAAACCTGCTCCTTTTATCTTTGAAGAGTCATCGGTAAATAAGGTCCAAGTACCTGGATTAGACCTGTTAAATACCTGCAGTTATTTTTCTGCCTCTGCTACCATCCCTAGGCTAAAATCTGCCACAAAATTTTCTAAAACATGTGACTTTATTGCAATTCTAGGTTGATATGTGATGTCATATTCACTTAATTTTATATCCCATTTGGCTAAACTACCTAATAACTCTTATTTATGCAATATATTACATTAGGGGTAGGCAGTTACAACAGAGATAGGACAACATTGATAATAAGGCCTTAATTTTCTAGATGCCATAATAAATGCTAGTGCAAGTTTTTCTAAATGAGGATATCGAGTTTCAGTATCCAATAAAGACTTGATAACATAGTACATTGGAGATTGTTTACCTTGGTATTCTCAAACTAGTACGACACTTACAGCAACTTCTGAAATACCGAGGTAGATGAGTAGTTTTTGTTCGTCCTTTAGTTTAGCCAGCAATAGTGGGTTTGACAAGTACGCTTTTAAATTTTGAGTGTTTGTTGACATTCTTTTGTCCATTCAAACAGAATTTGCTTTTTCAAGGCTGAAAAGAAAAAAGAAATTCTTTGATAAACCTTTCCAATGCTGCTATTTTACCTGTCAATCACTGCACTTCTTTTTTGCTCGTAAGTATATCTGATATTTCTTCAATAGCCTTAATCTGCGTTAGATTTACCTCAATGCCACGGCTAGAAAAAAGGAACCCCAAGAACTTACCTGACGACATGCCAAATGTACTTTCTTGAGATTTAACTTCATGTTGAATTTGCGGAGAATCTAAAACATATCCGACATGTTTTGAATAGGATCCTCTGATTGTTGTGATTTGACTAGCATATCATCTATATAAACCTCCATGGTTTGTCCTAGATGTTTTTGAAACATCTTGGTCACTAGCCTCTGGTATGTGGCCCAAATATTCTTTAGGCCGAAAGGCATAACTTTATTGCAATAAGTTCCCACATCTGTAATAAAGGAAGTTTTTTCCGCATCTAAAGGATCCATTTTTATCTGGTTATATCCTAACTAGGAATCTAAAAAACTTAATAGCTCATGTCCTGCAACAACATCAATCAGTTGATCTATGTGGGGTAATGACAAAGAATCTTTAGGGCAAACTTTATTCAAATAAGTATAGTCTACACAAACTCGCCACTTACCATTCTTTTTGGGCATACTACAGTGTTAGCTAACTAATTAAGATATTTTATCTTGCGGATAGACCCAATTTATAAGGGCTTGTGTACTCTATCCTGAATCGCATGATTCTTGAAGGACCTTTGCTTCCTTTTTCTTTGTTTGACATGTGGATATGATAGATCTTCATTCAGCTTATGGGTCATTACTCTTGTGGTATACCTATCATATGTAAATGTAACAAAGCAAAGTAATCTTCATTAGCTTTAAAAAATTCAATTAACTTACTTTTCATCTCCGGGCTGAGGTTCATTCCAATGTAGAACTTTTTTCCGGCCAATATACAAAAAAAACCGTAGCTTCCAGTTCCTTGATTGTTGTTCTTATGTTTTCATTTCTTCTGGTTCTTGAATAGTATCAGGCCTTGAGTCTACATATGTTTGTCCGTCTATAGGCGAGGCTTGTTTTGCTAAATCCTCGACTGAATTCTATAATTGCTATTTTTCATCTACAACTTCTCTTTTCACGCTTGAATCTTCCACTGAATTAATGCTTCGGGAAGCCTATTGATCAATACGAATTTGTTGTATTCCTCATTATGAAGGCAACTTGATTACTTGATGTAGGATAGATAGAACAACATCTATTTCATGAATCCACAGTCTGTCGAGAATCATATTATACGCCATGTCCATTTCTATCACTTGAAATTTTGTATCTTTGACTGCTTCTTCTGTGAATGTTGTGAGTATTTTCTCTCCTTTTTGTTACAATGATCGATTTGTCAATACCAGATAAGCTCCAAGCTTTGATTGCCTATTAAGACTCACATCTCTTTAAGTATTCTTCTCTAACTGCCACTTTTCAAATGATCCACGTGTCTTGCTATATCAGCCACACAATTAGTCCCAAGTGTAATATTGATTTTCCGTATTAAATAGAGCACAAAAGGGGGTTATATTCACTATTTCAAAAGGCCCACTCCATTTTGATTTCAACTTGCTCGGAAACATCTAAAACCTGGAATTGAACAATAGCACAAGATCACCTTATTTGAACTCCTTGTTGTGGATGAGCTTTTCATGGATGTACTTCATCTTATCCTTGTAAAGAACAGACTTGTGTAGGCATGATACCGGAATTCATCATGATCATGTTGACGCCCTTACGTTTGTTGCGACATCTCACTAAAGGTTCAACTTTCTATAAGAACACATGGCCTTATGCTCGAGTTCTACCAGGAGATAGCACACGTTCCCAAACACCAATAAATATGGAGACATCAAATTCGGCATCTTGTAGGTCATCCTATAAGCCGAAGGAGCATCATCAAGTTTTCTTGACCAATTTGTCTGGTTGGAATTAACAGTATTTGACAAAATACTCTTGATCTCCGGGTTGGAGACCTCAACTTGCCCGCTTTCTTGAGGATGGTAGGGGTCGATTTTTTGTGAGTGACACCATACTTTGTGAGTAGGGTGTCAAAATTTTGTTTGCCAAAATGCGAACCCCATCACTGATAATGGCACTCAGAGTACCAAAACTTGTAAATATGCTTTTCGTTAAGAATGCCACCGCACTCCTTGCAGCATTGTTGGGCAAAGAAACAGCCTCGACCTACTTGGAAAAATAATCAACCGTGACTAGAATGTAGGTGCTCCCACAAGATCTAACAAACGGACCCATAAAATCAATACCCAACACATCGAAGATGTCTATCTTCAAAATTGTGGTGAGAGGCATTTCATTCTTCTTAGAGATCCCGTTGGCCCTTTGGCGTTCATCAAAATGCTTGACAAGCTCACTAGCATCCTTGTAGAGCATAGGCTAATAAAATCCACAACTTAAAACTTTTGCCGACATTCTTGCTCCACCATGGTAACCACCATATGGTGAAGAGTGGCAAGCCTCAACAATACCCACTTCTTCTTCCTCCAGAACACATTGCCGGATCACACCATCGGTATATATCCCAAAGAGATATGGCTCATCCCAATAATAGTCAAGGAAATTTCGTTAGAGATTGTTCCTTTGCTTAGAAGAGAAATCATTCGAGACGATGCCGCTCAAAAGACAGTTGGCTAAATAGGCAAACCTTAGCATCCCGGTCATTGAAATAGGTAGAAGTTACACTTTGTGAATCATTAATCACAAGGCCGTCATTTGGCCTCCCCTACTCCTCTAATCGGTACAAGTAGTCCGCCACTTGGTTTTCACTACCCTTAAGGTCTTAAATATCTAGATCAAACTCTGGCAATAGAGAATCACCCAACGTATCAACATTGCCTTAGAATCTTTATTGCTCATTAAATATCAAAGTGCAATCACCTTAGTAGCCATCAAATACGGCTGGAACTTCTCCATAACAAAGACAATAGCAATTATCTCCTTTTCAGTCACTGTATAGTTTACTTGGGCAATATTCATGATCTTGCTAGCATAGTACACCGGAGGGAAGATTTTGTTGATTCTTTTACCCAACACCGCTCCAACTGCAACATCACTAGCATCACGCGTGAGTTCAAAAGGCAAGCTTCAATCCGATGTGGTAATAATAGGAGTAGTAATCAACTTGAACATAAGCAACTCGAATGCCTTCATACAATCTTCATTGAAATGGAACTTAGCATCCTTATTCAAAAGTTTGAAAAATAGGTTCACCACTTTGGAAAACTCCTTGATGAATCAGCGATAGAAACCCGAATGACCTAAGAAGATCCTCACTCCATTCACGGATGTAGAGGGAGAGAGTCTGGAGATCACTTACCACGCTTTGAAATTTTGTGGCCTAGGACACTGCCTTCCTCGGCCATGAAGTGACACTTCTCCTAATTCAATGCCAAATTTGTCTCCTCACATCTAAACAATACCCTATCCAAATCGTTTAAACAATATTCAAACGAATTCCCAACCACCAAAATCATCCATAAAGACCTCAAGTATGTCCTCCACCCTGTCAGTGAAAATAGCGATCAGGCACCATTGAAAAGTCACTAGTGCATTACACAACCCAAAAGGCATCCGCGAGAATGTGAAAGTACTATAGGGAAAAGTGAAAGCGGTATTCTCTTGGTCCTCAAAAGAAATAAGGATTTTGCTATAATCAGAGTATCCATCAAAAAAGCAATTAAAAGCACGCCCGGCCAACGTATCAAGTATTTGGTCAATAAATCGAAGCGTTAAATGATCTTTCCGAGTAACTTTGTTGAGCTTCCTATAGTCCATCCACCCAATGATGGTTCTTGTTGGATCAATTCATTCTTGTCATTTGTTATCACAATCATGCCCCATTTCTTCGGGACACATTACACCGGAGAGGTCCACGAGCTATCGAAAATGGGGTAGACAACCAAGCATCTAACCATTCGATTATCTCATTCTTCACGGCCTCTTGCATTACTTCATATAATATTCATTGATGTTCAACGGAAGGTTTTACACCCTCCTCTAAAATAATATTATGCATGCAAAAGGTGGGGCTTATGCCCCGAATATTCACCAAAGTCCAACTAATTCCTCTTTTTCTCCTTTGTATCACCTCCAATATGGACTCTACATGCATGTTATTTAAGAAGGAAAAAAGGATAACTGGTAAAGTAGAAGAAGGGCCAAAGAATTTATACTTGAAGTGCGGGGGCAATGGCTTTAGCTCCAAGGTAGGAGGCTCCTCAATTGAGGGCTTTATTGGAGTAGTCTTCCAATTTTCATGATTCAAAGATATCTTTTGGGGCTCATAAGTGTATGACCCCATGCCTTGCAATGCATTTACACACTCCACACTGCCTTCACTCTCCTCCATATCATCTAGGTGGAGCAAAACGGCTTTTAGTTTATCCTCAACATTAATTGTTGCAGTACCATCATCAACCATCACGTCGGTCACCAAATTCACAAACGAACACACTTCATTACTATTCAGTTGCCTCATTGATTTGCACACATGGAAGACCAGTTTTTCGTCACCCATCCAGAAAGTGAGCTCACCGGCTTCCACATCAACAAGAGACTTCCCTGTAGCAAGGAAAGGTCTACCCAAAATGATAGGCACCTCATAGTCCACTTCACAATCAAAGATCACAAAGTCCATTGGTAGAATGAACTTGTCAACTCGAACCAATACATCATCAATAATACCCAAAGGACTTTTCATTGTTCAATCTGCTATTTGAAACCTTATAGATGTCAATTTTTCTTGACCAATTCCCAAATTTTTGGACACCAAATAGGGCATCAAGTTGATACTTTCCCCGAGATCACATAGTACTTTGGCAAAATTGGCACTCCCAATAGTGCAAGGGACTATGAAAGAACCCGGATCTTCCAACTTTGTAGCCAGTAAGTGCATAATAGCACTCACTTGATGAGTCATCTTGATGGTCTCACAATTCATTGATCTTTTCTTGGTTACCAAATCCTTCATGAATTTTGTATATCCCGACATTTGTTCCAATGCGTCAACCTATGGCACATTAATCGATAAACATTTCATCATATCAATAAACTTTTTGAATTAGTTCTCACTTTTTGTTTTGCAAGCCTTTTGAGGGTATGGAGGAGGAGACCTTGGTGTTTATGCCTTAGCATTTGGCACTACCGGTTCTATCATGTCAATCATGTCTTCCATAGACTGGTTCACCTCTTCATATAACTCCTCCACACTTTCATCTATATCAATTCTCACCTTCTCATAAGCTTGAACCACATTGCTTGGGATTTCATCTCCTTGAACCATAACATCTTCATCCATAATCCTTCTTTGATTTGAGGTGGTAGTATCTCCACCTTTTCAACTTCTAGTAGTCACATCCATAGAATGTCCCGTATTATTCCCACTCTTCGGATTCACCATTGTGTCACTAGGTAGCGTCGCATTAGGACGATTGTTCAACGCTCGTGAGATTTGGCCGAATTGAACCTCCAAATTCCGAATAGAAGTGTTATGCGAGACTATTTAAGCAATGGAGTCTGCGTTCTTCTCCATCATCTGTTTAAACGTGCTTTCAATTCTACCCATCTCATTGGGAGAGAAGCTTGAGCCTTGATAAGGATAGGGAGGTGGAATGATTGGTTTTTGGAACATTGGGGGTCTTTGGAAACCCGACCCCCGATTGTTGTTATTGTGCCACCCTCCTAGGTTATTTCCTCCCTAATTTCTTTGTTTGTTGCCACCCTAATTTCCTTGATTTCTTAAATTGTTCCAATTTCTTTGATTAGAATTACCACCACTCCAATTGCCTTGGTGGTTTTGGTTATTCGAATTACCTTGGTTCCCTTGTAACCTCCATTATTGTTGATTTTTCCTTGAGCATTGTTTCTTTGACCTTGAAAATTTTTGACACATTGAACTTCTTCATCTTGCTCATTGAACTCATCTTGATCATAACCACTATCATCTTGCAGAAATTGTTCTGGACGGTTTTGCATTTGTTGAATTTTTTGTCGTCTCTTGATTACCATCATATTCACTTCTTCTATTGCATTCACTTGTTTCGGACCTTGAACTTGTTGAAGCTGAGATTTGGCCAATTGGTTCATTGGTGGTTTTCAACTTGGCAATAGCTTGCCCATGATCATGTATCTCTTTGTGTAGGTGAATAACATTAGGGTCTCCTTGTGGAACATTTTCTCTACTTTGCCATGCCGAAGAGGTATCCGCCATCTCATCAAGAATTTCACAAGCTTCAGCATACGGCATGTTCATGAAATTTCCCACAGCGAGTTGGTAAACCACACAATGGTTTGTTCTGTTGATACCTTTATAGAAGGTCTGTTGGATCATAGGCTCGATCATATCATTGTTCGGGCACTCTTTAACCATGGTACAATATCCCTCCCAAATCTTGTGTAATGGCTCATTGGGTTCTCGCTTGAATGCAAGAATCTCATCCCGAAGAGTCGCCATATGTCTCAGAGAGAAGAATTAAGAGATAAACTTCTCTACGTACTCATCCCAAGTGTGGATGGAATGATTGGGCAATCTCTCTAACCGCAATGCATTTTCGGAGACATTGGTTCGCTTGCTCCCCCAACAAGTATCGATGATCCCCTTGACATGCTTGTAAGAATTTTGACTCGAAGCCTCGGTGAAGAATCCCCATTGCTCAAGTAATGTAAGCATCACGTTAGTGATTTAGAAATTTCCCGCCCTAATGCGGGGCGGGACAATAGCACTTGCATAACCCTCGTTCGATAGTTGTCGGTGTGTTGCTGCTCTTAGTGGAGGTGGGGAGGGAAGGATACATTATCGTGAGGCATGCGGCCTCGTCTATTAGCTTGAGGTTCAAGAGGAACCTCATCCACTGCATCATTGTCCACTTCCTCCTCCAATGGCACATTTCCAATGGGATCATTGTTGACAGCCATGATGTACCTAAAATTAATTCAAACACAAAATTAGTGACTCGGAAGAAAAGAAAGAAAAAATACTTAAAAACCTAGATATATAGCTAAATCTGCTTAACTTTTTAACAACATTGCCAAATTTTGATCTTGCCCAAACTCACACCATAATTAGGTTGTGAGGCAGTCGAAGCAATAATAAATCCCAACACAGGAAGGGATCGATTCTTCGGGGAGTTATATATGGAATTAGGTATATAAATAGAGTAAATATATGATGTGCCTCAATTTGTACTTCCACATATTCATGTTGGTTGTTCTATTTCTACTTTTAACTAATGATTTCAAATAATAAACTAGAAGACAATTTTTTTGGTTTTGATTTTTTCTTAAATGATAAAAGAATCTAATGTCTTCACTTCCACCTGGGTAGTTACCTAATGGGTTGTAAACTATAGGGCAAGTTTGATTTATCTGGATCGTGGTATAGCAATCACACACAATTGCTCACTTTATACCTCTCGGTAGTTTGAGTGATTTAATTCAATTTAACTTTCTCAAGACCAAATGTGTATAGCACAAATCAAGTGATGTATGCTCAAGTTGGGTCTTACTATCTCTAGATTGGACCCTTTAATTGGGGTTATCAATTTCTTGAGTTCACCCAATTCCTTGTTAGCCATGTTTTCCTAAGCCTAGTCTCTCTTTCTCAAGCAAAGACTAGGTCAATTAGGTATGAATTAATATTTACAACCATTAATACTACAAATTAAACATTAACTAGGCTAAATATCACTAACTCAATCACAAACAAGACCTAAAATTAAATACACATTAAGTAACCACACTAGGGTTGAGCCACAACCCTAACTAAAGATCTACCTACTCATAAAAAATGAAGAAAGGCAAGAAGAAATTAAGATATATTGCACAATAATCGATTAAATAAAGAGAATCTAATGTTTAGAAGTCAAACTAGTACAATATTATTCAAAGAAGTAAAGAATACAGCTCAGGTGCACATTTACAAACTAAATTTAACCTAAAAATAAAAGAAATTCTATTTATACTAAGCTGAAAATATCTGACATAAATGCATATGCGAAGGTTGTGCGGCCGCATAATTCTAGTGTCGTCCGTACAATGGGCTTCTACGGTCGCACAATTATCGTGCGGTTAACAATCTTGGGAATTTGGACTTGAAATTTCATGCTTCTAAGGTCCACATAAAAATGGGTGCGGCCACAATTAGGAATATGCATATGCAAAAAAAGTGATGCGGTTCGTACTCCTTTACTTTCTAGCTCTCTGAATCTTCAATTCGGTCCGCATAAGTGGCCGCAAAATTTTAGTACGGTCTGCACTCCCTGAGCTGGCCAAAACACCACTCTTTGAATCCCTCATTTGCGGCTGCATTAGAATTGTACGGTCCGCACTGCTAGCCTTTTTTGCCTGGTTTTGGTTCATGTTCACTTTTGACTTCTTTGGCTCGTTTGCCAATGTTCCTACAAGTAAGCACATTTAATTAGTTTTCAAGAATATCTTAAACATTTTTGAGCTAAAATACAAGTAAAGGAGAGCAAATAAGCAATTAAAATCCCTACTTATTATCGCCTCTAAACTCTATCCTCTTCCTCTTTATCAGCGGGGCTACTTCCCTATCACTGGGTAACTACTCGTTCACCAAGTTCAACACATGGGAAGTAGAAATCCCCACTGGTGAAGCAGCTGTTCGACGGCTAGATCTACGTAAATCTGGGGTTGGGAAGGAGCCGCAGTCTAAATAGGTTCACCTATGATTGTAGCAAGCAACGACCATATAGAAGCACCCAACTGGCAAAAAGCAAAAAGCGAGGGTAGGAGATTTTTTCTTTGTTGAAGCACCCCGACCTAATACCAAAGAAATTCAGTTTAAAGAAAAGAAAGAAAAAATAAACTGAATTAACAAGGAATCAATTAAGGACTAAATTGGAAACTCACTAGTCGTAGAGGGCCCACGACCAAACTTCTTGTGGAATAAAGACCACTCACGAAACCCCACTGCATCGAAAAATCTTACTCACTCGGTCTCGAAAGTCAGGTACCAATGTGGGAGGCTCTCTTTCGGCTACATAGAATGAGAAAAAAATCAGTTAAGCAGGCGACAAAATAAAACAAAACAAGATGAGAAACCGATTGAAAGAGGTACTTACGAGCAAAGTTCCACACTTCGGGGAATCTGATGGGGTTTGCCACCACATGCTCGATTTTAACATAGAAAAAGTGGAAATATAAATAACGGTTGGCCTTGTCCTCCATCTTCACGATTAACCCTTGTCCCATGATGGCGAAGGTGTAACAGCATACCTCTGAGGAAGTGTGGTGCTAAGAGGTGTAAGAGGTGATGAATAGATACCCCACGGTTGGCCAAATCCGTTTACTTTGTCAGCATCAAAAAAAGCTTGTAGGTGTACGGGAAGAGCTCGGTCAGGCAGACCTAATAATATCGGTAAAATTCCTCTACCATCAGAAGAAGATGAAGAGAGTACGCCCACTCAAAATGCGTACGCGTAAAATGCACAGTACCCCCCCTTTGGAATTGAACCACGTCATCACCAGCCCGAAGCAGGTCGATATGTTCTTCCAAGGCGGCTGCATCAAGTTCAGAGAGTACGGGCTCAGGTTTTTCTAGCACAAATTTTGAGAAATTTGACCTAGCCTTGTCATTGAGAGGAATAATCTTATCCGCGATGGGAAAGCCTTCGTTTTTGGCACTTCCGGCAACATCATCTTTATGAGGGGGAATCCTCACTGATAATGACATCGATTCAGATGAAACATCATAGACATGGGAGGTTGTGACCATCTCTTGTTAGTCGTAGGTATTAAGAATATAGTCTCAAAGAGAAGTAGAAAATTGCATAAATCATTTGAATCATACAGTGCAAAATCAAAAACACAAGAAGGAGAAGAAAGTGCGGAAGAGTGAAAGCTTAGAAAAATGAAGAATATAAATATTAGCTCAAGGAGATCTCCACCACTATTTATAAGAGAACAATTACCCGAATCGAGAACACCAACCGTCATATGCACGAGAATCAAAATAGCAGGGGCACGAAAAATGATGCAGTGTGTTGGAAAGACGTGTAATGATAATGCCTACAGTGGTGATGTCACTCTAAGCTGACGTCACGACGAGTTATGGTTCTCGAAGCCACTTTATCACCTTGTACACACCCCTTCCGTTTGATGTCCTCCATCTGAATTCCCTAAGCATAGCCGGCAAATTCCGCTCAGCGAGGTCAACCAAAGGTCGACCTCGATAAGCGGACGGACTAATTGTATGGATCAAAATCATATTGAGGATTTTGTCAAGCAGAAAAGTGTTGAAACACGTTCTCAAGGCACTAAACTAAACGTGTGTTCATATTTTTAGGTTTTGATAAATGACAAATGATGCGCAATTGACATATGACGAGGTCCAAGCACAAGCACGCAAATGTCACGTAACGAAGTTCAAGCACAAGACAAACAAAGATCAAGATTAAATAAAGTTATACATGAGTCGCTCTTTAATTGTGATCTTGATCCGACAATTTAACTCAAGACTTGGCATCTCTCGTAAAAACATTTTTATCAAATCATGCATATTTAATTTAGAGCAAAATGATTTTAAATCATGCATATTTATTTTAGCAAAATGATTTTTAAACATGCCTCTAAAATCTGGACAAAG
The DNA here is from genome assembly GCA_034376525.1 of Nicotiana benthamiana. Lineage (NCBI taxonomy): Eukaryota > Viridiplantae > Streptophyta > Magnoliopsida > Solanales > Solanaceae > Nicotiana > Nicotiana benthamiana. Next base: position 30,015,863 of record CM067326.1, read on the forward strand.
ATAATCGATTATGTACTTATGATAATCGATTATGTTAAGGCAGTGTCCATCAGATTTTTGAAATCTGCATGACAATCAATTGTGTACCTTATGACAATTGATTGTGTTGAGGCAGTGTCTATCAGATTTTTCAAAGATACAAAATAATCGATTGTGAACCTTATGACAATCGATTGTGTTGAGGCAGTGTCTATTAGATTTTTCAAGACTGAAAAATAATCGATTGTCCATATAGCATAATCGATTATATAAATGACCGTTGCCAAAATATTTTCAAACTCCGTCAGATAATCGATTATAGGATTTTAATAGTCGATTGTTTGAAGTAAAATCTGAAAAAGATTTTTTGAACGTTGCCAAGTAATCGATTGTATATTTCTGCTAATCGATTGTGTGAAGTCAAATCTGAAAAAGATTTTTTGAACGTTGCCAAATCGATTGTATATTTCTGATAATCGATTGTTTTAAGTAAAATCTGGAAATGATTTATTGAACGTTGCCAGTAATCGATTATACGTCTTTGATAATCAATTATGCTGCGTAAAATCTGGGAATCATTTTTGGAACGATTGGAAAACAATCGATTGTGCCAATTAGACAATCGATTGTCGTAGCACAAAATCAGCAATTCTTAATTGGCAATTAGGCAACGGTTATGCATGTTTTTAACACTATAAATACATCTTCAAATCAGTCTTCTAAACACAACAATTGATCATATTATTGCTAAAGCTTGCATACTCTCTTATTCATCATTTTCTATACATTACATAAGTTTTTGAGAGCAAAATTCTTGACGAAAGTTGTTGCGTTCTTGAGCGTATTTATTTTACTCATATCTACTCTTAAGGAGAGTCTTGTTTTGAGTGCAAAGTGTTTTTATACACTTGAAGGGAAGTGTTAATCCCTTGTATTGTAAGAAGGAACGTTGTGATTCCTTTGGTTGAAGTCTTGAAGTGTTGTATCTTCGAGCAAAGGTTGTTGAGGCTTGTGTGACTCAAGTTCTCAGTTTGTTTCGGTTTGTTAAGCACCCGTAAGCTTAACGAAGTTAGTGGAAATCTCGAGAGAGTCTCTCGGGGACTGGACTAGCCACGTGTTGTGGTGAACCAGGATAACAGCGGTGCGTTCGTTCCTTATTATTTACTTATCGCACTTATTTCATTCCTGCAATTTTTAAATTCCGCAAGTTTACGCTGTTTTTTATTATAACGCTATTCACCCCCCTCTAGCGTTAAGCGTATATTCTAACAATTGGCATCAGAGCCCAACTCTTTGAAAAACTTAACCGTTTGAGAGAAACTATCCATGGCTTCTACTCGTGATTCTTTTGCAGGAATATGTGAAGGACAATGCTCCACCCGACCACCACTATTCGATGGCACAAACTATACGTACTGGAAGGAAAGGATTAGAATATTCATTCAATCGAATAGCTTTCATCTGTGGAAGGTTATAATGAAGGGAGAACAAATTCCAACCAAAAAGGTTGAAAACGAATGGGTTCTAAAATCCGAAGATGAATACGATGCGGATGATATCCGAAAAGTGCAGAACAACACTAAAGCCATCAACTTATTATATTGTGCTGTAGACGTTGATGATTACAGAAAAATATCATGTTGCACAACGGCGAAGCAAATGTGGGATAAGCTGGAAATCACGTACGAAGGTACGGACCAGGTAAGAGAGGCTAAAGTTGATTTTCTAACCCATGCATATGAACTGTTTCACATGAAGGAAGGCGAAAGGGTCGATGACATGTTCGAACGATTTTCAAAAATCGTTAATGACTTACATTCTCTTAAGAAGACCTTCACGGATAAGGAACTTGTCCGAAAAATTCTCCGAAGTCTCACTCCGGAATGGCGCTCCAAGGCCGACGCGATTCAAGAGTCTATTGGCATTTCAAATGTCACCATCGACGGATTAAGAGGTAACCTTAAAACTTATGAATCTACTATACTTAACCCTCTTGTTAATGATCAAAGGAAACAAAGAATCGCCCTCAAGGCAAGCACAAGCCAACCTCAAAATAACGAGGACGGAGATAACGAGTTTGGACTCGTTATTAAGAGATTTCAAAAGTTCATGCGAAAAGAGTATGAATGAAAAGGCAAACAACAAAGAGATCAAGTAAAGTGCTATGGGTGCGGCGAAATCGGGCACATTAAATCAAATTGCCCAAATGTCAAAAAGGAGAAGAAACCCTTCAAGAAACAACGAGCATACATATCTTGGGGAGGCGACTCCGGAGACGAGTCGAGTGAGGAAAAAGAAGACGAAACCGCAAATCTTTGTCTCATGGCTCACGAAAACAATCAAGAAGAGGTATGTCAAATTTCTTCCAAAAACTTCTATTCTCTTGAGGAAATGCAAAATGCCTTTGATGAGTTGTATAGTGAATTCATTAAAGCTTCCAAAACTGTTAAGAACATTAAGGAAAATGCTACTTTGAAAGAAAAAGATTTTGAAAAACAACTCTCTTTGAAAGAAAAGGATTTGGAAAACTGATTTTGGAAAATGAGAAGTTGAAAGAAGAAAACAATTTTTTCGGCAAAAGAAGCGCCGACAAACCCCGAGAGTTCTAGTAAAAATTATACTTCTTGCATGCTTCTAAAAGATGAGGTAGAAAGACTTAAGGGCACCTTAGATAAGTTCAATTATTCTCATAAAAATTTGAATGAAGTTCTTGTTAATTTGAAATCGACCAAACATGGGATAGGTTTTAAAAACGAGCCTAAAGAAAAAGTTGAAGCCAAGCCCCAACCACCTAAGGCTCAACCTAGGACAAATAAAACAAATGTTCATCCTAGAGATAACAATCCTAGAATCAACACGCATGCTAGACCAAACACTAGAAGAAACTTTGAACATTTTAGGACACCTAGAAATGGCCATCAACCTAGAAATAACTATTCTAGAAATGATGCATATCCTAGACCAAACACTAGAAGAAACGTTGAACATTTTAGGACACCTAGAAATGGCTTTCAACCTAGAAATAACTATTCTAGAAATGCTGCATATCCTAGAACAAATAGTAGGAGAAATGATTTTCATGAAATACGCAATAGTCATATTGTCGAAAATAGAGTAAACAAATTTCGTCCGTCCAACTACTATCAACCTAGACGAATGCATAATCCTAATGTCATTTGTCATTATTGCAATCGAATTGGACATATTGCTCCTTCTTGCTTCACTAGACATAGACACTTAATTGCATGTCAAGCACAACAGCATGTTACACCTAACTCTCAAGGACCCAAAACAGCTTGGGTACCAAAGACTCATTAATTTGTCTTGTAGGTATGTTTGAAGGGATCAAGTGTACTTTGGTACCTTGATAGTGGATGCTCCAAACACATGACCGGAGACGAATCCAAGTTCCTTCAACTAGAACACAAGGAAGGAGGAAGCGTTATTTTTTGAGATAACAACAAGGGAAAAATTATCGGCATTGGATCGGTCGGTAAGGATGAACCTTCTTCCATTAAGCATATATTGCTAGTTAAAGGTCTAAAACATAACCTCTTGAGCATAAGTCAATTATGTGACAAGGGAAATCTTGTTTTATTTGATTCGGATGAATGCTTAGTTTTTCGCCGTAGCGATTTTAAAATTATCCTTCGTGGTTTTAGAATGGATAACATCTATATGGTTGATCTCGAAAATTCTTCATCTGAGTATGTGAATTGTCTTATGAGCAAAGAAGATGATATGTGGTTATGGCATCGTAGAGTAGCTCACATCAACATGCATCTTTTAAACAAATTGGTTTCACAAAATTTAGTTATTGGTCTTCCAAATTTGAAATTTGAAAAAGACTCCATTTGCGATTCTTGTCAAAAAGGGAAGCAAACAAAAGCATCTTTTAAATCGAAAAATATTTTTTCAACTACTAGACCATTGCAACTTTTTCACATGGACCTTTTTGGACCATCTCGCATTGAAAGTCTCGGTAGAAATCGTTATGCTTTTGTTATTGTTGATGATTATTCTAGATTTACATGGACACTATTTCTTGCTCATAAAAGTGAAGCTTTTCATAATTTTAAATTTTTTCTTAAACGTGTTCAAAATGAAAAGGACACAACCGTCACTTCAATAAGAAGTGATCATGGGAGAGAGTTCGATCACAATCTCTTCGCTGATTTTTGTGACGAACTCGGTATCGAGCACACCTTCTCTGCTCCACGCACACCACAACAGAATGGAGTGGTGGAAAGGAAAATAGGTGTCTCGAAGAGATGACTAGAACCATGCTCGATGAGGCTAAGATTCCCAAACATTTTTGGGCGGATGCCATGAGTACCACATGCTACGTTTTAAACAGAGTAGTCATAAGGCCAATACTCATGAAAACTCCCTACGAACTCTACAAGGGAAGGAAACCAAATATCTCCCATCTTAGAGTATTCGGTTGTAAATGTTTTATTCATAACAATGGTAAAGATAATTTGGGAAAGTTTGATGCCAAATCCGATGAAGGAATTTTTATTAGTTATTCTTCACGTAGCAAAGCATATAGAGTATTCAATAATAGAACCGAAACTGTGGAGGAATTCCCTCATATTATGTTTTCCGAAAATAATGCTCGCTTGGCGAGAAAGGATTCTGGTTCTGAACTTGCAGGTAGGTTAAACTCAATGAGTCCTCAAGACAAAGTACAAGAGGAAACTCCTAAGGAAATTGAAGATGAAATCTTGGAACAATTATCGGAGGAAGCGCCAAAACTGGAAAAAGAAATGAAACTGCCTAACGCGTGGAGGACAATCAAAGACCATCCTCTCGAACAGGTAATTGGCGACATTGAACAACAGGTAAGTACTCGAAACACTCTTAAGAACACCTTAGGAGATACTGCTTTCGTTTCTCAAATTGAACCTTCAACCATCTCCGAAGCAATTGGGGATGAATTTTGGACCTTGGCAATGCAAGAGGAGCTTAACCAATTTAAACGAAATGATGTTTGGGATTTGGTGCCAAGACCCGAAAATCATACCATAATTGGTACGAAATGGGTTTTTTCGAAACAAACTAGATGAAAATGGCGTAATCACTAGAAACAAAGCTAGGCTTGTAGCAAAAGGCTATAATCAAGAAGAGGGAATTGACTATGAAGAAACATATGCACCCGTAGCAAGGTTAGAAGCTATTCGTTTATTGCTTGCTTTTGCCTCTTCTATGAATTTCAATTTATATCAAATGGATGTAAAAAGCGCTTTTCTAAATGGTGTTATTCAAGAAGAAGTTTATGTAGAACAACCCCCGGGCTTTGAAGATTTTAAATCTCCAAATCATATTTTCAAACTTAAAAAGGCGCTTTATGGTCTCAAACAAGCTCCCCGAGCTTGGTATGAACGATTGAGCAAATTTCTTTTGGAAAATGAATTCATTAGGGGGAAAGTTGACACCACTCTATTTGTTAAGCATAAAAACAATGATATTTTATTAGTTCAAATCTATGTGGATGATATTATTTTTGGTGCTACTAACAATGCTTTGTGCAAGGAATTTTCTGATTTAATGACAAGCGAATTTGAAATGTCTATGATGGGTGAGCTAACCTTCTTTTTGGGGCTGCAAGTAAAGCAAATGAAAGAAGGAACCTTCATTTGTCAAGCTAAATATTGCAAAGAATTGCTAAAACGATTTGAAATGAGCAACGCAAAAGCAATGGCCACTCCCATGAGCACATCCGACCATCTAGACAAAGACGAGAAAGGTAAGAAAGTCGACACCAAGAAGTATCGAGTATGATTGGATCTCTCCTTTATCTTACTGCTAGTAGACCGGACATCATGTTTAGCGTGTGCTTATGCGCTCGTTATCAATCATGTCCTAAGGAGTCTCACCTAACTGCGGTGAAACGGATATTGAAGTATCTTGTTGGTACTGTAAATGTGGGTCTATGGTACCCCAAAGGTTCTTCATGCCAACTTGTTGGTTCCGACTCCGATTTTGCTGGATGCAAATTGGACCGCAAGAGCACTAGTGGCACTTGCCATTTGCTCGGTAGCTCTCTAGTTTCTTGGATTAGCAAGAAACAAGTAAGTGTTGCATTGTCCATAACTGAGGCTGAATATGTAGCCGCGGGGAGTTGTTGCGCTCAAATCCTTTGGATGAAACAGCAACTCTTGGACTATGGCCTAAGTATCGATCATATCCCTCTTAGATGTGATAATACTAGCTCCATATGCTTGACGAAGAACCCCGTTCTTCATTCAAGAACAAAACACATTGAAATTAGGCATCATTTTATAAGAGATCACGTTCTCAAAGGTGATGTCGAAATTGAATTGGTTGAAACCAAAGATCAATTGGCCGACATCTTCAAAAAACCTTTAGAGAAAGAGTCCTTCTTCCGAATTCGTAGTGAACTCGGGATTCTTGACTCCACATTGATCTAAGTCATGCATTGCATTTTCCCTTTCACATGATTATTAACTTGAGCGTCGGAGGCGTCTAACGTATTTTTGCAGGTATCGCCCTAAAAGCAGGGGGAATTAAAGACTGGTGCAGAATAATCGATTCCTCTTTAGAATAATCGATTTCTCTTTAGTATATAATCGATTATCAAGTATCAATAATCGATTATGTTGACATTATTTGCTTTATTATCCCTTTTTATGAAGTTGAAATTTTTGTTAATCAATAAACATGTTATTACTTATTTACCAATTTTTTTGCTAATGTCAAAAGGGGGAAGAATAAGGGCTATGCACTTAATATTTATTCGCATAAATTGAGGGGGAATTCATATGTTGAGGGGGAACTAATTGTATATATATATATATATATATATATATATATATATATATATATATATATATATATATATATATATATATATATATATATATATATATATATATATATATATATATATATATATATATATATATATATATACATACATACTTGTCTTGGATCGTCACTATAAATTACCTAATATGCATATCCCGATTAAGGTTTGCCATTATCAAAAAGGGGGAAATTGTTGAAACACGTTCTCAAGGCACTAAACTAAACGTGTGTTCATATTTGTAGGTTTTGATAAAAGATAAACGATGCGCAATTGACATATGACGAGGTCCAAGCACAAGGACGCAAATGTCACGTAACGAAGTTCAAGCACAAGACAAACAAAGATCAAGATTAAACAAAGTTATACATGAGTCGCTCTTTAATTGTGATCTTGATCCGACAATTTAACTCAAGACTTGGCTTCTCTCGTAAAAACATTTTTATCAAATCATGCATATTTAATTTAGAGCAAAATAATTTTAAATCATGCATATTTATTTTAGCAAAATGATTTTTAAACATGCCTCTAAAATCTGGACAAAGATAATCGATTATGTACTTATGATAATCGATTATGTTAAGGCAGTGTCCATGAGATTTTTGAAATCTGCATGACAATCGATTGTGTACCTTATGACAATCGATTGTGTTGAGGCAGTGTCTATCAGATTTTTCAAAGATACAAAATAATCGATTGTGAACCTTATGACAATCGATTGTGTTGAGGCAGTGTCTATTAGATTTTTCAAGACTGAAAAATAATCGATTGTCCATATAGCATAATCGATTATATAAATGACCGTTGCCAAAATATTTTCAAACTCCGTCAGATAATCGATTATAGGATTTTAATAGTCGATTGTTTGAAGTAAAATCTGAAAAAGATTTTTTGAACGTTGCCAAGTAATCGATTGTATATTTCTGATAATCGATTGTGTGAAGTAAAATCTGAAAAAGATTTTTTGAACGTTGCAAAGTAATCGATTGTATATTTCTGATAATCGATTGTTTTAAGTAAAATCTGGAAATGATTTTTTGAACGTTTGCCAGTAATCGATTATACGTCTTAGATAATCGATTATGCTGCGTAAAATCTGAGAATGATTTTTGGAACGATTGGAAAACAATCGATTGTGCCAATTAGACAATCGATTGTCGTAGCACAAAATTAGCAATTCTTAATTGGCAATTAGGCAACGGTTATGCATGTTTTTAACACTATAATACATCTTCAAATCAGCCTTCTAAATACAACAACTGATCATATTATTGCTAAAGCTCGCATACTCTCTTATTCATCATTTTCCATTCATTACATAAGTTTTTGAGAGCCAAATTCTTGACGGAAGTTGTTGCGTTCTTGAGCGTATTTATTTTACTCATATCTACTCTTAAGGAGAGTCTTGTTTTGAGTGCAAAGTGTTTTTATACACTTGAAGAGAAGTGTTAATCCCTTGTATTGTAAGAAGGAACGTTGTGATTCCTTTGGTTGAAGTCTTGAAGTGTTGTATCTTCGAGCAAAGGTTGTTGAGGCTTGTGTGACTCAAGTTCTCAGTTTGTAACGGTTTGTTAAGCACCTGTAAGCTTAACGAAGTTAGTGGAAATCTCGAGAGAGTCTTTCGGGGACTGGACTAGCCACGGGTTGTGGTGAACCAGGATAACATCGGTGCGTTCGTTCCTTATTATTTACTTATCGCACTTATTTCATTCCTGCAATTTTTAAATTTCGCAAGTTTATGCTGTTTTTTATTATAACGATGTTCACCCCCCTCTAGCGTTAAGCGTATATTCTAACAAAAAGGAACGATGAAAGCAACACGTAAACTATTATGAGTGGCATGGTCGTGGTAGACCAGTAACCGTATGCATCGAATAGCTCAGCGACCAACTGTGGTCGAGGTCGAGTAGAAAGATTAGAAATAACGTCTAGTTTTGTATTGGGATCTTCAGAGAGAATATTCTCTCTCTGTACACTTTTGGGGATATTTGAATATATCCCATATAAATAGAAAGAGAAAAAGGAAAAGAAGGGGGTAAGATTCTAGAGACAAAAACTCTTATGAAAAATTGAATCTAAGAGAAATACAAAAATTACCTTTCCATAAAGATTCGATCTGTTGTTTGTCCTACATTCCCTGCATCAAATCCAAGAAAATCCCCTATATTCCCATAGTCATTTGTCTTATATCATTGTAAGAGGGAAGAATCATCTACCTCATTCAATATTGGGTGAATCACTCTCTCCATTTACATTTATTGCCATTTAATGTATTTATTGCTTATCATTATTCCCTCACTCACTCATAACAGCGCCGTTTAATACCCATTGTATTAAATAGGTTTAAATACAATTCCACGTTCATATAAACATGTTTCAGATTTAGACTTTATTATGTTTAACTAGGATTTATCCAAAAAAAATTTAGTTTTTCAATACACTAGGCAAGCGCCTAGTGCTAGATTTTTATTTAAAACTGAAAGGAAATTACAAACACTTAGGAAAAGTACAAATAAGGGGGACATTAGCACCGGTATTGTTAAACACAAACCGGGCTAACCTTACCGTGCTAATCCTATTGAGGCTTGGCAACCTTACTTATTAACAAGAATGCATAAAATAAGAACTTGACACGACTAAATATTTTATGATCATCACAGAGTTTATAACATAATCTGTGATGAGATTGCAAATCAGGATACTAACAAAGTGGTAGAATAATATGTAGTACACAGTTGATTGTTGTCCCTTATTTCCCAATCTTGTATACTCTTGAAGATGTATTTCTATTTCATTCTCCTCTAACTTGTTCAATAAGTATTGAAGACTCATATTTTATTTTTTGAACGGTTGGACTTTGATGACGAAATTGTAGTAGCCTGCTTTTGTTTGGCTGCTCTCATTGGAATTTGCCTAACATTTGGTTTCTTGTCGGACCATGTTGCATTTTTCATCAAGATAGCACCTGACTTACTCGTTCCAATGTGGCCATTCGCAATGTTTGGTGGTGTATCTAGGAAGTGGATGCATGTGAATATAGTGGACTTACTTGGAATGAAATCTGGAGCCTCCCACTTGATCTTTGATTTTCCCTTTAAAGAGTTTTCAAGATATGGACTTTGAATTTCATCCTTGATTACTCTTTCGACTAGATGATTTTCGAAAAGAAAGAGTTGTTTCAGCGTATTTTCCCGCTCCCTTTTCAAATTTGCAAAAAAATGTCGATGATCTTTCCACTTAGAGACATCACCAACAGTTATATCTTTAGTAGTAGTCATACTAAGTTGAGTTTGATCCCTTTCATTCACATTATCCTGGTAATTACATCCAGTTAAATGTCGATCCTCAGGACATCTAGGAACTGCATCAACTGCCTGTGTTGACTTCTCATGTGGTTCACAGTCTTCTCCTGTACTGTCTTCATCGAACAGTCCTTCTCTCCAGGGCTCTTCATCGTCGTATTCTTGTTGGTCTTTCCACAGTTTTGATTTAATGACCATGTCCCTTATCTTAACAGGTGGAGCAATATGGTTCTTGGCAGGCTGCAAATTCTGTCCAGTGCTAGTTCCATATTCGTTGTTAACATTGGAGAGTGCAGAGAATGAATTTCTAATTGTATTTGAAGCTGGACTGTTCTCTGTGCTTTGCATTTTGTTTTTGAATTTTGGAGATGACTCTCTGTTGGACTTCGATGAGCATTTATTTGCAGTATGTTGTGCAACTTTAAAGTTTTGTTGATTATCATTTATTTGCAGGATTTATCCAATTATTTTCTTATTCAATTAGTTTAACAAAAAAATTCATATTTTTGGTTAAACCTTTTGAATATCTCCGCATAAAATCGCATTAATTTGTACAATATTTGGTTAGAATTGAGGAGTTTTAATCTTCACGTAAAATTATATGGTGTTTTCATTGTTCCTTTTGGATTTCCTAAAAAAACATGCATAACTTATGTCAAGTGTGTGTATAATGCTGAATGGTGGACTCACCAAACCTTTTCCTGCTAGAAGACGTATTAGACAAGGGGATCCTATGTCTCCTTATCTATTTGTCCTTGCTATGGAGTACTTAAACAGAATATTGCTCAGTTGCATAGGAATGGTGATTTTAATTTCCATCCCAGATGTAGGAAACTTGATTATGCCCATATATGCTTTGCAGATGATCTGTTATTGTTCTGTCGAGCTGACTACATATGTGTTCAAATATTGCATTCAGCATTTCTTGCTTTTTCTGCAGCATCTGGTCTATCTGCTAACAACACTAAAAGTGCTGTGTACCTGGCTGGAATACATCAGACAGATAAAGAAGCTATCCTTGAAGCATTGGGATTCAGTGGGACAACTCCCCTTCAGATACTTAGGCATCCCTCTCCATTCAAAGAAACTCAATATTCATCACTACATGCCACTGATTGAAAGAATTACTGATAGAATTACTTGCTGGTCTGCCAAGCTGTTGTCTTATGCAGGTAGGAGTCAGCTTATAAATCAGTAATATTTGGGATCCAAACCTATTAGGCACAGATATTTATCTTGCCTAAAAAGGTGATCAAAGTAATTGAAACTGTTTGTAGATCCTTTCTCTGGACTGGCAATGCAACAGTGTCAAGAAGATCTTTGGTAGCTTGGAACAGGATTTGCAGACCAATCACTGCTGGCGGTCTCAATATTATTGACATACAGATTTGGAATAAGGCTGCTATATCCAAACTGTTATGGGATTTAGCAAGGAAAAAAGATTGTGTATGGATTAAATGGATCCATTACTACTATATAAAGAGTAGTGCAATTGATGTTATGAATACTCCCAAGAATGCTTCTTGGGTAGTTAGGAAGATTATTGAATGCAGAACCCCTCTAATGTCTGATAATAGATTGCATGGGGATCTCATGAACAGACTGGCAGGTATGTGCAGATCAGGAAAATTTCAGATTCATTCCCTTTATCACTCTATGCTTCCAGCCTTCCCTAGGATGTAATGGAAGAACCTTATGGTGACTAAAAATGTCTTTCCAAGGCATCTGTTCACTACATGGTTAGCTGCTCAGGGTCGACTTCCCACTGTTGATAGACTATTGAAATTTGGAGTTAGTGTGGAGGAGCAGTGTATGTTCTGTCATCAAGCTGTAGAAGAGTTTGACCATCTTTACTTCACCTGTCCAGTTACTAGGAATCTTTGGCAAAGAATTTGCTATTGGCTGGGATATAATAGAACAATATGCAGCTGGAATGTTGAACTTCAGTGGATATGTTGCTTTGCAAGAAGCAAGGTATGGCAGAAAGCTGTGGTGGCTACTGCTTTTGTCACCACGGTATCACTCATATGGAGAAGTAGGAATTCTATTAGATTTGAAGGAAGATCATTTGATGGAGATCAATTCTGCCGTGAAGTAGCTATACTTGTACATATTCGAGGCAGGAAATGCAAGAAATGGCAAATGGGATTGCGACAACTTAACCATTACCCTTAGTCGATAGTGTATGAAATGTATTAGCATAGATAGATTGTATAGTAGTAGTTAGTCTGTACTACTACAAAGAACTCCTCATTGTAAAGTTGCTGATATCAATGAAAGTCGAACGTTAAATTTAAAAAAAAAAAGTGTGTGTATATATAATATTATATATGACAGGATGAATATGAATAATAGTAATATATATATATATATATATATATATATATATATATATATATATATATATATATATATATATATATATATATATATATATATATATATATATATATATATATATATATATATATATATATATATATATATATATATATTAAAATGCTAAGCTAACTATTATACCAGTAAAAGGATTTTTATTTTATATAAAAAGTTAAATTAATATCTTGAATTATACATATTATACTAATATGTAATCAAATTAAATATTCAATAAAAAATAAAGCCTATATTACATAATTCTTGTATTATTAAGTTTTATACTATAATTCATACATTATTATCCGTGCATTAATAATTTTTCCATACCTTATTAAGAGCCCGTTTGAACATAAGAAATTATTTTCCTTTTTTCAAAAGTTTTTTGTTTTATTTTTAAATCAGTGTATATTCATAAAATTTCTAAATTTCACTTGAAGATGCATCTTGGAAATTTTCGAAAATTTAAAAAACTCTAAAAAGCTATTTTTCAAAATTTTTATTCAGATCATCACCAAAACTTCAAAAATAACCCAAAATTATATTCATTTCCAAACACAACTCTAAATTTAAAATACCATGTTCACTTGAAACTTTTTGTCCCCTTTTTAAAAATTTTACCATTTTTATATCCAAACGCACACTAAGTATTTGAACCTAACCCTCCTGAGCAGAGGCGGATTCAAGATTAAATCTTATGAGTTCCTATTTTAAGACCACTTGCTGCAACTGTAAAGAGCACGCAGTTCTCCAAACAGCTACTGTTTATCACCTTTAGCTAGTCCAAAAGGTCATTTTCTCTCAACACACTTCAGTTCTTTTGCCTATAAATTCAGCCTTAGCTTCAAACTCCTGGCATAATCTTCAAAATCATTAAATCAACTAGCATCAAAAGGATCAGAGAAGCAAAAGCAGGATTCATCCATTAAAAACGAAAGACCAAATATAGAGGTTCGATTATATTAATTTAAGAAGAAAACCATGAGTTCAAGCAGGAGAGCGTGGATAATAGCAGCCAGTGTTGGAGCAGTGGAAGCTTTAAAAGATCAAGGTTTCTGTAGATGGAATTACCCTTTGAGGTCCTTCGTTCAGCACACAAAGAATAACATGAGATCTTACTCTCAAGCTAACAAGCTTTCTACTTCTTCTTCCTCTTCACTAATGACAAGGAGCGACAAGGCAACGCAATCTGAAGAATCTTTGACGAAAGTTATGTACTTGAGCTGTTGGGGTCCTAACTAATCTCTATTTTCCCAGAAAAATAATTGTTAGAAACATAACAAAAATACAATTTTATGGATGATTTATAAGTAAAACCATAGAATTCTGTTGATATGTTGATAAACTGATTGTTTGACAAATCAGTTACTCTATTGCTTCACTTCAACATGCTTGTAAATAATATTAAATGTTATTTTTATGATCTGAATTCTGAAACACATATGGCATAACTAACCAATATTCTTTCATCATGTGGAGTCTTCTAAATTGAGAGGTCGTCTCTGATGGCATCTCTGTTCTTGATGTGAGATCAATACGGCATAACATCATAAAAGATATAGTAAAAAAAATAGAGAAAAATTGACAAATACAGCTAACTATAGTAGAGAGAACAAATAAAAAGTTTAAAATGGGACAAAAGATTTATTATCATAGCCCATGACTGGCAGGTCCAACTAGTGTACATGTATGTATCAAGCACACGGAAGAAATTAAAAAATAGTCGGGATAGATTTTCAAGTGATCATTCAAAAATAGTCACAGTTTTAAAAGTAATCGAAACTTATTGAAATTTAGCCACTTTTTATGTAAAGATAAATCTAAATAAAAATACTAACACAAAATGTAGAAAATACTGCAGCATAATCTAGTGGAAGAATTCTAGTATAATATACTGGAACTCCGGTATAAGTAGAATATACTGGTCCAGCATAAAATACTAAAGATTGGAGCACCGGTGTTTCAATTTTTTGTATATTGGAATTCTAACATAATATGTTGGAAGTTCATACACAAATGCAATATATTTTGCTGAAAGTTTTCATGTTAAAGCAAAATAGTAACCATTTTTCATTAACTTTAGAATTATCGGTCCGAAAATTGACTAGCTCTAGCTACTTTTACGGAGCACACATCTGCAGGCGTAACCCAATATATAAAAGATCTATCCATATTTTACTTCATGGCAATGTCAAATTATATCCATATTTGGCAAAAAATTACTCACCTTAGTATAAAAATTTATTGTTTCAATTATGATAATGCCTCTTAGATTCCCACTAATGACTCACTGAACTTTGTTCTTCTTCCACATAGACATGCCATGTGCTAACATAAATTTCCATTTAAAGAGCTCTAGAAACAAGATAAGTTCTGTATATACTTTCCTCCGGTGTCCAAAATGACAACAATTAGTTTCGTTCTAATCAAATTAAAATTATTTAAGAGTAAGTGCTGCTTTAGAAAACAAAGAAGAGACTAGTTTGTATCGAAATTTACATTTATTTCAATAGATGATCCATACAATTTTTAAAACATACGATGGGACGATAAATGATAATTTAATCAAATAAACTCTACTAATTATATAACACTGTTATTGAATAAGTACTATTTTAAAATAAGTGTGTTAAAATTCTAGCGGATAAATAAAATGATAGAAGGGGATTACAATTGTATTACGTTCAAACAGTGTGACATTGGAAAGCATGTCACTCCTACATATATGTGGTTTCGTTTTCAAGATTCTTTCCCATGGTTTGGGGCGAGTGGGTTTTCATTAAACTAGCCAATCCGTGTGTATCTTTGTGCGACATTTCGTATTTTATTTGCGTGATTACTTATTCAATTTGCCATGATACACGTCAGCAAGTGTCAATTTATGGGGAGCCTCCAGTCCAGCAGGCAGTTAAGTAATCCAAACAAGTACAAGTTCTCAAAAATCTGTGTGCTCCTTCAACTATAATCTGACCCTCCACTCTGAGTTAGTAATAACGAAATACCAACTTCACCCCCATCATTTTCATGACGAATAAATATACGTATACTACAAGGTTCAAGGACAGAAATGTACATTCATTGTTGCACACCAAACTCAAAATACGGAAAACCATGCTCCAAAACCACGGGAATTCACAATCAAACCCTCCAGTTTTGCTTAGTAAGTACCTATATATTCAATAAGATGCAGAATGATGTAAATCAATCAACATAAAACCAAGTCTTTTGTAAAAGCACTAGCCTTCTTCAACAAATTAAACCTTAACTTCATAAACTTAGCCAAAAAGAAATTCAAGAATCAAGATTGGAAAATGAGTTCAACAAGCAGTGCATGGATTACAGCAACTAGCTTGGGGGTGGTAGAAGCACTGAAAGATCAAGGAATCTGTAGGTGGAACTACACCATATATCAGCACGCCAAGAACAATATAAGGTCATATTCACATGCCAAAATCCTCTCTTCTCAACCTTCTTCTTTGGTTTCTGCAAACAGTGAAATGAGGGAAAAAGCAAAGCAGTCTGAGGAGTCTTTAATGAAAGTCATGTACTTGAGCTGTTGGGGTCCCAATTGAATTCCAACACTTAAACTTCTGATATTTTTATGTGTATATATATCCCTTGGGAATTTAGAAGATGAGAGGCCAAACGGATGTATGATTGAAGTATTAATTTTTTGAGCTTGAGGCTCAATTGCCTTGTTAAAATTAATAGAAATACCTTCTTGTTATGAAATATTAGATTATGGTTAATGTCCATAACTCCTATAACACCCACTATTTTTATTCATTATTTCCATAACTCTCATTACTCCAATATTTATGGTTGTAACTCCCACACCTCCATAATCTCCCACATGATTTTCCTCCATGACCTCAAAAGCTTAATGACATATTTATGGAATTCTTTTAGTATACCTCTATGTAATACTATAAATAGAGGATGAGAATCATTTTGTAATACACTTGGATACATAGAAGAAATATATTCTCTTTCTCTATTTCTCTCTACTTTGTTGTCTATCTTTTTGTTTATTACTTTGAGCTAAGTTTTGTAACACGTTATCAGCACGAACCTCTACTATCTCAAGAATCTCTTTGAGAAAATTAAGGTATTTTTTCTCCTCCTAATTTTGTTTTAATTATGTCTGACATTATGAAAAGAAAGTTTGTTGCCCTTGAAATTTCGGGCAAGAACTACATGACATGGGTGTTGGATGCTGAAATCCATTTTGATGCAATGGGTCTTGGAGACGCCATTAAACACAGAAATAATGCATCCACCCAAGACTGTGCTAAGGCCTTGATTTTCTTGCGCCATCACCTTGATGAAGGTTTGAAAATTGAATATCTCACAGTCAAAGATCCACTTATCTTGTGGAATGGCTTAAAGGAGAGATATGACAACTTAAAGTTGGTCACTCTGCCACAAGCACAATATGATTGGGCTCATCTGAGGCTCCAAGACTTTAAGCTGTTTCTGAATATAATTCTGCAATGTTTAGAATTACTTCTAAATTGAAACTCTGTGGAGATACTATAACTAATTATGATATGCTTGAAAAAACGTTTACAACGTTTCATGCCTCCAATATGGTTCTGCAACAACAGTACAGAGAGAAAGGTTTCAAAAAGTACTCTGAGCTGATTTCTCTTCTCCTTGTGGCTGAGCGAAACAATGACCTGCTCATGAGAAATCACGAAAATCGACCCAGTGGGTCTACACCATTGCCTGAAGTAGATAAGGTGTATTCCCATTATGCTAAGCGTGGAAAAGGCTATGGCTTTAATCATGGTCGGGGTCATGGCCGTGGACGTGGACAAGGAAGAAATTTTTCTGGTGTTAGTCACCCCGCAAAGAGATATAACCACCAAAAGCGGAAATGAAATTATGAGAATCCAAAAGCAAATAGTTCAGAAACTATATGTTATCGTTGCGGTGGAAAAGGGCACTGGGCAAAAATTTGCCGTGTACCAAGACATTTGGTTGAGCTTTATCAAGCATCTCTAAAGAGTAAAGGCCCTGAAACCAATTTTGTCTCTGACAATAATTTTGACATCACCCACTTGGATGTGGCAGACTTCTTTGAGCACCCTGAGGGGAAATAGATCACTTGATCGGTGATGGATCCATGGTTAAAGAAGATTGAGCAGTTTGATATTTTTATTTTTACCTATTCGTAGTACTTAATGAATAAACAATTATCATTATTAAGAATAAAATTCTATTTAGAGTGAATGTCTATCTTGTAGAGAGTTTTACTTTGAGGCTAAGTCAGTTTTTCTCCTATAAATAGAGGGGTCTTACCCCATTGTAAATCACCCCAAAATTTAATAAGAATTTCTCTCTCTTTCTCTGCAATATTGCTCTTGTTCTTTTATTGTTTTATAACACGTTATCAGCACAAAGCTCTACTATCTCAAGAATCTCTTTGAGAAAATTAAGCTGATGGAAAGCTTGGTTATTCGAATGGGAACACTATTATGGTTGAAGTGTCTAACTTAAATAAAGTCAAAGAAGGATACACCGAGGAATCACTCCAGGTTAATTTCATTCTTCATTTATTATCTTTTTGATTCCTATTCACTTATTTGTTCAAAGAATAAAATAGTGGTTTCTGATTCTATCTGACTTCAATTTTACCATTAATTTAGTCTTCTTTATTATGTACAGTGTGTTGATCCTTCTCCTTTTAATTACATGATGTAGTGACATAAATCTTGTTTTTTTTGGAACAAGATAACTTGTTTATTATTAACAATGAAAGCAGCCGAGTTACAGGACCCCAGAAAAGAACAAAAACTTAGTCCTGTGCAAGACCCCAAGATGTCAACCACTGAATCTACATCTTCTATTAGTGCTTCTTTGCACCAAGAATGAAACAAAAATATACAATTCATAATGATCTTCTGTTCAGAATTGACTATTCTTTCAAAACATCTTAAGTTTCTCTCGTTCAAAATTATCCACCAAATACATGCAGGGATCGTGTTCCCCCAAGTCTTGTTCCTCGGTAAGTTGGCTGGATCATTCCAACATACTAGCATGTCTGCAGTTGTCCTGGGCATTGCCCTGTGACATAAATCTTGTTCTCACTAATGTCCTTGTGTGTTTAAAATTTGTAATTGATGAATTCAGTCTTTCGGCTTATTTGCATGAATACTACTGACCAAAAACTATTTGTGCATGAACAGTGCAATATATATCTTGTATCAGTCGGTAGAGTTTCAATATTTGTGCTAATAAGTTTGCTCAATCTAAATACCTTTCTATTTTCTCTGTTTCGTACTTCCCCGTAGTGCCTCATGAATTGGGACACATTTGATTCCTACTTATGTAGATGTGTAATTCCTTCTTTTGAAAAGTCATGTTGTGTAAGCATTTCCGCCAATGTGGATTATTCTGTCATTAGTAAAATACCTTTTTGTCAAAGAGAAAAGGATGACATCTAATATTTTTCGTATATTTCTTTTGTATGTCAAACCATGGGAAGCAAATATGGATATCTCACAAAGCAAACTTGGATCAACGTCCAATTGTAAAAAATATTTGTTTAATTGATTCATGTACCACACATACGATATTCAAAGAGAAGAAATATTTCTCTCATTTAAGTATGTGTAAGGCAGATGTTACTACAATTTTTGGTAGTAGTAAATTGATTGAAGGCTCCGGAAAAGCAACTATAACTCTGCCTAAAGGAACAATCTTTATCATAGAGAATGCAATGTTCTCTTCCAAGTCCAAGAGGAACTTGTTGAGTTTTAAAGATATCCGTCAAAATGGATATCATATTGAGAAAATAGATGAGAATAATCTTGAATACCTCATCATTACAAAGAATGTCTCTGGCCAAAAGAGGGTTATTGAGAAGTTCCCATATTTATCTTGTGGCCTGTATTGGACAAAAATTAGTGCAATTGAGGCACATTCCACAGTAAACCAAAAGGTTACTGATTCCAATACTTTTTTACTTTGGCATGATCGATTGGACATCCTGGATCAATTATGATGAGACGGATTATAGAAAACTCATATGGGCATCCATTAAAGAATTTAAAGATTCTTTTAAATAATGAATTTTCTTGCACTTCTTGTTATCAAGGCAAGTTAATTATTAGACCATCACCAACAAAGGTTGGAACTGAGTCACCTACGTTTTTGGAACGTATACAAGGGGATATTTGTGGACATATTCACCCACCTAGTGGGTCCTTTAGATATTTTATGGTCTTAATAGACGCATCCTCTAGATGGTCTCATGTGTGCCTATTGTCATCACGCAACCTTGCGTTTGCAAAATTAATGGCACAAATAATTCGATTACGAGCACAATTTCCTGATAATCCAATTAAGTCTATTAGACTAGATAATGCTGCTGAGTTTTCATCCCAAGCATTTAATGATTATTGCTTATCAATTGGGATAAAAGTGGAACATCCTGTAGCTCATGTTCACACTCAAAATGGTCTTGCAGAATCTTTAATTAAACGTCTGCAGTTGATTGCAAGACCATTACTCATGAAAACGAGGCTGCCCACTTCGGTTTGGGGTCACGCCATTTTGCATGCAGCAATGCTAGTTCGTCTCAGACCGACGAATTATCACAAATATTCCCCGTTGCAATTAGTTTTGGGTCATGAACCTAATATATCCCATTTAAGAATTTTTGGATGCGCAGTATATGTGCCTGTAGCACCGCCATACCGCACCAAAATGGGTCGGCAAAGAAGGTTAGGAATATATGTTGGGTTTGAATCGCCCTCCATTATTCGCTACCTCGAAACATTGACAGGGGATTTGTTCACTGCACGATTTGCAGACTGTTGATTCGATGAGACACTTTTCCCAAAATTAGGGGGAGAAGTTGGTGAAACCAAACGGGAAATTTTGTGGAAAAATCCATCATTATCTCATCTTGATCCACATACCTCTATTTGTGAAAAAGAGGTGCAAAATATTATCCATTTGCAAAGAATAGCAAATCAAATGCCTGACGCATTCACAGACTTGAAAAGGATAACAAAATCTCACATCCCCGCAGAGAATGTTCCAATCCGTATTGATGTCCCTATTGGTCAATCTTCTAGTGTCATATCTAATGAGTCGAAAGCACGCCTAAAACGTGGCAGGCCATTAGGTTCCAAAGATCGAAATCCTAGAAAAAGGAAAGCAAATGATCAAAATGACACTACGAAAGAATCTCATGAGGAAATTCACGATTAAATAAATTCTGAGATTCATGAAGAATCCATTGAGCCCGAGACTCAGGAAAATAAGGAACTATCAATAAATCCAATCGATATTGAGACAAATTTTAATCGAGTGGATATAGTGGTGGATTATGTCTTTGCATATAATGTTGCATCTAGCATTATGCAAGAAAGTGAGGATCTTGAACCTCAATCTGTTGGAGAATGTCAACAAAGACTTGATTGGCCAAAATGGCAAGAAGCAATCCAATCAGAATTGAATTCACTTGCAAAACGTGAAGTTTTTGGGCCTATAGTTGAAACACCTAATGGTGTTAAGCCTGGTGGCTATAGATGGGTCTTTGTACGCAAGAAAAATGAGAAAACAAGGTACAAAGATATAAGGCACGCCTTGTTGCACAAGGATTTTCTCAAAGGCCTGGTGTCGATTATGAAGAGACATATTCACCCGTAATGGATGCTATAACTTTCCGTTATCTCCTTAGTATTGCTGTCCTTGAAAAGCTTGACATGCATTTAATGGATGTGGTTACTGCCTATCTTTATGGCTCACTTGATAATGAGATATACATGAAAATTCCCGATGGATTCAAAATGCCAAACACTCATAATTCAAAGTCCCAGGAAATGTTTTCAATCAAATTGCAAAAATCTTTGTATGGTCTAAAGCAATCAGGACGAATGTGGTATAATCGTCTTAGTGAGTATTTATTAAAGGAAGGCTATATAAATGATGCCATTTGCCCATGTGTTTTTATAAAGAAAATAACATCGGAATTTGTTGTACTTGCCGTATATGTCGATGACATAAACCTTATTGGAACTCCCATAGATCTCCAAAAGGCAATTGATTATTTAAAGAAGGAATTCGAGATGAAAGATCTCGGAAAGACAAAATTATGTCTTGGTTTGCAAATTGAATATTTGGAAAACGAAATTTTTGTTCATCAATCTGCCTATATAAAAAAGGTATTGAAACAGTTTTACATGGATGGAGTATATCCTTTAAGTACTCCGATGGTTGTTCGATCACTTGATGTGAATAAGGATCCATTCCGACCGCAAGAAAAGAATGAAGAGCTACTTGGTCTTGAAGTACCATATCTTAGTGCAATTGACGCACTAATGTATCTTGCAAATACTACAAGGCCTGACATAACTTTTTCAGTTAATGTCTTAGCAAGATATAGCTCTGCTCCCACAAGGAGACATTGGAATGGAATCAAACATACATTGCGGTATCTAAAAGGGACTACCGATATGGGCTTATTTTATAGCAATAATTGCAGTCCTGATTGGTTATGCTGATGCTGAATATTTATCTGACCCACACAAGGCTCGATCTCAAACAGGTTATGTGTTTATCTGTGGAGGCACTGTCATATCTTGGCGATCGACTAAGCAATCAATTGTGGCTACTTCATCTAATCATGCTGAGATAATCGCTATTCATGAAGCAAGTCGAGAGTGTGTTGTGGTTGAGGTCTATAATACATCATATTCGAGACAAATGTGGTTTGAAATGTGACAAACTACCCACGATTTTGTATGAAGACAATGCAGCATGCATAGCCCAATTGAAGGGAGGATTCATAAAAGGAGATAGAACAAAGCATATTTCACCAAAGTTATTTTTCACACATGATCTTCAAAAGAATGGTGATATCAATGTGCAACAGATTCGTTCAAGTGATAATATGGCTGATTTGTTCACAAAATCTCTACCAACGTCAACCTTCAAGAAGCTGGTACACAAGATTGGAATGCGAAGGCTCAAGGATGTGAATTGATGCTCTTTTCAGGGGGAGTTAATGCGCGTTGCACTCTTTTTCCTTTACAAGGTTTTGTCCCACTGGGTTTTCCTTGCAAGGTTTTTAACGAGGCAACAAAAATGCATTTTGTTTGATATGTGTACTCTTTTTCCTTTTCTAGAATTTTTTTTTCCCATTGGATTTTATTTTAGTTAAGGTTTTAACGAGGCACATTATCTTTTGACATCCAAGGGGGAGTGTTATGAAATATTAGATTATGGTGGATGTCCATAACTCCTACAACACCCACTACTTTTATCCATTATCTCCATAACTCCCACTACTCCAATACTTATGGTTGTAACTCCCACACCTCCATGATCTCCCCCATGATCTTCCTCCATGACCTCAAAAGCTTAATGACATATTTATGGAATTCTTTTAGTATACCTTTATGTAGTACTATAAATAGAGGATGAGAAATCATTTTGTAATACACTTGGATACATAGAAGAAATATATTCTATTCTCTATTTCTCTCTACTTTGTTGTCTATTTTTTTGTTTATTACTTTAAGCTAAGTTTTGTAACACTTCTTCTTTTTTCAATTGACATTTCTTGACTCAATTATTTGATGAATCTATGTGAAACTTATAATGTTTACGTGTTCCACCATTTAACAATAGTTAACTTCATTTCATAGTTATGATATTGATTTTTAAGTGAATTTTACAGTCAAATGTACATATGTAGTATTTCCTAGTATCAGTTTGCTCTTATTTTAAAGTGTGTCATCTTATTCATAAGAAGTTTGCAGTTTTTCATTTATTACTCAAACTAATTAATTTGCCCGCGATTCACGCAGTCGAACACCTCTTTTTATAAATTTAGTTGATATAAAAAAGATTAATTTTATATTATGATAATTTGAAAAAAAATAGCTACAAGAAAATATAAAAAGAATTAAAATACATATTTAAATATAATAATAAAAACATTTTATTATAAAATACATATTAAAATAAAAATATCACATACGTTTTTGAAAATTTATAATGGTATAGTTTCTTCCCTAACGCATTATATCTAAAGTAATCAGTTTCTTTTTCAAAGTAATAGAGTTTCAAGTGCAATAAATTAAATCAGTCCAATGCATTCATCATTTTACTTTCAATCATCTTGTTTTAGGCACTAACTAAGTTATATAAATCAATTGTGAATTACATGAGTTAGGTAATATAACTGCAAAATAGAGTGTTGGATTATTTATTCGATTTTGAGATATTCTTGCTTTGTACCATACGGTTTTTTAAGAAAGTTCCCTTGACATGCACGGAATATTTGATCCACAAATCTATTTAAAGTTATACAATTGCATGCAGAAGTTTCCTCTCTTACCTTTCCAAACTATAACTATAAGAATATTGATTTTTAACGACAAATATTCTAACAAAGGAATATGAATCCGGTCGTTAAAAGTGTATTTATAATGATCAACTTTTTTTCGGTCGTTAAAGTCTATTTTTTGTATAATATTTACGAAAGGATAGGTGCTAATATTTTCCTCTTTTTCTTACCCAACCCACGCATACCCTCAAATCTCGTCACCACCCCTCCTAAACAAAACAGTTCTCTAAATTATATCAGTACACAACAGAGATAACTTGCAGTTACAAAAATACAAGCACAAGTTGAGCGACTGAATATCTGCAAAAGTTGGCTTCTTCTCTGCAACCTAGGGTTTTATCTCCTTCTTGTCAAGGTAAGCTCTGAACATCCATTCAACCTGTATGCTTTTCTGTATGCAAATTATCTCTCTTGTCACCAAATATTGGATAGAGTGAGAGGAATACATAATAAAAGGGAAGAGGGAGTAGGGGTTTAGGGTTGTGTTGGGGCATTGGAAAGAAGCAATGAACCTCAATGAAAAAGAGATGAAATTAGTCCCTCAAAACTAATTCCCATTACGTAATCAGTTTACACAAATAGAGAAAGCATAACAGTAACACAAATCTCTAGATATAGCTGAAGTCTTCACCAAAATTATATTAATCTAACAAGAAAGTGGTGTATTTTGTAATAATTACATATTTTAAAATATATAATTATATCCAAATTTTAAGAGTATTGCTAATAAAAGTTTCTTTTTTTTCATTAAATTTTGCTCGCCTTTATCTTATATTTCAAATATGTGTATTCATCTTGTAGAGCAAATTATATTTTGGGATTGGGTTTGATTTTGAAAGAAATAAGATTCTTTTTAATAGCATAATTTATCAATCGATTTGGAGAACCTAGGGATCGGTTTGACTTTACTTCTTATTGGACTGTGCTAAATTGGCAAATTTCATATAAAAAATTCCAAAAGAATTGTTATTGACTAGAGATTTTGAATAGTTTTAATGTTCTTACATTTAGGATGTATATTGTCTAGTGGTGATCTTTTGATATAGAGATTGTGTGTTTTATAGAAAGGAGTTGTAGAAATAGAAAATAATGCCTCAAGAGAATAAATAAATAAATAAAGAACAGAGAATCTTTTGTTTTCATATTGGGATTGAAATTTAAAGGTAGTATGCACTGTTTTATTGATTAACAACCACAACTATATAAGAGCATAAAGGTAGAGTAGATCTTCTTTTAATTTTCATGATCTATAGCTTATTAATAAGGTGGTGATGAAAATATATTCTTATTTATCAAGAGTACAAGAAATTTGACAAATTTATTCATTATTTATTGTAAGAGTAGTAAGGTTGTTTACTTGGATTATGCTAGTGGAGTACTGGGCGTGAGAAACTATTTAAATTGACTCTAAAAATATTCTTCAGAACTAGCAAAATTGACTAATATTCATTGGCAGAGGTGATTAATATGTTTTAATTTAATTATGTTTGTTTCTTGCTCCTTTTTGCACGCACACATATATATAAATAATTGTGTTATGCATCACATTGTGGCACCCGATAAATGTTGGATGTAACTTTTTCATGATCGACTAGATGATGCTTACATACTAGGGTGAAAAACTTTTAGAATTATGCTTTTACAAGATTGAGAGAAACGCGCGAAATACGTTATTCATGCATCAAATATTGTAATGCAATTATAGGAACACGTGAGCTGGTTAGATCACATTTAATATTGATGACTTAGATAATTGTTCACAATTAAAAAGGGAAAGAACTCATGAAGGTTTGAAGCTCTGTCACACATGCTTTTAATTTTTCAACTCCTTTATTATAATGAAAGTTCCATATTGGAAACCATCTGATTTACAAGTTAAGTTGCAGGACAGGAAAAAAGTTTCTAAAACTCCAGGAGTAGATTTCTTCTTAGATGATTATATGTGCATATCTGATGAAATTGACTAGATAAATATTTGTTTTCTCTAAGTTTGCATGTGTTATGTTTCTGTCACTTTTATTAATTAGCGTTGTCTATTGCCACCTAACTTTCTAGCTTCTTTCCGAGACCTTCACATGTTCATATATGATGAAATTGAAATAGACATCTATTAGTCATCTCTTTTTCTTTATACTATGTTGACATGAATCCCTCAAAATCTCAAAAGTTTGAAACGGTATCAACTTCGAAGATCAATGAACATGCATATGTTCCATCGGGTGCCTTAACGAGGGGATGGAGGAAAATCTTCAAAGTGTTGGGTTATATAAGAATAAACGTTGAACAGAGAACTTCGATTGGCAAAAGTAAAAACTACAATGTAGTAGCTTCTGATCAGAACAAGCTAGCTTAGAAGGATTGTCTTGTGCCTCCTGGTTTTGATCCAATATTGGAATGCAATGCTTCCCTCCCTCATAAAGAAGCGGTGCAGGACACTCAGAGAAGAGAAATAAATATATTATTTTCTTAAGTAATAACTTTTTGTTGTTTGTTATTGTACTAGAATTTTTTATATTTGACTTAATTGAGATTTACATGGCCATATGAATCTGAAAAAGGCAAAATTAGTGAGAGGAAAGAGCGGGTGTAAATATATTGCATGATTCAAAGTTGAAGAAAATTTACCATAATCAAATTGTTGGAAAGAATTATGTCTTATTTACGAAACACTTAGATGTATAAGTTCGTGATCGCAATATGTAGCTGTTGCGCATACACTCATGGGAAAAAGTCGAAGAATATAAGATGGAGAAGATGTGGCAAGTTGTTAGTGTAAGACTTACTTTCTTGATGCCTTCGTCATTTCTTCTTTCACAAATGAAAATGAAATACTATGAGCTTACATCATGCATTGATTGATTGGTTGCACCATATTCAAAGTTCCACATCATGCATTGATTGGTTAGTTTTACCATATTCAATGTTCAGTTGTAGTTATACAATCAAGACAAAGGCACTTGTTACTATTGTAGGTGTGTATTGCGACTTTTCTCTTCTACTGAACTAAACCCATGACTCTTCTTGAAGTATAAGCTTCAAGTTATTTTTATTTATATTACGAGTTTAATTCTAAATGAATGAAATGGTTTTTATTGTCTCCCTTATTTTGAAAGAATGTTACTTCTAGAAGCTCTCACTCTTTTGTAAACAAAAGTACCCTAGAAAAGATAAATAGTAAATTCTGAAGGTAGTGATTGAGACTCTTTGAAATAATGCCAGTGTCACGAGCCAATTTCATATTAGGTCATGAAGGCACCCGACATTTTTGGCAGGCAAGCCAACACAAAAACGTCTCTAAATTTTTTATGTTGATTTTTATCAGAGTTCAACTGAGATAAATACTCCATTTTAAATTCAAAACCAAAAGCAATTGATAATGTAAACAGCGTAATAACACAACTCAAAAAAATGAGTCCACTAATATGTGTGCCAAAACCTGGTGTCACAAACTACGTGCAGCTAGTAGAATATACACAAAAGAATATCATATTATTCTACTGTCTGAATCAGGATACATAGAAAATAAAAGTATAAAGGAAAGACTTCTTCGGCTGCGGGTCGGCATACAGGAAAAAGCAGCTCACCGTAGGAGTCCCAAGTCCCCTCACGGATGCGCACCGGAATGAACCAGATCCACCTGCCTCAGATCCTGTACATTTAAGTACTGAAGTGTAGCATGAGTACATAAATAACATGTACCCAATATGTATCCCGCCTAACCTCGAAGAAGTAGGGACGAGAGGTCGACTTGATACTTACTAGGGTCAAGATAATATAATATCAATGTGCTATGCTAAGCATGGAAATCTCCAATATTTTAACAGGTTATAATGAAAGAAATAATCAGATTCTTGACCTTAGTTCAGTTTTCATTGACATCTTTCAATTACTTAGCAAGTAGGCATGCCAGGTTTAAGCATCAGCATGTATATAACATGCGCAATCACGTCGAGATCGACGACTCGCTCCAACAGAAAATAAACTTGTGCACTGCCGAGGGTCGAACAACACAAATCATTAATGCACCTATTTTCACCGAGGCAATCGGCCTGCTCCATAAATATCAAGTAAACATCAAGAATGCACACAAAGGCTCATTTCTACACAAAAAAACTCTTACAAAGTCCAACAAGTTCATATGTTTTCTTTTTATTTATCTTAAGTCTCTAGCATATCATAGATGATCATATTGGCAATTTAAATAGAAGATAATCCCAAATTATTCATGATGTGGGTCCTAAACTACCCAAGCAATTAATACCGTAGTAACTACGCACGAACTATCGTCACCAGTAATATAAAAATGGGAATATTTTCCTCTTACAAGGTTAGAGAGGAGACTCACCTCGCTCCAGAGCATACTTCCAATATTCGGAACAAGCCCAAGCTCTCAATTAGAAGACAAACAATCACAAACTAGTTAAAATAAAGTAAGAACTAGTCAATAAAGGCTTATAAGTGATTTTCCAACCTTTTCCACAAGTTTTTTAAATTCCGACCCCGGGCCCACTTTCTCGGATTCCGAGATTTTTCAAAGAAATTTTTTCTCTATAACCTAAAGATCAATAATACTTGAATTATATTTAATTTCATAACAAATTTCGTGGTTAAATCTTGGTTTTATTAAAACTCTAGGTCTAGCTCTAACCCTTTGATTTTACCTATTTATTTGTGTGTTTAATCTACCTAATATACATGTATTAAAAATAAGGATGAATAGAAATTACTTACTTCACAATTCTACATTGAAATTCCCTCTTCGGAAGCTCTCAAATCGCCCAAGTGTAGAGTGGAAATGAAATAAATGCTCTAAGTCACCTTTTTAAAAGCCCTGACCAGTCCACTGATGCCGCATTTGCGACACCCAGCTCGCAAATGCGAGGTCGCAATTGCAACAAAAGGTTCGCAAATGCAAATGAGCCCTGGCCTGCCTCGATCACAAATGCGAGCATGGATCGCAAATGCGAACCCTGCTGGGTTCGCAAATTCGGAGAAAATGTTCGCAAATGCAAAAAATGTCAGCCTAGCCGATATCTCAAATATAATTCATGGGTTGCAAATGCGGATCCTGCTGGATTCGCAAATGCGAAGAAATGGTTCGCAAATGCTAACACTTTCCAGCCCAACCAATAATGCAAATGCAAAGCATTTCTCGCAATTGCGAAACCTGCAACAGCAGCAAAATACCAGCAAAAACTTATGTGTTTTCTTACCTCCAACCATGCCTGAATCTCACCCGAGCCCTCAGGGCTCCACTCCGAATGTGAAAACTTGCTCAAGCAATTAAATCGCCCAATTAACACCTAAAACCATGGATCTATCCCCAAAATGTATGAATTCCTCAAAAACACCCAAATTCCTATCTTTTCAACTGAACGTCTGAATCATGTCAAATCAGTCCCGTTTCTCACCAAATCTCATAGATAAGACTAAAATATTATACCAAACTTGTACCGGGCTCCGGAACCAACATACAGGTCCGATACCAATGTGATGAAGCATTTTCCCTCTTTATTAAACTCTTAGGGTTTCCATTAAAAATTTTCAATAAAAATTCAGTACTCGGGCTAAGGACCTCCGATTTCGATTCCGGGTATACGCCTAGGTCCCATATTTTTTTATGGGCCTTCCAGGACAGTCAAACCACAAATCTGGGTCCGTTTTCCCAAAAAAGTTGACTCACGTCAAACTTGGTCTTTTAAGAGAATCCTAAAGAAATAATAGGCCATATTTTTACTCAAGACTCTTACAACTCATGAACTAACCATCCCTGCAAGTTATAAATTAGCTAAAGCAAGTGTGGGAAGTTTTATTCGGGGGAACGAGGTTCAAAAATACAAAACAACCAGTCGAATCGTTGCATTCTCCACCTCTTAAATAAACGTTCGTCCTCGAACAGACATAGAAAAGTATATGGACGGTTGAATAGATGGGGATATCTGCTCCGCATGTCCTCCTCAGACTCCCAGGTCGCCTCATCTACTTGTTGACCCCTCCACTGGACCCTTACTGCAGAAATCCTCTTGGATCTCAACTGGTGATCCCGTCTACCAATAATGGCAACTGGCTCTTTCTCGTAGCCCAAGCTCTCATCTAACTGAATGGTAATGAAGTCCAACACATGTGATAGGTCGGCATGATACTTTCGAAGCATCGATACATGAAAAACTTGATGAGCTCCCAATAAACTGGGGGTAAAGCAAGCTCATAGGCAACCTCCCAACTCGCCTTTACATCTCAAAGGGACCAATAAACCTTGGGCTTAGCTTGCCCTTCTTCCTGAACCTCACAATGCCCTTCATTGGCGAGACTTTCAAGAGCACCTTCTTGCCATTCATGAATGATACATCACGCGCCTTCTGATCCGCGTAACTCTTCTGTCTAGACTGAGTTGTGCGGAGCCTCTCCTGAATCAACTTTATCTTATCCAAGCCAACCTGTACCAAATCTATGCCAAGCAACTTAGCCTCACTAGGCTCAAACCACCCGATAGGAGAACAACAATGTCGGCCATATAAAGCCTCGTACAGGGCCATATCTATGTTGGACTGGTAGTTGTCGTTGTACGCAAACTCTACTAAGGGAAAGAACTGATCCCACTGCCCTCCAAAGGCAATCAAACATGCTCTAAGCATATCCTCTAAGATCTAAACTGTCCGCTCTGACTTCCCGTCGATCTGAGATGGAATGTTTTGCTAAGCTCTACCTGGGTCCCCAACTCACTCTGAATGGCCCTCCAGAAATGGGAAGTGAACTAAGGCCATCTGTCTAATATAGTGGAAACCGACACACCATGCAATCAGACTATCTCCTGAATGTAAATCTGAGTATACCTATCTGTTGTATAAGAAGTCGCCACTGGAATGAAGTGAGCCGATTTGATCAACCTATCCACAATGACCCACATTGAATCAACCTTCCGCAAAGTCCGCGGAAACCCAACTACGAAATTCATGGTGATGCGCTCCCACTTCCACTCAGGAATAGGCATATGCTGAAATAGGCCACCCAGCCTCTGGTGCTCATACTTGACCTACTGAAAATTCAAACGTCTAGCTACATACTCCACGATGTCCTTCTTCATTCTCCACCACCAATAATGCTACCTCAAGTCACGGTACATCTTTGTGGCACCTGGATGTACAGAACACCGTGAACTGTGTGCCTCCTCTAGAATCCTCCTCTTCAGACCATAAACATTAGGAACACATACACGACCCTAGAGTCGAAAAACACCATCCGCACTAATAAAAACCTCCTGGGCACCTCCCTGAAGTACCATCTCTCTGATAAATGCCAAAAATGGATAATCAAACTGCCTAGTCTATATCCCCCCCCCCAATAACGAAGACTGAGCAACAACACATGCTAGAACTCGGCTGGGCATTGAATGTCCAACCTCACAAGTCTGTTAGCCAAGGACTGAATGTCCAAAGCTAGTGGTCTATCCTCTACTGGAATGAATGCTAAACTACCCATACTCTCCACCTTTCTTCTCAGGGCATCCGCGGCCATATTTTCCTTACCCGGATGGTAAAGAATGGTGATGTCATAATCCTTCAGTACTTCAAGCCACCTGTTCTACCTCAAATAAGATCCCCCTGCCTGAACAAATACTGCAAACTGTGATGATCGGTATAAACCTCACATGGCACCCCATATAAATAATGCCTCCATATCTTAAGAGCATCAACAATCGCTGCCAATTCCAGATCGTGCATAGGACAATTCTTCTCGTGAACCTTCAGCTGACATGAGGTATATGCAATAAATCACCCCTCCTGCATCAATACACATCCCAAGCTAACGCGGGAAGCGTCGTAGTATACCGTATACATCCCCGAACCGGAAGGCAATACAAGAACTGGTGACGTGGTCAAAGTTGTCTTGAGCTTCTGGAAACTCTCCTCACAATCATCGAACCAACAGAAAGGAGAACTCTTCTGGGTCAATCTGGTCAAAGGTGATGCAATAGATGAAAATCCTAGCACAAATCGTTGGTAATAGCCTGCTAACCCTAGGAAACTCCTGATCTCGGTCACTCAAGTAGGACGTGGCCAACTCTGAATTGTCTCATTCTTCTTGGATCCACTTTAATACACTCTCGTGACACTACATTCCGCAAGATTGCCACGCACTCTAGCCAAAACTCACAGTTGGATAACTTAGTATATAGCTTCTGCTCCCGCAAGGTCTGAAGCACTAATCTCAAATGTTGCTCGTGCTCCCCTAGGTTACATGAGTATATCAAGATGTCGTCAATGAAGATAACAACAAAGGAATCAGCATAAGGTCGGAACAACCTGTTCATCAAGTCCATACATGTTGTTGGAGCATTAGTCAAGCCAAACAACATCACCAGAAACTCATAGTGGCCATATCTAGTCCTGATTGCAGTCTTCGGAACATCTGAGTCTCGAATCTTCAGCTGATGATACCCCGACCTCAAGTCAATCTTAGAGAACACCCTAGCACCTTGCAGTTGGTCAAAAAAATCATCAATAGGAGGCAACATGTACTTGTTCTTTATAATGACCTTGTTCAACTGGCGGTAATGAATGCACATCTTCATGGTCTCATCCTTCTTCTTCACAAATAACGCCCTACGGTGATACACTGGGCCTGACAAACCCCTTTCCTAACAACTTCTCTAACTGCTCCTTCAACTCCTTGGAAGCATACGGATATGGTGGAATGGATACAGGTTTAGTGCTTGGGGACAAATCAATGCAGCTATCAATATCACGATCCGGAGGCATGCTAGGAAGATTAGAAGTAAAAGCATCAGCAAACTCTCGGACTATTGGCATTGAATCAATCGTCAGAGACTTTGCGGTGACATCTCGAACATAAACTAATAGGCCAAACACCCCTTCTAGACCATGTGTCGAGCTTTCAGGAAAGAAATAACCCTGCTAGACATGTCAATTATAGACCCCTTCCACTCCAATCTCAGCGATCCTACCATAACTAGGGAAACAATCTTGGCATGGCAATCAAGGACGGCATGATATGGAGATAACCAATCCATGCCCAGGATGACTTCAAAATCAACAATGTTAAGTAAACAAGATCTGCTCTAGTCTCGAAACCACAGAAAGTGACCACACAGGACCGATAGATCTTATCCAGAACCATAGAATCATCAACAAGAGTAGACACATGGACAGGAGTGCCCAAAGGCTCAGGAGAAATAACCAAGAAACGAGAAAACATAGGTGATACATATGAGTAGGTGGACCCTGGATCAAATAATACCAAAGCATATCTACCACTGACGGAAATAATATCTGTGATGACGGCATCTGAGGCCAATGCATCTGGCTTGGCCGGAAGAGCATAGAATCTAGCTGGAGCACCGATTGGCTGGGCTCCACTTGACTAAGCAATAGCTGGCTGGCCCCTCCCTGCCAGGCCTCCACCTCTAGGACGGCCTCTACCAGCCTGCCCTCTACCTCTAGGTGGCTGGACAACTGGTGCTGGAGTCCTGGACTACTGTCCCTGTTGCGACGCCTTGCCCCGAAGTCTGGGGCAATGTCTCCTCATGTGACCGGGGTCTCTGCACTCAAAGCATCGCTGTGCGACAACCTGCTGTCCGGAGGGTTGACTGTGAAACCCAAAAGATCCACTTAAAGAAGCTTGAATAGCTGGTAGGAGGTATGAACTCTTCGGCATAGCACTGTGATAAGAGTTGGAAGAATTCGAGGGACCTGAATACCCACGAGAGGAACCGTGAATAGCTGGTGGACGTTAAGAACTATCTGGCATGGTGCTGAAGTAGGAGCGCAGTGGAGCACCCCGAGCAAGTGGTGGTGCTGAAACTGGGGGCCTGCTGGGCTGACCCATCCCAAACTGACCTCTACCCTAGCTGGGGCGCCTCTGAACTCTTCGAAGAATCTAGCCTTCTATCCTGTTGCATCTGCTCTTTACCCCTCAGACGATAAACCCTCAATCCTGTGTGCAATCTCAACCACTAGATGATACCCTATACCCATCTCTACCTCTCGGGCCATACTAGACCGAATAGTGGGGTGTAACCCTACGACAAACGTCTATACTCTCTCTGTCTTTGTAGGAAGTATCATTGGCGCATGACGAGACAACTCAGGTAACCTCGCCTCATAATCGATCACTAATATTTGACCCTGCTCTAGATGCTCAAAGTGAAACCGCAGCTCTTCCCTCTCAAAGGGTGGAATGTACTGATCCAGGAATAGGTGTGTGAACTAACCCCAAGTGAGGGGAGGAGACCCGCTGGCCTACCAAGAACATAGGATTGCCACTATCGACGGGCCCTGCCCTCGAGCTGAAAACTAGTGAAGTCAACCCCATGCGACTCCAATATCCTCATATTGTGTAGTCTGTCCCTGCACCTGTCAATGAAGTCCTAGGCATCCTCATGACGCTTAACCCTGAAGACCGGAGGATGAAGCCTGGTCCATATGTCCAATAAATTCTGTGGATCACCATCCACATCTGGCCTGGGCTAGGGGCCTCTGCAGCAATAGCTGAGCCCCATCTATGGGTAGAGCACCCGGAGTCTGATATATTATAGCTATGTGACTTAGAGCCTAAGCAGTAGGGGTCTAGGCTCCCCCTCCTACCTGCAAACAGCTAGGTCTGTTGGAAATAAACCAGTATGAGTCATAGCGTCCATAAACCGTAGAATACGGCCCATGACCTCCTTAAATCCCGGTGCTGTCATGAAATCTACTAGGGTAGGCTCAGCTGCGGGCACCTCGCCCTGCTCTTTAATAATAGGATCCTCCACAGGATCTGCTGGTGGTGCAACTGCATTGGCTCTGGGACGCCCTCATCCCTTACCACGAGCCGGTGCCATCCCCTGGCCTCTACCTCAGCCTCGAGCAACGGAGGGAGCAGCTCCTCCCGGTTTCAGAACGTTAGTGGTCCGAGTTCTCACCATCTGTGAGAGAATAGAAGAGGGAAATTTAGTAAGCTAAGCACTGCACGACAGGAAATGAATAAAGAGTAGTCTTTCCTAATACCCTATAGAATCTCGAAGATAAATACAGACGTCTTTTGTACCGATCAACAAGACTCTATCAGCTTTGCCCCTAACTCGTGAGACTTACGTGAACCTAGTGCTTTTATACCATACTGTCAGAACCCAATTTCATATTAGGTCATGAAGGTGCCCGACACTTTTGCCAGGCAAGCCAACGCGGAAATATCTCTAAATTTTTTACGTTGATTTTTATCAGAATTCAAGTGAGATAAATACTCCAATTTGAATTCAAAACCAAAAGCGATAGATAATATAAATAGCGTAATAACACAACTCAAAAAAATGAGTCCACTAATGTGTTTACCAGAACCTGGTGTCACAAGCTATGTGTAGCTAGTAGAATATCATACTATCCTACTGTCTGAATCAAGATAGACAAAAATAAAAGTACAAAGGGAAGACTTCTTCTACTGCGGGTCGGCATATAGGAAAAAGTAGCTCACCGTAGAAGTCCCAAGTCCGCTCACGGATGCGCACCAGAATGATACCAGATCCACCTGCCTCAAATCATGTACAGTCGTACAGAAGTGTAGCATGAGTACATACACAACATGTACCCAGTAAGCATCCCCCCTAACCTCGAAGAAGTAGAGACAAGAGGTATACTTGATACGTACTAGGGTCAACATAATGTAATATCAATGTGCTATACTAAGCAGGGAAATCTCCAATATTTTAACAGGTTATAATGAAAGCAATAATCAGATTCTTGACCTTATTTTAGTTTTCATTGATATTTTTCAATTACATAGCAAGTAGGCATGCTAGGTTTAAGCATCAACATATATATATCATGCGCAATCATGTCGAGGTGGACGACCTACTCCAACAGAAAACTAACTTGTGAAGAGCCGAGGGTCGAACGACACGAACTATAAATGCATCTATTTTCACCGAGGCGATCGGCCCACTCCATAAATATCAAGTAAACATCTAGATGATCGTATTGGAAATTTAAATAAAAGATAATTAGGCATAATCTGGGTCCTAAACTACCCAAGCAATTAATACAGTAGTAGCTATGCACGGACTCTCGTTACAAAATACGTGCGTAGCCCCCGCATTTTTTAGAAAATTCTCAATTCATATACCTATGGGGACATTTCCCTCTTACAAGGTTAGAAAGGAGACTCACCTCGCTCCAAAGCGTACTTCCAATATTAAGAACAAGCCTAGGCCCTCATTTCGGACCCGAACGATCGCAAACTAGTTAAAATAAAGTACGAACTAGTCAATAAGGTTTAAAATTTGAATTCTAACTCTTTAAGTGATTTCCCAAACTTGTCCAAAAGTTTCCTAAATTTCGACCCCGAGCCCACGTGCCCGGATTTCAAGATTTTTCAAAGAAAGTCGTTCTCTATAACCTAAAGATCAATAATACATGAATTATAGTTTATTTCATAACAAATTTCGTGGTTAAATCTTGGTTTTATTAAAACCCTAGTTCTAGCTCTAACCCTTTGATTTTCCTTTTTTTTTGTTTAATCTATCTAATATACATGTATTTAAACAAAGGATGAATAGAAATTACCTACCTCACAGCGATGCTACATTTAAATCCCCTCTTTGGAAGCTCTCAAATCGCCCAAGTGTAGCATAAAAATGAAATAAATGCTTTAAGTCCCATTTTTAAAAGCCCTGACCAGTCATCTGATGTCGCATTTGCGACACCAGGCTCGTAAATGCGAGGTCGCAATTGCGACAAAAGGTTCGCAAATGCAAACTGAGCCCTGGCTTACCTCGATCGCAAATGCGAGGCGTGGTTCGCAAATGCGGACCCTGATGGGTTCGCAAATGCGAGGAATAGGTTCGCAAATGCGAACACTGCCCAGCCTAGCCAATATCGCAAATGTGATTCATTGGTTGCAAATGCGGGCCCTTCTGGATTCGCAAATGCGAAGAAATTGTTCGCAAATGCAAACACTTTCCATCTCGGCCAATATCGCAAATGCGAAGCATTTCTCGAAATTGCAAAGCATTTCTCGCAATTGTGAGTTGCAATTGCGATGGCCATCTCGCAATTGTAAAACCAGCAGCAGCAGCAAAAACTATTGTGTTTTCTTACCTCCAACCATGCCCCATCTGAGCCCTCGAGGCTTCACTCCGAATACTCATGCAAGTCCTACCACAATGTGCAAACTTACTGAAGCAATCACATCGTCTAATTAACACCTAAAACCACAGATCTAACCCCAAAATGCATGAATTCCTCAAAAACACCCAAATTCCAATCTTTTCAACCGAACGTTCGAGTCACGTCAGATAAGTCCCGTTTCTCACCAAATCTAACAGATAAGACTAAAATATTATACCGAACTTGTATCCGGATTTGGGATCAACATGCGGGTCTGATATCAATGTGATCAAGCATTTTTCCTCTTTATTAAACTCATAGGATTTTCATTCAACAATTTTCTATAAAAATTCATTAGTCGGGCTAGGGACCTCGGAATTCGATTCCGGACATATGCACAGGTCCCATATTTTTCTATGGACCTTTCAGGACCGTTAAACCATGAATCCGGGTCCGTTTTCTCAAAAAGTTGACCGAAGTCATACTTGGTATTTCAAGAGAATTTTAAAGAAATAATAGGATATATTTTTACTCAAAACACTTCCAACTCCCGAATCAACCATCCCCGCAAGTTATAAATTAGCTAAAGCAAGTTCTAGAAGTTTTATTCGGGGGAACGGGGTTCAAAAATACAACACGATCAGTCGGGTTGTTACAACCCGTCTTTGTAAAACACATATAATTTGCTTTAGTGTTTCTTTTCTTTTCCTAGATTCGTAAAAATCTATTAAATTCCTCCAAGAAATACTACGAAATGAATAATAGAAGTTCTGCCATTGTTAAAGCATCTAGCAGTATGAAATTCTTCACCTTCCTAATTGAACTTCATTTCGTTAAAATTCGCTCTTTGGTTTCTCTCTATATTTCCTCGATCATTTGCCAATTTGTTGATAAGGCGCATGTGCCCAAGTGATAAATGGAGTAATAGCAGAACCGGTAGGATGGTAGTTGTAGAATAGCCAGGAATCGCTCATAGAAAAAGGGTAGAACAGTTGTATTGATCATATAACTACACACACAAAATGACAACGAGGCCTTAGGGGATTAGGAAGCTTATTCTCCTTGTCATTCAGAGATGTTTGTTTTGCTTCTAACAATTGTTTGGGTAGAGAAGTCTGTTTAGATGAGATCCTTCACTTGAACGTCGAAGGTGTCAATCTCAAAAGAATGGACCTTAGGCCTAACTCAACCCCAAAAGCTAGCTTATGAGGTGAGGATTGCCTAAGCCATATAAGGAGACCAAGGACCTCAAATCCCTCCGATGTGGGACAACTCAACACCCCCCTCACGCCCAGATCTCTGGAGCGTGGACAACATAAATGGGGCCCAATATCGGTAACAATAATTGGGATGGGCCTGGCTCTGATACCATGAAAAGAATGGACCTTGGGCCTAACTCAACCTCAAAAGCTAGCTTATGAGGTAAGGATTGCCCAAGCCATA
Organism: Nicotiana benthamiana; assembly: GCA_034376525.1. Taxonomy (NCBI): domain Eukaryota; kingdom Viridiplantae; phylum Streptophyta; class Magnoliopsida; order Solanales; family Solanaceae; genus Nicotiana; species Nicotiana benthamiana. Next base: position 30,054,260 of record CM067326.1, read on the forward strand.
TAAGGAGACCAAGGACCTCAAATCCCTCCGATGTGGGACAACTCAACATAATCGTCCATAAATCATGACACTTACAATTACGTTTGTTGAAGCTTTTCTATTCATTTCTAGGCTAGTATAGGTTTAGAATGATTCTTTTGATAAGTGAGAAATCTTGAAGGGAAGAAAGAGTTGTTTCACAAAACTAGAAACTAAAGAAAATTTAAGTGAATTGTGACTCTATAATATTCTGTACTTTGTGAATATTTAGTATAACAGAAAGGTTATCAATTTATTAGATTTTTTAATTTGTTTGCAGTTCTTGAATATAGTGAACTTGTCAAAGCTTTTTTTTTTTAATTTCTGAAAAACTAACAACTTTGTTAAGTTAGATGCGTAAATAATTAGAGTTATTAATTCCAGAACTTTTTTTCAGAACCTTTCTTATAGCTTATTCTCTGCTCAGGTTCGAATGAGAATAATGTTCCCTATTTATTTATTTATTTATTTATTCTTTTCTTCAACGCATCTTGTGGGGTTGGGTTTGCTATATGAACAATAATCCTTTTTTCTCTCTGGAAAAACAGGAACGTAAATCAATCGACTTGTTCATCAGCCTTGAATAGTACTATAACTTGACAACCTCGTTAGTTGTTTTCCCCTTTTCATTTGAGTAGAGGACATTGGGTACATGGGGCCAAGATCTTTGGATGTTTCTAATCATATGTCAAAATTTAAATGCAACCATTGCCTTTATATAAAAAAATTGGTATTTCATTGTACAGGTTTGTATGATTTGGATTGTGTGATTTGGAACTATTATCAGTCTTTTGATCATTCGAACATAGGAAATATGATGCAGCGTTTTTCTGCTACAATATTGTCATACTGTTATGTCATACGATGAGTATTATTTCACTATAGCGATCAGTTTAGCATTTAATGAATCTGATCTTTTTCTTCAATTGTTTATTCGTTGTTACTAAAATGACATAAGCTTATTATTTTAACAGATCAAAAACTTGAAGTCCACAGAACCTATTCTTAAAGAAAGTGCATAGCAAGTTGAAGAACAAGAGAATTATGTTATGTTAGGGATGGTTTGAAGGCATTGTCTTATGTACATATGCTGCCATTTTATTTTTTCTCTTTTAAGGAATTATTAAAAATGATGTTACACTATTTGGATTGCTTTCTGGTAATGTCATGCTTAGTTCTTTTTATTAACAAATATCAATTATTTGGTTTATTTTAAAATTTTTCCGGTGTGTGTGTGAAAGCATATAAAATCGGTAATACTATTTATGAAATATAAATCTTTGTAATTGTATTTATTAAAATTTGACAGAATAGCCTGGTAGACACCAATAATGTGATGCTTAGTTCTTTGTGTTAACAAATATCAATTATTTGATTTATTTTAATATGTTCTTGGTGTGTTTGTGAAAACATATAAAATAAATAATACTATTTGTGAAATATAAATCTTTGTAATTGTATTTATTAAAATTTGGCAAAATAACCTGATAGACACTTGTATTTCTTCGCGTTTGTCATTCCGGTTCCTGTACTCAGCGAAGTTTCAACTAGATACTTATAGATATTCAATATCAATGTTTTAAACCCTTCTGCCCGTTGATCAAGTCTATACGGTAACTTAATGGCTGATCTGGACAAAATAAGTGCATTTCACACGTATAAGGAGCGTGAACTATTTAACCAAAAATAATTATTAAAAAAAGTGAAAAATCCAATAAATTACATTAAAAAAGAAAGGGATAGAAAAGTCATAGGAGCATCCACGTTATGCCCCTTCCAACCTTCTCTCACCCTACCCTCTGCCCAATTTTTCTCTCTCCCCTTCCTTCTTCACGTTATTCCTCCTCCTCCATTTTAATACAAAATCCATTACAATATAACCCTCCTCCACCACCTCTTTATCCACCACCACAGACTGAAATCACCGCAAGATTGACATTAATATTTGGAGAAATTTTTTTCCCACATCTTTATTCCCAAGTTTTGAAGACGATCCTTGCAAAGAAAAATAATATAAATAGTGGAGAAAATCTTGTTTTTGTTATATTTTTTGGTAGCAAAATTTTAAAAAGTTTTTGGTGATGATGGTTTGCTTAGTCCTTTCTGATGGTCAGTTCGTTTCACTGGTTGGTGGTGCTATGGTGGAGTGTTGGTTGTGAAGAAGCTTTCTCGGTGAATGGTGTTCAGAGAAGAACCGTAAATGTTGTTAGTTACACTATTTTTATGCAGAAAATTTGATGAATGTATTCTCTTAATTATATATATTGTAAAAGTATTTTTGAAGATACTGATAATGAAAAAAGGTAGTGAATAAAGATGTGAGAGAGGAAGAAGAAGGTGGAATAAAAAAACAAAAATTAAATATGTTAAAATAATATGAAAAATAAATTAATAATGATGTGTTACAAATAATCTAAAGTGGATGCTGATGTTTTATCTATGTCACAGAATTTGAAGAACGTGCAACACGGGAGGGGTTTAAAATATTTATTTTGAATAACTATAAGTCTATGGATGAAACTTGATTTAGCATAGGGATTGGGATAACAAACGCGAAGAAGTACAAGTATCTACCACGCTATTCTGCTTTAAAATTTCACATTAATGACTGAAATGTGATTATTGTAACTCTTTAGCAACATGTTCCTCAAATAGTTTTTTAGGCATTAACGAAGAAAAACTTGTATAATTAAATATAATTATACAATTAGTAAAGGGCCAAATTAGTTGTAATTGAAGACTTTTAACGACTGGAAGACAAATTAGCAAAGGAAAAATTTTATCGCTAAAAACGATGTATAACGACTGAAAATTATGTCATCGCTAAAGGGTCTTTAATGACCGGACTGAAAAGCGGTTGTTAACTTTTAACGTCGAGGCTTTTAACGATCGGTGACGACCGTATTTTTTTCGATCGTTATAGACTTATAACGATCGAATTTTGGACTTTTAACGACCAAAACTCCCTTCGTTAAAGGCCAATATTCTTGTAGTATATAGTACTCCAAAAAATGAGACCTAATAATATTCTTATATGTTTGTTACTCAAATAAAAAGAAAGCTAAAGGAACCTCAATAAACATATTAAAGAAATAAAGAATCAACATAATAATATTAATACACATAATTACAGAGTAAAACTTATTGATATAAAATGAGACCTAGTAATATTCTCAACATAAAAGTAATAACTATTAAACATTTATATGATGGAGAGGAAAAGATCCAATTATAAGATAAAGAAGTAATGAATCAAAATTCAAAGAAAATAAACAGCAAGAAATTGATAAGTATATAAAAGATACTTCATTGGGTTGGAAAATACTGAATGTTTACAGCTGAAACTACAAAATAGTAATTAAAACGTTTGCTACATTCTACAGCCAACCTAAACAGTAATATGCGTCTGAATGCACTAACCTTTAATTTAACCCTTGTAATAGTGGATAATGGAGCAAGTATCCCAAAAAAAAATATATATATATATATATATATTTATCTCAAACTCTGTATTCTTCAAAAAAAAAAAAAAAAAACTTATCCTCCTGTCCAAGATTTTACCTTTTCAACGTTACACTAAACGTGCATAATATCATAAAATAGACAAAATATTGTATAAAATCTTGAGTCAGTAATAAAATATGAAATCTGAATCAGACGGTAAATATTTCACAAATGATTCTTTATAATAAAAATTTACTTGTCAGTTCTTCTTCAGGAGTGGGGCGATGAGGCATGTAATAGTATAATTCATTTCACAAGAGGTCTAAAAATAAAGTAAAAGGAAGAAAAATTATACCAAAATAATTTTGGAAAGAAAAAAAGTAATCTTGCCGTATCCAAACTTACTATCAAAATTTTATATCCTTATTAACAGAAAAAGTGCTTCGTAGATAAAAGTTGAAATCATCAACATATTTGCCAGTGGGTACCCCGTCATGCCATGTAATTTGCTGAAGTGAAAATCAAAATAAAATTTCAACCCCAAGGACTGAACAAATGGAAATTATAGCCCAATTAATTTAATGCACGGACCGAACGAGTTGACCAGACCATTCAACATCCGAAGGACTCTTACCGCTAGAACGACCGATGCCTGATTCATTTCTCGCTCATTTCACATCACAAGAACAAAACACTAAACAACACAATATGAGATTTGTTAAATAGTGAAAGAAAAACAACAAAAAAAAAGGTTACAATTCTAATACCTGTGAAATTTTTGCTTACACAAAGAGTACAATATGAATTTTCATCGTCCTCCTCAATTTAATTCCCAAATTATACATTGACTTCTCTTGAAAATCAATTCCAAGTTGAAATGAATTCTTCTTTGCTGGGTGTAAGTATATGTTATTTGTCCTGGTCTTTACCACAAAAAAATAAAATAAAATGAAGCGTAAGATGGGGTTTAAAGGGGAAAAGTGTAGTATTATATTGTAATTGTTGATACTTTAATTGTTACTTGTAACTGTAAGCTAGTATTTGTTTCTAATCTAATTATTATCATTATTTTCATTAATTAAGAGTTGCAACCGTTGCATTCCTATACATTGACAATTGCAACCGTTACATTCCTTCTTGGATATTTAAGTTGAATAAAGCTGTTTTTTGCAACAAAATAGGAGGAAGCAAGCAAAAAAAACAGCAAAAAAGATAAATCACATTTCTGGTCTAGGAACGATGCCACGTTATTGATAATTTTCCCAACTTTATATTTATATATAAATATAAATATAGATTTAAATTATACTATAGATAATACGGGTGACATAACTCATTAGATTGATTCAACGAATTTAATTTATTCTCTCTTCTGGATATCCATTTTCTATCGTCATCAAGATGATAAATGAATTCACTATATACACAAATGTAATAGACTTTCTATTTTATATAAGCATAAATATGTGAAACTTAATTTCTCAATGTTTTTAATTTCTTCTGAGTAACCTTACCTACTATTCAGCTTAATGAAGTATTATCAAATATTTGTTCGTAGCTATAGTGGATTGAGTGACTAAAATTTGCATTACAAGTGGAAAAATTACTAAAATAGACCGGAAAACCAACCCAACAATTGATTTATTAATTTGGTGTTTATCTGTGTATTTAGTAAACCAAACATAATTTGGTCTTATTAACTTTGTGTAACAATCAAACCAAAAAACAAACCTTGAGTGCCAGGTAAATTTACAATCATTAACCTTTTCTTTTAATTATACATATGTCATAAGGGGACAAGGAAGGAAAGAAAAATTAACCTAAATAGTTAAACAAAAAATAACTAACGGTAACAATAAGGTGAAGCTAATCAATTATAATATTATGATTTCCCACAATCCCTCTGTCGCTTCACGTTTGCAGGGTTTTCTTTCTCGAAATGTAGCAAAAGATGGCTATGTAGATGACTAGACAATAATATTACCTCCTTTTTAAATTTTTTTCCCTTTATATAAATTAATTCTATTCTATGTATAAGTTATGGATAAAAGATTTTAGGTTTTCTATGCTACGCTTTTTATTAAATGTTTATGTATGCTATTGTACTTCTAGAAATAATTTTTTTATTAGAAATTCAATGCATGCAGGCCTAAATGGCTTCGCCACTTGTGCTCTATTTTGTTTCCTTATAAAATCATCGATTTGTGTAAGAATCCAGTTGTTGTGGTCCCACTTATTACTAATTTGTTTAACGATTCTACAGAAACATATGCTCTTTATGAATATATTAATTCTAAAAGTTTTAAGCATCATAGAGTTTGAATATCAAAAGTATATAGAGTGTACTTGGCAATTACGCGATTTCTTCACGATATCATATCAATTTCTTAGAGAACATCCAAGTTCGGAGCTCCTAAAATTTAGTCGTTAGTGCAATTAATAAAACAAAATTTCCTTTTTTTAATTAGAGATTTTCATTGATCGTCAATGAAGCTTTGCAAATTCACAGTTGGCTTACAACTAAGCCTATTGTCCTATCTGTTCTCACACTCCAACTTATGTATATATCAGCTCTACTCACCTCCTCTTCTCCTATTATTTACAATCAAATCTGAAAATTTTGTATAAGTTGCCTATTCTGATCTGTAGCTCTAACATTACATATGCATGCTATGTTCCTAGCTAACTCTTCAGCTTTCGTGCTTTGCTTTTCAAATATCCTATGATTTCTCTCATTCCATATCTCATGAACTGCTTCTGCATATACCATCCTGAATACTCCTGTGTTACTTGATTTTGCTTTTGCATTCTCTGTTGCCCATTTCTAGTGTTGGTCCCATGAGATTGCTTATATTGGTTGCCTCTGCATCCATTTTAGTAGTTTTGTCCAAACACTCTTAGCATACTCACATTCAATAATGATATGATTCATGTACTCTACATAGACTGCATTCCATGTCCACTTGCATCCCCCATTTGTTTAATCTGTCACTGGCTAGCATCCTATCTTGAAAATACAACCACATTGTGAATTTAGCTTTTGCCCTTGCTTCATTTCCAAACATGAACATTTTCCATTCTACTCTTGGCAATTGTGCTATCATAGCAAGATATAGTTGTCTGATCATGCGGCCATTCTTCCTTTGCTGAATTTGAAATGTTGCTACTGAGCTTCTTGCCTCCGCTATTTTTCTAACTAACCAGGAAGCCTGCTTTGGTATTGGCATATTAGATAATTGTTGGCCTTTTATATAGTATGAATGTATCTATTTGATTCACATCTTGTCGCCCTTGTTTGCTAGATCACAGTAGTTCTTTGTTGTTGCTGCTTTATTCCATAGTTTAAGATTGATTAGGTCTAGTTCCCCAGTACTTTTGGCAGTACAGATTTTATCCATGCTACTAGAGATCTTCTAGTAATGACATTGAATCCTGACCACACATAGCTTCTGCAGTATGCTTCAGTAGTCTTCAAAACCTTGCTAGGAATTAGAAACAGTTGAGACAGATAAGCCTGGATACCAAATACAACAGATTGCACTAATTGAATTCTTCCAACATATGAGAGTTTTTTAGCTATCCATGAAGAAATTATTTCCACCATCTTCTATATAAGTGGTTTCCACTGGGCTATGGACATCTTCTTAGTGGTTAATGGTACTCTTAAGTACTTAACTGGTAATGTACCTATAGAGTACCCAAACTTCTGCACTATCTCTTCACTTGCCAATTGATCAACTCCACCAAAGAAGATTGAACTCTTTTCCTGGTTAGTTTTCAATCCTGAAGCTGCATAAAACTGGTTAAGGAAATGTAGTAACTGAGTGATTGAGGCCAAGTCACCCCTTGCAAAGAGTATCAGATCATCTGCAAAACTCATATGAAATATGCCTAGTCTAGCACACCTTGAGTTATATTTGAATTCCCTTTTTTTCTTCGGTCATTCAAGCCTCTCTCAAGTATTCAATAGCAATTGCAAAGAGGAAAGGAGACATAGGGTCTCCTTGTCTCAAACCCTTTGCAGCCTGGAATGGCCCAGTAGGTTCTCCATTGATGATAATTGAATAGGTCACAGTCTTCATACATGCCAACACCCATTGTTGAAATTTACTAGGGAATCCCAACTCAATCATTACTTGTTCTAAGAAAATCCATTCTATAGATTCATAAGCTTTAGTTAGATCAATCTTGATCATACACCTTGGGGATGAATTCTTTCTAGTGTATGCCTTCACAAGTCCATGAGCTAAGATTATATTATCTGATATTTTCCTTCCTGGGATGAATCCTGCTTGAGCTTTACATATCACACTAACAATTACTCCCGATAGTCTTCTGACGATTCAAAGGGTCATCGCATGTTTCTAGTCAATTATGTGCTTATGAGGCCTTGAGAACCTCATTTCGATTTGCCTAGATTTGCGTGTGGTATCCGGGAACGTAGCCGGAAAGTTTAAATATAAAATTCTATGAAAAATTCTAAGTTTTGATGTTAAAATAAATAAATTTAACTTCAGTCAATATTTTAGGTAAACGGACCTGGACTTGTGATATGACATTCCCGAGGGGTCCGTTGGAAATTATGGGACTTGGGCATATGCTTGAAATCGAATTCTTAGTTCCCAAGCCCGAGAAATATATTTTTGCAATAAAACTATTTTTTGAAATTGTTTATAAGGCTTTGAAATGAAATTTGATTAGAACCTGATGGTATCAGGCCCGTATTTTAGTTCCGGTGTCCGTTACAAGTTTTATTTATGACTTGAGTCATTCCTATGAAATCTGGTTAAAAATGGACGGCATTTGACGTGATCCAGACCTTAATTGGGAAATTTGATACTTAAAAAAGTTTCGAGAAATTTCAGTGTCTTGAGGTATAATTCAATGTTCGTGATGTTATTATGGTGCTTTGATTACATGGATATGTTCGTATAATATTTTTGAAGTTGGATGTATATTTGGATTGGAGTTTTGAGGACGCGGCTGAGTTTCAGGTAGGTTTCGGGATATCTTAAGCCTAGAAATTAGATGTTGCAGGCTTAGGAAGTTGTAGGCCTCTTAACCCACTTGTGCTATCCGCGGGAAATTGTGTGCGACCTCGGAGAGGCCAATGCGGCCGTGGTCTCCTTTGTGCGGTCCGCGGTAGAGGCTGTCTGGCCACAATCGCTTTTGTGCGGTCTGCACAGGGTGTTGAACTACAGGTCTTCAGGTAAGCATGTGCAACCGTGGTCTATTTAGTACGGTCCACACAGGGAGTCTGCTAATGGTATAAAGAGACGGGAATTTCAGTTATTTTTCATTTTTCAAAACCCTAAAAAACATAAGAGGCGATTTTTCAAGTAACATTTCTTCTCTTAATCAATTGTAAGTCATATTTAACTAGTTTTTTTTAATTATTAACATCTTTTAACATGATTTCAACTTAAAATCAAAGATTGTCATGGGGGAATTGGGTGTTTTGGCTAGAACCTAGGATTTTCAAAAATTAGGGATTTGGACCTCAATTTGAGGTCTGATTTCGAAACAAATTGCATATTTGAGTTCGTGGGGGAATGTGTAATCGGGTTTTGGTTCGAACCATAGGTTTGGACCATGTGGGCCCGGGGAAATTTTTTGACTTTTTGGGTAAAACTTTGGAAAACTCATTTTCATGCATTGGGGTTGACTTATTTAGCGTTTATTGATGTAAACAAGTGATTTATTATTAGATACAAACGAATTGGCGGAGGAATTAAGGCGCAAGTCTGTAATTAAGGCTTGAGTAATGTTCAAGGCATTAAGGTAAGTGTTTGGTCTAGCTTTAGCTTGAGGGATTAGGAGTTGAGTCATTTGTATTATTTTTTTCTTGTTGAGTACGATGTATAGGCATGGTGACGGGTATCTATACGTTGGTGTCAAGTATGACCATGAGTCTTAAATGGTAAGTTGTTGTATTTTTAAATGACATTATGTATGCCTTAACTAATGATCTACCATATCGAGCAAAGATTTGTTTATCCTCGTATATCCTATTTATGATTGATCATTTTCATTAACCAAGCTAGTTAAGGTTGGTTATAGCTGATTCTCCCTTGCCGGGATGATTGTTTTAATATTTTTGTTCCCTTGCTGGGAAGTTATTATATTACTTTGTTCCCTTTCTATGGTTTCTTGTGATTATGTGATAATATAAATGGGATCGGGTGGTACAGTTACCACAAGATTGTCGAAATGGGATCGGGTGGTATGCCTACCACAAGATTGATAAAATGGGATCGGGTGGTACGCCTACCACAAGATTGATGAAATGGGATCGGTTGGTACACTTACCACAAGATATGATGAAATGGGATCGGGTGGTACGCCTACCACAAGATATGATGAAATGGGATCGGGTGGTACGCCTACCAGAAAATTGATAAAATGGGATCGGGTGGTATGCCTACCACGAGATATAATGAAATGGAAGCGGGTGGTATGCCAACCACGAGATACAAGAAAATGGGAGCAAGTGGTACGCCAACCACGATATATAATAAAATGTGAGCGGGTGGTACGTCTTCCATGAGATATAATAAAATGGAAGCGGGTTGTATGCCTACCATGAGATATGAGAAATGGGACCGGGTTGCACGCCTGCAACAAGATTGAAGCTGAAAGTGGAAGTTGTATTTACCTCTCTTTATCTGTGTTAGGAGTCAAATTTCAATTTTCCTTATTGTTCTTGATATTCTGTTTATCTGCCACCCGTGCAGCATGTTCCCATTTCTTAGCTTTAATTGCTTATTATTTGTGTATTTTTTCTTCATATATTATATAACTGCACAGGTTTATCTAGAGTCTGGTCCTAACCTCGTCACTACCTCGCGGGGGTTAGGCCAGACACTTACCAGCATATGGGATCGGTTGTGCTGATACTACACTCTGCACTTATATGTAGATAATGGAGAAACATTCGAGCCGTAGCATTAGTTCAGGAGCTGGCCTTCAGCCCATTGAGACTCTAAGGTAGCCTTGTAGGCATCCGCAGGCCCGACATCTCTTATATCTTATGTTTCATTCTGTTATCTCATGTATTTGAGACAAACAATATTTTTTTTCTTTCAGACGGATGTATTTAGCACTCTTAGTAGTCCGTGTATGTTGTGACACCAGGTGCTAGGTAGAGACTTGTACTGGCTTTCTAGACATTTTCTTTTATATTCATCTAAGACTTTCGCTAATTTTAATTTTTGTTGTTCTTTAAATGCTTATTCATTGTTAATATAATTGGTTCAAAATGAACTAAAATGAAAAGGGTAATGACTTCCAAGGTTTGTGGCTTGCCTAGCTTCCACGAGTAGGCGCCATAACGACTCCCGAGGGTGGGAACTTTGGATTGTGATAAGTTGGTATCAGAGCCCTAGGTTGCATAGGTCACAGAACTCACGGACAAGCTCAGTAGACTCTAAATGATCGGTACGGAGACGTCTGCATTTATCACCTAGAGGCTACAAAGTTAGGAAAATTTCACATTTGTTATTTCCTGTCGTGTGGATATGTTTCTTAATCCCAATTGGATTTCTACTCTGTTCTTTCGCAGATGGCGAGAACACGCACTTTCTCATCTACCGCTCAACAGCTCGAGCCCCCAGCAGCAACTTCCACTAGGGGCAGAGGGCGAGTCCAAGACCATGCTAGAGGTCAAGGTAGGGGCAGAGCTCAGCCCCGAGCAGCAGCACCAGTGGTGGAGCCTCAGGTTGATTTTGAGGAGGAGGTTCCGGCCCGAGTAGTTCCGTTGGGCCTAGCTCAGGTACTAGAGGGGTTTATTGCTACCCCAGTTCTTCAGGACGCTCTGGTACGATTGGTGGGCCTCATGGAGAGTGTCACCCGAGCATGTTTGCTTTTTGTAGCACCAGCCACTTCTTAGTCTAGAGGTGGGGTGTAGACTCCTGCTACTCGCACTCTGGAGCAGGTGGCTCCCAGATTCAGACTCTAGCAGTTTAGCCAGTTAGAGCAGTTCAGCTGGGTGTAGTGGTTCAGACCGGTGATGGAGCGGCAATGTCTACTGATGCTTTGTGGAGGCTGGATAGGTTTACTAAGCTCTTCACTACTACTTTCAGTGGTGCTTCTTTTGAGGACCCCAGGATTTCCTATATAGCTTCCACGAAGTTCTCAGGAACATGGCCATTGTTGAGACCAATGGAGTCGATTTTGCTACATTCCTCTTATCTGGATCCACCAAGACTTGGTAGAGGGATTATTGCTTAGCTATACCAGCCGAATCACCATCTTTGACTTGAGAGAAGTTTACAATGTTATCTTTGGAGAAGTTTCTCCCCGTGACTCAAAGAGAGGCCTACCGGAGGTAGTTTGAGCGCCTCCAGTAGGGTTCCATGACGGTCACACAATATGAGACCTGGTTCACTAACTTAGCTCACAATGCTCTTGTTATGCTTCCTATTGAGATGGAGAGAGTGAGACGGTTTATTGATGAAATCATCCATCCAATTTGTCTCCAAATGGCTAGAGAGGCCGGGAGTGAGATTACTTTTCAAGAGGCGGCCAATGTGGCCCGCATAGTAAATATGGTTCTGTCACAAGGAGGTAGTCATGGATTAGACAAGAGGCCCCGTTATTTATGCAGATTTAGTTGTACCTTATTTGAAGGTAGAGATTTACGTAGTAGAGGCTATCCTCCTAGGCCCTTTCAATCAACTTTTAAGGTTTCTCACGATGCTTCAAGTAGTCATAGTCCTCAGATGCAGCATCCCGATCAGCAACCCTTCAGTGAACCACCAGCACCTATCAATGCACCACCGCTTTAGAGTTTCCAGGGCCATCAGCCGAGGGCTTTTTTACTTATGGTGACACGAGGCACATTGCTAGGTATTGCCCTCGACCTTCAAGAAGTTCTCCGCAGTAAGGTTCTAGTGTTATGGTAAATGCACCAGATGTTCCATAACTCACCGATCCAGCTAGAGGTAGGGGTAGAAGTGCTAGATGTAAAGGTAGAGGTAGAGGTCCTAGAGGTAGAGCTTAGGCCGCCAGAGGTGGAGGCCAGCCAGCAGCAGGCCGTCCTAGAGAGGTAGACCTAGCCCCAATGTTATGCCCTTCCAGCTAGGCCTGAGGCTGAGGCTTCAGATGCAGTCATTACATGTACTATTCTAGTTTGTCATAGAGACGCTCAGTGTTATTTGATCCAGGGTTTACCTATTCGTCGTCATATTATTTTGCACCGTACCTGGTCATGCCTAGTGATTCATTGAGGGTTCATGTTTATGTTTCTACGTCGATTGGTTATTTTATCGTGGTTGATCAAGTCCATCGTTCATGTATTATGGTGATTGGGGGTCTCGAGGCTCGCATAGATTTGTTTCTTTTAGACATGGTTGAGTTCGATGTTATATTGGTAATAGATTGGTTATCACCTTACCACGCTATTTTGGATTGTCATGCCAAGAATGTGACCTTAGCTTTACCGGGTGTGCCTCATTTAGAGTGGAGGGGAACTCCTGTTCATTCTACACGTAGTGTTATCTCTTATGTGAAGGCTCGGCGTATGGTCGAGAAGGGAGTTTGGCCTATTTGGCATATGTTCATGATTCTAGTGCTAAGGACCCTTCTATTAATTTTGTGCCCGTTGCTCGTGAGTTCCTTGATTTCTTTCCTTCAGACCTGTAGGGTATGCGCCTGACAGAGATATCAACTTTTGCGTTAATGTAGCTCCGGGAACCCAGCCCATTTCTATCCTACCATATCGTATGGCCCCGCCTAAGGTGAAAGAGTTAAAGGAACATTTGTTGGACTTTCTTGAGAAAGGGTTTTATTAGAGCCACTATATCGCCTTGGGGTGCTCTATTGTTGTTCGTTTAGAAAAAGGATGGTTCGATGAGAATGTGCATTGATTACCGACAGTCGAACAAGGTAAAAATCAAGAATAAGTATCCGCTGCCAAGGATTGATGATTTGTTCGATCACCTTCAGGGTGCCAACGTATTTACCAAGATAGGCTTGAGCTCTCGCAACCATCAGTTGAGGATTAGGGCATCCGATGTCCCCAAGATAGCATTCTGCACTAAGTACGTGCATCATGTGTTCTTGGTTATATCATTCGGGATGACAAATGCCCCAGTAGCTTTTATGGATTTTATGAACCGAGTGTTCAAGCCTTATTTGGACTCGTTCATGATAGTCATCATTGATGATATATTGATATATTCCCGTAGACGGGAGAAGCACGAGCAGCATCTCAGGGTGGTTCTTCAGACTTCGAGAGATAGTCAGCTATATGCAAAAATTTTTGAAGTGTGAGTTCTAGTTGAGTTCAGTTGCATTCCTGGGTCATGTTGTATCGGCATACGATATTCACGTTGATCCGAAGAAGATTGAGGCAGTCAAGAACTGGTCTAGACCAGCATCAGCTATAGAGATTTGGAGTTTCCTGGGATTGGCAGGCTACTATCGTCGGTTCGTGGATGGGTTCGCATATATCGCAGCCCCTGATGATGAGGTTGACCCAGAATGGTGCTTAGTTCAGATTGTCGGACGAGTTTGAGGCGAGTGTTAAGATGCTCAAGATAGCTCTAACTATGGCACTGGTATTGGTTTTTCCCACGGTTTAGGGCCGTATATAGTTTATTGTGATGCTTCCCATATTAGGCTTGGCGCGGTTTTGATGCAAGATGGAAAGGTCACTGCCTATGCTTCACAGCAGTAAAAGATTCATGAGAAGAACTATCCAGTTCATGACTTAGAGTTGGCAGCCATTGTCCACCCGTTGAAGATTTGGAGGCAATATCTATATGGCGTGGCTTGTGAGGTGTTCACCGACCACAATAGTTTTCAGTACTTATTCAAGTAAAAGGAGTTGAATTTAAGGCATACGAGGTGGTTGGAGTTGTTGAAGGATTATGATATCACCATTTTGTATCATCTGGCAAAGGTCAATGTGGTCGCCGATGCATTGATTAGGAAGTCAGCTAGTATGGCTAGCCTTTCTTTTATTTCGGTCGGCGAGAGGCCGCTTGCTTTGGATGTTCAGACTTTGGCCAATCGATTTGTAAGGCTGGATATTTCTGAGCCTAATCGAGTATTAACTTGAACGGTCGCTCGATCTTCATTGTTGGAGTGTATCCGTGATCGACAATTTGATATACCCCATTTGCGTTTCCTTAGAGACACAATGCAGTATGGAGGTGCTATGCAGGTTACCTTAGATGCTGATGGAGTCTTCAGATTGCAGGGTCGAGTTTGTGTGACCAAGGTGGATGGGTTTCGAGAGTTTATTTTAGAGGAGGCCTATAGTTCCCGGTATTCTATTCATCCGAGCACCGCGAAGATATTTCAGGACTTGCGGCACATTATTGGTTGTAAAGAATGAGGAAGGACATCTTGCTTCTGTTGGTCAGTGTTTAAATTGTTAGCAGGTTAAGTATGAGCATCAGAGGCCTGGTGGATTGTTTCAGAGGATTGAGCGTCCCGAGTGGAAGTGGGAGCGGATCACAATAGACTTTGTTAGTGGACTCCCGCAGACTTGGAGGAAGTTCAACGTAGTTTGGGTCATAGTTGATAGGTTGTCCAAGTTAGCACATTTCATTCCTGTGGCAGTCTCCTATTCATCCAAGAGGTAGCTGTGATCTATATTTGGGAGATTGTTTGCCTTCATGGTGTGCCCATATCTACCATTTCGGATCGAGGTACATAGTTTATCTCACGATTCTGGAGAGTAGTTCAGCGAGAGCTGGGCACAAAGGTTGAGTTGAGCACAACACTTCATCCCCAGACGGACGTTCAGTCTGAGCGAACTATTCAGATTTTGGAGTATATGCTCCAAGCTTGTGTCCTTGATTTTGGAGGTTCTTGGGATCAGTTTTTTCCTTTAGCAGAGTTTGCCTACAAAAGCAGCTACTAGTCAAGTATCCAAATGGCTCCTTATGAGGCTTTATATGGTAGGTGGTGTCGATCTCTGGTCGGAGGGTTTGAGCTGGGAGAGGATCGGTTGTTGGGTATGAATCTAGTTCAGGAGGCCTTGGACAAGGTCAGGATCATTTAGGATAGGCTTCGTGCAGCTCTGTCCAGGAAAAAGAGTTATACAAACCTCACGGTTCGAGATGCGGCTTTTATGGTTGGTGAGCGGGTATTTCTTCGAGTGTCGCCTATGAAAGGCATGATGAGATTTGGGAAGAAGGGTAAGCTTAGCCCTAGGTTCATTGGTCTATTGGATATTCTTGATCGAGTAGGAGAGGTGGCTTATAGATTTGCATTGCCACCGAGCTTATCGGTCGTGCATCTAGTGTTTCATGTGTCCACGATTCGAAAATATCATGACGATCCATCCCACGTGTTAGACTTCAGTATTGTCTAGTTGGACAAGGACTTGTCTTATGAGGAGGAGTTGGTAGCTATTCTAGCCAAGTTCGTCAGTTGAGGTCGAAGAGTTTCCCTTCTGTTCGTGTTTAGTGGAGAGGTCAGCCTCCTGAGGCATCGACCTGGGAGTCCGAGTCCAATATGTGGAGCCGTTATCCCCATCTTTTTCCCGACTCAGGTACTTCCTTCTTCTGTTCGTTCAAGGACGAATGGTTGCTTTAGAGGTAGAGAATATGATGACCTAAAGGGTTATCACCTGTTTCCTGTGAACACCTAATTTTTTACCACATCCAAATTCTATACTAGGGTAAATATTTCTTTTATGTGTAATCTTAATATTTGAAAACTTTTATCATATCTTAATATGTTTTATCTTAGAAAAAAATATAATAACTATATATTCATATTCTTAGAGTATACGTTTTTTTCCTAATTTTAAATAAAAGAAAAATTTTAAAAAAATCTAATTAGAATTTTAAATGTAAGCTGTAGTATTTTTCTTAGAATAATTCAAACTACAACATAAATATTTAATTTTCTTATGTATATAATATTCAAATATAATATAGATAACTAATATTTTTAACTATGCATTTTACTTTCTAATTTCTTCATTAACAAAGGATAAGTAAAAGTTAAAAAAAATATAATAATAATAATAATAATTATAATAATAATAATAATAATAATAATAATAATAATAATAATAATAATAAGGGATAAATCTTAAAAGATTCAAACAAAAATTATTCTATCCACTTACCATGATCTTCTCAACTTCTTACTTTCACTTTAACTCTAACTCTAATTCTCTTGTCTATCCCTACATTCCTATTATAAAAGAAACAACAAAGCTTAAAAAAGAAAAAAGGAGAGAAAAGAAGGAACAAAAGAAACGGAAAACAAAAGAACAGAAAGAGAAAGAAAAAAGGGACGAAGAAAACAAAACGTTGAAAAACGGAAGAAAACAAAACATTGAAACACAAAAGAGAAAAAGCAACGAAGACAGAAGCAAAGAAAGAGAGAAAATGAAGAAACCAGAAAAATTTAAAAAAACGCGAAAGAAAGAAAGGAAATACGAGTTCGGGATTTCGTTCACGGTTCCGAGTTCGTGATTCTAAAAAAGTTAGTATTGCAATTTTGGAAATCTGTTGATATTCTTTTGTGGTGATACCTTACCAAAAGGTAACACTAAATCTTTTGGTACAGTTTAAACATGATATGTGAGATCTGTGTTTTCGCAAAGTTTGAATTTTAATTTATTTTTTAAATTTTGTTAGAAGCATATATATATATATATATATATATATATATATATATATATATATATATATATATATATATATATATATATATATATATATATATATATATATATATATATATATATATATATTTGTTATCTTTCTTTGTATGTAATATTTAATACGGGTCATCAGCTTTTATACTAATTCATGAATTAGGAGGAGAGCATAAAGATTTTTTTTTACTTCGTTATAGTTTTATTTATTTTTCTTAGTAGTTTTATTTATATTTTTGGTATTAAAAAAATGTGATTGACAAAATTTTTTGGAACATGTGTTAGTTTATTATTTAAGTTGTTGAAATTTTAGTTCTTTAATAGTTAAATTAAATTCATGCTCATATAGATGTGTATACCAAATTACCGCAAGTTAGTCACACATACAATATGATAGCTAATTAAGATTATTATTTTATATTCTCTGTTAATAAATATGGCTGAAATTGCATATATTTTAATATCTCCATATAATTATAAATCCGACATTGTGTGGTTTTGTTTAAATTACAATGCATCAATAGAAAGTTTCGTTAATTTTGTTCTATCTTCTAGGCTAATGGTCATCTCTTAGTTTTTACTTTAAAATCTTAAGATTATTATAACAGTTAAAAAATAATAATTATAAAATAGATAACTAAATAGAATACTCTAAAATGCTAGAAAAGTTTTAGATGCACTTTAAAATACTAACCCATGTGTTCATACCCGAACCTTGGATTGATACGCTTAAATAATAAAAGGATTGTGTGCGCATTCCGCGTCTTGATACTTTTTTAATTTAAAATAATTATGTTATAACAACGTGTACATTCCGTACCTTGGTTTAATATTTAATTTCAAGGAAGTACCTTATGTGTATATCGCATCTTGGTCAAAATAATTAATAAAATATAATAAATTAAGTGAAGCGGTAATAAATAAGTCATAATCAATAAAATACAAGAATAGCTAAAAAATTGATTTAAGCCTTACATTAATCAATAGAAGCGACTGTGCTAGAAATTGGGACTCGAGAGGTACCATACACCTTCCCCTCGGTCAACAGAACTCCTTACTCAGTCTTCTATTTTCGTAGACCATAAATTAAGAGTCAAACCTTCCTTTTGGAAAGCGATTCAAATAAAAGGTGACTCTGAACACCAAAACTCAATTCCAAGTGGCGACCCTAAATAATAAATAATCTCTTTTCAAAATGTCACTTCAATTGGAAAAACTCTTCTAACTCAACCTCGTAATAGGGTTGTGTGGGAATAAGAGGTGTGACAGCCATGGCGACTCTGCTGAAGACAATTAATAAGAATTCGAGCTTTGTATATTGATTCTTGCTTGGCTTTTATCATATTTTGGATATTATTGTATTTGGAAGCCTAATGTGCTATTTGTCGCTTGTTTACAGCGTTAATATTTATTTGAGCCGTGATACAAATTGTATACTCTCTCACACCCCTCTGAGTCTTCTGATAGGTAATTATGTTGTGTTTTCCTACCAGCATCACAAAACTTCTGTCTTGAGATAAAGCCACTTAGCCTACCAGCTTTTGGTGAAAGATTTAGTCACACATGTTTAGGTGGGAGAGCCGTTAGCTAGCCAGTGTTGTTCTACTGCTGGTGAAGCTTCACGCTCTTCGGCCCGGGTTGTCCACCCGGGTAAGCCAGGTCTAGATATCATCTCCTTTAGAATTGGAAAACTTAGAAGAACAAGCCACAAGTAATGAATATCCCTAGTAGGTTACGCTTTATTTTCATCATACGCAATAAACTTAGCGGAGCTCGACACAGGGGTCAGTCCCGTCTAGGACAGGAACCAATCTTTTAGACCAACATGTTCATATCTATGTGCTATATGTAATGTTATTTGGTAGGCTTCATTCAAATATTGACCGGCTTTAGGATATAATTAAACAAGGAAGGGGAAATTTCCAAGTTTTCATAAAATACCATTTTTTAATAAATTTGAAAGGTTTTGGTATGTGAACTAACAATTTTCAAAGTAGTTTTCTTTTTTTAGTCACCGAACTACGCGGGTTTGATTCTCACCGGATGTGAGATACGTAGGCAACCTTCATCAGGTTCAACCCCATTTTAAATAAACATTAAAAAAGGGAATAAAAGAAAAGGGTTTTTATGGATTATTAGTTATTATATTTTTTTTAAATAATGATAATATAACCACATTGTCAAGTTTTTAACCAGTATTTCCCTTGCATCCGGTCTTTTTGTCGAAATAGCCTTGAAACCTGCATCGAAAATACGAAATGGGAGGCAAATTTTATATTTTATTGGTTTTTTTTACAAAACAAAAAAAAATTATTTAGGCCTTTTTTTTTTTACTATTACTAATTTATTTTTTTTAGTCCCATAGTTTGGTTTTTATTTTTTTTTCTTTTTCTTTCAAATCTGAGAAATCAAAGTTTTTGTGTCAATAGTATATTTAACTAAAACTTAACCCCGTGTCTGGATAAACGGGTGCACCATGAGTGGGGAAAGAGGTAAGTCTGAAAATAGGCCCAGATCAAAAGGGATACCGGATTTTCTCATTGTTAATCAGATACCACAATTATTGTGGGATTGGTGGAGAGATTTTAAGGAATATGAGCGAAACCAAATAATGAAATACTTGAGACATTTGGTTCACATGATGACGATCAAGCCTAGGAGGGATATGATCGAAGCTTTGGTTCTTCATTGGGATCATGAAAATAATGTGTTCCATTTTACTGACTGTGAGATGACTCTGACCTTAGAGGAAATCGCCTATTTCCAGGGGTAGGACCGTAATGTTTTTCGCCAGAGACCCATAATGCCAAAAAATGTGAATGAGGGCAAGTTTCTGAAGCTCTTGAACATAAACTATGGACAATATGAAGGTTTAGGAGGCAATTGGGTTAAGTTGGGGTTTCTATTTCATTTGTACGGCCTCGAATGCAATTTCGAAAAGAATGTGGGAACACTGAAATCAAAGGAAGACAAGGAAACATGGAAGATACACAGAAGGTTTGTATTTATGGTTGCTTTTTTGGGGCGTGTAGTTTTTCCGGAAAGGGAAGGACACATTGACATCCGATTGGCAGGTGTAGTTGAGGCGCTGACCTCGAAAGGGGATGATTATACTTTGATCCCTATGATTCTTTCTTCCATTTTTCGTGCTTTAACTGGAAGTAAATTGGGCGCACGAAACTTTGGTGGTTGCAACATTTTGCTACAAATATGGTTTTTGGAGCATTTTTATCGTCATCCTACGATCTCTAATTTTAGTGAGCTCTGGCCCAATCACATTTTTGATCACCAGAAGAGATATGAAAAGTGTGACTTACCTAAAGGGATTAACGCCTGGAAAGAATTACTTCTTACTTTGTCTGCCAAGCAGATCACATGGAATTATGATTGGTTTTCCTCGAATGAGGTCATTTGTGAATCTACATACCATTCTTATTTGGTACTTATAGGATCGGATGGCATTCAGCCTTATGCTCCACTTCGGGTAATGCGCCAGCTTGCACGACGACAAGAGGTGCCACTAACACGAGAAATGAGCAAGTTCTGTTATGATTTTGGTAAAGATCAACCTGACGACAAAGGGGAAATTATGAAAATTTGGTATGCAAGTAATGTTTCGGAGTTCAATGAGATGGTAGAGGACCGAGATCGTGGAGAGGTGATCCTTGAATATATTACCTGGTTTCATGATCCTTCATCATTTAGAGATAAGCCTGAGGGGGCGAACAAGAGGAGAAATGATCAAAGAACTATCGAAAAGCTGAAAGAGGAATTGGAGCATGCTCAGATGATTATAGCCAAACAACAAGCCCAGAATCAGGCCGGAGTCGCTCATATCCGTTTAAGCATTGAGAAAGATTATCAATCTCCTTTGCGAGTCATGGATTATGATTTAAAGCATGCTAAAAATGAGGTAGCCCGCTTAGAGGAAGAACTGAAAAACACAATTGGTTTAGTCAGAAGAGTGGAGGCGAACAAAAATGCGAAAATACATAAGTTGCAATAAGACTTGAGTATCATTGAAGAAGATGCGCACCAACAACAATTGGAGTTTGATCAGCAGAAGGAGCAGTTTGAAAAGAAAGGGCCCTCTGGATACGCTCAAAGAGTCAGCTTTATGCACAATTAGAATAAATAAAAAGGCAAAAGAAGGGTCATCGGCACACAAATTTTGAGGAAGAGCCGCGTCAGTGGATGATTGAAAGAGGCGTGAAAGCCGTGGCGACTTTGCTGGTGCTAAACCGTCGCATGGAAGAATATGAGGGACGTGAGACTCGGACGGGGCATGCCCCCGACACTACCCAGATGTGGTTGCAGAATTGTCACATGAGTATGGGAAAGCTAGAGAACGGGTACTTCGATGGCACAAAAAGCAGCATATGTTCATGATGATCATTGTCTTCTAAACAATAAGGAAGTTGGTGAACAAGCACGTGTCCTCGTTCCACAGTTACCAACGGTGTTTCAGAATTTGTACGAGACTTTAGGGGGATAGTGGAGGCCAAGAGATGCAGACAATTGATGATATCAGTTTAAACAAGAAGACTATTGAAGATTAAATTTTTTGTGCAGTCCCTTAGTTCTTAGTTTCATTTATTTGTCGCATTTTTAATTTTGGAGACTTTTTTTTATTGTTATTATCAAAACTTGTTTTATTCCAGTCATGTTTATGTCTTTAGAGTCAGTAGAGTCAGTTTGTATATATATCCTTTTCTCTCATTCTATAAAAGAAAAATATAATTGAAAAATATTTTATTTTGTTTTATTTATAAAAAAAATCATTAGTATTGTTATTATTTCTCCTGAACTACGTGGTGGTCTGATTCGTGCGGCATCATGATACATAGGGAATCCCCATCGGATGCGATCATAGCCATAACTAATCATAAAAAAAATATAAAAAATAAAAATAAAATAAAATAAAAGAGAAGTAAGTTCAAAAGGAAATAATACAACAAGCCGGGATGAAGCATGAAGCCTTCCAAAATCATTTTAGAAATGAAAATAGTATCAGGTGCATGGTATACAATCAATGATTAATATCTGAAAATTCCTGAATCTAACACGTTTGTTGTTTGTTATTTCTAAAGAGATAAGGTTAAACAGAGGTGGTTGGTTTGTGGTTTAGACTGGCGACTCACCCTTACAACACGAGGTCAAGAGGAAAAAGTAAAATGGGAAACAACAGTGAGAATGAGCCAGATAATGATGATGTCCATGGACAATTGGTCGAACAAGGTTTGGGATTGGTTGAAAAAGTAGGAGTGTTGAAGCAACAATTGGCAGATATGTACCAAGCCTGGGTGAATGGACAGGCACCGCCCTCACTATCCCTGCGGCCTTCAGATAATCTTCATAATGTGTCAGTTTCAAATCAAGTGCACATCTCATAATAAGTAGCCCATTGTACCAAACTGGAGTCAGTCCGAGCATTAACCCCCCCCCCCCACTATCCCTAGTACCTCCATTCCACGTCCTCCAGCCGCACCCTTCAGAAATGACCTACATACTGTACCCATTCCTCAACTGGCTCTTGCTCAAAAGCTCAACAATGATCCACAATTGAATGCTCATGATACCCAACATTACTCTCCAGAACTGATTTTCAAGGTCCAGATTCATACAAGCATACTCCTCAGAACATGTTCCCAATCGAGGTCGAAAAGCCCAACAAGAATATGGAACAAGAGGAAATGGCTAGAAAAATGAAGAGTTTGGAACAAACCATGAGAAACATACAGGCTTTGTGAGGCCATAAGAGTGTTTCGTTCAATGATTTATGTATGTTTCCCCATGTTCATTTGCCACCTGGATTCAAGACCCCTAAGTTGACAAGGACGACGGTCACGGTGATCCTATGGCCCACTTGAAGAGATATTGCAACCAAATGAGGGGAGCAGGGGGGGGGGGAAGAAGAATTACTCATGGTTTATTTTGGGGAAAGTTTGACAGGAATTGCTTCAGAGTGGTTCATAGATCAAGACATATCTCACTGGCATGTTGAAACAACATGGCTCAAGATTTTATCCAACAATTTTAGTACAATATTGATATAGTGCCAGACCGTTCCTCTCTCGTCAACGTAAAGAAAAAATCTACAGAAAGCTTCAGAAAATATGCAATCAAGTGGAGAGCACAGGCTGCTAGGGTTAAATCAGCAATGAAAGAGGCAGAAATTATTGACTACTTTCTCTAAGCTCAGGATCCTGATTACCTCCATCATATGTTGGCTGCCAATGGTAAGCCTTTTTCCGAGGTGATCAAGATTGGGGAAATAGTTGAGAATGGCATAAAGTCCGAAAAAATGGTGAGTCAGGCAACACTTAAGGCGACCACGCAAGAAATTCAAAGCGGGTCAGGCAGTTTCGAAAAATCGGAAAAAGAAGGAGGAAGGATCCATGATGACGTATGGATTCAAGGGAGCTCAAAGAGAAATAGTTCCTTCATACGGGAAATTGAAAAAAGGACAATCCAATTCTCCTCAACATTATTATCCGCCTCAGGGTCCCCGATACTCATTTTCCTCGCAATAATACACAGTGTATAATGCTCAAGCTTATGCTACGCCTCTTAATCACCAATAGTAGCAAGCATCAGTTCCGCTCTCACGTATACCTCAACAAAATTTTCAGGCACCATATAATCCTCGTCCTAGATAGGAATATGTGAGAGAACATAAGCCAAAGAAAGAGTTCTCCCCAATTGGAGAATCGTATACAAGCTTGTTTCACAAGTTAATGCAGCTGAAATTGATTGAACCTATCATGCCACGTTATGTGAATCCAAATTCAAAAGGTTTTGACTCTAATGCGAGATGTGAGTATCATTCTAACACCCACGGTCATAGTACCGAAATTTGTTGGACATTAAAAAAAGCCATTGAAAATTTGATTGAAGCAAAGGCAATTGTGGTGACAAAAAATGAAGATACTCCTAATATCACAAACAACCCTCTCCCAGCTCATGATAATACATATTTTATTGGGATGATTTGTGATGATCGTGATTACAAGAAATCTAGCAAGATAGAAATGATTGTTGGAACCATAGGGCCTGAGCCAAAAGTGATAGTAAGTCTGCCGCAATTGGCACCGCTGATTGTGAAAGGTGTGAGTTCTAGTTCAAACTAGGCAGATTCTGAAAAAAAAACGGTTCTCTATGTCCCTGGAAGCACAAAAAAGATTGAGGTTCAATTGGGTGGGCCAAAACTTTATATCTCTGGGTGCATTCAAAAGATTATTCTAAATAATGCTTTGAGAAATATAACAGAGCTAGTTGTGATCCGACCTGTTGCACAACATCCAGTGTCAAGCCCTAAAGCTATTCCCTGGAACTATAGCAAGACTGTCATGACATACAAAGGAAAAAAGATAGTGGAAGAAACAAATAAAATAGGAGGGTTGACCCGCTCTGGAAGGTTCTACTCGCCCGAGGAGTTGAAAAAAGCTAAGCAAGCCAATAAAAATCACTTTCCAGTGAGAGAAACTGTTTCAAAAAAGAAGTAGAGGAATTCCTTAAGAAGATGAAAATACAAGACTACTCAACCACTGATCAACTAAGGAAAACCCCTGCTCAGATATCTTTGTTATCTCTACTTTTGCACTCGAACGAACATCACCGTGTGTTGAGCAAAACATTGAACGAGGCATATGTCTCAGAAAAGACAACGGTGAATCAACTCGAAAAAATGGCTGAATGATTCTTTAAGGTGAACAAATTTTTTTTAGCGATGATGATTTGCCTATGGAAGGGGCTGGGCAAAATAAAGCTTTGCACCTTATGGTCAAATGTGAAGGGCATTACGTAAAAGGGGTCATGATTGATGGAGGCTCAAGTGTAGATGTATGCTCTCTTTCTATTCTACAACAACTAAACATTGACTCTAACAGAATTCGAACTAGTAGTGTCAGCATCAGGACTTTTGACGGTTCAAAAAGAAACACTATGTGGGAAATTGAACTCACCATGACAATTGGCCCGGTTGATTTTAACATTGTCTTTCAGGTGTCGGATATGAAAACCTCATATAGTTTTCTTCTAGGAAGGCCGTGGATCCATATGGCCAGAGCTATGCCATCCACCCTACATCAAATGGTCAAATTCGAATATGACAGGCAAGAAATTGTTGTTCATGGGGAGGATGACTCGTCCGTCTATAATGAACAGTCCATTCCATGTATCGAGGCCAAGAAAGGATGTGAATCCTCATATATCAAACATTTGAGGTGATTGAGGTAGACCAATTGGAAGAAGGAAAACCAATTTTGCATCCTCATCTTTCATCCAGATCTATGATGATAGCTTCACTGATGTTGAGGAACGGCTATGAGCAAGGAAAAGGATTAGGATCATTTCTACACGGAATTGTGAACCCCATTGCTCCCTTTTCGAAGAAAGATACCTTTGGTTTGGTTTTAAACAAACATCACCTGACATAAACAGAGTCAAGGCCCGGAAAAAGAATGGTTGGAATCTATCAAAACCAATCACTCATATTGCCTACTCTTTTGTCAAGCCATAATTTGAAGAAGTCCAAAATCTTTCTACTCAAGATGAAATTGATGAAGTTTGTCGGGGTCTCAGAAGATGTTCTATGGAATCAACATGGTTCAAGTTGGTGAGGTCCCTAGCCGTGCAAGTGTTCAGCTGATTGGCCCAGATACCTCGCTCAACAAATGGGAAGCAATTCCTCTTCCCATAAGGAAGGAGTCTTGGTAGTCTGTTTTGTTGCTTTTTCTGTATTTGGATTATTTTCAGGGGTTGTAATCCATATACTTTAGTTTATTTGCTTTGCTTTGATATTAACCCTTCTATCCTTTCAAACTCAATGAAATGAAGTTCCAGTTTCATAGTAGAATTCTGTCTTTCCTTTCCCTAATTTTTGTTAATTTCTCATCATTTTCAATTTCGTTAATGCTGGCTTTAAAAACATGACATGCACGCGGAATTCATACCCAGATCTTAAAAAGTTGTCTAATCTCGAAATAATGAATCAAGAAGATGAGTATGATGAAGATGAGGCCTTTAAGGAAATAAAAAGAGAATTGGATCAATTTGAGAATAAGCCTAAGCCTAACTTAAATGAAACTGAGGCAATTAACCTGGGAAGTCCAGAAGAAATCAGAGAAACAAAAATAAGCATTCATACTGAACAAAGAACGAGAGATGCCATAATTCAAGTTTTGTTCGAGTATAGAGATGTATTTGCTTGGTCGTATGATGACATGCCGGGTTTGAGTGTTGACTTAGTGGTCCATAAGCTTCCCACATATCCTAATTTTCCACCAATCCAACAAAAACAATGGAAGCTTAAGACATGTATGAGTGATAAGATTAAGGAAGAAGTCATGAAGCAACTAAGTGCAAATGTGATCAGGGTCGTCCGATATACTATATGGTTAGAAAATGTTGTGCCAGTGCCAAAGAATGATGGGAAAATCAGAGTTTGTGTTGACTATAGGGATTTAAACAAAACAAGTCCAAAAGACAACTTTCCCTTATCCAACATTCAAATCCTTGTTGACAATTGTGATAAACATGAGATCCAATCTTTTGTAGATTGTTATGTCGGGTATCACAAAATTCTTATGGATGAAGAAGATGCAGAAAAGACCGCCTTCACAACTCCATGGGGAACCTATTGTTATAGGGTCATGCCATTTGGTATAAAGAATGCATGAGCAACTTACATGAGGGGCATAACTACCATATTCCATGACATGATGCACAAAGAGATTGAGGTGTATATTGATGATGTGATCATTAAGTCTAGAACACAAGATGATCACATGCAAGACTTGAAAAAGTTATTTGAAAGGCTATGAAGGTACAATCTCAAACTCAATCTAGCCAAATATGCATTTGGAATTCCTTCTGGGAAGCTTTTGGGTTTCATAGTTAGTTGAAGAGGCATTGAATAAGATCCATCCAAGATAAAGACCATTCGAGAGCTGCCTCCCCGATGAACAAAAAAGAAGTCAGGAGTTTACTCGGGAGGCTGAACTACATCAGCAGGTTTGGTTCATTGCAAATCTTACAACCACATGCGAGCCTATTTCAAGTTGTTGAAAAAGAATGCCGCTATCAAGTGGACAGATGAGTGCCAAGAAGCTTTTGATAAGATCAAGGAATATTTGTCAAATCCTTTTGTCTTGGTCCCGCTGGAACCTGGTAGGCCTCTTTTTTTATATATGTCGGTAACAGATAGTTCTTTTGGTTGTGTTCTGGGTCAGCATGATGCGACAGGAAGAAAAGAACAAGCAATATATTATTTGAGCAAAACGTTTACCACATATAAGGCCAAATACACTCTTTTAGAAAGGACATGTTGTGCCTTAACCTGGGTCCCTCAGAAGCTTAGGCATTATCTTTTGGCCTATACAAATTACCTCATATCCCGAATGGATCCCTTGAAGTATATCTTTCAGAAGCCGATGCCAAATGGCAGATTGGAAAAATGGCAAATCTTACTCACAGAGTTTGATATTGTTTATGTCACTGGAACTGCCATGAAGGAACAAGCTTTGGATGATCATCTGGCAGAAAACCCGGTAGACGATGAGTATGAATCTTTGAACACTTACTTCCCAGATGAAGAGGTTAATTTAGTTGAAGAAGAAGTCCAAAGGGACTGTCAAGTTTGGAAGCTATACTTTGATGGGGATGTCAACATCAAAGGCGTAAGGATTGGGGCAATTCTCGTATCTCCTACTGGGCAACATTACCCTGCCGCAACACGACTTCTCTTTTTCTGTACGAACAACACAACAGAATATGAAGCTTGCATCATGGGTTTGAACATGGCAATAAACCTATATGTGCATGAACTGTTGGTGACGGGAGATTCGGAATTGCTTATTTGGCAGGCTCAAGGTGATTGGGAGACTCGAGACATCAAGCTCATTCCATATAAACAATGTGTGAAAGATCTTAGAAAGAGATTCAAGTCCATCAATTTCAGATACATTCCCAGGTTTCACAATGAATTAGCTGATGCCTTGGCCACCCTGGCCTCAATGCTTCCATATCGGGGTAATACTCACATTGACTCATTGAAAATTCAAATTCGGGATCAACATGGTTATTACAATACAATTGAAGCGGAACTAGATGGTGAACCATGGTACAGTAATATTAAACAGTTTCTGAAAACAAGAGATATCCGGAACATGCTAATAGGGATCAAAAAAGAGCTATTAGGCGACTCTCTAATGGTTTCTTTTTGAATGGGGAAATCATGTACAAAAGAACCCAGGATTTAAATTTATTGAGATGCGTGGATGCCAAAGAAGCTGAAATGATTATGAACGAGGTGCATTCGGGAGTTTGTGTTCTGCACATGAATTGATATGTTCTAGCAAAAAAGATCCTTCGAGCAGGATATTATTGGCTTACCATGGAGCGAGATTGCTTTCGTTTTGTTCGTAAGTGCCACCAGTGTCAAATTCACAATGATTTGAGTCACTCACCTCCTTCAGAGTTGTATCCTATGTCAG
Organism: Nicotiana benthamiana; assembly: GCA_034376525.1. Taxonomy (NCBI): domain Eukaryota; kingdom Viridiplantae; phylum Streptophyta; class Magnoliopsida; order Solanales; family Solanaceae; genus Nicotiana; species Nicotiana benthamiana. The sequence goes on from CM067326.1 coordinate 30,082,844, forward strand.
CTCCTTGGCCTTTTTTTTCTTGGGGAATGGACGTCATTGGCCCAGTCGAGCCAAAAGCGTCAAATGGGCACAGATTCATCTTGGTTCCAATTGATTACTTCACCAAATGGGTGGAGGCTATTACACTGAAAGCACTTCAAAGCAATTACCAAGAGAGCAGTAGTAAACTTCTTCCACTCAAACATCATCTGTCATTTCGGTATTCCAAAAACCATTATTAAAGATAATGCTGCTAATTTGAATAGTCACATGATGAAGGAGGTATGTGAACAATTTAAAATTGAGCATCGCTATTCTACTCCTTACCGACCCAAAGCTAATGGAGCTGTTGTAGCTGCAAATAAGAACATGAAGAAGATTCTTAGGAAGATGGTCCAAGGGTCAATGACACGAGAAATTTCCTTTTGCTCTATTCGGGTACCGGACAACTGTCTGTACATCAGTAGGTGCAACACCTTACTTGTTAGTTTATGGAACTGAAGCGGTCATACCTACTGAAGTTGAGATTCCCTCTCTCCGAATAATTGTTGAAGCTGGGATTGAAGACACTGAATGGGTGAAGTCACGATTGGAACAGTTGAGTTTGATTGATGAAAAGCGTTTGGCGGCAGTTTGTTTTGGTCAGTTATACCAACAAAGAACGGCACACGCTTACAATAAGAAAGCGCGCCCAAGAAAATTTGAGGTAGGGCAGCTTGCTTTGAAACGCATCTTTCCACATCAGGAAGAAGCAAAAGGAAAGTTCGCCCCGAATTGGCGAGGTCCTTACCTCGTCAAGAAATTATTGTCGAAAGGAGCTCTACACTTGGCAGATATAGAAGGAAAGGTGACAGACATATCCGTCAACGCAGATGCAGCTAAGAGATACTATGTCTAACATGTTTCTATTGGGTTGTTGGTTTATACTTAGCATTCTCAGGTTGGGATGACTAAAGGCTATCATTCTCTCTACCCAAACACTGGTCAACCCTAGTTATCTCTTTGAAGCCTTGTTTATATTTCTTTGTGTTTACCCTCTTTTGGAACCAATGTACTTAAAAAAATAAAAATAATAATAATAAAAAAAAATTAAAAAAAAGATCATCATCAAAACAAGTTCATGCCATCCAGAACTACGTTCGACTTGATTCTGAAAGGATACGTAGGCAGCCTCTCTCTGAGGTTTAGTCACACCAAAAAAATATCCACATTTAACCCAATATTCAAAGAAACTGGGGCATGTTTTTTATTTTATTCGATGGTTGTTCCATCAAATGGTTCCAAAAGTTGTAATTCAGTTGAGTAGTTCTTTTTACCTTTCCCTTTTAATACCTTCTGATCAGCTTCTGCGGATGCTAAGTCAGTACACTGCGAGCGGAGCTTTAACCATTGCAAAGAGAGAAAAACAAATGAGAGAGTCTTATCGGTGGAAACCCTCAAGGGCACTATAAGGCGATGGCGATTTGAGAAAAACAAACGAGAGAGTCTTATTGGTGAAAACACTCATGGGCACTATGAGGCGATGGTGAGTTGAGAAAAACTTAAATGATAGAGGTCAATTGGTGAAAACCTACAAAGGGCATCGTTGATTGATTTTAGTCTTCTTATATCCCGGCACAAGCATGGTTAAAGAACTCAGTTTCAAAGAGAATTTTCCAACAGAGTTTGAGAATTAGACGGTTTAGATGGATCAGGAATCCAGTCCAAAGTGCATGTCATGTTTATTTAAGTCAGCATGTTCCTCCAGATAAGTCTTTTCATGTTCTTCCCCAGAAAAGGACACTTCTTGATTAAGTTGTAATTATTATTTCATCTACTTATTTTCTTTCGTACTATTATTCTTGAGTCCCTTTCAGTTTAGTTTTGTCAAAGCAAAGCAAAGAAAAGACCACAAAATTGGTTATAGTTTCCCCGTTATATGAAGCAAAACTTTCTGGGGCATAAATAGTGTGGGCAAAGCCATACAGCCGAATTTGATATTCCTTGTGAATCAAAAGGCTTGAAGGACTTAGCAATGTTTCAACGGCAACAAAAGTTACTCATCAAAATTTGTTTTGGGGAACAAAGTTGTTTGCACCATAGACACAAATGGTGATAGGCGCAAAATAGTCAGGTGTTGATGTTGAAAAAAAAAGATCTTCAGAAAATAAAGTCAGAATCTCTCGGCAATTTGTACGATCATCGACAGGGTCCTAACAAATGCAATGGACGCAAGGTCAAGTCGCCCAAGAATTCAAGGCCACAAACTGACCACCATTTTCAAAAACTAACGAATCTTTCTTTGTTTAGAACAGGAACAAACTCGTTTAGTGAAACAGTTCGTGGAAAGACAAACCACCAAGTGAAGTTCTCAGATCCATGATTTCCTCACAATATGCACGTAAGCATGTTATTTTAGTTTCACTATAGGGGATCTACACCCTATCTTCAACAAAGGGTACTACATCCCCTGGTTGCATTATTTTCTATATAGGGTACGACATCCCCAATTAGCATTTCAGAGTACCACGAGCCTCATTTTATTGCCAACATAGGTCAATACATCCCCTAGCTGCATTATTTTCTGCACAGGGTATGACATTCCCTAGTAGCATTTCAAAGTATCACGAGCCTCATTTTATTGCCAAAACAGGGTACTACATCCCCTGCCGCCATTATTTTCTACATAGGCTACGATATCCCCTAGTAGCATTCCAGAGTGCCACGAGCCTCATTTTATTGCCAACACTAGGCACTACATCCCCTAGCTGCATTATTTTCTACATAGGGTACCACATCCCCTAGTAGCATTTCAGAGTGCCACGAGACTCATTTTATTGCCAACACGGGGTACTACATCCCCTGGCTGCATTATTTTCTACATATGGTACGATATCCCCTAGTAGCATTTCAGAGAGCCATGAGCCTCATTTTATTGCCAACACAGGGTACTACATCCCCTGGTTGCATTATTTTCTACATAGGGTACGACATCCCCTAGTTGCATGTTAGAGTGCCACGAGCCTCATCTTATTGCCGACACATGGCACTACATCCCTTGGTCGCATTACTTTCTACCTACATAGGGTACGACATCCCCTAGTAGATGCCACGGGCCTCGTCTTATTTCCAACACATGGTACTACATCCCCTGGTTTCCTCCTTCCTATTAACACAGGGTATAACATTCCCTATTATTAAAAAAATTCGTTTTTATATTCTTTATTCTGCAATGGCAATGATAGTTTAATGTGTTTTCAATAACTCACAAAAAGTTTCTAGTGCAAACTGGGGTAGAAAAATTTTGTTCGTTTTGTTTGTTTGTGTTAGCTTGTAGGATTTTCAGCAAAGCGCGGATTTGATGTGAAAACAATAAGATCTCAGTTCTTTCCAGAGAAAGTGGAACGTTTGATCTCAATACCAGCTGCAACCAGTATTGGTATAATGCATGCAGAGACATATGATCAAGATCTTTCTTCCCATCGTCGGATCAAGAAACAAGCATGAAAGAATATTTCATAGTCTGTTGCATCGAGAGCATCAAGTTTCAATCCAAAGTCACTGGGAGAAGCAAATCAAGAATCAAGACAAGACTCCAGATGGCATTTAGATAGGAATTTTGTAACTCTTAGATTTCAAGAGTATATAATCTTCTTTTTATTTTGATGTAATAATAGGAACCGCGGATCGAAACCTCGATGGAACCTCAGTGGACTCTCCATCTAAGTATACTCCGTCCCTTTTCTTTCTACTTGAACTACACGTGACCTAATTCCCCTATAACCCCGGATATGTAGGCTGCCTAAAACCAAGGCTCGGTCGCACCTTCTCTTCAATCTTGTTTTCCTTTTCAAATGATAGTAAGGTCAAAAATTAGTCACCTTGTTCATTTTCTTTGCCTGAAAACTCTTCATGTTTCTAAGGAAAGAGGGTCATGCTGTGAATACCTAATTTTTGACCACACCCAAATTCTATACTAGTGTAAATATTTCTTTTACGTGTAATCTTAATATTTTAAAACTTTTATCATACTCTTAGTAAGTTTTATCTTAGATAAAAAATATAATAACTACATATTCACATTCTTAGAGTATACGTTTTACTCCTAATTTTAAATAAAATAAAAATTAAAAAAAATCTAATTAGAATTTTAAATGTAAGCTATAATATTTTTCTTAGTATAATTTAAACTACAACGTAAATATTTTATTTTTTTATGTATATAATATTTAAATATAAGATAGCTAACTAATATTTTTAACTATGCATTTTACTTTCTAATATTTCCATTAACAAAGAATAAGTAAAAGTTAAAAAAATATAATAATAATAATAATAATAATAATAATAATAATAATAATAATAATAATAATAATAAGTACTATATAATAAAAAGGGATAAATCTTAAAAGATTCAAACAAAAATTATCCTATCCACATACCATGATCTTCTCAACTTCTTTCTCCCACTTCAACTGTAACTCTAACTCTTTTACCTACCTCTACATTTTTATTATAAATGAAAGAACAAAGCATAAAAAGGAAAAAAGGAGAGAAAAGAAGGAACAGAAGAAAAAGAATAGAGAAAGAAACGGAAAACAGAAGAACAGAAAGAGAAAGAAAAAAGGGACGAAGAAAACGAAACGTTGAAAAACGGAAGAAAACAAAACATTGAAACACAAAAGAGAAAAACAACGAAGATAGAAGCAAAGAAAGAGAGAAAGGGAAGAAAACAGAAAAATTAAAAAAAGAAAACGTGAAAGAAAGAAAGGAAAGAGGAGTTCCGGATTTCGTTCGCGGTTCCGTGTTCGTAGTTCTAAAAAGGTTAGTATTGCAATTTTGGAAATCTGTAGATATTCTTTTGTAGTGAAACCTTACCAAAGGTAACACTCAATCTTTTGGAACAGTTTAAATATGATATATGAGATCTATGTTTTGGCAAAGTTTGAATTTTAATTTGTTTTTTTTAATTTTGTTAGAAGCATATATATATATATATATATATATATATATATATATATATATATATATATTTTTTTTTTTTTTTTTGTTATCTTTCTTTGTATGTAATATTTAATACGGGTGAGCAGCTTTCGTACTAATTCATGAATTAGAAGGAGAGCCTAAAGAATTTTTTTTACTTCGTTGTAGTTTTGTTTATTTTTCTTAGTAGTTTTATTTATATCTTTTGTATTACAAAAATGTGATTGATAAATTTTTTTGGAACATGTGTTAGTTTATTTTTTAAGTTGCTAATATTGTAGTTCTTTAATAGTTAAATTAAATTCATGTTCATATAGATGTGTATATCAAATTACGGCGAGTTAGTCACACATACAATATGATAGTTAATTAAGATTATTATTTTATATTAAGTTCTGTTGATAAATATGACTGGAATTTGCATATTTTTTTGTTTTGTATAAATATCTCCAAATAATAATAAATCCGACATTATGTAGTTTTGTTTAAATTACAACGCATCAATAGAAAGGTTCGTTAATTTGGTTCTATCTTCTAGGCTAATAGGTCTTTTGTTAGTTATTTTTTTACTTTAAAATCTTAAGATTTATTATAACAGTTAAAAAATAACAATAATAAAATAGATAAATAAATAGAATACTCTAAAATGCTATAAATTTTTTATATGCACTTTAAAATACTAGCCCATGTGTTCATACCCGCATGGATTGATACGCTCAAATAATAAAAGGATTATGTGTGCATTCCGCGTCTTGATACATTTTTTATATAAAATAATTATGTTATAACCATGTGTACATTCCGTACCTTGGTTTAATATTTAATTTCAATGAAGTACCTTGTGTGCGTATTGCATCTTGGTCAAAATAATTAATAAAAATATAATAAATTAAGTGAAGCGGTAATAAATAAGTCATAATCAATAAAATACAAGAATAGCTAAAAAATTAATTTAAGCCTTACATTAATCAATAGAAGCGATCGTGCTAGAACCACGGGACTCGAGGGTTCCTTACACCTTCCCCTCAGTCAACAAAATTCCTTACACAGTCTTCTATTTTCGTAGACCATAAATTAAGTGTCAAACCTTCCTTTTGAAAAGGGATTCAAATAAAAGGAGACTTGGAACATCAAAACTTAATTCCAAGTGGCGACTCTAAATAACAAATAATCCCTTGTCAAAACGTCACTTTAATTGGAAAAATTATTCTAACTCAACCTCGTAACAGGGTTGTGTGGGAAAAAGTGGTGTGACATTTACATTTAATTCTGTGCTTTCGAGGCCTTGAGAACCTCATTTAGAGTTGCCTCGATTTGCCTGTGCAGTCCGGGCGCGTAGTCGAAAAGTTTAAATATGAAATTCTGTGAAAAATACTAAGTTTTGATGTTAAAATGAATAAATTTGACTTCGGTCAATATTTTGGATAAACAGACCTGGACCTGTGAACTATGGTCTCGGTGGGTCCGTAGTAAAATATGGGACTTGGGCGTATGTTCGGAATCGAATTATGATGTCTCAAGCCCGAGAAATAAATTTTTGGAATAAATTGTTTTCTGAAATTGTTTATAAGACTTTGAAATGAAATTTGATTAGAGCCTGATGGTATCGGGCCCGTATTATGGTTTCGACACTCGGTACATGTCTTGTATATAATTTGAGTCATTCCACTGAAATCTGGTTAAAAACGGATGTCGTTTGACGTGATCCGGACCTTAATTTGATGTTTAAAGAAGATTTGAGAAATTTCAGTGATCTTGACGATTAATTCAATGTTCATGATGTTATTACGGTGATTTGATTACACGAATATGTTCGTATAATATTTTTGAAGTTGGATGTATATTTTTTATTGGAGTTTTGAGGACTCGAGTGAGTTTCGGGTAGGTTCCGGGATGCCTTAGTACTAGAAGTTAGATGTTGTAGGTTCAGGAAGTTGCAGGCCTCTGAACCCTATTATGCGGTCCGCGAGAAATCGCGTGCGACCTCGGAGGGGCCAACGCGGCCGCTGTCACCTTTGTGCGGTCCGCGTTAGCGGCTGTACGGCGGCAGTCACTATTGTCCGGTCCGCACAGGGTGTTGAACTACATGTCTTCAGATAAACATGTGCGGCAACAGTCTATTTAGTGTGCTCCGTACAGGAAGTCTTCCAGTGGTATAAATAGACGGGAATTTCAGTTATTTTTCATTTTTCAAAACCCTAAAAAACATAAGAGCGATTTTTCAAGCAACCTTTCTTCTCCAAATCAATTGTAAGTCATTTTAAACGAGTTTTCTTTAATCATTAGCATCTTTTAACATGATTTCAACTTAAAATCAAAGATTTTCATAGGGGTATCGGGTATTTTGAGTAGAACCTAGGTTTTTCAAAAATTGAGCATTTGGACCTCAATTTGAGGTCCTATTTCTAAACAAACTGCATATTTGAGATCGTGGGAGAATGGGTAATCGTGTTTTGGTTTGAACCTCGGGGTTGGACCATGTCGGCCCGAGGAAATTCTTTGACTTTTTAGGTAAAACTTTGAAAAACTCATTTTGATGCATTGGGATTGACGCATTGTGCGTTAATTGATATAAATAAGTGATTAGTGATTAGATACGAATGAATTGGAAATGGAATCAAGTGGCAAGGCTATAATTGAGGCTTGAGTAGTGTTGAAGGTATTGAGGTAAGTATTCGGTCTAACCTTAGTTTGAGGGATTAGGAGTTGAGTCATATGTGGTATTTGCTTCTTGTTGAGTACTACGTATAAACATGGTGATGGGTATCTATACGTTGGTGTCAAGCATGACCGTGAGTCTTAAATGGAAAGTTGTTGTATTCTTAAATGACCTTACGTGTGCCTTAACTATTGATCTACCATATCGAGCAAAGATTTATTTATCCTCGTAGATCCTATTTATGGTGGAGCATTTTCATCAACCAAGTTGAGTTAAGGTTTGTCATAGCCGATTCTCCCTTGCTGGGATGATTGTTTCTATATTGTTGTTCCTTTTCCAGGAAGTTATTATACTAATTTGTTCCCTTGCTGGGATTTCTTGTGATTATGTGATAACATGAAATGGGATTGGGTGGTACGCCTACCACAAGATTGATGAAATGGGATTGGGTGGTATGCCTACCACATGATTAATAAAATAGGATCGGATAAGAATGCTAAGGATCCAAGAAATTCAAGAAGTGAAGAATTCACTCAAGATTAGGATTTACTTTCCTTAAAGATTAGGATTTTTTATTTCTTATTTCCTAGTAATTTAATTCTTATTTTAGTAGGATTATATTTGTAGTTCTAGTCAAACTAGGATTATTACTTGGTATCACATTCTTACTAAAGTTCTTTTTTCCTATTTTAGTTAGGATAGGATTTCTTAGCCTTATTCTTGTCCTAGTCTAATTAGGATTAATTTTCCTTAACCGTACCAATTTTACTCATTGTAAGCCCTATTTAAAGGGTTTAATATGCTAAAAATAAACATTGATGATTAGTTATTCTAAGCTATTGCTTCAAAAATGTGATTTACTTTTTATTTCATTGTTCTTCCTTTATTTAACACTTCTTGCAATCTTGTGGGTTTGGGAAATGTTTGGTTGAGGTTTATTTTCATCTTATATTCTTTAACGTGAGTTTGAAGAACGCTTTCGCTAGTTTTGTGAAAACTTTATCGGGGTGATTTTATTTTTCTCTCTTCTTTGTACTTGAAAGGTGCAAAACCTTGAAAGTACATCATCGGGTGGTATGCCTACCACAAGATTGGTGAAATGGGATCGGGTAGTACGCCTACCATGAGATATGATGAAATGGGATCAGGTGATACCCCTAGCACAAGATTGATGAAATGGGAGCGGGTAGAACGCCTACCACGAGATATAATTAAATGGGAGCGAGTGGTATGCCTACCACGAGATACAATAAAATGGGAGCGGGTGTATGCCTACCATGAGATATAATAAAATGAGAGCGGGTGGTATACCTACCACAAGATATAATAAAATGGGAGCGAGTGGCACGGCTACCACGAGATATGAGAAATGGGATCGGGTTGCACGCCTGAAACAAGGTTGAAACTGAAATTGAAAGTTGTCTTTACTTCTCTTTATCCGTGTTAAAAGTTAAAATTTCAGTTTTCCTTATTATTCTTTATATTTTGTCTGCCACCCCGTAGCATGTTCCCCTTCCCTAGCTTTAATTGTTTATTATCTGTTTACTTTTCCGCCATATATTATATAACTGCACAGGTTTGTCTGGAGTCTTGTCCTAGCCTCGACATTACCTTGCCGGGGTTAGGCTAGACACTTACAAGCACATGGGGTCGGTTCTGCTGATGCTACACTCTGCATTTATATGCAGATATCATAGCAGCATTTAGGTAGCAACATTAGTTCAGGAGCTAGTCTTCAGCCCACCCAGACTCCAAGGTAGCCTTACAAGCGTGCGTAGGCCCGTCGTCTCCTCTATCTTATGTTTCATTCTGTTACCTCACTTATTCAAGACAATAATATTTTATTTCTTTCAGATGGTTGTATTTAGCACTCTTAGTAGTCGGTGTATGTTGTGACACTAGGTGTTGGGTAGAGACTTGTATTGGCTTTCTAGACGTTTGTTTTTATAATCATCTAAGGCTTCCGCTAATTTTAATTTCCGTTGTTCTTCAAATGTTTATTCATTTCTAATATAATTGGTTAAAAATAAACTAAATGAAAAGGGGTAATGACTTCCAAGGTTTATGGCTTCTCTAGCTTCCACGAGTAGGCTCAGTCACGACTCCCGAGGGTGGAAACTCCGGGTCGTGATAAGTCTGTTTTCCAGTATTTTAGATATGAACTTATAGAGGACAGTACATCATGCAATAGGCCTGAATTCCAGTTACCATAGCCAGTCTGGTGTGGATCCTTGCTTTCTTCATCGGAAACACGATCAGCCTTAGGAAATAAAACATGATATGATGTGCCCCAAGGATGTGATGGCAAACTCGTTAGGGTAGGTATTGTAGGATTTGTTGTGCCCGTACCTTTCATACAGATAGTCGAAAGGGATGTAGGATTCTTTCAGATATGCCAGTTCTGGATTCCTTTTCAGACCCATCATTTTGAGGAAGCCTTGCCTTTGCGGTTTTCAGGCATCAATAAACTCGGAGTTTCCCACACTATACCGGCCAATCCTCTTATCTCCTCTAGCAAGATGTCATTTCAATGTCTCCGAAGTGGAATACAGCCCTCTCACAATCCTAGAACAAAGTAGCAGCTTCTATGATCTTGTTGTTGGGTCGAATTTCTAGGAGAGAAGGTAGGTTTCGCAAATATTTTCAAGCAAGATTTTGATCACTAAAGTGAAGATCTTTCTACCAGCTTAGCAATGTTGGGTGGATGTTCGTGACCATGCTGAATTTAGGGACTTCGTGCCTCATATTTATGCAATACAAATAAGGTTAGACCCTTTACCCCCAACGGACTCATCTATTTAATACCAATAATTAGCATGAAGCATTTAGTTCTCCAAATAAATGCACAGAACATGGTAGTGTCTATTTGGGTTTAGGGAAACCCAATGGACTTTGGACGAGGCTATCATAAAGAGTCAATATGCGGACAACATAACTGGCTCGGTTAGGTTTGACCATGATGCATGCATAGTTTAAACGGAGTAAGGTTTCTATAAGATTTTAGACTGGTACCCTTAAGAGGACAACTCAAGGGGAAAAGTCATAGAACTGCCGACTACACTGTTGATAGATTGGTTTTACTGTAAATGCTTGTTGTGGTTGGGCTCTTCACTTTAGGAACAAGAGTGATTGTTGTACAATTAATACCTTTATACATTCTTCCTGTGATAAAGGACTTTTGCACTGCTTGCATAATCTCCTGATTCAATATGGGACATGCTTTCTAGAACAAACATGAATTATATCCAACAACTCTAGGAGATTTATCCTCTTGTATAACATATAGTCCCTTATATGCTTCATCTTTTGTTACTTCTGCAATCAAACTTAGCTGTTGTTCATGAGTAAGGTTAGGGTCATTCTTCATTATTTCTTTGTTGATTGCTGGTAGTGTCTTTGTAGAAGTCCCCATCAGGTTTTTATAGAACCTTATAAACTCTTCTTTGATGCTAACCTAGTTGTTAACCTTCCTTCCATCCTTTGCGATCAGCTCCAGTATATGTTTTCTATGGCTCATCTCTTTTACAATAGCAGAAAAATACTATTTTCTAACAGCTTGTTTGGATGGTTGTTACCTATTGTATTGCACTGTATCGTTAGTTTAAATACAATATTTATTTTGATTGTTACTTAAATTTTATCGTATCGTATCATATCGTTAAATCCGTCGTTACGTAGCGATAAAATGTAGCACTTTATGTAACAACCGATTTGGTGCAGTCGTATCGTTACCTTATCTTTTTCTCTCAATCTCACCCTTTATTATTATTAAATAATTTTTTTTTATCATTTATCCTACCTTTTATATACTGTATCATAATTTTTCTTTATAATATTGAAAGTTCATTCATCATATTATTGGTGCATGATACTATGAAACAATAACAAACCGAGATAATCCATCCAAACATTATATTTATCAACGATAAAGTATAGTACAATAGCCCGTTTGGGCAAGCTGCAAAAATCGGCTTACTTTGAGAAATATTTTTTTCAAAAGTGCTTTTATCAAAAGTACTTTTAGTAAGAAGTAGTTTGTGTTTTCCTAATTAGATTGAAAAATACTTCTGAGCAGCAATTAGTGTTTGGCCAAGTTGTAAAATATTGCTTTTAAATGTATTTTTCTCAAAAGTGCTTCTCAAAAAAGTGCTTTTAGAGAGAAGCTACTTTATTCTGTTTCTCCAGAACTGCTTCTGCTTCTCCTTAAGAATATTTTTTTCCTTTCAAAAGCTTGGCCAAACACTTTAATGATTGGCCAAAAGTATTTTTGACAAAAAAAATATTTTTGGCTTAAAAAAACTTAGGCCAAACATGCTAGTAGTTTCCGTTACTTCAAGGATAAAATAACTAGAAAACCATTGGCTGGAGAGTCCATAGTAGCAAAAAGACCACTGGTTTATCACTCTTTTGTTTCTCCCCTTTATCTCTTTAGCTTCATTTGATCACTGCCTATATATTAAGCATTAGTCCCAAACTCTAAATATTATCTTCAGTACTATCAAATCTACTACTAGGCACTAGCAATCCAAAATTTCAGAAAAGCAAAAGCAAGATTTCATATATCAAAACTCAAGTAGAGAAAAGAGTTTTTAGAAAGAAAACCATATATCATGTGTTCAAGCAGGAGAGCGTGGATAGTAGCAGCCAGTGTTGGAGCAGTGAGAGCTTTAAAAAATGAAGGTTTCTGTAGATGGAATTACCCTTTGAGGTCCTTTGCTCAGCACACAAAGAATAACCTGAGATCTTACTCTCAAGCTAAGAAGCTTTCTTCCTCTTCTTCCTCCTCACTAATAGCAAGGAGTGAGAAGGCAAAACAATCTGAAGAGTCTTTGAGGAAAGTTATGTACTTGAGCTGTTGGGGTCCCAACTGATTTTTTCTTCTTAGATTCCTTCATTTTACCTGAAGATTTTCAAGTAGAAAAAAGAAAAAAGAAAAAGGAATATGATGTAGAAAATGACTGTAAATAGAATATAAAGGCATGCGACCTTATAAATTATCTAGTATGAATTACTACGGAAATTTTGATGTCTTAACGTTTTGATGGGTCAACTATAGTAGTAATATTTTTCATTACTTCAGCATTCTTGCAATAATGAAGACGGTTTTGAAATTTGAAATACGTACAAATGATCATTAAGCAAATGCGAACTTTCTGAAAGGAGCTACAAGTCTGCGATAATGTCCAAAAAAAGAGTCCCTGATCCTGATGCTAATAAATCCAGTTTATTAGTTATCCTTTATCATCAATCCGCGTGCATCGATCTTATTGTTCATGTATTTTTGCATTATGTGCATCAGCACATATCATTCTGCTCGTCTCCAAAAATAATCCAAACAATTATTTTATGCAAGGGCAAAAACGTATATTCACAGACGCACACCACACTCAAAAGTGTTGAAAACCATGCTCCAAAACCAGATTAATTCACAGCCAAAAGCCTCTAGTTTTGTTGAGAACTTACCTATATATTCAGAAGCATCAAATCTCTGGGAATTCAACAAACAGAAAATTCAAGTCTTTCCAAAGCAAAAGCCTTCTTCAACAAATTACAAACCTTCATCTACTTAGCAAAGTGTTTCAAGAAAAATCAATATTGAAAAAATGAGTTCAACAAGCAGGGCAAGGGTTACAGCAGTAAGTTTGGGAGTGGTAGAGGCACTGAAAGATCAAGGAATTTGTAGGTGGAACTACACATTAAGAGCCATGCATCAACACGCAAAAAACAATGTAAGGTCATATTCACAGGCCAAGAAGCTCTCTTCTCACTCTTCTTCTTTGGTTTCTGCAAACAAACATCAATTGAAGCAGTCTGAGGAGTCTCTCAGGAAAGTCATGTATTTGAGTTGTTGGGGTCCTAATTGAATCCAATAGCAGTTAAATTTAGAGTTATCTTTCTGTACATAGTCTTTAATTATATTGAGAGGCCAAATGATGAATGGTTAAACGGGTAATTTTTCAAAGCTTGAGGCTATATTGCCCAGCCAAAATTACTAGATAGACCTTTTCATCGTCCACATGACATTATTTTGTTGTATTTGCATCACACTATCTATTTAGAATTTACTCAAAAGGTAATGAGAATACAATCTACTTTGACAAAGCTAGCTTATGAGATAAGGATTGTCCAAGCCATATAAGGGGACCAAGGATCTCAAATTCCTTCGATGTGGGGCAACTCAACACCCCCTCACGCCCAGATCTCTGGAGCGTGCACAACATAAATGGGGGCCCAACATCGGTAACAATAATTTTGATTGGCCTGGCTCTGATACCATGATAAGAATGGACCTTGGGTCTAACTCAACCCCAAAAGCTAGCTTATAAGGTGAGAATTGCCCAAATTATATAAGGAGACCAAGGACCTCAAATTCCTCCGATGTGTGACAACTCAACAAAACAAGCATTAGGAGAAAACTCTTCCTTAATTAATCTTTATTTCTTAATTTACAAAGGTCCACAGATAGTACAGGAGGAGTTAGAAAACGGGAAAATTTGAAAGAAGTGAAACCTTACACTAACTGGTGAAGATGAAATTGCCAGTAGTACCCAAACCCCGAGAATAGACTCCGTTCCATAAGTAATTAGAATATACTCTGAGCTTTTCACTTTGGTCAAAAGAGTAAGGTCAATCACGAAGAAGGCATTTATCATTGAGAGTTATGGCTATTGCGTTCAAAGCTTCTACCACGCAATTATAATACATGATTACAAAGAAAACTAAAATATATAATTTCTTCAATAGAAGTATTAATTTGTGATATATACGTTACGGGTTTGAATCGTAAAAATAATTATTAATATTTGTATGAGTAAATTATTTATATCATATTTTTTGGGTGCGACTCCTCCTTCGAATAAATTAACTCAAATTCTGGATAATACTAATGAGGTAATGGTATCTCCAGACTATTCGCCAAATTGTAAAGAAGGAAAAAGATTGGGCACATTTTACAATTTTTCCCTATGCTGTCCTTTTAATTATGCAGACACCAAATTATGCCCCTTTCAATGCATGCTCAACTTTAATTTGAAAGCTTTGGACTAAAGTAAGAACAAGTCTATAAATAAATATAATTTGCTGCGTTTATTGACCGTTAGAATTTCATGAAATCCTTCTAACTTGTTGGAGAATCCTAAGCTTGGCTTCGAGGTGTTAGGTGAAATTGGATTCCATCTCAAAGCTTCCTAATCTATGGCTGAACCCTAGACCATTTAATTAATTAACATATTAGCCCAACATATCCCATGCAATTCTTTTATAATAATAATAATAATAATAATAATAATAATAATAATAATAATAATAATAATAATAATAATAATAGTAATTATTATTATTATTATTATCACTACTACTAAATAAGTGGAGCTTTTTCCTCCAAGATGGCATTCCATCTCAGCAATTGTATTTGTTTTAAGTGGGTTAAATCTGATGTGGCTTTCTGTTAGTTGCTAGGGGTAGCTTTGAGTCATTGGATTGACGGTAGGGGCTTAATTTGATAACAAATTCAAATGGAGGTATAATTGTCCCATTTTTAATAGTTGAGGGGAAATTTTATTAGTATCCCAAATTCACCAGATCACAGTTCAGATAGACAGATATGCTCAATACTCTATCAAGAAAAGAATTTAAGTCTCAGATCCAAACCTACGCCTATATTTAAGGACAAAATAAATCATTCCTAGGAGTATCAACATAGGCGCTAATTAAACTAAAAATAAACTAAAGATGTTTAATTTATATAATGTGTATAATCATATATAATTAATATATAATCTATATATATTAATTAAAAAAAAATTAGATCGCCTATTTGTATAGCAGATAACCTGCCTTATTTTCAAGACTACAAAATCCAATTTTATGGAGGGTTAGCCTACCAATATATCATCTGCTAGACGCTAGTGTAAAGATCCATCAAGCTTTCTCATTGAGGAAATACTGATTTTTCCCCTTAAAATGAAAAAGTAAAGAGCATACGAGCAAGAAGGAGCAATTCCTCCGTCTTAAACGAACCGATCAGATACTCTGGTTTACTGCTACTTTAACGTGTTCAACAAAACAAGTACAAGAGAACTTAAACAGCATACAGCCATGGAGCAAGTAACCACGTTCAACGATCCTCCCCAAATCTTGTTAACAATAAAGCTAAAGCTGAAAGCTCAGTACCAAAACGGATGTTCAATCAGACCACTCCATACAAACCGGAATATATTCTTTGGCTGCATAGATATTATTGCACAAGAGAGTGGCTCACAAATACTGAAATTTGGCAATTCTAGTATCAGGGAATTATTTTGCATATCAAATAAAATTCATCACTAAAACTTCAAATGCATGCAAAACATTTGAATCTAATCTAAGGCCGGAAGAATAACGGTTCAAAACCGGAACCGTGACCGGAACCGCAGTTCTGGCGGTTCCGCGGTTCTAAACGGTTCCGGTTATACGGTTCCGGTTCCGCGGTTCCGGGCCGGTTCCACCCTTTAGAACCGTAGAACCGGAACCGGAACCGGACCGGTTCAGGCGGTTCTAAACGGTTCCAAACGGTTCCGATATTAAAAAAAAAAAAAAATTTTTAAATTCGGACCGTTGGCGGAACCGTTTGGAACCGTTTAGAACCGCCGGAACCGGTCCGGTTCCGGTTCCGGTTCTATATGGTTCTATCCGGTTCTATCCCGTTCCCAACGGCCATTTTTTTAAAAATAAATTTTTTTTTTTTAAATTCTGAAAATCAGAACGTTGGTATTGCAGAAATAGCCGTTTGGCATTTTTAAAATTTAGCCATTTGACCCCTCAAATTTAATTTAAC
This sequence comes from Nicotiana benthamiana, assembly GCA_034376525.1. Lineage (NCBI taxonomy): Eukaryota > Viridiplantae > Streptophyta > Magnoliopsida > Solanales > Solanaceae > Nicotiana > Nicotiana benthamiana. Next base: position 30,099,259 of record CM067326.1, read on the forward strand.
CCCAAACTTTATATAATTACACAATTTCCCATTTCTCAACTATAAATACCCCCTCATTCTTTCATTTTAATTCACCAATTCATCAATCTTACTCAATCTCTCTCAATCTCTCTCAAGCTCTCTTACAATCTTTCTGTGCAAGTGCTTAATTTTTGTTGCAAATTCGTGAAACATTGTGAAGTTGTTGAATTGAAGTTTTCAAGTGTTCAATTACAACGATTGTCAATTTTTAAGAAGTTGTTCGTCAATCCGGTAAACTCGTTTCAACTCTTACGTGCTAAGAATATTTGTTGTGTGTTGATATTTTCCTTAATTATAATTAGTATGGCATTTTCATTGAAAAAAATGTTCGAAAAAGGTACATCTAAATCCGGTGAAAGTAGTAGCCAAAATCCTACCCCTCCCCCGGCTCCCCGACCTAGAAAAGATAAACAAGTTCAAACTAGTAGCCAACCTAGAAATACTAATGAAAACTTAGGAATACTTGATAGTGATCACCCGTGTTTTCAATTTAGCGATGTTAATTTTCTACATGATATAGCAGTCGGTGATAGAATAGATGATGATATTATGAATTTGCTTTATCCTAATGCACCAATATCTGAGGGAAATGAGGGTGATGATGACGACGAAACCCAACCTCCGGTAGATTTAGATGATACACCTACTAGTCCTGCTCCTAATGACCCAGAACACCCACCCGTACAAACTCCCACTTTTAGTAGACAACCTCGGAAACGTACAGAAACTTCATTAGTTTGGCATTTTTTTATTCAACTAAGAGATAAAGATAGGGCTAAATGTAAAACTTGTGGTAAAGAACTTGTTCATAGGTATACGGGTGATCGTAGCGGAACAGGTAGTTTAGTTAAACATATATATATACATCCTAGCGATAAGGCTAGATATTTTCAAATGAAAGCGGAACAAGAGGGGAAGTCAAGTCCTGATACTACAATTAACCAAAGTACTGGTTCTAACATGGTTCAACCAGGAATAAACACTGTCACCGGAGGTATATTGTACTACGATCCTAATAAGGATCGTGAAGAATTAGCTAAAATGATTACTGTTATGTGTTTACCTTATTCTTTTGCTTCTAATCCTGCTTGGATTCAATATATTAGACGAGTATTTAATCCTACATATAAAGGTTGGCCTCGCGCCACAGTTAAGGCCGACATTTATAAATATAAGCATGAATATGAACAGTACTTGCGCTATTTATTTACTCATATAAGTAATCGTATGTCTATTACAACTGATATTGGTAGAAGTGGAAATGATTGTGATTATCTAACCGTGACCAGTCATTGGATAGACGAAGACTGGACCATGCAAAAACGCATTATAGCATATAGAATAATTAATTCACGGCACACAGGTAAGTTTATTGCTAGCACTGTTTCTGATGTTTGTAGATATTTTTGTTTTAGTGATAGAATAATGTCAATTTCCATGGATAACGCTAGTAGCAACACAACTGCAATAGGTATTTTAACTAGAAAACTTAATCCTGCTTTTACAAATATTTTCCATGTTAGATGTATATGCCATATTTATCATTTAATTGTTGGAGATGGTATGAGAATTTTAAACATAGAAATTGAAAAAGTTAAATTCGCTCTTAATTGGCTTTTTTATTCAAACCGTAGAAGTAGACTTAGAGAATATTATAAAAAATGTGACGAAAGTGGCCTTAGAGAAAGAAAGGTTCCTAAACCTTGTCCGACTAGGTGGAACTACATGTATGAAAGCTTAGTAGTGGCGTACGAATATAGAAACCCAATAACCGCTACTTATAATTCTAGGGATTGTGAGAATGAAGATAATGATATGCTAACTAATCAAGATTGGAATAACGTTAAGATTCTTTTAGATTTTTTAGAACATTTTAGTGTGGCTACAACTGCTTTATCTGGCCAATATTATCCTACAATTTCAAACTGTTTAGTATATATTGCCGCACTTGCTAATTTATTTGCTGATTTTAACGAGGGAGGGGAAATTTATGAAAATGCAATATTTGAAATGAAAAAGAAATTTAAAAAATATTTTTTTCCAATCCCTCCTATTTTTGGTGTGGCTGCTTTGTTAAACCCTACTATGAAAGCAGGAGGTCCTAACTTTTGGTATACTAGTATTTATCAATGTTTAGATCTTTCACCAGAAGAAATGGCTACACTATCTGATGCGAAAGCATCAATTACAGTGAATGCTCAAACTGTTTATAATGCTTATAAACAGGCCTTAGAGCATGCTAGGCCTAATATTCCAACTCCTACTTCGTCCACGTCACAATCATCTAAAAGAGTTGCTGGCTTAACAGCTCTTAAATCGTGGACGGAGTTCAGGGGTACTCAAGGTGAGAATTTAGATGATATTTCCCATCTAAACGAACTTCAAGTTTATTTGTCGCAGGGGCTAGAGAATGATAATCCAGACGGATCTTTCGACCTTTTGGATTGGTGGAAGACAAGGGAAAAGCATTTTCCCGTTCTTGCAAGGATGGCTCGGGATGTTATGTCCATTCAAGCGTCAACTGTTGCATCGGAGAGCGTATTTAGTCAAGCCAGACTACAAATAGGAGATCATAGAGCGTCGATGCGGGACAGCTTGGAAAAATCAGTGCTCTTCCGAGATTGGATCCGCTCTGAAAGAAGAAACTTTGGGCTAGCTGAATCTCAACCCGAAATAGATGAGTGCTATGAAGAAATGCTAGCAGAAATTTCTCAAGAATCATCTTCACCCGGAAGTGGTGATGAACAAGCTTCATTTCCACCACCGCCAACACAACCACCTCCAAACCTTGAAGGTTTTATGAGATTTGTTAGAAATAATACATAAATTATGATGTAACTTGTACATTGGCATGTCTTCTTTTAGTTTTTTTTTCCTTTTAATGGTGGTATTAGTACCATGTTGTGCTCATTCCATTGGGGGAAGGAAGACTAAGAAAGATATGCCATTTTGGTCAATAAATATGCTTTTTATCATATACTTGAATATATTTGTCTCAATATTTCTTTGTCTTTACTTCTATATCAATCCTCGAATATAAAATATTTATATAACATATAATATATAACATACAACACATAATACTATTAATACTAACTACTACACAATATACATTATTTATATACAATATATACTACTTTACTACAACATATACTACTTATATACAAAATATACACTACTTATTTTGAATATATACTAATTTCCAAACACAATATATGCTATAGTAACAACATAGTACACCATATAAAAATATATTCTACAATATACTAATCACTACTATACAAGATATTTAATTTAAAAAAAAAAAAAAAAAAAAAGGTCGGAACCGCCTGGAACCGCCAGACCCGCGGTTCCGGAACCGCCAGAACCGGAACCGGGTGGTTCCGGAACCGTATGGTTCTGGTTCCGGCTCCGGAACCGCCAGAACCGGAACCGCCAGAACCGGGAACCGCCAGAACCGGAACCGTTTACCCAAATAGACCCAGAACCGGAACCGGATACACCCTTAATCTAATCACCGAATCTTCAGATCACAAATATCTTGAAAATCATCTAATATAAAGCAAACTCTCAATTTGTCTATCATATAATATATGTCTAACCATGATTAAGACACTTCCAAGTTTTCTGTAGCTTCACTTTTACTGACCCTGCCCCATGTCCCCGACTATAAATAACAGACTTGAATACTTGATCATGAACTTTGAAGATCAAGACATCAAGAAGGGGATGGAAAAGAGGTAAGTATCAGGGGCAAATGCAGATAGTATTGACTAAACTTATGAGTATAAATTAGGAATCATAACATGGTAGTAGACTAGCAGAGAAAAAGGACAACAGAATTAGGGGAGAGATGGGGTTTTGAGAGGTGGGGGGGTGTTGGGGAAGGGGAATAGAGAGAGAGGAATCTTCTTCTGCACTAACATTGTAATGCTTCCTCCATTTCACCTATGTGCACAAAATTGGGGTTCCTAGAAGGCAGCCTCAAACACTGTCCAAAAGAGCAGCAATTTAGAGTCTTCTGCAAAAGTCCTCCTCAAGCGAGTCGCTGGTCGAGCAGAAACAACATTTATATCTTAGGGTTACATAATTACCTCCTTGAGGTTATCACATTTTACAAGTTGTACTCTCATACTTGTGTGTGTGGGGGTGGAGGGTATGACCCCCTTATATTTGCTTGAAGTGGTCTAAGTTCCACCTTTTCAAACCAAATACCCAGTCTTAGAAGAAGCATTGTACACTGCACACACCAATCATCTTCTTACGCATAATTTTTCTTTTTAATACTACATTTTATATTATTTTTCAATCTTTACAATATTTCTTTCGTTAAATATAATCTTTTTTCCTAACTTCTTCTCTTTCTTCTTCCCGACTAATACCACTATCTCCAAGAAAGAAAACAACTCAGCCCATCAAGCCAGAGAGGGAAAAAACGCAAGAAGCGGGGCGGAGTCACTACTTAGATGCTATCAGCAATTATTCGCTCCACACTTGGCTACCCAGCTTTTATAGTGAGCACAATAACAGGTACACTAGAGATGTGTCCTTCCCGGTCCTCTTATGCTAGGGAAAGGTCCTTTCAGTGCTCTGACACCCACACGGACTATGGAACAAATTATCTCATGACGTTCTCAACCCAGCTCATGTACTACTTTAATGGGCGAACAGCCCAACCCTTGAAATATACTACAGCCCGAGGTGGCAAAAAGCCTACATCGAGGTGCCAACTCCAAAATAATCTAGCTTGCACATAATGTGATTTGGCGGCAGTTTTTAACGTGCAAAAACGAAACCATCGAAAATGACCAGAAAATCTTCGGCTACAAAATCTCCGGCCCGTAAAATCTCCCCTTTCATCCATCAATACCAAGAGTTAAACATAGTCAAACCCAAAATTTGAGAGAAAAAACCTTAAACCATCACTGCAAAGACAAGCAACCACTTCCACTCCAAGCTGTCACTAATCAAAATCTAAAAACCACAACTTAAAATTGCCAGTGCTTCAGATAATAGGAAGTGGTTGAGGAGGTGATGGGAGAGCAAAGAAAAAAGAACCGAAAAAGATATAGAATAGACAAAGAAAAATGAAGGGACGTACTGGAAGTGGGAGAAGGTGTTGTGAAGCGTGGAGGTGGGGAAATGGGTGAATAGTTCTCTAGCATGGTGAAGAAAACAAGAAGAAAGAGAAAAAGGAAAGAAAAGGAAAAGGAAAATAAAAAGATTGAAAACAATAATGAAAAAGAGATCAAATGCATTATTTTGGGATTCTCACGCGTCTGATTTTCCTACTAATAATATTATTCTAAACGACTTCCGTGAGCTTCAAGAATTGAAAGTTATTACATTTATCAACTTTAAATTTTGATGTCAAGTTTCCAATAAAAAATTACTTTTCAACTACTCTTGTAATATTATTTTTCACTACTACTTATTTATAATATACAAGCCAAACTAATCCTACAAACTCTATCCTGAGTCAAACATGTCCGGTAAAACAGGCAGAGGAGTGGCATTTGTTTGGAGAATTCTAAACATCAACACTACTAGTTTGTCCATTTTTTGCTTTTAGGATCAGCAAGCATTAAGGTAAGCTTGTGCTGAAGGTCCCAGTTCATTGTTCAACTCTATAAGTTGAAATAGCAAGTAGCGAGATATTACAAGTTGGTTCTTAAAGCATGTTAATAATTTTTTTAATTAGTCTATGTCTTAAAGAGGGGTTGCTTTGATGGTAAGCAACCCCACTTCCAACCGAGAGATAGTGAGTTCGAGTCTCCCAAGAGCAAGGTGGAAAGTTCTTAGAGGGAAGGATGCCGGGGGTTTTTTTGGAAACAGTCTCTCTACCCAAGGTTAGAGGTAAGGTCTGCGTATATACTATCCTCCCCAGACCCCATTAAATGAGATTATACTGGATTGTTGTTGTTTACTGCAGCTAGCTCACTTGGAGCTCATGGTGGATCTTAGATGTTATTTGTAGGTGGGAGACTTGGAGACTCCAGGATAAACATGTTATAATCTTTAGAAAGAAATATCAACACATAAAACATCAGAAGAAAAATAAGATAAGTCTAACAGTTCCCATAACAACCTATAATACCTGAGGTCTGATGATTCGAAATTCCAACTTATACTCTAAACCTTGCTCAACCTTGCCATCTTCCTCAATCGCTTCTTGAAAAATGTCCTTGCCGCCCTTAGATGTCTTGACCGAAAAGGTAGCATAGAAAATGAAGTTACGACAGCCACCTCCATTCACCTTCAAAATATTGTCAACCTCCCACTCGGTGCTCTAAGACCAGTACAAAGGTACTTTTATAAGTTATCAAGAGGAAAACAACGGAAAAAAGAAAGCACGAGAAAAATGAAAGTGCAGCTTGAGCATACATGTTTCTTATTGTATATCTTAAGTGCCCTTCCTGCATAATCCTTCAATAGGACGACATTCTCAGGTTTGTCTAAAAAGAATGGCATTGGGAAAACTGTAATCACCATGCATTCTGCTGGAAAATCTTTGATCTCAAATCCCTAACAAATTACAAGCTAACAAATGAGACACAAAAATCTGTTGAATAATCTCTCAACCATGTGAAAAGGTGCAGCCACAATTTTGTGTTCAAATTGGTAGGTCACCAACCCCATCAACCATGTAAAAAGGTGCTAGCCGACTTATGTGTTCAAATTGGTAAGTCACCAACCTCATCAACCATGTGAAAAGGTGCTGGCCGACTTATGTGTTCAAATTGGTAGGTCACCAACCCCACCAACCATGTTTCTTTCTTTGCCTATATAAAGGCCATTGGGGAGAGCAAGCTAAATGGAACACACCAACACAAAAACAATCCTTTTGTGTGTTATATCCGAGAGAGAATTTTGAGAGTTACTCACAATTTGGTGAGTGATAGTTAGTGTCCAAAAAAATTAGAGTATATATTATACAAGAGTGTTTGTGAGGTTTCTTTGGGTACAATATTTGTCCCAAAGGGTGTTCTTGTATCGTCTCTATTTTTTTGGTGTTTCTCAAGTTGGTCACTTGAGATTTTGGTGTATCATTATTTTTATAGTGGATATTTCTCGGAGTTTGGCCCGTGGTTTTTCCCTCTAAATTTGGGAGGGTTCTCCACGTAAATTTTGGTGTTCCGATTGCTTGTGTTATTTTCATATTGTTCAACGATCGAGTAAAGTGGGAATTAATATTTTATTCGCAACAAGTGGTATCAGAGCCAGGTTAATCCGTTACTGGGTTACTGTTCACGAGACTGATTTCTATACTATTTTTTTTTGGTGTAGTCAGCAGTGTTGTTGAACTGTCACTTTTGTGATGGAAACTAATACAAGCAGAATGGTTAATTTGACCGGTTCAAATTATCATATTTGAAAAGGCAAAATGGAAGATCTTCTTTATGTGAAGTGCTATCATTTACCGGTATTTGCTACGGAGAAGCATGAGGATAAAACGGATGTGGAGTGGAATTTACTTCATCGACAAGTTTGTGGATACATCAGACAATGGGTGGATGATAATGTGTTAAACCACATCAGTGGAGAAACACATGCACGTACACTGTGGAGTAAACTCGAACAGTTGTATGCCCAGAAGACGGGGAATAGTAAATTATTCCTGATAAAGCAAATGATGGGATTGAAGTATCAAGAAGGGACTTCCATGGCAGATCATTTGAATACATTTCAGGGAGTATTCAATCAACTCTCTGAAATGGGTATCAAGTTTGAAGACGAGATACAAGGATTGTGGCTACTCGGTACATTACCGAATTCGTGGGAGACATTCAGAACCTCCCTGTCAAATTCAGCCCCCAATGGTATAGTCACAATGGATCTAGCCAAGAGCAGTGTTCTGAACGAGGAGATGAGGAGAAAGAGTCAAGGTTCATCATCTTCACAATCAGAGGTCTTAGTCATTGAGTTCAGGGGGAGGAGCAAAAGTCGAGGTCTTTCAAAGAGAGGCAAAAGTAGGAGCGGAAGCAAGTCTGCCAGATTTGCAAATATTGAGTGCTACTACTGTCATGAGAAAGGACATACAAAGAAGTTCTGTCCTAAGTTACAAAAGAAGAAGGGTCAGCCAGCAGAGGAGAAGAAAGACAACGATGAAATTAACATAGTCGGTGATGATTATTTCATTGTCTGTGACGGAGATGCTATCAATCTTGCAAGTGACGAAACAACTTGGGTAATTGACAGCGGTGCCTCTACTCATGCAACAGCTCATCGTGATATGTTCATATCTTATACAGCCGGTGATTTTGGGTCTGTTAAGATGGGGAACAATGGTATTTCCAACGTTGTTGGAATTGGAGATGTTTGTTTGGAAACGAACAACGGGACGAAGCTGGTGCTTAAAGGTGTTAAGCACATTCCTGATATTCGATTTAATTTGATTTCTGCTGGAAGACTTGATGAAGATGGCTTTTGTAATGTGTTCCACGATGGTAAGTGGAAGCTTACTAAGGGATCTATGATCGTGGCTAGAGGTCAGAAGCAGTCAAGCCTGTACGTGATGGAAGCAAGGCATTCCAAAGGGGTTATCAATGCACTGGATAACCAGGAGAAAATTGATCTGTGGCACCAAAGGTTGAGCCATATGAGTGTGAAAGGCTTGGCATTATTGGCAAAGAAGAATCATTTGCCGGGTATAAAGAAAGCTCATTTGGAAAAATGTGCTCATTGTCTGGAAGGGAAGCATCATAGAGTTTCATTTAGAAGCTCTCCTACGAAGAGAAGGTCGAGTGTATTGGAGCTTGTACATTCTGACGTATGCGGTCCTATGAAGACAAGAACGCTTGGCGAATCTGTCTATTTTGTGGTTTTATTGATGACTACTCACGGAAGATTTGGGTGTATCCTTTGAAAACAAAAGATCAAGTATTGGATATGTTCAAGCAGTTTCAAGCATCAGTTGAAAAGGAGACTGGTAAAAAACTGAAGTGCATCCGGACAGATAATGGAGGAGAATATATTGGTCCTTTTAAGGACTACTACAAGGAGCAAGGAATTCGACATCAAAAGACACTGCCAAAGACACCACAGCTTAATGGTTTAGCTGAAAGGCTGAATCGAACGCTTCTGGAGAGAGTCAGATGTTTGCTTTCACAAGCAAAGTTGCCAAAGTCCTTTTGGGGTGATGCATTAAATACAGTTGTGTATGTTTTGAATCTGACACCATGTGTTCCACTACAGTTCGAAGTGCCAAATGAGGTATGGTCAGGGAAAGATGTTTCTTATGATCATTTCAAAGTCTTTGGGTGCAAGGTTTCTGTGCACATTCCTAAAGATGAGAGATCCAAGCTTGATGTAAAGTCAAGACAATGTATTTTTCTGGGTTATGGCCAAGATGAGTTTGGCTATAGGTTATATGATCCTATCTCCAAGAAGTTAATTAGGAGCAGAGATGCACTCTTCATCGAAGATCAAACTATTGAAGACATTGACAAGGCAGAAAAGACATCATCACAGGAGTTAAGTGATGGGCTAATGGATTTGGATCCAGTCCCTTTAGATGCTGTGCAGAGACATGTTGAAAATGATCAACATGTTCCACCAACTGAAGAAGACGTCGGAGAGGAAGTCGAATCAGTTCCTGTTGAAACACCTGATGATACTCAGGATCAGACTGAGATACCAGAGGTTCCACTTAGGAGATCTACCAGAGATCGTCAACCATCCAGGTGATACTCTCCCCAAGAGTATGTGTTATTAACTGATGGGGGAGAACCCGAAAGTTATGAGAAAGCTGTAAACGACGAGCACAGTAAGAAGTGGATGGAAGCCATGCAAGATGAGATGAAATCCTTGCATGATAATCATACATTTGAGCTAGTGAAGTTGCCGAAAGGTAAAAGGGCCTTGAAGAATAAATGGGTCTTTAAGGTAAAGCATGAAGAACGATCTTCACAACCCATGTATAAAGCCAGACTGGTGGTGAAAGGCTTTAGTCAACAGAAGGGTATTGACTTTGATGAGATATTTTCCCCGGTTGTGAAGATGTCATTTGTTCGTGTGGTACTTGGTTTAGCTGCAAGTCTTGATTTGGAGATTGAACAGATGGATGTAAAGACTGCATTTCTCAATGGAGATTTGGAGGAGGAAATCTACATGGAACAGCCAGAAGGCTTCAGGGTTAAAGGGAAAGAGAATTATGTGTGTCGGTTGAAGAAGAGTCTTTATGGGCTCAAACAGGCACCGAGACAGTGGTACAAGAAATTTGAGTCTGTCATAGAGGCTCAAGGCTATAAGAAGACTAGTGCGGATCACTGTGTATTTATGCAGAAGTTCTCTGATGATGATTTTGTCATCCTTTTACTCTATGTGGATGATATGCTGATAGTTGGCAAGAATATTTCAAGAATTGAGAAATTGAATATGCAGTTGAGCAAGTCTTTTGCAATGAAAGACTTGGGGCCATCAAGACAGATTCTCGGGATGAGAATTACCCGAGATTGAGGAGCTAGAAAGCTGTTTATGTCGCAAGAGAAGTATATTGAAAAGGTACTCGAAAGGTTCAATATGAAGAATGCTAAAGCAGTTAGCACGCCTCTTGCTAATCATTTTAAGTTGAGCACCAAACAGAGTCCTTCGACGGAAGGTGAGAAGAAGAGTATGGAAAAGGTTCCATATGCGTCAGCAGTGGGAAGCTTAATGTATGCAATGGTGTGTACGAGGCCGGATATAGCTCATGCAGTGGGTATAGTTAGTCGATTCATTTCCAATCCTGGAATTGAACATTGGAAAGCCGTGAAGTGGATCTTGAGGTACCTTCGAGGTACAACAGATTTGAAACTCACATTTGGGAGTGACAAATCTGTGTTAGTTGGCTATACAGATGCTGATATGGCTGAAGATGTTGATTCTCGTAAGTCTACTTCAGGTTATTTGGTTACCTTTGCAGGGGGAGCTGTTTCTTGGCAGTCAAAGTTACAGAAATGTGTTGCGCTTTCTACAACGGAAGCGGAGTTCATTGCATCGACAGAAGCTTGTAAGGAATTGTTATGGATGAAGAAGTATCTTCAGGAGCTTGGGTTCGAACAGAGCAAGTATGGGTTATATTGTGATAGTCAAAGTGCCATACACCTTGCGAAGAATTCTTCATTCCATGCAAAGTCGAAGCACATCGACGTGAGGTATCATTGGATTCGAAATGTATTGGAATCTAAGTTGTTACTACTTGAGAAGATTCATACCGATGAGAATCCGTCAGACATGCTGACGAAAGTGGTGACTCGGGAGAAATTTGAGTTCTGTAGAAACGTTGCAGGTATACGCTCCAAGTAATGGAGTCATATTAACATGGATGAGAGAGGGGGAGATTGTTGAATAATCTCTCAACCATGTGAAAAGGTGCAGCCACAATTTTGTGTTTAAATTGGTAGATCACCAACCCCATCAACCATGTGAAAAGGTGCTAGCCGACTTATGTGTTCAAATTGGTAAGTCACCAACCTCATCAACCATGTGAAAAGGTGCTGGCCGACTTATGTGTTCAAATTGGTAGGTCACCAACCCCACCAACCATGTTTCTTTCTTTGCCTATATAAAGGCCATTGGGGAGAGCAAGCTAAATGGAACACACCAACACAAAAACAATCCTTTTGTGTGTTATATCCGAGAGAGAATTTTGAGATTACTCACAATTTGGTGAGTGATAGTTAGTGTCCAAAAAAATTAGAGTGTATATTATACAAGAGTGTTTGTGAGGTTTCTTTGGGTACAATATTTGTCCCAAAGGGTGTTCATGTATCGTCTCTATTTTTTTGGTGTTTCTCAAGTTGGTCACTTGAGATTTTGGTGTACCATTATTTTTATAGTGGATATTTCTCGGAGTTTGGCCCGTGGTTTTTCCCTCTAAATTTGGGAGAGTTTTCCACGTAAATTTTGGTGTTCTGATTGCTTGTGTTATTTTCATATTGTTCAACGACTGAGTAAAGTGGGAATTAATATTTTATTCCCAACAAAATCGTCTTTATTTCCTGATAAGAAGAGACAAACATCAGCTATTGCAACCACTTTGTTCCTGCGACAAGTTAGATGATTCGTAAATTGCAAAAGTTATTCTGTGCAAGTTTTTCAATAATGTATTAGCTTGTGGTTACCAAATTCTAATGGTAAGTTGCCGCGATAACTAATGCCATTTAGCTTTATGGAACCACTTTAAACGGAGCATAGGTTACACACGTAATCTTCTCTTTCCTATACTTTATTGGCAAGTGAATTTCACGAATCTTGAACCATAATCCCAAAGTAATAGAAAAAAACTTGGCAGCTAGACAAAAGGCATGCACAAGTTTTATTCTCCCCCATGATTCTACCGTTACTCTGAACATGGCAGTGATCATGTGCATCGTTCTATGCCATGGCTAACTCATAAAAAGCCAGGCACCAAAAACTAACTAGCTAGCATGCACCAAAGAGCCACGGTTAACTTAAAGGAAGGTAGAAAATTATATATAGAGAAACAAAAGTAGCAAAGCAAAATGAGATCAGTCATAACCGGTGGCGGAGGCTGGACCTCTGCTAAGGGGCTTCAAAAAAATAAAAGTTAAAAACAAATTGTAGCTAGTAGGAATTAAACTTATGACCTTGCAAAGGATTTGACTCCCCTTGACCACTAAACTGCACTTTTAAACTACGTTAAAGAAATTCAAAACTTAATATATAATGATAAAAAGTTAATTTTACCTTACATACAACAACAACAACAACCCAGTATAATCCCACATAGTGCAGTCTGGGGAGGGTAGTATGTACACAGACCTTACCTCTACCATGGGTAGAGAGGTTGTTTCCAAATAGACCACTGGCATCCTTCCCTCCAAGAACTTCCCACCTTGCTCTTGGGGAGACTCGAACTCACAACCTCTCGGTTAGAAGTGGGGATTGCTTACCATCATAGCAACCCCTCTTGTCAAAATTTTACCTTATATATACACTCTAAATTACACTCTATATATAATTTTACCTTATATATAAAGTGTAATTTTCGATGAACCCGCTTCCGCCTACCCTCGGTCATAACAGGAAATATAATTAAAATATCTGAATACAAGATTATTGTACATTTCATCTAGCATGCACCAATAGACATAGTTAACTAATGTAAAGTTAGAGCTAGATAGACAGACAAAAAGTAGCTCATGCTCAACAGAATCATCCCAAAATGGGGAAACAAAATTACATGCACATTGATGTACATATTATCGATAGGGAACTCAATGTATAAGACACGCAACATACACACAAGTGTAATATGTGCGTGTATATATTTTTTCTTTTTTTCTTTTTTTTATGGCCTGCTTGGTAGGAAAACACTTACAACCAAGGTTTACACTCTGTTTGGATTGTTGTTCGTTTTATAATTATTGTACTGTACTGTACTACCATATCATTTTATGAATATAATGTTTGGATAGATTGTATTGTTTGTTATTGTTAAATAATATTTTATTATTTCGTTTGACTGAATGGTACTGTACTTGTCACACCTCCTTTTTTTACACACCACCTCAAAAGGATAGTATATAAGAGAGCTTTTCCAGTTTAAGTGACATTATTCGAAATGAGATTATTCATTTAATTTTGTTCAGAGTCACCACTTGGGATGGTTTATTTTCTGGTGTCCCAAGTCACCGATTTATTTTAAAATCCCAATCGAGAAAATTTTGACTTTTCTTTTGAAGTCTGCGAACCAGAAATTCTAGATAAGGAACTGTGTTAACTCGAGGGAAAGTGTCAGGAACCTTCGGATTCCGTGGTTCTACGATGGTCACTTAAACCATCATAATAGGCCTATTATCTGCATTTAATACATGTTTTAACCTAAGGTACGATTTTAACTTATTAAGCCGCTTTTAAATATTTTTATGGAAGATTTCAACGTCAACTAAAATGCGTCTTTGGACCACGCCACATGAAATGCACCCGCAGTCCGAGACATACTTTATTTAACGTTGTTGAGATTTGGATTTAGGTCATATGAAATGCGCACCCGAGTTTAAGAAGGTAAATTTATTAAATAACGCGCCTAAAGCAACTAACGCGTTGTTAACTTTGTGGGATGCCATAAAAATTCGCTAAATGGCATGTCCCTGGTTCTAAGTATTTTAAGGAAAATAATTAAGGAGGGCTACGCAATTTGTGATTTTATTTGGCGCGGCACACCTCAATTCCATTTTTAAATGGCATTAGAACTAAAATTCGGAGAACTAATGAGCTATCATTATCTATTAGGCTTCTACTCCATTCTAATTAAAGGACTTAGATAATTAACACTAAGAAATAGCTAACATCAAAGTACTTAAGAAAATTTGGGCCCCAAGATGAAGCTCAGACCCGAAAAAGGACGTATTTCAATTATTGAAAAGGTCCTTAATTCAAATCTGCTACCTAGCTTGGAAGGCCCAATGTTCAAATTTAAAATCTTAGAATCATTAGCCACAAAACATCAATCCAAGTCTTTCAAAACTATGGGCCCAAGGATGAGCCCAATTCAAACTCCTGACGCATGGAATAAGTCCTTGTACCAGTGCAAACGCCAAACTAATGAGGACATCAATTTATCGAGCGCTAAACATGGGCCTAGATGCAGGTCCCGTTACGCACAAATCAAATGAGAAAGGAAATAAGGGGTTGAATCCGTGCAAACTCAGAAAAAAAAAACATATTTAAACGAAAGATAAGCGCAACAACAACTGAGTTTTAATTAATTTGTTTTTCTTGAAAATTTCCAAGTTTGATATTACAAATCAATGTTTCAAACCAAGCAGTGGAACTTGGATTGAGATTTTTTTAAATTAAGAATCAATTAAACACTACTAGGACACCAGAATATCGAACCATGAACGAAGAAAGGCATGAAGTGCATGATAAATACCGCCAAAGCTCAATACTGCAGAAGAAATTAAATGAAGTACACTTGTACAAACACATTAATCCTATACTCATTCTCATGCTCATGTAATATTCCAAACTTTAAAATTTAACCAATATTTCAAACAAGATTAAAAGGAATCAATGCTATTACAAACTAAACTCTCGAAGATTTTTTATGCTTTATAAGCAACATTAACATTTAAACATGATAGCAAACCCCAGAGATACTTGAAGATTTACATACAATTGGCAGTGATAAAACATGATAACTTTCAAAATCATTTCTACATCTAAGATAACATGAATTGCAACATTAATTTACACTACCAGAGATAGAATAAAGGAATAAGACACAAAATAGTTCAACAGTCCATAATTAGTTATAATGACAGTCCACAGTTAGTTACAATGTGAAGATCTAGCTAACTAATTGGAATCCATTAAGACTATAATCTGAATAAGTAAAGGGGATATGAGCATTTGGTAAAAAAACCTAAGGCATAAGAGAGCTTTACATTTCATCTCCAAATTAGATTTACATCTTTCAAGGCTCAGAACTTGTACCTGAAATAGTGAGAGAAAATAAGTGAGATTCAGCAAATAGAAGCTATAACAGCAACAAACTTTGAACCAGCACCAAAACAAAGTAGGAATTGCTTTTTTTTTTAAAAAAACTAGGAAATGAGGTTTACATGCCACTATAAAAATCCTGTCGAGAACCAGCAATTGAATTGATCTCAAAATCGATTTCAAACCCTGATTCAACTCATTTTTAACACTTGAATGCTTCGGAATTGTTTTGAAGATGAAAACCTTAGGAGACGTTTATAGAATAATATTTTTTGCAAAATTTTCACTATTAGTTTTTGATTTTCAGGATCTCTAAGCTCTCAGAACTCTTTAGTTTTAGCACTCTAAAATCTGCAGAATCTCTAAACCTTTTAGCCTCTTAAACTTACTTCTAAGGCAATGGTGTAATGCCTTTATAGGCAAACAAATAGGGCACCCTGCAGGCTCTATTTTGAATTTGGAGTCTTTTTTTATTTTTGTTTATATCTTAGAGACCTTTCACTTATTGACTTATTTTCCAAGAAGTTATAAAAATCAGCAATTGAAATTTAAACCCCAACCTAGAAGCATCTAAAAGCTGTTGTCAAAGATTTCCTAAGGCCAAATACCTAAACTACCCCTGAGTACCCCTATATTTAACCTCTAGTTTTGGATGGACAATTACACTCTAAAACATTTAAAATCAAACAAGATTAGTCAAACAACTAAGGGTTCAAACGGATCAAACTATGAACAATTCTAAAAAAAAGGCAGAAAATCAACATGGAAAAATTGACACATGAATCATACACCAACACTCATAGGATTATTTAACGAGTAACTCAAACACACCTAATCCTAAATTAATCAACACATAACACTCAAACTTGTTAACCACTAAAATAAAGCATAAAAGTCGATATTCAACAATCTGACTAACGGGAGAAGCAGGCATAGAAATTAATTCAAAACTAGACTTATGCATGAACTTCAAATTAAAGGGAAAGGGTTATGAAGAAGATAAACAGAAAGGAAACTACAGAAGGTGAAAAATGCTTACCTTATTTGGGACAGACTCTGAACAAAACTTCGGACCATTGACTCCCCCCTAATAATGTCACCCACTTGCTCTTAATAAGAGCAAGTGAATAGCATTATCGAGGGACGAACCAACAACTCGAAGAAGCTTCATGCAATAAGGTTTGGGTCTTGAACCCTAGATTTAAAATTCAACCAATTTATGGGGTTTTGAGAGCAATGGAACACAGATTAGTGGAGATGTAGTGGTGAGGGTTATAGAGTGTGATTTTTGGATGATTTGGTGGTGGTGAGGTTTTGGCCGAGATTTTCGATTCAAAATTCAAAAAGTTCGGCGTGGATTCGAGGGAAGCTACATGGATATTGATAATGATGAGGTGATAGGGAACATATAGTGTTAAGATGGAGTCGATTGATGGTGGTGCCGGCAGACGCGGCAGAGGAATCCATGTGGGTGACTAGGGTTTTGGGGATTTGAGCGATTCTAGTAGGAGTCGAGGAAAATGATGTTGGATTCGTGATAAGGGAGGTGAGGAGGTCATGTGGTGTAAAAATGGGGGGCATTGGACGATCTCCGCAGGAAAGTTGTGACACTAAATCATATCTCCTTTCGACAATGTTTCTCCAAACGTTTTGAGCACTACTGATTCGATCAAATCATATTTCAAGTCATTTCTTATAATCCCACAAGTGTATGAATCAATATGCTCGTTAGGGTCGGTTGTCCCATTGTAATTGGATATATTGGGTATGTGAAACTTTTTAGGGATGGATATCGGACCCGTGCTCTGAGGGAATGGTTTCTGTATGAACTTTTTGGCATCTATACCTTTCAAAGCTAGAGGTGCCCCCGGTATTTGGTCAACATGGTAGTTATGAATTTCACCTTTTTGTCATTGTCTGCAATCTTATTTTCTCCAGACATGATCCTCTTGGTGAGCTCTTCGATCATCCTCATTATGGTGGGCTCACTCCCCTAGTCATTTTCATTTGACCTCTCTGGCACTGGTTCAACACGTCGAGCCATTTAATGTTCAGCTACCAAATAGGGCTTTCCGTACACTCTCTCTGGGGTTTGTGCCTAAATCTTCCTTTATAGCAATATGTGAACTAACATCAAGTGGGTCCATATTTGGAACTTCCTCAGGGTTTATTGGTGGTACACCGACCCTTATGTTATTGTTTTCTCTTAGACCTTCGTTGTTATGAACGAGTGCATTTTGTGAGCTAGACATGTTTGAACATGAGAATCAAAAAATCTTGACAACAAAAAGTGTAAAACAAAATGTGTATAATGAGAATCATGAAATAATCACTATTATCTCTAGTCCCACAGTGGGCGCCAAACTGCTTACTTCGAAAATACGACTAACAGTTAAATTTGATTTGTGATTTTAAGGATATGTGATTACGTCCAGTACTAATTAATAATTAAGAAATATGAAGTAGAAATGAAAGAAATAAATGAATGAAACTAATGTTAATCAGCAGTTGTGACGTCGGGCTTGGTGACCTCGAGATAAATCAAGAAAAATAAAATAAGAATAGTAAAGAGAAAAGACAACTATGATGAACAGTGACTGAAAAGTAAAGAGTATATTCTTTGCCATCATCTTTACAAATAATTGGGGTACCCTTTATATAATAGGTAAACCCTAAATAAGGTACATTTTTATTTACAGTAAGAAATATTATTCGTACAGATGTTTCACCATCTAGTATAAAATCGTACAATTATATTTCATGATTTGTGCCATGATCTTGGGGAGGTGGCAAGAATCTTGCTCATTCTGTTACAAATTTATAAGGGTATTATTTAGGGTCGAGCATACTTAGCTTTGGTATTTCTCGTACTCCCATCTTCGGACATTGCATTCTATCCTTGAACTCGACCTTACCAAACTCGGACCCAAGACGATCCGGAAAATCAAACATGCTTGGTTTCGACCGTGTACGTTATGAGTATACTAATTCTAAAAATTCTAAAGCATCATAGAGTTTGAATATTAAAAGAATATAAAATGTACTCGGTAATTATGCGATTTCTGCACGGGATCATATAGCTCCTAAGTTTAGTCGCTAGTACAATTAATAAAAAAAAAATCTAAAGGAACAAAGAGTGGACGTGGTCCAACTCTTGTCTGTTAAATCAGAAACAATAAATAGATAAGAAAATATATGTAGTCTCCTTTACTTCGAGGATAAAATAACTAGAAAACCATTGGCTGGAGAGCCCATAGTAGCTAAAAGACCACTGGTTTATCACTCTTTAGTCTTCTCCCCTAAACTCTTTGCTTCTTTTGACTGCCTATATATCAAGAATTAGTCCCAAACTCTAAATATCATCTTCTCTACTATCAAATCTACTACTAGGCACTAGCAATCTAAAATTTCAGAAAAGCAAAGGCAAGATTTCATATATCAAAACTCAAGTAGAGAAAAGAGTTTTTAGAAAGAAAACCATATATCATGTGTTCAAGCAGGAGAGCGTGGATAGTAGCAGCCAGTGTTGGAGCAGTGAGAGCTTTAAAAAGTGAAGGTTTCTGTAGATGGAATTACCCTTTGAGGTCCTTTGCTCAGCACACAAAGAATAACCTGAGATCTTACTCTCAAGCTAAGAAGCTTTCTTCCTCTTCTTCCTCCTCACTAATTGCAAGGAGTGAGAAGGCAAAGAAATCTGAAGAGTCTTTGAGGAAAGTTATGTACTTGAGCTGTTGGGGTCCCAACTGATCTTATTTTTCTTCTTCATTAGATTCCTTCATCGTCATTTTTACCGAGACCTGACGATTTTCTTGTTGAAAAGGAAACATAAAGGAATATGATGTAGAAAATGACTGTAAGTAGAATATAAAGGCATGCGACCTTAGGATTATACTGCGGAAATTTTGATGTCTTAATGTTTTGATGGATCAACTATAGTAGTAATATTATTGCTGTTAAAATTAATGCTAATTAAAATAAAATATACAAAATAAAAATAAAACATGTGAAAATTATGGACAGTAGTGTGAAAATTATGGACGGTAATGTGAAAATTAATTATACATGTGAGTCAAAAAATTGTAGACAAAAATGGTGGGTTGAATTTTTTTTTATTGTTCACATTGTATTGTTAGGTGTGTTCATATTGTATGTTCACATGTAATGTTAAGCCTATATAAGGGTTGTGTACTTCATTTGCAAGATATAAGAAAAACATACAAAAACTTTTATTTAGTTCTTTTTCATCTTTTATATTTTTTAAACATTTCATTTTTTCTTCTTGATCCAATGAAGTAATATTCCAATAATTGCATTACTTCAGCACACTTACAATAATGATGATGGTTTGAAATTTTGAAATACGTACAAATGATTATTAAGCAAAAGAAAACTTTCTGAAAGGAGAGAAGTCTGCTATAATGGCCAAATAAGTCCCTTATCCTGATGTTAAATCTAGATTGAAGAGCATCTCATAGGATGAAGTATAAATCAAATAAAGAAGAATAGAGGAAGAAAAAGTAACAAAATGGGTCGAAATATTAAGTATGAAATCTTTTGTTGCTTCTTTGGGATATGTAGGTAAAGCTCACATCTGTATCAGTATTCTTAACATGACGATGCACAAAAAAGTTGCCCTTTAGGTTCCTTTTGATCGGTGTTTCCTTTGGATTGCTTCCTCTAAGTCTCTAATTCATTTATTTGGGTTAGAAAAATCAATATGGTTTTTGATGCTATACCAATGTAACTAGGGGATTTAAAAAAATCTCAAAACATAGTTAACAAAATTACATAAGAATTTTTCCATATGGCCAGAATATCAAAAATATTCCTATCGTATAATTGTATAGCTAGTTTATTAGTTATCTGTATAGGGGAAAATATGATATGACTTGTGGTCATATGAAGAAAGGACATATGGAATCAAAGATGCAGATGATCATCCTACGCAATTATTCCGCTTGTCACAGGAAGAGAATGTTCATAAAGGTGTATTAAATGCTTCACATTCAGTGACATTTAATAGAAAATATTCTAGAACATGAAGAATGATATTCCGTTACAAGGAATTTAAAATTTATTTTCACTATTATACCTTAATCAATGGCCCTCATAATTGATATTAAAGGAGGGCACGATCTAGGTACTCCTTCCCTAGACACAGTTATAAATAGAGAGCTTGGTTATCATTGCAAGGGACATAATTTTCTGGAAAACATATACTATATTATATACAAAGCTTAATATCATGTACTTTCTTGCTTTTGATCTCATCATTGTTGTGCCCGGAAATCTTGTTCCCGTAATATTTCTTCTATTTTATCTACATATTGAGGCTAAGTATCATATTATTCTTCATTTTATTATTTCAAGATCAAATTAGTTCACTTGTCTAGAAACTACGTATAAATTCAACTATACTATTTTATGGGTATACAGTTTGGCGTCTACCGTGGGACCTAGATAGCCGTGTAATTAAGTTGATCCATGTCCTTTTAACTAACGTATTTTGATTGTTTTGTCTTAGAAAAGAAAAATCATAAGAAATAGTAGATAACACCGTTAACAACACACACAACCCCGAGATTCAAATAGATCAGCATTACTTCGAGGCTTCAATTATTGATACTCATAATGAGGAGAATAACGTTACACCAATTGATAACAGGAAGTATCCTCAGCAACTTTGGGAGAAGACTCCCGATGATGCTGATGAGGAACACGTTGTTGATGTAGTAAGAGTTTTTAAAGAGTAATAGATGATGATCCGCGGCCCTCTCACGCAGAAGGATAAGTTTATGAAGGAGTTGAAGCAAGCAATATCATATGCTTCCAACAAAGCAAACAGAGGAGATCCAATTCCTCCCGGTGTCTCACCAAAATCAAACAACATAGAGGGTCGGCAAAAATACTCCTAGGGGTGAGGTAGGCTCCGATAGAGTAGGGGTGGCATGGCGTGGGAGGGGGGAACGGATTTGGTCTCAATAATGAGAACGATCCTTTCAAGAGCGAACCATTTTGGTTTATGAGGGAAGTAAATCCTAGGCGTGCCACCAGTAATGAAAGGCCAGGATTCAAAGAAGTATACTTAATTGTTGTACAAGCCGAGTGCAGCACCAGTTGATCCCGAAACAGTTCAAAATGCCTGAAGCGCCAAAATCTGATGGAACTTCGGATCCTTAGGAGCATATTACCACTTACATAATGGCAAGAAAAGGAAAAGATTTAGCTCTTGATGAAATTGAATATGTGTTGCTAAAGAAATTTTGGTAAACTCTCACGAGAAGAGATTTACCCGAACATTCCATAGTCCTTTGAAATGCTCGTAGATTCCTTCATCAAGTCCCATGCTAGGGCCAAAAAAATGCAAGCCCAAAAGGTTGATATATTCAGGATTGTGCAGGGAGAGTCGGAGTTGGTACGCGAATTTGTCATTTATTTATAGAAGGAAAGAATATTGCTCATGGCTATCCCAATGAATGGGTGGCTGAAGAATTCACTAAAGGACTAAATTTAAGAAGTTCATACGCTTCCCGGAAGTTGAAAGAATGCTTGCTTGAGTTTCAGGTAACGACTTGGGCAGATGTCCAAAACTGGTACAAATCAAAGATAAGGATAGAAGATGATCAAATTGGCTTTCAATCGTCGGCCAACGAACAGTACAAAGATATAGAAAAAACAAAAGATGACCACAATAAACAGAACTCGAGGGGTGATTTTTTCCATATGAACGAACTGAAAGTCGTGGTAGGCCCCCCCGTACATCAGACAAGTTCACCGTCGACAGAAGGCATGATCCTAGGCGAAAAAATATGTCGTTACCGGATAATGAGACGTCGGGGTGTCAAAATTCTTCTTACCCCAAGTTATCATAATATAACTTCAACGTCAGTACAGTGGAATTGATGTCTGCCATGAGAAGCATCAAAGAATTACTGTTCGCAAGACCAATGACATCTGATTCAAGTTAGAGGGGTCCTAACCTATGGTGTGAATACCATAGGACAAATTGCCACTGAATAGAGGACTGCCGATACCTCCGAGAAGAAGTGGCAATGTTGTTTAACAATGGTTATCTCGGAGAACTCTTAAGTGACCGAGCCAAGAACAACAATGGCCGGAACAGAGACAATGCTGAACCCTCAAAAGCAAGAGAAGAACCCCCACGCCAAACAATAAATATGATCTTCGGGAGGAATGAGATTAATGGGTTATCTTTTCTATTATAAAGAAGACAAAAGTTTCAATAACTCATAGTAAAAGACTCCGAGAAGATGATAACACTTTCACAGAGGAAGATACAAACGATTATGGTTACCGCACAACGATGCATTGGTAATTTCTTTAAATGTGTTAGAATTTATAACTAAACGTGTTTTAATAGATCAAGGAAGTTCGGCTAATATCATACAATGAAGAGTATTGGAGCCAGTAAAATCTCCGAAAGCATTGTTCCGGCTATAAAGCTTCTCGCTGGTTTCAACATCGCAAGCATAACGACCCGGAGGAGATTTTGTTGGTCCCGAACGCTGAATGAGTAATGAAAACAACTCTCTTTGATGTAGTAGATGATGACATGGGATACAATATCATCTTGGGAAGACCCCGTCTATACGAGATGAAAATTTTACCCACCCATTGCTGAAATTTCTAACTCCTGAAGAATCAAGAAGATAAGGGGTGATCAACTAGAAGCAAGGAAGATGAATGCAATTTTAGTTTCCAGTAGCAAAGGGAAGGATCATGTAGCATATCAACTAGGGAAACGGCATTTGCTCCGAAGCAAGAAAAGGTTGGCCTCGAAACAAAATCGATGAAACAATATTAGGTGTCGAGATATTTTCAAGTTCTAGAAGAGGCGGACACGACAAAGTCCATGACTGAAGAGCTGGATCCAGTTGCATTGTTCGAAGAATTCCTTGAAAGGAAGTTCCATTTAGGGACGAGACTTCACCTGAAGCTCAAGTATGGTTTTATTGAATTTCTTAAATTTAATGTTGGTAGTTTTTTCATGTTCGGATGAGGATATGTCAGGATGGAGGTTGCAGTCCATTGCTGAGCTTAGATCCCGATGTACCTCCGGTATGACAAAAGAAATGCCCTATAGCTGAAGAAAGTAATAAATTCATCAAAGAAGAGGTAACTCGCTTGCTTAATATTGGTTCGATTTGAGAGGTAAGGTATCGGGACTTGTTGGCTAATGTAGTGGTAGTTCATAAGAAGAACAATAAATTTTGTATATGCATAGATTATAAAGATCTTAATAAGGTGTACCCGAAAGACCCGTTCCCACTACCAAATATCAATCAAATGATTGATTCCACGGCCAGACACGAGTTAATGAGTTTCATCAATGCTTATTCCGCGTATAAAAAAATCAAGATGAACCCAGAAGATCATGAAAATACTTTGTTTATAACGAATTTTGTCATATATCGTTCTAATATGATGCCCTTCGGGTTGAGTAATTCCAGAGCCACTTATCAGCGGCTCGTGAACAAGAAGTTTGAAAATCAGATAGAAAAAACTATGGAAGTTAATACAAGCGATATGCTTGTTAAGTCTTTGAATATGGGTGACCAGCTCAAACATCTGCAAGAAACTTTTGATATCTTGAGCATAACATGAAACTTAACCTATAGAAATGGGCGTTCGGGGTTAGTTCGGTATGTT
The DNA here is from genome assembly GCA_034376525.1 of Nicotiana benthamiana. Classification (NCBI taxonomy): domain Eukaryota; kingdom Viridiplantae; phylum Streptophyta; class Magnoliopsida; order Solanales; family Solanaceae; genus Nicotiana; species Nicotiana benthamiana. The sequence goes on from CM067326.1 coordinate 30,123,400, forward strand.
TTTGGGGTTGTTGGTCCCGCAAAGGGGAGTTGAGGTAAACCCCAACAAAATAAAAGTCATAGAGGAAATATCAAATCAACTGTCAAGCGTAAATGAAGTTCAAAGGCTCACGGGAAGGTCGGCAGCTCAAAGCAGGTTTATTTCCCGGTCATCGAAAAAATGTCACTATTTCTTCCCTTTGGTCAAAAGCAAAAATGATTTCTATTGGACATGAAAGTGGCAAAAAGCTTTGAGGTATTTAATGAGGTATTTATCAAGCCCTCCATTGCTCTCAAAACCAAACGAAGGCGAAACATTTCTGGTCTATCTCGTGGTCTCGGAACGTGCAGTAAGTGTGGTTTTAGCCCGTAAGGACAGACGTATGCAATCTCCCGTTTATTATGTTAAAAAAATTCTAATAGGAGAAGAAACTCGCTCCCCACGTCTGGAAAAATTGGTCTTAGCTCTCATAGGGGCTGCTCGGAAGCTGAGGTTCTACTTCCAATATCACCCTGATAGCTTTGGTGACTACTTTTCCTTTGCGAATCATTCTTCATTAGCCCAAGCTCTCGGGAAATTGGCCAAATGGGTTGTTTGAAATGAGTGAATTTCATATTGAATACAAACTAAGGACTGCACTTATGTCACAAGTTTTGGCTAATTTCGTGGCCGATTTCAGTTCGAGACAGCTACCCTTGGCAACCAAGGAGGCAACAGTGGTGTCAGAGTCAACATCGAGAGTTTGTACCTTAATTACGGGCACGGCTTCCAACGTGATATGGTCTAGACTTGGAATAGTCTTAATCAAGCCTTCATGAGAAACCTTGAGGCAAGCCATCAATACGATCCCTTTAACTAAAAATTCAAAGTATGAAGCTTTGATTGTAATACTTGAATTGGCTCGTGGACTTGATTCGGAGTTCATCAAAATGAAATGCGACTCATAGCTGGTGGTAACTTAGGTATATTAGATCTTTGACACTATAGAAGAACGCATGTAGTATTTCGTAATAAAGGCCCAGACTCTGTTGGCATGATTTGGGGACTGGTTAATTACTCATATCTGAAGAGAGGAGAATGTATAAGCAGATACATTTGAAAACTTGGGATTATCAATGGAAATAAAGGCACGAAAAGTTGCACAATACAACTTTAACAGAGGCCAGTTGTATAAAAAATCTTTCCAAGGTCCGCTAGCCCAATCCTTAGAAGCGTCCAGAGCTAATTACATCATGAGAGACGTTCATGAAGGGTTATGCGAAAACTATTCTGGTGCAGATTCCTTGGTACTGAAGTTGGTACGAGTAGGATATTACAGGCCCTACACGGACACATGATGCCAAAGATTTCATAAGAAAATGTGATAAGTGCCATGAACCATTACTGCATCAACTTGAAGAACCCTTACATTCGATCTTGTCCCATGGCCATTCATGAAATGGGAATGGACATCGTTGGACCGCAGCCACCAGCTCCCGAAAAGGTAAGGTTTCTTTTAATTTTGACCGACTATCTCTCCAAATGGGTGAAAGCAGGTCATTATCGGAAGATTGGGGAACATGAACTGATAGATTTCTTGTGGAAAAAATAATTTTGCAGGTTTGGAATACCGATGAAATGGCATGTGACAATGGTACGCAGTTTATTGGTATGGTTACATAATACCTTGAAGATTTGAAGATAAAAAGGATCACATCTTCACCTTACGATTCAAGAGTGAATGGTCAAGCAGAATCAACTAACAAAGTGATTATTCAATACCTTAAGAAAAGGTTGGAAATCGCAAAAGGAAAATGGTTAGTAGAATTACCAGGAGTTCTATGGTCCTACCTTACAATAGACAAATCAAGCACATGACAAAATGCTTTTTTCTCTTGTGTATGGTGTTTAATCCCGGTGGATGTAGGAGAACTTACTGAGTAGTACTTCTAAGAAGAAGAAGAATCAAACAACAAGGCAATGTTGATCAACTTGGAGCTGCTAGAAGAACGCCATCACTAAGTGTGTGTAAGAATGGCAGCTCAAAAGCAGAGAATGGAACGGTATTATAATCAAAGAGCCAATCTCCATTATTTCAAAGTAAGAGATTTGGTTCTAACGGAAGTAACTCAAAATACCTGGGATCTCAATGGGGGGAAGCTGGTACCAACTTGGGAAGGTCCTTATCCGATTTCAGTCATCGCTGGAAAGGTTCATACAAATTGGAAAATCAGAATGGACAAAAGCTTCCTAGCAACAGGAATGTAGTGCACCTCAAAAGATATTATTGCTGATCCACATTATCGGAGCGAAAAGTATGTACTACACTCTTTTTTTCCTTCGTTATATTTTTGTCCCAATTAGGTTTTCTCTGGCAAGGTCTTTAACGAGGCAGCGATAGAAAGCATACTACAAGGATAACATCAATAAGACCTTTAATATCAAGGAAAATTAACACATTCCTACTTAGGGATGGTTAAATTATCTTTGGCTCTATAGCAAATTCCTACTAGGAAGTTAAGTTTACTATTGGTCAAAGGTTACTCGACGAGCATAAATCACTAGAGGATTGTCAGATAACCTTTTGATCGATAGCATAGATTCTCGAGGGAAAGTAAGATGCGTTATCAAGTGAAGGATTATCTAGCAATACATTGGTGGAATTTTTGAAGGTACAAGAACTATAGTGTTTCAATTCTTTTAGCATAACAAATGATTTTGTACTTTTGAAAATGTAAGGAATCAAATTCAATGAAATCCTTTTTTTTTATCGTGTTTCATGTCGAATCGATGAAATAATTTTGTCATTTGAAAACTAAACAAGTACTTCAAATGCTAGTGTCGGAATGAACAAGAGACATCCTCTTCAAAAGCACCATAAATATAAAAGGGTCATCTCTTATGAAAACTCTCACACTAAAGGGTTGGTTTCAGATGAATTTATGCCTAATGCGAGCACGTGATTTTTTTCCTATGTGAAATACTCCTACAAATTAAAGAAATTGTTAAGAAGATAATTCTATTTGGAGTGAATGTCTATCTTGTATAGAGTTTTACTTTGAGGCTAAGTCATTTTTCCTCCTATAAATAGAGGGGTCTTACCCAATTGTAATTCATTCCAAAATATCAATAAGAATTCCCTCTCTCTCTCTCTACTTTGCTCTACAATACTCTTCTTCTTTTATTGTTTCATAACACGTTATCAGCACGACCTCCTACTATTCTTCTTGTTTTGCCTCACGCCACCCCAGCCTCCACCATCGAGCTCCCTCTCCAGCGACCATGGCCGGTTTCATATTCTTCATCGTCTTTACGACCCCATCTCCAACCAATGAACTCGTTACTTCACCTCCTTCATCGTCGTCACGTCCAAACGACCATCGTCATCTAGTAGCGTCGCTTCTGCTGTATCCACAGTAGTGTCATCGTTTGCTCGAGCTTTGGTTGGGGTCGTCGAAATAGTTCATACTCAGTCAAGGTTGTCGAGTCGCAGTGCTTCGAGGTTCCGTTCGAATCCGGGCTATAAACCACACGAGACTCTAACCAATTGAGTAGAAGCTTTGGGATTGAGAATAATGATCGTCAAATATTCTATGATCTTCCTTCATGATTAAATTCTGGATTTAAGGTAAGTATTTTACTTTTCTCTTTCAAATTCTTGAAATTCTATAATTTGATTTTACATACAAGTAAAGATGATAAATTCTTATTCCAACTCTAATGGAGTTTGTAAGAAATTACACCCGCATGAAGTAGTAAAATTTATGTTCCTTGCCATGATCAAAATCATGTATGATTGTGGGCAAAGAATTGAAAACTCGTACCACTGAATTTCCTCCATTCTCATTCCCTTTAGAGAATGTGATAGCAATATGTGATAAGTCTGAAAGAAGAACAACTTATTACTATAAATGTAACAATGGATGTGGACGTGGCAATAGACGAAATTATAATCGTCATCATTGTGATAATGAGATTAATAAGGATTCTCAAAATAATCCTTCACTCTGTGAATGTAATATTTGTCATCAATTTGACAATATGAGATTTTATAAAGCACGTATAGATGATTATGGTCCATTCATGATGTGAGTATGACAGCATCTAATTTATGAATACATATTCATTCTTGGAAGAATATGAACGTGCTAGTGGTAGTGAATATACCACACTCGCCTGTAGAAGGAGGTTTGAGATGATATAAGAAAATAGTGTCATTATTATCGCATGAATGGTCATTGGTCACGTACCTATTGTACGATCAAAATATTTTGGTAATGTTATTATTAAAGGAAAATAATAATGCAAGAAACATATCTTGCATATAATTTTGACCATGACCATAAACAACTTTCTCTTTAAAAGAAATATTCACTATATGGATATTGATTAATATGTGATAGTACCAAATTAATTGAGAACTCTGTAAGAGCCAATTATACTATTTTGGAGAAACACAATTGATTACCAATAAGGTATTGTGTTGAAGTAAGTCTCAAAGAAACTTATTCAGTTTCCAAAGTATATGCGAAAGCGGTTGATTGTATTGAGACTATAAATAAAGGAAAGATTTTATATCTTCTATTACTACATCTTGTAGCGGGGTAATCTGTATGTGAAACGTTACCCCGCTTTATTCTCCAGTTTGTACTATACAAACAAAAGAATGCCACAATAAAGTGGATGTTTATTGATATAATAATCCATATCATAATAAACATGGAGTTTATTGATAATTGTACATGTCATGGTGTAAACCTGAACTTATCAATATTGATCATTTATTCAGTTGGAATAATCAGTGTAGCCATATCAATTTAAGCATGATATGCAAAAATAATAGAAAATTCACATAAGTAAATATTAAAGAACAAGAAAGTTCTTTACGGGTTCTCTTATATTGCTTGTTCTCATTAATTAACTGACCAACTAAAGTTGGGATTGAATCCCATGAATTCTGGAAATATCAAAGGTGAATATGGGCCCATTCACCTGCCATGTATACCACATAAGATGCAGCTATGAGATGGTTACAAGTGCGATTATTATTAACCCGCAACATGGTGTTTTGCGAGGTAACTTGCTCAATAATTTAATTTCGAGCATAATTTCCAGATTTTCTATTCAAGAAGTTCAACTTGATAAGTTGGTTTACATCATAATTGGTTTAGCAAAATAATTTATTGAGCGCCTCCACTTAATAGCTAAACTATTGCTTATGAGAACAATGTTATCTATATCAGTTTCATATATGTTATATACGAGAGTATATTATATTCTCCCTTCACAAGTGGTTCGGGGTCAGGAACCAAATAATTTCATCTTATTATTATTGATGTGCGGTGTATATTTTTATTAACACCATAATACACAAATATGGATTCTCAAAGTTGAGGAAAAAGTTAGTTTTTCTAAAATGAGGGGGAGACAAGATACAACACTTGAGAAAAAAGTTACATGGAATGAATTATTATTTATACACAAAGATCCTCGAATATGATAATATGAACTTGAAGTTCATAAAAAGATAATTCATTTGCAATATATTGCAAAGCATGCCATACGCATTTGCTGACCCAAAGAAAGTAACAATATTCTCATTGCAAATGCTCATATTAAGTCCTGGAAGGACAAAATCTGTGGTACGATTAAAGCGTATAGACAAATCAGTTTCAAATAGAACTTCTTGATAAAGAAGATGATCAAAGTGATCATAATAAATGAGTCAAGTGATCTAGAAGGTCACGTGACATAACACTTCATAAAATCTCATGAGAGATTCAGGTACCTGAATATATGAATGAAAATATCTATATGCTATGTCTTTGTGAAAATTTATTGCAACCGATATAAAATGTTTGTCGATGACATCTATCAAAGTGATGAGTATAGATGTGGATCTTAAATCTATCGAATATAGACACAAAAATATTGGACAAATAGAAGAGATGCAATTCGAATAGAATTGGTCTCATATGAAAGATATATAATTTTGTCTATATTGTTCAAACACTTAAAAGTATAAAGTCAATGATATGCGCAATCAGTTTTCAATATCTTATATGTCTAGCATGACATGAAAACCTGATATGCATCTAATGTCTACTATATGGCTTATATGGCAATCCATGAAGGATTTAAGTTGCTTGAAGCATATACAATTCTTGATCTTGAGGTACCACTTCCTTAATATAATTTATGCACAAATATATCTTGCTATAACTATAAGCATGATAATGTGATAGCGAGGATACCTCTAGGGAAATATTGAAGAGCCATTCCACGATATTTGTGAAGACTCTATATATCTATCACTAGTGATGATTTCAAGGTGTAAATATTCATTCAAGTTAATATGGCTGATTTATTTATCAATTCTCTACCAACGATCTCTTGAAGATGGTGCACATGATTGGGATGCGAAGGCTCAAGGATGTGAATTGATGCTCTCTTCAGGGGGAGTTAATACGCGTTGTATTCTTTTTCCCATACAATGTTTTGTCCCACTGGGTTTTCCTTGCAAGGTTTTCAACGAGGCAACCAATAGGCGCATTTCTAAATATGTGTACTCTTTTCTTCTAGAATTTTTTTTCCATTGGGTTTTATTTTAGTTAAGGTTTTTAATGAGGCACATTACTTATTGAGTAGACATTCAAGGGGGAGTGTGAAGAATAGAATTCTATTTGGAGTGAATGTCTATCTTGTAGAGAGTTTTACTTTGAGGCTAAGTCATTTTTCCTCCTATAAATAGAGGGGTCTTACCCTATTGTAATTCATCCCAAAATATCAATAAGAATTCCCTCTCTCTCTGCTTTGCTCTACAATACTCTTCTTATTTTATTTTTTAATAACTGAAATGGATTTTTTCCAATTGTTTGCAATTTTATTAGATTTTTTTAGGATTTTTTGTTAATTGTTTTCATTTTGTGCATGTTTAATTTTATTAAAATCTTGAAAAAAATAGCAAAAATACCATGCATTGCATTGAGATTTTTTTAAAAATTTTAGGATTAATTAGTGAATTAGTTATTTTATTAAGATAAGAATCACACAAATTGGTCTTTTTTTTATTTATAGTTAGTAGTTTTTATCATTTAATTTAGGGTCAATTATTTGCTGTAAATTTTATAATTGGATGATTAGATTAATTTTGACACGTTAGATTAATTTAGAAATCTAATTTCATATTTTTATTAATTAATGAAAGAAAAAGAGCATAAAAAGAAGAAAAAAATGGAAGAAGGCCGATTTAGATTTGAGATTGGGCCAAAATAATGGTGGCCCAAAAATCTTTTCCTAACCCAAATCCAACCAAGCCCAAACCCCTAACCTGGTTCAGCCCCTACCCCCCCCCCCCCAAACCATACGACCCAGTTTTACCCGTCCTTTGATCACAGCCGTTGGATCCTTATGATCTAACGGTTTGGAACTGATTAACCTAAACCCTTATAACTGTCCTAACATAATCCAAACCCCCATACACCCCTCATTTTATCTCTCTCATCTTTGAAGTAAACCTTAGTTGCCTAAAAAAACTCGCCGCCTCCACCATTAACCACTCGTTGGAAATCGCCTCACGATAGTTCCGGTGTTCAAAACATCCCTAGGTTGTTACCAGGAAGCCACCTTTCTCTCTCCTTTCCGAATCCACAAACCTTTTACTAAAAATCCTGAACCAAATCCTCCAATTTTAGATCTAAAATCATGCCTAAAACCCTAAATCGCCAAATGGCCCCAAACTCACGCCCTACAATCCCTTTCTCTTTCTCACAACAAATCACCAAATATTTCTATCAAAACCCCTTACAACTCTTCATAATGTTAAATCTGAGAGGTCCTATGAGTACTGGGTCCTGCATGTAAGTCTCTAGCCTTTTCTGTTGTTCGATTGGCTTTGATATTCACCCCTGTCACACCTCCTTTTTTACACGGATACCCCGAAGGATAAACGTATAAGGGAGTTTTTTCATTTAAAGTGACATTATTCGAAATGGGATTATTTAATTATTTAGAGTTGCCACTTGGGATAGGCTTGGCTTTTAGTGTCCCAAGTCACCGGTTTGTTTTGAATCCCAGATCGAGAAAATTTTCGACTGCCCAATTGGAGTCTGCGAACCAGAAATTCTAAGTAAGGGATTATGTTGACCCGAGGGAAGGTGTCAGGCATCCTCGGATCCCGTGGTTCTAGCACGGTCGCTTAAACTATTATAAGTGGCAAAAAATATGATTTTTATACATATTCATCCTGCGGTGCAAATTTAAATTATTTATTACTTTTAATTGAATTTTTAGGAAGAACATCGTTTAAAATATGTCTTTGGATCGCGTCACATGAAATGCACCCGGATCTGAAATACATTTTTATCCAACATTTTGGGATTTGGATTTGGGTCACATGAAATGCACACCCTTATTTAGGAAGGTAAAGTTATTTAAAGACGCGCCTAATGCGACTAATGTATTATTATCTTTGCAGGAAGCCGTGAAATTCGCTAAACAGCATGTCCTTTATTTCTAGGTATTTTAATATAAGCATTTAAAGAGAACCGGATGATTTATGGGTTTTATTTAGTGCGACGCACCTTATTTTATTATTTAAATACCAATATAAAGCAAACTAGAATTTTCTATAGTGTTTGTCTCTAAAAGGACCTAGTCAGTTAATATTATAACATTTGGGCCTTAAAGTCAAGTATGAACTTAAAAAAGAAGAGAACCACTTAAATTAAGTACGCCACCTACTTTGAAAAGCTCAAAATCGTTTTGTCCTTCTTTAAGTGAACTTATCAAATTGATCAAATTTTTCAACAATTGAATTTTACATTTGGACCCAGTCATAGTAATGGTTCAGACCTTACATTTTAGCCCAGAAACACGGTCCAAACGGATTCTACTGTCAATCCTCTTCAAGTGAATATGCGACTCACATTTCAAGGGGCATAATTATAAGCTATAGACCTAAATCTAATGGCACACATTTTGTGAATCAATATGTGTAAAGAAACTCAGGTTGAAGTCTTAACAAGCTTATATGAGGCATGATTATGCAGACATACTGAATTTAAACCATCAGATTTGGAACAACAAATGAGTTCATTATTATTGACATTACGCCTTATTGTTCAAGTCACCAATATAATCCAAAATAGTTCTTAAAACAGTCCTAATATACAATCCCAGTCCATAATATTGAAATAACACACGAAAGGGAATGTTCAAATCTAATACAATTGCCAATTCAATCCTAAATTCGCTTTTCAAGTATAAGCTAGCTAAATCCTTTAAAAAACGAAGCCAATTTACTTAATACCAAATGCAAGGGTCTTATTCTACTGATGCCCAATAAGCTTTTGCAATCTACAGTAACCCAGACTTTATAAGCAACAGGAGTCATGCATAGGCTAACATTCGAACCAATACAGTCTATAGATAAAATCAACTACACAATCCAATTATACAATCTATTTGAATAATCCTATTATATACAATTAACATCACGCTATTACTATATAATCCACCATGTGAACTAACATGCATGTAAAGAATTTTAACTTGAAATTAACATGAGGAATTGGTCATCCATTCAGCAATTTGAAAACAAACGTGGATTTGGCCTTTCACATATTCAAAATTTAAGAATACCTGGAATTACAATGAACCAAGGAGAGGAAGGAGGTTAACAATAGTTCAACAATAGTATAGCACAACAACAAAGGCTCACAGACTCAGAAAAACAGTGTAAACCACCCAGGATCCACTTCAACCAACGAATAACCAAAAACTAGTTCAAATAAATCAAAAAATGGCTTGAATTAGAACCCCAAGCAACTTCTTAAGCTTCAGCAGCTACAAGTCTAGCTAAGGGATGAGATTCAATGACCATAGTTCAAAATTACCCTAGAGATTCAATGTAACAGTGTTTCTATGCTAAGAGTTCAAAATTAAGAGGCAGTAAATTTTAGGAAATTTTTCAGGCTTTCAAACTTGTGAATTTTTATGAGATTTTACAACTTTTGGGAATTTTTAACTGCTGGGAATTTTCAGAGTCCAAAAATCTGCTTAACAATGCAATGTCATGTCTTTTTTATAGGCAAAAACTTAGGGCAACCTTTCTATTGTGTTTTAACTATTAGTCCCTCTTTTATTCTTCAAATTTAACCAACTAGACCTTTAGATCCTGACTTGTTGGCCAAGTTATTGCACTAATGCTCCTAAAACTGCAGTTGACACCCCATCTAGAACATTCTAGGGGTTTCCACTTCAATCGCTACAAGATCCTATTATTGAACTACCATAATTGCCCTTGAATTGGTCTGGAATTACCAACTAAATTTACTAGTCCCCAGCCCTATTAACCATGGTCAAAACTGACCACAATTAAACAAAAGATGCTGGGTTTTATTGAAAGAAAATCAATTATACTAAAAACAAACACCTAAAATTGAATTAATAAACTTATTGTCCTATTTTATGCATCCAGAGTCGAAACTACTAAAATTAACTTGGACAACTAAAACGAAACACAAAACTTAAGAGACAATATGATGCAACCAAATCATATTAAGCAGGATTAAAACAGAATGAGGAATTTGAACAGAAATCTCATTGAAAATATTGTAACCTAAACACTAACTAACGAGTAGGACAATGTAAACATATAATGATGCATGAGTTCAAACACGAGTCACATGATCGAAATTGGCATGAAATCAATTAATACTAGAAAGTAATGTAAGAACAATCAACCTAAACAAACATTAAACAAAAACTTCAGCAGAAACGGTCGTAGAAAAGAAAGAAAGAAGAGAAAAATTAAACAAAGAAGAGAGAAAAAGAATGAAACTTATTGGTAGGGTTCTTCGTCTTGATTCCTTCCGAAATTGATTTTTAGTTAATATTATATGTTTGTTTTATTAAAATAAAAAATATAGCATTAATTAAAAATCATTCGAGTTCTTCAAATTCCAAAAACGAGATATAATTTTTTAAAGACAAAACCTAGATCCAAAATTCGAGGAGCTCGGGCTGGATTTGAACGGTTTTGGCTTGAGATTTGGTAGCAGGGGGTCGAGGAGTTTTTGCGGTGTAAAATTGGGGTCATTTGGTGGTGGCTCCACCGTGGGCGGCGGAGGCGGCATCCACAAATTTGATTATTTGAGGGGGTGGGCTCACACTCGAAGGCTGGTTTTTTGGGGGTTGGAAAGAGGAGGAGGAGGGGATTCATGGGTGTATTTTTGGGGTTGATCAGAGACCGGCCGCCGGTGGAGGTGATTTTCATCCGGCGGCGGACGATAGCTTTAGGGTGGTGTTACACCGGTGATATCAGGGGTGATTGAGAGGTGAACGAGGGGTAGGGGTGGGGCTCTCCGACACTTATATAGCTAAAACCTAGTTAGTTCTCATCCTTTGGATGCAAAAGAATTGATGACTGTGATTGATCTTTTGGAAATCGGGGTCGTTTTGATCGTGGGGTGCTCTGGACCGGGCAAAAGTTTTGGCTGGGCGGGTATTTTGAACGGGTTTGATGGTTTTGGGCTGAAATCTTGGCCTGGATTTGGTCCTCTTATTTCTTTCTTTTAATTGTTTTTTTCTTCTTTTATCTCTTTATAATTAATTAATTCCTTTTTTTATTTCATTTTTTCAGATTTTGTTAAGTATGAAAAATAAAATAAACAAGATCAATTTTAAGCTCAATTAAAACTAGTTAATTTTTAGAACATCCTAAATCCTATTTTAAAAAGAAAATCAAGCAAATGTAAACTTGACTACTATTTTTTTATTTTCTCTTATTTTAGTAATATTTATCAACTAACAAACCTAAGAAAAAAGCAAAAATTGGGTCCTAAGTGCAAGTCTGCTAATTTTTTATTTTTATTATTATATTAATTAAAAATTCACAAAAATGCAAACAAGCAAAAAAATCATATAATTAATTCCTAGAAATTCAAATAATAAAAGAAAAATCCTAAATTTAATAAATTCTATAGGAATATTTCAAGCGAGGCAAAAATCACATGCTTACAGCTGCCCCTCTTTGCTCGGAGACACGAAGGGTTTTCAGGCAAAGAAAATGAGCAACTGAGAGATTTTTTCCTGCTCGCCATTCCATGAGAAGCAATTTTGAAAACTGTCTGACTGAACCAAGCTTCAAAGGTTGCCTACATGTCCGTGGCTACAAAGAAATTAGGTCAGTATAGTTCTAGAGTGTTTTGGTAGCTGGGACTACCATGAGAGATGATTTTACTATTGATGCTGCTGCTACTGCTTGCTGACCTCCTTATTACACCAAAAGGAAAATCAAAAGCTAAGCTAGCTTTGCTTATCAACTATGAGTTACAAGATTCCTATCTATAAAAATCTTGAAACTTGATCTTGAGTCTTAACAGATTTTGTTGTGGACCCCGACCTGAATCTTGATGCTCGTAGATTTAGGTGTCGGTTCTTTCTTCAGCATTGAAGTCAAGCGGGACATGCGTGACTTGTGATTTTGAATCAAATTAGAGTAGTCCGCATCTTTTCTTTTCAATCATTCTGGATTTGTTTCTGTTTGTTCTTTTCTACTTTTCCTTTATTCTGGACTGAGATTCGCTCTTATGGTCATCTCGAATCTTGCGCCTTGAGCTAAAACCTGTTCGGACACCAAACCAAACAAACAAACGAAATTTTCCTTCCCTAGTTTTCACAGGAAAAATTTCGTGAGTTATTTACAACACAAATCTAAGCTATTTCTATTGAAAACAATAAAAGTCAAGATTGTTCATCTTTTGGAAAGATTGCCAGGTTATGCTGGGAAAGGAAACGGGTCCTTGCTGGAGATAAGAGGAAAATCCACGGGTTATGCCGTATATGGAGTAAAGAGTCCCCGTTGGGGATGAAAAGGAAAATCCACAGGTTATGCTAGGAAGATATGAAAAACATCCCTGGGTTATGCCGGGGAGATCCGTGGGTTTTGCTGGAATTGGAGGAAAAGGTTCTTAGGTTATGCCAGGGGATCTGCGGGTTATGCCGGAATAGGGAGAAAAAGACTCCTGAGTTAGGCCAGGGGAATCCACGAGTTATGCAGGGATAAGAAGAAAAGATTCCTGGGTTATGCTAGGGAGATCCGCGGGTTATGCCGGCATTTGGGAAAGAAAAAGCTCCTGGGGTTATGCTAGGGGTATCCGCGGGTTATGCCGGGATGGGAGAAAAAGACTCCTGGGTTATGCCAGGGGGATCTGCGGGTTATGCCGGGATAAAAATAAAAATGCTCTTGGGTTATGCCAGGGGAATCCGCAGGTTATGCCGGGATTTGGAAAGAAAAAGACACCTGGGTTATGCTAGGGAGATATGCGGGTTATGCCGGGATTAGGGAAAGAAAAGGCTCCTTGGGTTATACCAGGGGGATCTACGGGTTATGCCGGAATGGGAGAAAAAGACTCCTGGGTTATGCTAGGGGGATCTGCGGGTTATGCTAGGGGGATCTGCGGGTTATGCCAGGATAAGAAGAAAGGCTCCTGGGTTATGCCAGGGGGATCCGCGAGTTATGATGGGATAAGAAGAAAGGCTCCTGGGTTATGCCAGAAGAATCTGCGGGTTATGCCGGGATAGAAAGACAATGACTCCTGGGTTATGCCAGGGGATCCATGGGTTATGCCGGGATAGAAAACAGAATCTACTGGGATAGAAAGAAGATGATCCTCGGGTTATGCCGGGGAAGAAAAGAAAAGGCCTCCAGGTTATGCTGGGGATAAAAAGGAAATGAACCTCGGCTTACGCCGGGGAAATAAGGAAAAAAGGTCCTCGGTTTATGCTGGGGAGAAAGGAAAAAAGCCCTCAGGTTATGCTGGGAGAAAGGAAAATGACCCTTAGGTTATGCTGGGGTAGAAAGAAAAGAACCGTCTGGTTATGTTGGGGAATGAAAGAAAGGAGTCCTCAGGTTATGCTGGGGAATGAAAGAAAGAAAAGACCCTCAGGTTATGCTGGGGATAGAAGGAAACTGATCCTCGGGTTATGCCAAGGAGAGAAGGAAAAAGGATCCTCAGGTTATGTTGGGGAGAAAGGTAAATGACCCTCGGGTTATGCCGGGGAGGTCCACATGTTTTGCTGGGGAAAGCTAGGGAGTGTGATCCTAGATTTGGAGGGATGGAGTTAAGGATCGGGTCTGATGCTACTATGATTTGTGCGATTCTCCTTTTCTTCTTTTCTTTTATTAAAACTGTGGGAACGGATTTAAAGAGAACTTGCCTTTTGGTTGATCATTGTTGCAAATATATTCCTAGCTCCTGCGTCCTTTGGTTGTGTCTGCTATATGTCCAATTTCTTTGGATTACACCTATTTCATATTTTCAAACAAAGCACGATTGTTAGTTTGAAAAGGTGGTTGGTTTTGTAGCCTTGATTGCTTAATCCGGCATTGTTTCTGTTTAGAAGACCTTTAACCTTCCAGACTTTGCGTTGTTGGTTGGTTGGGATAACTCATCTTTCAGATGTATTTCTCCTGCATAAGCCTCTCAGTTGTGACTTCTTTGCCCCAACTTCAATTTTCAGAACATTTGGGCGCCCTGGCTTTTGAATCGTTTTCTAGACAATTGGCCCTCCGGACTCAAACCTTCTAACTTCATTTCACCTTTGTGGGCATCTTGATTTCGATTTTGTTTCTTTCAAACTCTTTCTGCTTCCGAAGCATGAACCATTATAGCCAGCCGGGATTGGCTAGATGTGCCCGCTGAGACCGGGTATTTTCTTTAGTCGTTGCCAGGCGAGCCATGTGAAACTTGTTTTGCCACCTTTTCTTTTGGAACAGTCATGGAATCAAATTTAAACTGAAAGGGATTCAAGGAAGCAATATACATAAGCAATCATATTGGTTTAAAGAGAAGCATCCCTTTCAGGGGAAAAAGAAGGACTTATCTGGGGGTGCATGCTGACTTAAAATGAACATGACATGTTTTTCGGATTGCATGCCTGCCCGTGCAAAATTTCCAACTCCTCGTGAACCGCATCTACATAATTCAAAACCAGGGAACATTGCCAGGACCTTTTTAGTGGTAAGATATCTTAATTTCGGCCGACAGTGCCCTTTTCGGGTTTTCGCCAGTCGACCTCTCTCATTTCGCTTCTTACCTTTGCCCGGTAGTGCTCTTTACGAGCTTTGCTAAGAAGACTCTCTCATTTTCAATTTCTCTACTTACCATCGCCTTATGGTGCCCGAAGGTTTTCGCCGTTAAGACTCTCTCATTTTATTTCTCTCAATTTGAATGGTATCAAATCCCAACAATGGCGTTCGTCGCTACCCTGCCTTTGCTAATCGATTAAAAGGACTTGGGCCAAGTTTTGGGTAAAAAGGATTTTGGATGGGAATACAACTTTGGAACCATTTTGGCGGGTTCATGGTTGAACCATTACATCATCTGCCCCAGTTTTCAATTTTTGGGGAATTGGGATTTCGTTTTGGTGTGACTGAACCTCAGGGAAAGGCTGCCTATGTATCCTTTCGGAATCAAGTCATACATAGTTTAGGAAGTGTTTCCTAAACTAATTTGTTTTGTTTTTGTATTAGTTATTTATTTTTTCATTTTTCATCACTTTTTCTCTTTTTTTGAATAGCCCTTCCGGGTTCCAAAGAGGGTGATCAAAGAAACGTAACTGACTCAAAGGGTTTGCGATGTATTGATAGTGTTTAGGGATAGCGGGAAAGAAAAACCTTCATCATTTCAACCAGACTGAATAATTGCTGCAGGGAGTCTAAACATAGTACCTTTTTACTGCATCTGCATTCAGTGCTGCTTCGGGATCGTCCCCTTCGATGTCACCCAGGTACAATGCTCCTTTGGGCAGTATCTTTCTGATAATGTATGTGCCTTTCCTGTAAGGAGAAAATTTCCAATTAGCTTCCTGATGGTGAGGGAGAATGCGCCTTAATAAAAGCTGTCGAACCTCAACGTTCCTGGGACGCACCTTTTTGTTGTAAGCGCGGGCCATTCTTTGTTAGTACAACTTCCCGTGATAAACCGTGGCCATTCGTTTTTCATCGATTAACGACAACTGTTCCAACCGAGTCATGACCCACTCACTATCCTTAATTTCTGCTTCGACGATTATCCGGAGCGAAAGGATTTCCACCTCTGCGGGTATAACAGCTTCGATTTCATAGACCAATAAGTATGGGGTTGCTCCTAAAGGCTTGCGCACCATGGTGCCATATCCAAGTAATGCAAAAGGCAGCTTTTCATGCCATTGTCTTGAGATTTGAATCATTTTTCTCAGAATCTTCTTGATGTTCTTGTTAGCTACTTCGATGAAACCATTGGCTTTGGGCTAGTAAGGAGTGGAGTTTCTATGTGTTATCTTGAATTGTTCGCATATTTCTCCCATAAAATGACTATTCAGGTTGGCAGCATTGTCTTCGATGATGATTGCAGGAATACCGAAGCGGCAAATGAGGTTGGAATGCACAAAGTCTATCACAGCTTTCTTGGTGACTGCATTAAGAGGGATGGCTTCAACCCACTTCGTGAAGTAGTCAATGTTGGAAACACGTTCTCAATGCGATATACTAAACGTGTATTCTTTTGTAGGTTTTGATGAATGACAAACAAAGCACAAATTGATATATGACGGAGTTCAAGTACAAGAGCACAAATGTTGAGATTGAAGCTCAAGACGTTGTTTTTAAGTGTTATTATTGAGTTATTCTTAAATGTGATCTTGATCCTATAACTTGACTCCATAACATGGCTTCTCTCATAAAACTATTTTCCAAAATCATGCATACTTATTTCTGTATCAAATAATTTCAAATGATGCATATTTACATTAGACAAAATGTTTTCTAAACATGCCTCAAAAATCTGGGCTAAAAAAATCGATTATGAACTTATGATAATCGATTGTTTCTGAGCCAAGACTGCATGACAATCGATTATGAATTAATGGTAATCGATTGTGAGTAAGACAGTGAACATCAGGTTTTTCCAAATCTGCATGATAATCGATTGTGATCAAATGCCAATCGATTGTTGTTGAGGTAAAGTTTTTCAATACTCAAAATAATCGATTATGAACTAATGGTGATCGATTATGTTGAGACAATGTCTTCCAGTGATTTTAAATTTAATTAAGTAATCGATTATGTCTTTAGATAATCGATTATCACTGCGACAGTAAGTTTTATGATTTTCAGAAAATAACAAGTAATCGATTATGACTTTAGATAATCGATTATCACTGAGACAGTAAGTTTCATGATCTTCAGAAAATAACAAGTAATCGATTGTTGCAAAGGACAATCGATTGTTGAAGCTGACCGTTGTCAAATGATTTTCAAATACCTCAAAGTAATCGATTATTGGTTTTCATATAATCGATGTTTTGCTTAAAATCTGGAAATGATTTTTAGAAGATTGCTGAAGTAATCGATTATAGATTTTATATAATCGATGTTTTGCTTAAAATCCGGAAATGATTTTTAGAACGTTGCCAATGTAATCGATTATGGATTTGGTGTAATCGATTATCTGTTTTTGAATTTTGCCAGTAATCGATTATGGATTGTAAGTAATCGATTATTAAGCGTAAAATCTGGGATTGATTTTTGATCTGACTGGCAGATAATCGATTGTTCGGTCTTGACAATCGATTGTCACTGAGTAAATTCAGCAATTCTTAATTGGCAATTAGACAACGGTAAGACCAAGTTTTGCACCTATAAATACAGCTTCAACTCAGTGTTTTAAACATAACAACATACACTAACTGATCATTACATTGCTTTAAGCTTTCATTCAATTGTTCATCATTTTCTACTCATTTCATAAAGCTTTTGAGAGCCATATTATTGTTCAAAGTTGTTGTGATCTTGAGCGTATTATTCTACTCATATCTACTCATCAAGGAGTACCTTTGTTAAGTGAGTGTTCAAGTATTTCAAATACTTGTAAGAGAATTTTGATTCTCTTGTGTTGAGGAACTTGTGCTTCCTCTGTTGAAGTCTTTGGGATTGTATCCCCGAGCAAGTGAAGTCTTTGGGATTGTATCCCCGAGCAAGTGAAGTCTTTGGGATTGTATCCCCGAGCAAGTGAAGTCTTTGAGGTGAGGAACCTCCGAGCAAGTGAAGACTTTGAGATTGTATCTCCGAGCAACTGTAAAGGTTTGTTAAGCACCCGTAAGCTTAACAAGTTAGTAGAAAATCTCGAGAGAGTCTCTCGGGGACTGGACTAACCACTGTTGTGGCCAACCAGGATATATCCTTGTGTAAGTTATTTTTATTGCACTTATTTACTTCCTGTAAAATTTAAATTCCGCAAGAAAACGCTAAATTTTATTAAAACGCTATTCACCCCCCCCTCTAGCGTTAAGCGTAGTTTCTAACAATTGGTATCAGAGCCCAACTCTCTGAAAAACTTAACAGTTTGAGAGAACCATCCATGGCTTCTACTCTAGATTCTTTTGCAGGAATTGAAGAAGGACAATGCCCTACATGACCTCCTCTATTCAGTGGCACAAATTACTCATACTGGAAGGAGAGGATGGAAATCTTCATTCGGTCAAATTGTCCCTACCTTTGGAAGGTGTACACAAAGGGAAATGAAATTCCAGTCAAGAAAGTGGAAGGCGAATGGATTCCCAAATCCGAAGAGGAGTACACCACAGAGGACAATAGAATGATTCAAAATAATTATAAAGCTGTAAATTTATTGTATTGTGCTATTAACGCTAACGATTACAGGAAACTTTCATGTTGCAAAACAGCAAAAGAAATGTGGGACAAATTAGAAGTCACTTACGAAGGGACTGACCAGGTAAGAGAAGCAAAAGTTGATTTTCTTACTCATGCTTACGAATTGTTTCATATGAAGGAAGGAGAAAAAGTAGATGAGATGTTTGAGCGCTTTTCAACAATAGTAAATGATCTACACGTCCTCAAGAAGACGTTCACGGATAGAGAACTTGTTCGAAAAGTTCTTAGAAGCCTCACACCGGCATGGCGATCCAAAGCCGATGCTATCCAAGAATCAATTGGAGTCTCAAACGTCACCATCGACGCACTAAGAGGTAATCTTAAAACCTATGAATCAACTATTCTTAACCCGTTTGTTGATGATCAAAGAAGGCAAAAGATTGCTCTAAAAGCAAGCACAAGCCAACCAAAGATTGAAGAGGAAGAAGACAACGAGTTTGGATTAGTCATTAAAAGATTCCAAAAGTTTATGCGCAAGGAATATGAGCGCAAAGGGAAAAAACAAGGTGAGCAAATAAAATGCTATGAATGTGGAGAAACTGGACACATCAAAACAAATTGCCCAAACATCAAAAAGGAGAAGAAATCCTTTAAAAAGCAACGGGCATATATCTCGTGGGGAGGCGACTCTGGAGATGAATCAAGTGAAGAAGAAAACGACGAAGCTGCAAACCTTTGTCTCATGGTACAAGAAGACAACCAAAATGAGGTACGTCAAATTTCGTCTGAAAACTTTTCACTTGATGAAATGCGTAATGCTTTTGATGAGTTATATACTGAATTTTTAAAGGCTTCAAAAACTGTCACTAGCTTAAGAGAAAACGCTTCTCTAAAAGAAACGGATTTTAAAAAACAGATTTCTTTAAAAGAAAAGGAATTAGAAAAACTGGTTTTGGAAAATGAGAAGCTACACAAACAAAACAAGTTTTATGGAAAGAGAAGTGCCGACAAACCTGAAAGTTCTACTAAAGGTTGTGTTTCTTGTGTGAACCTTAAGAATGAAGTAGGTAGACTTAAAGGCACACTAGATAAGTTTAATTCCTCGCATAAAAACTTGAATGTTGTTCTTGATAACCTAAAATCAACTAAGCACGGAATAGGTTTTAAAAATGAAGAAAAGGTTGATGCTAAACCTCAAAAACCTAGAGCTCAACCTAGGAACAACAACAAAAATATGTATCCTAGAAATAGCTATCCTAGAACAAATTTGCATGCTAGACCAAGAAATGACCCTCCGCCTAGAAATAGTCACCATAGACATGATGCATATTTTAGGCAAAATTGTGAACCTCCTAGAAGACCCCAAAATGGTCCTCAACCAAGATATCATCACTCTAGAAACACTACCCATCCTAGAGATCAAAGTAGGAGAAATGATAGCGTTCAAAATAAGGTAAGCAACCTTCATTCATCTAGCTACTATGAACCTAGACGAATGCATAATCCGAATGTGACATGTCATTATTGTAGACGCATTGGTCATATTGCTCCCGCATGTTTTACTCGTCATAGACATGCTACTCAAACATATTATTACAATATGCCTAACCCTCAAGGACCCAAGATGGCATGGGTACCCAAAGAAAATTAATTTGTTTTGTAGGTGTGCTTGAAGGGATCAAGCGTACTATGGTACCTTGATAGTGGATGCTCCAAACACATGACGGGAGATGAATCCAAATCCCTTCAACTAGAGCACAAAGAAGGAGGAAGCGTCATATTTGGAAACAATCATATTCAGATCGGTTGATATTTTAAGCAATTTGAAAAACAAAATACAAGAAAAGGCATCGAAGGAAATCAATGATGAAATTGTGGAACAATCAACGGAAGAAGCTTCACATTTGGGGAGTGAAACAAAAGAACAAAATGAATGGAGGACGATCAAAGATCACCCTCTTGATCAGGTAATTGGCGACGTCGGAGGAAAGGTAAGTACCCGAAACTCTCTTAAGAACACTCTAGGACACAATTCTTAAGAGTTCACGATATCACTTGATAACACTAGTGTAATTTATTCACGTCACTATAAATTACTGACTTGAGCGTCGGAGACGTTTAATTCCATTTTGCAGGTACTTCCCCAAAGATAAGATAAATTATGAAGTCTTAGCACACCGCAATCGATTATCCCAAGAAAATAATCGATTATCTACTGTGCAGTACATCGATTATCAGTATCAATAAATCGATTGTTTCGACTGATTAGTTTTATTATGCAAATGTGTTTAATTTGTTAACTCCTTATATTGCATAATCGATTTCCGTCTCAGTCATTCAGCAATACTTTTCCAGACAATCGACTATTTCTTCCTATAATCGATTAGTTGTCATATTCAGAAATTCTCCGAGTTCTCTGTATCAACCATATTTCAATAATAATCGATTACCAATATTGACAATCGATTATTTCTTGTTTAAACTTTGTTACCGTTTGGCTCCAACATCGATTGCTGTCAGGACATAAATGCTCCATAATCGATTATTTTGTGTTGATAATCGATTATCTCATTCAAATTTTTTTACCGTTTGTCTCTTAAATCGATTTGTCAGTTTCAAAATTCAATCCAACAGTAAATACAATCGATTATCTCTGCCAAATAATCGATTATCTAACGGTCAGTAAATTTATTTCTTACCGTTTTTGACTGTTCCAACTTTCAATTTTCAGCAGGTATCTTTAGTAAATGGCTGATCACTCCTTCTCCTATAAATAGCCCTCATATAGGATCATTCTCACTCACTCAAGCACCATTTCCAAAAAAAAAAATCAAAGGTCAATTCCTTGCATCTTAGTCTCAAAAATTCAGCAGTAAAAATTTTCTAATATGTCTGGACGCTCCTCCAAACGTTCTCGTTCCAGGCAAGGTGCCTCAGCCTCAATAGTCCCTCCTCCTCTAAACTTCCCATATGAAGACGGGTCCGTTTTGTTCTTCAAAACTCAAGCTGAACTTTCTAGGTTTCTCTCCAAGTTTGAGAAGCGATTTATTCTTCCTCCTCGCTTCTCAACAAGCAAGCTCCTTGAACCTTTCGCCCCTGCCGCCAACATGCTCAAAGAGTGTCAACTCTATGATTTCTTGCTCCTTACCCATCCTCATATTAACACAACCTTAGTTGAAGCATTCTATTCAAATCTTCACAAAGATGAAGATGGTGAGGTGGTCACCTCCATCAATGGCATTCACATTCTCCTCTCTGACGAGAACCTTCACACCATCGCCCGCATTCCAAACGATGGTGAAGATCTTATCCGGTATATTAATGAGGCCGGCTCTCTCTTTGATGAATCCATTTTTTTCCGCCAAGCCGGAATCTCTTATGATCAAGCTTCTTCTCGTCGTCCTACCATCTCGGGCATAGACCCAAATTATCGATTTCTCCTCTACTTCATCACCCGTGTCCTAAGACCTCGTAGGCACAATCATACCACCATATCCCAAGAGGACTCCAAGCTCTTACATGCCATTGTCACTGGAGCCAAGATCAATTGGTGTCGGCTCATTAAAATGCACATGCTCGATGCCGTCGCCGATAACATGCCCCTTCCTTATTCTCTCCTCATCATGAATTTTCTTGAAGCATCCGGATTTGTCACTGAAAATGGTCCTCTCAAAAGGAGTACCAAAATCTGGGAAATCTCGGAATCATCCTTCCATCATGATGGTGATCATGCTCCAGCTCCTCCTCCTACCCGTCCTGCCCGTCGTGCTCATCCATCTCAGGAGCCCACTCTCCAAACTATATCCGACCAGCTCTCTCAGTTGACACACGAGATCCATGGTTATTTTGACCATGTCCATTATCCCTATGCGGGTCTCGTTCCCTTTGAAGCTGCGCCGGATGACGAGGCGGATCGTGACGGAGATAATTGATATTGTATTTTTTTTGGTTTTAATTGTATTGTTGGATGTCCCTTTGCTGTACCCCTTTAATTTTCAATAAATAAACTTTGTTTTATTTCGTCTTTGTGTATCTTTCCTTACTATTTTTTTGCTAATGGCAAAAGGGGGAAGATAACGGGATAACGGGTATGCACCACCTCTGCATTGCTAAATTGCACCACCTCTAAATTGCTTAATTGCTTATAAGCTTAAATTGAGGGGGAATTCTTAAATTGAGGGGGAACAAGAACAAATATGCATACTTGTTACTTGTCTTGAATCGTCAATATTATTTGTCAAAATTGCATATCCCGCTTAATGTTTGCCATTATCAAAAAGGGGGAAATTGTTGGAAACACGTTCTCAATGCGATATACTAAACGTGTATTCTTTTGTAGGTTTTGATGAATGACAAACAAAGCACAAATTGATATATGACGGAGTTCAAGTACAAGAGCACAAATGTTGAAATTGAAGCTCAAGACGTTGTTTTTAAGTGTTATTATTGAGTTATTCTTAAATGTGATCTTGATCCTATAACTTGACTCCATAACATGGCTTCTCTCAAAAAACTATTTTCCAAAATCATGCATACTTATTTCTGTATCAAATAATTTCAAATGATGCATATTTACATTAGACAAAATGTTTTCTAAACATGCCTCAAAAATCTGGGCTAAAATAATCGATTATGAACTTATGATAATCGATTGTTTCTGAGCCAAGACTGCATGACAATCGATTATGAACTAATGGTAATCGATTGTGAGTAAGACAGTGAACATCAGGTTTTTTCAAATCTGCATGATAATCGATTGTGATCAAATGCCAATCGATTGTTGTTGAGGTAAAGTTTTTCAATACTCAAAATAATCGATTATGAACTAATGGTGATCGATTATGTTGAGACAATGTCTTCCAGTGATTTTAAATTTAATTAAGTAATCGATTATGTCTTTAGATAATCGATTATCACTGAGACAGTAAGTTTTATGATTTTCAGAAAATAACAAGTAATCGATTATGGCTTTAGATAATCGATTATCACTGAGACAGTAAGTTTCATGATTTTCAGAAAATAACAAGTAATTGATTGTTGCAAAGGACAATCGATTGTTGAAGCTGACCGTTGTCAAATGATTTTCAAATACCTCAAAGTAATCGATTATTGGTTTTCATATAATCAATGTTTTGCTTAAAATCTGGAAATGATTTTTAGAACGTTGCTGAAGTAATCGATTATAGATTTTATATAATCGATGTTTTGCTTAAAATCCGGAAATGATTTTTAGAACGTTGCCAATGTAATCGATTATGGATTTGGTGTAATCGATTATCTGTTTTTGAATTTTGCCAGTAATCGATTATGGATTGTAAGTAATCGATTATTAAGCGTAAAATCTGGGATTGATTTTTGATCTGACTGGCAGATAATCGATTGTTCGGTCTTGACAATCGATTGTCACTGAGTAAATTCAGCAATTCTTAATTGGCAATTAGACAACGGTAAGACCAAGTTTTGCACCTATAAATACAGCTTCAACTCAGTGTTTTAAACACAACAACATACACTAACTGATCATTACATTGCTTTAAGCTTTCATTCAATTGTTCATCATTTTCTACTCATTTCATAAAGCTTTTGAGAGCCATATTATTGTTCAAAGTTGTTGTGATCTTGAGCGTATTATTTTACTCATATCTACTCATCAAGGAGTACCTTTGTTAAGTGAGTGTTCAAGTATTTCAAATACTTGTAAGAGAATTTTGATTCTCTTGTGTTGAGGAACTTGTGCTTCCTCTGTTGCAGTCTTTGGGATTGTATCCCCGAGCAAGTGAAGTCTTTGGGATTGTATCCCCGAGCAAGTGAAGTCTTTGGGATTGTATCCCCGAGCAAGTGAAGTCTTTGAGGTGAGGAACCTCCGAGCAAGTGAAGTCTTTGAGATTGTATCTCCGAGCAACTGTAAAGGTTTGTTAAGCACCCGTAAGCTTAATAAGTTAGTAGAAAATCTCGAGAGAGTCTCTCGGGGACTGGACTAACCACTGTTGTGGCCAACCAGGATATATCCTTGTGTAAGTTATTTTTATTGCACTTATTTACTTCCTGTAAAATTTAAATTCCGCAAGAAAACGCTAAATTTCATTAAAACGCTATTCACCCCCCCTCTAGCGTTAAGCGTAGTTTCTAACAGTCAATAGCAACAACTATGAATCTTTTCCCATTTGAGGCTTTTGGCTCGATTGGTCCAATGACGTCCATGCCCCAGGCGGTGAACGGCCACGGTGCTGACACAGGACGCAGTTTCAGTTTGGGTGCATGAATCAAATCACCGTGCACCTAACATTGATGACATTTCCGAACGAAGATGAAGTAGTCTTTTTCCATGGATATCCAGTAGTATCCTGCTCGAAGTATTTTCTTCGCCAACACATACCCGTGCATATGAGGCCCGCACACTCCCGCATTTACTTCATGCATAATCCTTCAAGCTTCCTCGACATCAACACGTCTTAAAAAATTGAGATCCGCGGTCTTTTTATACAAGACATCACCGCACAGGAAGAAACCACTCGCATGGAGTCTAATGGTTTTCTTTTGATCTCCAGTGGCTTGCTCGGGGTATTCTTGTGTTTTCAAAAATATCTTGATATCATAATACCATGGATGAGTGATGGGTTCTACCTCGGTTGCATTATGGTACCCATGCGTTTATTTGGATTTCAAAGGGGTCGATGTAGGCATTTCCTTGATAAGGTAACATCGAGGCCAAAGTAGCGAGTGCGTCGGCTAACTCATCTTGACAACGAAGAATGTACCTGAACTGTACCAACTTGAACCGTTTGGTAAGATCTTCCGCATGCTGCCGATAAGGGATGAGTTTGACATCTCGAGTTTCCCATTCCCTTTGGGCTTGCCGGATAATTAGATCAAAATCCCCCATGATCAGTAGTTCCTCGACGTCTTGGTCGATAGCCATATTCATGCCCATAATGCAGGCTTCATATTCGGCTATGTTGTTTGTTCAGAAAAATCGAAGTCGAGCCGTAGTTGGGTAGTGCTGACCGGTGGGTGAAATTATGACTGCCCCAATTCCTATGCCTTTTTCATTTACCGCTCCATCGAAGAACATTTTCCAAGTAGCGATGTCCTCAGATGTTACCTCTACCCAATTCACTTTATAGTCCGGGAAATAGGTATTAAGGGGTTAGTATTCATCATCAACCGGGTTCTCGGCTAAATGATCTACTAATTCTTGGGCCTTCATTGTTGTGCGAGTGGCGTAGACTGTGTCGTACTCGGTGAGCAGGATTTTCCATTTTGCCAATCTCCCTGTAGGTATCGATTTTTGAAATATGTACTTCAAAGGATCCAGCCTGGTTATAATGTAGGTGGTGTGGGCTTGCAGGTAATGCCTCAGTTTCTGAGCCACCCAAGTAAAGGCACAACAGGTTCTTTCTAGCAGGGTGTATTTGGCCTCGTAACTGGTAAACTTCTTGCTTAGATAGTATATGGCATATTCTTTCATTCTAGTGAAATCATGCTGCCCCAGAATGCAACCAAAAGAGTTTTCCAAGATCGTCAGATATAGAAATAATGGCCTTCCTGGTTCCGGTTGGACAAAGACTGGTGGATTAGACAGATAATTTTTAATCTTGTCAAAAGCCACTTGACACTCATCCGTCCACTTGATCGCTGCATCCCTTTTTAGCAACTTGAATATGGGCTCGCATGTAGAAGTCAACTAGGCGATGAATCGGCTAATGTTATTCAGTCTCCCTAACAAGCTCAGTACATCCCTCTTTGTTTTCGGAGGAGGTAAATCTCGAATGGATTTTATCTTTGTTGGATCCAACTCGATACCCCCCCCTCCCGGCTAACTATGAACCCCAGAAGCTTACCCGACGGGACCCCAAATGCACATTTAGCTGGGTTAAATTTCAAATCATATTTGCGCAACCTTTCAAAGAACTTTCTTAGGCCCTTCACATGATCACCCTGAGTTTTGGAATTAATAATCACGTCGTCCACATATACTTCTATCTCCCGATGCATCATGTCATGGAAGATAGTGGTCATAGCCCTCATATACGTTTCCCGACATTCTTTAAACCAAAAGGCATAACCCTATAGCAATAAGTACCCCAAGGTGAAGTGAAGGCAATTTTCTCGGTATCTTCCTCATCCATCAACGCCTAGTGATATTCTGCATAGCACTGCGTAGCAGTCCACGAAAGACTGTATTTCGTCTTTGGCGCATTAATCAACAAGGATGTGGATATTGGGCAAAGGGAAATTGTCTTTGGGACTTGCCTTGTTCAAATCTCTATAGTCCATACACACTAGGGTTTTTCCATCTTTCTTTGGCACCGGAACTACATTGGCCAACCATGTGGTGTACCGGACCACTCGAATTACTTCCACCCCCAACTGTTTTGTGATCTCTTCTTTGATCTTATCGTTGATGTCAGGCTTGAAATTTCTCTATTTTTGATAGACTGGAAGGCACTCATGGTAAGTAGGAAACTTATGAACCACCAAATCAACACTCAGCCATGGCATATCGTCGCATGACCAAGCAAACACGTCTTTGTATTCAAACAATAGTTGGATCAGTGCGTCCCCGATTTTCATTTTTGCATGGATGCTTATTTTTCTTTCCCTGATTTCATCGGAACCACCCAAGTTAACCGTTTCGGTATCATTTAGATTTGGCTTGGGTTTATTTTATAAATGTTCTAGTTCTCAATTGATTTCCCTAAAAGCCTCTTCTTTATCGTACTCTGGTTCTTGGTTCATTATTTCACAATTAGCGGCATGTTTGGATCGGGGCACGAAGTTCGCAAGCATGTCATGTTATTGAAAGCCGCATTATTAGAACTAAAATAAATGAATAAAAGAAAATAGCAAGAATAAGAAAGAATACAGGAAAATAGACGATGAAATAGTGATTTCATTTCTTTGGAATCGTAAGATAACAGGGTTTACATTTGGAAAATTAAAATGACAAAACACTAAAAGGAAAACACCTAAGTTACACCATGAGATAACTCGTGATGCAGAAAATATGGCAACACAGGACTATCGGGCCTCCGCCTGATTGGAAATGGCATAGCCTTCCAATTTTGCAATTTGGCTTCTGCTCCCATGTATAGCACCTCAGTGGTGCTCGAGCCCTAAGCTGGACCATGTGGGTTTCGTATAATAGTTTTCTCATAGCCCTACATATTTCCTCGATTTCTTCACCTGTGGAGGTCTCATCTTCTTCCTCCTCACTTTAATTTGGCTTCACAAATGTTTCATACAAGTATGGCAAAGGTCGAGGCAAAGCCCATCCATCACGCTTTCTACGGTTCGCCCATGTTATATCCTCTAGCGTTGGATAGAAGCCTAACCCGAAATATTCTCTATAGTGGGCAAAGCAATCGGCTCAGCTATCCCTTGTAAAGACCTTCTGAGTCCCTTCCCCGGTTTGAATCATTGACGTATCATCTCTCTAGCCACGATGATTGAGGCATTAGAGAGGAAAGGTTGGGGACATGGTTTGCCCTCTTCATGCTTATCAGCCACCACAATTTCGAAAGCCTGATAGACTATATGGTTACTACCTTCTTTAGCGTTGAGGTAAGAAACGGAGGAATCACGATAAATTGACTGCTCATCTTCACCATGGACCACGATTTCTTGGTTCTCATGTTCAAAATTCAACATCTGGTGCAAAGTAGAAGACACAGCTTCCGCCACGTGAATCCATGGCCTTCTTAGGAGGTAATTGTAGGATGTGTCCATATCTAACACTTGAAAGGTTACCTCAAAATCAACTAGGCCAATGGTCAAGACCAGATCAATCTCTCTGATTGTGTCTCTTTTGATTCCATCGAAAGCTCGAACACATACATTATTGGGACGAATCCTCTCCATCCCGATTTCCATTCTCTGTAATGTTGAAAGTGGGCATATGTCCACGCCAGAGCCTCCATCTGCCATTACCCTTTTGACATAGTAGCCTTCGCATTTCACAGTTAGATGCAGGGCTTTGTTGTAGGAGGCTTCTTCTGGAGGCAAGTCATTTTTAGTAAATATGATCTGATTGACAATGAAGAATCTTTCCGCCATACTTTCCAATTGTTCCATAGAGGTTTGAGCTAGCACGTAGGCCTCATTGAGATTTTTGGCTAGTATCTTCTGGTGCTTAGGAGAATCCATCTGCAAGGATAGTAAGGATACTTGTTCAGGGGTTTCCGAAGCTGGTCAACTACTTCATAGTATGGCATGTTCTTCTTTCAAAAGAAAACTTCCGCCTCCTCGGCGCTCACTGGCTTCTTAGGTGGGAATCGCTTCTTGGCGGCACTGTTCACTTCCTCCAAGTCGGAGTATTTCCTCACAAGGTAACTTTCTTGAATTGTACCAGAGATTTCTTTGCCTTTATATGTCACCACCATTTCTTGATAGTTCCAAGGGACTGTAGAGGGGTCTGTCACAGGCCTTTGGGGTGCGCGACCAACCACCACGGGCTCACTCAGCCTTGGCGGATTAGTTGGGCCCTGCACCATATAGGTTCCTCTGGATACGTACATAGTCCTGTTCAACTCAAATCTCTTCGAGGGACTCAGAGTCAACTGCTTTACCCGACGACCCCGTGGGACATAAAGGACAGTTTCTTTGATAGGTTTAGCCTCAGTTTTAACCTCAACCTTCTTTTCAGTTGTAGGGTGAGTGGTTTTATTCTTCTTTTCCTCTTTAGCTTTCTTAGAGGCAGTTCTTGGCTTTTTATCTGTGTTGGCAATGGTGATTATGGCATACAAAGCCGGGTCAAATTCTTTGTCTTCGCATATCATCCCGATTATCGGTCCGTTGTTGTGAGCCGACAATGGGTTGTTAGTCACATTTGGGACATCTTCATCCCTCAACACAATTTTTCGTTGCTCTATTAGATCTTCCACAGCTCGTTTCAGAGTCCAACAATTTTCTGTGTCGTTCCCTTCAGCCTCCGAATGGTAAGCACACCGGACACCCCATTGGTAGGAAGGCGATTCCAATTTTTGTCTATTCGGGGTACATGATGCAATAGACCCAACTGGACAAGTTTTGGGAACATGCTGGAATAGGACTCCCCGATTGGTGTAATGTTTTGCCTTCTGAGTGGCTCCCTGGGACAGAAGTTGTTTTTTGCGGAGGGCGGGGGTTATAGTTGTTTTGGGGAGGCTGGTTTCTCGGAGCCTGGTTCCTATTGACCTGCTACGGCTGTCGTGCAAATGGTTGGGCATTCATAACCGCATAAGGTTGGGGAGCATAAAGCATGTCTTGTGAGGCTAATAATGTTGAGAGGTTCTTTCCGAGAACATAGACCATGGAGCATGATGCCTTCTCATACCTGATGCTGCCATCGAGGCTTCTTCTTTCTTTTTGTTCCTTGACTCCCCCTGCCCCGCCTTGGATGGCCTGGCAGGTTGCTCTTATTGTCGACTGACTCAAGATCCTTCCCGTCTTAAAGCTATTTTCTACCATTTCGCCAGTCTTGATTGCTTCTGCATAAGGTTTGCCTATGGCTGACATCATGTTTTAAAAGTAATATGCTTCCTGGGCCTAGAGAAAAATAGTGACCATTTATATTTCATCCATGGGAGGCTTCATTATCGATGCCTGTTCGTGCCACTTAATAGCATATTCTCTGAAACTCTCCGTAGGCTTCTTCTTCAAATTTTCCAAGGAATTCCTGTCTGGTGCAATGTCAATGTTGTACTGAAATTGCCTTACAAAATCTCTGGCAAAATCGTCCCAAATGTGCCATCAGGTGACGTCCTGGTCCACATACCACTCTGACGCAATGCCTACTAAGCTTTCTCCGAAGTACGCCATCAACAACTCTTCTTATCTGCCCGCCCTACGCAATTGGTTGCAATACTTCTTTTGGTGAGCAATGGGATCGCCATGAACATCATACTTTTCAAACTTTGGTGTTTTAAATCCCATAGGTAGGTGCACATGTGGGAACATGCACATATCTGTATAAGAAACACTCTTTTCCCCACTTAAGCCTTGCATATTCTTTAAGCTCTGCTCGAGGCTCCTCATTCTTCTTGCCATCTCATTTTGATCAGGAACTCTGGGAGTTTTATCTTATACTGGTGTAAGCTCATATGGTGGTTGAGGATAAGTGTAGGTGAGGTATGGAGGAGGCTCAGCTTGGTACGTGGGGGTTTGGAATGTAAAGGCCGACAGATCATACATGGTCCTTGGCAGTGCGGGCTGTGTGGTGGCTGCATATGGGGGAGCCGTAAAGATATTAGGGACTGTGCCGGATGTGAACACCTGAGGACAGACTTCAGAAGGTGCTCCAAGAAAATTGGTCGGTATGGTGGGTTGTCCCAATAGGATGTTTGGATGACTAATGGGAATAGTGGAAGTACTCCCGATCTTGGGAAAAGCTCAGGAAATCTGGGGATGGAACTCGGAGGATCTTTTGCATTCGTCCATGCATCCCACATCTCCATGACCCTAAGGCATATGATCCTGTTTTCCTCGGCTGCTACATACTCTGTGGCTGGGATGCCTGTAATTGGGCTATCTTCTGAGATAGGAACTGCCGGTAAAGTCATTTCAAAAGAAATTTTTGTACATCCTTTTGATCTGCTAAAATACTGATGTGATGCCAGCTTACCACAAACCAACAACCGTTTCCAAAACCTGACCTGGATTGCGGCAGCAACAAGCAGTTAGTTTAAGACAAATAACAGATTCGGAATCGCACATTGGGGTGTGATGCACCTATACAGTTAATGGATGTCTACATGTTTGCAATGGTTGCATGTGTCCTCCCAGCTTTTATTCCATTTTTCTTCTTTTGGTTTTCCACTCTTGGTTTTTCTTTCTTTCCTTTTCTCTTTTGTTTTTCTTCCTCTCTGGTTCTTCTTTTGTTTCCTCCCTCTTTTTGTTTGGGTTTCTCTCTTTTCTTTCTTTCTTCCCTTTTTCTCTTTTTTTGTTTCTTATTTTCATTTTTTAGGGCTACGGTCGAATCCTATCAAGATTTCCTATGTATCATGCACCACATGAATCAGACCGAGCATAGTTCATGCAAATAAATGCAAAAGTAAGGAGACAATTTTTGGGATTTTCAAATTTTCATTAATAATACTCCAATTACAAGGGTGCTAGGCTATTTGCTTTTCTTGAAAGGAAAATTACAAAAACATACTCAAAATGACAAATACAGACTCGATACTAAAACTACGTCAGGAGTACATTAAAGCTTCAAATCTTGGGGCCCGTGGGGCATCACTTGGCATCGCCGCGGACCTACGTGGAAGACACCTTTGTAACTTCTCCAAATCATTCATCACCTGACGAATGAATATCATTATTGTAGCAAAGAACGTGGTATGACCCGTTTGTTCACCGGCCTGACAATTCATGACAATACAATCTGCAATGCCTCAAATTCTTTCCCTGTCCGGCCCTTTTCTTGGAGTAGTCGACTTATCTGTTGGATACGGGCTTCTATCACCTGGGAGTCACGGAAGTGATCGTCTCGCAACAGTTTTATTTCCTTTTCCATTTCGGCTATTAGCCCATAGCATTGCTCCCTCTCAGCCTGAAATTCTTTGTCTTGTCGGGCTGCCTTATCTTCAAAGGCATTCAGTTTTTTTCTCATACTAGCAATGGTCCCCTCATAATTTCTTTTCATTTGCTGCAAAAAACTGGGCTCTTTCCTCTGTCTTCTTTGCCCATTGTGCCCGAAGCTTTGCCATGTTCCCTTCAGATTTCTCCAGTTCGTCCTGGAAATCTATGACTTGTTTCTTTAGCCCTTTTATTAGTCTCTCATCAGAATGGCTTCTCTCTTGGTTTTTAGAATCTATTCGCATCTGTTTGATTTGGGCCTTGAGGGCTTCATTCTCTTGGATCAACTTCTTTTTGTCACCTTCATTGGTAGCAGCTTGCAAGCTGTTTTCAAATCGGAGATCCTGAACCTGTTTTTACAATGCTCCTATTCGAGCCCTGTACTCCTTTTCTTTAGCTAACCAATCACATTGCACCCGCGCTTCGTCAGTGAAGTGTTGAACATGCGGTTTCTTGGGGGGCCTCTCAGTAATTTGAAATCTTTTGCCAAACCATACCAGGTATTTGGGGTCTACTTCTCCCTTGGCCTGATCTTTTACTATGGTTTTAGGCTCAAGTTACCTGCATTCATTCCATATGTAGCAAATCTTTCCTTCTGGGAAGGCAGCTGTCGGGCCTAATTCGATGACTTGTTTACTCATATCGTCGTCATCGTGGACGGTTTGGAATCTTCCTAGCTACCGCAGGACTCGGTAAGGAGCATAGGGTTGGATGCTACAAATGCCCATTAAAGGAATATATGGCACTTATGCTGTTGTTTATACAACCTCAGTAGCGGGAAGCCATTCGAAAGCCCATTCAATTTTATCCGCTGTCAGAGATCTCAAGCATGACAACCAAGCCATGGTGCCCTTGGGGAACTCAATACCTATAACCCGAGTCTCAAATTCTTCAATGCAACTCAACCCAGTCAGACAATAGTTCATGTACCCCGTGCAATAACAAAGGTGTTCTTGGATCCACAGTTGTAGCAACAGATTGCAACCCTGAAAGAATTTCACACCTTGTCGGCACATGGTTAAGGCTCGATACATTTCCTCCACAATTAGAGGAACCACCGTGCTAGTAGGCTTCTTAATGGCGACATCCAACATTCCTACAAGGCCAATGTCTATATGACCGATTTTTCTTGGACAAACCACGATTCCCAGGAAAGCTACCATGAATGCCAAACCCCACTGAGCCTCCCATTTATCTTGGTTTCCGTCATGTGAAAACCGGTATTGGGCTCCTCAAATCCTTTCGGGTTGCCATATCGGTGGTATAAGAAATAAAGTGTGCAACACCCTTCTAAGAGATGCTTATCTTGAATGTCCCGACGAATGCTTAGAAAGTCCAAGAGTTTTTGGATGGTGACCAGTCTCGGTGCCAATGGATATCTACTCCTGAGGTTCCCGTTAAGACCCACATATCCCGCAATCTCCTCTAGTGTGGGTGTAAGCTCAAAGTCTGTGAACCGAAATACATTACGGGGTGAATTCCATAATGGTATCTGTGATTCAATAATATCTATTCTTGGTTTGATGTTTAACAAATCGACGAGACCACCCAAAATCTTGACCTCCACGATTTCTCTGCTACCTTTTCCCAGGTCGTTCCACCACATGTGGAGATGCAAAGGGATCTCACTCAGGACTTAGAAAGGTTCGATGTCAGTGGTATTCATCCTGCACATTTACTTTAAGGGGATTTATTGATTTATTTTGACCTAAAAGAGAAAAATAGCTATTTTTGCAAATATTTTCTTTATTTAGGACAACAAGGACTTGGTTTTGCCAATACGGCCTTTCAACACTTCTGAAAGGAAGATTTTAACACAGTGCCCGCAAATCATTTAAAAATGACTCAAGGTGGCTGTTCTTGCAAAAACAGCCTTCCAGCGTCCTTTGGGGGACATTCGGCTTGTTTTAACAAGAATGGTATCACCCGATTTATTTAGGAAAACAAATAAAACTTTGATAATTTTTAGCTATTTTTGTAAAAGGGAGGTTGGACCCGATGAGGGGTTACCTACGTATCTCACACCTGGTTAGAAGCAAACCATCTTAGTTCGGGCAAAAAGATTTGTCAAACAAAAAGGTCTCAAAATTGTTTTTCTCTTCTTTCTCTTTTTCTTTTCTGTTTTCCTATTTTCTTCTTTCTTTTTTTCAAAAATCCGGAAACATTTCGGTACTATTTGAGCATTGGTTTTCTAGAACAAGTGATTACTCTCATTTAGTCCTAACACTGCCATTTTACCCAATTTTCTTTCCTTATCCGCAAGCAGGTCAACATGCAAATCCAAAGCAAATAAATGCACAAGTAGCACGTAAGATGCATCGGGATGGTCTTTTCATTTCAGGTCACCTGTACTAGATGGACCCAACCCCTATGTTGAGTCCCCTAAGTCAAATGCACATGATGCAAAAAACCTTCCCACTAGGGATCCTGTATGAGGTTTTGTTATACTAGAGTTAAACCCTGGGTTTATTGTTCTAGACCTGACTTTCTCGAGCGGACAACTCGAGCCGAGGGGGGAAGCATACTAGGGATACAGAAGCTTTTTCGGCTTAGCAGCTTATCCTTACCTCGTTCTAAATGGGGAAAGACTCTAAATAGAAGAGAAGTAACACGAAGTGCACCCTTCTCCATGATG
This sequence comes from Nicotiana benthamiana, assembly GCA_034376525.1. Classification (NCBI taxonomy): domain Eukaryota; kingdom Viridiplantae; phylum Streptophyta; class Magnoliopsida; order Solanales; family Solanaceae; genus Nicotiana; species Nicotiana benthamiana. The sequence goes on from CM067326.1 coordinate 30,158,208, forward strand.
TAGAAGACTCAGAGAGAGGAAGGGATTCGTATTAGTTTATATATACAATTCATCCATATCGAAGTGGAAAACTATTTAGCACATATAGCATGGAACGTGTAGGAAAATTTGAAAAGCCAAAAATAACAATTATTTTAATCTCGAATTCTTGAACCCTGAACTAGAGATTCTGGGTTCGATCGCCAGCAGAGTCGCTAGAGCTGCCACACCTCCTTTTTACACGGCTACCCCGAAAAATAAATGTATAAGGTTTCCATTTAAAGTGACATTATTTGAAATGAGATTATTTATGTATTTAGAGTCTCCACTTGAAATAGACTTGGCTTTTGGTTTCCCAAGTAACCGGTTTGTTTTGAATCCCAGATCGAGGAAATTTTCGACTGCCCAATTAGAGTCTGCAAACCAGAATTCTAAGTAAGGAATTCTATTCACCTGAGGGAAGGTGTTAGGCACCCTCGGATCCCGTGGTTCTAGCACGGTCACTTAAACTATTATAAGTGGCTAAAATTTTGATTTTTATACATGTTCATCCTATGGTGCAAATTTAAATTATTTACTGCTTTTAATTGAATTTTTAGGAATTTGAACGCCGTTCAAAACATGTCTTTGGATCTCATTACATGAAATTTACCATGATCCGAAACACATTTTTATCCAACATTTTTAGATTTGGATTTGGGTCACATGAAATGCACACCTGTTTTTGGATGGTAAAGTTATTTAAAGACGTGCCTAATGCGACTAACGTATTATTATCTTCGCGGGAAGCTGTGAAATTTGCTAAATAGCTTGTCCCGTATTTCTAGGTATTTTAATATAAGAATTTAAAGAGTGCTACACAATTTATGAGTTTTATTTGGCATGACGCATCTCATTTTATTATGTAAAGGCCAATATAAAGCAAACTAGAATTTTCTATAGTATTTGTCTCTAAAAGGACTTAGTTAGTTAATATTATAAAATTTGGGCCTTAAAGTCAAGTCCGAACTTAAACAAGAAGAGAATCTCTTAATTTAAGTCTGCCACCTACTTTGGAAAGCTCAAAATCATTTTGTCGTGCTTTAAGAGAACTTATCAAATTGATCAAAACTTTGAACAATTGAATTTTACATTTGAGCCCAGTCATAGCAATGGTTCAGACCTTATATTTTAGCCCAGAAACACGGTCCAAACAGATTCTACTATCAATCATCCTCAAGTGAGTAAGCGACTCACATTTCAAGGGGCATATTTATAAGTTATAAACCTAAATCTAACTGCGCACATCTTGTGAATGAATATGTGAAAACAAACTCAGGTTGAAATCTTAACAAGATTTATGAAGCATGATTATGCAGACATACTGAATTTAAACCATCAGATTTGGAATAGCAATATAAGTTCATTATTATTGACATTACGCCTCATTGTTCAAGTCTCCAAAATAATCCAAAATAGTTCTTCAAACATTCCTAATTATACAATCCCAGTCCAATCGATTGAAATAACACACGAAAGGGAACGTTCAAACCTAAAAAAATTGCCAATTCAATGCTACATTAGCTTTTCAAATCTATGATAGCAAAATCCTTTAAAAGACGAAGCCGATTTACTTAATACCAAATGCAAGGGTCTTATTCTACTGAAACACAATCACTTTTTGCAATCTGCAGTAACCCAGACTTAATAAGAAGCAGGAGTCATGCATAGGCTAATATTCCAACCAATACAGTCTATAGTTAAAATCAATAACATATTCCAATTATTCAATCCAGTTGAATAAGCCTATTATAAACAATTAACATCACGCTATTACTATATAATCCACCATGTGAACTAACAGGCATGGAAAGAATTTTAACTTAAAATCAATATGAGGAATTGGTCATTCATTCCGCAATTTACGTACAAACATGGATTTGGCCTATCACATATTCAAAGTTGAAGAATACCTGGAATTACAATGAACCAAGAAGAGGAAGGAGGTCAACAATAATTCATCACTAGTATAGCACAACAATAAAGGCTCACAGACTTAAGCCACCCAGAATCCACTTCAACCAACGAATAACCAAAAACCAATTCAAATAAATCCAAAAATGGCTTGAATTAGAACCCAAGAAACTCTGAAGCTTTAGCAGCTACAAGTCTAGCTAGGGGATGAGATTCAATGACTATTGTTCAAACTTACCCTAGAGACTTTAATGTAACGGTTTTTTATGCTAAGAGTTCAAAATTAAGAGGCTGGAAATTTTAGGGAATTTTTCAGGATTTTTCAGACTTTCAGACTTGTGAGTTTTTTAGGGATTTTACAACTTTTAGGAATTTTTAACTGCTGAGAATTTTCAGAGTCCATAACTCAGGTTAACAAGGCAATAACATGCCAATTTTTATAGGCAAAAACTTAGGGCAACCTTTCTATTATGTTTTAACTATTAGTCCCTCTTTTATTCATCAAGTTTAACCAATTTGTCCTTTAGATCCTGACTTGTTGGCCAAGTTATTGCACTAAGGTTCCTAAAACTGCAGTTGGCACCCCTTCTAGAATATTCTAGGGGCTACCACTTCAATCACTACAAGATCCTATTATTGAACTGCCCTAATTGCCCTTGTACTGGTCTAGAATTACCAACTAAATTTACTAGTCCCCAGCCCTGTTAACCATTGTTTAAACTGACCACAATTAAACAACAGATGTTGGGTTATTGAAAGGAAATCAATTATACTAAAAACAAACACCTAAAATTGAATTAATAAACTAATTTTCCTATTTTAAGCATCCATAGTCAAAACTACTAAAACTAACTTGAACAACTGAAATTAAACACAAAACTTAAGAGACAATATTATGCAACCAAATCAAATTAAGCAGGATTAAACCGGAATGAGGAATTGGAACAGAAATCTCATTAAAAATATTGTAACCTAAACACTGACTAACGAGTAGGACAATTTAAACATATAATGATGCACGAGTTCAAACACGAATCACAGGATCGAAATTGGCACAAAATCAATTAATACCAGAAAGTAATGTAAACAAAGTCAACCCAAACAAACATTAAACTAAAACTTCAACAGAAATCGTCGTAGAAAAGAAAGAAAGAAGAGAAAAATTAAACAAAGAAGAGAGAAAAATAATGAAACTCACCAGTAGGGTTCTTCGTCTTGATTTCTTCCGAAACTGATTTTTAGTTAATGTTATATGTTTGTTTTGTTAATATAACACATATGACCATTAATTAAAAATCATTCGAGTTCTTGAAATTCCAAAAACGAGTTATAATTTTTTAAAGACAAAACCTAGATCTAAAATTCGAGGAGCTCGGGCTGGATTTGAATGGTTTTGGCTTGAGAGTTGGTAGGATGGGGTCGAGGGGTTGTGAAGTGTAAACTTGGGGTCATTTGGTGGTGGCGATGCCGTGGGCGGTGGAGACGGCGTCCACAGTTTCGATTATTCGAAGGGTTGGGCTCACATTCGAAGGCTGGTTTTTGGGGGTTGGAAGGAGGAGGAGGAGGGGATTCATGGGTGTATTTTGGGCTGATCGGAGACCGGACGCCGGCAGAGGCAATTTCTGGCCGGCGGCGGACGGCGGAGGGGCGATGGCTTTAGGGTGGTGTTACACCGGTGATATCAGGGGTGTTTGGGAGGTGAACGAGGGGTGGGGGGCGCTCCGACACTTATAGCTAAAACCTAGATAGTTCTCGTCCGTCGGATGCAAAAGAATCGATGGTTGTGCTTGATCTTGCGGGAAAATGGGTGTTTTGATCGTAGGGTGCTCTGGACCGGGTAAAATTTTGGGTTGGGCGGGTATTTTTAACGGGTTTATAAGTATTTGGATGAAAACTTGGCCCAGATTTGGTCCTCTAATTTCTTTCTCTTATATGTTTTTTCTTTTTTTTCTCTCTCTTTATAATTAATTAATTCCTTTTTTTGTTTCATTTTTTCTAATTTTGTTAAGTATGAAAAATAAAATAAATAAGACCAATTTTATGCTCAATTAAAACTAATTATTTTTTATAATATCTTAAATCCTATTTTAAAAAGAAGACTAAGCAAATGTAACATGACTACTATTTTTGTTATTTTCTCTTATTTTGGTAATATTAATCAACTAATAAACCTAGAAAAAAAAAGGGTCCAAAATGCAAGTGTATTATTTTTTGTATTTTTGTGAATTATATTAATTAAAAATATTCAAAAGTACAAACAAGCACAAAAATTATACAATTAATTCCTAGAAATTTAAATAATAAAAGAAAATTTTTAATTTTAATGAATTCTGTATGAATATTTCAAGCGAGGCGAACATGCTTACAACCCCAAATGCTTGTTCTTGACAAGAACATTCATTTGGCGTCAATTTTGAGCTATATCAAAGCCCAAGCACAGATCCTCCGCAACTCGTTACCTTATTTTCTAAAACTGGTACAGCCGAGTACTTGCCTATTCAATTAGCATTCGAATTCATGTGTAAGAAAATTGAAAAAAAAACCACTGTGTCATTATTTCTCAACATAATAGACTACTGTCTTATTTAGGTATTTTTATTTTTCGTTTGGTTTAACTCTGTTTGAGTGTTGTTTTGTCAACCAATGACTTAGTCAATAATTTTATTTTAGGATTCATTAATTTGTTCATTTTTTTTTTGGAGTCACCTTCTAGTTATTTGATCAGGTCTCATTTAGGTTTATTAATTTGTCTAAGTTCATTTTTAATTAGTTTAACTCATAAAATAGTTAGTAGTTTGAGTTATTCTCTTGCTGTTTTTGAATCATAGTTTAGTATGCCTGCATTGTTTAATTAGTTTAAATCTAGATTTTGGTTTAATTTCGTCTTAATCTGGAGTTTATCATGAATTTGGTTCATTTTAGAGGTTTAGGTTTATTTTCAAGCTTTTAGGTGTTCAAACTTTTGGCTCTATGCTTGTTCTTTTGATCCATTAGGTGCAGCTGGCCTCATTTAGTTAGCATATAACGCTATAACAAATAAAGGGCAGCCAACTTTTTAAGTTGGTTAAAAAAGATGCCTTAAGGCTGAAGGAATAATTTAATTATTTTCTTCAGCACATGGCACTCATTAATGGCTATATATAGACTCTTTCCTTCACACACAAATCTAATTCTGGACCGCTTTCATTTAAAATTGGATCGAATCTTTTTATTATTTCTCTTTTATAAGATCTTGAAAATCTTTCATGGGATTTTTGGTTTTCTGGGCTTAATGATGGTTTAAAGAAGCAGAATATTACTGTTGGTTTGCCGTTTTGATCACACTTTTGCTTTTGCTGAGATCCTCACATTTTTGTTTTCTCTTTGGTATCCAGGTACACTCATGAAGTGTTGAAAGACAAATGAAAATGTACATCATATTTTTTTTGTAATAATAAGTGAATTTTAATGTTATAGTTCTCATATAAATTTTAGTTGCAGTTTATTTGGTTGGCATTATGTTTGTCCACACATTCAGAAGTATAAATTTCTAGGCTATTAGCTAGTTATTTGTAAGAGTGTTAAAGTTAGTTTGGTTGTTCCATGTGCTTCCTGATAGTATTGAGGTTGTTTGAAAACTGTAATGGCATCTGTTTTTATTAGGAATTCCTGGATTTAGGTGCATTTGTATAGTTAGTTCATAGTTAATTGATTAGCCATGGTTGTGGCCATGATTTTACTTTTTGTAGCTTTTTGTTTTATTACAAGTGAAATTGGTTGGAACTCCATCTCCTAGGAATAGTATATCATAATGATTAATGCAATTAATTTATCTAGTATAAATATTTCATACACTATTTTAGCATGCTAATTTTTAGAATTTAGTATTGTATGTTGTTGGTTGATGCATTAGGGAGTAATAAATTGGAAATTTTTATATTTATCAAATTCAAAACTATATTACATAATATGTCCATACTACCTAAATTACATTAAATGTTACTAAAATTATTTCATAACTTGTTATATTGTGGCCCCATCAAACTTTGACCACCTAAAAAGATGGATATTAACTACTTTTGTGTTTTTTAAAGGGGAACAAATTACAGTGGGTTGGCCTTAATTAATGTTTCTTTCATAGGAAAAGAGGTATATTAAATTATTATAATTAAAGAATTGGGAGTGGTGGGGAGTGAAAAATGCTGGTATTTTCCCTTTTCTAAGTCAGCACTGTGAACAAATTTAACAAACCAAAGTTTAAGAGAAGCAAATGTTGGCATAATTCACTTTCAATTGTGGTGTTTTTAGGTTTATTGACAAATCTCAAGGCTAACATAGTCAGCAAACGCAGCCATAAAAACACCACAGTCGCTGCAAAAATCAATAAACCTTAAAAACACCACAATTGAAAGTGAATTATGTTTCCAACATTTGCTTCTCCTATACGACACCTTCAGCAGATATAATAAACCAAAAACTTTACAATTCACAGTTCGTCTTCTTTGCCATCCTTTTTTAATTGGTATTGGTTTTATTAGTTGTGCTAATTATGTGTATCAATTGTAGTTGCTATTATTTACAGCTTATAAATATAATTATTAGGTGTAAAAATTCATGTTTTAATTGGTTGTTAATTTGTAGTTTAGTAGTGTTAATTTTGTAGATTATATAGTTGATATTAGTTTCAGTTTATATTTGTAGTTATTTTTAGTCATGTAGATTAGCTGTATTAACTACATGTATAAATTGTAGTTGTTATTATCTACAACTTATAAATGTAGTTATTTTGTAGTGTTGTCAATTAGTTGTCTTAATTTTGTAGATAGATTGTAGTTGCGATTGTCTATATATTTACAAATGTTGTCATTTTGTAGTCATTGTGTAGTTCTTACTGGTTTTATTAGCTGCACTAATTATGTGTATCAATTGTAGTTGCTATTATCTACAACTTATAAATATAATTATTAGGTGTAAAAATGCATGTTTTAATTGGTTGTTAATTTGTAGTTTAGTAGTGCTAATTTGGTAGATTAATTATAGCTGATATTATTTTCAGTTTATATTTGTAGTGATTTTGTAGTCATGTAGATTAGCTGTGTTAACTACATGTATGAATTGTAGTTGTTATTATCTACAGCTTATAAATATAGTTATTTTGTAATGTTGTCAATTAGTTGTCTTAATTTTGTAGATAGATTGTAGTTGCGATTGTCTATATTTTTACAAATATTGTCATTGTGTAGTCATTCTGTAGTTACTGTTTTTTTTTTTTTTTTTGAAGAATTATGTAGGTATTATTATGTAGATTAATGATTATTTTTTTTATTAAATATGTGAAATAATATTTATTTTGTGCAGAATGAACATTTTTTGCATCACATAAGTGAGGTTACAGGCAGGCTAGTAAGACCTAAAGAATGCAAATAACAACATTTGTGAAAATATAGAAAATATAAACTATAATTAATCTATAAAACTAAGACAACTAATCGACATGACTACAAAATAATAACATTAATAAAGTTGTAGATAATAGCAACTACAACTTAACACATAATTAACACAGTTAATCTACATGACTACAAAATAACTACAAATATAAACTGTATATAATATCAACCACAATTAATCTACAAAGTATAAAGTTGTAGATAATAGCAACTACAACTTATACACATAATTAACACATCGAATCTATATGACTACAAAATAACTACAAATATAAACGTATATAATATCAACCACAATTAATCTACAAAATATAAAGTTGTAGATAATAGCAACTACAACTTATACACATAATTAACATAGCTAACCTACATGACAACAAAATAACTACAAATATAAACTGTATATAATATCAACCACAATTAATCTACAAAAATAAGACTGTTAAACTATAATTTAACAACCAATTAAACATAAATTTTTACAGCCAACACAATACTAAAACAAGTGTAGGTATTAATATACACAAATACCTACATAATTCTTGAAAGAAAAAACAATTACCCAATTTGTCAACTCCCCTACCCCATCCAATCCTCAAAAATAATATACAATATCCACCATAACTACATAAACACCATAATACCCCATTTGTAACTGTATAATTTTAAAACTAGCATATAAATATAGAATTTACACTTCTGACTGTAAAAAATAGCCGGTTACGGACTATCATCACTACAACGGACTTGACGGAGGGCCTGGAGAAGTTTAGAAGAGTAGATTTGCTGCTCGTTTTGAGTTCTCCACCTCGATTGATCAAGGCTAGCAGTTGGAACTAGATCTGCCTCAACTTCCTATATCTCTTGGAACTAGCTCCGCCTCTTCTTCCCTTGCAATTGAATCCAACTCCGCCATCCACTCGCTCATATTCTTTCCAGCCAGAGGCATGGCTTCCACGCATTTTCAATCCGGTGTATCAGACAACAATGAAGCAGATATCCTTGCATTTTGCAGTGAATAAGCGTCGATTTCTCGGTTGAAAGCCATAAATGCCTCATCTTCAGAAGCAACATAGAGAAAGAAGGAGAGAGAGTGAGAGAGAAAGAATAATACGTAAAGAGAGAAAGAAGGAGAAAGAGAGTGAGAAAGAAATGAGGGAGGAAAAGAGAGGATAGCACGTGGGGATGGATATTTAGTAAAAAAAGATAAAATATATTAGTATTTTATTTGTGTGGGGTGTGTTAGATTATAATTGTGTCCAATTAAGAGGACCCACTAATAGTGTGGTTAATTTGAATTATGGTATATAGTTAGTAATTAAGTTTATGAATTGTAATTAAATTAAAAGTTAGACAATGAATGTAATAATTTAGTAAAAGTAGTATATACATGTAAAAATCCCTAATAAATTTGAAAATGGATTTGGTATATTCAAGGCTTTTATTTTGGGCCTTATATCAGCCCAAATAATGCAATGCAGGCGAGACCAGATCTTATGGGGTCTGCGATCTGTTCTCTTGAGTTTTGCTTTTGGGCTTGGTTTTAAGGCTAATTCCCATTAGTCCCCTTTTATTTTTCCATTTTTTAGCGTTAGTTTGGGCCTGTAGTTGGCCTGTTCTCCCCCTCCCCCCCACCCCCCTGAATAATTAAATGCCCAATGCATGTACCCCAATTTGTTTTACAACTAATAGTTGTTTATTAAGTTCAAACCAATTTTAAATAAGAACATCTGTGGACCGCTTTAATTAAGTGTAATTCTTTAAAAATAGATTGAGGTTTGCCATTTATAATTGAATCACATATGGCCTTCACATTAATATTATAATATAGATATAATAAAAAAATATGTTAAGAATAGAATTCTAATTAGAGTGAATATCTTGTGGAGAGTTTCATTTTGAGGCTAAGTTTTTTTTCCTCCTATAAATAGAGGGGTCTTACCCCATTGTAAACCACCCTAAATTCAATAAGAATTTTTTCTCTCTTTCTCTGCAATATTGCTCTTGTTCTTTTATTGTTTTATAACACGTTATCAGCAGGAAGCTCTACTATCTCAAGAATCTCTTTGAGAAAATTAAGGTAACGGTCATTAGGTTAGTCGATTAACTAAATCGGATAATCGACTAACATGCCTTGCGGAAAAAGTCCAGTTTAATAGAATATATTGGTTAATCGATTATCTATTATGTTAATCGATTAACTTACTGAAAAATCATTACAAATAAAGCATAAGATGAATGTGTAATCTAAAGTTATATATTTTAAAACTATAATACAAATTATTTGACAAGTTGATAAAACTCTTATGGTACATATCGATATTTGATCATTGATTGAATTGTTTTGAACTGAATGTTTCACCTATAATGATTCAACTAATTGAGTTAATAGCTGTTGGCAGTGAATCTGTTTCAGGTTCATAATACTACTAGCATAATAGCACCTTTAATGTGCTAAACTTAGCTTTACTAGCTTAAAACAGAAAATATAAAATTTAAACCATATAACAATAATAGATAAACAACACAAAGATGCTGCCCTTGATAGCATAAGAGGCGGGCAGAGAGAAAATAAGGGCAGGGAAGATTTAGTTGGTCTGGTAAATTTTCTTGCTAGTCAAGAAGAGTGTTGGGATGCATACAGATCCAAGAGGTGGTAAATTATCGGTCTCATAGAGATCCACAGCATTTAACAGCTGCCAACATCAATTTTTTAATTTGTTCAACTTCATTTTTCTCCCAAAACATTTAGCTAGTATTAAGATATTTATACATCAACCAAATAACTTTTTAGCAAACAGATTATTAACTTTTATAATTAGTTCAAAGGCAAAATCTCTAGTGCTTCATATAGTCAATTTAACCAAACAAAGGAAGGAATACGTAGCGATCCAGATCTTACTAACTTTGATAGAAGCTCGACTTCGGTACGAAGAAAACTTGAAGGCATAATATCTAGATAATCATATAACAAACATATTTCACAAACATCTCACATAATAGATTAACACCTATTATTTTCTGAAAATTTTGTCTTTCTAATCTTATAGGCATAGTGTCTAATTTAAACATGTTAAGCAACGTTAAACAATTCTAAAAACTCGAATACATTACATTAAGGAGGTTCTAGTAGAGAGGTCAAAACTTATAAAGTAAAAAAGTGTTGCTCATCGCTTGCAGGCGGAATTTATTATTAAAATAGGTAGTGCAATAGCTATTTTGCTCTTAACAATATGATATGTAGATAATAAACATCTTGATAGCACATTATCCAAATGAGAACAGAACTATAGGAAAAAAAATGTCAATTTCCTTGCTAGTATTAGATGCAAACATGATATTCTAGATAATTAACATATTCAAGTGTGAGAATTGAAAGCTAGGAGCAGGCAAGCGTGTTTTTAGAGAAGATTACCACACATACACCATCCATTAAAGAAATTAAAGATTCTTTTAAAATAATGAATTTTCTTGCACTTCTTATTATCAAGGCAAGTTAATTATTAGACCATCACCAACAAAGGTTGGAACTGAGTCACCTACGTTTTTGGAACGTATACAAGGGAATATTTGTGGACCTATTCACCCATCTAGTGGGTCCTTTAGATATTTTATGGTCTTAATAGACGCATCCTCTAGATGGTCTCATGTGTGCCTATTGTCATCACGCAACCTTGCATTTGCAAAATAATTGCACAAATAATTCGATTACGAGCACAATTTCCCGATAATTCAATTAAGTCTATTAGACTAGATAATGCTGCTGAGTTTTAATCCCAAGCATTTAATAATTATTGCTTATCAATTGGGATAAAAGTGGAACATCCTGTAGCTCATGTTCACACTCAAAATGGTCTTGCAGAATTTTTAATTAAACGTCTGCAGTTGATTGCAAGACCATTACTCATGAAAACGAGGCTGCCCACTTCAGTTTGGGGTCACGCCATTTTGCATGCAGCAATGCTAGTTCGTCTCACCGACGCATTATCACAAATATTCCCCGTTGCAATTAGTTTTGGGTCATGAACCTAATATATCCCATTTAAGAATTTTTGGATGCGCAGTATATGTGCATGTAGCACCGCCATACCGCACCAAAATGGGTCCGCAAAGAAGGTTAGGAATATATATTGGGTTTGAATCGCCCTCCATTATTCGCTACCTCAAAATATTGACGGGAGATTTGTTTACTGCACGATTTGCAGACTGTCGATTCAATGAGACACTTTTTCCAAAATTAGGGGCAGAAGTTGGTGAAATTAAACGAGAAAATTTGTGAAAAAATCCATCATTATCTCATCTTGATCCACGTGCCTCTATTTGTGAAAAATATGTGCAAAAGATTATCCATTTGTAGATAAATAGCAAATAGACCAACTAAAGTTGGGATTAAATCCCATGAATTCTGGAAATATCAAAGGTGAATATGGGCTCATTCATCTGCCATATATACCACATAAGGTGTATCTATGAGATGGTTACATGTGTGATTATTATTAACCTGCAACCTGGCCGGTGCTTGCGAGGTAACTTGCTAATAATTTAATTTCGAGCATAATTTCCAGATTTTCTATTCAAGAAGTTCATGTTGATAAGTTGGTTTTCATCATAGTTGGTTTAGCAAAATAATTTATTGAGTGCCTCCACTCAATAGCTAAACTGTTTCTTATCAGAACAAAGTTATATATATCAGTTTGATATACGCTATATACGAGAGTATATTATATTCTCCCCTCACAAGTGGTTTAGAGTCAGGAACCAAATAATTCCATCTCAATATCATTTATGTGCGGTGTACATTATAATTATCACCATAACGCACAAAGATGGGTTCTCAAAGTTGTGGAAACAAGTTAGCTTTTCTAACATGAGGGGGAGATATGATAAACAATTAAGAAAAGGTTACATCGAATGGATTATCATTTGTGTATCAAGATCCTCGAATAGGATAATATGAACTTGAAGTTCATAAAAAGATAATTCATTTGCAATATTGCAAAGCATGCCATACGCATTTGCTGACCAAAAGAAAGTAACTATATTCTCATTACAAATGCTCATATTAAGTCCTAGAAGGACAAAATCTATGGTATGCTTAAAGCGTATAGACAAATCGGTTTCAAATAGAACTTCTTGATAAAGAAGATGAGCAAATGATCAAAGTGATCATAATAAATGAGGCAAGTGATCTAGAAGATCACATGACATAACACTTCATAAAATCTCATGAGAGATTCAGGTACCTGAATATATGAATGAAAAGATCTATATGTTATGTCTTTATGAAAATTTATTGGAGCTGATATAACATGTTTGTCGACGACATCTATCATAGCGCTAAGTTTAGATGATGATCTTATGTCTATCAAATATAGACACAAAAGTATTAGCCAAATGGGAGAGATACAATTCAAGTAGAATTGATTCCATATGAAAGACATGTAATTTTGGGCATGTTGTTCAAACACTTAAAAGTATATAGTCAATGGTATGTGCAATCAGCTTTCGATATCTTATTTGTCTAGCATGACATGAAAACTTGATATGCATCTAAAGTCTATAATATGGCTTATATGACTTAACTTATATGACAATACATGAAGGATTTAAGTTGATTGATGTATCTACAATTCTTGATTTTGATGTACCACTTCCTCAGTGCAATTTATGCACAAATGTATCTTGATATAACTATAAGCATGATAATGTGATAGCGAGGATACCTTTACGGAGATATTGAAGAGTCATTCCACGATATTTGTAAAGACATTATATATCTATCACGAGTTATGATTTCAAGGTGCAAATATTCATTATAGTTAATATGGCTGATTTATTTATCAAATCTCTACCAATGATCTCTTGAAAATGGTGCACAAGATTAGGATGTGAAGGCTCAAGGATATGAATTGATGCTCTCATCAGGGGGAGTTAATGCGTGTTGCACTCTTTTTCCCTTACAAGGTTTTGTCCCACTGGATTTTCCTTGCAAGGTTTTTAACGAGGCAACAAATAGATGCATTTCTAAACATGTGTACTCTTTTTCCTTTTCTAGAATTTTTTTTCCCACTGGGTTTTATTTTAGTTAAGGTTTTAACGAGGCACATTACTTATTGAGTAGACATTCAAGGGGGAGTGTTAAGAATAGAATTCTAATTAGAGTGAATGTCTATCTTGTAGAGAGTTTTACTTTGAGGCTAAGTTATTTTTCCTCCTATAAATAGAGGGGTCTTACCCCATTGTAAACCACCCCAAATTCAATAAGAATTTTCTCTCTCTTTCTCTGCAATATTGCTCTTGTTCTTTTATTGTTTTATAACAGAATATTGTTGTTTGCTTTAGGCACATTTAATATATTATCGTATTGTGGATATATTCGCGTGATATAATTACGATTTTTAAAAATAAAATCAAAGTATACGTTCGCGAAACTAAATCAAAATTCGGCCTCAATCGATTTTACCATCACGACTCCAACTAATTAAGAGTCAAGTCGTTCCAATTAAAAGATATTGTTCTATGAATAAACAATTAAACTTTCTTATAAATGAAATGTTTCCATGGTCATTAAATTCCAGCAACTCTGAGGTCAAATTTAATAAATCGCACTTCAATACTATGACTTCGTGAACATGCTAACCCTTTCTACTGGAAATTGATAGTGAACTCAAAATGTTCCAAACTCAGAATGTAAAACTTCAAAACCAAGCATTACTTGAGCTTAAGAAATTCTACAATAACTTCGGACTCCATAATTTGTGGCACATGAAAGTAAATGCTATGCGATTTATTTGAACATCTTATGAGGAAGAAGTAAATGCTTAGGACTGACAGTGATGATTAACCTTCTAATAAACTCACAACTTTATTGCCCATAACATATCATCAAAATCTAGCCAATTCCATGTTAGAACAAGAAGTTGAAGACAATGACTACTATTTCGGCACATTAGCTATCAAATGCCGATTCACGTAAAATCAAAGATCCAAACGTTAATGTCAAGAATGTGAACACAACAAAGCTCTTAAAATGGTACTTCCAAGACCTCAATTCACCGCAACAACAACAAATAAACAAATAAATAAGTCAATAACATAGGAGAGGAATGAACTTGAAAATACAAGTCTTTTCTTAATAATTGAAAATATAAAAATCAGCCACAACATTTGAATCCGAATTCAACTAAAATTGGCAACAAGAGTCGAGCAGGAACACGAATCATAACGAACTCGAACGGAAAACACAACTCCAACCTTAAGCAAGTCCCATTTTTTGTCCGAAAATTCCTTTATTTTGTTCTTCTTCGGTTATTCCCCTCTGTTTCCTGTATATGTGTGTGGAGTTGAAGGGTGGATACGATGGCAATAGGAGTGGATGTTTTTGGTGGTTGTTTGGGGGTAAGCAGTGGCGCTAGGTTACATGGGTGGTCGCTTGGTGGCATGAGACGGAGAAGAAGATCGGGGGAGGGAGGAGGGGGGATCTTTGTTTGTGCCTTAGCACTAAAGAAGATCCAGGGCCGGGTCCGTTTGGTGTTCTCTAAGGCTGCAATTGAAGATGACGAAGTCAGGGGTATTTTTGTTGAAAACTGCGCTCACTCTTTGTACCTAGTTCTAGCGTCATAGAGTCTCTATTACTTTTCTAGACTAGTTTTTGGTTATATAGACAGGTTTTCTAGGTTAAGAGGATATGAGTTTTGGTATTATAAGGCCTTAAAATTGGGTCAAAGATTAAAAATGGACTACAAGATTAAAATGAGATAAACTAACCCATAACTAACTCTTCCTTCTAAATATATAATTTATAATATAAAATATAAAACTAATCTTAATTAATTGAACTGAACTATATTAAAAACATAAAATTAGTATTCTGTGTTTTCAAGATTATATAAAAATAAAAATGAGGTACTATTTTTATATATTTTTATATAAATTTATAAAAGATACATAAACTAAACCATTTTTTCTAATTTTTATTTTTGTGATAAAATAACATAAAAAAGTCAAAATCAGTTGAAATAACTACATTAAACCTAAACTAAGTATTTAAATGTTAAACAATATAAAATCTTGGGGATGGTCAAAAATCACATGTCTACAAACGTACATATGTTTGATATTATCCATGAAGCCAAAGATATCAGATCTACAAATACTCCTAGGGTCACCTTTAAATAAAATATTATAAATTCTTTAAATATACATAATAAGATATGGTGAAGAAGCAAAAGAAAAAGGTAGGCAACCCAAAGCAATTATTTTTGCTAACTCCTCACGATCCTTCATTTATCATATTTCATAAGTCCTCTAGTAATAGGGTTTAGAGTTTCTTGATTTTCATCTAAATCAGAGCCTCATTCTATATGATGAGTAATTTTCATATGTCTACTAAGTGTCTCAGCCCCCCTAAAATTTCTCAGTCTTATTTTTAAAATCATCTTTATAAAGTTTGTATCTAACTCTATCAAAATTCTCTATTTCCTCAAAATATTTCTAAACTTTACTTCTCCTTCTCCGATTACTAGTTGGAGCCACATGTGGTCTACTACTAATGTCACTAGCACCATACCTGCTACCAACTCCAATATTACTAGGTGTAAGTGGTTTCTCATCTTTAATTCCTAATTCATTATCTTCTATACTGAAATCTTCCCATTATTGTTCATAATCTATAATCTTATGATGTGTAAAGCCATTTAAATTACTACTAGAAGTTCTATTTTTCTATTAGCAACTTTATTACAAAATCTTTTCGCAACATTAAATATATTGCGCAAATTTAACTACTAAAAAAATTAAATATGCAAAGAAAGTATTGAATAAGAGAAAGAGTTGAAACGAGGGCACCAAATTTGCAATAAATTGAATACTTGAAGATTTTTGAAGTCGTGAAATTAAATTTCGCAACTCTGACATGAAGAAACCTCAATTGTTCAAAGTTCAAACTTCAAATAATACCATAAAAATTTCCAAAAAAAAA
Source organism: Nicotiana benthamiana (assembly GCA_034376525.1). Classification (NCBI taxonomy): domain Eukaryota; kingdom Viridiplantae; phylum Streptophyta; class Magnoliopsida; order Solanales; family Solanaceae; genus Nicotiana; species Nicotiana benthamiana. Next base: position 30,174,549 of record CM067326.1, read on the forward strand.
GAGAGTGATAATTGATTGCAATTTAGGTGAAGAATGAGTGAATTTTCAATAGAGAATTTGAGTTTGAGAATTGAGAGAAGAGTTGAAAAATGAAGATGAAGGAGGAGGGGGTATATTAATAATTTTTTAAAAGGCTAAATTAGTAAATACTAAAAGTGTTACTTTTGAAAAAAATACTCAAAAAGGGCTATTCTTGCAAAATAGCCGTTGGGCAACGGTTAAAATGGCAGTTGACCGTTGCAAATGGTCAATTGTATTAAAAAAATTCTTTTTGAAATAGCCGTTGAATCGGTATGCGCCAGGTCGGACCGGTTCGGCCAACCAGTTCAAACTTGACTTGCAATATCGGTTCTGACCGATCCGGTTAACCGTTACCTGTATCCTACCCGACACAATCTGCTCCCAGTCCCAATCGACCCCTACACGGCCCCTACCTATTGGTTATGTCTGGTCTTAAATGGTCTATGTCGATTCAGAACCGGGTCAACCCAGCCCGTTTGACACCTTTAGTAATACATAAACCATGGTGATATTAATAATAAGTACAACATTACATAAATGCTAGAAGATCCCAAAATTTGGTGTCATAAGTACATGAGCAATCTAGAAAATATACAAAATAGATACAATTACTGTCTTAAGTCTAATACACATAAATATTAAATCATGTAGATGGAGACTCTGGTGCTGCATATCGAGGCAAGGCAGGCAGTTCACCACTATGTCTCCGTGCAAGTGCACCTATGCGCTCGTGTCTTGGTACCTGTCTCAGTACCTGAACATTCAGTGCAGGGTGTGAGTACGTAAAACAACACACACCGAGTAAGCTTCTAGTCTAACCTCAAAGAAGTAGTAACGAAGGGTTAACCTGAAACTTACTAGTTGTCAAGCAGCATAAAAATATACTTCATTTTCTAATCTCAAGTATTAAGCATGAATATGCTAAGCGGGATGATCCCATAGGAATAGTGATACTCAATATTACCGAGTCGAATGGTCTAGTCCCATAAAAATAGTGTGACCATTCTGTCAAGGGGAATGTCCCGATCCTAAAAGAGTATTATACAGCACTATCGAGATGAACGACCCGATCCCATAAGAGGAAAACTTACCTCGCTCGCAAAAGTACATGTGAGTTGAGAAGACATGGATCCATAATTCATCAAATATTTCCCAATTTTCCAAATAAGAGGCTAAATTGGTATTTTTATTCTAATCCTCAATCTAAGTCATAATTAAGAAAATCAATACACAATATAAATATAAATAGCATAGTTAAGGCATGATGTCAATCTAAGTCTACTTGGACATAACATGAATACAACTACATTCGAACTCTCGCCATCTCATGTATATGTAGCTCACCACAACAAGTAGCACACAATAATTAATACATCTAAGGGGATAAGTTTCTTCATACAAAGTTAGGCAAGAGACTTACCATATTTCCAAATCCTCAAGCGGCTCTTCAACCTCACTAGAACTCCTCAAACGAAGCTGAGAAATCCTAAACTAATCAAAAGTTATATAAACTAATCGACATATGCTTAAAAGTTCATAATTAAATATTAAACTAATTCCCCAACTAAATTCGTAAAGTCCATAAAAATCACGATTGGGTCCACGTGCCCATATCCCAAAAATTTTCGAAAATAAATGTTACCCATGAACTCACGAACTCAAATTCACAATTCCACAATAAATTTCATTGTCAAATCTAATTTTTACCAAACCCTAAGTTCCAACAAAAATTCTACAAATTTCATGTTAAATATATCCATCATCCATATATTTAACTTAATAATTGATAGGGTTACTTACCTTGTAATATTGTTGCAAATCCCCCCAAAAAAGGCTATCAAATTCATCCAAGACCAAGTGGGAAAATGAGAGAAAAAATACAAAGCCCCCTAATAAATTCAAGTTTGTCAAGTGATTTCTTCTTCAAAATCGAGAAAAATTCCTCGTGATCGCGAAGACCAAATTCAGCGACCGCCCAAAATACATTTCGCGGTCGCGAACTGATGGTCACGTTCACGATAAATCACTTCTCAGCCCTCCGTGTTCCTCATCCCAAGGTTGAGTTCATGAAGGCCAAAAGCCTTTCTGCGCAGCTTCACACTTTTACTTCTTCTTGATCGCAGTTATACCTCCGCATTCGCGAAGCACTGTCAGGTCCTCCTTCGCGTTCACAAACCCTTCTTCATGTTCGCGGACCCTTCGTTATGTTTGTAAAGGGAAATCAACTGCCCCTCTAAAATCCCTTCTTCATTATCATGGGATTATCTTCGCAATCACGAAGCACACCAACACACCAGCAGTTTTCAGCCAGGTTCAAACATGCTCTGGATGGTCCGTGTTGGCCCAAGTTCAGTTGAAGTTTTGAAGAATGACAAATGAACTCAGTGAAGGACCAGGTCCATCTTAGGAGACACATGTGTTACTGCCTATGCACATGAGAGGCACGTGAAGGATGGGATCGACCAGCCATATCTTATAAATATCCTCTGAACTGATCGAAAAGATTGCATAGGAGATAAGGAGAAGAGGTCTCCTTATATGAAGAGAAATATGTCCTGATCCAGGATAAGAATTGGAGTTTGAATTGTTTTAGGACTCGAACTTGATGAAGGATTAGCAATTCGAGTTTGTGTCAAACTCAGATTACTAACTCTATAAAAGTCATATTGTTCTCTTGTACAGGCACGCACATATACAAAGAATTTAGGATAAATTGAGAGCAAAAGAGCAAGACTATTTTGCAAGAAATTTACGTGAGATCAAGTGTGCACGCCTGCAGTTACTTGAACGATATTGAAGAACCAGTTCCACTATATTTTTTCTTATTTTAGTTCTATTATAGTAGGTGATTTCGAATTGTATCTTTCCATCTTTCATAGAAGTAAATTATATTAGGTACATTGAGTATTCAAGTTAGAGATAACTTCAAAGTATGGCCGCAATTGAGGCTGTATGTCACACTGGGATTAGAGTTAATCCTTAGGTTTACAAGATTCTTGTAAATGCGATTTTAGCTCATTGAGTTTAGTGGATGTTTGGGAAAATCCTACTGAGAAGTAGGTCGTGGTTTTTTCACCTTTGAGCCCGGTATTTCCACGTAAAAATTCATGTGTTCTTTATTTTATGCACTCTTAATTCCGCAAACAATTATAGTTAGTAATCCTAGAAGAACTAGGTTCTTCTAGTGCGAAAATTGGGCACCACATATGTCTGTTAGATAATACGCTTAACGCTGAGGGGGGGTGAATAGCGTTATAATAAAAATTAGCGTAAACTTGCGAAATTTAAAAATTGCAGGAAATAAATAAGTGCGATAAGTAAATAAATTAGAACAAACGCACCGATGTATCCTGGTTCACCACAACCCGTGGCTAGTCCAGTCCCCGAGAGACTCTCTCGAGATTTCCACTAACTTGTTAAGCTTACGGGTGCTCAACAAACCGTTACAACTTGAGGACACAAGCCTCAACAACCTTTGCTCGGAGATACAACACTCCAAGACTTCAACCAAGGAAACACAAGTTCCTTCTTACAACACAAGGGACTAACACTTCCCTTCAAGTGTACAAAAACACTTAGCACTCAAACAAGACACTCCTTTAAGAGTAGATATGAGTAAAAAGAATACGCTCAAGATCGCAACAACGTTCGACAAGAATTTGGCTCTCATTATGTAATGAATATAAAATGATAAGCAATAAAGTATGCAAGCTTTAGCAATTGTATGATCAGTTGTTGTGTTTAGAAGACTGAACTGAAGCGGTATTTATAGTTGAAAAACCTTGTATTACCGTTGCCTAATTGCCAATTAAGAATTGCTGATTTTACTCTGTGACAATCGATTGTCAAATTACCACAATCAATTGTTTGCCAGATCTTCCAAAAATCAATCCCAGATTTTACACATATCAATCGATTGTTTAAGACTCACAATCGATTACTGGCAACGTTCAAAAAATCATTTCCAGATTTTACTTAAAACAATCGATTGTCAGAAATCTACAATCGATTACTCAGCAACGTTCAAAAAATCTTTTCCAGATTTTAATTAAAACAATCGATTATAGGAAATCAATAATCGATTACCTGACGGTATTTGAAAACATTTTGGCAACGGTCAGTTATACAATCGATTATATTAAGTTAACAATCGATTATATATCAGTCTTGAAAAATCAATTTAGACACTGCCTCTTGACAATCGATTGTCATAAGTTCACAATCGATTATTTAATAACTTTGAAAAAGTTTGGAAGACACTGCCTCAACACAATCGATTGTCATATGTTCACAATCGATTGTCATATGTTCACAATCGATTATTTTGTGACTTTGAAAAATCTGATGGACACTGTCTCTTCACAATCGATTGTCATTAGCTTCACAATCGGTTGTTTTGAGCTTTGAAAAACTTTGATGGTCACTGCCTCATCACAATCGATTGTCATAAGGTTCACAATCGATTGTCATGCAGATTTGAAAAATCTGATGCTCACTGCCTTAACACAATCGATTGTCATAAGTTCACAATCGATTGTCAAGCAGCTGACTTAAACATAATCGATTATCATAAGTACATAATCGATTATCTTAGTCCAGATTTTAGAGGCATGTTTAAAAATTATTTTGAGTAAAGTAAATATGCATTATTTAAAATCATTTTGCTCTAAATTAAATATGCATGATTTGTTTAAAATATTTTTACGAGAGAAGCCAAGTCTTGAGTTTAAGTTGTCGGATCAAGATCACAACTAAATACCGACTCATATAAAACCTAATCTCGATTTTTGTCTTGTGCTTGAATCTCGTTATATATCAATTTTGCGCTTGTGCTTGGACCTCGTCATATGTCAATTTGCGCATAGTTTGTCATTCATCAAAACCTACAAATATGAACACACGTTTAGTATAATGCCTCGAGAACGTGTTTCCAACAATTTCCCCCTTTTTGATAATGGAAAACTTTAAGTGGGATATGCATATTAGGCAATTCATAATGACGATTCAAGACAAGTAAAGATATGCAACAAGTATATAGATATGCAATTTGTTCCCCCTCAATATATGAATTCCCCCTCAATTTATCCCAATAAGTATTGAGAGTGCATACCCATTATTTTCCCCCTTTTGCCATTAGCAAAAAAATATAGAATAATTAAAAAAAACTTGTTTATTTATTAAATCTGCAATTTCAGAAATAAGAATGCAAATAATATCAAGACAATCGATTATTGATACTGGATAATCGATTATATAAAAGAGAAATCGTTTGTTCTGCGCGTCAAGCTTTATAATTCCCCCTGCCTTGAGGGCGATACCTGCAAAAATACGTTAGACGTCTCCAACGCTCAAGTTAGAAAACATGTGAAAGGGAAAATGCAATGCATGTCTTAGATCAACGTGGAGTCAAGGATCCCGAGTTCACTACGAATTCGGAAGAAGGACTCTTTCTCTAAGGGCTTTGTAAAGATGTCGGCCAATTGATCTTTGGTTTCAACAAATTCAATTTCGACATCGCCCTTGAGAACGTGATATCTTATAAAATGATGTCTAATTTCAATGTGTTTTGTTCGCGAATGAAGAACGGGGTTCTTCGTCAAGCATATGGCACTAGTATTATCACATCTAAGAGGGATATGATCAAGACTTAGGCCATAGTCCAAGAGTTGTTGTTTCATCCAAAGGATTTGAGCGCAACAACTCCCCGCGGCTACATATTCAGCCTCGGTTGTGGACAACGCAACACTTACTTGTTTCTTGCTAAACCAAGAAACGAGAGAGCTACCGAGCAAATGGCAAGTGCCACTAGTGCTCTTGCGGTCCAATTTGCATCCAGCAAAATCGGAATCGGAATAGCCAACAAGTTGGCATGAAGAACCTTTGGGGTACCATAGACCCACATTTACAGTACCAACAAGATACTTCAATAACCGTTTCACCGCAGTTAGGTGAGACTCCTTTGGACACGATTGATAACGAGCGCATAAGCACACGCTAAACATGATGTCCGGACGACTAGCAGTAAGATAAAGGAGAGAGCCAATCATACCTCGATACTTTTTGATGTCGACTTCCTTACCTTTCTCATCTTTGTCTAGATGATCGGATGTGCTCATGGGGGTTGCCATTGCTTTTGCATTGGTCATTTCAAATTGTTTCAGCAATTCTTTGCAATATTTCGCTTGGCAAATGAACGTACCTTCTTTCATTTGCTTTACTTGTAATCCCAAAAAGAATGTTAACTCACCCATCATAGACATCTCAAATTCGCTTGTCATTAAATCGGAAAATTCCTTGCATAAAACATTGTTAGTAGCACCAAATATAATATCATCCACATAGATTTGAACTAATAAAATATCATTGTTTTTATGCTTGACAAAAAGAGTGGTGTCAACTTTCCCCCTACTGAAATCATTTTCCAATAGAAATTTACTCAATCTTTCATACCAAGCTCGGGGAGCTTGTTTTAAACCATAAAGAGCCTTTTTGAGTTTGAAAACATGATCGGGAGATTTAAAATCTTCAAAACCGGGGGGTTGTTCAACATAAACTTCTTCTTGAATAACACCATTTAGAAAAGCACTTTTCACATCCATTTGATATAAATTGAAATTCATAGAAGAGGCAAAAGCAAGCAATAAACGAATAGCTTCTAATCTAGCTACGGGAGCATATGTTTCTTCATAGTCAATACTCTCTTCTTGATTATAGCCTTTTGCTACAAGCCTAGATTTGTTTCTAGTGATTACACCATTTTCATCTAGTTTGTTTCGAAAAATCCATTTTGTACCAATTATGGTATGATTTTCGGGTCTTGGCACCAAATCCCAAACGTCATTCCGTTTGAATTGGTTAAGCTCCTCTTGCATTGCCAAGGTCCAAAATTCATCCCCAATTGCTTCGGAGATGGTTGTTGGTTCAATTTGAGAAACAAAATCAGTATGTCCTAAGGTGTTCTTAAGGGAGTGTCGGGTACTTACCTTTTCTCCGACGTCGCCAATTACCTGTTCGAGAGGGTGATCTTTGATTGTCCTCCACTCGTTAGGCATTTTCGTTTCTTTCTCCAATTGTGGCATTTCCTCCGTTGATTGTTCCAAGATTTCATCTTGAATTTCCTTAGGAGTTTCCTCTTGTACTTTGTCTTTTAAACTATTTAAAATACATGCAAGATCAGAACAAGAATCCTTTCTCGCCAAGCGAGCATTATTTTCGAAAAACACAATATGAGGGGATTCCTCCACAGTTTGGGTTCTATTATTAAATACCCTATATGCTTTGCTACGTGAAGAATACCCAATAAAAATTCCCTCATCGGATTTGGCATCAAATTTTCCCAATTGATCTTTTCCATTGTTATGAATAAAACATTTACAACCGAATACTCTAAAATGGGAGATATTTGGTTTCCTTCCCTTGTAGAGTTCATAAGGGGTTTTCATGAGTATTGGCCTTATGACTACACTATTTAAAACGTAGCATGCGGTACTCACGGCATCCGCCCAAAAATGTTTGGGAATCTTAGCCTCTTCAAGCATGGTTCTAGCCATCTCTTCGAGACACCTATTTTTCCTTTCCACCACCCCATTTTGTTGTGGTGTTCGTGGAGCGGAAAAGGTATGCTCGATACCGAGTTCGTCACAAAAGTCCGCAAAGAGATTGTGATCAAACTCTCCCCCATGATCACTTCTAATTGAAGTGACGGTTGTTTCCTTTTCGTTTTGAACACGTTTAAGAAAATATTTAAAATTCTGAAAAGCATCACTTTTATGGGCAAGAAATAAAGTCCAAGTAAATCTGGAATAATCATCAACAATAACAAAAGCATAACGATTTCTACCAAGACTTTCAATGCGAGATGGTCCAAGCAAATCCATGTGAAGCAATTGCAATGGTCTAGTAGTTGAAACAATATTTTTCGATTTAAAAGATGCTTTTGTTTGCTTCCCTTTTTGACAAGAATCACAAATAGAGTCATTTTCAAATTTCAAATTTGGAAGACCAACAACTAAATTTTGTGAAACCAATTTGTTCAAAAGATGCATGTTGATGTGAGCTACTCTACGATGCCATAACCAAGAATCATCCTCTTTGCTCATTAAACAATTCACATATTCGGGTGAAGAATTTACAAGATCAACCATATAAATGTTATCCATTCTAAAACCACGAAGGATAATTTTAAAATCACTACGTCTAAAAACTAAGCATTCATCCGAATCAAATAAAACAAGATTTCCCTTTTCACATAATTGACTTATGCTCAAGAGATTATGTTTTAAACCTTTCACAAGTAATATATGCTTAATGGAAGAAATTTCATCCTTACCGACCGATCCGATGCCGATAATCTTTCCTTTGTTGTTATCACCAAAAATAACACTTCCCCCTTCCTTGTGTTCTAGTTGAAGGAATTTGGATTCGTCTCCCGTCATGTGCTTGGAGCATCCACTATCAAGGTACCATAGTACACTTGATCCCTTCAAACATACCTACAAAACAGATTAATGAGTTTTAGGTACCCATGCCATTTTGGGTCCTTGGGGGTTAGGCAAATCATAGTGATGTGATTGAGTGTTATGTCTATGTCGTGTAAAACAAGCAGGAGCAATATGTCCAATTCGTCTACAATAATGACAAGTCGCGTTAGGATTATGCATCCTTCTAGGTTGATAGTAATTGGACGGACGAAATTCATTTACTCTATTCTTGACAATATAACTATTGCGCAAATCATGAAAGTCATTTCTCCTACCATTTGTTCTAGGATATGCATCATTTCTAGAATAGTTGTTTCTAGGTTGGAAGTCATTTCTAGGTGTTCTAAAAGGTTCAAAATTCCTTCTAGTGTTTGGCCTAGAATGTGCATTATTTCTAGCATGATTATTTCTAGGTTGCGATTGATGAAAACCATTTCTAGGTTTGTTGTATCTAGGGTGAACATTTGTTTTATTTATCCTAGGTTGAGCCTTAGGTGGTTGGGGGTTGGCTTCAACTTTCTCTTTAGGCTCGTTTCTAAAACCTATGCCATGCTTGGTCGATTTCAAATTAACAAGCACTTCATTCAAATTTTTATGAGAAGAGTTAAACTTATCTAAGGTGCCCTTAAGCCTTTCTACTTCATTTTTGAGATGCATGCAAGAAGTACAATTTCTAGAACTCTCGGGCTTGTCGGCGCTTCTCTTGCCAAAAAATTTGTTTTCCTCTTTCAACTTCTCATTTTCTAAAATCAGTTTTTCCAATTCCTTTTCTTTAAAAGAGAATTGTTTTTGAAAATCTTTTTCTTTTAAAGAAGCATTTTCTTTTATACTCTTAACAGTTTTTGAAGCTTTAATAAATTCGTTATACAACTCATCAAAAGCATTTTGCATTTCTTCAAGGGAAAAGAAATTTTTGGAAGAAATTTGACTTACCTCTTCTTTGTTGTCTTCTTGTGCCATAAGACAAAGATTTGCGGCTTCGTCTTCTTCTTCCTCACTTGACTCGTCACCGGAGTCGCCTCCCCAAGATATGTATGCTCGTTGCTTCTTGAAGGGTTTCTTCTCCTTTTTAGCATTTGGGCAATTTGATTTAATGTGCCCGGTTTCTCCGCACTCATAGCACTTTATTTGATCTCCTTGCTTTTTGCCCTTTCGTTCATACTCTTTTCGCATGAACTTTTGAAATCTCTTGATAACGAGTCCGAACTCGTTGTCTCCGTCCTTATCATTTTGAGGTTGGCTTGTGCTTGCCTTGAAAGCGATTCTTTGCTTCCTTTGATCATCAACAAGAGGGTTAAGTATAGTAGATTCATAAGTTTTAAGATTACCTCTTAATGCGTCGATGGTGACATTTGAGATGCCAATGGATTCTTGAATCGCGTCGGCCTTGGATCGCCATTCCGGAGTGAGACTTCGGAGAATTTTTCGGACAAGTTCCTTATCTGTGATGGTCTTCTTAAGAGCATGTAAATCATTTACGATTTTTGAAAATCGTTCAAACATCTCATCGACTTTTTCGCCTTCCTTCATGTGAAACAATTCATATGCATGGGTTAGGAAATCAATTTTGGCTTCCCTTACCTGGTCCGTACCTTCGTACGTAATTTCCAGCTTGTCCCACATTTGCTTCGCCGTTGTGCAACAAGATATCTTCCTGTAACCATCAGCATTTACAGCACAATATAATAAATTAATAGCTTTAGCATTATTTTGCACCTTTCGGATATCATCCGCATCGTATTCATCTTCGGACTTTGGGACCCATTCATTTTCAACATTCTTGGTTGGAATTTGTTCTCCATTCATTATGACCTTCCAAAGATGAAAACTATTTGATTGTACAAATATTCTCATCCTCTCCTTCCAGTATGTATAATTTGTACCATCGAATAGCGGTGGTCGGGTGGAGCATTGTCCTTCACCTATTCCTGCAAAAGAATCACGAGTAGAAGCCATGGATGTTTCTCTCAAACGGTTAAGTCTTCAGAGAGTTGGGCTCTGATACCAATTGTTAGATAATACGCTTAACGCTAGAGGGGGGGGGTGAATAGCGTTATAATAAAAATTAGCGTAAACTTGCGGAATTTAAAAATTGCAGGAAATAAATAAGTGCGATAAGTAAATAAATTAGCACAAACGCACCGATGTATCCTGGTTCACCACAACCCGTGGCTAGTCCAGTCCCCGAGAGACTCTCTCGAGATTTCCACTAACTTGTTAAGCTTACGGGTGCTCAACAAACCGTTACAACTTGAGGACACAAGCCTCAACAACCTTTGCTCGGAGATACAACACTCCAAGACTTCAACCAAGGAAACACAAGTTCCTTCTTACAACACAAGGGACTAACACTTCCCTTCAACTGTACAAAAACACTTAGCACTCAAACAAGACACTCCTTTAAGAGTAGATATGAGTAAAAAGAATACGCTCAAGATCGCAACAACTTTCGACAAGAATTTGGCTCTCAAAAGCTTATGTAATGAATATAAAATGATAAGCAATAAAGTATGCAAGCTTTAGCAATTGTATGATCAGTTGTTGTGTTTAGAAGACTGAATTGAAGCTGTATTTATAGTTGAAAAACCTTGTATTGCCGTTGCCTAATTGCCAATTAAGAATTGCTAATTTTACTCTGTGACAATCGATTGTCAAATTACCACAATCAATTGTTTGCCAGATCTTCAAAAAATCAATCCCAGATTTTACGCATAACAATCGATTGTTTAAGACTCACAATCGATTACTGGCAACGTTCAAAAAATCATTTCCAGATTTTACTTAAAACAATCGATTGTCAGAAATCTACAATCGATTACTCAGCAACGTTCAAAAAATCTTTTTTAGATTTTAATTAAAACAATCGATTATAGGAAATCAATAATCGATTACCTGACGGTATTTGAAAATATTTTGGCAACGGTCAGTTATACAATCGATTATATTAAGTTAACAATCGATTATATATCAGTCTTGAAAAATCAATTTAGACACTGCCTCTTGACAATCGATTGTCATAAGTTCACAATCGATTATTTAATAACTTTGAAAAAGTTTGGAAGACACTGCCTCAACACAATCGATTGTCATATGTTCACAATCGATTATTTTGTGACTTTGAAAAATCTGATGGACACTGTCTCTTCACAATCGATTGTCATTAGCTTCACAATCGATTGTTTTGAGCTTTGAAAAACTTTGGTCACTGCCTCATCACAATCGATTGTCATAAGGTTCACAATCGATTGTCATGCAGATTTGAAAAATCTGATGCTCACTACCTTAACACAATCGATTGTCATAAGTTTACAATCGGTTGTCAAGCAGCTGACTTAAACATAATCGATTATCATAAGCACATAATCGATTATCTTAGTCCAGATTTTAGAGGCATGTTTAAAAATCATTTTGAGTAAAGTAAATATGCATTATTTCAAAATCATTTTGCTCTAAATTAAATATGCATGATTTGTTAAAAATATTTTTAAGAGAGAAGCCAAGTCTTGAGTTTAAGTTGTCGGATCAAGATCACAATTAAATACCGACTCATATAAAACCTAATCTCGATTTTTGTCTTGTGCTTGAATCTCGTTATATATCAATTTTGCACTTGTGCTTGGACCTCGTCATATGTCAATTTGCGCATAGTTTGTCATTCATCAAAACCTACAAATATGAACACACGTTTAGTATAATGCCTTGAGAACGTGTTTCCAAAAATTTCATCCCCTCTTCTGTGGTATTTACGTTTGTAACATCAATTGGTATCAGAGCGGGTTATCCTTGAAGAGGCTAACACCTTAGGAGAAGATCAACAATGAGAGCACCACCTGGAACCGGGAAGGGAAATCCACTGCTAGGCCTCCACTCTTCAATGGCCAGTACTATTCTTGGTGGAAGAATAGAATGAGAGATCAAATCATACGGGAAGATTATGAACTTTGGGACATATTCACTAATGGCCCTCTAACAACCACTAAGAAGTATGCTGAAGGAATTGAAGTACCAAAAACAAGGGCTGACTACACTGCTGAAGACTTGAAAAAATGGGAGAAAAATGCCAAAGTTAAGAAGTGGCTTGTATGTGGCCTAGGGCCAGATGAGTACAGTAGGATCCAAGGTTGCACAACCGCTAAAGAAATGTGAGACACTTTACAAGTGGCTCATGAAGAGACACATCAAGTGAAAAGATCAAGAGGAACACTTCTGTACTCTCAATATGAGAATTTTACCATGAAGGAAGGAGAAACTATCCAGGAGATGTACACTAGATTCACCACCTTGACAAATGAACTAGGATCTCTTGGTAGGACTATCTTTGAAGAATACAAGGTTGAAAATATTTTGACAAGAATTCTGCCAGTCACATGGGAAAGCAAATTACTGCCATTAAAGAATCCAAGAACATTACCACTCTCAACCTGGATGAACTGATTGGAAATTTGACTGCCTTAATAAAATGAGGAGACAAACCATGAAGATGGATACCCCAAAAAGATAAATAAGCTTAGCTCTCAGAATTGCTGAAGGTGCAGAACTAGAAGATGATGAAATAGCTATGATCACCAGGGATTTAAAAAGGTATCTAATGAGAGGACAGGGTTCTTCAAGAAGTAAAAGCTTGAATAAAATAAGAGCTCCATAAAAACAGGCAAATGAGGGATGCTTCAAGTGTGGAAAGACCGACCACATGATCAAAAATTATCCTCAATGGGAAATTGATTGGAAAAAAAGAAAGAGCTTAACGAAGAAACAGGAAGAAAGAACATGTTCAACCAAGGAGAAACAAAGGTTCAACTAAGGTTGTGATCGCTGCTTGGGGAGAAACCTCAGATGAAGACTTAGAAGATAAAACTGAGGAGGAGCAAGCTTTAATGGCGATCGAAGAATCATACGATGAACAAGAAGTAAGTATTCTCCATCTCAAAGACATTATTAAATTCTTGTCTAAAGAAAAACTGGCAGAGCTATTAATAGACTTCATTAATGTGTCTAAGATAATCAACAATGAGAATGAAGTTTTGTCTAGGAAATGTGTGATCCTAAAAGCAAAATGTAAAATTCGAGAGTCTAGAGAAAATGAGAGTGATAATAAAAATGATGAGTTGAAGAACCAGGTTCTTCAACTTGACAACAGTGTCTTAGAACTTAGGTCTGAAAATCTGAAATTAAAATTAGGAACAGGAAAGAAGATAGTTCATCACTCACATCTCACTCTAGAAGAAAATTTGGGAAAAATGAAGATGAATTGTATAGAAAAGATGAATTCATCCAATCATTAAAAGAAGATCTAGGAAAGGTAAAACATGAACTAGACATAACTTGTTAATGGAACCAAGACTCAGATGCTCTTTCATGGTTACAAGAGCATCTTAGCAGTAACAAAAGAGGACTTGGCTATGGGACTCAAGTTCCTAAATGAGACCCAAAAAGCAAGTAACTCACTCTTCCTGAAAACAAAATTTGCACACACTGCGGAAAGACTGGTCATTACAAATATGAATGTAATGCAAAAGAAATGGCCTGTCAAAGGAATAAAATCTTTGTTAAAGAAAACAATAAATTGCCTGGATTGGCAAAAAGGAATTTGATATATCCTTTTTCTTATAGAAAGGGGCCCAACTAGTTTGGGTTCCTAAGACTAACCCCTGATTTCCATTTTGCAGGTCCAAGTGAAGGGTATGAGCCAAATATGGTATATGGATAGTGGTTGCTCGAAGCACATGACTGGGGACAAGGACCAGTTCCTTTCACATAAGAACCTAAAAAGAGGTAATGTACCCTTTGGTAATGGAAAGAAAGGTTATATCATTGGGGTTAGAAAGGCAGGCAAGACTGATTCTCACTCCATAGAGAATGTCTACCTAATAGATGGTTTAAAATACAGCTTAATAATGTGTCACAACTGTGTGACAGAGGCAACCTTGTGGCCTTTACCTCCACAAAACGTTTTGTTATTAACCTTATCACTGACAAAGTTGTTTTGCAGGGAAAAAGAGTTAACAATATCTACATCATATATTTGTCAACTCTTTCAAAAAATGAACTCGCTTTCCTAAGTGTGTTAGACAATGATCCCCTCCTATGGCACAAAAGACATGGCCATGCCAGTCTAAATTAGCTAAACAAATTAGTCTCTAAGGACTTAGTAATAGGATTACCTAATAACAAGTTCAAGGAAGACAAAGTTCTTTAGGCATGTACAAGGGGGAAGCATGTAAGGTCATCCTTCAAATCCAAGAAAATGGTAAGTACGTCCAAGACGTTGGAACTGGTTTATATGGATCTCTATTGTCCAATGAGAACCATGAGCAGAGGAGGAAAGAAATATGTGTTGGTGCTTGTTGATGATAACTCTAGATTTACCTAGGTACTGTTTCTGACATCTAAAGATGAGGCCTTTGAAATATTTACTGCCTTTGTTAGAAAAACTCATAAACAATTAGGAAATCAACTTGCATCTATTAGGTCTGATCATGGAACTGAATTTGAAAATGCAAAATTTGCTGAGTATTGTGATGAAAATGGTATAGATCACAATATCTATTCCCCTAGGACTCCTCAGCAAAAATTGAGTAGTTGAAAGAAAGAATAGGACTCTTGAGGATATGGAAAGGACCATGTTTTTCCCTACTAAATTACCCCTCAGCTTCTGGGCAGAGGCTGTAAATACTGCATGTTATATAATAAATAGATGAATAACTAGACCTCTTGTTGAGAAGACTCTCTATGAGTTACTTAAAGGGAGAAAACCAAACATATCCCATCTTAGGGCATTTGGTTGCAAGTTCTATGTGCACAATAATGGAAAAGACTCCCTAGGTAAGTTTGATCCCAGAAGTGATGAGAGAGTATTCTTGGGATATTCTTCACATAGTAAGACATATAAAGTGTTTAATAACTGAACTTTGTGTGTGAAAGAAAGTGTGGATGTTGTGTTTGATGAAACTAACATTCTTTTTGAATGACAGGAACATGAAGATGAAGCCATTGGACAGGTCAAGGACTTGGGTGAAGCATCAGATCAAGTCAAAGCAGCACCTACAGAAGGAATAAGTGATGGAACAGGTTCTTCCTTACAGGGCAACCTGGCAGGGGGAAGAAATCAAAGAGGAAGTGAAATAAATCCCTTGACGGAACCTGTTCATGAACCTAACTCTCAGCAAATGGCTAAAACATTCAGCAGAAATAATTTGGTTGTGAAACCTCACAAGTATCAAAGTTCTCATCCCATCGAGAACATTCTCACTAATCCAACACCCAGATAACAACTAAAGAATCTATGTGCATTTGTTTCTTTCCCATCTCTTATTGAACCTATAAATGTTGCTGAGGCTTTGCAGGATGCAGATTGGATAAATGCTATGCACAAGGAACTCAACCAATTTGAAAGAAGTCAAGTCTGGCACCTAGTTCCAAGACCCAATGACAGATCAGTCATTTGGTAACAAATGGGTATTCTGGGAAAAACTTGACGAGGGTGGAACTGTCACAAGAAACAAGGCAAGGCTGGTGGTTCAAGGCTACAGTCAAGAGAAATGCATTGACTATGACGAGACTTTTGCTCCAGTTGCTAGATTAGAAGCAATCAGACTCCTCATTGGCTTTGCAGCACATATGGAATTCACTCTCCATCATATGGATGTCAAAAGTGCCTTCTTAAATGTCTTTCTCAAGGAAGAAGTGTTTGTAAAACAACCTCCAGGATTTGAAAGCAAGGGAAGTCCTGAGCATGTGTACAAGCTGGACAAGGCTCTATATGGGCTCAAACAGGCACCAAGAGTGTTGTATGAGCGACTGTCAAAATTCCTACTAGAGCATGGGTACAAAAGAGGTAAAATTGACAACACCTTGTTTCTGAAGGAAAAAAGGTAAAGACCTTCTTGTTGTACAAATAAATGTTGATGACATAATGTTTGGTGCTACTACTGATAAGCTGAGTAAGGACTTTGCAAAACTAATGGGGAGTGAGTTTGAAATGATTATGATGGGTGAATTAAACTTCTTCCTAGGCCTGCATATCAAACAAAGTCCACATGGGACAATAATCCACCAGCAGAAGTACACAAGAGAACTAATCAAAAGGTTTAAAATGGAGGATGCTAAAGAAATAGATACACCTATTGCAACTGCCACTAAATTAGATATTGATGAACCTGGTTCATAAGTTGATCAAAAGTTGTATAGGGGTATGATTGGTTCACTCCTGTATCTTAATACTAGCAGACCTGATATTGTCTTTGGTGTAGGGCTTTGTGCTCGTTTCCAGGGAAGTCCAAAGGAGTCATATTTGACAGCTATCAAGAGGATTTTGAGATATCTGAAAGGCACCACTGATTTGTGCCTTTGGTATCCTAAAGGTAGTAACTTTAACCTAGTAGGATTTGCTGATGCTGATTATGCAGGTTACTTGGTGGAGAGGAACAGTACTTCAGGTATGGCACATTTACTGGGGTCATGTCTAGTGTCGTGGGCAACCAAAAAGCAAAACTCAGTAGCCCTATCTACTGCTGAATCTGAATATGTAGCAGCTGCTTCTTGTTGTACTCAACTGCTATGGATCAAATAACAACTGGTAGACTTTGGAATTGAAGTGGGATGTATTCCTATATTTTGTGATAGCACTAGTGCTATAAGTATGACAAAGAAACATGTTCATCATAAAATGACAAAGCACATAGATGTTAGACGCCACTTCTTGAGAGATATCTATGAGAAAAAGTTAATCTCCATAGAATTTTGTGCTACTGATAATCAAATAGCTAACATATTAACTAAGGCACTACGTAGAGAAACTTTGAAAGGAACAGGTTAGAGTTAGGGATGATTAAGATCACCTAACCAGGTCTAGTTCAGAATGCAACAAAAAAAAACAAAAAACAAAAATTTTATTTTATTTGGTTAGAATTTCTGATTTTATGTGAATATTTAGACTAATTCTTACTCAGTCTCATACTCTAATCAGTATACTCCTGTGACATGTTTCTTTTAATTCATTGATCTCTTACAAAGTTGTTTTTTATTTTGATACATGAGGCATAATCAAGAGAAGTTCTACTTGAAGAACCTGGTTCATCAAGTCTATGCTCATGAGAAAAGGTCAGATATGCTTCTATACTTTGCGCAATTAGAAAATTTTATATTCCAATTATGAGCAGAAGTTCCATTCTAACCAAACTCCCAAAATATATCTGCCAAGCTTTGGAACAGTCTTCCTATCCTAGAACTCTAAAGAATAACGGGAACTTTTCCTAAAATCTAGTGCAAATTAAAAATTGGCGCCTTAAATAGAGTAGACTCCTGATTGACCACTGCAAAAGGCTGCAGTTATTATTCATGTCGTATTAAAACACTCCACTCCTAATCTGATCAATACCCATCTTCGAGTTCTGATCATCTTAAATCACCAAAATTCCCCCAAAATTTCCAAAAATCCTTCACCATGTCTAACCTTCAAGAAAATTCAGGGACACCTTTACTGGAACGTACCAATATGTCTTCCTCCAACCCACTAGCAACAACCCTAAACCCATATTTCGCTAGTAAAAGATGCTGGCGAGAAAAACTATAGCCACCGATGCTCTAGGAACGGCCCTAAACGAAAAATAGTCAAAAGGGGGAGGTCTCAAAAAGGGAATCATCTTACTCAAGTTCTGAGTCTGACATCTTCATTTTTGCAAGTGATGGAGAAGAACATGGGTCTTCTGACGCAGATAAATATCAAGAAAACCATAGGAAAGTGAATACATGTGATGGTTCTTCTGATGTAGTAGATAATGTGGAAAATAGGTTTGTTTTATTGGGTCGTTTAAGGTATGTGAAGGGCGATGAATCTAGTCGAAAAGAAAGGAAAAAGAAATATGATATTCTGGCGATTTGTGGAAATGCTGAGGGAAGTGGCAACAAGTCAGGGGGAAATAGCTCTGGGGATGCTGCGGAATGTCCTTTTCATTTAAGTAAACAACAAGTTAGAAGTGATTCATCTTGTGAGAAAACCTTAGCTGATCTTCTAAAGAAAATTGGAGCCAGTTATGATCCAAATAAGGGTATGGCTTCCTCTTTAAAAGCTCCAACTGCTTCCAAACCAACAAAGAAAACCAAGACATCAAACCCTAGGCTACTATCCCCTCAAGAGCAACAAGAAGCAAGGTCAAACAAAGTGAGGAATAATTGCAGAAAGCAGGAAGAAAAAGAGAGAAAAGGGAAAGGCAAAAGTGGTGGAGAGTATCGAGGTAGAAGAGGAAGAAGAAGAGGAGATGGACCTGGTCCATCAAGAAAGAGAAACAACTAAAAATGTACCTTCCCCTAAACCAAAAGTTTCCAAGACTTCGACCAAAAAGACTTCGTCTTAACCCATTTCTGCTGAGTCCTCGTTGGCTAAAAGAACTAGGTCAGCTGGGAAAAGAAAACTAATGAAGATTATTGAAGAAGAAGAGGAAGAATGGAGTGGAGAAGACAAGGAGAAGGAATCTGAAAAGGAACAGCAGAGATTTGTCATCTTTGGCAGTAGAAAGATCTTGAAAGGAAGAATTCTGAAAGGCCTGAAGGAGCTAGGTATGAAAGGATTGGTTGATGCTCTGAATGCACAAGGGTGGAAGAATATGGTTCTTCTACTAGATAGCAAACTGGCAAGAAAATAGTTGATCGAGTTTATGGTAAATGCCATAGTGGTGAATGGGGTTGTTACTAGTCTGGTGAGAAGAGTCAAGGTACAGTTTGATGCTCCTAAATTGGGTGAAACTCTGGAGATTCCCTGTGCAGGATATGATGATTATACAAGGAAAAGGTGATCTTGCCTTGACTATCTTCCTAACGCACTCCAAATCACCAGAAATTTCTGTGATTCTGCAACTCCTGAAGAAGTGCCTGAAGCTCAATTTGTTCATAAAAGTGAAATGAGGGCTGAGCACAAGGTGCATTTTCAGTTTGTGAACGAATGTTTGCTGCCCAGACAAGAGAGAAAGCACACAGCCAACTACATAGACCTGGTTCTTCTAGAGTGTCTTGTGAGTAGAAAGCAGATTAAGTGGCCTGCATTCATTTTAAAACTACTAGATAAAGTCATCAACAGCTCTAAAGCTAATGCCACACCCTATGGGTACCTATTGACTGTTGTTCTGGAAAAGCTACATGTACCATTGAAGAAATGAGATATGTCATCTAGCAAATAGCACTTTGGTGTAAAGACTCCCATGGCCTGCGACTATCCAGTGAATGCCAACCCAGTAAAACTAGGTTCATTTCAAAAGACTCATGTAAATAGCAAGTTCAGGGCTTTGGTCCAGGAGTGTGGAACAAAAGATGCTGAGATTGTCAGGCTGAAGGCTCGTGTTGTTGAATTAGAAGCTGAACGGGATGGACTTAGAATTGAACTAGCAAAGGAAAAGGATAAGAGTGATGGAATGCTACAAGATATGTTCAACCTTCTCCAAACCCAGCCCTCTTGTACACCCAAGCCCTAAAGCCAGTTTATCCTACCCCTCAGTGACCCAGATTTGGGATATTTGTGTTATGCTTTTGCTCATGGTTGGATGTTAATTTTATTTTTATGGTCTGTATTGTAGAAACATCTCTAAATCAATGACAGTGTGCTTTGTTTCTCTTATTTAATGCAACTTTTGATCTAAATAGTTACATTCTTTGTCTTGTTGATTGTCGGTTATCTGAAACTTGTTTTCACTTGCAGTTGCCCCAGCGGCCATGAGTACTAATTAAAATCTGGATGTTGTATAATATGTAATTTTTCGATGATGCCAAAAGCGGGGAAGAGATTATGCTTTAGTTAGTTTTTGTATTCTGATATAAAAGTGATATTTATTACCTGATTTAACCTGGTCCTTAATGAAAAGTTAACCTGAAGTGTATGACCATGTGAAATTAAGCCAAGTTCTACAGGTTCTTCGATTAGTAAATGCACAGAGTTCGTCATCATCAAAAAGGGGAAATTTGTTGGCCCAAGTTCAGTTGAAGTTTTGAAGAATGAAAAATGACCTCAGTGAAGGACCAGGTCCATCTTAGGAGACACATGTATTACTGCCTATGCACATGAGATGCACGTGGATGATGGGTTCAACTAGCCATATCTTATAAATATCCTCTGAATTGATCGAAAAGATTGCATAGGAGATAAGGAGAAGAGGCCTCCTTATATGAAGAGAACTATGTCCAGATACAGGATAAGGAATTGGAGAATGAATTATTTTAGGACTCGAACTATGTCCAGACTATTTTGCAAGCAATTTATGTGAGATCAGGTGTACACGCATGCAGCTACTTGAACGAGGTTAAAGAACCAATTCCACTGTGTTTTTTCTTATTCTAGTTCTATTGTAGTGGGTGATTTAAAATTGTACCTTTCCAGCTTTCATAGAAGCAAATTGTATTAGGTACATCGAGTATTCAAGTTAGAGTTAATTTGAAAGTATCGCAGCAGTTGAGGCTGTATGCCACACTGGGATTGGAGTTAATGCTTAGGTTTATAAGATTCTTGTAAATGTTATTTCGGCTCATTGAGTTTAATGGATGTTTGGGAAAATCCTACTGAGAAGTAGGTCGTGGTTTTTTTACCTTTGAGCCATGTGTTTTTCACGTAAAAATTTCTGTGTTCTTTATTTTATGCACTCTTAATTTCGCAAACAGTTATAGTTAGTACACCTAAAAGAACTGGGTTCTTCTAGTGCAAAATTGGGCACCACACAAATCATCCCCCCCCCCCCCCTTGTGTGGTATTTACGTTTGTAACATCAGTCTGAAACGCATCTGAGACACTTGAGACCCGTTCAAATGCACCAACAAGTCCATAATATATTGCGGACTTACTCGAAGCCTCAGAACATATATAACAACTCTGAAACATGCCTCAAAACCTCATTAATCAACTTCTAAGATTCAAAATCATTTCATCCAACTTTGAAACACGTCGAAACATACTTATACAAATTGGAATGACACTAAATTTTACACATAAGTCATAAATCACAATACAAACATATTTCAAGGTTCGAAATTCCAAACGGACCTCGATTATACCAAAATTCACTTCAAGTCAAACTTAGGGAATTCTAACATCTTCAAAATACCTACTGTCAAGAATAGACGTCAAAATGCTCCTGGCCCACCCGAAACTCAATCTGAATATACGCCTAAGTCCAAAATCATCATATGAACCTATTGGAACCTTCAAATCTCGATTCTGAGAGCTCATACTAAAAGTGTTGACTCAAGTCAAACGTGGTCACCTTAGGCCACTATTATAGAACTAAGTATTCTGAAATTTGATCTAAATCCTTCCGAAATTAAACCAACCATCCCGCGAGTCATAAGCGGTAAAAGCATATATAAGAAGCCTTAATATCTTATTTATTTTAAAAAATATTATTTTAAAAAATTAAATTATATATATCTTTCACGGTTTATAGTAAAATATTTAATTTTAGTTACCTTCTACGCTTAAGCCATTAAATTTGCTAATCAGTTACACTATTTTTTTTGTCTCTCTACTTGATATATCTTATTCTCTTTCTTCGTTCCATTAAAATTTTCGATCTCATCCTTCTTTTATTGAATTTGTGCAAAGTCCATCTCCGGCATATTATTCAGCACCGTCAGTTGTTGTAGACAGGTACAGGCTAATTTTAAGGTATAGTCCTGTGCCAAATTATGAATTGATCGACGATGTCTATGTCACTAACGATCCGAGTGACTTGATAGATATTAGAACTGGAATGCTTGATCATATGATCAACTTCACTAGTGATCTGATCGATCAGAAGACAAATTTAGCCTTTGATTTTGGCTTTCTGTATGACCATCTATTTGATCGTGAGGATGACATGGATGGTCATGATGAGGAGAAAGAGAACGATGACGCTGTATTGAAATATTTGAAAATAAGAACACATCATTCTTTTGCTAAAGAAGATACAGTAATTGATGATGTATTTTATGTATTTCATTGTATTTATTGTCTCGTTATATTCTATAAATATATTCATAAGTTTTTTAGTATTTAGATGTATTATATAATTTTTTTAAAGATTATTATATTTTTGGGATATTTTCGGTTGAGAACCTTTTTTATAACTGAAAATACAAAATTTGTGTGTTATAGTTGAGTTTGTTAAGTTATATTAGTAGTCTATTATATTAATTGATTCACTTTCCGTTTTAAAAACAGTGTAATCCCCTATTTCACGCGTGAATACAGTCGAATACAATAATTTGTCCTGCTGTAATCCCATAAATATGATCGAATATACTCGAATACAACAACATTAGCTGGACTTCCCTGATTCACGCCTATTTTGCTACATTATTCATAAATACAATAGCTTAAATACATCAAATACATCTTATAACCACATAAAATGTATTTATAATCCGTAATATATATTAAATGGTATCTATATATGGCTAATTACTACTAAAAGATAGTATTTTATGAAAAAATTTCGATTTTAATTTACAAGCAACTAACACAAATAATAGGTTAAGATTCAACATCCAACTTCAATAGGTTTTCAAAATTACCATTTAATTTTTAAAAAAGATTACTCAAGCTTCTAAGTTAATTTTCGAATCAGTAATTGTGACTTAAATATTAGTTCAACAAATCAAATTCATTTGGATGGTGAAATTTAAATTTTTAACAAGTTTGAATATGTGGGTTTAAATTCCGAATTTGATTTTGTGAAACATTTGGAGTGAATGTAAATTTAAATTTGTTAGAAATAGTATAAGGAGGTTATATATAAATTTTGAAGTAATTTAATAGAGAGTTGGACTGATTTTGAACAAAAATTGCAACTGAAAATCGTAGAAGAAATTCGTCTAAAGACGTTTGTATAAAAGTGTATAATAGTGTATAAGATGTGTTTATACACTCTTATACAAGATTATATATAATTATATAAAAAATTGACGTCATCTTTTTCTTGAAATTTAACTCAAATCTTGCTCATATCTACTCCAAATCACTTCAAATTTAAATGTTGAACTCCTTTTGATATTTTCAATTAATTGGAACAACACCCAATTCAAACAACTAACAAACGCCAAAAAAATTTATTTTCTAAAGCAAAGCTTTGAATGTTCTTTAATGATGGGTTTCTGCTCTTCAATTTTTTTGCATTACAATCAGGTGACATAGGGGGAGAAGCAGTAATGACAGACGGTCCTTCGAAGCATATGTAAAAATATGAGAAGAAGAGAGAGTGAAAGCAATAGTTGTGAGAACACAGATTTAATTCTTTAGCTTTTAGAAGTAATGATTGTAAGAACATAAATATGAATTTGCAAGAGACTAATTTTCAAAATATGTATAATATAGATTAAATCGCATAAAACTTAAAAATGTATGCCATTTTTTATTATACTATAAAGTATATGTATTTTCTTGTAATTTTATCTTTATTAAAGTCCACAACTAATCTGGTCTAATTACTGTTCATAATTGTCTCACCTTTAAAAAAAGATTCAAAAGTTTGAAATGAATGGAAAAACCAAAAAAAGAAAACATATAAATTTAGTGTTATGAAAAATATGGAACCTTAAGATTTAATATCTATTGCCCTTCCTCTCTTTATATGCATGGGCGGATTTAATGCCCAAAATATGTAGTGAACTCATGATTTTTATTAAACTAAATATTTTATGTATGTATTTATTAAAATTGATTTAATGGTATCTGTTGGCTTTTATATTCCTAACAAGATTGAATGATGCACTTAGTTAAATATTAAATTATTTACTTAATGGAATAGAGATTGATTTTCGCTTCCGACTTTCTTTTTTGAAGATTTAAGTCAAATGATCGTCTACCTAATCTTTTAAACTAAAAATAGCTAGTAGACCAATATATCTATATAAAATATGTATAATTATGTATAATCAATGTATAATCCTATATATCGGCTAGAAAACATAAATATTGAATTTGACTAGTTATTTGTGTAACAACTTCTTTTTCCCCATTTTTGTAGTGGAAGCTCCCCTTTATGTTAGGGGAGCACTAAAATGCAACTTCGATCGGATGTGGGTATCAAATCCCGCCGCTGAGATGTCCAGTAGATTTCTGGGCCTTGACGAATAACCGACCACCTTTTACATTAGAAGACCAAAAGGCCCAGGGCATACCAGAAAAAGAGATGAATTAGCGGATCATAGGGCTAAGTCGAAGCACGCCTGAACCTTCTTCGTTGGAGACTGAGTTAATATAAAATCCCATTTTGGAGACTTTCATTATTCTGGTTTGCATGCAGAAAGACCAGCTTTTGATAATAAATCCAATGAATACTTGCACTAGGTTCCAAAACTCTTTACGATCTCATCATTTTAATCTCCAGAAGAGACTTTGTTCACTCATCTTTCAGAAATTATAAAAGAGTTGCATGTATTCACTTTTTATAGCATTACTCTTTATAAACGTACATTGCGCAATATTCCCATCAATCATATGAAAAAGCTAATTAATATGAGGTATGAAAAAGTTATTAGGGTTAATACTTCTTACTTTAAAATTATCCTTCTAAGTATACATTCTCTATGTTGCTGCTACCCTTGTGGAAAAAAATAGGTTATGACTAAAATAATTGAATATTAGGAATTGAGGCCGTGTTTAATATATTGTGTTATTGTTATTAATTGTAACTATAAAAGTATTGGAAGGATATCAGTCCTTTTTTGGCGTAAGAAGTCAAACTCTTATCCAAACGCGTTTGGTTGCGCGTTATTTCATCGATGTTTACACAAAGAGTGAAATTTCACAATTTTCCTATCTCACCGCAGAAATAGCATATGACAATAATAAAAATTAGAATATGACAAAAGTCAAGTTCCTTGTAAAACAAACGCGATACTTCCTTTTCTTTAATTTTTTTACTATTTTATTGTAATGGTAGCATGTGAGGCTAATTGTTTTTCTTTCTAATGACTTCTTCAAAAGTGATAACATAATTAAAAATAAATTTATTAAATTAAAATGATCACAAAGAGTGGCTACAATATTTAGAAAATATAGTCTTCCCATCTACATAACTTTTTTCTCACTTCATGGTAGTCTTTTGCGATGAAATTTCATACGTATTAGGAAGAATTTCAACTATTTTATTTTCTTTTAACACTTGCAAAATATATTATTTAACTTATGATGGGTATTTCTATTCTTTCTCATCCTCTTCTCTTATGTTGTAAGAATATCCATATTGATTTATTTTCTTTGTTATGGACATTTATTTTCAGTAATTTTTTTATACCACTAATTATCACCTAAAAGGTATAATATACTCTTTCATAAAATAAAATAAAAAAGAGTAAAGGTTAACATTATAATTTAACAAATAATCCTTTAATAAAATTTAAACAATCAAAATTTAAATATGAAGAGACAAAAAAGTAACATTGATCGTACTATATTCATTTAATCTTAATAGATATTACATAAAAGCACAGTAAATAAATAAATACAAGAAAAAATCTTGGGTTCTCTTTTAGTGAGCATAACTCGTTCGTTCTGTCTAAACTCTACATCGTATGTTTAACACTTTTAATATTCTTTACACATCATAAAGTTAATTTTGTCTACATGTCAAATAGAAAATAAAAGTATAGCATCACTATAATTAGAATTAAAAAGTTAAAACTCTCCTAAAATATGCAAAGATAAAATAAAAGAGTTGCAACGACCGGGCCGGTCGTCTTAGGAATTTACACCCCGATCCCCTATTAATTACTTTTTCCTATTTATTTTGCTATTTTGAATTGTTGGGATGTTCGATTTTTAGTTTTGGAGAATTTTGGGACATTTAGTCCCTAAATGAGAATTTAAGTGTTGGAAAGTTGACCGTAGTCGGAACAGTGTGAAGACGGCCTCAGAATGAAAATTCGATGGTTTTGTTAGCTCCGCTGGGTGATTTCGGGCTTAGGAGCGTGTTAGGATTGTATTTTGGAGGTCCGTAGCTAATTTAGGCTTGAAATGCCGAAAGGTTGAATTTTGAAGTTTTCAGTTCGATAGTGAAATTTTGATCCGAAGGCTGGAATGGAATTCCGGAAGTTGGAGTAGCTCTGTAGTGTTGAATGTGATGTGTGTGCAAAATTTCAGGTCATTCAGATGGGGTTTGATAGACTTTTTTATCGAAAACGTCTTTTAGAGTTCTGAAATTTTTAGGCTTGAATCCGTAGTTGATCCGTCGTTTCGATATTGTTTTAGGTATTTTAAGAATTGGTATAAGTTTGGTGGTTTAGACTTGTTCGTGCCTTTGGCTGAGGTCTGGGGGGTCACGGGATGATTTCGGATGGTTGATGGAAGGGTTTTAGAGTTTGGAGTTGCAGCTTGAGCTGCTGATATCTATTATAACTGCATCTATGGTTTGGGTTCCACAAGTGTGGAGCCGTGAAGTGGCAGAGAGATCACATAAGCAGAAAAGCGAGAAGCCAGCATGGACCACAGAAGCGGGAGATTCACCGCAGAAGTGGCCCCCCATCTGCGAAGGGCCGAAGGTGCAGAAGCTAGGCATTAAATGACAAGTCGCATATGCGAGCATGGTCCTCAAAAGCGGGACTGCAGATGCAAAAAATGCTGGGCAGAAACATATGGATACTTGCCTTCGCGAAATTAGCTATTTTTCACCATATTTCAAACGGGAAGAAGCTTGGGAAGCACTTTTCAAGAGAGATTTTCAGAGAAGTTTATTGGGGTAAGATCTTTGGTCCCTAAACTTATTATTGGAATGATTTTTATCAATTTAAGCATGAAAAACTAAGGAAAATCAGTGGTAAATTGTGGGTTAGGGCTTGACTAATTAGAGGCCTTTGAGTGATAATTTGAGGGATCAATTGAAGTTCGATTTTGGTACTTTTGGTATGAATGAGCTCGTGAGAGTGTGAAGATTATGGAAATGTAAATTTTACCTGATTTCGAGATGTGGGCACAAGGGGTATTCTGGTTATTTTATCTAAATTCGCGTATTAACTTAGAATTTAATGGTAGAATAAGTTATTTGAAGTGTTATTTATATTGTGCAATTGAATTAAATAGATTTGGGCCATTTGGAGTGGAGTACTCGTGGCAAAGGCGTGGTTTCAGGTTGATTTTGAGCTGGTTCGTTGTAAGTGGCTTGCCTAACCTTGTGTAGGGGACCTTCTCCTTAGGATTTGGTATTGTTGTTAATTGAAATATCTTGTATGTAATGTGACGAGCGCATACTTGTGCTAATTATTGGAAATCTGGTTTTTCATTAAGTAATTGCTAGTATGTTTCTTTTCATGTTTTTACTACTTGCACTATTAATCCTGTCGTAAGCTTAGAAATGCATGTCTAAGTGATTTAATTGCTTTATCCGCTCAACCTGTTTTACCTAAATTCTATGCAACATGCCAGCCTAGAATTTCTTGTTGCCTTAATATGGAATTTGACATTTTTGAATATTTTTCCTGTTGCTGCTGTATAATTTACATTAGGGCTACGGATGTTGGATTTTAATAACTCCCCCTTGCCTGTTTATATTTTGGGACTACAGATGTGGGATTCCGGTAGATCTCCCTACACAGTTATATGGAACTACAGGGTTGCACCCTGTAGATTCTCTCAGTACTGGGTATTTACATTTGGGAATACATAACGGGATTCCAGTAGATCCCTGCACTCTATGAGTTGGACTACGGGATGGTATCTCGGGAGATCCATTGGATATGTATATTTGGGACAATAGGGTCGTATCCTGGGAGATCTCCGATTGTTATTTTGGTGTCTGAGCCGTATCTGTGATACTAGAGGGGTCGATGCGTACCATCGCGATCCCTATTGACCGTGATCTATTGGAAAACACAGAGAATATGGTCCCTGATCTTGGTCTTCTTTGTTCCGACGTGGCGGGTGTAACCATTGCGGAGTTGGATCACGCCACCTTATCGAGGAGCATAGTTGGCCTTGCTTGTAGGGCAAATTTCTCAAGGCTTCTTACCTACTTTATTTGGATTTTGATCTATCTAAATGTTTTGCCTTTGTCGGCGGAGACGTTCTTCTGTTTGATTTTTTCTTTATTGTGATTGCAGATCGTGATTTTGGAAATTGAAAGTGCTCAAATAAAGGAGAGGCACAAGGCTATCTTTATGAGGTTGCAGTGAAAATACCACGAGTATCGTTGCAAGTACTGGGAAAAATTTGTAGGCAATTTGACAAGTATGGCAATGTACAGGCCCTTCGGGATGAGATGAAGCAAAAAGATGATGAGCTGGTAAAGGTCATCGAGAAATACAGTGCCCTCGATGGGGCGTTGAGAAACAAAGAAGAAGAGCTTGAAGTTAGCATACGTCGATCTCCAACCCATGTGTTTTCACTACTCTCCAAGCTTGAGGAATGCCAATTCAAAGCAAATGCTCTAAGTGGTGAGGTTGCCGAGAAGGCAGAGGATCTCAAGAAGGCGGAGCTTGCTCGGTTGGAAGCTATAAGGAAGGTGGAGGCTTTGGAGGTCGTGATCCGCATTCTCCATTCCGAGCGAGAGAGCTCCTTGGAGATGGCCAGGCTTAAAGAAGAGCGGCTCGATGAGCGGATTGGAGAATTGGAGAAAGAGGCTTCTAGCCTTTGTGACCAGGTCGCTGCTCTAACCTAATTGTTGGCTTGACTGTCCTCTTCCCGCACTTCTAATTGTCTTGATATCCCTCGAGATTTATACAAGGTGTGGATTCACGTTTCGGCTGAGCTGGATATATTTAGAGATCTGATGAGGGCAAGAAAAAATTCAGAAGTCTTCTTCAAAGATGCTCGTGTTAAGGCACGCGAAGTGCAAGTCGTTTATGGTTATGATTCTGCTACACTAGAGGCTGGTGACAATGAGAAAGACGTGAGTGTGGACCAGGTTGAAGAAAATTCCTGGTACAAGAATGGTGGTAATGGTGAGGGAGAAGATGGATGCCTAGGTGGTCAAACTAATGGCATTGATTGTCCTCGTGGCGACGAAGTCTGCAAGTACTTGTGACTTTATCGTTGTTCACGGCTAATATGTGATATCACGCTCGCACAGTTCGATGGTCCATTTGTCCAACCTGCTCGATAGCTCAGGTTTATGTAAAATGCTTCTTAGGGGTAAAGTAGTAACGACCGAGATAGGGTGGCATTAGGAATACGGTCAAAGTTTTTATGAATCTACGACTAAGTCCAAATCCAGTTTCTCGAGGTGAAGGTATCTTGTCTTGGTGTTGACTAATGTTTTTCTAATGTAATAAATGAGGGGATGCGTACCTTTGCTTTCTCGGGCTAGGACTTCCCTCATAGCTACTTCGGGTACGGGGAGGTAGATAAGGAGATGTTCCCCCAGCTCTGCTTTTTTAAAGTAATAGTAGCGATGACAAATATACTTTTAATTCTTTCAGGGATTGGACGTACCCCAAAGTCCATAGGAGGTCATTATCTTTCTTGAGTATACCACAGAATTTGTGACACGTATTCGATGACCACGAAATGAATCTTGAAAGGGCGGCGATACGGCCAGTTAACCATTGAACTGGTTTTTTGGTGATAGGTGTTCTAGAATCCCTTCGATGGCATTAATCTGATCAAGTTTGACATTGACCTCTCGCTGCGACACTAGGAAACCTAGATATTTTGCCCAAGCCACGTTGATTGCACACTTCCCTGGATTCAATTTCATTTTGTACTATCTGAGTATGTCGAAGGTTTCTCTTAGGTGGTTGATGTGATCCCTTTCCTTTTGGACTTGATCAACATGTCGTCTATATAGACCTTTATCATTTTACCGAACTGTTATTTGAACATCCTCGTCGCTAACCTTTAGGTAAGTAGCTCTTATGTTTTTCAACTTATAAAGCATGAGCCTGTAGCAGTACGTCCCCAAGTGGGTGATGAAAGTTGTTTTTTCATAATCATCTTCTTCCATGAGGATATGATTATTTCCCGAATAGGCGTCCAAAAGCTTAGCAGTTCATGCCCGACCGTTGCATCGATGAATTAGTCGATATAGTGTAATGGAAATGAATCCTTGGGGTATGCTTTATTCAAATCTGTGAAATCTACACACATCCACCATTTCTTATTCTTCTTTTCACTATGACCATGTTGGCGGCCCATTGGGAGTATTTCGACTCCCTGACGGAACTGTTTTCCAGTAGCTTTTCCACATCTTCACGTATTTTATCATTGATTGCAAAGTTGAACTTACGCCGAACCTGCCTCACCGGGGGGTGTAATGGATCGACGTTCAATTTGTACGCGGCGATTTCTTTTGGGATGCCTAGAATATCTGCATATCTAAAAGCAAACAAGTCTGCATTAGTAGTTAAGAATTGATGGAACTTATCCGGTTCATGAAGTTTGCAACTGATGTAAGATTTCTTGTTGAAAAAATTTCTATCTAATTGAACGGGGTCGAGGTCTTCTATAGTTTATCCCGCAGCTTTGACCGTATGACGTCCTTGCTATCATCGCATATTGACCTCGACCTTGTTAATTGCTATGCATCTTTTTCTTTTTTCTTTGTCCTTCATTTGATGAGTGATTGTGCAGTCTAGGGTGGTGCTGCAGCATTCCTAGGATGTGCATTATTCCCCTCGTATGTTGAATATTTCCCATAGATTTGGCAATTTGATGTCTTGGTTCAAACTGGAAGGGATGGCTCTCATGGTGTGTAACCATGGTCTTCCTATTATGGCTTTGTACGCGGTATCCTGATCTATGATATGGAACATGGTTTCCAGAGTGATGCTACCACCCAGGACGGGGAGTGTGATTTTGCCAGATGTTCGCTCATTGCATTATTAAATCCATTAGTGTGATGCAATGTGACACTATCTTTATGCAAGTACTCGAGGATGGACAATGCACGCACCGCTACCATCATCTACTATAATGTGTCTCACATCGGTAGATGATACTTTCTTCGAGTGAGGGAAAACCAAACTGCCGGTATCTGACTTATCGAAGATGATACTTTCTCCGAATTTATTATAACGTTCATAGAAGATTGACCATTTGACCTTATGGGTTATGGTGAACCTCACATTGTTTATGGAAGCATCATCGTCGCTGCCGATGATCACGTGGATGGTGTAGGTTGGCGAGTGTGGTTTTGGCGGTCCCTGATATTGTTTGCGTCCTTTGGCAAAGTTGGTCCATCCCCGGTCTCTCAGAAATTCTTTGAGATGTCCTTGTCATAGCATGTTTACGACCTACTGTCTTAGGGCAATGCAATCCTCGATTTTGTGTCCTCGTTCTTGGTGGAACTCGCGAAGGGCATCTGATTTTTTGGTTCTCGGGTCCATCCCCATATTTTATGTCCACTTCACCTTTAGTCTGAGCTTTTTCAAGTCATAGACTATTTTTGTAGGTGACAGACAAAAATTGTGAGCAGATAATAATGGGAGAATGCCTCTTTCGTTCCGGTGAGTCCCGATCATTGATCTAGTTGTGCCCTTTTAATGGTGGTATGAGGATGCAATGGCAGTTTTGACATATGGTAGATGTAATTTCCTTTTGGGTTGCGGAGATGCTAGTCCCTTTTGATATCATTTCTTCGATCCTTTCTGGATTCAGCTTGTACCAACGTTAATCAATAAGTTGGCTCATTGAAGTCGTCCTCGTCTCCTCGGACCTCAGCATAATGTGCATTATGTATTTCATCCCAAGTAGTTGGGGGTAATTCATAAGCCGACTTAATAACTTTCTTGTTGCCCAATTGAACCATTTCTGCCCAGTCCGTTCTAGCCGAGACCGTCAGCCTTTCTGATACGTTTGGCAAGGTCATTCTTACTCTATTAAACTGGGCAAAATCCCTCAATCCCTCTACCGGAGACTGCTTATTAGCAAATGTATCGTTTACTCTTACTTCGGCCTTCTTGGCTCAAACATGGAGCATTACGAACTTATCGTTCATTTCTTTGAAGGTTTCAATGGAACATGCAGGCAGTTATGAATACCATGTTAATGATCCTCCCTGAGGGTCTCGCCGAATGTTTTCAACAAAATGGAGGATACTTGTTCCTTGGCCAGATCATTGCCTTTCACAACAGTGACATAGTAAGTCACATAACCTTTGGGGTCGGTTTTGGCATCATATATTTTTAGATAGGGCGACATATTAAAGGTATTTGGTATGGCATGTGGGATGGAATTATCACTATACGACTGCTCGACGAACCGACCAGCATCTCTTCGGCAAGAACTTAGAGGCGTCCGATATCTTATCAACCCTTTCTTTATGTTCTCTCATTTGGTTCTAAAGTAATTTGTTTTCATTCTCCATTTCCTCCATCCTTTTCAGAATGGCTGCGAAGGTGTCGTCACCGGCACTATTAACGACATTATGAGTAATACCGATAGTTGGAGGAGGAAACTGGTCATGCTGCTCATCCACTGGTGGTATAATGCAAGTGCTTGCATTTTTGGTAGCCATGTCCCGAGCGAGCTTATGGAGGACATTGGTTATCATGTCAGTGAGCCAACCCTCAAGGATCTTTTACTATTGTTGGCGTCTCCTTCACCACGGATGTGAAGGCTCCCTACCTAGAGATTTTATGATGCTACAGTGAGGAAGGGGTGAACCATTTTGCATGGGGGAGGCATTAAGCGTTGTGTCCTCATCCACTACTTCAGAGCTCTCATTGGTGGTGTTCATGAGGTCGGTTGGTAGGTCACTCATTATTCTTGTTCTTTCTTCTCTGTTACCTGCCATATTAGATTTGTGCATATAAAGAAAGGAGCTTGTTCTTGCTCTTTTTTTACGTTAGAGGTTCGTGTTAGTTATATATCTAGAGGAAATTAAAAGTTTAACTAAGAAATCTCCACAGATGGCGCCAAATTGTTTGACCAAAACGTGTTAACTTTCAGTTAAAACGATACTTGTATAATTATGGATTATACCTAGTAAGTGATAATGTTTCTAGATGATTTAGAAAAGACGACTAATGTTAGACATATCTAGTGGGGGTTGGCAATAGCATTCATTAAATATTCTAAAATGTGTGAGTAATAATGGAGAGATAACTAGCAATAAATAACAATAAATGACATTTAAGTAAATAGGAGAAAGTGGTTCACCCCGATAAAGAATGAACTAGATAATTGTTCCTTTTGACAATGATAAGTGATAGATAAATCCTTGAACATTTGAAATATTCTCGGATCTGATGAAAATGTATGGAATAATATGGACAATAATCTTGATAAAAAGGTAGTGTTTGTATCTTTCTCATAGAGAACCTTTATTAGAGATATTTTTCTTGTCAAATGAATGTTACGTGCCCCTATTCATTACCTTTTTTCCTTTTTATATGGGGCATGCCCCCAACAACCCCTAATAGTACAAGTGCAGAGAATATTTAATTTAATATCCTATTCTAAAACTAGTCGTGACAGCTTTTTCTGTGGTACTCATCCTCGACCGTTTTTAACACCTTGACCACAGATCTCTTTATTTCCAGGTCGACCTCAAGTGACTCTCTTCTCGACCTTGCCCTGAATATTCTAATAGATTTCGACCTATACAATAACTAAACTATAAATCTTGATGATGAACTAAATCAAAGTTAAAAGTCATACGATCATGCGCTAACTCCCAACAAAATAGACTTATATATAGTATGTCGGCTAAGTCTTTTTTGCTCAAAAGGTTTTTCTCCAATATTAAGGTGTTTGGTTAAATTCTTAGAAAAAAAATATTTTTGAGTAGAAATAAAAGAAATTGAAAAGCAAAAAAAAGAATACCATCTTTCTAAAAGTATTAAAAAGATATTTAAAAGTACTTTTAAAAAGTTTGGTCAAACAATAATGGCTTGAGGTGGACTCTATTTTCTGAATAGCTACTTGTTGACTTTTTTTGGTCTATAATTCCCCGTGATTGTAATACCTAAATAATGTTCTAGAATGAATTATTTCTTTTGTTTATTCAAGTAGGAATTGTTTTACCCCGTTGTAAGTGAATGAATATATAATGTACTTGATTTAACATGCATCTACCTATTATCCTCATCTCCTTAACTTGTTTGGTATGACTCTCACAAATTAAATAACAGCACGAGTTAAAGAGAAAAATTAATGTGCAAGCTCAGACAACTACCATGATCAGTTTAAACCAGGAAGCAAAGTACGAGCAAAGCCATAAATTTAATAAAATTCTACTATATGGAAGAAAATAGAAAAGAGAGAACGAGAATTGAATCGTAGTTATTGTATAAAAATAACCGTTGAAATTACCAAATTATAAATTTTGATGATGAACTAAATCACATAAAAAAAAAAGTTATGCAAAATCATACTGAAAAACTCCTCAACAAAGTATGAAACTTAATTTCCATATTATTAAAATCCTTCAACATAATTCTCTTCTGGATTTTCTTTGTTAAACCATTTTTTTCCTTCAACCGCTTTTTACGAAATTTTAATAAGGGAAATAAGCACACGGGTCTACTTGGCATCTCAAGGGCGTTATGGTAATTTCAAATGAAATGGAGCAATCTAATTGGATAAAAAGACAACTTATGTAGCTGCCATTAGATATTTGAGGGACTAGACCGAATTGACCCTTGCTTATCTTAAATAAGTCATGAAAAATTTTATTTTGTATCTCATACAACTTATACTAATTATATAAGGTAATTTTTATTTCATAATTTTGTGGATCCAAAATTTTACGAACCTAGAAGTGTAAAATTGATGTCCACAATTTTATAAGATAAAAGAGGTCTCATATAACTAGTATCAGTCGTATAAGACACAAAATAAAACTTCTCAATATATCACCATGTTATTCAAAAAAAAAGTCTTGAGATGTGGGTCCCAGCTAACTTTATGTTTTATCATTTTGCAAGGAAACGGGTTTTCTCATAGCTCGAATCATACTGTATTTAACCAATTTTTAAGTTTTTTTTACAGAAATCATAGTTTTTATATAAATGCATCCATATGTTAGATATATGGACTTATATCTACATATATATGAACAATATATGGATTAATTATATGTTATGTGCTATCTTTTGGTTTGGTCTAAATTGATGGTCTTATGGACATTGTTAAGGGGGCCAATATATTGTCATATAAAGTGTAGGACTAATGTGTAGATACCCAAAAGGGTAACCTTAGTTAAATGGGCTAACTAAGGTTACATACATGTAACCATGTTACATGCTTATGACTTTTGAGTTTCATAACTCATATGTTATAAGAGGGGGGGTTATGGTTCCCATAAGAATGCAAGACATTCTCTTCTTCCTCCCATTGAAACTAGAGAAAAAGCATTTTGGTCTTGCATATCAAGTGGAAAACCAATCCTCAATTTTTGGTCTTGGATATATTCTTGTGAAAGCAAAAACTTCAAGACAATCTTAAAGGAAGGATCAATGAGCTTCTCAAAGGCACACCTTGGACAATCTTCAAGAAGGACTAAAGATTTCCGCTTATGGATTCGGTACGCTTCCGCTTATGTTGTTATTCCAAGTAATTCGATATGAAGGCTAAAGTGTTTTATTTGGATTCATTCCAACAATTAGTATCAGAGCCTCCTTCATATTTAGATTATTTGGAAGTTCATGAAATCCATGTTATATAAATCTTCATGTTTAAATTAAGATAGAATTTTGATTATGAAATTCTAGTACCATGATATAGCATGATTTCATGAATGTTATGTTGTTGATGAACTTTGGTATATTGATATCTTGCAATTACAGGATGAATTGAAATAATGAAGTTTGCAAATTTTTTGGCTGTTGAACAACATGATTCTTTGTTTAAGTTTCTTGTTAAAAACAACATTAAGTTGTTGGACAGAATAGTGAGATAAACGATTATCTTAACCAGATAATCGACTATCTTGAAAAGTTTACCAAAATTTTGCAAAACAGTAGCATAGCATAATCGATTATTTTTCAAATAATCGATTATTGCATTTTGTTCATCAAAAATGTTGCAAAACAGATGCAGAGGATAATCGATTATTCCCCTAGAATAATCCATTATCTGGAGTTTTTCAGCAAAATTGGAAATTCCAGAGAGCCAAGATAATCGATTATCCTATTAGGATAATCGATTATCCTAATTTTTCAGCAAAATTTGAGATTCCAGAAGGCCCAGATAATCGATTATCAGGCTCAGATAATCGATTATCTGGCCATAAATTGCAGAAACGTTTTATTTTCTGGCAGTTTAATGAGGACATAATGTAAGAAACGTTTTTCATAATTAATGAAACGTATTAAGTAATAAGTTTTCAGATTTTTTAATTGTACATTAATAATATGTCAATTAATATTCAGTTCTTTTTATTAATGTTTTGTACATTAATATTCAGTTTTAATATTAATTGTTTTTTAGTTCATCATGCTTCAGATTTTGGAATTGTCCAATTAAGTTTAAAAACAATTAATATTCAGATGTTACATGTCAAAACATGTAACATATTTAGATTTACATGTCAAAAACATGTAAATTTTCAGTTAAGATTCAAAATATGGCATAAAGAACTATATGATTTAGCATCTAATATTTTAAATTAGTCAATTGAAGCATTATGTTGCCAAAGTAACCTCTTCTGTGTAGATTGATTGATCTTGAAATATAAGATGACTGTGGATGTTAGTATTCCATGCGTTTAACACCGGCCCAAAGGAAGGTTGTTATTTGGCAGGAATTCGAACATGCTTGTGGTGATAAATATGTGTCAATTATTCGGTTTTCCATGTGAATATTAAGTCGGCCCAAAGGAAGGCTTGATATTTGACAGGAGTTTATTGTCAATATTTGATTACTACACCAAGAGTACCACTTACAAGTTGATTTTCTGTCCAAAGACTAAAATCAATGTTGTGCTAGGTGTCTTGTAATGGGATTTGCCTATTTTGAATCTGTAAACTAAAGTTAAAGTTCAAGTAATTGTAAGCATGTATTAAGTTATCCTTGTTCTATTTTCAGTGAATTCATTAGTTGCTTCGATATCTGCAAACATAAACAGCATCCCTGTGCTTAGCGACACAAACTTTAAGGAATGGAAAGAGAACATTATGATAGTTCTCGGTTGCATGGATCTAGACCTTGCACTTCGGATTGAGCAACCTGCTTCTCTTGAGGATACATCTTCTTCTGATGAAAAGAAGAAGATGGAGAAGTGGGAACGCTCAAATCGCATGAGTCTAATGATCATGAAACGTGCAATTCCAGAATCATTCAGGGGCACTATGAATGATGAAAGTAATGCCAAAGTTTTCCTTGAAAACCTTGAAAAGCGTTTTGCACAAAACGAAAAGGCGGAAACAAGTACGCTTTTGAGTAAACTTGTTTCCATGAGGTATAAAGGCAAGGGAAACATAAGGGAGTACATTTTGGAAATATCTCATCTTGCTTCGAAACTTAAGTCACTCAAGCTGTAATTACCTGAGGAACTGCTTGTGTACTTTGTTTTGATATCTCTTCATGCACACTTTAATCAGTTTAAGGTCAGTTACAACTGCCTGAAGGAGAAATGGACTCTTAATGAGCTCATTTCACATTGTGTGCGAGAGGAGGAAAGGATAAAGCAAGATAAGACAAAAAGTGCTCATTTGGCATCCTCTTCTAAAGATAATAAGAAGAGGAAAGGTAAGGAAGTTGCGGTTGCAAGGCCCCAAAAGAAGCAAAATAAGGAACCTAAGGTTGAAACTACAGAATCAGGTTGCTTCTTCTGTAAGGGGACTAATCACATGAAGAAAGATTGTACCAAGTACCACGCTTGGCATGCGAAAAAAGCTACATCTCTTTCTCTTGTTTGTTCTGAAGTTAATTTAATTTCGGTACCTAAGGATACTTGGTGGGTGGATTCGGCTGCTACTACTCACATAAGTATATCTATGTAGGGTTGCCTGAACTGCCGAAAACCAAATGATGGTGAAAGATACATCTATGTGGGTGACGGCAAAAAGGTGCAAGTTGAGGCTATTGACAAATTTAGGCTGTTGTTTAAGACTGGTTTTTATTTAGATTTGAATGAGACTTTTGTTGTACTGTCTTTTAGACGGAATTTAATTTCTGTTCCCAAATTGGACATATCCGGTTATTCATGTTCATTTGGTGACAATAAAGTTAGTCTCTTTCAAAATTCAAATCTTATCGGTACTGGTCTTTTATCAACATATTATAGCCTATATTTGGTTGATATAATAACCTCACATAATGAAACTTTGCATACAAGTTCAAGTGGTACCAAAAGAAAATTAACTAATGAGAATTCGTTATCGCTCTGGCACAAACGTTTGGGTCACATATCCATTCAAAGAATTCAGAAACTCGTGTCAGATGAAATTCTTGATTCTCTTGATTCCTCAAATTCAGATATTTGTGTTGAGTGTATCAAGGGAAAACAAACAAACAAGACGAGATTAGGTGCTAAGAGAGCTTCAGATGTCTTAGAATTGATACATACGGATATTTGTGGGCCATTCCCTACTCCTTGTAGGAATGGTCAACAATAGTTTATCACATTCATAGACGATTACTCTCGTTAAGGGTACCTATATCTTATTCATGAAAAGTCCCAATCCATAGACGTGTTCAAATCATATAAGGCTGAAGTTGAAAATCAACTAAGCAAAAGGATTAAATCCGTTAGATCTGACCGTGGTGGTGAATACTATGGTAGATATGATGGTTCAGGTGAACAACGTCCAGGGCCATTTGCTAAATTCCTAGATGAGTGTGGGATCGTCCCTCAGTATACTATGCCAGGCAGTCCTACTATGAATGGTGTAGCTGAGAGACGAAATCGGACCCTTAAGGATATGGTAAGAAGTATGATTTGTCGTACTACTTTGCCAGACTCACTCTGGGGAGAAGCATTAAAAACCGCATCTTATTTTCTTAATATAGTTCCAACTAAAGCTACAATCAAAACCCCATATGAACTTTGGACTGGGAATAAACCCAGTATTAAGCACTTACACATTTGGGGTTGTCCAGCTGAGGCAAGGCCTTATAGGCCGAAAGAAAAGAAACTGGATGCTAAAACGGTTAGTAGCTATTTTGTTGGATACTCTGAAAGATCCAGGGGGTTTAAGTTTTATGATCCCACTTCTAGAACTATTTTTGAGACGGGTAATGCTAGGTTTTTTGAGGATATTGAGTTTGGGGGGTGGGGAGATAAAGTTATTAGAGATTTTGTCTTTGAGGAAGAACATGTGTCTTTCCCTCAAGTTGTTGATCTTGGTCAGGGTGTTCTCATTCCTGACACGGATCACACAACTCCAGTTCAAGACAATCTCGAAAATCTCCCCAATCAAGTTCCTGATATTACTAATGAAAATCAAACTCAAGAAACTGAAGTGCCATTAAGGAGATCCACTAGAGAGAGGAGAAATGCAATTCCGGATGATTATGTTGTATTTCTCCAAGAACAAGAAAGTGATATTGGACTTGAGGAAGATGATCCAATCAACTTCCGTCAAGTCATTAAGGGTTCTAACTCTCAAAAGTGGATTGATGCCATGAATGATGAGATGAAGTCTATGAGCGATAACGGCGTTTGAGAGCTTGTTACATTGCCCAAAGGTATTAAACCGATTGGTTGTAAATGGATATTTAAAACCAAGAGGGATTCAGGGGGCAATGTCATTAAGTATAAAGCTCGTCTTGTCGCAAAAGGCTACACTCAAAAGGAAGGCATTGATTATAAAGAGACTTTCTCTCCAGTTTCATCGAAAGACTCTTTCAGGACTATAATGGCACTAGTAGCACATTTTGATCTTGAACTTCATTAGATGGATGTTAAGACAGCATTTCTCAATGGTGACATTGAGGAAACAATTTATATGGTGCAACCTGAAAACTTTGTTTCGGAAGAATCAAAGAAAAGGGTTTGCAAATTAAAGAAATCCATCTATGGGCTCAAGCAGGCTTCCCCTCAATGGTAGTATAAGTTTCATGCAGTCATTACATCTTTTGGTTTTGAACCGAATATTGCTGATGACTGTATATACCATAAGTTCAGTGGGAGTAAGTATATTTTTCTGGTTTTATATGTCGATGACATACTGTTTGCCTGTAATGATATAGCATTATTGCATGAAACTAAGAAATTTCTTTCAAAGAAATTTGAAATGAAAGATCTTGGTGATGCCTCTTTTGTATTAGGAATTCAGATACAACGAGATCGCTCCAAAGGTGTTCTCGGTCTGTCACAAAAGGGCTATATTGATAAGGTTCTTAAAAGATTTGGCATGCAGGATTGTAAACCAGGCAACACCCCTGTTGCTAAGGGAGACAAGTTTAGTCTCAAACAGTGCCCAAATAATAATTTTGAAACTTCGGAAATGGAGAAGACACCTTATGCTTTGGCTGTAGGTAGTCTGATGTATGCTCAGGTATGTACACGACCTGATATAGCATACATTGTTGGGATGCTAGGCAGATATCTAAGCAATCCGGGAATGGACCATTGGAAGGTAGCCAAAAGGGTCATGAGGTACTTACAGAGAACAAAGGATTACATGCTTACATATCGGAGATCGGACCAGCTTGAGATCATCGGGTATACCGACTCTGATTTTGCTGGATGTCAGGATAGTCTGAAGTCTACATCAGGCTATATTTACATACTTGCTGGCGGTGCTATCTCTTGAAGAAGCATCAAGCAAACTCTTACGGCCACTTCCACTATGGAAGCGAAATTCATGGCATGTTATGAAGCATCCAATGAGGCATTATGGCTGCAGAATTTTGTTAGTGGACTGCGCATAGTTGACAACATTAAAAAGCCACTTAGGCTATTATGCGACAACAGATCAGCAGTCCTTTATGCTAACAACAACAGTAGTTTGACGAAAGCAAAACATATGGACGTCAAATTTCGGGTTGTTAAAGAAAGAGTACAGAATGGACAATTGTGCATAGAGCACATAAGTACAAACTCCATGATTGCGGATCCGCTCACTAAGGGATTGACACCAAAAGTATTTCATGAGCATATTGCTTGCATGGGTGTCAAATCAGTTAAGGATTATGAATTTTAGTGGGAGTTTGTATTATACAATTATGTATTGTCCATTACATTCAGTAATACAGTTTTAAGGTTATATCTGCAGATATTCAGTTTTAAAGTTTTATGTACTCTTAAGGCTTATGATTGATCTCAATAAAGAGAACCAGTTGGAAATAGACATTCTATTTCAGACCACACTTTATGATATTTCCATGCTACACACCTATAATTGATCCATGTCGTTGGTTATATTGATATACGTGATCTATGTTGGTTCTAGTTGCGCAAGAGTAACTAAGAGCTCTTAGATCCTATGTTGGTATGATTGATGGACCGGATTGTTCATGACAATTTTATTATGATAGCAATTCTGAGCTCATAAGGTTATAATGTAACATATAATGCTAAGGTTTGTACATATGTATGAGTATCTCGTCCAAGTGGGAGATTGTTAGATATATGGACTTATATCTACATACATATGAACAATATACGGATTAATTATATGTTATGTGCTATCTTTTGGTTTGGCCTAAATTGGTGGCCTTATGGACATTGTTAAGGGGGCCAAAATATTGTCATATAAAGTGTAGGACTAATGTGTAGATACCCAAAAGGGTAACCTTAGTTAATGATGGGCTAACTAAGGTTACATACATGTAACCATGGTTACATGCTTATGACTTTTGAGTTTCGTAACTCATATGTTATAAGAGGGGGGTTATGGTTCCCATAAGAACGCAAGACATTCTCTTCTTCCTCCCATTGAAACTAGAGAGCATTTTGGTCTTGCATATCAAGTGGAAAACCAATCCTCAATTTTTGGTCTTGGATATATTCTTGTGAAAGCAAAAACTTCAAGACAATCTTAAAGGAAGGATCAAGGAGCTTCTCAAAGGCACACGTTGGACAATCTTCAAGAAGGACTAAAGATTTCCACTTATGGATTCAGGTACGCTTCCGCTTATGTTGTTATTCCAAGTAATTCGATATGAAGGCTAAAATATTTTATTTGGATTCATTCCAACACCATACCGATAAATAGGATATATTTTTGTTTTATAAAATAAACCAAAAAAATATCAAATCGTACCCAATACATTTTACATGTAAAAAATATATTTATAGAGTAAGTTTGAAACTAACGAAGGATTAAATTTTTTATTGAGCCTTAACATTATGAAAATTGTACAAGCTAATGAATAATCAAACTCAAAATACTAATTCCTAAAACCTATTGTGCGACTTATACTCAAACTAAGTTATTTCACATATTTTTGATAGCAAGACACAAAATATTATAGCGATTATGAGTAGCAAATTGCAATGTATTGAATGTGTTTCCTTTCATATAATTTAGATTTATCTTTTTAAATATTTAATATAGACTTTATTCTTGAGCCACAACTTGGTTAATATCTTTTCACTCCTTTGATTTATATTTTCCTTGCTTTTACTTGGTTTCTTTTATGTTGCTGTCGAATAGTTGATGGATACTCTAGGTATCTTTCGTGTTTT
This sequence comes from Nicotiana benthamiana, assembly GCA_034376525.1. Taxonomy (NCBI): domain Eukaryota; kingdom Viridiplantae; phylum Streptophyta; class Magnoliopsida; order Solanales; family Solanaceae; genus Nicotiana; species Nicotiana benthamiana. The sequence continues at coordinate 30,217,516 of CM067326.1, forward strand.
TTTTTAATTCATCACCCTTTAAACAGTAAAAATATCTAAAGAGTTTTGCTAAGTCCTATAATAGAACGTCTGTTATTGCATTTTACTTCTACTGATAAATCTTACATGACATTTAAAAAATACACAAAATTAACAAAATCGTACCTATACCGAAGTGAAACCGGCATGATTGGATCAATTTTGAAAAGTCTAATTATGATTATACATAATAATATAACTAAATATTTGTATGATATAAATTTTATAAAATAATTGGCCGAACTGAACTATTTACACACCCACTCATAGCCATGTGTGTTGTACAAATATTTGAAAATATGGGGCCCATTAGATAGCCACGTGGCTAAAAATTAATCATAGTTTTATATATTAGCATTGTTGTAATTTCTATATACGTTATTTGGTCATATTACTACATTGATATTCTTATTTAATTTTATGGCTATTTGTGTTATTATATAACTTTATTTTTTAAATACATAACATAAAAAGTTAAATTAATTATTGTTAGCATTTGGACAAATATTTGACAAAGTTGACAAATAAATTACTGGAAGTAAAAAAAATTGCAGCTGAAAATTAAAGTTGTGTTTGAACATAAAATTGAGTAATTATTATTTCAATTGAAATAATCCTCAAAAAATGTTTAACATCAACGGTTTCGCCACCATCTCCATCGCACCACACTGAACTATGCAACAATATCTTAACTTGCAGCATCATCATGGAAAATTGCTTGTTCAAATTTTTATCTGATTCCCTAATATATTAATGTTTCTATACTATTTTGTCTCGAAAAAGTATTACTCGTAAAAGATGGCAATCTGGAATATGCTTTTGGAATTTTTAAGAATGAAATATAAAGCTAGCTAATGAGAAAAGTAAATCCAACAATGCTCCCCCCCCCCCCCCCCCCCCCAAAATCCAACCAACCCAACAACAAACAAGAAAATACTTATACTAATTAAGGAAATGCATCATTTGTGCCATCTTTTGGTATTTTTCATCAAGGAAACTAGCATTCACTATCCAATACTGTAGCCCTCTCTGCTCTATATTTATTAAATAAATCCAATGCAACTTTGATTCAATAGGGACTAATTCAAAAATACTAGCAGATTTAATTAAGTGCACTAATTATTTTTTCAAATAAGTTCAACAATGAACTATGATGAAGAAATTGTATTACACTCTATTTAGTATCTCAATCATGCAAAATGAGACAGAAAATATTAACATGATTACCTAATTATATTCTCAATGCAAATATTTGATTATCTGATTTAAAATGGAACTCCAGTATATTATGCTGGAGTATTTTTTCGATTTTGAACTGTGTATTCGTGCAGATTTATTTTTATATAACAGTGGCTAACATTCGATTACTTTTGAAACTGTGGCTATTTTTGAATGATCACTTGTAAATCTGACAATTTTTAAATCTCCCAAATGGAAAAAAGTGTGGGTCAACTTTGCAAACTAGGCTTGGGCTGTGAGATAAGCGTGAGTCATTTGACCCAAAACAATTTTCGGCCCAACCCAAACAAGATATAAGCAAATTAAAAGAAGAGAACAATCTTATAGGAGCCAATTTAATTGATTTAGGTCGAGTTTGCTCATATTGCAATCCAAATTCAGATTCTGCTTCTTGCTTCTGTTAGAGTTAAAAAAAAATAGGAGAATTTGATACTTAATATTTTATTGTCATTCAATGCGGATTAGGAGACACAGTTCCACTTCTTTTTGAAATAGATTAAAAGGAAAAATAAAATATGTAAATTAAAACGAATGAAGTATTAACGACGGATCACCAACACGGCGAGAGATTATACAATAGAAAGCGCCATTCAAAAACATACAATCAGTAATGTCATTAGCAAAACTAAATGGGAATGGCTGAATAAATTTCCAAGAATCAGTTTTTAAAGACTAGCACTGTACTTGGGTGTCTCTCAAATTGTTAAGTATAAGGTGTGTTAGCTTCAAATCATTTGTTGAGTCTGTTGGGAATAAAACCCCCACAGAAATAATATTCACAGTAATAAAAGCTGAATAATAATATAACACCGAGATACGGTAATTAAAAAGAGTAACAACGACACCAAGATCTTTACCTGGAAAACCCTTTTGAATAAGGGAAAAAACCACGGCCCCGAGAGAAGCAACTGATTTCACTATAGTAAGGAATTTTACACTTTGTAGTTCCGAGTAAAATACTCCAAAGACCACTAAAACACTCAAAAGAAATAACCCTCTTTTGATATTCCCACCTTACTACAATATCGCTCACTCTCTCTTTTTCTCACACACTATTTTCTTATACCTTGCCTGTGAAACATCACTCTTTCTTTCATTCTTTTGTTGGTTTATAGAAATGAGAGTTGAAGTTCTCCTTTTATAGCCAAAGATTCACTCTCTAAAGCCTACAATATTTGACAATTTACATACACTTTTCACAATTCAACAAAGTTGGCTATCAACCCAAAGAAATTCAACAAGGTTGGCTACCAAACCAAACTAATTCAACAAAGTTGGCTACCTAACCAAACCAAGTCAATAAGGTTGGCTACCAAACCAAAGAAACTTTTATTAGGCACATGCCTAATACTTCTTCAATGAGATGGACATCATCAATATCCCCCTCCAGCCACATTCATCTAGAGGAGGTAGCACTATCTTTTAGTTTGAGTGCACGCCGACAAGTTCTTTGCATAGCTCGAATTTGTTCCTTGGTACAACCTTCGTCAGCATATTTGCGGGATTTCACTTTTCGAAATCTCCAAGACTTTTAGAGATTCATCATCTACCATTTCTCGAATCCAATGATATCTCACGTCAATGTGTTTGGTCCTTGCATGGTACATAGAGTTCTTGCTAAGGTTTATTGCACTTTGACTATCATAATATATGATATACTCCTTTTGATGCAATCCAAGCTCTTGAAGGAACCGTTTGAGCCATACCAACTCTTTGCAAGCTTCAGTAGTGGCAATATATTCCGCTTCAGTTGTAGAGAGTGCGACACACTTCTGTAATCTCGACTGCCATGATATAGCTCCCCCTAAAAATGTAAACAAATATCCAGTAGTGGATTTTCTGTTGTCAATGTCACCTGCCATATCAACATCTGTATAGCCCTTCAAGATTGGATCAGATCCTCCAAAGCACAAACAATCTCCCGTGGTGCCTCTCATGTACCTGAGGATTCACTTGACTGCTTCCCAATGTTCCTTTCCAGGATTTTCAAGAAACCTGCTGACAACACCAATTGCGTGAGCAATATCAGGTCTAGTACATGCCATTGCATACATCAAGCTTCCGGCTGCTGAAGAATAAGGAACTCTAGCCATGTTCCCTTTCTCCTCCTCTGTTGTAGGACACATCTTTTTGCTCAATTTTAGATGACTAGCAAGAGGTGTGTTGACTGGCTTAGTATTCTTCATGTTGAAGCGTTCTAGTACACGTTCAATGTACTTCTCCTGAGATAGCCACAACTTTCTACTTGTTCTCTCTCGAACTATCTTCATCCCTAGAATTTGTTGTGCTGGGCCCAAGTCCTTCATATCAAATGACTTGGACAGATCTCCCATCAACTTTGCTATCAACCCCTTGTCTTTTCCTACAGTTAACATGTCATCCACATACAACAACAATATAATAAAATTATTTTCAGAAAACCTTTTGAAGTATACACATGGATCACTATAGATCTTTATGTATGTTTGACTTTTCATGAATGAGTCAAACTTCATGTACCGCAGCCTTGGTGCCTGCTTTAATCCATAAACACTCTTATTCTATTTGCACACCATGTGTTTCTTTCCTTCTACTTCAAATCCTTCTGGTTGCTCCATATAAATCTCTTCTTTCAAATCTCCATGAAGAAATGCAGTTTTCACATCCAACGGCTCCACTTCAAGATCTAGGCTAGCTGCTAAGCTCAAAATTGTTCGAATAGAAGTCATTTTGACAACAGGTGAGAAAATTTCGTCAAAATCAATACCTTTCTTCTGTTCGAAGCCTTTAACCACCAATCGAGCTTTGTATCTGACCAGCTTTCCATTTCCATCTTTCTTGAGTTTAAAGACCCATTTGAACTTGAGTAGTCTTTTACCCTTTGGAAGTTCAACCAGCTTGTACGTGTCATTTTTCTGTAGAGATTTCATCTCTTCTTGCATAACTTTCGTCCACTGGTTCTTTTCTGGATGGGACAACACCTCCTTAAGACATTCTGGCTTCCCCTTATCACTGATGATGACATACTCTGTGGAAGGGTACCTGCATGACTCTACCCTTGGCCTCTCCGATCTCCTCAGAGGTTGAGGTTGTTCTTCTTCCTAAGTGGGGTGCTCCACTTCCTAGACACCTTCATCAAGTTCCTCTCCCTGCTCAATAACCTCACCAGGTTGCTCCCCTTGCTCGGCAACCTCGTCGGTCATACTTTCTGCACTTGTGGGATTGTTAGAAGTAGAAGGAATAGTAACAAGGTTAGAAATTATACCATTCTTCGCCGTTTCTAACATATCGGCAGCAATTCCAACTTCACTTTCTCGGAAGACTACATATCTACTTCTGATGACCTTCTTCTTTACAGGATCCCACAATCTGTCCTCGAACTCTTCATCTCCATATCCGATAAATATGCAGGGAACAAATTTATCATCCAGCTTTTTTCTCTGCTCTTTTGGTACATGTGTAAAAGCTCTGCAACCGAACACCTTCAGATGCGAGTAGGACACCTCCTTATTGGTCCAAACTCCCTCTGGGATGTCAAACGCCAATGGAACTGATGGACTCCTATTGATCAGGTAACATATTGTTTGAACTGCTTCACACCAGAATGACTTAGGTAGTTTAGCCATTCTGAGCATGCTTCTCACCTTCTCCACAATAATGCGTTCATCCTCTCTGCTACACCATTGTGCTGTGGGGTTCTAGGAACTGTCTTTTCATGTCTGATCCCATGACTTGAACAGTACTCTTCAAATTCCCTTGAAGTGTACTCACCTCCATTGTCACTTCGTAGACGCTTTAGCTTTTGACCTGTCTCCCTTTCTACTAGAGCATGAAACTTCTGGAAAACTTGAAACACCTGATCTTTGGTTTTCAAAATATAAACCTACAATTTTCGTGAAGAGTCATCAATAAAAGTAACAAAATATTTGTTACCGCCGATTGATTCAATTTCCATTGGGCCACAAACATCAGAATATACTAAATCAAGTATATTCAATTTTCTTTTAGACGATGTCTGAAATGAGACTCTATGCTGCTTACCAAATAAACAGTAGTCACAGGGTTTTATTGTTGTACCTTTGGCATAAGAAATAAGTGATTTCTTGGAAAGAATCTGCAATCCCTTCTCGCTCATATGACCCATTCTTTTATGCCATAAATTTGCAAAAATCTCATCTTGTTCCGCATTCAATTCACCATGGCATATTTCTGCATTTGTCTTGTACAACGTGCCACGAGCAACTCCCTTTGCAATCACCAATTATCCTTTGGTGAGTCTCCATTTTTGATTTGCAAAATAGTTCTCGTATCCATCTCGGTCCAAGGCAATCCCCGAGATCAAGTTCATCCGCAAATCAGGTACATGCCGCACATCCTTTAGAACCAATGTGCATCCGACATTTGTCTTGATAAAAATGTCACCAATCCCCGCGATCTTTGAGTAGCTTGTGTTACCCATTCTCACTGTGCCAAACTCACCTGCTACATATCTCCAAAAAAGATTTCTTATCGGTGTGGCATGGTAAGATGCTGCTGTGTCAACTACCCATTCCGACTCTGGACCTGACATGTGCATGCATTCCTCTTCCTCATTTATAAAGAGGACAACATTATCATTGTTTTGCACCATGGCGGCTGTCACGGGGCTAATTTTCGCAAAATTAACACCGCGCGGCAGTAGCTCGCAGCTACTTCAGCCTTGCCTTTTTTCCGCACAACACAGCCTTACTTAAAACTTTCAAGATTGAACCAAACGTAAGAACACACACAATTTACGGGTAAAAACCCAACCTTTATTAATCTCGCAGAATAATACAAGGACTCTCGTTTTTACTTGGCTCACAAAAGTGTTTGCTCTCAGCACACTCACTTTTCTGCCTAGCTTTACTGTTTTGGGGCTATGCTTCACTATTTTGTGCCTGCCTTAGCCTTACACGAAATGCATATATATAAAGGGAGCTGCCAATGGCAGTTACAAAGGGACAGCTACAAAGGGGGATCATGTCTTCAGCCCACTCGCCCATGATCTTTGATCATGTCTTCAGCCACTTGCCCATGATCTCGGCCATGCCTTCAGCCACTTGCCCACGTTCTTGGTCATGCCTTCAGCCACTTGCCCACGTTCTTGGCCATGCTTTCAGCCACTCGCCCATGACCTCGGCCATGCCTTGCCACTCGCCCATGATCTCGATCATGCCTTGCCACTCGCCCATGATCTCGATCATGCCTTGCCACTCGCCCATGATCTCGAACATGTCCATGATTCTCGGATGTGGCTGCTTTGCACACAGCTTCCATGTGTCGCGCCCCAGCTTCGTCATGTGCCGCGCACACAGCTTCGTCACATGCCGCGCATGCTTGCATCCGGCCTGTCCGCATCTTGCCCCTTTGCCAACCTTTGTCTCGGACCTTGCCTTGCCCATAATTCCATAGCCACGCCTTGCTACGAATTAAGTCATCCCACTAGTCCGCACATGCCTTTGCCCCGCTTTAGCCTTGGACCTTGCCTCGCCCTTAACTTCATAGCCACGCCCTGCCATGAGTTAAGCCGTCACACTGATCCGCGCATACTTTGCCCGACTTTGCCTTAGACCTTGCCTCGCCCTTAGCTTTATAGCCACGCCCTGCCATAAGCTAAGTCGTCCCACTGATCCGCGCGCATGCCTTTGTCAAGTGCCATGCGTCTATTGCCTTAGCCGATGCCCACAAAACTCAAGGCTGCCTTGCCGACACTCCAGCCGCCTTGTCTTTGCTGTCTTGCCTAAGCCCATCACCACTTAGACACTCGCCCAGCGCCATACATTGCTTCAAGAAGACATGTCAAGGGGCAATGTACAAGCCCTTGACACGCATTCTGCCCGACATGCCTCATGTCTCATTTTGGGGGTCTAACAAACCACCCCCACTTGTTAAGCTCGACGTCCTCGTCGAGACTGAACTCAAGTGATCCACCATTTGATCTTTGGCAACAGAGGTTCCACACAGCATCACCTTGTCGCCCTCAACACAGTACTGTCGCACAGCACTTTCCTTTGCAAGATTCACTGCCTTCACATACAATGAATCTTTCACATCAGCTGACTTGAAAATCAACCCAAATCTCACATCGGAATAAACAGCAACGCAGATCTCATCTTGTCCCGCTTCATTCCCTTCAACAAGCAACTCAAACTCCGCAATGAATTTCTGATAAAAATTTGCCGACCAGAGAAAAGATCGCATAAGCACTTTGGCCGACTTCACCCGCACCCGATACTGTCTCACCAGGTGTTCAAGAAATATGATCTCCTGTCCGGCAGCTTCACACTTCTCCATCACGTACTGCTTGCATTCATTTCCCCAAGACAGCACTTCCAAGTGTGACCCATGTTTATCCAAGTTCGGAGTAACAATATCATCCAACCAGACTTTAGGCTTCGCTTCCACCATAGCCGCAAGGAAAATCTCATCTTCCTGCTTCACGCCCATGTTAATCACCGTGGCGGAGTTTATAGAAACCTTCTGTTGATTGTTTTCCCTTCTATTAGGATAAACAGCCTTTATAAAATCAGGAGCCGCACCATTCATAATCATTACTCCGTCCAAATGAGGCATTGGAACGAAGCAATGTTTCTTCATAAAGTCGATTCCGAGGATCACCTCAAAATCTTCTATTGGCATCACCAACAAACTCACTTTTCCTTTCCAGTTCCCAACTGATAAAGGAACGTCATAAGCCACACCCACAGTAGCTTGTGACTTGCAATTTAACACCTTCACATAGGAGGAACTTTTTGACACTTTCAGTCCATACCTTCGCACTAAACTGGCACACACAAGAGTGTGAGTGGCCCCAGTATCTATCATGGCCATCACGCTTTTGCCCCCAATCTTCATTTCAATGTGCATTAACGTGGACTGAGAGTTCATTTCGTTGTTAGCAACATTCATCAACGAAACGTCGTTTAACACTTGCATAGGATTTACATAGGCGATAACTTCTTCGCCTTCTTCATCCCGTTCCTTTTCGGTAGCCAGCAACGCATTTACCCGCTTCCGATTCTGACAGTCTTTGGCAAGATGGGCTCCTCCGCACGTCCAGCACTCCACAGCTTTCCTGTTTGTGCCGCCTCTGTTTGGAACAACCCCGTCAATAGCTTTGCCCTTTTCGATGACTTCTTCTCGGACTTCTTTCCTCCATTCCCCCTTCTTATCTGCCCATTTCTTTGGTTTCGAAGAAGAAGGAACTTCAGAAAGAGAACGGGTGCTGCGATAGTCCACCAAAGAATCCGCTGCAGCCATCGCACTTGGGAGGTCCTTCACAGCCTGCCTCCTAAGCTCATTTTGCGCCCATGCTTGCATTCCCGAAATAAAATTATGCAATTTATCATCCTCCGACATGTTTTGAACGTCCAACATTAAGGAAGAGAATTCCTTGATATAATCCCGCATAGATCCCATTTGTCTCAAGCGTTTCAGATGGTCTCTAGCAAGCCAAGATGCATTGCTAGGCAAGAATTGGTCCTTCATTTCTTTCCTAAGCTTCTCCCATGTATCAACTTTTGGTCTGCCCGCAGTTTCATCATCCAACATACGAGTTCTCCACCACAATTTAGCATCTCCCGTGAGGTACATGCTTGTAATTGTGACCTTCTCCGCATCTGGAACTTTGGCAGCAACAAAATATTGTTCCATGTCCCACAGAAAATTCTCCAATTCTTTTGCACTCCGCGCTCCACCAAACGCCGTTGGATCAGGAATCTTCACTTTCAAACGTTCTTCACTGCTTTGGCTTGGAGCAGCCAACGCCAGTTTAAGAACAGCGATTTCAGCCTTCAAGTTGTCGACCTCCTTCCTCAGGTCTTCAACCACGCTATCCGTCGATTCACAGCTTTGTTGGATCCCATCACGAAACTGATCTGCCCCATCTTTCAGGCGATAGATCTCTGTGATGAGATCTGCCATTTCCAATGGATCATCGGTCACGCCGATTAGCGCCTCCAACCGTGTAACTCTGTCACGCAAGTCCGATGTAGACCCGCCCGCCATGTGCAAGAGTTACAACCTGCTCCGCTCTGATACCAGTTGTCACGGGGCTAATTTTCGCAAAATTAACACCGCGCGGCAGTAGCTCGCAGCTACTTCAGCCTTGCCTTTTTTCCGCACAACACAGCCTTACTTAAAACTTTCAAGATTGAACCAAACGTAAGAACACACACAATTTACGGGTAAAAACCCAACCTTTATTAATCTCGCAGAATAATACAAGGACTCTCGTTTTTACTTGGCTCACAAAAGTGTTTGCTCTCAGCACACTCACTTTTCTGCCTAGCTTTACTGTTTTGGGGCTATGCTTCACTATTTTGTGCCTGCCTTAGCCTTACACGAAATGCATATATATAAAGGGAGCTGCCAATGGCAGTTACAAAGGGACAGCTACAAAGGGGGATCATGTCTTCAGCCCACTCGCCCATGATCTTTGATCATGTCTTCAGCCACTTGCCCATGATCTCGGCCATGCCTTCAGCCACTTGCCCACGTTCTTGGTCATGCCTTCAGCCACTTGCCCACGTTCTTGGCCATGCTTTCAGCCACTCGCCCATGACCTCGGCCATGCCTTGCCACTCGCCCATGATCTCGATCATGCCTTGCCACTCGCCCATGATCTCGATCATGCCTTGCCACTCGCCCATGATCTCGAACATGTCCATGATTCTCGGATGTGGCTGCTTTGCACACAGCTTCCATGTGCCGCGCCCCAGCTTCGTCATGTGCCGCGCACACAGCTTCGTCACATGCCGCGCATGCTTGCATCCGGCCTGTCCGCATCTTGCCCCTTTGCCAACCTTTGTCTCGGACCTTGCCTTGCCCATAATTCCATAGCCACGCCTTGCTACGAATTAAGTCATCCCACTAGTCCGCACATGCCTTTGCCCCGCTTTAGCCTTGGACCTTGCCTCGCCCTTAACTTCATAGCCACGCCCTGCCATGAGTTAAGCCGTCCCACTGATCCGCGCATACTTTGCCCGACTTTGCCTTAGACCTTGCCTCGCCCTTAGCTTTATAGCCACGCCCTGCCATAAGCTAAGTCGTCCCACTGATCCGCGCGCATGCCTTTGTCAAGTGCCATGCGTCTATTGCCTTAGCCGATGCCCACAAAACTCAAGGCTGCCTTGCCGACACTCCAGCCGCCTTGTCTTTGCTGTCTTGCCTAAGCCCATCACCACTTAGACACTCGCCCAGCGCCATACATTGCTTCAAGAAGACATGTCAAGGGGCAATGTACAAGCCCTTGACACGCATTCTGCCCGACATGCCTCATGTCTCATTTTGGAGGTCTAACAGCGGCTATGTTGTCGTCATTCTTCTGGCCACTAGTTTCACCTTTGCCCTTCCTTGGATTTGGGAAATCTCTTTTGAAGTGACCTGGTTGATCACAGTTGTAGTAATTTCTGGCTTTTGATTTGGATCGATTCTTTGACTTTCCACGAGCTACGGATCTACCATAGTTGCTTGAACTCATTTGATAATTCCTGCATCTACCTTCTGTGATTAGAGCTTGTCCTTGATTTTCAGGCTTCTTTCTCATCTTCTCATTGAGTAAAAAAACCGATGTGATATCTTTCAACTCAATAGTAGTCTTACCGTGCAGGATGGTTGTTGCCAAATTATCGTACGAAGATGGCAACGAGTTCAATAGCAAGATGGCTTTTTCTTCCTCCTCGATTTTCACTCTGAGGTTGGCAAGCTATGTGATTAGTCCGTTAAACACATTTAAATGTGACAAAAAATTCATACCTTCACCCATGCGTAGGACGTATAACTGCTTCTTCAGGTACAATTTATTTGTCAACGTTTTGGACGTGTATAGCCTTTCTAACCTTGTCCAAATTCCACGTGCAGTGTCTTCATCAATGATGTTATTTACCACATCATCCGATAAGTGCAACCTGATTGCACTAGCAGCTCTTTCATCCTAGTCAGCCAAATCGTCAGCTTTCATGGTATTAGGCTTTTTGGAATAAGTATTTAGTACCTTGTGTAATCCTTGTTGGATGAGTATATCCCTCATCCTTCTTTGCCATGTTGAGAAACCGTTATCTCCGTTGAATTTTGCTACCTCTTACTTTACTCCGGACATTTTTATTTTCACCGAGTATAGTACAACCGATAGTGAATAGTATTTCAGTGAACGAGCAGAACATGTGCTCTGATACCAGTTATTGGGAATAAACCCCCCACATAAATAATATTCATAGTAATAAAAGCGTAATAATAATGTAGCACCGAGATACAGTAATTAAAAAGAGTAAGAACGACACCAAGATTTTTACGTGGAAAACCCTTTTGAATAAGGGAAAAAACCATGGCCCCGAGAGAAGCAATTGATATCACTATAGTAAGGAATTTTACACTTTGTAGTTCCGAGTAAAATACTCCAAAGACCACTAAAACACTCAAAATAAATAACCCTCTTTTGATATTCCCACCTTACTACAATATCGCTCACTCTCTCTTTTTCTCACAGACTATTTTCTTATACCTTGCCTGTGAAACCTCACTCTTTCTTTCTCTCTTTTGTTGGTGTATAGAAATGAGAGTTGAAGCTCTCATTTTATAGCCAAAGCTTCACTCTCTAAAGCCTACAATATTTGACAATTTACATACACTTTTCACAATTTAACAAAGTTGGCTACCAACCCAAAGAAATTCAACAAGGTTGGCTATCAAACCAAACTAATTCAACAAAGTTGGCTACCTAACCAAACCAAGTCAACAAGGTTGGCTACCAAACCAAGGAAACTTTTATTAGGCACATGCCTAATACTTCTTCAATGAGATAGACATCATCAGAGTCATAACCAAAACCATATGAGTTTGTTATCTATCGGCTATGAAGAAAGAGGAATTAGGAAAGTGAATGAAGAAGGAAGTATTAGGTTAGAAATAAAAACACGTGAGTTGCACATGGGTTATATCAGACGATTAGAATAAAATGGACCAAATAAAGGGTGGAGATTAAAAAGTCCAAAGTTGGTTAAGCTAGCTTATAACCAATTTTGGGTCTAACAGATTGACAGTTTTGATCCGTACTTTTCTAACCCTTCTCAATTTTCTCTCTTTCCCTCTCAAACTCATTTCTTCTACTCTCCTTATTCCTTACCCCCAATTCTAATCAATCTTCTATCCACAGGTATAAATGGCGGGTTACAATGGAGCTTAGAATCATTTTTCTCATTATAATTATTCAGTTGAGAAGCTGTTGTAGTACTTGATTCGAATTAATAAAATTTTTCATTTCCGCCTCAATTTCTATTTTGTTTACAAGTACATTACAATCATTAACATCTTTAACATAATTTCAACTCAAAAATCAATGAGTTTAATGAAAAATTTGGGGTTTTTTGGGTAGAACCTAGGTTTTTTAAAAAAATAGAGATTTAGACCTTGATTTGAGGTCCGATTTCAAAATAAATTATATATTTGAGTTCGTGGGCGAATGGGTAGTCGGATTTTTATTCGAACCTCAGGTTTTGACCATGTGGGCCCGTGGCTGATTTTTTACTCTTTGGGAAAAGCTTTAGAAAACTTAATTCCATGCATTAGAAATTATTTATTTAGCATTTATTGATGTAATTAAGTAACTTGTGACTAGATACGAGCGAATTGGTAGTGGAATCACGAGGTAAGGCTATAGTTGAGGCTTGAACTGTGTTCGTGGCATCGAGACAAGTGTTTGATCTAACCTTAGCTTGAGGGAATAAGAGTTTGATCTTGTATGTCATATGTTATGTGTTGAGCACGGCGTATAGGTGTAGTAATGAGTATCTATATATCGGTGTCGAGCATGACCGTGCATTTTAAATTGAAATTATTGTGTTATTGAGAAATACTACGAATTCCTAAATTGTTGACTCTCTGTATTGAGCAAAGTTATAATTATTCTCGTGGAGATTACTCCTGATTGAGCATTTTTGTTAGTTGAGGTAGTAGATGTTGGAACAAATTTGGCTATAGCTAATTTTTCCTTGCCGGGATATAGCTATTTATATTATCGATTCCCTTGTCGGAATAGTGTAGCTCCTTATTGATCCCTTGTCGGGACTCTTGTCATAGTTATAATTGATTATATATGTGGATTGGGTTTCACGGTGCGATAATGATATATTTGGATCGGGTTGTGCGCTGCAACAATAATATATTTGGATCGGGTTGCACGCCGCAATAATGATATATTTGGATCGAGTTGTATGCCGCAAAAATGATATGATTGGATCGGGTTGCACATTGCAACAATGATATATTTGGATCAGGTTGCACACTGCCACAGTGATAAATGATATGGATCAGGTTGCCCGCTGCAATAACGTTTTTATATGTTGGAATCGAGTTACGCGCCGCAACAATTGTTGGCATAAGGTGTTTATGGATTTGATACAAGTTCCTTATTGTTTTGCTGTGAGTTCTAAGTTGTCCTTATGCTTTTATTCTTGATTTACTGTTGATACTGATATACTCCACAACATGTATCCCCTTCCATCTTTACTTGTCTATTTCTGTTTTATTTTTTGTTGTATATTATATAACTGCACATGTTTATTTGGTAGTCTGGTCATGCTTCGTCACTATTTCGCCGAGGTTAGGATAGACACTTACCAGCACATAAGGTCGGATGTGCTGATGCTACACTCTGCACTGTTTTATGCGAATCCTAATGCTGCATATTTGGGACCGTAGTGAGGTTTCAACTCCTTACTTACGAGGCGGCCCGAGGTAGTCCTATAGGCTTCCGCAGGTCTTGACATCTCCTTCCTTCTATTTTCCTACTTCTCTTATGTAGTTCTAGAGATAGTATTTTGTTATTTCTTTCAGACCCTTATTTGTAGTATTCTTAGACAGTCTATAAAGTTGTGACACCAAATCTTGGGTGGCTTTGTTTTGGGATGGTATTAGTAGTATTGTTAACTTGAAGTTTATTTCTTCTGCTGGTTGGATTATGTTGTAATAAACTATTGATGCTAAGCCATTAAATAAAATAAAAACGGTAGACAGTTCAGGTAGTCCAGTTAGTTGGCTTGCCTAGCTTTTACTAGTAGCTGCCATCACAGCTCCCGATGATAAAAAATCCGGGTCGTGATAAATTTGTAGTAGATTTGATAGTGCATCTAATAGTAAACTCAACCTAATTGGGAAATTTTTAAAAAATAGAGCAAATAAGAACAGTAAATGAGTACTTGGGAGAAGTTTGAGGAGCTAAAGGCATGAGTGTTGATTATAAATCCTACTATACCTAAAGAGTTATTTTTAGAATTCTTCATTGAAGGATTAAAGGAAGAAATTACACATACAGTAAAGATGTTGGATCCTTACTCATTTAACAAGGCAATATAAAAGGCTAGACACAAAGAGAACCTACTAACAACTATTAGTAAAAAGGGTAAAACACAATGGAATAAGGGGCCGTCTCTTGGGTACCCTGCCCAAAGGAGTAAAGTGTTGAATAATGGATCCAATTATACGAATAAAAAAATGTTTGAAAGTAGAAAGACCCAAGGACTATAATAAAAATGTAAAGAAAAATACCACCCAGGGCACCAGTATAAACATAGACAGCCGAATGCTATCTCTGCTGCCCAAGAGGAGACTTAGAAGAGGCAATAGAACAGCAGGAGACCATGCTCATTCCAGAAGAAGAAATAGTGGATAAAGCTATCAGTTTGAATGCTCTATCTGGTATTGAGGTTCCCAATACCATTAAGTTAAGGGGAGAGTCCAAGAAGAACTCCTTAACTATATTGTTTGATTCGGAAGTACACATAGCTTCCTAGATATGGAGGCAACCAAAAGAACTAGATGTCTCATTTCATAGATTGTGCCTGAGAGTTACAGTAGCCAATGACAACTACCTCATGAGTTTACACATCTATCACAGGTTTAAGTGGAAAATTCAAGGGAAGGAATTTGAAGATATAGTCAGGATTACTAGACTGGAGGGTAATGATATGATACTAGGGGGGACTGGATGAAGCCCATAATCCAGTCCTTTTGGATTTTGTGGAATACAAGGTGCAAGTAACTCATAAAAGGGAAAACAGTGGAACTTAAAGGGATCTACAATTAGACAGAACTGAAGAATATGTCAGTAAATGGGGTCAAGCAGTTGCTATACAAAGGTCAGGCTATTTGGTCACACCTATTCACCCTATCAGCTGAAGAGAGAACAGAAGCAATGGAGTTACCTATAGAAATTTATGGTATACTGAAGAAGTATCCAGATGTCTTTTTGGAGCCAAATTCAATGCCACCAAAAAGAGCTCATGATCATTTGATTCCCCTGAAAACATATGCAAACCCTATAAGTATCAGGCTTTATAGATACAGTTTCTTTCAAGAAAATGAGATTGAAAAGAAAGTTAATGAAATGCTCCACGGTGGTATAATACAACCTAGCCATTCCCCCTTTTCATCCCCTATTTTGCTAGTTAAGAAAAAGGATGTAAGTTGGAGGTTTTGAATAAACTATAGGGCTTTGAATAACATGACCATAAAAGATAAATTTCCTATTCCTTTAGTTGATGATTTAATGGATACGTTGTGTGGGTTATGCATTTTTTCCAAAAATATATCTGAGGGCTGGATATCATCAAATAAGAATGGGGGAAGATGACATTTATAAATTGCTTTTCGAACTCATTTAAAACACTATGAGTTTAAGGTCATGCCTTTTGGGTTGACCAGTGCCCCTACCACTTTCCAATCACTCATGAACCGCGTGTTCAAGGACTATATCAGGAGGTTTGTGCTGGTGTTTTTTTGACGACATTCTCATATATAGTCCTTCCATAGAAGAGCATGTAACACATTAAAATATGTACCAGGGGTCCTCAGAAAGGAATATCTATTTGCTAAACTTTCAAAGTGTTCCTCTGGCCAATCGTAAATGGAATATTTGGGGAATATTATAACAGGGGAAGGGGTTACTAGTGACCCTTCCAAAATTGAGGCTATGACTAATTGGCCTACTCCTACCATAATCAAGGCCTTAAGGGGATTTTTGGGACTTACTAGTTACTACAGAAGATTCATTACATCTTATGGAGTTACTAGTAGATCACTGACCAACTTGTTTAAAAAAATTACTTTTCATTGGGACTTAGAAGCAGATCAAACACTTCAGACCCTTAAACAGTCTATGACCAGTGCACCAGTGTTAGCACTAGAAGATTTCAACAAAACATTTATAATAGAGACAGATGCTTGCTCTAAAGGGATGGGAGCTGTGCTGATGAAAGAAGACATGCCCCTTGCTTATTTCCGCAAGGCCTTGGCACCAAAATACTTGGGCTTATCTACCTATGAAAAGGAGTTCATGGTTGTTCTATCAGCTATGGATAAGTGGAGACATTATCTACAATGGATCCACTTTATCATAAGAACAGGTCATCATAGCCTAAAATATTTTCTGGAGCAGAGGGTTACTACTACACTTCAACAGAAAGGACTAACTAAACTACTTGGTCTTGATTATGAAGTTCAATACAAAAAGGGAGCTGATAATAGGGTAGGTGATGCACTATCTAGGAAGCAAGAAAAAGATAGCAAGAAGAGGACTCAACGCTATATGCCGTTTGTTCTACTTAACCTACTTGGATGAGTGAGGTAGAGCAGAGTTATAAACATAATCAAGTTGTTCATCAATTGATTACAGAATTGATAACCAATACACATTCTAACTCTAGTTATGCTCTAGCTCAGAGAATTCTCAGGTATAATCAGAGGATTTACATTGGTCAGGGGTCCAATCTAAGGGTTAAAATCTTTGAATCTGTGCAGCAGTCTCCTTTGGGGGGTCATTCTGGACAACTGGGGACTTATAAAAAGATGCGTATGATTTTTTATTGTCCTAACATGAAAAAGGATGCATATACATGGGTTTTAGAATGTGACATTTATCAACAAGTGAAGACTGAGAATATCCACATACCTGACTTACTGCAGCCCCTACCCATTCCTAAGTTACCATGGCAGGACATAGTTATGGACTTTGTGAAATGGTTTCCATCCTCAAGCCATAGAAATGCCATCTTGGTGGTAGTGGACAAGCTTACCAAGTATGACCACTTCTTAGCTCTTAAGCATCCATTTACAAAACAAGATGTAACTGATTTGTTCTTGAGGAAAATATATACAAGATACATAGGTTACCTAACACTATTGTTTCCGACAGAGATAGTGTGTTTACTAGTCAGTTTTGGCAAAGACTTCTCAAATCTATGGGGGGTCAAGTTACATATGTCCACCTCTTACCACCCATAGACAGATGGACAAACTGAGAGATTGAACAGGTGTTTGAAAGCATATTTGCGTGCCATGGTATTCACTAAGCCTAATCAATAGGTCTAGTGGTTACCCTTAGCTGAGTGGTGGTACAATATAAACCACCACAGTGCTCTTAAAACTACCCCCTTCCGGGCATTGTATGGATTTGTCCCACCACAAATGCCCTTGGGATCCTTACCCCAACCAGTACAGTCCCAAGTAGGGACATGCATAGCTTTAAAAGTAAGAGATGTTACAACGATTGAAGGATAACCTCACTCAAGCCCAAGCAAGAATGAAGCTTTATATAGATAAAAATAGATCGGAAAGAGTCCTAAGTGTGGGGGATTGGGTATACCCGAAGCTTCAACCATATAGAAAAGCTTCAGTTGCAGTAAGAAAGAACCTCAAACTCAATGCTAAATTCTATGGTCCTTATAAGGTTCTACAAAGGATAGGAAAAGTTGCTTACCGCTTAGAGCTTCCTCCAGACTCTCAAATCCATCCTGTATTGCATTTGTCCCAGTTGAAGAAATTGGTAGGCCCTATCATCACTCCACAACAACAACAACCGATTTGTGATGCAAACGGAGATGTCTTAGTTTATCCAGTGGCTATTTTGAGAAGGGAGATGGTGAAGGTTATAATGGGGTGGGAGTCACGGTGTTGGTTCAGTGGGCTAATTTGAGTGAAGAGGAAGCTACCTGGGAAGATTGGGGCTACATTCAAAGCAAATTTCTTGAATTTGTGGCACAGTTCTGACCTTGAGGACAAGGACATTTTTCATCGGAGGGATAATGTGTCGGCTAAGAAGAAAGAAAAATTAGGAAAGTGAATAAAGAAGAAGGAAGTATTAAGTTAGAAATAAAAACACGTGAGTTGCACATGGTTTGTATAAGACGACTATAATAAAAGGGACCAAATAAAAGGTGAAGATTAAATAGCTCAAAGTCGGGTGGACCAACTTATAATCAATTTTGGACCTAATAAATTGGTAATTATGATCGCTACTTTTCCAACCCTTCTAAATCTCTCTCTTTCCCTCTCAAACTCATTTCTTCTACCCTCCTTCTTCCTTAACTCCAATTTTGATTAATTTTCTATCCACAAATATTAATGGCAGGCTACAATGGAGCTCAGAATTATTTTATTCATTGTAATCATTCAGTTGAAAAGCTATTATAATACTTGATTCGAATTAATAAAATTTTCAATTTCTGCCTCAATTTCTACTTTATTTACAAGTACATTACAGAATTGTCGTGTAGTCTCCACTTATTTGCTAATAGTTCTTGTTTCGTGAGGAGCAAGAGGCAAAGACTTAGGATTCTTCTTTACAAATGTATAATGTAGTAAAAAAATTCAAACCACTAATACACGAGCCATACATCCTGATAATACGTACCTTTGTTTTGATGGCTAATTCGCAATGATACAAGTCTTCTTAAAAAATTATCTTTGTTATTGCTTTTATTTGCTATTTGTAACCTTCCAGACATTAATAGAGTCGCACAATCACTAAAAATATAAAAGAAATGTTGAATATATAAGTTAACAAGGCTTAGACCTTAATGATATATTTAAAATTTGTGAGGGCCTATATCTAACACGGATAATATTATTAGCGGGATAGGCTGTTACTGATAATATCAAAGTCACTCTTCTGTCAGCCTAATCAATAATTGATTCGAGTTCAAATGAGTTTTGATAAATCCTAATTAGGGAAAAATTTGAGTGTTGAGGCTAGGCGAATCTCATGCGATAGTTATTAATAAAAATATAAAAAAGATACTGAGTATATAACTTAACAAGTCTTAACTTTTATGACGCAGAAGAAGTGTAAATTGATGTTTTTTCTTAACAGCGAGCAGTGTCCTTTTTAACTATTATCATGTTAACTGATAACCTATACTAAGATGATACGACTTAAATTAAAGACAGATCAAATCAAATTACAACTAGCCTAATAGGTGAAAACCTTAGACTCTTATATTTCGCTTTTTAGGTTGCACAGTAAAAGAGCTGTAGATGCAAACTTGTACTATCTAAGAAATATTTTCAAATTAGTAGGAAAGCATTCAAAGAAGTCAGAAATGACAGAAAGCATTTTATACTAATCTATGCATCTATCTATTTATATTTATACATATTTTTATATTTATCTACATTATTATAAAAGCATAAAAAATATCAATTGACTTATATGTCTTTAAGTATGAAAATCTAATTATAAATTATCAAATAATAAAATTCTTTTTCAATTTAAACTACGTATACATTGATCCTACAAAGTTGAACCTACTTGAATTAGAAAAGTACCTTCATAATTTTCTTTAAAAAGAATTATTGTTCCTAATTACAACAAAAATTATTGTTCTAATTTAAACTACACATACATTGATCCTACAAAGTTGATCATACTTCGATGAGAAAAGTACGGTCATGATTTTCCTTTAAAAAAATTTATTGTTCCTAATTACAGCAAATACGTAATTTTGTGGGTTAATGGGAGATTCCTACTTGGAGTGCTTTCTTTTTTCTTATTTACGTTAGAAATTTTAAGAACTCTTTTTTTTTTGTTTTACCTTTTATATTGTGTAAGGAACTTCATATAAATTTCATTCATTCTTGGAAAGTGATTTATTTTTATTTGTGTTAGGAATTTTTTTAATAAATACTACTAATATTTTTCCTTCGAATAAAATATCATGATTCCTTCTTGAATAGGTATTTTACCCTTTCACGATAGGATACTTGGAAAGTTTTTCGATATTTTTTATTTATTTTGTTATGAACTTATAGAATGTAAATTCGTGTACGTTTTAACTAGACACTAGATTAATTAGAATTGGAGTTGAATTTAGATATTGATTGATTAGGATTGGCGTTAAATTAATTTGTAGCGATAATAGTATAATTATCTTTTGAATATTTGTATAGTCAATAATTCATATATTATTAAATATGACTTTTGAAATAATTGATACAGGACAACTGTAACGAACCGGTCAGTCGTTCTAAGAGTTATAGCCATATTTCTCCTATTTATGTTTCTTTATATGCTGTTCAGCTGTGTTGAGTTGTATCAGTTGGTAGGTTTGGATTCATAGTAGGTTTGGAGTGAAATGATCGCTTGTTCTCTTAGTTAGAAAGCTCAGTTAGAAAAGTCAACCGGAAGTTGACTTATGGGTAAGCCAATTCAGATTTGGATTTTTATGATTCAATTAGCTTCGTTGGATAATTTTAAACTTAGGAGAGTGTCCATGATGTAATTTGGAGGTCCGTGGTAGAATTAGGCTTGGATTGGCGAAAGTTGGAAGTTTAGAAGTTATTAGGCTTGAATTCGAGGTTGATTTGCTATTTTCGTGTTATTTTGGACGTTCCGGAGGTTCGACTAAGTTTTGGTAGTGGTAAATGAGTTGGTGGAATTATTGGTTGAGGCCCTGAGGACCTCGGGTTAGTTTCGGATAGGTTTGAGTTGTGTTGCGTTCGTTTTTCTTATATTTCGATGATGTTTCTTCAAGCATAAATGATATCATATTGAAAAAATGAGCTCTATTTTTTGATTGTTATATTAGATATGTATCATAATTACGGACTCGTAGCAAAAAGAATCATCAAATTTGGACATTGTATGAAAATTTTATGGTCATTTTACTAAGAATTAGGTTGCATTTTCTCAGGCCAAGACCGTAGGAATAAAAAAAACCACTTCTCCTTTAAGAGATTTTTCAGATTAATTACAAAATTAGTGCTGACTGCATATTTAAATTCTGCACTATTTGCAAATATTGAAACCTACATATCTCATTCATTATAAGTTCAAATTGAGTGATTCAAAAGCCTAACTTTTTATAAGGAATCCATTTGAGGCATAAAATACGAGTTTCAGAATCGTTTGGCATGATAAAAGAAGCAGAATAGCTGGCAGAAAAATATATAGAACTAAGGTTTGTTCATTCAGTCATATTTTGAGTTCGGGAACTCAGATTTTGGCGATTTTGGAGGCAATTTTCACCATATAGATTGGGTTAAGTATTCTCAACTTAATTTTATTTATATTTCATAATTCCATCTTTGTTTTGGGATTCGATTGATGATTTCAAAGTGAAATTGAGGGAATTAGGGTTTGAGTTTCTGGAAAGTTTTAAGTGAGGATTCGAGAGAGCAAACAGAGTCCAATTTTGACGAATTTTATATGGTTGGACTCGGGAGATGACGAGATTTATTATTCTTTTATTTTTGATTGGTTTGAGTCGTGGGCCTGGAGATCGGGTTGGCCGATTTTGGATTTCTGACATATTTATGTAATTTTTATAGTGGAAGTAGATTCTTTAGACTATGTTGATAGTAGTTTTCTGATTATAGATAGATTCGGAGCTTTTGGAGATCGAGTCCAGAGACGAGGGCATCCCAGGGTAGGATTTTTCGCTGTTGAGGTAAGTAATAGTTCTAACTCTGACTTTGAGGGTATAAACCCGGAGAAATTGATATCATGTGATTGTTTGGTTATGATAACCATGCTAGGTGATGGGAGTGTGAGTGTATACCTCGAGAGATTGAGACTTTGTCCGTCCCGTGAGGCTATGAGGCCTAATAGCTATTATCTATGTTTACATAGTTACTTGTTGTTAAGCTTATCTGCCTTCATGTTAGAGATCATGCTTAGGCTTTATTCATGCTAACATTATTTGTACTCAGTTATAGAAATTATTGTACATATTTATCTCAGTCTCTATTAATTGCTAATATGCTGTGATTCGTGATGCGAGTTGTATCCCCTTATTTGTTGATGGTAGTGAGGCTAGTGAGGTACATGATTGAGTAAGGCCGAAGGCCTAGTGATGAGAATATTAATATAATAGCGCGTGAGTTATCCACGTAGCACGTGAGTTGACCGTGTGAGTCCAGGTATTGATGCCATAGCACGTGAGTTGTCCGCATAGTACGTGAGTTGATCGTGCAGATCCCGACATTGACATGATGGCATGTGAGTGGTCCGTGCTTAACACTTGTTCTTTGGGAGCCCCTCCGAAGTCTGTACACACCCCGTGAGCGTAGAGTATTGAGTGTATTAATTATTGACTACTGAGTGCGAGTGTTGAGTGATGGAGTGAGACATTCTTATGAGGTTGCATTTACTTTTGCTGCTGCTACATTTATCTGTTAAATGTTTTTGGCATTTACTAAGTTATGGAATTTACCTGTTTATTTATGTTTATTTTTTTTAAATTGTGAAAATAAATAATTGGACTGTTTTGCTTAGCTCGTCACTACTACTTAGTCCTTTAGTTATCTCTGTTACTACTGAGGTGATTGTACTTATACTACACCCTACTTTTTATGTGCAGATCTAGGTGAATTAGAGCGCGGCGATTGTTGAGTTCAGGACGACTTTAATTGGAGACTATAATGTAGCTGCTAGCTTCTGTATTTTTATATTAATTATATTTAGAGTTTATTTAGTTTATGAGAAATTTAAATGTTAACAATATTTTATTAAATTCTTATAATTAAATTAGTAGTAATATTTTAGAAATATGTTTGCCTTGTAGCATGATAGGCACCATCACGACCATGGTTAGATTTTATGTAATGATAATAACGTGCAACACCAAAAAAAATTCAAAAGGAGGTATGAATGACTAAATGCACTTTCTATTTTTGGTTTTTTTGTTGCTAATGTATCTTTGAGTAAATATGATTTTCATGTATCTGATTCGTTAAGGCTTAATTAAATAAAAAAATTTATTGAATCAGAAAAACAATATTAAGTATTGTTGTATTCGTTAAGTGATTTTACAATTTTAATTATATAATTGTATGATTCCATAATATTTAGTTCTTTTTGTCCCCTTATTGTGCCAAAACATTATTAATTTTTTCATTTGGATTGTATATTATATTTTTTTGTTCCAAGGAACAAGTTATCAAACTTTTTACATATTGAATTTCGTACATATTCAGTTGCAATTAGGTCTAAAATATTATGCAATTAAAAGTTTATTATTATTTTTGCTCATGTTTCATAATGTTTGAATAAGATATTTGTGCATCGCACATACGTAGAGATTAGTATACATTATAAAAGTATGAATAAAATATTAAATTACAAAAATGTCACGATCCCAACATTGATCGTGATGGCGCCCAACACACTGTTAGGCAAGCCCAACCAATTCAATAACCTAAACTATTTTTATACAGTTCCAAAGTTAATTAACGCTGATAAATTACTAAGTCATAATACTAAAATGCTGAAATAAAGTTAAAATATGCTGAATCCCGAGTAATAAAACAACTACACAACCCCAAGAATCCGGTGTCACAAGTCTGAGCCTCAAATACATGAGTATCAACCTACTACAATTCGTTCTAAAGAAATGTAGAAAAGAAGCTATAAGATAGAACAAAAAATCAGGACTGCGGACGTCATGCAGCTACCTTGATACTTCCAGATAAGCTGCTCAAGAGAAGTCCTCACTTAGCCTCAGATGTACTTAGATCTGCACACAAGGTGCATGGAGTAATGTGAGTACTCCGACCCAGTGAGTAACAAACATAAATAAAGGTTGAGAATAAAAAATCTTGAATAGGCACAAAGTAATTCGATAAATACAGCAACCTGAACGAGATAATATTAAATTAGTAAATCAATAACAATAATTATGGAATTACTATAACATATAAGTAAGTAAATGATATGCAAATATGAAATGCAACACATAGTCCGGTACTTTCTACCCGCTGCGGCGTGCAACCCGCTACCTTTATTTATTGTCGAAGGCGCTCACTAGGGGTGTGCAGAATCCGGGAGGGTCCCCTTACAGCCCAAGCGCAATAATAAGTTATCTCATTGCATCAACTAGGCCTTCGGCCTCATATCAACATCAATATAATACCGCTGTAGCGCCCAACCTGATACCATACTCAATCCAAAATCACATAAGCCCCTCGGGCACGATAATATATAAACATTCATCCCAAACTTCATTAGGAATATTATTTAAGTTTCAAGTTTGAGAAAAAGTGGCTGACTATGAAAAATAGTATAAATTACTATGACTGAGTTCAATAATACGTAAAATAGTAAGAAATCAGTAATAGCAATCCCTGAGGGATTAATCATTTGGCACGAAGTCCAAATATAGCAATCAACTCAAGTTATAATGATAATAAGTGAATTTCAGTTAAGTACATAGTATATTCATCTACCGGGACGGACCAAATCACAATCCCCAACAGTGCTCTACCCCACGCTCGCTATCCCGCGTGCAAGTCACCTCAATATAGCACTACGATATGCAAATACGGGGTTACAAACCCTCAGGACATCATTTACATCTATTATTCACCTCAAGACGGCCAAATCCTAGCTCACTATGCCCTTTCCTTTCAAATCGACCTCTTCGTGCGTTGAATCTAACCAAAACTATAATGAATACATCACAATAGGCTAAAGGAGCAATACTCAATTGAAAAAAATCGAAAAACATCAAAAATACCAAAATTATCAAAAATTCGAGCCCCGGGTCCACTTCTCGAAAATCAGAAAATTTAGCACCGACAGATTCCTTATCTTGCCACAAGTTTATACATATAAAGAACACTAAAATCGGAGTCCAATTGACCCTCAAATCCCAATTTGAAATTTCAAAACTCAAGCCCTCGTTCTTCCCCTTTTTGCTAAGTTTCCAAGGATTTCAAGGCTAATTTCACTATAAAATTGTATTTAGTTCATACGACTTACCTCCAATCACTCCCAGTCGAAACCCTCTTCAATTCCTGTCCAAAAGGTCTCAAGGATGCTCAAAATGGTGAAAATAAGGCTTAGTTCGCGGATGAAATATTATTATAACCCTTCTATCCAGGTTCATTTTTCTTCTATGCGATCGCGGGACATTCCACGCGATCGCAAAGAACAATTCTTCACTTCCCAAAATTATCTCTATGCAAACACACCATACCTAACATGATCGCAATGCACTACCAGCTTGCACTATGCTTTCACGGACCACACTCTGTGTTCGCGATGAACAATCTCCAATCCAATACCTCAGGTCCACTTTACTCTATGCGAACGCGACTAGTCTTACGCATTCGCGAACAACAAATTCCCTCTACTATGCGATCGCATCTCCATATTTGCGATCACGAAGAACAATTGTACTGATCCCTCCAAAGACTCTATGCGATCGCAGGAAGAACATCACAACCGCAATGAACAAAATGCCAGAACTGAAACCTGCAATTTTCTGCAACATCCTAAGTCCCAAAAACCTTCCGTTAACCATCCAAAATCATTCCGAGGCCTCCGGGACCTCAACCAGAAGCACCAACGCATCCCAAAACATCATTCAAACTTGTTCCAATTATCAAAACACCTCAAACAACACCAAAACCATCAAATTACATCGGATTTAAGCCTAAGTTCTTCCAAAACTTCCAAAACACGCATTCGATCAAAAACCTAACCAAATCACCTCCAAATGGTTTGAAATTTTGCAAAAACATCCCTAATTAACTAAGGAAGCTATTTCAACTCTCGGAACTCCATTATGACCCTCGGATCAAAATCTCACCTATCAACCAGAATTCGCCAAAATGCTAACTTCGCCAATTCAAGCCTAATTCTATACCAGCCCTCCAAAATCACTTCCGATCACACTCCTAAGTCACGAATCATCCCCTGAAACTAACTAAATCATCGAAATTCAAATCCGAGCCTCCTAATACATAAGTCAACATCTGGTTAACTTTTTCAAAACAAGCCTTTCTTAAAGAGAATAAGTGTCTCCTTTCCTTCTCAATTCAATCGAAATCAACTCGTTCACACAAGACACTCATAATGAAGCATAAAGAAGCATATAATGGAGGAAACAGGGCGGTAACTCACGTGATGACAGGTCAGGTCGTCACATCCTCCCAAACTTAAACAAACGCTTGTCCTCGAGCGAGTTAATCAACATACCTGAAGCCTCAAATAGGTGAGGTTAATTTCTCCGCATCTCTTGCTTGGTCTCCCAAGTAGCCTCATCCACGGTCGAACTCTCCACTGCACTTTCACCGAAGCAACATCCTTTGATCTCAACTTCTGAACCTGACAATCCAAAATTGCTGCTGGCTCTACTTCATAAGTCAAGTCACCCTCCAGCTGAATTGTACTGAAATCTTGAACATGGGACGGGTCTCTAATATACTTTCGTAGCATCGAAACATGAAAAACTAGATGCAAACTCGGCAAGCTAGGTGGAATGGCAAGCTCATAAGCCACCTCCCCAATCCTCCTAAGTACCTCAAAAGGCCCAATGAACCGCGGACTCAATTTTCCTTTCGTTTCGAATCTCATAACACCCTTTGTGGGTGAAACCTTCAGGTAGACCTTCTCACCAATCATATAGGATACATCTCGGACCTTTCTGTCCGCATAACTCTTCTGCCTCAACCACTGTACGGATTCTCTTCTGAATCATCTTCACCTTCTCCAATGCATCCTGAACCAAATCATTCCCCAACAATCTAGCCTCACCGGGCTCGAACCAACCAGCTGGAGATCTACACTCCCTCACATACAAGGCCCCATACGGTGCCATCTGAATACTGGACTGATAGCTGTTGTTGTAGGCACACTCGGCAAGTGGTAGAAATCGATCCCATAGCCCTCCAAAATCAATAACACATACGCGTAGTATATCCTCTAATATCTGAATGGTGCTCTTGGACTGCCCGTCCGTCTGAGGGAGAAAAGTTGTGCTCAACTGTACCTAAGTACCCAACTGTCGCTGAACAGCCTGCCAAAATTGAGAGGTAAACTGAGTGCCATGACTTGATATGATGGAAACTGGGACACCATTCAACTGAACAATCTCCTGAATATAAATCTCTGCCACCCGCTATGAAAAATAAGTAGTACAAACCGGAATGAAGTGCACAGACTTGGTCAGCCTGTCTTCAATCACCCAAATGGCATCAAATTTCTTCAAAGCCCGAGGGAGTCCGGCAACGAAATCCATAGTGATCCTCTCCCACTTCCACTCAGGAATAACCATTTGCTGATGCAAGCTACCCGGTCTCTGGTGCTCATATTCTACCTGCTGACAATTAAGACAGCGTGCTACATACCTCACAATAACTATCTTCATCCTCCACCACCAATAGTGCTGTCTAAGGTCGTGATACATCTTCATGGCACCTGGATGAATGGAATACCGCGAGCTATGGTCCTCCTCCAATATTAGCTCCCGAAGACCATCCACATTTGGCGCGCATATCCGGCCCTGCATCCTCAACACACCATCATCTCCAATGGTCACATCCCCGGCATCATCATGCTGAACCTTGTCCTTAAGGACAAGAAAATGTGGATCCTCATACTGACACTCACTGATGCGATCGTACAAGGAAGACCGAAAAATCACACAAGCCAACACCCGACTGGGATCTGAAATGTCTAGTCTCACAAATTGATTGGCCAAGGCCTAAACATCAACTGCAAATGGCCTCTCCCCAAATAGAATGTACACCAAGCTCCCCATACTCACCGCCTTTCGGCTCAAAGCTTCGGCCATTACATTGGCCTTCCCCGGATGATACAAAATAGTAATATCATAATTCTTCAGTAACTCTAGCCATCTCTGCTGCCTAAAATTAAGATCCTTTTTCTTGAACATATGCTAAAGACTGCAATGATCGGTGAATACCTTACAAGATAAGCGCTATACATGTAATGCATCCAAATCTTCAAGGCATAAACTATAGCAGCTAACTCCAAATCATGGATGGGGTAGTTCTGCTCATGGGGCTTCAACTGACACGAAGCATAGCAATAACTCTACCCTATTGCATCAAAACACAACCTATCCCAACTCTGGAAGCATCGCAATATACCGTATAGGAACACTGAAGCTGACGGTAAAACCAATACTGGAGCTGTGGTCAAAGCTGTCTTGAGCTTCTGAAAGCTCTCCTCACACTCGTACGATCATACAAATTAAACACCCTTCTGAGTCAACTTGGTCAAGGGTGATGCAATAGAGGAAAAACCCAGAACAAATCATCGATAATAGCCTGCCAACCTAAGGAAACTATAAATCTCCGTGGCTGAGGATGGTCTAGGACAACTCTGCATCGCCTCTATTTTCTTTGGGTCAACCTGAATCCCCTCGCTGGACACCACGTGTCCCAAGAAAGCCACTGAGCTGAGCCAAAACTCACACTTGGAGAACTATGCATAAAGCTTCTCCTCCCCCAATCTCTGCAATAGAACTCGCAAGTGCTGTGCATGTTCCTTCTGACTACGCGAGTATATTAGGATATCATCAATGAACACATGAGAGATAAATCCAGATAAGGCCGAAATATAATGTTCATCAAATGCAAGAACGCTGCTGGGGCATTGTTAGCCCGAAAGACATAACAAGAAACTCATAGTGACCATATCTAGTCCTGAAAGCAGTCTTATGAATATCTGAATCCCTGATCTTCAACTGGTGATAACCCGAACGGAGATCAATTTTTAAAACACCCTCGCTCCCTGAAGCTGATCAAACAAATCATCAATGCGAGGCAGGGGATACTTGCTCTTCACTATTACTTTGTTCAATTGCCTATAATCGGTACACATTCTCATTGTTCCATCATTCTTTTTCACAAACAGAACTAGCGAACACCAAGGTGAAACACTAGGCCGAATGAACCCCTTATCTAGGAGCTCCTGAAGTTGCTCCTTCAATTCTTTCAACTCTGCTGGTGCCATACGATATGGCAGGATAGAGATGGGCTAAATGCCCAGCACCAGGTCAATACCAAAATGAATATCTCTATCAGGTGGCATTCCCGGCAGGTCTACAGGAAATACATCAAGAAAATTGCTCACAACTGGAACATAATCAATGCTAGGAGTCTCAGCTCCAACATCCCTCACAAATGCCAAATAGGAAAGACAACCCTTTCCAACCATACACTGGGCCTTTAAGAAAGAAATAACTCTACTAGAAAAATAATCAGTCACACCATGCCACTTGATCCGCGGTACACCCAGCATAGCCAAAGTGTCTATCTTAGCATGACAGTCTATAATAGCATGACACGGAGATAACCAATCCATGCCCAAGATAACGTCGAAGTCCATATGCTCAATAACAATAAGTAAACTCGGGTCTGCAGACCACCAATAATCCCAACACATGACCGGTACACATGGTCCACAACAACAGTATCACCCATTGGGTTAGACATATAAACAGGTAAAGATAGAGACTCCCGGGGCATATTCAAATAACGAGCAAAATATGAAGATACATATGAATAGGTGGAATCAGGATCAATTTTTAGTACTAAGGCTCTCTATGGCAGACTAAAACAATACCTGTAATGACAGCATCTGAAGCAATAGCATCTATCCTGCCCGGCATAGTATAGAAATGAGCCTGATCACCGCCTGATCAGTCTCCCCTCTGGGGCGACCCTTGGCTTCCTGATCTCTACCCTTAGATGGCTGGGAGAGTGATGAAGTAACTGGAGCAGAAGTCGAGGGCTTACCCCTCTGCTGATGTTGTCTGCCACAAAGTCTAGGGCACTGCCTCCTCAAGTGACCAAACTCTCTGCACTCATAATAGCCGCCTGGTGTTGGAGATGGGGACTGAAGGGAAACTCTCGCACCGGAGTGACTAATAGGTGCACTTGGCGCAGAAGAACCCTGAGCTGATGGGCATGAGATGAACTCTAAGCTGGGAGGGCGCTGAGTGAAGACAGGCCTTGCTGGGACCCATGATGACAGAGGGCTAAAGGTTACAATATCAGTAGCAGTAGGTCAAGCAGGTAAGGATCCCAAGCCAATTCAAGCACCACAACACCGCATAACGGCCACCTGCCTGGCGCGGACAAAGTGCACGGCTGATCCACTTTAGCTTTCATTACTAGCTGTTATTAAACCTTTAAACTAATGTTACACCGAACTCCCGGTGTTCACAGGATCATTATCATTTTATTATTATTACTACTTTCCTAAAACCTTGCCATAGAAAATTTAGCTTGCCAAAGAATTGCGTACCTTATTTTGCTCCATTAGTTCCTTAGTTGATGCTAGATCTTTTTATATTTTTGAGAGAGTAAGAGTATATGAGAGAGAGTTTTTCAAAGAAAGATTTTATTATACAAGGTTGAAGAGCTTATTATACAAGGTTGAAGAGCCGATGATTTCTTTTGAATTTACAAAGTCCTATATATAGGCAAAGGATTGAGGGTAATAATTAGAGTGTGGGTACTTATTGGGCCCCATCATCCACCCAAATTATTCCTTCTTATCTCTTTGCTGACTCACTAGGACACGTTACATCTTTACATAAAAACTTTGCCTACTATTTACAAGACTTTTCTTGAAATAAATAAATACTAGCCTAACAAGACTAAAAGACTTTTCTTGAAAAATACTAGCCTAACAAGACTAAAATACTTTTCTTGAAAAAGACTTTTTACATTATGACAAAAACTCTTTTAGTCGTCATTTTGTTCTTTGTCTTCTTCTTCTTTGTCTTTTTCCATAGTAGGTGGCAGATAAACTTTAGGAATATCTTCTTTTTGGTTGCAATAATTGCAATGGTGTAAGTTGAATAAGTCCTTCAATTGTTGACATAATAGGTATTTCTCTTCTCCGTCATCTGCTTCGGATATGTCCTCAATGCATTAGTTGTTGGCGTAATTTCCCAATTTGCAAGGGTAGTAATCCATCTAGGTAGTTCTTCTATGTCCTTTGTCGTCTTGGCATTTGAATAAATAATTGTACTATTTTTACTGTTGTAGATCCATTTTCCTCCTTCTTCATAACTGTTTATTAACTCTTGAATAATAACTTTGATCATAATAGCTCTTTTGTTCTGTAGAAATTCTACTATTTCATGAATAGTTAGGTCACGTTGTTCTATAGGCTCTTCACACATAATCATTCTTGTCAGTCCTATCTTCACTGCTGTGATAGGATGGCATATTTCTTGTGGTGTTACTTCACAGGGTGCTGAATAAATTCGAATAAATATTAAATCTGCTTTGGTAATTCCCAAGTATTTCTTTACTACTTGATATAGTTCTGGGATATGTTGTAGATTATCTCCATTTTGCGTGTATACCGCATGTAATAGTCCATAATTATACATGGTCTGTATGAGTTTTGGGTCTGTCTTGTTTAATGCTACTAATTTGTTATATCCCTTCAAAGGTTTGGTTTGCCATCCAATAAGTTTTTCTGGGTTATAGTCTGGTGATTGTATGTTCTTGTTTAGGTAGTTGGCAACTTGTATGAATTGGTTCAGGTAGTTGTGTATTCTTTGCAAGAATTGATTTTGTGTAGGTTTTTTGGTGATTTCACTGTAAGTATTTGTCTGGGGCTTTGGTAATTGGTAAATAAAATCTGTCTTTTTAGGTATGGGTTGTTCTGGTCTAAGTTGGATATTGAAAGGTTTGAGTTTTTTAGCTTGGTGAGTAGTTACTTCTATCCCTTTTCCTTTATTATCTTTTTTGTCATAGTTTTCTTGGCTAATTGTTATCTCTTTAAATTCTTGTAGGTCTATTTCTTGCTCTTTTTTGCTATCTTCCATATGGCTAATTCTGCTTTCCAGCTTTTCAATATTTTCCTCCATTCCTTGTAATTTTTGTAATATGTCTTGTAATAGATTTTGTACGATTTCTCCTTGTTCAGGTTGTACCTGTCAATCATAATAAAATTCTTCTTTATAAGCTCATAGCTATCCCTGCATCATATGTCTAGATAAAAAATCTGCAATAAAATTGTCTTTAGTACTGATTAGTTCAATATCAAAATTGAATAAAGATATTTGACATACTATATTTTTAATATTTCTGGTAGTAATTGATTGATTCTTTAAATCCTTTGTTAACCAAAATTTAACTTGGGTATTATCTGTTCTTAATATAAAATGTGTATGTACTATATATATCTCATAGTATAATAATGCTTTTAATACGCTTAATAATTCCTTTCTATTTATTTCCCATTTTATTTCATTTTCTTTAAAAGTTCCTGAGTTGAATGATGTAATATGTTGTGTGTTATTTTCCATATTTACATATGTTAACATACTTCCAAAAGCATAATCTGATGCATCTGTATAAATTATCCATTTTATTTTTTTATTTATTTCTGGGATTTGTAATTTGGGTAATTTCTTACAATATTACTTTACTTTTTTCAGGTTTTCTTTATGCTCTATAGTCCATTCAAATACTGTTGTTTTTTTTTTAATTTCTTTTGTAGCGGTACTAATTTTTCACTTAAATGAGGTACATAATTCCTAATTTGATTTACTAATCCTAAAAAACTTTGTAATTGTTTCTTTTCTTTTAATTCTTTCATGTGTTCTGCAATCTTTTTTAATATATGTTCTTGCATCTCTACGCCATTTCTATCTATCTTTATACCTAAAAGTTCTATTTTATTCCTTAATATTTCTGCTTTCTTTTCACTTAGAGCTATTCCTGCATCTTTTATTATTTTTTTAAATCTTTTTAATAATTTTATATGATCTTCCTTCGTTTTAGTGAATAATAATATATCATCTATATATACAATAATTCCATCTATATTTCCAAGATATGTATCCATAAATTTTTGAAAATATCCTTGGGAATTTTTAAATCCAAAGGGTAATACATTCCATTCATAGAATCCATTGGGTATTGAGAAAGCTGTTAAATGTCTATGTTCTTCTATTATTTTAATATGATAGAATCCTGATTTACAATCAAATTTACTGAACCACTCATAACCTTTAACTTTGTTTAATATTATTGCTTTATTTGGTATTGGATAATTTAATGTTTCTGTCTTTTTATTTAAGTCTTTATAGTCTATTATCATTCTAGATTTTCCTCTTTTTTGTTCACTGTGTTTCATTACTATGAATGCGGGACTACATGTTTAGATTCACTAGATCTAATAAAATTTCCTTTTAATAATTCTGTTATATGTAATTTAAATTGAATCATATCTTCTTCTGTATATTTCATTGGTTTTTTATAAACTAAATCATCCTCTTTTAGTAATCTAATAGATATTTTTTTTTCCAATTTTGTAATGGGTCTTCACTAAATATCTCTTTAAATTCGTTAGTTATTTCTTTTTCAATACTTATCTCACTTATTTGTAATTTATTGTCTTTACTTTTACAAGGTAGTGATTGTTTAATTTTACTATCTCCTTTAATCCAAGGTATTAGTTCACTTTGTTTTTCCAAGGTTCTTTTAGCTATTATTTTCTGCTTGCAAGGGGCAGTAATAATAAATAATTCCTTGTAATTGTAAAGGGTTCATAATTTTTTAAGAATTTTTTATAACCTAATATTATATCATGAAATATTTCATCACATGGGTATAATTCATTTAGTACTAGTTCTCTAACCCATATTTGTATTGTTATATTTATAGCTTTGTGTCTGACTAGATTTCCTTCCTGGTTAAATCCAGCAATTATAATTAATTTTTTTAATTTCTTCCAATATTCTTATGGTAATACTTTTCTTCTACATACCAGCTCCTGTATCTATATATGCTGTATAATATCTACTGTTATATCCTTCACATTTTACTTTAATTAAGATATGTATTTTTTCATGACTCATATACTTTCTTTTATTATATTTATATCATTAATTGTTTCTCTTTTTATCTTAGTTGTTATTGTATTAACTGTTATTTCTAATTCTGATTCTGTTAGATTCCATGGTTCTACTATATTTAACCATTTAATTCCTAGTATAATTTCTGGTTCATTATCCTTTACTTCTAGATTTATGTTGAATAATAATCCTTCTATTTCTATTGGGGTATTTATTTTTCCCATACTTGTTACTTCTTGTTGTGTAATAAAATTAGTATATGTGTGATTACTTTCTTCTATCTTATCAATCTCACTTATTAGTTGTTCAGCTATATAATTTTCTCCTGCATTAGTAGCAATTAAGATTGGTACTAGTATTCTTATTCCATTTCTTATTATTCTTCCTTTTATATAATATTGGTTTTCTGAATATTCGTCTGATATATTCTTCCTAATTCTAGGTATTATGTTTAGATTCCTTCTACTTATACTTCTATTAAGAAGATTTCTTCTTTGTTCTAAATTATAAGTTACTAATTCTAAGTCTTGGTTTTGGTTAGGTAGTATGTACAATTGTTCTTTCCTAGGTATTTCTTTTAGGATAAGTTCAAAGATTTTACTTATATGTGTTAATCCTTTTCTTTTATTTTTATTTATTCCTGGTTTATTGCTTAATACGTATAATTGTTTTGCTTTGATAGTTAGTACTTTACTTCCTGGTAACATTTCTATTCCATTAATTTTTGAATAAATCGTCAATGCTTTGTCTATATTTTGTTCTGTCATACTTATATTAAAATCAGGTTTAAATAAGAATTTAGCTTTTTGGTATATTAGATTTCCTGTTAATTGTGTTAATATGGATTGTTCTATAGGATGAGTTATTCTATCATCTGCTAAATATATTTCTATTGGTGTATCTATACCTTCTTTAAAATGTGCATATAACATAATCTGTATTCCTCCAAAATAGCAATATCTTAGATCATGTTTATTTTTAATACTTTT
The DNA here is from genome assembly GCA_034376525.1 of Nicotiana benthamiana. Lineage (NCBI taxonomy): Eukaryota > Viridiplantae > Streptophyta > Magnoliopsida > Solanales > Solanaceae > Nicotiana > Nicotiana benthamiana. The sequence continues at coordinate 30,252,668 of CM067326.1, forward strand.
AGTTTCTTCTTCAATTAGATGTTTAGATACTAAAGGTATCATTGTTTTTCCATTTAAATGTCTTATGTCTAATACAAATTCTTTTTTAGTGATTATATAATAATTTTATTTTTTAATTTTTAAGGTTTTATTCCAAAATTGATTTTTAAAAACTAAGTATGGTGTAAGGTCTAATTCTTCTTTCCTAATTTTCTCATAAATTTTTTCATTAATATTATCTGTTGTTTCTCATAATCTATGTCTTGTGTATAGTTTATTATTATATCTTTATCACTTATTTCTCCTATTTCAGTCTGATTCATCTTCTTCTTCACTTGTTATATCTGATTTAATTATTTCATCTTGACTAGAAAAGTTGTCTGTATCTATTTCTTGCTTAACTATATCTATATCTGTGAATTCATCATTATCTAACTGGATTTCTTTTATTTGTTTTTGTCTAGGTTCTTTGCATTCTGTGGATATGTGTCCTATTTTTCCACAATTATAACATTTACATTTTTTAGAATTCTTTTTGAAGTAATTTCTATATTTTCTTTTATTTATATATCTACGTGTTTTGTTATTTGTAAAATTCCTTAAATTATAATTTCTTCTAATGTATTTTTTATTTCTTTTCTTATAGTATTTTCTTATTTGTTTAGGATATTTTTTGCTACATCCATATTTACTTGGTTTATCTTTTGTACAACATAACTGTATATCTGATTGCAATAAACTTCTAATATTTGTCGCTTGAGTACATCTATCATTTATCCAATTTCTTACATATTCTATCCTAGTTCCTAAGGTGTCTATTGATTTAGCTTCTATTTTATAGTCTTTAAATACTAATAAATTAGTTGGATATGGTCATTTATGTAGGAATAAGTCTAAGATCATAGGTTTCTCATTATTATTAAATCTTCCTTTATGAAAATAATTACTAAATTCACATACATATTCTTCATAGTAGCATAAATCACAAATATCTAAATTTAATAGATTATTTCTTGCTTTTTCTATATTTTTACGAATCATTGAATTTTCTGCTCCTGGCGTACTAAATTCGGCTGTAATTGATATTACAAATTTTTGAAGTATTTTACTTACATCTGTTGTAGGCTGTGCATTAGCATCTGTAGCTGCATGTAATGCTTTTATCATTTCTTCTCCTAAATTTTCATATCATTCTTTAACATTTCCTACTAAGGTGAAGGTGGTTACAATATATTGTCCTACTTTTTCTATGGGTAATTTTGTTTCTAAAATCGTTTTCTCTGTTTTTGCTGACCATTTTTGTATTTCTTTAGTTATATCTTCAGATTAGTCTAAGTCTAAAAAAGAGTTAGTATTTTCTTCTGTAGATGTTTTTACTATTTCTGCTATTCCTCTTATTAATCTTGATCCCCATATTTTATGATTCCTATGTTGTTTTGAATAATCTGTTTTTTCATAATAACTTCTTTTTTTATAACCTTTATCTCTTCCTGTTGCGAAAGTTGTATAAAATCCTTTTCTATTTTCTAGGCTATCTGGTTTAGTCATATTTATATGATTTGTTATTATATCTTCATCTTTAATTGTGTCTTTTAATTCATTAGCTTCTATATAATTTATTTGTTTTCTTTATCAAGTCAGTATAGGTATCTGAATTGCTATCTTCGTCCATATTAATATCTGAATCATTTTCCATTTTATCTATTACTTCAACTACTAATTTCTTATCATCTTTTCGTTCTTCTGAACTTATATATGTTGTTGTATCTGAATCTAATCTATTTTTAGATACTTCAGAGTCAGAATTTATTGTTTGTTTTTTCTTTTTAAATATATTTTTTTCTAATTTTTGTACTCGTTTTTCCATTTTATCTAATTTTTCATAAATATCTTTCAGGGTTAACTTTTTCTTTCTCATATTCTTTCTTTTAGTGATGTCATAACTAATTGTACTACTATCACTATTATTACTATATAATTCGTTATTGTTTTCCTCATTATTTTCTCTGGTTAATCTTACTATTTGTTCTAAAGGTGATTCTATAGTATTATCTTGTTTTTGCATAAGTCTATAATTATCATTTAGCTTAATAAATATTCTATTCAAATTTGACATTTCTTTTATTTTGTTATTTTCCATATATGTAATTTTTACATATTCTCCTCTTTTCATAACTCTTCTTTTATTTTTTCAGTAGTTATTGGTACTTTAATTGGCATCCATCCTAATCCTGGTATATTGACATAGCCAGTTTTATTTATAGGCTCTTTTTCTTTTTTATTATTTCTTGTAATATTCTTAACTTTATATTTTTAATTTCTGTTTCTATATTTTCTATCCTTTTTCTTATTTCTTTTATCTGTTCTAATGTTACTTTATTTGATTCCAAAATATTATTATTTATTATTTCCATTTTATTATTTATGGCTTCCATTTTAACCATCACTTAGGTAGTCTTCAGTAGATACTGAGGTAGTGGTGTCATCTATATGTTCCATATTTTCTATAATATTATATAGTATTTCTATATGTTCTTCTACTAATTTATCTTCACCTTTTTCATCCATAGTTAATTTTTCTAGAGTATATTTATAAACAATATCAATGAAAAACTTTATATCTTTTTCATCTACTGTATGATTTCTAAAATATTTATGAAATATTTCTTTAATCTTATGTTCTTTATTTTTATCCTGTAGGTTAAGGAAACTAAATATACTTTGACAGTATGTAAAATAATCATTAGTTATTCCAATATGTCTAGGTCGGGTTCCTAAATATTTTTCAACTATTTGATGTGTACCTAAATATTCTATTCCACACTTTAAGTGTATTAAAAATTTTCCAAAGTTACTCTCTAATTGAGGTAAATAAGGAGTAGTTGCTAATCCAATCTGGAAAGTAATAGGATATGCTTCCATTAATTTTCCTGTAGTTTTAGCAAATTCTATGTCTCCAGTATAAACAAGTACTTTATTGTAAGCATACAAACATGCATTTAAATCCATGTTAAAATAATTTATAAGGAAAAACTAAATCAAAATTTTTTGACAAGTCCAAATTTTTCAATAAGGCAAGTTTTTAGGACTATAATGATAATACTAATATGATACTGAGGCTCTGATACCAAAAGGGGAAGGGAACGGAATAACAGAGGGCTAAAGGTGACAATATCAGTAGCAGTAGGTCAAGAAGGTAAGGATCCCAAGCCAATTTAAGCACCACAACACCGCATAACGGCCACCTGCCTGGCGCGGACAAAGTGCACGGCTAGATCCACTTTAGCTTTCATTCCTGGCTGTTATCATTTTAGTATTACTACTACTTTCCTAAAACCTACCTGAAGATCCCCCATGATGCTCTGGATGAGGTGACTGAGCATGCCTGAAAGAATGACCTCTACCATGATGGAACTGGCCCCTCAAAGGGGCACCACTATAACTGCCCGATCCACGAGGCCTTTTGGCCTCCCTCTCCTCTCACTCTATGGCATATTGACTCGATATCACAAGCTATATCAACCACCTCCTCAAACGTAGCACCCAATACTCTCTCTAGTCATCAGAATACAAAGGTAGTAGTTAAGGCATCCACAAATCTCCTGATCCTCTCATGATCTGACGGAACCATCCATATAGCATGACCGACCAACTGTGAAAAGCTCATCTCGTAATGAGTCACTGTCATATCCCCTTGCATCAACCACTCAACCACTCAAACAACCTACGCAGCTCCTCTCTGCGGGACTGAGGTACATACTTCTCGAGGAAAAGAGCGGAGAATTCTGCCAAGAAAGGAATGCTGCACCGACAGGCCTACGCCTCTCAAAGTCCTCCTACCAAGTAAGAGAAGCCTCGGTAAACTGAAAGGTGGTAAATGCCACACCACTCAAATCAAGGATCCCCTCCATCCGGAGCATACGCTAAAACCTGCCAAGAAAACCCTGGGCATCCTCGCACTCAACACCACTGAATGTCGGAGGCTGGAGCCTACCAAATCTATTGAGACGACGATGCTCATCGTCTGATATAGCTGTAACCACGAAGCCATAAACTGGTGTAACCTGCTGAGCTGGAGGTGCCTCTGGTGTCTGAAGTCCCAGCACCACCTGCTCAGGTTTGTGAGCAGCAGGGGTCTGATTACCTGCCCCGACTTGTGAAGTAGCTAGTGCTGCTTTGGTGGCTGAAACGCCTGTGCCAGGCAAGTGCAGACTGATAATATCTGTGCCAAGGTCTCCTGAAGACCCGAAATCACAATAAGCACAGCTGGTGTGTCTGCAGCTAGAGCTTGATCCTGAGTTGGGGCAACTAGTGGATCAGCAGGTGCTGCCCCGGCTACTCTTCCACGACCGCGTCCACGGCCTTTGGCGGGCCTCAGTAGGTGGTATTGATGGTCGTCCTCCACGTCCGGTAGCTCGTGTCCTCACCATATATGAGAGAATAAAATAATAGAATTTTAGTTCTCAGTTCAACAAAGCTGCACGACAAGAACATAAAAAATGTGAAGTTTTTCTAAAGGTTCTACAACCTCCAAAGGATCAATACAGATGTCTCTGTACCGATCCACGAGACTCTACTAAACACGCTCATGACTCGCGAGACCACGTAACCTAGGCTCTGATACCAACTTGTCACGACCCCAATCCCGATGATGACGCCCAACACACTACAGGCAAGCCCGACCAATTCAATAACCTTAACTATTTTTATACAGTTCTAGAGTAAATTAACACAGATAAATTACTAAGTTATAATACTGAAAGTCTGAAATAAAGTTAAAATATGTGGAATCCCAAGTAATAAAACAACTACATAGCCCGAAGAATCCGGTGTCATAAGTCTGAACCTCTAATATATGAGTATCAACCTACTACAATTCGATCCAAATAAATGCGGAAAAGAAAAAATAGGATAGAAGGGAAAATTAGGACTGCATATGTCATGCAGCTACCTTTATACTCCCGGATAAGTTGCTCGACAGAGAAGTCCTTACTCGGCCTCAGATGTACTTGGATCTGCACACAAGGTGCAGGAGTAATGTTAGTAGTACGACCCAATGAGTAATAAACATAAATAAAGGATGAGAATAAGAAATCTTGAATATACACAAAGTAATTCTATAAATACAGTAACCTGAACGAGATAGTATTAAGTTAGTAAATCAATAACAACAATTATGGAGTTACTACAACCTATAAGTAAGTAAATGACATGCAAATATAAAATGTAACACATAGTTCGGTACTCTATAGTGCCCGCTGCAACGTGCAGCCTACTCCCCTTATTTATCATCGACGGCGCTCACTAGGGGTGTGCAGACTCCGGGAGGGGCCCCTTACGGCCCAAGCACAATAATAAGCCATCTCGTGGCATCAAGGCCCTCGGCCTCATATCAACATCAGTATAATACCGTTGCAGCGCGCAGCTCGATCCCATACTCAATCCAAAATCACATAAGCCCCTCGGGCACGATAATATATAAATATCCCGCCCAAACTTCATTAGGAATATTATTTAAGTTTCAAGTTTGAGAAAAAGTGGCCGAGTTTGAAAAATAGTATTAATTACTATGACCGAGTTCAATATTACTTAAATATAGTAAGAAACCAGTAATAGCAATCCCTGAAGGATTAAATGATTTGGCACGAAGCCCAAATATTGCATTCAACTCAAGTTATAATGATAATAAGTGAATTTCAGTTAAGTACATAGTATATTCATCTACCGGGACGAACCAAGTCACAATCTCTAATGGTGATCTACCCCACACTTGCTATTCGTCGTGCAAGTCACCTTAATATTGTACTACGATGTGCAAATTCTGGGTTTCAAACCCTCAGGACAAATTTTACATCTATTACTCACCTCAAGCTAGCTAAAATCCTAGCTCGCTATGCCTTTGCCTTTCAAATTGACCTCCTCGTAATATGACCAAAACTACAATGAATACGTCACAATAGGCTAAAGGAACAATACTCAATCGAAAATAATCGAAAAACATCAAAAATTCTGAAATTAGCAAAAGCCCGCGCCCCGGGCCCACTTCTTGAAAATCAGAAAATTTAACACCAACGGATTTCTTATCTCGCCACGAGTCTATACATATAAAGAACACCAAAATCGAAGTCCAATTGACCCCTCAAATCCCAATTTGAAATTTTAAAACTCAAGCCTTAGTTCTTCCCCTTTTTGCTAAGTTTTCATGGATTTCAAAGCTAATTTCAAAATAAAATCATGTTTTTAGTTCATAAGACTCACCTCCAATCACCCATAGTCGAAACCCTCTTCAATTCCCGTCCAAAAGCTCTCAAGGATGCTCAACAGTGGTGAAAATAAGGCTTAGTTCGCGGATGAAATATTATTAAAACCCTTCTGTCCAGGTTCTTTTTCTTCTATGCGATCGCAAGATATTCCACGCGATCGCGAAGAACAATTCTTCAGTTCCCAAAATTAACTCTATGCAAATGCACCATACCTAATGTGATCGCAATGCACTACCAGCTTGCATTATGCGATCGTGGATCACACTCCATATTCGCGATGAACAATCTCCAATCCAATTCCTCATGTCCACTTTACGCTATACGAACGCGACCAGCCCTACGCGTTCGCGATCAACAAATTCCCTCTACTATGGATCACATCTCCATATTTGCAATCGGGAAGAACAATTGCACTGCTCCCTCCAAAGCCTCTATGCGATCGCAGGATGAACATTGCAATCGCGATGAACAAAATGCCAAAATTGAAACCTGCAATTTTCTGCAACATCTTAAGTACCAAAAACCTTCCGTTTCATTCGAAATAACCCCGAGGCCCCTGGGACCTCAATCAAAAGCATCAACTCATCCTAAAACATCATTCAAACTTGGTCCAATCATCAAAACACCTCAAACAACACAAAAACCATAAAATTACATCAGATTCTAGCCTAAGTTCTTCCAAAACTTCCAATACACGCATTCGATCAAAACCTAACCAAATCACCTCCAAATGGTCTAAAATTTTGCAAACACATCCCAAATCATCTAACGAAGCTAATGCAACTCTTAGAATTCCATTCCGACCCTTGGATCAAAATCTCACCCATCAACCGAAATTCGCCAAAATGCTAACTTTGCCAATTCAATCCAAATTCTATACCAGCCCTCCAAAATCACTTTCTATCACACTCCTAAATCACAAATCATCACCCGAAACTAATCAAATCATCAAAATTTACATCCGAGCATCCTAATACATAAGTCAATGTCCGGTTAGCTTTTCCAAAACAAGGCTTCCTTTAAAGGACCAAGTTTCTCAGTTCCTTCTCAATTCAATCCAAATCAACTCGTTCCCACAAAATACTCATAATGAAGCATAAAGAATCAGATAATGGGGGAAACAGGGTGGTAACTCACGTGACACTGATCGGGTCGTCATAAAAAATAATATTTTTATTATTAAGCATAATAACTCATAATAAAAGGACATAATCAGAAATTTTAGACATTGACCTTATAATTCTATTAATTTTAGGATGTAATACTACATATTACAAATCCTAGATGAGAGCTTCCATGTGAGCAAATTATTGTGATTGTTAAGTTACTCAAGTTGCCTTTAAAAATATAAACAAGTTACTCAAGCTTCAATCATACTCAAGCTTCCATCATTAGAAAAGTGAGAGACATGATGGTAACGGTAGTTATTATTCTTTTGCTAAACTCTAATGCTCAAGCACTAACCAATCAATTCATTAGACAAAATAGTATCCAATGGATTAAATCATATACATTTAGAAATTATATTTGTATAACAATTTTTGGGCATATTAGCCTTGTAATCCTATTATTTTAGGATATACTTCTTAAAAAAATTCTATTACTAATTAATTTTGAAAATATATTATATTATCCAAATTCATTTAGAAATATGAGAGTCTATATTATTATAAAATCACAAATATAATATTAACAAAAGAACTCATAGGGAAATTTTTTGGACTGTAATAAATTCTATGTTAATATATTTTAAATATTTAATACTTTAAAATTAATACAATCTTGTCTATTGAATTTTTTATTAAAATATATAGGAAGGTTCAATAAAATGAACTTCACAAGAATTCTCAGTATTGGATACCAAAGATAAATAAAAGTAATGCTAAACGTACTACATAAAATGTTGAAATTGAGAAAAAAAATCCCCACAATAATATATTGTTATATTTGAACTGCTTTCCTACTCAAATAATTTTTTTATTATTAAATTTTCATGTAATGTAGAAACATATTCCAGTTATGAAAGAACAACTAAGAAAATTTTTAAGAACATAAATGTGTGAGAAAAGAAAGAAAAATATTGGTAAGATACTACTAATGATTTTACAAAAATAAAGATCTAAAAGTGAAATGTCATTGATCTTTTTACTCTTTAAAAATGAAAATTATGGTTGATAGAATTATAGTCATAGTTAAATATTCAAACATGAGATGAAATAATATTAAGAATCTAAATTAACAGAAAATATATTAGATTTTATGTTAAACAACATAGTTAAATCTTTCAATTAATTATTTTTAAAACTTGTCGTATGAGTAAAATTATTTTTCAAGTTGATAAAATTTAATATTAAGAAGGCTGTACAAATGTTTGAGGAAGCCTGATTAAAAATAAATCCTAAACAAGAATAAGCTTTCAAGATTGCATTATAAAAAATTGACTCCGGTATAGCGGGACTATCCTTTTTAGATGCCTCCGGTGGAATCGAAATAATATTTCTATGTTATGCATTATTTGTAAATGTCAGATCAAGAGACATGATATTGTTAGCAATAAGAACAAGTGGTATACCAGCAACGATTTTATTATGAGGTTGTACAACTCACTTTAGATTTGATATATCTCTTCAAATAACTGAAATAACCATCACAAATATATTAAATCAGATCAATAGTGCTAAATTTATAAGGAAAGCAAAAGTGATAATATAGGATGACATGCTTTTGTCTACGCAGTAAACGATTGAAAAATTGTCCAAATTTTTAATAATATATTGGATATCGATGAACTCTTTGGTAGAAAAGTAATAGTTTGGGAAGTAATTTCTATCAATTATGATCAGTAGTTCCAAAATGGACCAAAGTAAAAATGGTAAAAGATAGCTTGCCAAAATTATACTTATGACCTCAAATGAAAAATATTCAAATGACAAGAAATATAAAAGTAAGAACAGATCCAACATTTAGTGACTTCTTGCTTCGTGTCAGAAACAAAGAAGAGCTTCTAATAAAAGATGATTTGGTTCTTCTAGAACACTTGGTTATTAACCCCTATGGTAATAGTAGTGAATTTAATAAGAAAAATATTTTTATTATTAGATTAAAATGCAACTTGTATAAATCGCATGATAGAAATTAAAGAACTATCTTAGCAAGTAGAAATGAATATGTTGATCAACTAAATAAAAGGTTGAATAATAAGTCTTATGGTAATAATTTCTCCTTTTTGATTCAGCATAAGATGTGTCACGACACCAGTTTGCCCTCCATGAACTATAGTGATGGCAGCTAATCCCTACAACTACGTAAGCCTAACAAGTGCAGAAAAAAACAATCGAAACTTTGGGGAATGACTAAACCAAGTTTAGCAAAATGAAAGTGAAATACGAAATGCCTCTCAGCATATATAGTACAATAACTCAAACTTCTATAACACTATCCCAAAATTCTAAAAGTCACGGAAACACAAGCTAGACGAAAATACAGTGAAGTACTCTAATCTCCAGAGTATCTAAATCAACAGTACGATAAAAGGGCTAACACTACAAGATAGAATAAAGATGGAGACTCTTCGGTATGCGGACGCGGCAGATGTACCTCGAATCTCCAAATGCTCTCTCTGCCTCAAGGATGGTAAGCCTATGCAGAAGTACCTGGCTCTACACATGAATAACATGCGCAGAGAGAGCATGAGTACACCATAAGGATACTCAGTAAGTGCCAAGCCAAACCTCGATTGCATATTACCGAGTAAGGTCAGGGCCCTACTGAGGTAAATAATAATAATAGTGATAGGATATGATAAACAGAATAATTGAGAATCTACAGCATGAGCCTATAGAGGATAACGAGATTACAATAACGGAAAATCAGAAATAAAGAGAGAACACAAGGAAATACCAATCCCAACAAGAATAATAATAACCGGGGATCTCTTAATATCCCAAAGATCTCTTGGTATCCTCAATGTTTACTTTGGGGATCTCTTGGTATCCTCAATATAAATTCCAGGGATCTCTTGGTATCCCGAGAATCTCTTGGTATCCTCAATATAAATTCCATGTATCTCTTGGTATCCCGAGGATCTCTTGGTATCCTGAATATAAATGCCAGAGATCTCTTGGTATCCTCAATATAAATGCTAGAGATCTCTTGGTATCCCGTACCTCAGTCCAAATCATAATTCCATACAGGGGATCTCCCAGAATACCGTTTTATAGTCACAATTTAAAATACACAACAACGACACATGAATATTAAATTAAATGCCAACTTCGTATAAGTAAACATTCAATTCTGGCCTAACATGCTGTATGTAATGCAATTAAGGCAGTTCAAATAAATAGGCAATTTAAGTCAACTAAATATGCTTTTCTAACTAACAACATACTAAAAGTCTGCAATTATAGTAAAGTAGTAAAAGAAACATGCTAAGGAATACTTTAAGAAAAAGCATATTTTTCAACAATTTGTACAAGTACGCAATCGTCACCTCATGCACAAGGCATTTCAGTTACCAAGTACACTAATCCTAAGGGGAAGGTCCCCACACAAGGTTAGACAAGCAATTTACCTCTAACCGGCTCCAAATTCAACTCGAAACCACACGTTTGACATGAGTATCCGACTCCAAATGGCCAAAATCTATTCAATTCAATTACATATCGTAAATAACATCTCAAGCAACTGATTCTACAATTTAATTAAAAGCTAAGACGCAAAATTAGGTAAAATAACCAAAATTTCCCTCAGGCCAACATCTCGGAATGGGATGAAATTAATATTTTTAGAATCCTCGTACTCTCATAAGTCCAATAGATATAAATCTCCCAAATCAGATGTCAAAACCCTACTCAAAACACAATAATTTGGTCTAAAGTTTTATCAAATTTTCATCCAACATTCGAAATTAAAGGAGTAATTCATGCTTAGATTAGTGGATTATAAGCAAATAGGAGTTTAGAATCGTTACCCAATCAATATCTCTGAAAATCCCTCGAAATCTTGCTCAAATCTGAGCTCGTAAGCTTACGTTTTGGTAAAAATTGCTAAACCCTCGATTATGAAATCTTATATCTGCCCAGGTAATTTGTTCAATTCAATTGCAGGAAATTGTTTGCGATCCCGAAGAGTAAAATTTAAAACTTCCAGAAATGGCCTATGTGAATGCAGCAAAAGGCACGCGATCGCAAAAGAAGAAAATTTAAAGGTTCTAGAATGGCCTATGCAAATGCAGCCTAAGACACGCGATCACAGAAGAGGGCAAGGCAAGCTTACGCGTTCGCTGTTGAAGCTATGCGAACGCGAAGAGGAAAAAGGCAATGAACTGCCAGCTCTCATCTCTACTATGCGAACGTGGAAGAAGAACTGCGAATGGGAAGAGGGAAAGGGGAAGAGCTATGAGATCGTGAAGCAATCCATGCGTTCGCGAATAAGGAATTGGGACCCTTCTGAAATTACTCTATGTGGACGCGAGAAGGGGGACGTGATCGCAAAGAAGAGAATGTCTGCAACAGACCTAAAGCCAAAATCTGCAATTTTCCAACTCAAAATGCCCCGTTGAGCATCCGAAATACACCCTAGGCCCCTAGGACCTCACCCAAACCTACAGACATATCTCATAACATCATTCAAACTTGTTCCAACCTTTGGAACGCATAAAAATAACATCCAAAACACCTATTTTTTATTTCAACCTTAAGAACTTCAAAAACTAAAACGCATTTTCGATCAAAAAGTCTATCAAACCTCGTCCGAATGACCTGAAATTTTATACACACACCCCAAATGACATGAAAGAACTACTGCAACTTTTGGAATTCCATTTCGACCCTCGAATATAAATCTCACTATTGGACAAACTTCAAAAATTTAAAATTCGGCATTTCAAGCCTAAATTAGCTATGGACCTCCAAAACACATTCTGAACATTCTCCCACACCCAAGAACACCTAACAGATCTAACGGAACTATCAAATTTCTATTCTGAGGCAGTCTTCACACTGTTCTGACTACAAACAACTTTCCAACACTTAAGCTCTCATTTAGGGACTAGGTGACTCTCTGAAACTCAAAACCAATATATCTTGGGAAATCAAATTAGTAGAAATAGACTTGGGAAAAGCAGTTAATAGGGGATCGGGGCGAAAATTACTAAGACGACCGGCCAGGTCATCACATCCTCCTATATTTAAACATTCATTCATCCTCGTATGAGCATAGAGACATACCTTAAGTAGCGAAAAGATGAGGATAATGGCTGCGCATATCCTGCTTGGTCTCCCAGGTCGCCTCCTCGGCCGGCTACCCCGCCATTTAACCTTTATTGAAGTAATGTTCTTGGACCTCAACTCTTTGACATGTCTGTCCAATATAGCAACTGGCTCTTCAACATAAGATAGATCCTTGTCCAATTGGACTGAGCTGAAATCCAACACGTATGATATATCACCGTGATACCTCCAGAGCATCGAAACATGATATAGCGGGTGAACTCCTACTAGGCTTGGACGTAAGGTAAGCTCATGCGCAACTTCCCCAACTCACCGAAATATATCTAAAGGGTCAATAAACCTCGGACTCAACTTCCCTTTCTTCCCAAATCTCATAACGCCCTTTATAGGCGAAACTCGAAGCAGAACCCGCTCTCTAACTACAAAGGAAACATCATGAACCTTCCGGTCCGCGTAGCTCTTCTGTCTGGACTGGGATAAACGGAGTCTATACTGAATTACCTTAACCTTATCCAAAGTATCCTGAACCAAATCTGTGCCCAATAGACTTGCCTCACACGGCTCAAACCAACCCATCAGAGATCTATACCGCCTACCATACAAAGCCTTATACAATGCCATCTGAATGCTGGATTGATAGTTATTGTAAGAAATCTCTAACAATGGCAAGAACTGATCCCAAGACCCTCCAAACTCAATCACACACGCATAGACCGTATCCTCAAGAATATGAATAGTGCGCTCGGTATGTCCGTCCATCTGGGTGAAATGATGTGCTCAACTCCACCCGAGTATCCAACTCCTGCTGAACGACCCTCCAGAACCATGATGTGAACTGAGTACCTCTGTCTGAAATAATAGAAAGTGGAATACCATGCAGATGAATGATCGCCCAGATATAGATCTCCACCAAACACTTTGAAGACTTAGTAGTACACACAGGAATGAAATGAGTGGACTTGGTCAGTCGATCCACGATCACGCAGATATCATAAAACTTCTTCAAAGCCCATGGGAGTCCAACTACAACGTCCATGGTGATCCGCTCCCACTTCCACTCTTGAATCTCTATCTGCTGAAGCAACGCACCGGGTCTCTGGTGCTCATACTTCACCTTCTAACAGTTGAGGCATATAGCCACAAATCTAACTATATCTTTCTTCATCCGCCTCCACCAATAGTGTTGCCTCAAGTTCTGATACATCTTTGCGGCACCTAGGTGAATGGAGTATCGCGAACTATGGGCCTCCTCTAGAATCAACTCTCGAAGCTTATCAATATTGGGTACACAGACCCGAACCTACATCCTCAATACTCCATCCTCGCCAATGGTCACATCCCTAGCATCACAATGTCGAACCTTGTCCTTAAGGACAAGCAAATGAGGGTTATCATACTGCCTCTCTCTGCTATGATCAAATAAGGAAGACCGAGAAACCACGCAAGCTAGAACTCGACTGGGCTCCGAAAGGTCCAATCTCACAAACTGGCTAGCTAAGGCCTGAACATCCATCGCCATAGGCCTCTCTGATGCTGGTAAATATGCCAAAATCCCCATACTCTCTGCCTGACAACTCAAGGCGTCAGCCACTACATTTGCCTTGCCCGGGTGATATAAAATAGTGGTGTCATAATCTTTCAGCAACTCTAACCACCTCCTCTAGTGCAAATTTAGATCCTTTTGCTTGAACAAATGCTGCAAACTCTGATGTTCAGTATAAATCTCACAGGGAACCCCGTATAAGCAATGGCACCAAATCTTCAGTTGTCAGCTAACTCGAGATCGTGGACAAGATAATTCTTTTCATGCATCTCAACTGTCTGGATGCGTAGGCAATTACCCTATCGTCCTGCATCAACACTGATCCAAGGCGAACCCTCGAGGCATCACAATAGAGTGTATAAGACCTCGAACCAGTAGGCAATATAAAAACTGAGATTGTAGTCAAAGCTGTTTTGAGCTTCTGAAAGCCCGCTTCACACTCCTCTTCCTACTAAAATGGAGCACTCTTTTGGGTCAATCTAGTCATAGAGGCTGCAATCAATGAAAACCTCTCCACAAAATGATGGTAGTAGCCCGCCAAGCCAAGGAAATTACGAATCTCTATAGTTGAGGACGGCCTGGGCCAACTCTGTACGGCCTCTACCTTCTTTGGATCCACGCGAATGCCCTTACTTTATACCAAGTGGCCTAAGAATGCCATTAAATCCAACCAAAACTCATATTGTTAGAACTTTGCATACAACTTCTTCTTTTTCAGAGTCTGAAGCACTGCTCTCAAATGCTGCTCATGATCTTCGCGACTCCGGGAATACACCAGAATGTGATCAATAAAGACAATGGCTAAAGAGTCGATATATGGCCGGAACACAGTGTGCATCAAATGCATGAATGCTGCTGGGGCATTGGTCAACCCAAATAACATAACAAGAAATTCGTAATGACCGTACCGAGTCCTAATAGCAGTCTTTGGGATATCTGGGTGCCGAATTTTCAACTCATGATAACCTAAGTGCAAATCAATCTTAGAAAACACCCGTGCACCTTGAAGCTGATCAAACAGAGCATCAACCAAGGAAAAGGATAATGGTTCTACACTGTAATATTGTTCAACTGGCAAAAATCAATTCACATACGCATAGAACCATCCTTTTTCTTCACAAACAAGATAGGAGCACCCCAAGGTGAAACACTGGGCTGAATAAAACCCTTATCAAGAAATTCCTGTAACTGATCCTTCAACTCCTTCAACTCAGGAAGAGCCATACGATTCGAAGGAATAGAAATAGGTTGATTGCCCGACAACAAATCAATACCAAAATCAATGTCTCTATTAGGCGGCATGCCCCAAAGATCAGCTGGAAACATGTCGGGATAATCCCGTACCACAGGGACTGAATCAGCAGAAGGGGTATCAACACTGACAAAGCTCACATGAGATAACTACGCGATACACCCCTTCTCAACCATACGCTGAGCTTTAAGGAAAGAGATAAATCTACTGGGAGTGTGATCTAAAGTACCATTCCACTCAACACGCGATACACCTGGCATATCCAGTGTCACGGTGTTGGCATGACAATCAAGAATAGCATAATGGGGAGACAACCAGTACATGCCCAAAATAATATCAAAATCAATCATCTTGAGTAGCAATAAGTTTGCTCTGGTCTCAAAACCACAAATAGTAACCAAGAATGACTAATAAATGCGGTCCACAACAAGAGAATCCACAAGAATAGAAACATAAATAGGGGAACTCAAAGAATCCCAAGGTACACCCAAATGCGGAGCAAAGTAAGAAGACAGAAAAGAGTAAGTAGAGTCTGGATAGAATAGAACTGATGCATCTCTGTGGCAAACCACTATAATACTTATGATGAGAGAATCAGAGGCAACAACCTCGGTGCGAGCAGGCATGGCATAGTATCTGGCCTGGCCTCCTCCTCTAGGGTGACCTCAACCTCCCCAACCTCCACCTCTAGCTGGCTAAGTAGGTGGGTTACTAACTGGAGCTGGAACATGGCCTGAGAAATTTGCGGGGCACGCTATGGCTGAGAAGTCTATGGAGGTGCACTCTTCCCAAGTCTAGGGAAATCTCTCACCACGTGGCGTGTGTCACCAAACTCAAAACAATCTCTTGGGGGACGTTGTGGCTGTGACTAGCTAGGGCCTGATCTTCTAGACTGACCTCTGAAAGCACCCCGCCCAGGAGGTGCGCTCGAAATTGGAGGTGCATAATAAGGCTCCTGGGCCTAGGAGGAGCTGGAGCACTACTGCCTGTTGGAAGAGCTGAATAAACGGGTTGACTCATATAACCCCTACCATGATGACCTGCAGCTGGGATACAGGCACAAGAATAATGGCTTGACTCTCGAGACCTTTTGGCCTCCCTCTCTTCTCTCTCCCTAGCATGCATACCCTCAATCCTCCTAGCAATGCTCACCATCTGCTGATAAGAAATATCCATCTCCAACTCACGAGCCATGCTAGATCTGATGCTGGGAATAAACCTCTCAATAAGCCGGCGAACCCTCTCGATAACAGTAGCAATCAAGGCTGATGCATGCCTAGCCAAACTAGTGTAACAGACAGCATACTCTTAAACAATCATAGCACCCTAGCGCAATTGCTCAAACTCTGCGTGTTATGCATCCCTAAGGCTCTGAGGAACATACTGTCTCAGGAATAGATCTGAAAACTGAGATCAAGTCAATGAAGAAACCTCATATGGACTGTTTAACTCATAGGTGCTCCAGCACTCATAGGCAGCCTCTCGAAGCTGGAAGGTAGTGAAAGAAACCCCGTTGGATCCTGAAATATCCATGGTACGGAGAATGCAGTAACAATCATCAAGAAAACCCAAAGCATACTCCAAAGCTAGACCACTGAATACAAGAGGCATGTACTTCTTGAACCTCTCAAGCCTCAGCTGCTCATCCTCGGAAGCCGCAGCCCTATGCTCGGCTGAACAGGCACTGCAGGCGGTACATGAATAATCTCAAGGACCAGCTCAACAGGAACCCGTTGCTCAAGAGTGCGGGCGGTAGGAGTCTGTGCTCCCCCCAGCCTGGGATGTGGCCGCAGCAAGGGAAAGCAACCTTGCCTGAGACAAAGTGGTGTACATGCTCATGAACTGTGCTATAGTCTCTTGGAGATCTAGAATAGTGGTAGCAGTAGTAGTAGGCGTGTTAGGTTCCTAGACTCTAGCTAGATCCATTGGTGGTACCTGGACGACATCTCGCGCAGGTGCTCTGGCTGCAGCACGTGCGCCCTCAGCCTCTGCTCCGACCCCGACCTCTGACGGCTGTAGTAAGGGGAGTGGGTGCCTGATCGTCTCGAGTAGTGCATTTCCTCACAATCTGTGAGGGAATAGAAAGACAAAAGTTTAGTATTGATATAAAAAATCTCGCACAATAACGAAATCGAATGAAGTGGAATTTTCCTAACATATACATAGCCTCTCGTAGATAAGTACAAACATCTCTAAACCGATCAATGAGAATCTAATAAACACGCTTGTGTTCCGTGACTCCTATGAACCTAGAGCTCTGATACCAAATTGTCACGACCCCAGTTTACCCTCTATGAACTGTCGTGACGGCATCTAGTCCCTAAAACTAGGTAAGACTAACAAGTGCAGAAAAAACAATCGAGCCTTTGCGTTATTATGCCTAAACCAAGTTTAGCAAAATGAGAACAGAATACGAAATGGCACTCGACAAATACAACACAATAACTCAAACTTCTACAACCCTATCCTAAAACCTGGAAACTCACTAGAACACAAGCTAGAAGAAAATACAGTAAAGTGCTCGAATCTCTAGAGTATCTAAATTAATAGTATGATAGAAGGGCTAACACAACAAGATAGAATAAAGATGGAGACTCTTCGGTCTGCGGATGTGGCAGGTGTACCTCTAAGTCTCCAAAAGCTCTCCTTGCCTCAAGGATGGTAAGCCTGTGCAGAAGTACCTAGATCTGCACATGAAAAACATGCGCAAAAAGGGCGTGAGTACACCACAACGATACTCAGTAAGTGCCAAGCCTAACCTCGATTGAGTAGTGATGAAGAAGGTTAGGGCCCTACTGTAGCAAACAATAATAATAATGACAGGATAAGATAAACAGTATAATTAAGAATCTATAGCAAGAGTCTATACAAGATAACGAGAGTATAATAACGAAGAAACAGAAATAAAGGTAGAACACCCAGGAAATACCACTCCCAACAAGAATAATAATAACCGGGGATCTCTTAGTATCCCGAGGATCTCTTGGTATCCTAAATGTATACACTGGAGGATCTCCTGGTATCCCGAGTATCTCTTGGTATCCTCAATATAAATGCCAGAGATCTCTTGGTACCCTCAATAGAAATGCTAGGGATCTCTTGGCATCCCGCACCTTAGTCCAAAATATAATTCCATACAGGAAATCTCCAGGAATGCCGTTCTGTAGTCCTAATTTAAAATACACAACAGCGACACAAGAATATTAAATGAAATTCCAACTTTATATAAGTAAACAATCAATTCTAGCCTAACATGCTGCACATAATGCAATTAAGGTAGTTTAAGCAAATAGGGAATTTAAGTCAACTAAACATGCTTTTCTAACTAACAACAGGCTAAGTCTGCGATTACAGTAAAGCAGGAAAAGAAACATGCTAAGGAATACTTTAAGAAAAACCAGATTTTTGAATAATTTGCACAAGTACGCACTCATCACCTCACGCACAAGGCATTTGAGTTACCAAGTACACCAATCCTAAGTGGAAGGTCCCTCACACAAGGTTAGACAAGCCACTTACCTTGAACAGGCTCAAAAATCAACTCGAAACCATACGTTTACCACGAGTATCCGAATCCAAATGATCCAAATCTATTCAATTCAATTATATGTCGTAAATAACATCTCAAGCAATCGATTCTATGATTTAATTAAATGCTATGACGCAAAATTAGGTAAAATAACCAAAATGCCCCTAGGAAAAACGTCTCGAAATCGGGTGAAATTAATATTTTAAAAATTTTCATACTCTCACGAGTCCAACCATATATAAATCTCCTAAATCGGATGTCAAAAACCACTCAAAACTCAATAATTTGGTCTATGAAGTTTTATCAATTTTTCATCCAAAATCCGAAATTAAAGGAGGAATTCATGCTTAGATTCATGGATCACAAGCAAAAAGGAGTTTAGAATCGTTACCCAATTGATATCTCTGAAAATCCCTCGAAATCCCGCTCGAATCCGATCTATCAAGCTTAAGTTTTGATAAAAATGACTAAACCCTCGATTTTGAAATCTTATATTTGCCCAGGTAATTTTCAATGCGATCGCAGGAAATTGTCCGCAATCGCGAAGAGTAAAATTTAAAGCTTTCAAAAATGGCCTATGCGAACACAGCCAAAGGCACGCGATCATGGAAGAGGAAAATTTAAAAGTTCTAGAATGGCCTATGTGAACGCAACCTAAGGCACGCGATCGCAGAAGAGGGCAAGGCAAGCTTACTCGTTCACGATTGAAGTCACACAAACGCGAAGAGGAAAATGGCAATGACCCACCAGCTCTCATCTCTACTATGCAAAGACGGAAGAAAAACTACGAATGTGAAGAGGGAAAGGGGCGGAACTATGCGATCGCGAAGAAGAAAATGTCTGCAACAGATCTGAAGTCAAAATCTGCAATTTTTCCAACTCAAAATGCCCCGTTGAGCATCCGAAACACGCCCGAGGCCCTTGGACCTCAACCAAACCTACAGACATATCCCATAACATCATTCAAACTTGTTCCAACCTTTGGAACACTCAAAATAACATCCAAAACACCTTTTTTTTTTATTGAATTCAACCTTAAGAACTTCAAAAACTCTAAAAATACATTTTCGATAAAAAAGTCTATCAAACCTCGTCCGAATGACCTGAAATTTTACACACACATCTCAAATGACATGACAGAATTATTGCAACTTTCGGAATTTTATTCGGACCCTCGGATCAAAATCTCACTATCGGACCAGAAACTTCAAGAATTCAAACTTCGGCATTTGAAGCCTAAATTAGCTACGGACCTCCAAAACACATTCCGAATACGCTTTCGTTCCCGAAATCACCAAACAGAGACCGGAACCATCAGATTTCCATTCCGAGGTCGTCTTCACACTGTTCCGACTACAGATAACTTTCTAATACTGAAGCTCTTATTTAGGGACTGAGTGTCCCAAACTCTCCGAAACTCCAAACGGAACATCCCGACAAATTAAATTAGCAGAAATAAACTTGGAGAAAGCAATTAATTGGGAATCGGGACGTAAATTCTTAAGACGATCGGCCGGGTCGTCACAAGATGATACCAAGAAGGATACTTTCATAAATGTTTAATTCATCATCTGCCATTATTAATGTGCAACGTATGATTATAGATAAAAACATGAATATAATATTTGTAGACGAAAATAGCCCAAAATAACCCTTCAAATATATATTCTATGTTGGACAACAATTTAATTTTAAATTCTTTAAATATAAAAGAAAATAACTTTTCAAGAAGTATTCTCTAATGTAAGAAAAAAATAAGTTGTTCTACCACTGAAGCAAAAGCCTATAGGTATTCCTAATTTTCTAGAGAAAGTAATTATTCTATCAAAAAGAACTAAAGACATTCGATATTTTGACCAAAAATAAGCACGTGAGGTTTAAAGATAGATAACTGAATTCTCTAACCTATATATTCAATAAATAAAAAATACTTGTGCATTATAAAAATTGTGGACGGACTTATGAAGATTATGCGCAAGATCCGATAAAAGCAAACACCATATAGTTATGTACATGTTGATGAATTAGAAAAATCATGCTATTGATAATAGTGTTAAAAGCCTTTATTGCGCGAAGCAGATTCTTGCGATGCTAAAGATGTTGAATTTTCAAGTGAAAATATTACGCTCTTGTTGTGATTCCAGTTCATCCTTCGCGAACCATCGTGACGGCACCTAGTCTTTATAACTAAATAAGCTTAAAATACGGAAAATAAACTAAATTTGCGAAAGAAAACAAATTAAAATAGAGTAGAGTAATAGGACAACATTTAAAAGCACCGCTCGACATACACAATGCTAACTCTCAAAAACTAATACATATTTCTAAAACTCGAAAACTCATGAATCACAAACTAATAATACTACATAACGCTCTAACTCAAGAATAGTCTAAAATAAACTAAATACAGAACGGTTGTAACTACAAGAGAAAATGGAGAGAGACTCTGTTGGCCCACGCTCAGTTGAAGTTTTGAAGAATGACAAATGAACTCAGTGAAGGACCAGGTCCATCTTAGGAGACACAGTTGTTATGGCCTATGCACATGAGATGCACGTGAAGAAGATAAATCTTTGGGATCAAGCAACAATATCTTCTGAATATCTTCTGAACTGATCGAAAAGATTGCATATGGAATAAGGAGAAGAAGTCTCCTTATGTGAAAAAAATATATCCGGATCAAGGATAAGGAATTGGAGTTTGAATTGTTCTAGGACTCGAACTTGATGGAGGATCAGCAATTCAAGTTGTTGTCAAACTCTGATTACTGACTCTGTAAAAGTAATGTCGTTCTCATGTACAGGTTGCACATGCACGCAAAAGTTAAAGCTAAATTGAGAGCAAAAGAGCATGACTATTTTGTAAGCAAATTCACGTGGGATCAAGTGTGCACGCCTGCAGCTACTTGAACAAGATTGAAGAACCGGTCCATTGTGTTTTTCTTATTCTAGTTCAATTGTGGTAAGTGATTTAAAATTTGTACCTTTCCACCTTTCATAGAAGCAAATTGTATTAGGTATGTTGAGTATTCAAGTTAGAGTTAACTTGATAATGTCGCAACAGTTGATGCTGTGTACCATAATGGGATTAGAGTTAATCTTTAGGTTTACAAAGAGTTTTATAAATGCTGTTTTGGCATTGAGTTTAGTGGATGTTTGGAAAAATCCTATTGAGTAGTAGGTCGTGGTTTTTCACCTTTTGAGCCAGGTGTTTTCCACGTAAAAATCTCTGTGTTCTTTATTTTATGCACTTTTAATTCCGCAAACAGTCATAGTTAGTACATCTAGAAGAATCAGGTTCTTCTAGTGCGAAAATCTGGCACCACACAAATCATCCCCTTCTTGTGTGATATTAAAGTCTGGAACATCAATTGGTATCAGAGCGGGTTATCCTTGAAGAGGCTAGCACCTTAGAAGAAGATCAACAATGAGTGCACCAATTGGGAACCGGGAAGGGCAATCCACTGCTAGGCCTCTACTTTTCAATGACCAGTACTATTCTTGTTGGAAGAATAGAATGAGAGATCATATTACAGGGGAGGATTATGAACTTTGGGACATAATCACTGATTGTCCCCTAGCAACCACTAAGAAGAATACTGAAGGAATTGAAGTGCCAAAGACAAGGGCTGACTGAACTGCTGAAGACTTGAAAAAGTGGGAAAAAAATGCAAAGGCTAAGAAGTGGCTTGTATGTAGTCTAAGATCATACGAGTACAGTAGTATCTAAAGCTACACAACTGCTAAAGAAATATGGGACACGCTGCAACTGGCTCATGAAGGAACACCTCAAGTGAAAAGATTGAGAGGAACACTTCTGTATTCTCAATATGAAAATTTTATTATGAAGGAAAGAGAAACTATCCAGGAGATATACACTAGATTCACCACTTTGACAAATAAACTGGAATATCTTGGAAGGACTATTCTTGAAGAAGACAAGGTTGAGAAGATTCTGACAAGAGTTTTGCCAGTCACATGGGAAAGCAAAATCACTGCCATTCAGGAAACCAAGAACATTGCTACCCTCAGACTGAATGAACTGATTGAAAATTTAACTGGCTATGAAATAAGGAGACAAACCATGAAGATGGATACCACCAAAAAGGAGAAAAGCTTAGCTCTCAGAATTGCTGAAGGTGCAGAATTAGAAGCTGATGAAATGTCTATGATCACTAGGAATTTAAAGAGGTACCTAATGAGAGGAAAGTGTTATTCAAGAAGCACAAACTTCAATAAAACAAGAGTTCCGGAGAAACAGGCAAATGACGGATGCTACGGCAAGACTGATCACATGATCAAAAACTGTCCTCAATGGGAAATTGAGTGGAAGAAAGAAAGAGCTGAACGAAGGAACATGTTCAACCCAGGAGAAACAAAAGTTCAACCAAGGCTATGGTTGCTGCTTGGGGAGAAACTTCAGATGAAGACTCAGAAGATGAAGATGAGGAGGAGTAAGTACTAATGGCCATCGGAGAATCACATGATGATAAAGAGGTAAGTATTCTTCATCTCAAAGACAAGATTAAATTCCTGTCTAAAGAAAAGCTGGGTGAGCTATTACTGGACTTCATTGATGATTCTGAGATAATTAACAATAAGAAGGAAGTTCTGTCTAGGGAATGTGTGATTCTAAAAGCAAAATGTGAAAGTCTAGAGTCTAGGGAAAATGAGAGTAATAACAAAAATGCTGAGTTGAAGAACCAGGTTCTTCAACTTGACAACAGTGTCTTAGAACTTAAGTCTGAAAATCTAAAACTAAAATTTGGAACAGGAAAAAAGATAGCTAATCACACACATCTCACTATAGAAGAAAGTTTTGGAAAAATGAAAGATGAATTATACAGAAAAGATGAATTCATCAAAGTTTTAAAAAGAAGATCTAGGAAAAGTAAAACATGAACTAGACAGAACTTGCAAGTGGAACAAAGCCTCCGATGCTCTCTCCTGACATCACAACAGTAACAAAAGAGGACTTGGCTATGGGACTCAAGCTCATAAATGAGATCCAAAAAGCAAGTACTTTTCTCTTCCTGAAAACAAAATCTGCACACACTGCGGTAAGACTGACCATTACAAATATGAGTGTAATGCAACAGAAATGGCCAGTCAAAAGAACAAAGTTTTTGTTAAAGAAAAGTATAAGTTGCCTGGATGTGCAAGAAGGAACTTAAATCATCCTTTTTGTTATAGAAAGGGATCCAAACTAGATTCAGTTCGTAAGACTAACCCCTGATTTCGTTTTGTAGGTCCAAGTGAGAGGGATGAGCCAAATATGGTATATGGATAGTGGCTGCTCAAAACACATGACTGGGGACAAGGACCGGTTCCTTTCACTTGAGGACTTAAAATGAGGTAATGTCTCCTTTGGTAATGGAAAGAAAGGTGAGATCATTGGGGTTGGAAAGGTAGGAAAGACTGATTCTCACTCCATAGAGAATGTCTACCTCATATATGGTTTGAAATATAGATTAATAAGTGTGTCATAATTGTGTGATTGGGGCAACCTTGTGGCTTTTACCTCCACCAAATGTTTTGTGATTAACCTTACTACTGACAAGGTTGTTTTGCAGGGAAGAAGAGCTAATAATATTTACATTGTAGATTTGTCAACTCTTTCTAAAAATGAACTCACTTGTTTAAGTGTGTTAGAAAATGATCCCCTCCAGTGGCACAAAAGGCTTGGCCATGCTAGTCTATATCAGCTAAACAAACTAGTCTCCAATGACTTGGTAATATGGTTACCTAACATTAAGTTCAAGGAAGACAAAGTTTGTGAGGAATGTACAAGGGGAAAGCAGGTAAGGTCATCCTTCAAATCCAAGAAAATGGTAAGTACGTCTAAGACGTTGGAACTGGTTCATATGGATCTTTGTGGTCCAATGAGAACCACGAGTAGAGGACGAAAGAAATATGTGATGGTTCTTGTTGATGATTACTCTAGATTTTCCTGGGTACTATTTCTGACATCTAAAGATGAGGCTTTTGAAATGTTTATTGCTTTTGTTAGGACAAACTTAGAAACAATTAGGAAATCAACTAACATCCATTAGGTCTGATCATGGAACTGAATTTGAAAATGCAAAATTTGTTGAATATTGTGATGAAAATGGTATAGATCACAACATTTCTGCCCCTAGGATTCCTCAACAAAATGGAGTAGTTGAAAGAAAAAATAGGACACTTGAGGATATGACAAGGACCATACTTTTCTCTAGAAAATTACCCCACAGCTTCTGCGCAGAGGCTGTAAACATTGCATGTTACATAATCAATAGATGCATGACTAGACCTCTTGTTGAGAAGACTCCCTATGAGTTACTTAAAGGGAGAAAACTAAACATATCCCATCTTAGGGTATTTGGTTGTAAGTGCTATGTGCACAATAATGGAGAAGACCCTAGGTATGTTTGATCCCAGAAGTGATGAGGGAGTATTCTTGGGATATTCTTCACATAGCAAAGCATATAAAGTGTTTAATAAAAGAACTTTCTATGTAGAAGAAAGTGTACATGTTGTATTTGATGAAACTAACATTCTTTCTGAGGTACAGTAACATGAAGATGAAGCCATTGGACTGGTCAAAGACTTGGGTAAAGCATCAGCTCAAGCCAAAGCGACACCCACGAAAGGAACAGGTGATGGAAGAGGTCCTTCCTTATAGCTCAACCTGACAAGGGGAAGAAATCAAAGAGGAATTGAAATAAACTCCTTGAAGGAACCTGTTCATGAACCTGTTTCTCAGCAGATGGCCGAAACATTCAGCAGAAAACAGTTGGTTGTGAAACCTCACAAGTATCAAATTTCTCATCCCATTGAGAACATTCTCACTGATCCAACATCTGAAGTCAAAACCAGATCACAACTAAAGAATCTATACGCATTTGATGCTTTTCAATCTCTTATTGAACCTAAAAATGTTGCTGAGGCTTTGCAGGATGCAGATTGGGTCAATTCTATGCAGGAGGAACTCAACCAATTTGAAAGAATTCAAGTCTGGCATCTAGTTCCAAGACCTAAGGACATATCAGTCATTGGTGCCAAATGGTCTTCAGGAACAAACTTGATAAAGATGGAACAGTCACAAGAAACAAGGAAAAGCTGGTGGTTGAAGGCTATAGCCAAGAGGAAGGCATTGACTATGATGAGACCTTTGCTCCAGTTGCAAGACTAGAAGCAATCAAACTCCTCATTGCCTTTGCAGCATATATAGAATTCACTCTCCATCAGATGGATGTCAAAAGTGCCTTCTTAAATAGCTACCTCAAGGACAAAGTGTTTGTAAAACAACCTCCAGGATTTGAAAGCAAGGAATGTCCTGAGCATGGTACAAGTTGGACAAGGCTCTATATGGGCTCAAACAGGCCCCAAGATCTTCGTATGAACGACTATCAAAATTCCAACTGGAGCATGGGTACAAAAGAGGTAAAATCGATAGCACTTTATTCCTATGGGAAAAAGGTAAAGTCCTCCTTACCGTACAAATACATGGTGATTACATAATATTTGGGGCCACTACTTATAAGTTGAGTAAGGATTTTGCAAAATAACTGGGGAGTGAGTTTGAAATAAGTATGATGGGTGAACTAAATTTCTTCCTAGGCTTGCAGATCAAACAAAGCCCATATGGGACCATGATCCATCAGCAGAAGTATACAAAATAACTAATCAAAAGGTTTAAAATAGAGGATCCCAATTAAATAGATACACCTATTGCAACTGCCACTAAATTAGATATTGATGAACTTTGTTCATCAGTTGATCAAAAGTCGTATAGGGGTATGAGTAGTTCACTCTTTTATCTTACTGCCAGCAGAACTGACATTGTTTTCAGTGTAGGCTTTGTGCTTGTTTCCTGGGAAATCCAAAGGAGTCACATTTGACACCACTGATTTGTGTCTTTGGTATCCCAAAGGTAGTAATTTTGATCTAGTAGGATATGTTGATGCTGATTATGCAGGTTACTTGGTAGACATGAAGAGTACTTCAGGTATGGCACATTTTCTGGGGTCATGTCTAGTGTAATGAGCTACCAAAAAGCAAAATTCAGTAGCCCTATCTACTGCTGAAGCTGAATATGTTTCTATTGCTTCTTGTTTTGCTCAATTGCTATGGATCAAACAACTACTTGTAGACTTTGGAATTGAAGTGGGATGTATTCTAATATTTTGTGATATCACTAGTGCGATTAGTATGACAAAGAATCCTGTTCATCATAAAAGGACTAAGCACATAGATGTTAGAACCCACTTCATGAGAGATAACTATGAGAAAGGGTTAATCGCCATAGAATTTTGTGCTACTGATAAACAAATAGCTGACATCTTCACTAAAGCACTAAGTAGAGAAAACTTTGAAAGAAACAGGTTGGAATTAGGGATGATTAATATCACCTAAACAGGTCCAGTTCAGAATGCAATGAAAAAAAAGAAAAAAATATTTATTTTGTTTGGTTAGAGGTTCTGACTTTATATGAATATCTAGACTAATTCTTACTCAGTCTCATACTTTAATCAATATACTCAAGTGAAATGTTTTCTTTTAATTCATTGACCTCTTACACATTTTTTTCGATTCTAATATATGAGGCATAATCAAGAGAAGTTCTACTTGAAGAACCTGGTTCATCAATCTATGCTCATGAGAAAAGGTCAGGTATATTTCTATACTTTGCACAACTAGAAAAATAAATATTCCAATTATGAGCAGAAGTTCTATTCTAACCAAACTCCCAAAAATATAACCGCTAAGCATTGAACCAGTTTTATTCTCCTAGAATTCTAAAGAAAAAGGGAACTCTTTTTCTAAAAACTAGTGCTAATTAAAGACTGGAGTCTTAATGGGATTAGACTCTTGATTGACCACTGCAAAAGGCTGCCGTCACTGCTCCTAATCATACTCTATTTTAAATACACTCTGTACACTCCTAATTTGGTCCATAACCACCATTAAGTGCTAAGCAACTGATCATCCTTCTTCCCTAAAATACCAAAAATCCCCAAAATCTTCAAGAAATCCTTCACCATGTCTAACCCTCAAGAAAATCCAGGAATGCTCTCACCTGTATCTCCCAATACATCCTCGTATGCACTCCCTAGCAACAATCCTAAATCTAGATTCCACCGACAAAATATGTTGGCAAGGAAAACTATAGCCACCAGTGCTCTAAGAATGGCTCTAAACAAAAAATTGAGAGCCAGACAGAAAAAGGAGCACTCTGAAAAGAAATCATCTGACTCAAGTTTTGAGTCTGGAGCTTTTATTTCTACAAGTGATGGAGAAGAACGGGGGTCTTCTGACACTGACAAGAATCAAGAAAGCCCTAGGAAGGTAAATACATGCTATGGTTTTTCTAATGCAGTCAAGAATGTAGAAAATAGGTTTGTTTTACTGGGTTCTTTGAAAGATGTGAAAGGGGATGAATCTAGTCGAAAGGGAAGGAAAAAGAAAGACAAAATTCTTACAATCTGTGGGAATGTTGAGGAGAGCGGTAACAAGTCAGGGGGAAATAGCTCTGGGGATGCTGCTGAAGGCCTTGTTCACCTGAGTAAGCAACAAGGTAAAAGTGGTTCATCTGGTGAGGAAACCCTAGTTGACCTCCTAAAGAAGGTTGGGGCCAGCTATGATCCAAAGAAGCACAAGGCTTCTTTCCTAAAAGCTCCAATTTCTTCCAAGCCAACAAAGAAAACCAAAGTGTCATCTCCTAAGTCTATTGTCTCTTCATTACCAAAGGGAAGAGCAACTAGAAGCAAGGTTAAACAAAGTGAGGAATAATTTCAGAAAGCACTGGAAGAAAGCAGGAAGAAAAAGAGAGAAAAAAGGAAGGCAAAAGTTGTGAGAGTATCGAGGTAGCCGATGAAGAAGAAGAGGAGATGGACCTGGTTCATCAAGAAAGAGGAACAACTGAAAAGGTGCCAACACCCAAACCAAAAGGTTCCAAGACTTCGACCAAGAAGACCTCCTCTGTACCCATATCTGCTAAGTCCTCGTTGGCCAAATAACTAGGTCTTTCGGGAAAAGAAAACAAAAAAAAATTATTGAAGAAGAAGAAGAATGGAGTGGAGAAGAAGAAGAGGAGGAATCTGAAAAGGAACAGGATAGATTTATCCTTTTGGCAGGAGAAAGATCTTGAAAGGAAGAATTCTGAAAGACCTGGAGGAGCCATGCATGAAAAGATTGGTTGATGCCTTGAATGGACAAGGGTGGAAGGGACATGGTTCTTCAACTGGATGGCAAAATGGCAAGAAAAGAGTTGATCGAATTTGTGGCAAATGCTACAGTGGTGAATGGGGTTGTTACTAGTCTGGTGAAAGGAGTCAAGGTACAGTTTGATGCTCCTAAATTGGGGAGATTCTAGACATTCTCTCTGTAGAATATGATGATTATACTAGGCAAAGGTGGACTTGTCTGGACTCTTTTCCTAATGCACTCCAAATCACCAGAAAACTTTGTGATACTACAACACTTGAAGATGTGCCTGAAGCTCGAAGGAGAGGAGTCACACTGCAAACTACATGGACCTTGTTATTCTTGGGTGTCTAGTGAGAAGAAAGCATATTAACTGGCCTGCTTTCATTGTTTAACTAGTGGATAGGGTCATCAACGGCTCCAAAGCTCATGCCACGCCTTATTGGTTCCTATTGAGTACTGTTCTAGAAAAGCTACATGTGCCTTTTGAATAAATGGGAAATGGCATCTAGCAAAGAGCACTTTGGTGTCAAGACTCTTATGGCTTGTGATTATCCAGTGAATGCCAACTCAGTTGAACCAGGTTCATATTAAAAGACTCCTGTAAATAGCATGGTTTGGGCTTTGGTTCAAGAGTGTGGAATAAAAGATGCTGAAATTGCTAGGCTGAAGGCTCGTGTTGCTGAATTAAAAATTGAACGAGATGGACTTAGAGATGAGCTAGGCAAAGGAAAAGGAGAATATTGATGGAATGCTTCAGAATATGTTCAACCTTCTCCAAACCCAGCCCTCTGTCACAACTCTTTTTTGGCTATCCGCATCCCGGCGAAGGTCGTAGATAAGGGAGTTTTTCCAATTAACGGACAATCGAAACGGGATTCAATTACTTAAGAGGATTTTAGAGTCGCCACTTGGGAGATTTATGGTGTCCCAAGTCACCGGTTAGAATCCCGAATTGAGGAAAAGAATGACTCTGTTTACATTCCGTGAATCAGAAATTTGAGTAAGGAATTTTGTTAACCCGAGAGAAGGTGTTAGGCATTCCCGGGTTCCGTGGTTCTAGCACGGTCGCTCAACTGTCACGTTTGGCTTAAATTATCTGATTTTAGAACATACTTTAACTCATGTGCTTTTTGACTTTAAACCGATTTTATTATTATTATAAAGAGAACTGCAACGTCGTCCGAACACGCCTCAAACCACATCACATAAATGCGCCCGTGGATTTTGACATGTTCCAACTTCGTTGACATTTGGATTCGGGTCACATAAATGCGCACCCGAATTTAGGAAAGTATTTCATTAAACACGTGCCAATAGCAACTACGTCTTTGGCATTTATGGGAAGGCCGTAAAATTTCCTGTACGACACTTCCTATTTTCTATATGTTTTAATGAAATAAGGAGCCATCGTGTAGTGGTTGATTTAGTTAACAAGGCTCGTTTTATTTTTATATGGACGTCCTAATCCATGCTAAATTTTCTAGCTTAAATACCTTAATTGTTTTATGTATAAACTATGTACTCGGGAAACACCACATGGTTTTAGTCTCATTCATGGCCAATTACCAAGTAATAAACCGATTTTGGGCCAACCCAGGAGCACATATTGTTCAGGATGTGTTGAGAATTATTCTGACTGTTTTGGGCTGTTAATTATTCAGCCCATATAACGTGTTGTGTCACAATGCTCAGCCACTTACTAGGCCTTGCAAATGAGCTCAGTGTTGGTTTGGAAAAAAGGGTCCAGCCCTTAGTGACAAAAATCCAAATACAAAGTTGAACATATGCATATTCTCAAAGAAAAACACTAGCAGTCATTTTTTATGTCAAACTTTAATATTGAATTTGTACCAAACGACCCATATACTCATCAGTCAGAGTATAAGAATCCGATTCTAAAAGCTTAATGTGATTCAAGTTACACTACAGAGGACAAATCTGAAATAAATTGTTACTAAGCATGTTGAGATTTAAATGGACTGAAATGTTTAACAACATTTTTTTATTTGCTTTGCATGATTACTGAAACTACTGATTCCTAAGTCCAGTGGCTCTAGGTGCACAAATTTAGCACTTGAACCTACTAGACTAAATGGGAACTGATTGCTAATTAAACACATACAGAAAAATTGAGTCGAATGTTCAATTATTACACATTGAAATAGTCCCAAATGTCCAAATTATTACAAACAGGGATCAGTCTAACACTTAACTACAACATGATGATCATTCTATTACTACACCTATATTCAGAATTAATTAGGGGAGAATTGGGGGGGGGGGGGTAAACTTAAAAATTCAAACAACAGCTAGATCTTCACATTTGATCATATATTTCATTTGAACTTCATAGATACATAAGCATTGAGTGTACCTGTAATGCAGCAGAAAATCAAGCCTATGAGTAAAAATAGGAGACCAGCTAAGCAAGCCTATGAGTACTTTCAGGAGAGTTTTAGAGAATTAAATATTCAGAAAAGTGATTCAAAACAATTCCAATGGTATTTTCAGATGTATAATACGTATTTCAGCTCTAGTATTTAAGAAGAAGGTTCCGGATACCTTCCAATGCCCCCAAATGGTTCATTTAATAGTAAATCTTTTAGGGCATCAGATTTTACACAATTTCTTTTTTTAGTCCTTAACTCAACTTGCATTTTTGCCTAAGTAGTCCTTTAATTTCTGACTTGTGCCTCAAGTTTGAGGCTGGAATTATGAGTCCTTGCTAGAAAGTTTTAAAAGATTCCTATCAGATTTTTAACAGACTCCAATTTCTTTTGTACCCTCACTTCATTTCCTATATTACCTACCCCTGAAAATTGACCCCAACCAGTTCTTTTAACCCTAGTTCTGTCACAATTAACCTTGGTTAGTTCTTTGACCCTAATTCAGTGACAATTGACCTTGGTTGATCAAACTTGGGTCACATTTGGATTAACAGATTCATGAAGATCAGAATTAGCCAACATTTGCAGACTTCTATACAGGATT
The DNA here is from genome assembly GCA_034376525.1 of Nicotiana benthamiana. Lineage (NCBI taxonomy): Eukaryota > Viridiplantae > Streptophyta > Magnoliopsida > Solanales > Solanaceae > Nicotiana > Nicotiana benthamiana. The sequence goes on from CM067326.1 coordinate 30,284,648, forward strand.
AACAGAATAAAAGATCAAATATCCAGAAAAATGCATATATCTATCAAACGTAACTTTCAGAAATAGTTCCAATCAAAATGATTCAAAAATACTTAACACACAGCAATTTTAATTCAGGAATCACCTTATGAAGCAAGTAAAAACTAACAATGAACTACTAAGGATCCTAACCCCCAAATCAACTTAAAACCAATATCAATTTTGAAAAACCAAAGTCATCATGACAATCAAATACTTGGGGCGAACCAGAAATCCTAGAATCAAAAGGTATATGTCAATTAAGCCTAAAAGTCACATTATAGCAGAATTAACTAGCTTTCAAGATCAAAGAGTTGATATTAGCAGGAAATTATTCAAGAAATAAAAGACTTCCAAACAAAGCATATGAACATTGAAACCCTTTTTCGGAAGAACTTGTGGATAAGAAAGACAAACAACCAAAAGAAGAAAAAGAAAAATCACATAAAAGAAATTCGAATTATTAAACATGTAACTACTAATCAGTCATAAAAGAAATCAACTAAAAATAAAAATATACAGGAAAACTTAGCTTTTCATTTTTTGTTCCCATTTAAATCGATTCAACTGGACCTTGATTCTTCCATAGGGGTTCTGAACACTCTTAGGATGATGATAATCATTTTACAAGTTCAGGGGAGGGTTTTTTCAAAGTTCTGAGACCTTAATAGGTCTCGGAATTGGAATTTTGAGTGGTTAGGGGTTGTTTGAGACTCATGGGTGGTGTGGTTGGTGTCAAAGGGGACCAGGGATTGTCTAGGAGGGTTTTGAGGTTTTTCCGGCGGGTTTTGGGATTTGGGGTTAAGCTTCAAATTGAAATTTGAGGAGTTTATGGGTGATTCGAAAGGGGGGATATGCATGGTTAGAACGGGGAGGGTGAGGTGCTTTAGGGGTGTAAATTTGGGGAAGTTTAGAACAGGGTCGCCGGAGGTAGGGTTTCCTGCAACCTTTCAGGGGATATTCGAGACGCATGGGTTACCTTCGAGTGAAACTAGCCATGGGACGGGGTAGAGGAGGTCACGCTGGTTAAGTGGTGTTAATTTGGGATAGTTTGGTTGCCGGCCTTCGCCGTGAGGCGATTTCTGGTGGCAGCAGTCGGGTGGTAGGCCGGTGGTCAATGGTGGTGACAGGGTGGTCAATGGGTGTTTGTTAGTCGATGGTGGATGGTACGAAGAGGATAAGGTTTGGTTTTGGACATATGTATTCAATATGAAAGAGGCTTCTGTGGCCGTTGGATGATGTGGGGATCAACGGTTGCGATGAGAGGGGTCCTAAACGGTGTCGTTTGGTTTAGTGGACATGGACTGGGTCTGGCTGGTCGTTTGGGCTGGGTTGTGGCTTGTTTTAAAGGGGGAGAAAAGATTGGGCACTCAGGTCTGCCCCAATTGTGGCCAGCGTGAGTGGCTGCCTATATATATACATGTATTGTATTCTTTTGATTTTTTTAATTCAATTTAATTACTAACTTTAATAAAAAAAGAAAAACCAACAATTTCCTAATCACAAATAAACAAACCCAAGTAAAAATTAACAAAATAATTTCCAAAAGCCGGACATGTGTGTGTGTGTATATATATATATATATATATATATATATATATATATATATATATATATATATATATATATATATATATATATATATATATATATATATATATATATATATCTGTATTTTTAATTTTTAAAACCAATTTATTTAACAATTAAATCTTAGACCATTTTAAACATGCAGTAATGAACATGCAACATGCACATGCAGTCAGATCCTAAAAAATTAAAATCCTAACATTTAAAAGAAAAATCCTAAACTTTAAGAGTCCTATAGGAGCTTGTTTCGACCGGTCAAAAATCATGTGCTCACAGCTGCCCCTCTTTCCGTGGGAACACGAAGGGTTTTCGTGCAAAGACAAGTGAGAAAATATGAGCGGTTTCCGTCTGATTGAATACTCCATGTGAAGCATTTTGAAATATGTCTGACCGAACCTTTCTTCAAAGGTTGCCTACACATCCTTGGCAATAGAGGAATCAGCTCAGTGTAGTTCTGTAAGTTTTGGTAGCTGGGACTACCCAGAGACTGTGATTGGCTGCTGTTTCTGCTGCTGCTAGACCCCCTTATTACACCATTGTAAAAATATAAAGAAGCTAGAATAAACTATGAACTATGTATTACAAGAAAACCTATCTATATCTTCCAACTCTATCTGAATCCTTGTTGCCTTGTTGTTTTGCATTTCTTGCTGTGGAACTTCTTATTACTTTATTAACCGGTGTTTCCTCCTGTGGAACTTCTTGTTGCCTTGTTGTCTGGCATTTTTTTCCCTCTATTTTTGATGCCGAATTGCTAGTCTTAAGATGTACCCTGTTGAAAGCATTCGCTCGTTCTACAGGTGGGTGCCTGGTTGCTTGAACTCGCAATTTTGAAAGATCTTCCCTTGTTCTGCAGGCGGGCGCCTGATCATCAAAACTTGACTTCCGAGAAATATTCCCTTGTTCTCCAGGTGGGCGCCTGATTGCTAAAATTTAAAAAATATTCCCTTGTTCTACAGGTGGGCGCCTGATTAAAAAACTTAAAATTTTGAAAAATATTCCCTTGTTCTCCAGGTGGACGCCTGATTACAAAAACTTGAAATTTTGAGAAATATTTCCTTGTTCTCCAGGTGGGCGCCTGATTGCTAAAACTTAAAAAATATTCCCTTGTTCTATAGGTGGGCGCCTGATTACAAAACTTGAAATTTTGAAAAATATTCCCTTGTTCTCCAGGTGGGCGCCTGATTACAAAAACTTGACATTTTGAAAAATATTCCTTGTTCTCCAGGTGGGCGCCTGATTGCTAAAACATAAAAAATATTTCCTTGTTCTACAGGTGGGTGCCTGATTACAAAACTTGAAATTTTGAAAAATATACCCTTGTTCTCCAGGTGGGCGCCTGATTGCTAAAACTTAGAAAATATTCCCTTGTTTTACAGGTGGACGCCTTATTACAAAACTTTGAAATTTTAAAAAATATTCCCTTGTTCTCCACGTGGGCGCCTGATTACAAAAAACTGGAAATTTTGAAAAATATTCCCTTGTTCTCCAGGTGGGCGCTTGATTAAAAATACTTGAAAATTTGAAAAATATGTTGGAAATCATGTATACCTTTGATATGTGCGCTTTGGTTGTATGAGCATGATTTTCAGGTATAGGTTTTGATGAATGACAAACAATGAAGTCAAGTGTATAATCAAATGGCGAGAAGCATACTGATGACGGAATTGCATGAACAAGCTAAAGAAGTTCAAGACCGAAGACCCAAGACGTAGGTCGTTTGGTAGAACCAATGTAAGGACAACGTTTAAGTTATCTTATCCTTTGGCACAACATTAGGTCATCATAAACATGCATAAAATCACTTTATTAAATTATATATATCATAAATATTTTTAATATATACTTCAAACAAAATGATTTTAACGTTTTCATTTCAACCAAAATGGGTTTTGAAGTAAGTTTTCAATTCTGGTATACACAGTGTATATCAAGTGTATATAATCGATCGTTGCCAAAGTTTTGAACACTGGAACAACATAATCGATTGTATACTTTAACAATCGATTGTTGACAATCGATTGTCTACTTTAACAATCGATTAGTTTGAGACTGTGCAACCGAAGTTTTTAAATATCAAAATAATCGATTGTCTTTATCCACAATCGATTATCAACAATCGATTGTCCCTTCATACAATCGATTACATTTTGACCGTTCCCACAGAATCCTAAATTGATTTTTGAACGTTGAAGACAATCGATTATTCAGGTTTAACAATCGATTGTTTAGCCTAAAATCAGGAATCTGTTTTTCGAATGTTGGTCAGACAATCGATTGTCACCTCCAAACAATCGATTGTTTGAGCACAGAATCAGGGATTTGATTTGTCAATTAAGAAACGGTCAGCACTACTTTTTCACCTATAAAAAGAGGTCTTTTGAGCTGATTTTAAACACACAACTCCTGCATATATTGATATACATATTGATCATTTTCAAGCATCATTATAGAGCTTTTGTTGAGCCATTTGATAGACAACTTTGTGTTGTTCATAGAGCTTATTTTGTTTCTCTTTATCCACTCTATTGAGAGAGTATTTGTTGTAAAAGAGAGTTGTTTGAGAAGAACATATCTTCTCATTTGTCGGGTTTGCTAAGTACCCAAAGTCTTAGTGGTTGAAGTCTTGGGGTGAGGTATCCTCAAGCAAGTGAAGTCTTAAGGTGTGGTATCCTTGAGCAACTGTAACGGTTTGTTAAGCACCCGTAAGCTTGACGAAGATAGTGGAATCTCGAGAGAGTCTCTCGGGGACTGGACTAGCCATGGGTTGTGGTGAACCAGGATAAAATACGGTGTGTTCTTTCTTGATTATTTCAATTACCGAATTTACTTATTCCTGCAATTTTAAATTCTGCAATATTTCAATATTCTCGTGCCTCACTATTCACCCCCCCCCCCCCTCTAGTGAACGGCATAAATACTAACAAAATATTCCATTGTTCTCCAGGTGGGCGCCTGATTGCAAAAACTTGAAAATTTGAAAAATATTCCCTTTTTCTACAGGTGGGCGCCTGATCACTAAAACTTGAAATATATTCCTTGTTCTACAGGTGGGCGCCTGATTACAAAACTTGAAATTTTGAAAAATATTCCCTTGTTCTCCAGGTGGGCGCCTGATTACAAAACTTGATAGTTTGAAAAATATTCCCTTGTTCTATAGTTGGGCTCCTTATTACAAAAACTGGTCCCGACAATCCTCAACTGCTGACAATATCAAGACTATGCTGTATTTTTGAAAAGGTATTATTTTCCACGTCTTGCTACGAGTTATATCTGCTGGGGATCTGCTGGGGATTGGTGATTAAAACGGGTCCTACAACTCTTGATTTGATGACAAAAGGTGACAACTGGGGTTAGTATTTAGGGCTACATCCCATTATTCGGGGATCCTAACAACTCTTGTCGACTCTTGCTGGGAACGTATCTAATCTAAGTCCTATTTTTCAGGAGGGTCCTGATGACTTTTACTGACTCTTGGTGGGGAAATATCTGCTCTAAGCCCCATTTTTCAGGAGGGTCCTGATGACTTTTATTGACTCTGGTTGGGGAAATATCTAAGTCCCATCTTTCAGGGAAATCCTGGTAACTCTTGCTGACTCAGCTGGGGAGATTTGAAATTTTCCCTCTAAATCCCATTTTTCAGGAGGGTCCTGATGACTTTTCTTGACTCTTATCGACTCTAGCTGGGGGAATATTGTGTCTAAGTCCCATTTTTCAAGAGGATCTTGATGACTCTATTGACTCTTCTTGGCTCTGGCTGGGGAGATTTTGGCTCTAATTCTTATTTTTCAGGAGGGTCCTAAAGGTTCCAACTTAAATGCCAATTCTAATTTTTTGTTGTTTCTGCGACTCTTACTGGGGAGGTGTTGGTGCTTGCCCATGTTACCAACACCTATTTGAGTTTTAAACTGCATTCCATCTCAACTTTCATGCCTCTTTTAACCCTCGGTTGTTTCTATTGGGTTTGCCAGTTAAAGTTTGTCCCATTGTGCTCTTTGCTGGGGAGGGTGTTTATAACGGACTATGTCCCTTTGGAATTTTAATTGAGTGCCACTTCCAGGTGGATTCTGAGATTTTGATCATACCTGCCAGGTGCCTGCCTTCCCCTGTGGGTGGCCCCCCTTAGAATCTTCTGAAATTTTCCTGCCCCTGTGTTAATCCGAAGAAAACTTGTCAGTTTGAAAAGTGGTGGTTGGCTTGCGACATTCTTGTTGGAAGCGGCCTCCTCGCTGTCATGTTCTGTTGTGTTAAAATTTCCATGCTGGTTGAGTTGCCTAAGTTTATTGGCCGACCCCTCGAACCTTTATGGCTTTACCTTGCTTCCCATTACTGTTACATTTCTAACCCTTTTGCCAGAATCCTTGCACCTTTCTCGAGATTTCCAAGTCACTGTATTATGCTTGGCTGACCCTCTGACCCATGTGCCTTCACTCATCTCCTTATTTTTATGTTTCATTTACGACCCTTTGATAAAATTCTCGCATCCTTTCCTGAGGTTACCATGCCAATTTACAATACTTGGCTGACCCTTGTGACCTTCCCTATTCTCGTGTTGCGTTTTTTCACTTGCCATGGTAGATTTGATTTCACCTTGAAAGACATGGCTTGCTTATTAGCTGACCAACTTCTCTGTCGCTCTTATCACAGAATATATCTCTTCTCCGTTCAGACCCAATATCCTCTATTTGTTACATTGCTGATGAACTGACATCTTCCCAACCTTTGTGTCCCACATGAATCCTAAAGCATGTCCCTTGCCCCCACTCCATGTGTGTGCTGTTTTTTTATTGACTTGAACCACTGGCCTTGACCTTGAGGTCTATTGCTCCTTCACTTGTCATGATGATTGATTTTCATTTGAAGACCTTGTTTGCCCCTTGACAAACCGCTTCGTTAGTAAACCTTAACCTAGAAAATACCTCTTCTCATTCGAACCCAATACCTTTCTTCTGTCGCATTGTTCCTGAACCGACCTCTGCCAAGCCCTTGTGTTTCACCTGATCCCTAAAGCATAATTACCAACCACATTGTATCTGATGTTCTTTCTTGACCCAAATCACTGGCTCTGGCTGTGATGTCTACTGCTCCATCGCTGGCCATGATAACTTCGGTTTCTTCTTGGAGCACTTTTGCTCCATTCACCCTAGCCCTCATTCTGTTGCATTGTCCATGAATTGCTATATACCAAGCCTTTGTATTTCAAATGAATCCTGAAACATGTTGATTGTTACCAGCTCAGTGCGCCTGTTGTTCTTTCCTGACTTATGGTGCTTTGATGTGACAAACAGGTCCCGTTTTGTGCTATTGGAAAGTTGATGGTAGATTTTGAAGTAATTTCTCACTTATTTCGACCCGACAGACTCAAGAGGAGCGAATAAACAAGACAAAAGGGACAGAGTAGAGGACAATGAAAAGAGATGATTCCTAACAAAAAACTTAAAAAGTAGAAACCTACAAAATATAGGTACCAACTCTAATGACCATGACATGCACCTGTGGCCAATTCTATTAAGCAAATCTGATGTTCAACTCTTGTTATACTCCCCCAGATCGTGAAGCTGGCTTCAATTCTCCGATTATCCAATCTGATTCACAATACTTATTCAACTTGTAGCTCTCAAAGGGTTTTCACCATCAAGCCTCTCTCATTTTGTTCTTTTCTCTAAACTCACAGTCGCCTCAAGGTGTCTGTGAGGGTTTTCACCAATAAGACTCTCATTTTTCCATTTTTTTCAGCCCCTGTCGCCTTACAGTGCCAATGAGAGTTTTCACCAATAAGACTCTCTCATTTATCATCTTTTCTGCTTGGCTCGGAGTGTTGCCCCTGATATGGATCACCTCTACTTGCTAAACTTGGCATCTCTTGAAGACTGATCAGAAGGTCTTCCTCTGAACCGTAACGTGGGCTTTTGGATAGGGTAGAAAGAAAGGGTATCAAAGGCTCAAAACAATTTAAATGGGTTCAAAATTGCAACTTTTGCAATCACATTCTTACAACAACCACAACTTCTGCCCTAGTTTCGTTCTTGGGGACTTTTGGAATTTTTTATTTTGATGAGACTTAATCGTGAGGCTGCCTACGTATCCATAAAAGGAATCAGGCCAAACGTAGTTCATGCCGATTCCTTGTTTTTGTTGTAGTTTTTCTTCTTCCCTTTTTCTCTTTCTGTTGTTATTTTCTTCCTTTTCTTTTCTTTGTTTTGTTTTCTTTCTCTTTTCTTTTTCCTTTTCTTTTTTCTCTTTTCTCTTTTCTTTTATTGTTTTTCTTTTTTTTTTCTCTTTTTTTTACATTCTTTTTATTCTTTCATTTCCTTTCCTTTTACTGCCTTTTCACACTTGCGTTTCCAACTTTTGTTACTGATTTTGAAAGAGGGGTATGAAAGGAAATAATTAAAGCTCAAAAGGGTTGGCAAAGGATAAAGTGATTAGATAGCAGAATAAAATGCCTTCATCATTTCAGTTTTCAAAATATGCCAAGCCAAACAAGTACAATCAGTCAACGGAATCATACATAGTATCTCTTGACTGCATCAGAATTGAAAGCCATTTTTACACATTTTCCTTCCACATCGTTCAAATATAATACCCCATCAGACAACAATCTAATTACAACAAATGGTCCCTGCCAATTTGGTGAACTCGCTTTCAGGATTTCTTCATGTTCTATCTTCCCCTGTTTCACATGATTCAGGCTTCAAAAGATCTCAAAGGGGACCAAATCTATTCTTATTTCCCTCAAGTGTCTCTGTCATCTTCAGAATTGTTTCATTGCTTCATGACTGAACTAACTTTCTAATGCCAGGCTGAAAATTACGCATGCATGTCACGTCACTCGAGCCAATATTGAAAAGAATTATAAAAAGAAAAGAAAACTAAACCAAATGACTAGGATAACAGAAAATTGCATTAGACAGATGGTGTAATGCCTTGGACAATAAAGCAATTAAAAAGACTAGGGTTAAAACCCTGGAACAAACCTAGACGACTCTAAGCAAAACTAGGAAAAATAAAAGGATAGAAGGGTTTGAATTGCAAGACAATATCCGGATTACAACCCAAAAATAACCCAGACAACAATAATGACAACAAAATAAACCACCGAAACTCCTCTTTGGCTGACCAAGAAATGGAGCGTCTTCCCAATTACCCATCACAACATATTAGTCACTGGGTTCCACATCAATAACACTAGGCACTTCGCAAGCCTTCATCACATTGTTCTTAACAGATTGCTTTTGGGTTCCTTTTGCCAGCTCGTTCTTCCGCCGAAGCTTACTTGGATGTTCTGAATGTCTTTCGAACCACTCATGATTTTTCCTGACTTGATTCCCTCTTTTACTTGCTCCCCCATTTTTTAACACACAATTGAAAGGTCTTCCGAAGGCCAGATTCAAATAACTGAAGTAGGTGCGCTCCTGGGCTTGTAGGAAAATGTCAACCATTTCCGCTTCACCAATCGAGGTACTGACTCGAGTAGCTTGTGCTCTCCATCTGAGCCCAAACTCCCTAATGATTTCCTCTGGCTTCTTTTTCATTTTAGATAGGGAAGCGAGATCTGGGGTAACACTGGATTTTTATTGAAAGTATCAAACAAAATATTTAGCCATGTCACCTAATGTAGGCCATTTACCGATATCTTGACGAGTATACCAGTCCAAATCTGCCCCAGTCAGGCTCTTGCTGAAATATGCTATCAACATGTCATATATCTCTTGAATTCCTCTCATTTCACCGCAATAAATCCTCAGGTGGGCTATCGGATCTCCACACCCATTGTACAAGTTAAATTTTGGCACGTTGAAACCTTCCAGCCTCTGGGGTATTCCATTCATCCCTTCTTTTCCTGTGAACTTTCATTCTCAACATGAGGCTCATCCTGCAGACTCTATCTGTACAAGTCAGGAACCTTGTGGGCCTTTGCAGGATAGTATTGGATGTCATAAGCTCTGAGTAAATATTCATTATTGGGGATTGTTGAAGGGCAAGTGATAGAGCTACTAGGGTGGTTGGTAAAACTGTAATAAGCAGGGGCATTTGGAGAGTATGAGGGATCATTCGGAACCATGACCGGAGTTTGGAGAACGGTAGCATCTGGGAAGCTAGGTGGTGGCGGGGGTGGTGCTTTTCTGGTCATCCTAGCCTGATACATTTCTGCCATGTGTTATCTCAGTATATTTACCTCTTCAATTAACCCATTGTCGTTGTCAACTAACTGCTTTTGGGCCCCCGAATCGACCAACCCAGTATGTTGTTGTCTGCCATTGCCTTTGACTTTGTGTTGTAGAGGAGAGTTACTACTTTAAAAACAACAAACCAACCTCCTTTCTGCTGCGAGTATAACAAAATGAAGCCATCATGTTAGCGTTAGGGCCTTAAACAGCTAAAATATCACATTGCGTGCAATGCACCTGGTCACAATTACCGGCTTTAACATGACTTCGAGGGTATGAAGGTCATATGGCATCATCCTAATTTGTTCATTTCAACCTCTCTCTTTCGTTGCTTTTCTGGCACTTTCTTGATCATTTTCCTTTCTCTTTTTCTAATTATCACTCATTTCTTTTCACGTCCCATAATTACATCATTTTTTCTTTTTCTTTTTTTTCCTTTTCCCTTTTTTCGATTTTTATCTTTATCTCTTTTTTTTATAAAATAAAATGATTCGATCGAACCCTATGTAGGTTGCCTACGTATCATGACCCCGCATGAATAAGATCTTTGCATAGTTCTGGAAGATTGAAGAGGGAGCGAATAAACTAACTAATTTTTTTGTTTTTAATTCTTTACAGAACTCAAACTATGAAATGCTCTAAGAAACTAACAAAAACAAAAAAAAACATTTTTTCTTTCACTTTTTTTTTAAAAATAAATAAATAAAATAAACTTGAAACCATTTCAATACCACCAAAACCGACGGCCAAAATATTAACAAAAGATGGTCTCATATTCAAAAACTGGTCAATTCTGCAATTCTGGACAGCCTCAACTGATAAAGTTGCAGCCTCAAGGCACTTCAAGCAATTTTCATAAACATTTGCAAACCTCAACAAATCACCCAAAAAAGTAGTAATCCCAAAAAAATAAATCTTTGCCTTTTCATTCTTTACTTCCTGCTTTCTCTTCTTCTTTTTCGTCATTTTTTATTTTCTTTGAGGACAATCCAAAGTAACAAAATTTAAAATTAAATACTACTAAATTAATATAGCAAAAATTAGGCGGAAAAATATAATCACTATATTAGAAGAGGAAAAAAGTTAACTACTACTATTACCAAGTATTTCCTAAAGCCTACAACTAACAAAAATCACTATACTAGGTGAAACTATATTTTGGAAACTCTACTTTCTTTATAAATGAAAATAAAACTAATACGCCAAAAAAATGCAACCCTTTTTGTAGTTTTGTTTTCTTGTTTTTTTTTACATTTTGTTATTTAAACCAACTACAAAGTAAAAGAAAGCCTAAATTATCGGGATTAAGCTTAATAAATATATTTACATGCTAAAAAGTGAGTGAAAATCTAAATAACACGATTGTAACTTGACTGCTAATTGAAACTTAGCACCTGTGCTGGATCAAAACTCAAGATGTAATTAACATTTAGAACCAAGCAAAAAAAATTATGCTACAGACAACTCTACAGATTCACATTTATAGCCTGCTGGACTAACTAACACCAAATTAAACTAGCATCAACAAACAAAGTAACTTTAAGTAATATTTTTTAGCTTGTAATTCCCTGTTAACAGAACCGAAACATTTGTAATGAACTAAACTCAAATGTGCAGAAAATCAACTTGCACTCACTACACAACTAGTGAAAAAAGTGAAAAATTTCCAAAGTTATTTCAACAACCTTCAATAACAGTCCAAAACACTCTTATTTGAGTTCAAAATTCTTCAAACAAGTTCTAATATCCACACCCAGTTTCAAGTTTACAAAATATTGTAGAAAAATACAAATAATTCTTAGGAAACTTGTATTACATCAACAACTTTCATTTAAATGCAAAATTCTAGAATTCAAATAAGCTGGCTGGTTCGCTATTCAATTGTTTCTGAAAACTCAAACTTCAGCAACACCTCGAGTAGTAAATTTAACAGCAATAGGCACATAAATTTCAGCCCAAAATGACGACATCAACTGTAGAAACAAAGAATTAGAATCACAGTAATATTGAGTCAGAATAACCACAAAGTACAGCTGAATAGTACAGGATCTACTTGTCAAAAAAAAACAGCTCAAAACTTGAATGTCAATAGTGTATTGTTGGCATATAAACTGAAGCAACGCAGTTGAGTTAAGTGAAGCTAAAATCTTTGCAAAATTCCCTCAACTGTTAAGAAAACTATAGTAACAACAATCAATTAAAGAAATGTGAAAATCTTCATTGTTGAGCGAAAAATGAACAATGCACGGCTTTGAACAGCAAGTATGAAATCCTTTACAACAACAGAAAACAAGCAGCAAATTATTTTCCAGCAAACATGCAACTTCTGCAGCAGGTTCTAACCAACTGGGCAATAGTTTATGTAACAATAGCATTCAATTCAACGAAGAGAACTTATTAGAAGTAAAAACAAGATTTCAAACTATCACTGCTAAACTTGCGCACAAATCTCAATGGACACAAAATTTCGGCAGAGTAAGCTTATTATATATTCAACCAAATCACAATTCAAGCTGCTCAATCTCTATTCCAACTGAATCTCCTCTATTAAACTCAACAACAATAACAACTATTAGAAACTAGTGGTAACAAGTTCAAACTAGGAGAATTTTAGCTATCAATTTACTCCAAAAACTTCACAAAAGTGACAAACTTCAACAAGACAAGCTTCAAAACTCCATAATCTTAGCACAAAGATAATGGGTATTTAATGCAGTATTTTCTTTCAAACATTGGCCCACAAAAAATTCATAGATTGGATTAAAATCACCAAACAACACTCCAACAAACAAAGAGTGATCTCAATAGAACTTTCGCCAGCATAAAAGAAGTTTGACAAGGGAATTCCAACTTGAACTCTAAGAATTTCAATAGTAGAGTCCATTGACACTACTCATTCACACAATTTCCAACAAGCAACTTCTGAATATTACAACTAACCTATGTGGCTAAAAGTAGCTAGAAGTGCAAAATACAGCTATGACCCCACAAAGCCAAGAATCGAAGATTTACAAGGAAAACTGAACCCTATGTGGGTTGCCTACGTATTACGTCCCGAAACACGAGAATCAGGTCCGCATAGTTCGGGCAAATTGGATACAGGCAAAAAATAAAAAAAAACATCTAATTATTAAAGAAAATATTTTCTTTTGTCTCTTTTTGAAAAACAAATGATGAAATACGTAAACTATTTTTGGAATTTCTCTTTTTTTTTATTTTCAGGAAATAATAAAAAGTGCGAAATATTCTTTTTTAGAATTTTTCACATATCCCGTGTCTCTTTTTTAATAAAAATATAACTAAACATAACTAAATCCTACTTGCTTTATTTTCACACTTCACCCTTTTTCTTTTCATTGTTTTTCTCTTTTTTTTTTCATTTACCCTCAGCTATCATTGGTCCGCCAAATGACCCTTTTACCCTTGGAGAAATGCAACATGTATCACATTAGGATGGATTAGGATGGTATGTTATTTTGGGTACACCTGTCCTAGACGGACCCAACCACTGTGTTGAGTCCCCTAAGTCAAATGTATGATGCAGATAAGCGTTCCTAATAAGGATCCGGCATGGGTTTTGTTATACTAAATTCAGCACTTCGGTATTTGTTTAAGACTCTGTATCCGAGCGGACAACTCAAGTCGAGGAGGGGGCACATACCAGAGACCCGCGAGATCGTCCGGCTTTGTAACTTGTCCAACCTCTTTCTTATTTCAGGGTAAGGTACTAACAGAATAGGGAGTCTCAACCAGTAAGCACATCCCCAGAGGTGAGAAGTGAAGGGTTTCGTAACAGTTTATATATGCAGTTCAGATAATATCAAAGCGGTAAAACATATGGTATTTAGCACAGAATAGGTAAAGCAAATCAGAAGAAGCCAAATATAACAGTTATTGCAAGCTCAAATTCTTGAACCCTGAACCAGAGATTCTGGGTTCGGTCCCCAGCAGAGTCGCCAGAGCCGTCACACCTCATTTTTGACTATCCGCAACCCAGCGAAGGGCGTAGATAAGCGAGTTTTTCCAGTTAAAGGACAATCAAGCCGTGATTCAATTACTTAAGAGGATTTTAGATTCGCCACTTGGGAGATTTATGGTGTCCCAAGTCACCGGTTAGAATCCCGAATCAAGGAAAAGAATGACTCTATTTACAGTCCACGAACCAGAAATCCGAGTACGGAATTTTGTTAACCCGAGAGAAGGTGTTAGGCATTCCAGGGTTTCGTTGTTCTAGCACGGCCGCTCAAGTGTCATGTTTGGCTTAAATTATCCGATTTTAGAACATACTTTAACTCATGTTCTTTTTGACTTTAAACTGCTTTTATTATTATTTTAAAGAGAATTGCAACATCGTCGGAACACGCCTCAAACCACGTCACATAATGCGCCCGTGGATTTTAACACGTTCCAACTTCGTTAAGATTTGGATTTGGGTCACATAAATGCGCATCCGAAATTAGGAAAGTATTTCATTAAACACGCGCCTATAGCAACTACGTCTTTGGCATTTATGGAGAAGGCCATAAATTTTCTAAACGGCACTTCCTATTTTCTATGTGTTTTAATGAATTAAGGAGCCATCGTGTAGTGCTTGATTTAGTTAACAAGGATCGTTTTATTTTTATAAGGATGCCCTAATCCATGCTAAATTTTCTACCTAAATGCCTTAATTGTTTTCTGTATAAACTATGCACTCGGGAAACACCACATGATTTAGTCTCATTCATGGCCAATTAGCAAGTAATAAACCGATTTTGGGCCAGCCCAGGAGCACATATTGCTCAGGATGTATTGAGAATTAGTGTGACTATTTTGGCCAGATAATTATTCAGCCCATATAACGTGTTGTGTCACAATGTTCATGCACTTACTGGGCCTTGCAAATGAGCCCAATGTTGGTTTGGACAAAAGGGTCCAGCCCTCAGTGACCAAAATCCAAATACAAAGTTGAACATATGCATATTCTCAAAGCAAAACACTAGCAGTCATTTTTTATGTCAAACTTTAATATTGAATTTGAACCAAACGACCCATATACTCATCAGTCAGAGTATAAGAATCCGATTCTAAAAGCTTAATGTGATCCAAGTTACACTACAAAGGACAAATCTGAAATAAATTGTTACTAAGCATGCTGAGATTTGAATGGACTGAAATGTTTAACAACATTTTTTTATTTGCTTTGCATGATTACTGAAACTACTGATTCCTAAGTCCAGTGGCTCTAGGTGCACAAATTCAGCACTTGAACCTACTAGACTAAATGGGAACTGATTGCTAATTAAGCACATACAGAAATATTGAGTCAAATGTTCAATTATTACACAATGAAACAATCCTAAGTGTCCAAATTATTACAAACATAGATCAGTCTAACACTTAACTACAACATGATGATCATTCTATTACTACACCTATATTCAGAATTAAATAGGGGAGAATGGGGGGGGTAAACTTCAAAGTACAAATAGTAGCTAGATCTTCACATTTGATCATATATTTCATTTGAACTTCATGGATACAAATGCATTGAGTGTACCTGTAATGCAGCAGAAAATCAAGCCTATGAGTAAAAATAGGAGACCAGCTAAGCAATCAACAGCCCAATACACAGTATATCTAGTACTTTTAGGAGAGTTTTAGAGAATTAAATCTTCAGAAAAGTGATTCGAAACAAACCCAATGGTATTTTCAGATGTATAATAGGTATTTCAGCTCTAGTCTTGAAGAAGAAGGTTCCGGATCCCTTCCAATGCCCCCAAATGGTTCATTTTATAGTAAAATGTTAGGGCATCAGATATTACCCTGTTTTTTTTTTAGTCCTTAACTTAACTTGCATTTTTGATTAAGTAGTCCTTCAATTTCTGACTTGTGCCTCAAGTTTGAGGCTGGAATTATGTATTAGTCCTTGCTAGAAAGTTCTAATAGATTTCTATCAGATTTTTAACAGACTCCAATTCCTTTTGTACCTTCACTTCATTTCCTATATTACCTACCCCTGAATTTTGAACCCAGTGAGTTCTTTTAACCTTAGTTCAGTCACAATTAACCTTGGTTAGTTCTTTGACCCTAATTCAGTCACAATTGACCTTGGTTGATCAAACTTAGGTCACATTTGGATTAACAGACTCATGAAGATCAGAATTAGCGAACGTTGACAGACTTCTATACAGGATTAATAGAACAAAAGATCAAATATCAAGAAAAAAACATATATCTATCAAACTTAGCTTTCAGCTATAGTTCCAATCAAAATGCTTTAAAAATACTTAACACACAACAATTTTAATTCACGAATCACCTTAGGAAGCAAGTAAAGCCTAACAATGAACAACTAAGGATCCCAACCCCCAAATCAACTTAAAACCAACATCAATTCTAAAAAACCAAAGTCATCATGACAATCAAATACTTGGGGGCAAACCAGATATCCGAGAATCAGAAGGTATATGTCGATTATACCTAAAAGTCACATTACAGCAGAATTAACTAGCTTTCAAGATCAAAGAGCTAATATTAGCAGGAAATTATTCAAGAGATAAAAGACTTCCAAAAAAAGCATATGAACATTGAACCCTTTTTCGAAAGAACTTGTGGATAAGATAGACAAACATACAAAAGAAGAAAAAGAAAAATCACATAAAAGAAATTCGAATTATTAAAAATGTAACTACTAATAAGTCATAAAAGAAATCAGCTAAAAAGAAAAATATACAGGAAAACTTAGCTTTTCATTTTTTCTTCCCATTTAAATCATTTCAACTGAACCTTGATTATTCCATAGGTGTTTTGAACACTCTTAGGACGATGATAATCATTTTACAAGCTCAGGGGAGGGTTTCTTCAAAGTTCTGACACCTCAATAGGTCTCAGATTTGGAATTTTGAGTGGTTGGGGATTGTTTGAGACTCATGGGTGGTGTGGTTGGTGTCAAAAGGGACCAGGGATTATCTAAGAGGTTTTGAGGTTTTTCAGGTGTGTTTTGGGATTTGGGGTTAAGCTTCAAATTGAAATTCGAGGAGTTTTAGGGTGATGCGAGCGGGGTGATATGCATGGTTAGAACGGGGAGGGTGAGGTGCTTTAGGGGTGTAAATTTGGGGAAGTTTAGAACAGGGTCGCCGGAGGTAGGGTTTCCGGCAACCTTTCAGGGGATATTCGAGACGGAGCGGTTACATTCGAGGGAAACTGGCCATGGGACGGGGTAGAGGAGGTCACGCTGGTTAAGTGGTATTAATTTGGGACAGTTTGGTTGCCGGCCGCCGCCATGAGGCGATTTCCAGCGATGGCAGTAAGGTGGTAAGCCGGTGGTCAAGGGTGGTGACATGGTGGTCAATGGGTGTTTGGTAGTTGACTGTGGACGGTATGAGGAGGATAAGGTTTGGTCGTGTGTGTATTGAAGGTGTTTCGACATATGTATACAATATGAAGAAGGCTTCCGTGGCCGTTGGATGATGTGGGGATCAATGGTTGTGATGAGAGGGGTCCTAAACGGTGTTGTTTGGTTTAGTGGACATGGACAGGGCCAGGCTGGTCGTTTAGGCTGGGTTGTAGCTTGGTTTAAAGGGGGAGAACAGATTGGGCCACTCAGGTCTGGCCCAATTGTTGCCAGCCAGAGTGGCTACCTATATATATACATGTATTGTATTTTTTTGCTTTTTTCTTAATTCAATTTAATTACTAACTTTATTAAAAAAGAAAAACCAAAAATTTCCTAATTACAAATAAACTAACACAAGTAAAAATTAACAAAATAATTTTCAAAAGCCGGACATGTGTATATATATATTTTTCTGTATTTTTAATTTGTAAAATCAATTTATTTAACAATTAAATATTAGACCATTTTAAACATGCAGTAATGAACTTGCACATGCAGTCAGATCCTAAAAAATTAAAATTCTAACAATTAAAAGAAAAATCCTAAACTTTAAGAGTCCTATAGGAGCTTGTTTCGACCGGTAAAAAATAATGTGCTCACACCCTCTAGTACCTCCAAACCCTAAAGCCAGCTTAAAATACCCCCTCAGCGACCCAGATTCGGGACTTTTCTATGCATTTTCTCATGATTGGATGTTTATTTTTCTTTTTGTGGTCTGTATTGTAGAAACACCTTCTAATCAATGACAATGTGCTTTGTTTCTCTTGTTCTATGAATCTTCTGATCTTAATAGTTAAATTCTTTGTAAAGTTGATTGTTGGTTAGCTGAATCATGTTTTCACTTGCAGTTGTCCCAGCGGCCATGAGCACTAATTAATATCTGGTATTCATATAGTATGCAACTTTTCGATGATGCCAAAAGGGGGGGAGAGATATTGTGCTTTAGTTTTTCTGGTATTATGAAATAAAGTGATATTTTATAACCTGATTAAACCTGGTCCTTAATGATAACTAAATATAAAGTGTGAAAGTGTGAAAATAAAACTGAGTTCCACAGGTTCTCTAATCAGTAAACGCATAGAGTTTGTCATCATCAAGGAATTTGTTGGCCCAAGCTCAGTTGAAGTTTTGGAGAATGACAAATGAACTAAGTGAAGCACCAGGTCCATCTTAGGAGACACATTTGTTATGGCCTATGCACATGAGATGCATGTGAAGAAGATAAGTCTTTGGGATCGAGCAACAATATCTTCTGAATATCTTCTGAACTGATCGAAAAGATTGCATATGGGATAAGGAGAAGAAGTCTCCTTATGTGAAGAAAACTATATCCGGATCAAGGATAAGGAATTGGATTTTGAATTGTTCTAGGACTCGAACTTGATGAAGGATCAACAATTCAAGTTGTTGTCAAACTCTGATTACTAACTCTATAAAAGTAATATTGTTCTCCTGTACATGTTGCACGTACATGCAGAAGTTAAAGCTAAATTGAGAGCAAAAGAGCAAGGCTATTTAGTAAGCAAATTCACGTGAGATCAAGTGTGCACGATTGCAGCTACTTGAACAAGATTGACGAACCAGTTCCATTGTGTTTTTCTTATTCTAGTTCATTGTAGTAGGTGATTTAAAATTTGTACCTTTCCAGCTTTCATAGAAGAAAATTTTATTAGGTACGTTGAGTATTCAAGTTAGAGTTAACTTGAAAGTGTCGCAACAGTTGAGGCTGTGTGCCATATTGGGATTAGAGTTAATCCTTAGGTTTATAAAGAGTTCTGTAAATGCTGTTTTGGCTAATTGAGTTTAGTTGATGTTTGGGAAAATCCTACTGAATAGTGGGTTGTGGTTTTTCACCTTTTGAGCAAGGTATTGTTGACGTAACATATCTGTGTTCTTTATTTTATGTCATAGTTAGTATATCTAGAAGAACCAGGTTCTTCTAGTGCAAAAATTGGGCACCACACAAATCACCCCCTCTTGTGAGGTATTAATGTCTGGAACATCATACTCCTCGTTCTGTGGATGTGAGAGTCTCTGAAGGATCGCCTCGCCTCATGGATGGTAAGTCTAAGTAGAGGTACCTAGATCTGCACATGAAAAACATGCGCAGAAAGGGCATGAGTACCCAATCAGCACTCAGTAAGTGCCAAGCCTAAGCTTAGTCGGGTAGTGATGACGAAGGTCAGGGCCCTACTGAGGTTAAATAAAATATATAGTTTGACAGTATGGAATAGAACAGTATAAATACGTACAGTAGTGCAAAGTAACACCGGATATAAAGGATAGCACATTATAGAGGCAAAGTAAACAGAGAAAGAGATACGACTCAGCTCCAAAATAACAATCAGAGATCTCCCAGGATACCGTCCTGTAGTCCCAAATACATATCTAATGGATCTTCCGGGATACCATCACGTAGTGCAACTCATAGTGTGCGAGGATCTACTAGAATCCTGTTCCATAGTCCCAAATGTAAATACCCAATATTAGGAGAATCTACCGCAACTGCGAGTATGACAAATAAGCAGCTGAAGCTGCAACTCCAAACTCCTAAATCCTTCCATCAACCATTTGAAATCATCTCGAGGCCCTCGGGACCTCAACCAAAGGCACCAAAAGTCTAATTCCACTATCCAAACTTATCCAATCCTTAAAGCACCTAAATAACATAATAATGACAGACCAACCATGGTTTCAAGCTTAAAATTCCAAAACTCTAAAAATACGCTTACGATAAAAAAGTCTATCAAACCTCGTTCGAATGAACGAAAATTTTGCGCACACATCACATTCAACACTAAGAAGCTACTCCAATTTTTGGAATTCCATTCCGACCCTCGGATCAAAATCTCACTATCGAACCAGAAACTTAAAAATGTGACCTTTCGGTATTTCAAGCCTAAATTAACTACGGACCTCCAAGACATAATCCGAACACGCTCCTTAGCCTGAAATCACCAAACGGAGCTAATGGAATCATTAAATTTCCATTACGAGGCCGTCTTCATACTTCTTTGACATGGTTAACTTTCCAACACTTAAGCTCTCATTTAGGGACTAAGTATCCCAAAGCAGTTTGAAACTCAAAACCAAACATCTCGGCAATTCAAATTAGTAAAAATAAATATAGGGAAAGTAATTAATAGGGGATCAGTGCGTAATAACCGGCTGGGTTGTCACATCCTCCAATACTTAAACATTCATTCGTCGTCAAATGATCATAAATCCATACTTGAAGTAGTGAAAAGATGGGGGTAACGACTGCACATATCCTGCTCGGTCTCCCAGGTCGCCTCCTCGAGCAACTGACCCCTTCACTCAACCTTTACTGATGCAATGTTCTTTGACCTCAACTTTCAGACCTGCGTCTCCAATATCGCCATTGGCTCCTCAACGTAAGATAGATCCTTATCCAACAAGACTAAAATGAAATTCAACATGTGCTACGGATCACCATAATACCTCCAGAGCATCGAAATATGAAATACCGCATGAACTTCTGCTAAGCTGGGAGGTAAGACAATCTCATACAAAACCTCCCCAACACGCCTCTATATCTCAAAAGGTCCAATAAACATCAGACTAAACTTTATTTTCTTCCCAAATCTCATAACACCCTTCTTAGGAGAAACCCGAAGTAGAACCCGCTCTCCAACCACATAGGAAACATCATGAACCTTCCGGTCCGCGTAACTCATCTATCTGGACTAAGCCATACGGAGTCTATCCTGAATCACCTTAACCTTCTCCAAAGCATCCTGAACCAAGTCTGTGCCCAGTAATTTAGTCTCACCTGGCTTAAACCAACCCACCAGAGATCTATACCACATACCATATAAAGCCTCATACAATGCCACCTGAATGCTGGACTGATAATTGTTGTTGTATGCAAACTCCACCAATGGCAAGAACTGATCCCAAGACCCTAAAAACTCAATAACACACGCGTGGAGCATATCCTCAAGAATCTAAATAGTGCGCTCGAACTGTCCGTCCGTCTAAGAGTGAAAGGTTGTACTCAACTCTACCAGAGTACCCAACTCATGTTGAACAACCCTCCAAAACCGTGATGTTAACTGATTACCTCTATCTGAAATGATGGACACTGGAATACCATGCAGACGAATATCTTCCAGATATAAATCTCCGCCAACCGCTCCGAAGAATAAGTAGTACACATAGGAATGAAGTGCGCATGTCGATGCCCCCATTTTCTCACGAAATTAGGTTTTTAACATTTAGGCAGACAACTTATTTCCTCAGTATTCTAGCAGTCTTCAATCCTCTTGATGAATTTCTTTTCTAGATCCACTAAACCCCACTCCAAGTACCCCATTCGCTTGTTGGCGCTGACAGCCATGTCTTTCCACTCTTTAATCAGCTTTTGGTTAGCTTCTTGAATTTCCCGGTGCTCATTTTCGCGTTCCCAAATCCTCTGGCGTAATTGGTTGTACTTAGCCTATGCTTCAGCCTTCTTGTCGATGATCATATGCCCTTGAACAAACCCGGGTTGACCCAAACCACCTATGATTATCCTCCAGCCAACTTGGATAGTATGGCGTATAACCATCATGGTACCTGTTCGACTCAATAGTATCTCATTCGGTGATGATTTTGCAGTGCCACATATGTTGGGCTTGGCACTTGTAATGGCTGTCATCATCTTGAAATTCGGCTCGGAAGTGACTCATCTTGTCGACCCTTGGTATAATCTGCTTCCTACCTGCCTGTCTTATGACTCGAAAAGGGACATAAGGATAAGTTCCTCTATACCAATAAGTATAAGAAACAGTGCATCCCTATCGAGCAATGAAATCTTCAGTAGGGAACTATTCGAACATCTATTGTATTTGGTCCTCTTTTAGATTTTCGAGCAACTCTATCCATCCCTTGGTATCTACTGGTTAAGCAAACATATTGGGCATATAGTTCATTCGCCTTGGCTGATGGAAGGCGATATGATCATCCCAATCCCTACGCTGGATCTCTTGTCGATATTCACCCTTTTGGAGATGCTCCATAAGCCAGAATTGGAGTAACAAGTTGCAACCCTCGAAGTGCTTGGCTCCCTGCTGACACTTTTCTAGGGCTTGGTATATCTCTGCAATAATCATGGGCACTATGCTAAATGGCTGCCCGCCAATTCCCTCCATTAAAGTCTTGGTGACCATGGCTAGTCTGGTATGGATGATAACCTTCTTCATATGGGATAGTATCATCCATAAGAAGCAAAACATAAAGACAAAGACCCTTCGGTGGATATGCCCTAATGATGTGAGGGCAAAAATCCTTAGGGTAAGTACGATAAGAATTGCTGTGACCGTATCTTTCGTACAAATATTCAAAGGAATGTACGACTCCTTCAACCAAGTTAGATCCGGGTTCTTCTTTAGACCCACAATCTTGAGAAAACCTCAACCCTTGCGGTTTTCTGGCATAAGCAAACCTGGAGTCTCCCATGGTATACCAACCAATCCTCCTATTTCCTCTAGCAAAGGTGTCACCTCAATATCCCTGAAGCGGAACACAGACTAATCGCCATTCCAGAATATAGTAGAAGCCTCTATGATTTTGTTGTCAGGTTAGATTTCTAGAAGTGAAGGCAAATTTCCCAAATATTTGCGGACAAGAGTCCGATCACTGGAGGGAAGGTCTTCCCACCAGCTTAGCAACCTTGGGAGGATGTTGGTGCCTATGCCGAATCTGGGGACTTCGTGCCTCATTTTCTATAAAACAAAACTGTTAGACCCTTACGCCAGCCAGACTCGACTATTAATATCAACAATTAGCATAAGAAGCATTTAGTTCTCCAAATAAATCCACAGAACATGGTAGTATTCGTTTGGGTTTTAGGGACTCCTAGTGGACTTTGGACAAGGCTATCTTAAAGAGTCATTATTCAGACAACATAATTGACTCGGCTGGGTTTGAATGATGCATGCATAACTAAACAGAGTAGGGTTTCGATGAGGTATTAGACTGGTACCTTTGAGCGGACAACTCAAGAGGTAAAGACACGAAACCATCGACTACACCGTTGATCGACTAGTTTTACCGCAAATACGCCTTTGCCAAATTTAGGGGGTGATAATATCGGAAGGGCGCAACCACTCATTGTAAGCGTTGCTATGGTATTTTGTTTGGTACGAGTGGAATATGATGTTGAATATGCAGTTAAAATAATTGAACAAGTTGTCATGTATTTGCACGTTCATAAAGTAATAAGTGCAATAATTTCTCATAATTACAATTGTATTAATGGAAAGAGGTAAAGAAAAGCGTTAAATAAAATAAAAGAAGCAAAGAGCCAAGTTAGTTTCGTAGTAGTAGAAGAGATAAATACATTAAATAAATATAATAAAGAAGCAGCAAAATCACAAATAACATGAAATCGTAAAATCATAAAAGAAGTCCCCAGACGAGTCACCATGCTGTCGATGCCCCTCTTTTCTTGCGAAATCGGGGTTTTGACATTTGGGCGGATAACTCATTTCCTTTTCGGAATTGGGTTTGAATTGAAGAATCACCACCTAATGATTAAAGTGTATTAGGACACTGGGAATAATTTGTTTAGAAAACTAGATTTTGGGTAAGGGCTAGAAATTATCTCGAGGTGAAGGTGGTAGGCACCCCTCAAGATCCACTAGTGTGGTTCCCGGCCATGCTAGAATTGTGACATTAAGTGCAAATGACAAGTGAACAAACAAGAATTGAAAATACGAGATAGTTTTCACATAACGGTTGCAAGTATAAGAAGTAAAGAAGCTGAAGTTGGGAAGAAAGCAGTTTGTAAAAGTTCTAAAAATAACCAAGTAAAATTGATTCAAGTAGTTGGAGTAAAAGAGGTTAAAAAACTGAAAATTGAGCAGTTTTTCAAAATTTTGAAAATAAACAAGTAAAGGAAGAGGTCCTAGGTTTATAAATAATATAGATCACCCCACGCAATACCTGGTAACCATTTATACACGTGGTTTTATCCCGTAGTCATCATATCTATATTCTACCCTTCCCACCCCGCTAAGGTGTTTAAAACACGTGTGTTTCGTTTAGTTATTGCATGCTAGCCGCCCTAATCTTATCACTTCCGGAGGCATTTGGGACTATTAGTCCTACAAGGGAGGGGGGGATGTGGATTTCGTATAGTTTTAAAAGGATAAAATTCTAGAGCGACAAGTAAAACACATAAAGTAGATATGGGAGGCACATAACAATTAAAAGTATCAGACATGC
This sequence comes from Nicotiana benthamiana, assembly GCA_034376525.1. Lineage (NCBI taxonomy): Eukaryota > Viridiplantae > Streptophyta > Magnoliopsida > Solanales > Solanaceae > Nicotiana > Nicotiana benthamiana. The sequence goes on from CM067326.1 coordinate 30,309,035, forward strand.
CTCCTCGCTTAAAAGCAGATTGTTTAGCATGGCTTACAAATACTGGCTATGGTCTGAATTAAATTTAAGTATTAAGATAGATTGGTTATCACATATTTCTCATATAAGAAGTCTGAATTAGGCCTACCCATGGTTGTAATTATCAAAGGCTGATGCAATTAATCAATTTCCTAATGGCTTGCCTAGGAGACACCTATAGGCATGATATCTAACAATGTGGAAGTATATTGATTTTAAAGAAGGCTTGCTGATTATAGAAAACATTAGCTCTGCAGTATCAAGGCATCATATTTAATGATTTTAGACTTAGGCTGAATAGGCGATTCAGATTCAAATTAGTTGGTTACTCCTATAGGCATGCTTTCTAAATGTTGCTGGTTTTAAAATGTTTATAGAAATATAAGAGTCCTATGGGCATGGTATCTAGAATGCAATTTGTTATTTAAATCAATGAACTGTTTGCCTAGTGATAAATGTAAATGCAGAATCCTATAGTCATGGCATCTATATGAGTGCAGAACCTTAAAGACATGGTTTCTATATATGCAGGAGTGCAGAAACCTGTAGGCATGATTTCTATGATTACAAAACCTTAAGGACATGATTTCTATATATGCAAAAGTGCAGAACTTGTAGGCATGATTCATAATAAAACTTATGAGCATGCTGCCTACCCTTTGCATACATGAGTGACCCTCCCGTTTTTACTAAAACCGCATAAGTTATTACAAATTACTACGAACCAGAATGAGCTAGAAAAGAAAAATTACATCTGAAATTAAACTACAACCAAGGAGCCTAATTATGCCTCAAGTTCTAAAATATAAGATGAACCAACTCCAAAGATCAGGATTTCCAAAGCCTTTCTCTTATTTAGGATGTGTCAAAGTTCCCTAAGAGTCTCAGATAGATTCCGGGCAATTCTCACACCCAAATATATTATAGAATTGATTTATACTGCAGCGTGGAAGGGCTAGCCCTCAAATATCCAAGTTCAGAGGGACTCGAGGTCCCAAAGCAAGCCTCATGGGCGGGGGGGGGGGGGATATAAAACTTAGAATCTAAGAGAAAGTGCAAATGAATAGAGGGGATCTTAGGGAAGGCCATGACAGACTGGTGGTCATACCCAACTATTAGGAGTGCTGGCACACCCCTAACCAGCATGTTAGCCATAGAACTAGGAGTTAGGGTTCATTAAAGGATCAGGTCAGACATGAGCAGCAATTTGGAAATTGCCATGCCTGAACCTTAACTCAAACACATAGAAGGGGATTAAGGTGTAGGGAAATTCACAATAACAACAGATGCAAAGAGAAGAACATATTCAATACTGAACATAAACTACAAAGTAGAGAAGATTATAGAAACTATGAAGTAAACATATAGGGATGAGGCTGAACAAAATTAGAACATACAAGTTTCAGGGAAACAAGAAGAGAAAAGCAGTAGTAAAGCCCAATTGCAAGCAAACAACAAAAAGAACTCAGAAGAGAGCGTGAGAGTATTGAAATTGAGAATGTAAGAGTAAGTAATTGAGGGTGTAAATGTTAAACGCAAGTTGTCTTAAAGAGTATTTTTTTGGAAGTGTCAAAGTGCAGAATCATCATCCCCTTTTATAGTGCAGCAAGCAAGTAAGAAAAGGTAGAAAATAGTTTTGCAATCAATTGTAAAAGGTTTCCCTTTAATTAAGGGATTTTGATTTCAAACAGGTAAAAGACAATTAAGAAAAGAGTTTGATCAAAATCTTTTCTAAAGTAGCATAAGGAGGGTAAATACACAGAAGTTTATTCAAGGCAAAAGTCCAGTGGTACACGGTTTGTGAGAATAAGGAAAGAAAATCAATCAAACGTCCAGTAAAATCAAAATTGTAGGCCTTGTTTGAATGAACCAAGTCAGGAAAAGTGAGGAAAGGGTTTTACTTAAGGAACATTAATAACAATCAATCAAACCTAAAGAGATTCTGAATCCAATCATGAGTTGGCAAAAACCTTTTTGGAAGGAAGAATTCCTCACATATAAAACATGCAGACATGTGAATCAGGAAGAATTGTCATGCTAATAAAAAAGACAAGTATAGAAAAGTTCAGAGTCGTAACAAAAAGGTTCAAGTTCAGTTTATAGAATCAGAATGAATATGAGAGTCCAGGGTTCCAAAGTAGAACCCTAGTCGAAAATCAAACTCGAAAAACACCAAATCATAGGGTTTCAACTCGAATTAGATGTAGATACGAGAAGGCCAACAAATGCATCAGGCTCAGAGATCTCTTATAGAGACTCATGAGACACAAACACATACAATGGAAGGTTTTGCAACAAAGTGAAAAGGCTGATTTAAAGCACAAAGAACATGTTTTAAGAAACACTCGGAACTTAAGCAAGTTCAGAAGAGAAAGGGGTGGTATAAAATTAAGAAATAGTAGATGAAACATGTTTAAAAGGAACTCGAAAAAAGTCCAATAAAGCAAACAAAACTTAAGAACTCAGCAGGAAACACATACAGTAGAAGAATACTGAAAAGTATAGCAAAGAACATATAGGAAAATATAACAAAGATTGACATGCGAGCCTAGTCTAAAGGCACGACAGAAGACAAAGCACATAAGAGTCATGTATAGTAGAAAGAAAATAGAAGAACAACACATCATGGTAAAATATAGTATAGGTAAACATACATAAATAAGAGAAGAGGAAGAATCAGAAAGACATTTTGAAACCCTTTCAGAAACCTTAAATTGAAGGGAAGCAACTTTTGAAAGAAATGATTGAGGAAAATGTTTTAAAAATCCAGTAGAACAAAGGTGTAGCATAGATCTAAGAAAACAAACAAAGGAAAACCTCAAACAGCTTAGGGCTTCGGAGAAACCCTAGAAATAAAAAAGGCTTGGAAGAAGGTCCAATCTTGAGTCGGAGAGGTCAGAAATAGGATCCTATGCCCGGATACGCTGGAGTAAGGCCGGAGAGGCCTCAAAACCATGGATATGAGAAGATCTGAACAAACATCATTGAGGTCAGACCTCGAAACTTCAAACGCCCAAGGCTTAAGGTGGAGAGGGGTGAGTACAGGCCATCCATGGCCTGAGGAGCAATGGATTCCAGTGAAAGTGCGGTTGAAAGGGGTATAAGATGGCTAGAGTTCCGAATAACCTTCGAGAGTGTTTTGAGAGATGAGAGTATTCAGAGGCAACATACCAAATGAAATAAGGGGATTGAGTTAGGGTAGGGGAATTTAAAAGTCAAAGAGCTCCTGGCTGTTGATCAAAATGATCAACAACATGGATTAAAGAAGGGGCCACGTGGGTTAACCAGTTGGGTATCGGGTCGGGTTAAAATGGAATTGGGCTGGTCCAATTGGAGGTTAAGGTTGGGTTAATTGGAGGGTCAATTTTGGCTATAATTGAAATGTACATGGGGCTGCAATTGAAATAAATTTGGGCTAAATATTAAATAGCCATTTTTTCCCTTTTATTTAATAAAAATAGTAAAAATTAATTTTGAAATTAATTTAAAGTAGTGAATCAGCAAATAATATATAAATATTAATTTAAAAATACTGGAACCAATTTATAATTACAAAATGCTATTAAATCTTAAAGTAAGCTAAAATTACAATTATATGTAATTTAGTCTTTTAAATATCAAATAAATTTTAAAAAAATATAAAAAAGTATCTTAATATTTGGTATAAATATGAGAATATAATAAATTGTTCACCAAAATGGGTGATTTTGGGATGATTATTGATTTTGTTACTACAAAAAAGTGGATAATAAATTGATTTTTAAAAATCTTTAAAAATTATAAAAAATGCCAAAACACTTGGGCATGCTCATATATGCATATACATATTATTTTGAAAGTATTTTGTGTATAAAAATACATAGAGAAAAATTGGGTATCAACAATGCAGACTTGGTCAGCAGATCCACAATCACCCAAATAACATCAAACTTTCTCAAAGCCCGTGGGATCCCAACCACAAAGTACATGGTGATTCACTCCCACTTCCACTCCGAAATTTGTATTTGCTAAAGCAATCCACCTGGTCTCTGGTGCTCATAATTTACCTACTGACAGTTGAGGCACCAATCTACAAACCCAACTATATCTTAATTCATCCGCCTCCACCAATAGTCCTGCCTCAAATCATGGTACATCTTTGTGGCACCCGGATGGATGGAATACCGCGAACTGTGGGCCTCCACTCCCGAAGTCCATCGACATTCGGTACACAAATCCGACCCTGCATCCTCAATGCTCCATAACCACCAATAGTCACATCTCTATCATCACCATGCTGAACCTTTTCCTTGAGGACAAGCAAATGAGGTCATCATACTGATGCTCCCTGATACGATAAAAAAAGGAAAATCGATAAACCACGCAAACTAGAACCGATAAATTGCTTGAGGCCTATCTAATGCTGGTAAATAAGCCAAACTCCCCAAACTCTCTGCCCGACGACTCAAGGCATCGGCCACCACATTGGCCTTTCCCGGGTGATACAAAATAGTGATATCATAGTCCTTCAGCAACTCTAACCACCTCTCCTGGCGCAAGTTTTGATCCTTTTGCTTGAACAAGTGCTGCAAGCTCCGGGGTTCAGTATAAATTTCACAAGGCACAACATACAAATAATGGCGCCAGTTATTCAGGAGATGAACAATGGAACCTAACTCATGGTCGTGGACCGGATAATTCTTCTCATGCAACTTCAGTTGTCTGGATGCGTAGGAAATCACCCTATCGTCCTGCATCAAAATCGCTCCAAGACCAATCCTCGAGGCATCATAATAGACAAAGTAAGACCCTAAACCTGTAGGCAATATCGAAATTGGGGTTGTAGTCAAAGCTATCTAAAAATTGCCTCACACTTTTCCGTCCACTAAAACGGAGCACCCTTCTGGGCCAGTCTAGCCATAGGGGCTGCAATCGGTGAAAACCCCTCCACAAAATGATGGTAGTAACCTTCCAAGCTAAGGAAACTATTGATACCTGTAGTTGTGGATGGTCTGGGCCAATTCTGCACTGCTTTTACCTTTTTCAGATCCGCCCGAATACCCTCACTCGATACCGCGTGGCTAAGAATGGCACGTAATCTAACCAAAACTCACATTTTGAGAACTTTGAATATAACTTCTTTTACCTTAGAGTCTGGAGCACTGTCCTTGGGTGCTGCTCATAATCTTCCCGACTCTGGGAATACACCAGAATATCATCAATAAATACAATGAAAAATGATTCAAGATATGGCCAGAATACACTATACATCAAATGCATAAAGGTTTTTGGGGCATTAGTCAGCTTAAATGACTTAACAAGGAACTCATAATGACCATATCGAGTCCTGAAAGTAGTCTTCGGGATATCTGGCTCACGTATCTTCAACGGATGGTACCCCGAACGTAAGTCAATCTTAGAGAACACTCCTGAACCCTATAGCTGGTCAAACATATCATCAATACGAGGCAAAGGATAACAGTTCTTAACTTGTAACTTTGTTCAACTAGCGATACTCAATACACATACGCATAGAACTATAATTTTTCTTCACAAACAGGATCACCCCAAGGTGATACACTGGGGCGAATAAAACCCTTATCAAGCAATTCCTGTAACTGATCCTTCAACTCAAGAAGAGCCATACGATACGCGGGAATAGAAATGGGCTGAGTGGCGGGAAACAGATCAATGCCAAAATCAATATCTTTATTAGGCGGCATGCCCGAAAGGTAAAGTGGAAACACATGAAAAATCCCGTACTATTGGGACTAAATCAACAGAAGGGTTATCAATACTGACATCTATCACATAAGCTAGATACGCATCACACCCCATATCAACTATTCCCCGAGCCTTAAGGAAAGAAATAACTCTGCTAGGAGTGTGATCTAAAGCACCCCTACACTCAATCGCGGTACACCTGGCATAGTCTGCTTCACAGTTTTGGCGTGACAATAAAAAATAGCATAATTGGCTGAAAACCAGTCCATGCCCAAGATAATATCAAAATAAACCATGCTGAGCAACAATAAACTGGCTCTTATCTCAAAACCACTAAGAGCAACCAAACACGACCAATTAATGCGGTCAACAACAAGAGAATCTCCCATAGGAGTAGAAACGTAAACATGGGAACTCAAAGAATTCCAAGGTACACCCAAATGCGGAGAAAAATAAGAAGGCACATAAGAATAATTGGAGCCTGGATCGAATAGAACCGATGTATCTCTGTGACAAACTAGTATAGTACCTGTGCTGACAGAATTGGAGGAGACAATCTTGGTACAGGAAAGAAGGATGTAGTATTTAGCCTGGCCTCCCCCTCTAGGGAGACCTCTACCTCCCCGACCTCCACCTCTAGCTGGCTGAGTAGGTAGGGTAGCAACTGAAGCTATAACCATAGCCTGAGAACTCTGCGGGGCACGCTGTGCTTGACAAGTCTGTGGAGGTGCACCTCTCCCAAGTCTGGGCCAATCCCTCACCATATGGTGTTTGTCACCACACTCAAAAAAATCCTTGGGAGCACGTGGCAGCTATGACTGGCTCAGGCTAGGTCTATTGTAATGACCTTTGAAAGCACCCAGCGCAAAAGTCGCCCTAGAAATCGGAGGTGCATAATAAGGCTCCTAAGGCCTAGGAGGAGCTGGAATATCAATGGCTGCTGGAAGAGCTGAATGAACAGGGCGACTCAAGTAATCCCTACCATGATGACCTGCAACTGAGGCACGGGCACTAGAATGATAGCCCAACCCTTGAGACCTCTTGGCCTTCCTCTCGTCTCTCTCCCTAGCATGCATGCCCTCAATCCTCTTAGCAATGATCACAACCTGCTGATAAGAAATATACATCTCCAACTCACGAGGCATGCTATATATGATGCTGGGAATAAGCCCCTCAATTAACTGGCAAACCCTCTCGCGAACAGTAGAAACCAAGGGTGGTGCATGCCTAGCCAAGCTAGTATAACAGAGAATATGCTTTGAGACAACATAGAACCCTAGCGAAAATTCTCAAACTCGGCGTTCCATGCATCTCTAAGGCTTTGAGGAATAAAATCTCTCAAGAATAGACCTAAAAACTGGGTCCAAGTCAGTGAAGTAGCCTCGTTTGGACTGTCTAACTTATAGGTGTGCCACCACTTATAGGAGGCTCCTCGAACTTAGATAGTAGTGAAGGTAACCCCCTCAATCCTAATGTACCCATGGTGTAGAGAATACGGTAGCAATCCTCCAGAAATCCCAAGGCATCATCTGATGCTAACCCACTGGATACAGGAGGATCATACTTCTTGAACCACTCAAGTCTCCGCTGCTCATCCTCTGAAGCCGCTGCCTTATCCTCGGGCTAACCTGGGGCTGCAGGATGTACATGAATAATCTCTGGGACCTGATCAACATGCACTCACTGCATAGGAGTGGGGGCTGCAGGAGTCTGTGCTCCTCCCCCGGCCTGAGATGTGGTTACAGCAAGGGGAAGCAACCCTACCTGAGCTAGAGCGGTGTACTTGCTCATGAAATGTGCAAGAATCCCCTAAAATGCTGGAGTGGTAGTAGTAGTAGGCATATTAGGTTCCTGGACTCCGGCTGGAACTGCTGGTGGTACCTCGGTGGCAGCTTGCGTAGGTGCTCTAGATGTACTACATGCGTGTCCTCAGATTCTACCCCAGCCCAGGCCTTTGATGACTGCCGTAGGGGGCAGGAGTGCCTGATTATCTCGGGTAGGACGTGTCCTCGCCAATTCTGAGAGAATAGAAGACTGAAGTTTAGAATTATGATAAATCTCGCACGACAAGGAAATCAAATAAATGAAATTTTCCTAACAGTTACATAGTCTCTCGTAGATAAGTACAGATGTCTCCGTACCGATCAGTGAGACTCTAATAAACCGGCTTGTGATCCATTACTCTTATGAACCTAGAGCTCTAATACCAACTCATCATGACCTTGGTTCGCCCTCCATGAACCATCGAGACGGCACCTAGTCTCTACGACTAGGTAAGCCTAAATGCAAAAAAATAAACCAAATTTACGAAAGAAAACAAGTTAAAATAGAGGAATAGTAATAAGACAACGTTTAAAAGTGTTGCTCAGTAAACACAACGTTAACTCTCAAAAATTAATACATAATCCCAAAACCCAGAAGCACATGAATCACAAGCTAAAGATACTACATAGTGCTCTAACTTCAGAATAGTCTAAAATAAAGTAAATACAGAACGGTTGTAATTACACGAGATAATGGAGAGAGACTCCTCAGTCTGCGAACGCAAAAGATTTACCTCAAAATCTCTGAAGGATCGCCTTACCTCAAGGATGGTAAGTCTAAGTAGAGGTACCTAGATCTGCACATGAAAAACATGCGCAGAAAGGGCATGAATACATCACAGTGGTACTCAGTAAGTGCCAAGCCTAACCTCAGTCGGGTAGTGACGAGAAAAGTCAGGGCCCTACTGAGGTTAAATAAAATATACAGTTCGACAGTATAGAATAGAACATTATAAATACGTACAACAGTACAAAGTAACACCTGATATAAAAGATAGCAACAACCATTACAGAGGAAAAGTAAAGATAGAAAATCAAGATGGGTAAACCCCTTATCCATCATCCTCGTCTCATCAACAACGGGATCAGAACCCATCTCGTAGCCATCCTTGGCAATGTCTTTGCCTCTCCCATCGGCCGACGACGGAGCATAGTTTGTTGGCCGCGAAGTTGATGGACCATCCTGCTGCAAATTACTAGAAGCCATAGTGGCCGACCCTTTGACTCTTACTGTCGTAAAGGGAAGAGGTACGCCCTCTATAGCCTCTGCCAATGTCGAAGCATCAAACGTCAACCCGACATCATCCTCGAGTATTATGGTCGCCATTTTGCGAATGATGAAATCGTCCATTGTCAAATCTACAGCCCGAGCAATCCCGTCACCAACATCTACCGACCTTCTCCTATGAGGCACCAAATTCCCATTGCTTCGCGGTTATTCCTCCTCCTCATCTACAAAGCGAGATAAAGGGGAAGCTAGAAGCTCCGTAGTCAAAATGTTTGCAGGCGAAGAAGAAGCTGATGTTGAGTCAACAGTAGATGGCACCAAAGACCGAACAAACTTATCCGCGGTCGAGGAGGGAACATAAACGGAAGAGCGGACTAGTTTAGTTATAGCCGTAGGAGGGATAGGCTCTGAAGATGAGGCATTTTCCTCCTACGGAATGCAGGGGGAGCCTTTGGCCTCCTTGTAGATCCTCGGGTTCGAAAGGAAAATCGGAAAATGCTTATAACTACGACCATAAGCAGACTATAAAGGAAGGCAGCTAAGAGGCCAAAACGAAGAAACTCACTGGCAATGGAATGAGAAGGCCCGAACTTCTTAAAAAGGCCGACCACTCACGAATTCTGGGAATATGAGGAAGAAGCTGGCCGATCCAATTAGAAATATCCCCAACCAAAGGAGGGGGCACAGTCCTTGCTACATAAGAGAGGTGCAAAAGATCAGAACAGTAGTTTGGGCAAATACATCAAAATTTCTCGAAAAAAAAGAGGGACAAAAAAGAAGAAGTATAGCAATCAACTGAGTCGAGTTCGACATGTGATGATAGCAAGGACAACATCGGAGATCCTAATATGGTCGAAGCTGAAGGATTGACTATAGAATACCTCGATCCCGATAGATGCATGATGTTACATCGAGTCAAATTATTTATTCATTCACTAATAATCTGATAAAGAAACTTTCTCTTTTTTTCCTTCAAAAAACTAATTCCTATTTAGAAAAAAAAAACTCCCTATAGTTCCTTCTAGAAATGATTCTTTCTTGGTATTACACTGCAATAACGGGAAATTATAGGCGATAAAAAAGTCAGCAAGTCATTGTTCAAGAATTGGAGTCAACATCAACTATTCTGTTAGTACTAAAATCGAAATCTAATAGTAATAGTACATTTTTCTTTCAGCGGCAAATGGCACGTTAGTTCCTGGTCAAGTTGTGACCGTCCACGGTTCAGTCTCCGTCCAACTACCAAACTGAACCGGGTAACGTATTAGGGATTTTCTACTCTGTAATTCCCCGGTTTTCGTTCGTCGTATCACATTATCTTTCCCCAATTAGTCAAAACAGTCACGTATTACGCTTCGGTTTCTTTTTCACCATTTTCCGTGTCAGTCACCATTCTCTCTCTCTTTCCTCTGCACTTTACCTTTCCCTCTACGCAATTTATCACTCTCCCCAATTTCTCCTCATTCCCATAACTCTCTCATCTCAGTTAATTCAGCTAATTTTCCCACCTTTTTTGCTGCTCTTATGCTTAGGTTCAATTAATTGAACTGAGTGGTTTGATTTTTATAAGAAAAATGCATTGTACCGGCGAACCACCGTCACTGCCGCCATCCACCGCCGAAACCCTTACCGAAATAAACCACCTCCTCACTCATCTCCTCCCCTTTTCACTTTCCATCAAGTCCTTCACTTCCCGCTGGCAAGTTCTCCGGTCGAAACTCGCTACCGTCAAGTCTCTTTTATCCGAAATCTCCGATTCACCTCACTGGACGGAAAATGAGCTACTTCCGACGCTGCTCCCGAATCTTCTCTCCACTGTACTCCGTGTACAAACTCTATGCGAGCAATGCTCCGACCCGGATAAAACTCCGGGTAAGCTATTAATGCAGTCGGATCTTGACATGGCTTCAGGTTGGCTTTCAAAACAGATCCATCACCTTGACCTCCTTTGCCGTTCCGGCGTACTCCGTCAGTCCACCGCTATAGTCCTCTCTCACCCTTCCGTTAACTCTACAAAAGACGATTTAGTCCTTTTTATTAAAGACCTATTCACCAGAATCCAAATCGGCGGCGTTGAGTTCAAGAGAAAGGCTTTAGAATCGTTGATTCAGCTCCTCTCAGAGGATGAGAAATCAGCTGGGATTGTTGCAAAGGAAGGGCATTTTGGGTATTTAATTAATTTACTGGACATTAATATTGATCCTTTTATACGTGAACTGGCGGTTGTTGCAGTATCAATGCTTGTTTCTTTAAGTGAACAGGCCAGGAAATGCGTGTTTGAAGAAGGTGCTTTAGGTCCTTTACTGAGAGTTATTGAGTCTGGTTCTGTTACTATGAAGGAAAAAGCGGCTTTGGCTGTTGAATGTATTACTAATGATCCTGAAAATGCTTGGGCTATCTCAGCTTATGGTGGTGTCCCTATACTTTTAGACCTTTGTAAATCTGGGTCTGTTTCTGCTCAAATTCATGCTGTTGGAGCTATCAAGAATGTGTCCACAAATGAAGATGTGCGTATTGCGTTAGCAGAAGAAGGTGCAATTCCTGTTCTTCTACAGTTAATGGTTTCAGGCAAGGCGTCAGCACAAGAAAAGGCGGCAAATTGCGTAGCGATTCTTGCTTCCTCTGGTGAGTACTACCGGGATTTGTTAATTCAAGAAAAGGGATTGCAAAGATTGCTTCATTTGCTTCATGAATCGTCGAATACTGATACGATAGAGTATGTTTTACGGGCTATTCATTCGTTATCTTCTTCTGATTGCACGTCGAGGGTTCTTAGTTCATATACTACATTTGTGATTCAGTTAGCAGAGCTTATAAAGCATGGTAGCTTAATGGTACAGTATATTTCCGCTTCATTGCTGGCAAACTTATCTATAAGTGAGGAGAAGAAGAGGGCTATAGCTGGGTGTATGGGGTCTTTGGTGAAGCTGATGGAATCAGCTAAACCAGATGGGCTGCAAGAGGTGGCGGCAAATGCATTGGTTTCGTTGTCGGCTGTGAAGTCGAATAGGAAGGAATTGGTTAAGGATGAGAAGAGTGTGATGAGGTTGGTACAAATGTTAGATGCTAAAAACGATGTGGTGTCGAAGAAGTTTCCGGTGGCAGTGGTGGCGGCAATCATGGCGGGAGGGAGCCACGGTTGTCGGAAGCGGCTTGTGGAGGCCGGAGCATACGGACATTTGCAGAAGCTAGCGGAGGCAGAGGTGGTCGGAGCTAAGAAGGCTTTTCAGAGACTTTCCGGCAATAGGCTAAAGAGCATTTTCACAAGGACATGGAGTAATTAGCAAATGCAAACTAACCTACAAAAGGTAATTTTTCTGGTAACATCTTTAGTTAACTACTGTACTGTACTTAGTTGGAAGTTTAATTCATCTTAACTTATTTGGCGTTGGTGGGTCCTATCGGTCAACACCACTCCAACATGACATGCTGAATGTAGTATTTCTTTAATTCGCCTTCTCTTTCTCAGGACAAAAATGGCCATCCCTCCATGCTTCGATTAATTTGCCTGCATTGTTTTTTAGCTCACATCCTCCGAAAACCAGAAAGATTAAATTGAAGCATAAGTATTTTAGTTTAGGAGAATAAAAACATTTTTATTTGGTGGCTCATTCTCATTATAGTATTTGATCCCTTTTTCCCTCCAAAAGAGAAACAAGAGATTATGTTGGGGGCTCTTTTACTCAAAAAAGGAATGACTTTGTAAAAACTCCATTTTTACCTCATTATTTTGTAAAAACTCTATTTAAAGGAAAGGGGGGGGGGGGGGGGGGGGGGGGAAGCATTTGATGATGAGTGATGAGTTCTATTTTGATATGAGTCCCAGGCCTAATTGCCTAAAGCACGGTGTCAAAGTAACCAAATCATACTACTTTCCTTAGACTAGTAAATTGTAGACAACTATCAAGATCAAGTCATCTGCATTGAGTAAAAGTAGGTGGACTATTATTAGAAATCCAAACTGTCCAAGCTTAAATAAGTACATTTTTATCCTTTCTTTTGTGAAACACGCTAGACATGTTAATGCTTGCAATGGGTCAGGTTGAGCTGTGATATTTTTCTTTGGCCCTATAGTTGGGGCATGATTCTCAACTTTAATTATTCAGTCTTTGGATATGAATGGCATTGATGCACTTCTTGGCTAGTTCATCATCTTATCAGAAGTGTCTTGCTGTTAGGTTTATTACTATTTATTAACTGACTGGATTACAGGTGATGAACATTAGTGCTACTTTAAGTCCATTTTACTCTAGTGAAGTTTTTACTTTTATTCACTAATCTTGTTTCCTGACATTATCGTACCCTATGATGCTTCTTGCAGGTGGTTGTTTGGATTTTCCCAACTGTCAAAATGTGGAAAACCACCTCATTTCCTACAAAGAAACCAACAAACAATCACTACACACTCGGTATACCCCAACTTTAACCTTATACTACAATATTTGCTTTCAATTAGAAAAAGAAAAAGCCTGAAAAAAGTTGAATTTACTATTCTAAACTATATAACACATGGCATGGATGCGGTTTTTAGGGAGTATCCTTGTTTGTTTATTTTTTCCTCTAATTTTTCATTTTTTCTGTTTGTTTCACAATGTGAAGCTTTTGTAAGTGAGTGATAGTGCTTGCCACCCCACCCTTTTTTTTCATCCTAGGCATGGTTAATATTGTATATTCAAAGGTTTGTTTTTCTTGTAATGGCCAAAGCCCTAATTACAAAGTGTGCAACTTGTCTCTTCAATTTATTTCTTCTCTCTTTATTGGTGAAAAAGTGTAGCTAACTCTTACGAGTATCACATTAACATTGTCTTGCTTTGTACAATGTCCTTTTTCATATAGTAGTATTTGTTATTGACAACCTTTTAGTGCGGCTAGAATTATGGTCAGTTTGCCGGTTGGTCTTTTTACTCTGTTATTTTTTATTGTTAAGGAAACAACATATATCTTATAAACCTAGCATAAAGCTAAGCTTTTAGGGTGGTTAAGTTTCTGTTCTTTTGTATTTTGCTATAGCTGGCGTTTCTGAATTGTTTTATATAATCCCTTGATTAAGCAAAGATAGCATTTTTAGCTTAGTTTAATTCTTTGGTGGTGGGTGTAAAAAGGGGTTCTAAAGATTTATACACTTGGAACTGTAATGGATACTTCTAATGGATTTTTGTGAAACTGAGTTGTAAATGGAGTTTAATAATGCGTATGTCGATCCTTAATTTAGATAAGAAAACATTGGAAGGCCATGATTATCGGAAATAAAAGAAGGGCGGGCCCATGTGTTCTATCATGAGAATCTTCATTAAAAAAATGGAGAATAGGTAAAGAAGAAGCAGCTATGAATATGTCAGAAGAAGGAAATTAAATAACGCTTAAAATACATAAGAGAAAAAGATATGGAAAAGAGGACAAGAGAGGGACCGTTTACAGCGATATCACATGGAAAGATGGAAGTATTAAGATTAGAAAAATCAATAGTGGGTCTTATTCAATATGGTTAGATTGTCTATGAAAATGGTGGTTCAGACTCACATTCTATGTCTCTTTCATTACCCTTCACCATCTTTTCTAATTTACATGCCCGTGCCTGCCTGTTTTGTCTCCCCCACCCCCAACCCCCACTCCAATAGGTGGATGGGATTTGATGACCTCGGAATATGGGTTAATTTCCCTTATCGTCTTAATAAGTAGAGTTACTCAATACTTCTACTAATAGAAAGTAGCATGTACTTGTTGGATTAATTCAATAAGGTCTATGGACTAGGTCGGTGACCTTTTTTGCACTTTAAAAGGGTGCAACTTAAGGTTGACCCAAGTAGTTGAGCCTACGTCATAATCGAAGTAAGCACAAACAAGCTCAAAATACCATTCTACAAAACAAAACAAAATAAAATACACTTGTATATTAAATTTTATGATAATTATAATACATGTCACTAATGCTTGCATTAGATTAGGCCGTTTATATCACACCCCTTTGGTGCGATCCTTTCATGAACGTCACAGTAACAATCCAAATCATGTTGAAGTAGTCAAGTATTCTCTTGATATTTAGGGGGAAAACCCCAATATATGAGTGCTTATGTTTGGGGAGGGGCGTGAAGGGGTTGGGGGTTGGTTGATTATTCTTGTATGAAACGCCAAATGGAGACGGGAGAGGTTGCTCTGATGGTAAGCAACCCTCACTTCCAACCGAGAGGTTGTGAGTTCGAGTCTCCCCAAGAGCAAGGTGGGAAGTTCTTGGAGGGAAGGATGCCGATGGTCTATTTGGAAACAGCCTCTCTACCCAAGAGTAGGGGTAAGGTTTGCGTACACACTACCCTCCCCAAATCCCACTAAGTGGAATTATACTGTGTTGTTATTGTTGAAACGCCAAATGGAGATGAATAAGATACTGGTAAAGTGAAGAAAGAAAAGGCTGAGACTTTTGGCCTTTTGAGTGTCATATTTGCTGTAATATATCCCTTTAAAGCAACTGCAATATCCCAAGCATTTTGCAAGCTGTAAAGCTTAGCGGTTGTATGAGTCCTGTCATTATTTTCTCCTTTTTCCTATCCTTCCTTCCCGCTAAATCTTTGGCAGTTAATGATTTCGTCACTTCAACTGCCTTTTTTCATTTATATGGGTGGTGGGGTTGCTTACTTCAAATTCAAGTTCATTCTTTTTTTACACAGATACATGAATAGAATAAATTCTCTGCTCCTTTTGCTTCTTTTGAAACTTCCTTGAAAGCTCCTTATTTATCGTCAATTTTCCCTTAATTTCTTCAACTATTTTACAAGATTGTGGCACATTATATTGGTCAGATAACTTTTAAGTCAGTTGTATGGGTTACAACTAGGGGTTGCAAACAGTCAGGTTGGGTATGAGCGGGTTAAAACAGGTAATTTAAAAAATGGACAATTATCCGATCCGACCCATATTTGAGATGGATAAAAATGGGTTTATCCGGCGAATAATATAGATATTTATATTATTCATGGTTTCTTAAATATGATCACTTACGAAATGATTCCTAGCCTTCCAAACTTGAGGAGTTCCAATTTAAGGCTTTACAAATGTGAAAATTAAACACATTGGTTATTCATTTGGTTAACTATTTTTTAAGTGGCTAATATGATTCTTTATTTATTTTCGCTCCGTTTTTAAATGGTTCATTATCCAATCTATTTTTTAATGGATAATGAGTGGATAACTATTTTCTTTTAATCGTTTTGCCACCTCTAGGTACAACTTACAAGTTGGTATCTTTATAAGAAACACAGAAAGGGGTACAACAATTTAAGAAACTCTATACTTACTAAAAATTTTATTTATAAATGTACTTAAAGTGTTTCCCCACTGTCTACTTATTGGGGTTCCAGTACAAAGTATCTTACGTTCATGCAGGGTCTGAAAAAGGACCATATTCCAAAGGGTATAATGTAAATAATCTATGTTAGTGTAAGTATTGTTTGTTGCTTTTTTGGCTCGAACTCGTGATCTTTGTACAAAGAGAATTTCAGTTTTATCGTTGGTCAAGGCAGCCCAATCATGAGTATTTTGCTTCAAATATTTTTTGCACGAGAAGGATACTTGAACTTTTGGGCACATTTGAGATTCGACTAAATATTTGTGAATAGCTCAAGGTTGGTTTAAATGCTATTTAAATTTCGACCTTTAATTCACCTGTCACCCGTCCCCCAAGACTTAATCCATAGTTTGCATGTTACAATCAATTATATCAAAGTCTTCTCCAGCCAAAAGAATGGACTATCAGCCTTTGCATTTAAAGTTTTAAACACTTGTAGCAAGTAGCAAAGTAATGGATTCTACGAGAAATCATAGTGCTAGTTCTAGGACCCCATAGTTCCTCATTTGGGTTTACCATGACCATGGGTTGAGCTAGGATGGCGGAAAGGGGTTGGTTCTGAATCTTCTTTGCCGAAAAATTTCATTTTAAATGTAAGTAATGAATTTTTTTTATGTATATATATATTAGCTGTTCTTTTTTTCCTATGTCCGTTTTACATTTGGCTTCTTTTGGGGCTCCTTTTTGCTCTCCTCCTATTCTTCATTGGACAGTTGGGATGGACTTTGCCATTCGTTCGCAACTAAAAATAAAAAGGTTGTACCACATCGAGATATCGATTCTTAGTGCCTATTAGGGTTTTATTACAATGTAAAAGTTTTCACCTAGCGTTATCTTTTGAAATTTTCTTTAAGAAAAGAAGTTTGCATGCTTGAAAATGTGATATGCACACAAAAGTGAAGATTTTGGGGGGAAAGTAAAGGCATAAGGGCTTCTTTTTAGATTACTTTTCTTAAAGGAAAGAAGAAAAATAGGAAATTGCCTCATAGCCACTAGTCAGCTCAAGCTTTTCGGCTTTTAGTAGTTGACATTTCACTATCACTACAATCCCGTTTCATACTTTACTAAAGTTCATGGCTTCCAAGAATTTATATTTTAAAATATAGTGACAATATATCCATATTTTCCAATCATAATCACTTTACTTTCATTAGTTTCAAGATTTCAGTTTCATATATGAAAATTAAATGTAAACTATTACTAAATGTTTTCTTCACCAGGTCAAATTTGCAACTATCATTTTCACATTTTCTTCTCCCACAGAATAAAAAATGATCTCCTTCTACGATTTGTCTAACACCCATTTTGACTGGAAAACTGAATATGAGATGCATTTGTTAGATTTGTTATTTTAGTGGTAATGAAAGAGAGTAGCATCCAGATTTAAGATCTAATTTGCTAAATAGATTTTAATATGAAAACTTTTGAAATGTGTATAAGATTTAATATTAGTATAATGATGTCAAACATTTTAAGATGTTCCAAATTACCAAAATTGTATGTAAAATGGTATCAAAGAATCCATAATTCAAAGATATTAATTTCAAATGAGACGTGTTAGATGTGGTTCGGTTTAGTGATTTTTCCGTCGATATGCTTCACCAAGGGCGAATGCACTGTTGGGTTAGGATGGTCAAGTGATCACCATTTGCGGAAAATTACATTATTTATATAGATAAAATATTATATTTTAAAAATATACACAACAAAAACAATAACTACCCAGTATAATCCTACAAAGTGGGGTCTGGGGAGGATAATATGAAGACGGGCCTTACCCTACCTGAAAGGACAGAGAGAATTTCATTTTAAAAATACATAATATATATTAAATATTTTTTGTCAAACAATTTTTTTACCTATTTCAAATTTAAACACTTTTAAAAAAATTTCTAACTTCATCACCAACTTCACTAATACTTTGTTACTAGTCAAATTCCAATGGGATTATCTCGGGAGGCATAGTTGAAGTGTATACGGTGTAAAATAATCACCGCAGTTAAAGCAACGAGACATTTTGAGTTCTTTTTTGTTTCTCGAAAGAAGTTTAAGCCATCTTTTCCAAGTCAAACATTTAGTGCTCTTTTTAAGAATTACTCCCTCTCTTTCATATTATCTCTCATGTTTCTCTTAACATGTCCCTTAAGAATGAAAAAACGACACGAGTATTTATAAAAGTGAAACTATTTATTCTACTTTATCCGAAAAAAATTTCTACCCATTAAATAATTACAATATCCTACCCATTTAATAAACAAACAGGTATATATCAAAATAACGGCCCCACGCTTAATGCCCTACCTATAAAAACCTAAAAACTGCTCAAATTTCAGAAAACAAGCGAACAAAATTGATATTTCCGCTGACATCCCCTAATTTGAAGATCGCTAAGTGTGAAAAAACAGATCAAAGATGCTGATTCGCATCTTGTTTTCAGATTTTTATTTCGCTGTTATTTTCGGATTTTGATTTCACTGTTGTTTTCAGATTTGATTTCGCTGGCAAAGCAGAATGTCAAAAATTATAAGTATTACAGAAGTTTAGCGGAGACCTACAGGTTTGATTTCGAAAAATCTGTTGTTGAAATTCAATATTTAACATCAATACTGTTGAAATTTGCATTGTTGAGATTCAATTTTGGACATAAAAGTGGTTATAACTTCAGAATCATGAAAAATATACCAGTTCTGCTCAAGGGCAGAGGCACACTTGGGTTGTTTACCCTTTGCGAAAAATTATACTGCTTATATAGGTAAAATATTATATTTTAGAAGTACATAACATGTGTTGAACATCTTTTGTCGGACTATCTTTTTTTACTTATTTCAAATTTGAACAGCATTGAGAAAATTTCTGACTTCGCCACTGATTCTGCTGCATCATAGTAGAGAATGGGATGATAACAATAATTTCATAAATTTTCATGTTGATGCAATTCTAATAAGACAAATTGGAAATTTGAACAACTTCTCAAAGAAATTGCAAAGCAACTGCAAAAGGACAGTAACACAATAGTTATTCAATATGCTATTCCTCAAGGATATCCACCAATTACAAGTGTTTATATGGAATTGAAAATATCAAGTGCAGGAATGACAACACTTTCCTTGTGTGTGTCGTTTGCTAAAAATACTATAGTTGCAAGCACCTCCAGTTTCGACGCTGCTCTAATTTCATCAAAAATTGCACAACTTGAAAGCACTGATATTATTAGTATGTTTGATATGCAAGAAGGAGATGACACCGGTTTAGAACTTAATGATGCAAACATCACAACTGATCAATTTCATCAAAAAATTGAAAAAAGGACAAATTTACAAAGAAAAGAACATGCTGGCTCTCGTTATGAAACAATATGCCGTTAGAGAAAAATACCAATATCGGGTTAATAAATCATTCCCAAGAAGATTTATCTGCATATTTTTAAGTAAAATACAATGTAATACCTATATAGTATATAAGTATGCTAAATTAATATACTGTCTCTTTGTCTATATTTTTTCCCAGCAAAATATAGTACCGATACAGTATATAGGTATGCTATATGAGTATACTATGTGAGTATATAATTGTACAGATTTTTGTATGTGTTTTTTATAAATAAAACATGATACATAACCGTATTTGTATTATAAACATGTATACTCTTGAATACGTGGATCAAAGATGCACTTGGAGACTTAATGTATCAAACCTGCGAGCATCAAATCTTTTCAAAGTGATGGATTTCAATTCTTTCCACAGTTGTTTAACTGATAAGAGATTTTGTTCACAAAAGCAAGTTGTCTCAGCTTTTGTTGCAGCTGTGGTACAAGATAAAATTGTTGACCCGAGAACCATATATACACTAACAGATATCCAGAGAGACATCCAAAAAGCATAAAGTATAGACTTAAGCTACATGCAAGCATGATGATCAAAATAAAAAATAATGCAATTATTGAGAGGAACACCAAATGAGTCATACAAAAAAATGCCAATATATCCTTATATGTTAGAGTACGCTAACCCAGGATCAGTGACACGACTACACACCGAAGGAGATGAGAACTTTTTGTATGCATTCATTGCTATATACGTGCATCGATTAGAGGATGGATGTATTGTAGGCCAACAATTGTAGTTGATGGAAGTTTTTCAAATTCAACATATAAAGGGACAATACTCACGACTTCCACACAAGACGCAGAGGGTAAGAATACAATCCAATTACATTCAGTTAAAGAAACAAAAAATTTTCAAATATTATATGATACAGTATGGTATACAAGTGTAGCAACATATTATATAATTATTTTACTACATACATGCACCTACCTATGACTATACTACTATATAGAATACTAAATTAATATTACGTGTACAATCCAATTGCATTCAGTTAAAGAAACAAAAAAGATTTTCAAATATTATATGATACTGGTATGGTATATAAGTATACCAACAGAGTATATAGATATTTTGCTACACACCTGCACCTACCTATGACTATACTACTATATGAAATACTAAATTAATATAGTGTGTTGTAATTGATATTTTGTTCTTTGGGTTTATAGGAAAAATTCTACCCCTCGCACATGCAATTGTTGATTCGGAAAATGATGTATCATGGGGGTGGTTCTTCGTGCAGTTCAGAGAAATCTATGGGCAAATAGAGGGAATGTGTAATGTATCAGACATGCATGATGGTATATAGAGAGAGCAACTTCAATTGTCTATCTAGAAGTCCCACATTGTGCATGTATGTTCCATCTGTTGAACAACATAAAGAAAAACTTCAGGAAGAGCCAAAAACAAATCAAAGAAGTATATTTTGCGTTAGCAAGAGCATACATTATTGAAGAATTCAACATGCATATTGAAGAGTTAGAAGCTATTGATAGTAGAGTGAAAACATAATTGATGGATATTGGATATGATAAATGTTCCCGGACACATTCTAAGGCAAATAGAACCATGACCATGACATCAAATATTGCAGAATCAGTAAATCCAGCAAATAAGCACATAAGAGACCTCCCAATTGTGAATTTGCTTGAATTTATGACAACATTGATTCAAAAATAAAATTACATCAATTGGAAGGATGCAATGGAATCATCTATGAAGATTGGTGCAAAGTATGAAATCATATTGGCAGATAATACTATCTTATTACAGACGCTGATAGTATGCATTTTCAAAATCATAAAACAATGCATGGACTGTAGTTTTGCCTTTTTACCTTAGTGATTTCACTAAATAACTGAATATTATTATTTAAAAAATAGTCATATAGCTAATGACTTTTCTTAATTAAGATTATACTAGGCATTGCCATCAACTGAATTCTTACTTTTAGTAATTGATGGCCAAACCAAAATGTGGTGCGCCTACATGAAAAAAACTATACTTGTAGGAGGTTTCATCTAGACGATATACCATGTCCACATGCAATGTCAATTATATAAAAATTTCATATGGATTCATACAAGTATTGCTCAGATTACTACAACATAGACTACTTACTAAAAACATATGAGATACCACTAAATCCTTTGCCTAATGAAATAACGTGAAAAATTTCAGAACATGTCTCTTCGCAGCTGGTACTGCCACCAAAAGGAAAAATCAAACCAGGAAGACATAAAAAGAAGAGAGGCATAGGAGGCTGGGAAGGAAATACAGTTACATGTGCACTATGCGGGAGAAAAGGACACAACCAGAGAACATGCCAAAATATTCTAAAAAAAGATTGATATAATGCTCCAATACTTTTATAGATCCCATATATTGTAGAATCATAGCCTTTATTGCAAATAAAAAAAATACATTTCTTGCACTAGAAATATATTTGGTATGATGATTCTCTGCCAAATTACTTTTTGGCAACAACTTTATATGACTACTTCTATTGTCAATAATAACCTGTTTATTTTTTATTTTAGTATATAAAAGTGGGATGCATTTACATTCAGTTGCTGCAGGAAAAAAGATGCTAAAATATACATGTGATACCCGAGTGGTATATCTATATACCTTATTAGTATATCTGTATATCTTATTGGTATCAAAATATGTGCAGAAATAGAAGTGGTCCCACAAATGCAACATTCGTACATACATCATTAACAAAATAGGCACGCTTTGCAGCTCATGTCTGTATTGAAGTATTACAAATTGGAAGCCATTTACATATAGTTATTGTACATCATCAGGTACATAAATATAAGGTGATACACAAATGGTATATTTGTATACCTCACTGGTATATAGTGGTATAATATGGCTAAAACAAAATATGTGTAGAAATACAATACAACATGATACCCAAAATACATACGTTTTGCAATTCATGTCAGTACTTACATCTAGTTGCTGTAGGAAAAAAGTACTCAAATACAACATGATACCCAAATGGTATATCAGTATACATAGATCTTCTTTACTTTATGGCCTTTTGATTATGAGGCATCATGAATGTGCCAATATGTGATCAGGGTGAGCGGTGGTTAGATGTAGGAGCGGCTCACCCCTTTTTCACTTAAAGGGCGAAGTCTCCGAAGCGAGTTTAAAGGCTAAAAAGTCATCTTTGAAGGCTACTATGCATCCTTGTTCACAGTAGAGTATACGGTAGGTTTGGGTATAGCAGGACTTGAACATGCGATCATTAGGTTAGATAATTATCGTCCTCGCTTCACTTACCGCCTTCGTCTTTTGCCTGGGCTTATACTTCATCAATGTCCTTATTACATTTCACGCTCTTTAGGGCCTCGATCCAAGCCCTCAGTCTCAAAAATTTCAGGATCGATGGATCGATGCCATACAACTGTTAGCTATTAAATATTTCGTATATAGAAGGACTGTGACCCTCATCTCAACCCAATCCCTTACTTGACCCTCAAAACTCACTATCGAGTTATAACCGAAGTAGATCAAGAGAAGGGATGATCCCCAGACGACAGATTTGACCCAATACCTGATTGGTATATAGTTCTACTGCACTAATATACCTGAACCAAAAATCTTTGCAGAATACAACTGGTGCAGCAATGCAAATTATGCACAGATTTTCTTTAGATTCAACTACAACTAACAACTACTCTCAATATAATTTCAAAACCAGTTCATTTTCTAAAAATATTTATTCTCATTCAAATCAATGCTCGCCTTGTTCTTCAATAAAATAACGACATAGTTACTCTTCTTGAACATCATAACTCCCTTAAAAATACTCATCCAAAAACAACTTCTGTCGGTGTATTACAACAAACTAATAAATGCTTCTCCTACTACAAATGGCAGTAGCTGTAGGAACTAACAGTGCTGCTGTAACAGTCATGTTCTATACTAATGGTTTGACTTCAAGTGCTAATAAAATTCTCTCTCCGAAAGGCACTCCTAATAAACCAACAACTTTATGGAAGAAGCATAAGAAAAGTCGAATAGAACAAACTGAAGATACATTCCAGCATTAAAACAGTTATAGCAACATATTATACTATTACAATTGTAATCCTAAAAAACACTTATAAAAGCTAGAATTTTTACAATTTAATAATGCAAAAGTACCATACTTCATCAAAAACTATTAAAATCCAACAACATTTTCATGCTACGATTAACTAAAACTAAAAAAGACCTATATTACTTCTTGCATTTCTTTCCACGAGTATATTTAGGTTCTATTGGAGCCTCAGGTTTACTTGATTCGCCATGCAACTGCTTGTTCCTCCCATAGTGCCACAACAGTATACCAAACCTAGCTCGAGACCATCCATATCAAAATTGGCAACAAGGATTGGAAGTTCTTCAATAATATACTCAGCAAAGTATGCAATATATACTCCACAATCTCTGAAATAAAATAAATGAATAGAATATAAAAATTAATTAGAAGTGAAAATGTTAATATGAATTAAGAAAATAAAGTAAAAAAAATTAACTATTTTTATGAATTTTTCTGTGTTGGCAGATTTGTAATCAGTTCAATCTCAAAAGGATCATTCAACTCCTTTCCCATGTGCAGACCATTTTATACTAAAATGTCACTTCTTTTGTTATAAAATTCAATGCTAACTAGAAATAAGGGGATCAACAAAGCATATGCTTCTGCCACATCTTGAATAGCTTTTTTGTGCTTTCGACTATGTAGCGAGTCATATACATAAAAATATCTTGTGGAATAATACATACCCCAATATTCAATGCCACTTTTTGACCAAATTAATTGGAAAAAGGACATGATCAACCTGGTGCCATGGAGAGTTGCAATACATCCTAAATCCTTTCATATACTTCATGATATCGTCTGATCTATCAATCAAATGATCTTGTTTCCACCTTTTACAAATTCTGTGAAAACTTTTTGAATGATATTATAAAATAGAGTATCTGTAATTGTGACTTTGATAGGCATATTAGTTCTATATGTCGCCTTCTTCTTAAGCTAGTAGAATATAATATTCAAGTGCTGCAAAAAACAGAGGAATAAAACATGACTAACACTAAAAATATGATTAAACTACTAGAACAACAAAAATAAAAAGCAGTACACATACCAAACTAGACAACGGCTTGACAGAATAGTTTAAGGTATGGAAAAACATCTTACCATCAATCTGTTCAACTTCAAAGGCAAAACAAGGGTCTAGATTTTGATCACCATACAAATACACTTCCCTATTTTGTATATAAGAAGATATAGGTAAGAAATATAACAACAACTATTAAGAATACATTAAAATAAAAGTATATGAAAATGAATACGCACTCTTCCAGTTGCATGTTTGCTTCGACAAAGTTTGAGAATACAGTCATCAGCTTATAATCAATAGCCACTGAAATGTCATTTACAAATGGAAATATTCCTTTGATAACCTTCAAGGATCCCCTAACTACTCTAACACTAGATTGCCAGTTATTCCTATACGTTGATGGTTTTACAGCTGCAGGGCGCCTTCTCCGTGTGAAAACTACAGAAGTAGTTTCAACATCTATTTGTGTTTGGACAATACTTCTTGATAACGATTGATCGGGTTTAGACTTCTTTACAGCATGAGTTGTCAGTTTATTTCTAGATTGATTTATATTACGTCTCTCTCCTTGTGTAATGGCAACAATTAGATCAAGTTGAGAATTGGTATATTCAAAATTAGGATCCAAGTGAAGATCACCCCCATGTCTACATGAAGCTTAAGTTATAAAATGCTAGTGAATAAATAAATATATAAAGTTAATAAATTAAAAAAAAGAATGAAAAATTATATGTAGAAGACATTACCAGAAGGCAGATTCACCCTTACTGGCACCAACATCGACCAACACTATCAACCCGAGATGCTGAACACATAAAAGCATTATCAACATCACTACTTAAATAGAAAAACTATCAAGAACCTTTAATTTACATACTAACTACAAAATTAGTAACATCAACATCGTACCATATGGAGAAGTATTAGACTCAATAACAATATCTGCTCGTGTTTGTGCAGGGATTTCTGATAGCAGCGGAGCAAGATCCGACTTTTTAACATCATGAGATGACTGCTTATATGTTGCTTGTTGTGTAGTGGGGGTAATTTGATTATTTGCAGATGCAAACAGCTCAAAGTTAGAATTCAATCCAAAATCATGCTCATTTACGAAGGGGACTGAAAAAAGTTTTAAAAAAAAGTTAGTGATCGCACAAGTATATAAAGTTAAATAAATAAAAAAGAATAAAAGATTACATATACAACAATTTACCAGAACGCAAATCGTCATTAACTATGCCATGACTTGCTGTGACGTTCTTTACATTGACACCAGTGGCACATCCATCTCGACCAACCCCACGAAAACTAGACCCTAAACATATAAAAGTATAAGCAAGAGTACTATTTTAAAAAAACAACAATAAAAAAATTTAATCAAATCTGTGATTTACATACTAAAAGGCGCTTTGGGCGTGCTATCTCTAATAACTACAAGATCATTCCCAATGTGGCCCCTTTCAAGCTGGATCTCACGAAAGTCAGGATCATTATCCTGTTGCTTATGCTGAAAATGACAAACTAACAATTTTATTACTATGCATATTATAAGAGTACTATGTGTACTAAAATTAAAGAATGTAATAGTATCCTATAAGCATATATTGCATCTTTGAACAATATACTATAGCGTTACACTATATAAACGATCAATACCACTGATTTCATTGATTGCCTATCAATAGCTGCAAGCAACTCCTCAAACTTGGTCTCTACAAAAAGGTTCAAACTTTGTAAATCCTTCTGTAACGATCCGATCGGTTGTTTTGAGCTTTAGCACATCGTTTAATAGTCTGAGGCCATGAACAACTTTATTTCATGTATTATGACTTGTACGCGTGGTCAGAATTAAGTTTCGGAAGTTCAGAGTTGATTTGGAAAGAGAATTCTCATTTCGGAAGCTTAAAGTTGAAAGAATTAACTCGAATTGGAATTTTCAGTAAACGACCTTGAAATCGAGATCTGAAGGTTTCAGCATGTTCGTATTATAATTTCGAACTTGGTCGTATGCCCATATCGGGTTTTGGATGACCCGGGAGCATTTTGGCGCCTATTGTGGAAAGTAGCATTTGGAAAGAAATTTCATAAGTTTGGGTTAAAGTGCATTTCAGGGATATGAATGTCCGTTTGGGATTCTGAGACTGGGAGCAGCTCTGTATTGTGATTTTGAGGTTGGGAGCGCAATTGTAAGTGAATTCGGAGGTCTGTAGGTCATTTTGGAGCCATTTGGCTAAAGATAGAAATTTGAAGGTTTTTGAGAAATTTGACCGGAAGTGGACTTTTTGATATCGGGGTCGGAATACGATTCCAAAAGTTGGAGTAGGTCCGTAATGTCGAATATGGCTTGTCTCCAAACATTGAGGTCAATTAGACATGATTGATAGGTTTAAACATCAAAGATAGAAGTTGGAAATTTCAAAATTCATTAAGCTTGGATTGGGGGTTGATTCATGATTTTAGTGTTGTTTGGTGTGATTTGAGGCTTCGAGTGAGTCTGTGTTATGCTTTTGAACTTGTTCGGGTGTTTGGTATGAAGCCCCGAGGGCTCGGGTGAGATTCGGGATAGCTTCGGAGTGATTTGCTATGAAATAAGATTGTTGATGCTGGTATGATCACATTTGTGATTCTTGGGTATCGCATTTGCGAGTTTCTTCTCGCATTTGCGTGCCTGGGATCTAGGGGGAAAGATCGCAGTTGCTATGGATTGGTCGCAAATGCGACATCGCATTTGCGAGATCTTGTTCACAGTTGCAGACCTGGGTGGCTGAAGGGTCATTCGCATTTGCGACATTTTGGGTCGCTTTTGCGGGGCCTGAAGGGTTCGTATTGCGAAATCCTTATCGCATTTGCGAAGTAGGCCAGTTTAGTCGGGGGACGCATTTGCGAATTCACATTTGCGATCCCCCTATCGCAAATGCGACATCTGAGGGCTGTGTCCAGTTATTAAATTCGAAACTTAGCCCATTTCCGTCATTTTCGCTTGGCCTTAAGCTATTTTTGAGAGCATTTGAGGAGGGATTTCGTCATCATTGTCGCACCTTCTTTTTACACGGCTACCCCGAAGGGTAAATGTATAAGGGAGTTTTTCCAATTAAAGTGAGATTATTCGAAATGGGATTATTTATTTATTTAGAGTCGCCACATGGGATATGTTTGGCTTTTTGGTGTCACAAGTCACCGGTTTGTTTAGAATCCCAAATCGAGGAAATTCTTTTACTGCCCAAATGGAGTCTGCGAACCAAATATTCTAATTAACGAATTTTGTTGACCCGAGGGAAGGTGTTAGGCACCCTCGGATCCCATAGTTCTAGCACGGTTGCTTAAACTATTATTATTGGATAAAAATATGATTTTATACATGTTTATCCTATGGTGCAATTTTAAATTATTCACCGTTTTTAATTGAGTTTTGAGGAATCTGAACGTCGTTTAAAACATGTCTTTGGATCGCATCACATGAAATGCACCCGGACCCGAAACACATTTTTATCCAACATTTTGGGATTTGGATTTGGGTCGCATGAAATGCACAGCCGTATTTAGAAAGGTAAAACTATTAAAGATACGTCTAAAGTGACTAACCTGTTATTATCTTTGCGGGAAGCCGTGAAGTTTGCTAAACGGCATGTCCCAATTTTTTAAGTATTTTAATATGAGAATTTAAAGAGGGCCACACGATTTATGGGTTTCGTTTGGTGCACTCCTCATTTTATTATTTAAAAGCCAGTCTAAAGCGAACTCGGATTTTCTATAGTGTTTGTCTCTAAAAGGACCTAGTTAATCAGCAATTATAGAATTCGGGCTTCCAATTCAAGTTCGAATTCAAACAAAAGGATGATGGGAACGTTGACGAGCCCAAATCAATAATGAATTAGACTGAAGGGCTTGGAATGGGTTGCCATCCTGGAATGGGCCGTTGAGGCTCAAAGGGATCAAGGCCAATACCCAAATGCTAAGGCCCAAACCAATTTATGTAATCACACTCAACTCTATGGATGTATTTTCAGCTAAATATCTACGACATTAGACTCTAACTATTAGGTATAAAGGACAGAGTACCTGTTTTTCAGATTTAAACTCATAAATCCTAGATTCGGATGCACAATCCTCTACAATCTATAATTGCAATTCCAGTTGGATATACAACTTAATGCTCGAATTATTTCTTCACAAATACAATACCAAACGAGTCATAACCTGATTTTACATTAAACAACTAATTATCTTTTGAAGATTAACGGGTCCCAAACTTTGAATAAACTTAAACTAACCTACAGCTATGCAAATACAAACTATAACAAAAATTAAAGCAAATTATATAGTCCACGTACAATCCAGTTTAACAGTTCCAAATTTATACAAGCACAAATCAAATTAAACTATATTAACATTACAAATTATTTAAGACTATTCGATTATAAACTATAAGAGGTCAAACAGGCTCAGTTCAAGGAGCAAATGTTGGAACCTTTATCATTTCATTTTTGACCATAGCTACATCAAATAGAGGACATGCATGTACCTAGAATTACAGCAAAGAGGAAGCACCTATGAGTAGGTAATCAAGAGACAATAACAACAGCAAATCCACCAACAAATGCAACAATAAACCAAGCTCGAAACCCAGGAACAAACAAGGAGTTTTTCTTAAAATAAATCAGGATCTACACAGCTTTAACACAAAATGATTCCAGGATGAGTTCAAAGTGATTGATGCTAATGGAACAGTAATTTTTGCTTCTTTTGCCTTTTGTGTTTTCAAGTTTTCATCAGATTTCCTGGAATCAGATCTACTATCTTTGATTTTTTGCTCTTCTATTTTGAATTAAGTCAAAAGGATTTTTAATGTTTTTTTCATACCGTATCAGTCAAATATCTATGTCTTTATAGGTAAGTAATCTAGGGCAAAGTTTCAGCTCTTATTTTAACCTTTAGTCCTTTCAATTTTTCATTTTAACCAATCAGTCCTTCTTTTATTTCTGCTTTTAGCTTAGGTCACCTTAAAATTCTGACTTGTTTTCCAAGTTTTACCACTCAACCCACTGAAATTTTGCAAGATACCCTCACTAGAAACTTCTTAACTTGTTATAATAGATTCCCTAGCCCTTAAATGCCTAAACTACCCTTCATTTGATCTGAATTTACCAAGGATGAGCAGTAAACTAACCCCCCCAAACCTCTTTTGACACTAGTTAGAAGTAACTATAGGTAACTAAACACTCAACCATATTTAGCCAATCCTGAAATTTAATCAAAATTCTATAGCGTGTGCTAAACCTAATTTAAATCTGATTAATAAGAATTTTAAGGCCAGGTGTATCTATAAAACAATAGACAATTAATTGAAACAAAATGACATGCCATATGGAAACAGCAATATCCTAAATTAATCCTCAACCATTCAATTTAAACCACTCAAACATGCTATTTATGAATCAACTCAGAACAACTCAAGAAGAACAACAATCAAGCTTGACTAATCATAACTCAAAAATCCAGAAGTTTAGTTACTCAAAGTGAAACAAGTAACCACTTATCGCAGGTAATCAATGATGATTTAGAATTAAAATTAAACGGAGGAACATAAAGCTGGGTAAACCTAACCCAAAATTCTAAATGAAAATCAACTATAGGGTAACTACGACGGCTGTCAGCATATGCAAGAACAAACACTAAAAAAAACAAATACAACACTAAGGCGAGGGAACAAGAAATTGAAGAAGGAAACTTAACTTAATGACAGTCGTAATCCAAAACCCATAAACCTTGGAACTTCTGGGGTTTCTGACCAACCTTTGATTTCAAATTTGGGAAGGTCCATTGACATTCGAGGGAGAGTGATTAGGGATTTAGGAGAAGGAGGGTGAGAACAGTATAGGGTGTGAGTTTGGTTGGATTTGAAAGGGTTGGGTTTTTGACCGGGGTTTTTGATTTGATATTCGACAAAATCCGGTAATATTTGAGGGTTATAGGCTAGGGATTCATGGAGAGGGAGACGAGGGGGTTGTGTGGTATAATTTTGGTGGCCATCGGAGCCGGCGCCATCGTGGACGGTGGAACAGTCGCTCCTTCAAATGAATATTCGAGTAATTTGGCCAGTGTTCGAGGATATGGGTTACAAAAATGGAAAAAGGAGGTTAAGGGGATGAAATGGTGTTAATTTGGAGTTGATTGGTGACCGGCTGCTGGAGGAAGCGATTTCCGGTCGGCGGCATACGGCGGAGAGGCGGTGGTTTAATTGTGGTATTACACCGGTGTAGCTTAGGGTTACATGAGACAAGGTACGAGGTTTTTGGGTCTGAGGGGGGGGGGGGTTATTTAGAATACTTATATAGGTGTTACAACCTCACTCTTAGACCGTATGATCAAAACAAATCGATGGCTCAAATTGATCTTGAGGAAAACGAGGTCGTTTTGTTCGTAGGTTGCTCTGGACTGGGTAACATTTTGGGATGGGCGGATATTTGAACGGGTCTTGGGGTTTTTAGGCTGAAAACTGGCCCAAATCTGGTGGCCTAATTTTTTTATTTGCCTTTTTTAAAAATTTCTTTTTATCAATTTCAAATTCTTTTATTTGTTTTCTTCTTTTCCTCTTTTATTTAATTAATTCCCTTTTATTTTGCATTTTTTAGGTTTTATCGAGTATAAAAATAAAAATAAGAAGACCAATTTTAAGCTCAATTAAAACTACTTACTTTTTAGAGTAGCCTAAATCCTATTTTTAAAAGAAAACTAAGCACATGTAAACATGCCTATTTTTGTTATTTTTCCTTTTTTATAATGTCAAATGCTAATAAACTTTAGAAAAATGTAAAATTAGTTCCTAAATGAAAATGTATTATTTTTGTATTTTTATGAATTATATCAATTTAAAATGAATAAAATGCAAGCAAACACAAAGTCATGCAATTAATTCCTAAAAATTCAAATAATAAAAGAAAAATACTATATTTAGTGAATTCTATTGGAATGTTTCAAGCGAGGAAAAAATCACATGCTCATAGCTGCCCCTCTTTGCTCGGAGACACGAAGGGTTTCGGGTAAGGACAAATGAGCAACTCAGAGATTTTTGCATGCTCGGCATTCTATGAGAAGCATTTTTGAAAATTGTCTGATCGAACCCTGCTTCAGAGGTTTTCTGCATATCCTTGGCTATAAAGGAATCAGGTCAGTATAGTTTTGAAAGTTCTGGTAGCTGGGACTACCATGAGCTGTGATTTCACTGCTGATGCTGCTGCTACTGCTACTGCTTGCTGACTTCCTTATTACACCAAAAGGAAAATCAAAAGCTAAGCTAGCTATGCCTATCAACTATGAGTTACAAGATTCCTATCTTTAAATTTCTTGAAGGTTGATCTTGAGTCTTAGCTGATTTTGCTGCGGACCCCGATCTGAATCTTGATGCTCGTAAGCTGTAGGTGCCGGTTCTTTCTTTAGCATTTTAGCAGAGAGGGACATGCGTGACTTTTGATTTTAAATCAAATTTGAGCAGTCTGCATCTTTTCTTTTCAATCATTCTGGATTTGTTCCTTTTTGTTCTTTTCTTCTGGATTGAGATTCACTCTTCCAGTCATCATGAATCCTACGCCTTGAGGTAAATCCTGCTCGGCACCAAAACAAACAAATGAATGAAATTTTTTCTTCCCTAGTTTTCGCTAGGAGAATTTGGTGAGTTATTTGTATAACAAATCTAAGCTATTTTTGTGGAAAACAATAAAAATCAGGATTGTTTATCTTTCTGAAAGCTTGCCAGGTTATGCTGGGAAAGGAACGTGTCCCTGCTGGGGATAAAAGGAAGATGCACGGGTTATACCGGGTATGGAATAAAGAGTCCCTGCTGGGGATGAAAAGGAAAATCCGCGGGTTATGATTGGATGAAATGAAAAATATTCCTGGGTTATGCCATGGAGATCCGAGGGTTATACCAGGATGGAAATAAAAGGTTCCAGGGTTATGCCAGAGAGATCCACAAGTTATGCCGGGATAGGAAGAAAAGACTCTTGGGTTATGCCAGGGAGATCCGTGGGTTATTCCGGGATGGGAGAAAAAGATTCCTGGGCTATGTCAGAGGGGATCCCCGGCTATGCCTGGATAAGAAGGAAAAGGCTCCTGTGTTATGCCAAGGGAGTCCGCGGGTTATGCCAAGATAAAGGAAAAGGTTCCTGGGTTATGCCACCGGAATTCGCGGGTCATACCGACATAGAAAGAAAAGGTTCCTGGGGTTATGCTAGGGAGATCTACGGGTTATGACAGAATAGGGAGAAAAGACTCCTGGATTATGCCAGGGAGATCAGTGGGTTATGTCGGGATGGGAGAAAAAGACTCCCAGGTTATGCCAGGGGGATCCGCGGGTTATGCCTGGATGAGAAGGAAAAGGCTCCTGGGTTATGCCAGGGGAATCTGCAGGTTACGTCGGGATAAGAAGGAAAAGGTTCCTAGGTTATGCTAAGGGAATCCACGGGTTATGCCGGATGGGAAGAAAAGACTCCTGGGTTATGCCAGGATAAGAAGGAAAAGGCTCATGGGTTATGCCGGGGGAGTCCGCGGGTTATACTGGGATAAGAAGGAAAAGGTTCCTGGGTTATGCTAAGGGAATCCACGGGTTATGCCGGGATAGGAAGAAAAGGTTCCTGGGTTATGCAAGGGAGATCCACAGGTTATGCCGGAATAGGAAGAAAAGACTCCTGGGTTATGCCAGGGAGATCCGCGGGTTATGCTGGGATGGGAGAAAAAGACTCCTAGGTTATGCCAGGGGGATCCGCGGGTTATGCTGGGATAAGAAGGAAAAGGCTCCTGGGTTATGCCAGGGGAATCCGAGGGTTATGCCTGGATTTGGGAAAGAAAAAGACTCCTAGATTATGCCAGGGGATCCATGGGTTATGCCGGGATAGGAAATAGGATCTACTGGGGTAGAAAGAAGATGACCCTCGGTTTATGCTGGGGAAAAAAAGAAAAAGGCCTCCAGGTTATACCGGGGATAAAAGGAAAATGACCCTCGGTTATGCCGGGGAAAGAAGGAAAAGGGTCCTCAAGTTATCATGGGGAGATAGGAGAATGATCCTCGGGTTATGCCGGGGAAAAAGGAATGGGGTCCTCAGGTTATGCTACAGATAGAAGGAAACTGATCCTCGGGTTATGCCGAAGAGGCCCACAAGTTATGCTGGGGAGGAGAAGGAAATGATCCTCGGGTTATGCTGGGGGAGGTTCCACAGGTTATGATGGGGAGGAAAGAAAACCATCCTCGGGTTATGCCGGGGAATAAAAGAAGGAAGCGACCCTCAGGTTATGCTGGGATTTGGGAAAATGATCCTCGGGTTATGCCGGGGAGGTCCAAAGGTGATGCTGGGGACAAAAGGAAGTCATCCTCGGGTTATGACGGGGAATAAAAGAAAGGAGTCCTCAGGTTATGTTGGGGAATGAAAGGAAAGGGGGTCCTTGGGTTAAGCTGGGGACAACTAAGGAATGTGGTCCTAGATTTGGAGGGATGGAGTTAAGGATTGGGGGTCCTATGCTACCATGACTTGTGTGATTCTCCTTTTCTTCTTTTCTTTATGAAAACTGCGGGAAAGGATTTAAAGAGAACTCCCCTTTTGGTTGATCATTGTTGCAAGGTTATTCCTAGCTCCTGCGCATTTCCTTTGGTTGCGTCTGCTATTTGTCCCATTGCTTTGGATTACACCTGTTTCAGATTTTCAAATAAAGCACGATTGTTAGTTCGAAACGGTGGTTGGTTTTGTGGCCTTGATTGCTCGATCCCGGCCTCGTTTCTGCTGAAAAGACCTCTAACTTTCCAAATTTTGCCTTTTTGGTGGGTCAGGAGAACTCATCTTTCAGATTTATTTCCCCTTCGTAGACCTAATAGTTGTGATTTCCTTGCCCCAATTTTCATTTTGGAATCTTCGGGTATCTTGTCTTTTGAAACTTTGTTGAGACAATTAGCCCACTTGGATTTAACCTTTCTAACTTCATTTGCCTTCGTGGGCATCTGAATTCGATTTTCTTTTTTTCAAACCATTTATGCTTTCGAAGCATCAACTATCATGGCCAGCCGGGATAGACTAGATGTACCCGCTGAGATTGGGTATTTTCTTTAGTCTTTGCCGAGCGAGCCTTGTGAAACCAATCTTGCCACCTTTTCTTGTGGAATAGTTAGATAATCAAAGTTAAACTGAAAGGGATTCAAGGAAACAGTATATATATGCAATCATATGGGTTGAAAGAGAAGAATCCCTTTCGGGGGAAAAACAAGGACTTATCTGGGGGTGTATGCTGACTTCAAATGAACATGACATGATTTTCGGACTGGATGCCTGATCCGCGCAAAATTTCCAGCTCCTGCGAACTGTATTTAAATATTTCGAAACCAGGGAACCTTTCCCCGACTTTTTGATAGTGATATAACTTCTTTGCGGCTGACAACGCCCTTTGGGTTTTCGCCAATCGACCTCTCTTATTTCTCTTCTCCCATCGCCCGATAGTGCTCTTTATGAGTTTTCACTAGACGGACTCTCTCATTTTCAAATTCTCTGCTCACCATCGCCTTATGGTGCCCGAAGGTTTTAACCGATAAGACTCTCTCATTTTATTTCTCTCAATTTGAATTTTATCAAATCCCAACAATGGCGTTTGTCGCTTTCCTGCCTTTGCCAATCGATCAGAAGGACTTGGGCTAGGTGTTTTTGGGTAAAAAGGAGTTTGGATGGAACTACAACTTTGGAACCGTTTTGTCGGGTTCATGGCCGAAACATTATATCATCTGCCCTAGTTTTCTATCTTTGGCGAATTGGGATTTTTGTTATGGTGTGACTGAACCTCAGGGAGAGGCTGCCTACGTATCCTTTCGGAATCATGTCAGACGTAGTTCAGGAAGTGTTTCCTAAACTAATTTTGTTTTTTTTTTGTGTGTGTATATATATATATATATATATTATATTTTCATCACTTTTCTCTTTTTCTTTTTTTTTTTTTTTGTTTTGTTTTCTTTTGTTTTTTCTTTTCTTTTTATATTTTTATTTAATATTATTTGAATAGCACATCGAGGTTCCAAAGAGGGTGATCAAAGAAACGTAACCGACTCAAAGGGTTTGTGAAGGATTGATAGTGTTTGGGGTAGCAGGAAAGAAAAGCCTTCTTCATTTCAACAAGACTGAATCATTGCTGCAGGGAGTTTAAACGTAGTACCTTTTTATTGCATCTGCATTCACTGCTGCCTCGGGATAGTCTCCTTCAATGTCGCCAAGGTACAGTGCTCCTTTGGCAATATCTTTCTAATAATGTATGAGCCTTTCCAGTTAGGAGCAAATTTTCCTTTAGCTTCCTGATGGTGAGGGAGAATGAGCCTCAATACAAGCTGACCAACCATAAAATTCCTGGGGAACACTTTCTTGTTGTAAGAGTGAGCCATTCTTTGTTGGTACAACTGTCTGTGACAAATCGCGACCATTTGTTTTTGATTAATGAAAACTGCTCAAGCCGAGTCTTAGCCCACTCACTATCCTCAATTTCTGCTTCGATGTTTATCCGGAGCGAAGGGATTTCTACCTCTACGGGTATAATACCTTCAGTTCCATAGACCAATAACTATGGGATTGCTCCTACCGATGTGCATACCGTGGTGCGATATCCAAGCAATGCAAAAGGCAGCTTTTCATGCCATTGTCTTGAGCTTTGAATCATTTTTCTCAGAATCTTCTTGATGTTTTTGTTAACTGCTTCGTCGACGCCATTGGATTTGGGCCGGTAGGGAGTGGAGTTTCTATGTGTTATCTTGAATTGTTCGCATATTTCTCCCATCGGACGACTATTCAGGTTGGCAGCATTGCTTGTGATGATGGTCGCAGGAATACCCAACCGGCAAATGAGGTTGGAATGCACAAAGTCTACCACAACTTTCTTGGTGACCGACTTAAGCGTGACGGTTTCAACCCACTTGGTGATGTAGTCAATAGCAACCAATATGAATCTATGTCCATTTGAGGCTTTTGGCTCGTTTGGTCCAATGACGTCCATGTCCCAGGCAGTGAAATGGCCAAGGTGCTGACATAGGATGCAGTTCAGTTGGCGGTGCATGAATAAAGTCACCGTGCACCTGACCTTGATGACATTTTCGAACGAAGCTGAAGCAGTCTTTCTCCATGGTTATCCAGTAGTACCCTGCCCGAAGTATTTTCCTTGCCAACACGTACCCGTTCATATGGGGCCGGCACACTCTCGCATGTACTTCGTGAATAATCCTTTCGTCTTCATCGGCATCAACACATCTTAGCAAATTGAGATCTAGGGTCCTTTTATACAAGACATCACCACTTAGGAAGAAACCACTTGCATGCCGTCTGATGGTTCTCTTTTGATCCCTAGTGGCCTGCTTGGGATATTCTTATGTTTTCAGAAATCTCTTGATATCATAATACCATGGATTAGTGCTGGATTCTGCCTCGGTCACATTACAGTACCCGTTCTTTTCCTTGATTTGAATTTCCAAGCGATCAATGTAGGCATTTTCGGGGTAAGGCAACATGGAGGCCAATGTAGCGAGTGCGTTAGCAAACTCATTGTGACAATGAGGAATATACCTGAACTGTACTGACTTGAACTATTTTCTGAGATCCTCCACATGCTACCAATAAGGGATGAGTTTGACATCTCACCTCTCCCACTCCCCTTGGGCTTGTCGGGTAATTAGATCTGAATCCCCCATGATCAATAGTTCCTCGATGTCTTGGTCGATAGCCATATTCATGCCCATGACATAGGCTTCATATTTAGCTGTGTTGTTTGTGCAGAAAAATCAAAGCCGAGCCGTGGCTGGGTAGTGTTGACCCATGGGTGATATTAAGATTTCCGTAATTACTACACCTTTTGCATTTACCGCTCCATCGAAGAACATTTTCCTAGCACTGGTGTTCTCAGCACTTACCTC
Source organism: Nicotiana benthamiana (assembly GCA_034376525.1). Lineage (NCBI taxonomy): Eukaryota > Viridiplantae > Streptophyta > Magnoliopsida > Solanales > Solanaceae > Nicotiana > Nicotiana benthamiana. The sequence continues at coordinate 30,346,584 of CM067326.1, forward strand.
CACTGAATTCACCTCTTTGTCTGGGAAATAAGTATTCAGGGGTTGGTATTCATCATCAACTCGGTTCTCAGCTAAATGATCTGCTAACGCTTGGGCCTTTCATTGTTGTGCGAGTGACATAAATTATGTCAAACTCGGTGAGAAGGATTTGCCATTTTGCCAATCTCTCTGTAGGCATCGGTTTTTGAAATATGTACCTCAAAGGATCCAGCCTGGTTATGAGGTAGGTGGTGTGGGCTTGCAGGGAATGCCTAAGTTTCTGAGCCACCCAAGTTAAGGCACAACAGATTCTTTCTAACAAGGTGTATTTGACCTCGTAACTGGTAAACTTCTTGCTCAGGTAATAAATGGCATGTTCCTTCTTACTAGTGATATCATGCTGCCCAAGAATGCAGCCAAAGGAGTTCTCCAGGACTGTTAGATATAGAAACAATGGCCTTCCTGGCTCCGGCAGAACCAAGAATGGTGGATTGAATATGTAGTATTTAATCTTGTCAAAAGCCTCTTGACACTTATCCGTCCATTTGATTGTTGCATCTTTTTTAACAACCCGAATATGGGCTCGCACGTAGAAGTCAACTGGGCGATGAATCGGCTAATGTAGTTCAGCCTCCCTAGCAAGATCATTATGTCCTTCTTGGTTTTTGGAGGAGGTAACTGTCGAATGGATTTTATCTTTGTTGGATCCAACTCAATACCTCTCTGGCTGACTATGAACCCCAGAAGTTTGCCCAATGGGACTCCAAATGCGCATTTGGCTGGGTTTAATTACAAATCGTACTTGCGCAGCCTTTCAAAGAACTTTCTTAGGTTCCGCACATGATCACCTTGAGTCTTGGACTTGATAATCACGTCGTCCACATATACTTCTATCTCTTGATGCATTATGTCATGGAATATAGTGGTCATGGACCTCATATACGTTGCCCCAACATTCTTTAAATCGAAAGGCATAACACTGTAGCAATAAGTACCCCAAGGTGTGGTGAAGGCAGTTTTCTCGGCATCTTCCTCATCCATCAAAACACCTGGTGATATCCTGCATAGCAATCCATGAAAGACTGTATCTCATGTTTGCGCAGTTATCAACAAGGATGTGGATATTGGGTAAAGGGAAATTGTCTATGGGACTTGCCTTGTTCAAATCTCTGTAGTCCACACACACTCGGGTTTTCCCACCTTTCTGTGGTAGCGGGACTACATTAGCCAACCATGTGGTGTACCAGACCACTCGGATTACTCCCGCCCCCAACTGATTTGTGATTTCTTCTTTGATCTTATCATTGATATTAGGCTTGAACTTTCTCTATTTTTGTTGGATTGGAGGGAATTCGGGGTAAGTAGGCAACTTATGAACCACCAAATCAACACTCAGCCCTGGTATATCGTCTTATGACCAAGCAAACACGTCTTTAAATTCAGACAGGAGTTGGATCAGTGTGTCCCAGATCTTCTCATTTGCATGGATGCATATTTTGGTTTCCGTGGTTTCGCTGGGACCACCCAAGTTGACCGGTTCGGTGTCATTTAGATTTGGCTTAGGTTTATTTCAAAATGTTCCAGTTCTCGATTGATTTCCCTAAAAGATTTTTCTTTGCCGTACTCCGATTCTTGGTTCATTATTTCACAATTAGGCGGCATGTTGGGATCGGGGCACGAAGTCCGCGAGCATGTTATGTTATTTAAAGCCGCATTATTGGAACTGAAAAAAATGAATAAAAGAAAACAACAAGAATTAGAAAGAATACATGGATATAGACGATGAATATTGATTTCATTTTTTTGGAGTTGTAAGATAACAAGATTTACACTTGGAAAATTAAAGGACAAAACACTAATAGGAAAACACCCGAGTTACACCCTGAGATAACTCGTGATGCAGAAAAGATGGCAAGACATGACTGCCGGGCCTTGCGCCTGGTTGGGAATGGCGTAGCCTTCCAATTTTGCAATTTTGCATCTGGTCCCATGTATAGCACCTTAGCGGTGTTCGATCCTTCTCCAAGCTGAACCATGTGGGTTTCATTCAATAGTTTTCTCATTGCTCCACATATTTCCTCGTTTCTTCAACAGTGAAGGTGTCATCTTCTTCCTCCTCACTGTACTTTGGTTTCACGATTGTTTCATACAAGTGCGGCAGGGGTTGACGCAAAGCCCATCCATCACGCTTTCTACGATTCACCCATGTTATATCCTCTGGCGTCGGGTGGAATATTAACCCAAAAACTTCTCCATAGTGGTCAAAGCAATCAACTCAGCTATCCCTCAAAAGACCTTCCGAGTCCCTTCCCCAGTTTGAATCCTTGTCGTATCATCTCTCTAGCCACCACGATTGAGGCATTGGAGAGGAAAGATTGGGGATAGGGTTTGCCCTCTTCATGCTGATCAGCCACCATAATTTCGAAGGCCTGATAGACTATATGCTCACTACCTTTTATAGCTTTGAGGCAGGGGACGGAGGGATCGCAATAAATTGACTGCTCATCTTCGCCATGGACCACGCTTTCTCGGTTCTCATGTTCGAATTTCAACATCTGGTGTAGTGTAGAAAGCACAACTCCTGCCGCGTGAATCTATGGCCTTCCCAGGAGGTAAATGTAAGACGTGTCCATATATAACACTTGAAGGTTACCTCGAAATCAACCGGGCTAATGGTCAAGACCAGATCAATCTCTCCGATTGTGTCTCTTTTGATTCCATCGAAAGCTCGAACACATACATTATTGGGGCGAATCCTCTCCTTCCCGGTTTTAATTCTTTGTAATGCTGAAAGTGGGCATTTGTCCACCCCAGAGCCTCCATCTACCATTACCCTTTTGACATAGTAGCTTTTGCATTTGACCGTCAGATGCAGGGCTTTGTTATGGGCGGCTCCTTCTGTAGGAAAATCATTTTTACTGAACGTGATCTGATTGATAGCGAAGAATCTTTCCGCCATCATCTCCAATTATTCCACAGAGGTTTGAGCTAGCCCGTAGGCTTCATTGAGAGTTTTGGGTAGTACATTGTGGTGCTCAGGAGAATCCATCAGCAAGGATAATAAGGAGACTTGTTCAGGGGACTTCCGAAGCTGGTCCACTATTTCATAGTCCAGCATTTTCATCTTTCAAAATAAAACTTTTGCCTCCTCAGCGCTTACTGACTTCTTGGGTGGGAATCGCCTCTTGGTGGCACTGTTCACGTCCTCCAAGTTAGAGTATTTCTTCACAGGGTAACTTTCTTGAGTTTCTCCAGAGATTTCTTTGCCTTTATATGTCACCACCATTTCCTGATAGTTCCAAGAGACTGTAGAAGGGTCCGTCATAGGCCTCTAAGGTGCGCGAGCAACCACCACGAGCTCATTAAGCCTTGGCAAATTAGTTGGCCCCCACACCACATCGGTTCTTTTGGGCACGTATGTCTGAATAGTCCTGTTAACCTCAAATCTCTTTGGGGGACTCAGAGTCAACTACTTTTGCTGATGACCTCGTGGGACATAAAGGACAGTTTCTTTGACATGTGTCTTTTGAGTTTTAACCCCAACATTCTTTTCAATTTTAGGGTGCGTGGTTTTGTTCTCCTTTTCCCCTCCAGCTTTCTTGGAGGCAGCTCTTGGCTTTTTAACTACGTCAGCAGTAGCGATTATGGCTTTCATAGCCGAGTCGAATTATTTATCCTCACAGATCATCCTGATTACCGGTTCGTTGTTGTGGGCCGACAATGGGTTGTTAGTCATGTTCAGGACATCTTCATCCCTCAAAAATATTTTCCTTTGATCCACTAAATCTTCCACAACTCGCTTTAGAGTCCAACAATTTTCTGTGTCGTGCCATTTATCCTCTGAATGATAAACACACCGAGTATCCCGTTGGTAGGAAGGTGATTCAGGGTTTTGTCTATTTGGAGGCACAGGCTGGAATAGACCCAACTGGACAAGTTTTGGGAACATGCTGGAATAGGACTTCTTGATTGGCATAATATTTTGCCTTCTGGGTGGCTCCTTGGGACAAAAGTTATTTTGAGGAGGGCGGGGATTATGATGGTTTTAGGGAGGCTAATTTCTCGGAGCCTGGTTGCTGTTGGTCTACTGCTGCGGCAGTGCAAATGGTTGGGCGTTCATAACTGCATGAGGCAAGGGAGCATAATGCATGTCTTGGTGAGTACAATAATATTGAGGGGTTCTTCCCAAGAACATGGGCCTAGGAGCATGGGGTCTTCTCATACCTGATTCCGTTATTGGAGTTTCTTCTTTCTTTTTATTCCTTGTGACTCCTCCCACCCCACTTTGGATGGCCTGGGAGGTTGCTCTGATTGACGACTGACTAAGAATTCTTCCGATTTTCAAACCGTTTTCTACCATTTCGCCAATCTTGATTGCTTCTACAAAAGGCTTGCTCATGGACGACATCATGTTTTGAATATAATCCACTTCATGGGCCTAGAGAAAAATAGTGATCATTTCTATTTCATCCATGGGCGGCTTCACCCTAGATGCCCGTTCGCGCCACTTAATAACATATTCTCTGAAACTCTCTGAAGGCTTCTTTTTTAAATTTGCCAAGGAATTCCTGTCGGGTGCGATCTCAATGTTGTATTGAAATTGCCTTACAAAATCTTTGGCAAGGTCGTCCCAAATGTGCCATCGTGAGACGTCTTGGTCCATATACCACTTTGAGGCAATGCCTACTAAGATTTCTCCGAAGTACTCCATCAACAACTCTTCTTTTTTGCCCGCCCCGCGTAATTAGTTGCAATACTTCTTTAGGTGAGAAATGGGGTCACCATGACCATCAAAATTTCCGAACTTTGGCGTTTTATATCCCATAGGAAGGTGCATATGGACATGCACAGATCTGTATCATAAACACTCTTTTGCCCACTCAAGCCCTGCATATTCTTTAAGCTCTGCTCAAGGCTTCTCATTCTTTTTGCCACCTCATCTTGTTCAGGAACTTTGGGAGTTTTATCTTGTACTGGTGGAAGCTCTTATGGTGGTTGAGGATAAGGGTAGGCGGGGTATGGAGGAGGCTCAGTTTGGTAAATGGGTGTTTGGAATGTGAAGGCCGACAGATCAAACGTGGGTCTTGGCACTACGGGCTGTGTGGTGGCTGCACATGGGGGAGCCGTAAAGATATTGGGGACTGTGCCAGATGTGAACACGTGAGAACGGAATTCAGAAGGTGCTACAACAAAATTGGCCGGTATGGTGGGCTTTCCGAATAGGATGTTTGGATGGCTAATGGGAATAGTGGAAGTACCCCCCGATCTTCTGAAGAGCTCAGGAAATCCTGGGATGGCACTCGGAGGCTCTTTTCCATTCGTCCATGCATCCCGTATCTCTATGACCCTAAGGCGTAGGATCCTATTTTCCTCGGCTGCCGCAGACTCTGAAGCCGGGATACCTAAAATTGGGCTATATTTTGAGATGAGAATTGCCGGCAAAGTTATTTCTGACGACATTTTTGTACTTCCTTTTGATCTGGTAAAATACTGATGTGATGCTAGCTTACCACCAACCAACCACCATTTCTAAAACCTAAGCTGGATCACAACAGCAACAAACGGTTAGTTTGAGACAAATAAAAGATAGGGAATCACACATTGGGTGTGATGCACCTATACAGTTAACAGATGTCTATATGTTTGCAATAGTTGTATGTGTCGTCCCGGCTTTTACTCCAGTTTCCTTTCTTTTGATTTCCAGTCTTTGTTTTTCTTGCTTTTCCCTCCTTTTGTTTTTGTTCCTCTATGGTTCTTCTTTTGTTTTCTTCCCTCTTTTTGTTTGGGTTTTCTCTCTTAGGGATTTTCTTTCTTTTCTTTTTACTTATCCCCTTTTCCTCTTTTGCTGCTTTTTTTGTTTTTAAGGTTACAATTGAATCCTATGAGCATTTCCTAGTATCATGCCTCGTATGAATCAGACCGAGCGTAGTTCATACAAATAAAAAGTGAAGAATAAAATATTTTGGAATTTTCAATTTTCATAATAACAAATTTTGGTTACAAAGACTTGAAAAACTTATAGATTTAAACATGCAACTAGCAGACTCTGATGAAAGACAAACTACAGACTCGAAGAACAACTAACTTTGCATAAAAGAAAATAGAGACTCTAAAACAAACTAACAGACTTTAAGGAAAATACAATCTCAAGAAATCACGAATACACTAGGGCTTCAATTGTTGCTGCGATTCGCGAGGCATCGTTCGGCCTTGCTAAGGGTCGACTAGCTAAATCCCCCTGGAAGTGATGGAGATTTTCCATTACGTGGCGAACAAAGAGCATCGCGATGGCAAAGAACATATATCTAGGCATATCCTCTCAGCTGCTACACTTTATTGCGATATAGTGGGCGATTCTTTTGATTCTCTCTCGTATGACACATTTCTCCTGCAATAACCGCCTAATCTGTTTAGTTTTGGCTCCCAAAGTTTGTTTGACTACTTGATTTTGCTCTTGAAGCTGTTGCAAATCCAATTTTAATTGCGCCAATGTTGTGTAATAATGTTCCCTTTCAATTTTGAACTCTTTTGCCTGTTTGAGCATTTTGTTTTCTGCGATGATGACCATTTTCTTTAATCCTGCCACCTTACCATTAAGCTCTTCTTTTAATTTCTTAACCAGACGTGCTCGTTCCGCCGCATTTTCAGCCAATTATTTTCGAGCTCTGGCTAGTTCCCTTTCTGTTTTGTTCAAATCAAAACTGTAGTCATTCACCTTCTGTCTCAAGCCATCTATAAGTTTTGTATCCTTGGCACTCCGGACGGGGTTTTCTGCTGCTACTTTCATTTTCTGAATTTGGGCCCGAAGGGCCTCATTTCGCTTGACCAGTTTCTTCTTTTCGCCCTCATCTACAACAGCCTGCAAATCTTTCTCGAATTGCAAATTCATGACCTGCTTCTCCAGTTTGCCTATCGTAGCCCTATACTCGTGTTCTTTAGCCAACCAGTCCCACTGCTCTTGCAATGCTTCAACAAATTCCTGAAGATGGGGCCTTTCGGCTGGCCTCTCGAACTCAATTTCTCTCCTGTACCAAGCAGGATCCTGGCGACGCTTTGCTTCTGGACCAATCTCGTACACAAGTGTTAGCTATTAGGTATTGGCATTCATTCCAAACTTTGCGGACCTTTGCTTCTGGGAACTGACCATCATGTCCAATCTCGACTACCCGGATATTGAGATCTTCATCTTTTGGCACTATCTGGCACTTCCCAAGCTGTCTCTATACCTGATGCGGGGCATAAGGCTGGATACTCCTAAGACCCATCAGAAGGAAGTGAGATGCCATTGCCGGCATGTATATGATCTCCTCCACAGACAACCTTTCCAGCGTCTACTCTATTTGACTGGCAGTGAGGGACCGAAATTAATATATCCATCTTGTTACTCCTTCGGGCAAACTGATCCCTTCAATCCTTGTGTAAAATTCCTCTATACAAGTTTTCTATGCTGACCCATAGCTCATAAACTGGGGACGGTGTCATATATGTTCTGTCATCCACATTTGCAACAACAGATTGCACCCCTCAAGGAAATCTTTCCCAGTCCTGCAAGCTGTGAGAGCATGAAAGATCTCAGCTACTATCATAGGCGCGAGTGTGCTCTTGGCTTGGGTGCGTAGAGTGCTGACAACCCCTGCTATTTTTATGTCAATGTTGTCATCTTTCCTCAGAAACACCTAGAGCCCTAGGAAAGCAACCATAAAAGCAAAACGTATATGTTCTTCCCATTTGACGCGGTTTCCTTTGCTGCAAATTTTTTTCTCTGGTCTATTGAACCCCCTATATGACCATAGCTGCTATACATGAATGAAAAGGTACAAAACCCTACTGCCAAATTCGAGTCGTGTACCACTTTGCTTATTATCAGGGTATCTAAGAATTTTATGCACAACTACAATTCTTGGGGCAACCAAATACTTGTGTCTCAAAGGAAGCTCAGCATCCCCAATGTACCCGGCTATTTCTTCTAAGGTTGGGGTAAGCTCAACATCTGAGAAGTGGAACACATTGTGCGCCGGGTCCCAACATGTGACCAATGCTCTTATGATGTCTGCCCGAGGTATAATCTCCAATAGTTTGGGAAGGCTCCCCAAATATTTCTTGAACTCGTCTTTCCCTTCTCTACCTAGATCATTCCACCACAGCTGCAACCTCAAAGGGATTCTTCTTATGAATGAGAAAGGTTCGTTTTGGATTGTGCTCATCCTGCATATTTATCAAGGTGAATTAGTAACTTATGATTTTATTCTGTTTGGCTCTAATATCAAAATCGACCCCTTCTTTTATGACATTTGTTTCTAAAACCAAAAACCCAGTTTTGCAGATACGGCCTTTCAGCACTCCCGAAGGAAGATTTTATGGTTGTCCCCGCTAACTGGCAAAAAATAAAAACGCAAAGGTGGCCGTTTGTGCCAAATCAGCCTTCCGGTGTCCTTTTCGGTAACATTCAGCTATTCTTGGCTACAACGACATCACCTTAATAAAACAACTATATTTCACTTTCAGCTATTTTCTTTATTAAATATTTTGCAAAAAGGAAGTTGGACCCGATGGGGGTTGCCTACGCATCTCACACCCTGTGAGAATCCAACTGGCGTAGTTTGGGAAAAATATTTTGTCAAAACCAAAATTTGTTTAAAAGGTCTCTTTTTCTTTATCTTTTCTTTCTCTTTTCCTTTTTTTTGTTTTTTGTTTTAAAAAAAAATCCGGCAACATTTTGGTACTATTTGGGCATTGGTTTTGCGAAGCAAGTGGTTACCTTCATTTAGTCCTAACACTTCTATTTTTCTCATTTTTTTCGTATTAGAAAACCTGTCAACATGAAAATCCAAAGCAAATAAATGCACAAGTAGCACGTAAGATGCATCAAGATGGTCTTTTCGTTTTAGCTCACCTATCCTAGACAGACCCAACCCCTGTGTTGAGTCCCCTAAGTCAAATACACGCGATGCAAACAAACGTTCCTACTAGGGATCCGGTATGAGGAAATGTTATACTAGGTTCAGAACCAGGGTAGTTGTTCTTGACTGTGTACTCGAGCGGACAACTCGAGTCGAGGAGTGGGCTACGTACTGGGGACCCGAAAGAGCATCAGACTTAGTAACTTGTCCGAGCCTCTTTCTTATTTCAAGCGATGACACTAACAGAATAGGGAGTCTTGACCAGCGAGCACATTCCGAAGATAAGAACAGAAGAGTTTCGTAATAGTTTATATATACAATTCAACCACTATCAAAGCGATAAAGCATTTAGCACCTATAACATGGAACATGTAATGAGATCAGATAAAGCCAAATCTAGCAGTTATACTAAGCTCAAATTCTTGAACCCTGAACCAGAGATTCTGGGTTCGTTCCCCAGTAGAGTCACCAGAGCGATCACACCTCTGTTTTACACGGCTTCCCTGAAGGGTAAATGTATAAGGAAGTTTTTCCAATTAAAGTGACATTATTCGAAATGAGATTATTTATTTATTTAGAGTCACCACTTGGGATAGGTTTGGCTTTAGGTATCCCAAGTCACATGTTTGTTTAGAATCCCAAATCGAGAAAATTTTTTGACTGCCCAAATGGAGTATGCGAACCAGAAATTCTAAATAAGGAATTCTGTTGACCTGAATGAAGGTGTTAGGCACCCTCCGATCCCGTGGTTCTAGCATGATCGCTTAAACTATTATGATTGGTCAAAACTCTGATTTTATACATGTTCATCCTATGGTGTAAGTTTAAATTATTTACCGCTTTTAATTGAGTTTTGATGAATGTGAACATCGTTTAAAATATGTCTTTGGATCGTGTCACATGAAATGCACCCAGATCCGAAACACATTTTTATCCAATGTTTTGGGATTTGGATTTGGATCACATGAAATACACACCCGTATTTAGGAAGGTAAAATTATTAAAGACGCGCCTAAAGCGACTAACGTGTTATTATCTTTGCGGGAAGCCATAAAGTTTGCTAAACGACAAGTCCCAACTTTTTAAGTATTTCAATATGAGTATTCAAAGAGGGCCACGCGATTTATGGGTATCGGTTGGCGCGACACACCTCATTTTATTATTTAAAAGCCAGTCTAATGCGAACTAGGATTTTCTATAATGTTTGTCTCTAAAAGGACCTAGTTAATTAGCAATTATAGAATTGGGGCTTCCAATTCAAGTTCGAATTCAAACAAAAGGATAAAACTTTTCAATTCGAATTCGCCACCTAACATGAAAGCCCAAATTTAGATTATATTACCTTGCAAATTACAGAATTTAAATCAAATCCCAAAAAAGGAATTTTAGCAAAGTATGGATGAAAGTTTATCACATCATGGGCACGTTGACGAGCCCAAATCAATAATGAATTGGACTGAAGGGCCTGGAATGGGTTACCATCCTGGACCGGGCCGTTGAGGCTCAAAGGGATCAAGGCCAATACCCAAATGATAAGGCCCAAACCAATATATGTAATCACACTCAACTCAATGGATGTATTTTCAGCTAAATATCTGCGATTTAGACTCTAGCGATTAGGTATAAAAGGACAGAGGACCTGTTTTTCAGATTTAAACTCATTTATTCCAGATTCGGATGCACAATCCCCTACAATCTATAATTGCAATTCCAGTTGGATATACAACTTAATGCTCGAATTATTTCATCACAAATACAATACCAAACGAGTCATGACCAGATTTTACATTAAACAACTAATTATCTTTTGAAGATTAACAGGTCTCAATCTTTGAATAAACTTAAACTAACCTACAACTATGCAAATACAAGCTATAACAAAAATAAAAACAAATTATATAGTCCATGCACAGTCCAGTTTAACACTCCCAAATTTATACAAGCATAAATCAAGTTAAACTATATTAACATTACAAATCATTTAAGACTATTTGATTATATACTATAAGAGGCCAAACATGCTCAGTTCAAGGACCAAATGCTGGAACCTTTCTCATTTCATTTTTGATCAAAACTACATCAATCGAGTTCATGTATGTACTTGGAATTACAGCAAAGAGGAAGCATCTATGAGTAGGTAAACAAGAGACAATAACAGCAGCTAATCCACCAACAGATGCAGCAACAAACCAAGATCGAAACCCAGGAACAAACAAGGAGTTTTTCCCAAAATGAACCAGGACCTACAAAGCTTTAACACAAAATGATTCCAGGATGAGTTCAAAGTGGTTGATGCTAATGGAGCTGTAATTTTTGCTTCTTTTGCCTTTTGTGTTTTCAAGTTATTTTTGATTTTTTGCTCTTCTATTTGGAACTAAATCAGAAGGAGTTTTTTGAGATTTTTTGTGTCTTTTCAGTCAAGATATATATGCCTTTATAGGAAGGTATGCTAGGGAAATGTTTCAGCTCTTATTTTAACCTTTAGTTCTTTCAATTATTCATTTAACCAATCAGTCCTTTTATTTCTGATCTTAGCTTAGGTCACCTTAAACTTTTGACTTGTTTTCCAAGTTTTACCACTCAACCCACTGAAATTTCACTAGAGACCCTCACTAGTAATTTCTTATGAATTCTAAGGCCAGGTGTAGCAATAAAACAATAGATAATTAATTGAAACAAAATGACATGCCATATAGAAACAGTAATATCCTAAATTAATTCTCAACTATTCAATTTAAACCACTCAAACATGTTGTTCATGAATCAACTCAGAACGACTCAAGAAGAATAACAATCAAGCTTGACTAGTCATAACTCAATAAATCCAGAAGTCTAGTTACTCAAAGCGAAACAAGGAACCACTTATAGCAGGTAATCAATGACGATTTAGAATTAATATTAAAAAGAGGAACAGAAACCTGGGTAACCTAACCCAAAATTCTAAATGAAATCAACCAAAGAGTAACTACGATGACTGACAACACATGGAAGAAAAAACACTAAAAAAACAAATACAACACCAAGGCGAGGGAACTAGAAATTGAAGAAGGAAACTTAGCTTAATGACAGTTGTAATCCAAAACCCATAAACCCCTGTACTTCTAGGGTTTCTGGCCAACCTTCTATTTCAAAATTGGGAAGTTCCATTGACATCGAGGGAGAGTGATTAGGGATTTAGGAGGAGGAGGAGGGTGAGAACAGTACATGGTGTGAGTTTGGTTGAATTTGGAAGGGTTGGGTTTTTGACCGGTGTTTTTGATTTTACATTTGACAAAATCCGGTAATATTTGATGGTTATAAGCTAGGGATTCATGGAGAGCGAGACGGGATTCGAGTGTTTTTGCCGGTGTTCGAGGATATGGAATACAAAAATGGAAAGAGGAGGTTAAGGGGATGAAATGGTGTTAATTTGGAGTTGATCGGTGACCGGCTGCCGGCGGAGGCGATTTCCGGCCGACAGCATACAGCAGAGAGGCAATGGTTTTATGGTGGTATTACACCCGGTGTAACTTAGGGTTACATGAGACAGGGTACGAGGCTTTTGGGTTGGGGGAGGGGTTATTTAGAACACTTATATAGGTGTTACAACCTCACTCTTCGACCGTCTGATCAAAACAAATCGACGGCTCAGATTGATCTTGAGGAAAACAGGGTCGTTTTGCTCGTAGGTTGCTCTGGACTGGGTAAAAGTTTGGGCTGGGCGGATATTTGAACGGGACTTGGGGTTTTTAGGCTGAAAACTGGCCCAAATCTGGTGGCCTGATTTTGTTATTTGCCTTTTTTTTTCAATTCCTTTTTATCAATTTCAAATTCTTTTATTTTTTTTTCTTCTTTTCCTCTTTTATTTAATTAATTCCCTTTAGTTTTGCATTTTTAGGTTTTATCGCGTATAAAAATAAAAATAAGAAGACCAATTTTATGTTCAATTAAAACTAATTACTTTTTAGAGTAGCCTAAATTCTATTTTCAAAAGAAAACTAAGCATATGTAAACATGCTTATTTTTGTTATATTTCCTTTTTTATAATGTCAAATTCTAATAAACCTTAAAAAAATGTAAAAATAGGTCCTATATGAATAAAAAGCAAGGAAACACAAAGTCATGCAATTAATTTCTAAAAATTCAAATAACAATAGAAAAATTCTAAATTTAATGAATTCTATAAGAATATTTCAAGCGAGGCATAAATCACATGCTCACAATCATCAAAGAGGTAAGTAATTTTTACGCATCTTAAGTTAAATACATAGATTATGGGTAGATTAGCATGTAAAAATTAAGGAAAATCAAGGGGTTTAGATGAAAACCTAGAAAGTTGATGTTCTTGGAATTTGATCACGATTTTGGGCATGAAATTGAGAGTGAATCATATATTTGAGTTCTTGAGGTTATGGGTAAACTTATTCTTCAAATATTTTGGAAATCCGGGCATGTGGGCCAGATGGCGTTTTCGTCAACTTTTCGATCAGGGTTAGAAATTGTTGTAAATTGGTTTGTAATGAATAATCGAGTATATATTAAAGGATCGGTGTCATTATTGGTTATCTTTGGAGCTTTGTTCATCAATTAGAGTCTTCGGAAGTGCGTGAAATGTCGGTTATGGATCTTCGGAGCGAGGTGAGTCACCTTTCTAACCTTGTAAGAGGGAATTTTTGCCATAGGTAAATTAATTGGTTATGTGCTCCTATTTGTGGGGGCTACATACGCACAAGGTGACGAGAGTCCGTGCATAGCTACTATTATATTTAAGTCCGGGTAGTCTATGACCCAAAAGTATGCTATACTTGGAATATTTGTAATTTTATTGGTAGCTCAAATTGCCTAAACTACATCGAATTAATAAATACATTCACAAAAGGATGTGACCTCTTTTCTTAAATCGTTAAAGAGAAAGTGGATTTTATTCCCTGATAAATTCTTAATTTTCTATTTGAGCATGTATTTTATATGTACATGCATCGCATGTATGGTTCGCGAGTAGGGTGATTGTTATTTTATGTGTACCCCGCGTCGCATGTATGATTCGCGAGCAGGGTGATTGTTATTTTATGTGTACCCGCGTCTCATGGATAGTTCGTGAGCGGGGTAATAGATGCATCTATGGTTCGAGTCGTTTGACCCTCGGCAGTGGACGATTTACTTTTATGTTGGATCGGGTTGTACGTCCCACGGTGGTTATTTGTGCATGCTGGTATTATTTCCTTGAACTTATTAAAGTTGGTATTGCCTCTTCATGGCTTGAAAGTATTTGGATAAATAATGGAAAGAATTTTTTTAGGAATATCCTATAAACAAATTAATTGTTTACTCGTTTCCTTTTATTGGATTAAAATCATGCTCGTAGTAATTCACGACTTAATGTATTATTGACATCATTATTGGACCACTAGTAAGTGTCGAAGTTGACCATCTCGTCTCTACTTCTTCGAGATTAGACAAGATACTCATTGAGTACACATTATTTTCGTACTCATACTAGACTTCTCTGCATTTTTGTTGCACAGTTACATGTAACTCTAGCGATTTACTAAGCATAGCAGCATATATGATTCAGGGACTAGGTGAGTTGCATTATTCGAGGCGACCCGCAGCTAGTATAGTCCCTTTCAGTATATTGTATTTGCTTTTCGTCTGCTATATTCCATATGGGTGTTGTATTTTATTTCCCTATCAGTAGATGCTCATGCACTTGTGACATCGGGTACTGCGAGGATTTTGGATTATTAAATGTTAAGTTTTTAAAAGATTTTGCGGTTGTTTTTTCAAATTTTATTATTCGTTATTTAATGTGTAAAGAAAAAATGATTTCAGACAATACAAAATTAATTTGAATTTAATTGAGTATTTTGGTTGGCTTGCCTGATAGTGGTGTCAGGCGCCACCACGACCCTTTGTCAATTTTTAGTCGTGACACCTTCATTACCTCAGCATTGGTAGGTTGAGAATCACCTCAATTACTTTCATGCATATTCTTTGGTAATTGAGTGCCAAAAACCTAAAAGCTATTGAGCTGACTGTCGGTGCACTCAACTCCAATTTCAAAGTTTAGACCATGCACATCAAATAGTTGCTTCTCATCATAAGTTGGAGTGATGTTCTTTAGCTGCAATTAATGAGAAGAGTAGTTAGAAACAGAAATAATAATAAAATATGGAAAGATAAAAGATCCTTATTACCGTATGATACCAATATAGTATACATGTGTATTAACAAAGTATATATCAGTGATCTAGAATATTGCTACAAAAATCCATGACTAAAATACTGTACAAAATCCTATGATGTACAAAATCCCTATTACCATATGATACCAATATGATATACATGTATACCAACAAAAAATATCATTGATCTGGGGTATTGCTACATCTAACCATTACTAAACTAATGTTCCAAAATATTAAGAGAGGCAACAAAACTTGGAGAAAATTACCTGCTTGCGTTGCAAGCTAGACATTCGCAAAGCAACTCGCTCATTCGGTATTTGACCCAAGACTACCCAATTAAAAATTCGTGGAAGTTTGTTTCCAATATGATCAGCAAAGGGACAATCCAAACTTGGGCAACATTCATACAACCAAATCTGTAGAACCAACAGGAAGCCGCCAAATCTATAAAAAGAAGACTTATCTTGAAACTTGTTGGAACATAAGTCGATTGTAGCATTATAAATATGTATAACCCAGGGATAATTATTAAAATCAGGGAACTCAACCAAATCAATATAAGACCTTGAAATAACCATTTTTTAGAATTGAGAAAGTAAGAAGTTGCTCACAAAATAAAGAACTGCTATCTTCAACGTATCATCATTTGTTTCCCATTTCTTCTTCTTAAAATAGACTTACAGTTGGGTTAATGTCTCGGATGCAGTCCCAAACTATTTTGAAATCAACCTATTCTATGCTATGCTCTCTGTACTTGTATCATCCTTATATTTCAATCCAGTAACTAGTGCAAATTCACCAAACCAAAGCGCAACCTAGGATCATTCACTACAAACCGCATCTCATTTTTCACCTCATGATGTACTTATCTAATAAGCAAATGGTGCATAATCCGAATCTGCATAATAACTGGTGGAAAATTCAAAAAATATCCAAAGCATGTTTTCTTAAACAGTCGAGTTGCCACTTTGATAAATTCTCTTCCAATTGACAAATAACATAGCACTTGGTATCCTAGTCAACCTTTGGTTTATAATCTATGTCCATAGGCACAAGAAAATCCCAACACTGCAAAACATGTGCATATAAAATAATTTAAAAAATAGAATTCACTTAAACATACAACTGAACCAACCAAAAATATTACAACTACCATACGATACCAAAACATCATATAACTATACCAGCATGGTATATAATTTAACTGGCTAATTTTCCACTACTATAAATGACTATACTACTACATAACAAATAGGAATAAAAAGAAAAAACAAAAAGGTATGCAGCTATAAAGTATTTTCAAGATATTGTACATATTACTATTATTAAAGGAAAAATAAATAGCGAAGACAACCAAGTAGTATATAGCTATACTAACAGAGTAAATAGTTGTATGGGGTTATTTCAACAACTGTCTATAACAATAAAAATATAACACACATACACTATGTCTATAGGCGCAAGGGAATCTCAATAATGTCACATCCTTTTTTACAAACTTCACTTAACTCTCTTAAATTAATAAAAAAAGATTTTGTAAAGCTCGAAAAGGGATTTTAAATTTTGAAAGTGACAAAAATGGTGTTCAAAAGGATTAATTCAGAGTCGCCACCTGACATTTGATTTCGGCGTGTCAGGTTAAAGTTTTTATACAAATAATTTTTTTCCTTTGAAAACACTTGAAACTCCAAAACTAAGTTTGCACCAGAGATTCAGGTAAGGGGGTTCATTTGACTCGGGGAGAAAGTGTTAGGCATTCCCCAAGTCCCGTTACTAGTACAGTTGCATATATGATCAAGTCAACTTTTAAGTATACTCATATTGAGGCGAAATACACGAAAGCAAATTAAACACACAAGAGGCGCAAGGTCATACCTACCTAAATAAGGAAATAAAAATAAAAGGAAAATGCTAAACGTCTATACTATGATTACTCTACCATGCCCGTCACAACCTTCAATTACATTCACCATGGGGCATAGCCAAGATAAAAATATAGACAAAATACTTCGGGGCATTTCACGGAAAAAATTTAACTAAAAAGGGCGACCTTTCGCCTTAAAAGAAATTAAGTCACAAATGTCCTAAAAGATTGTCTTCCCAGTATTGAAGGCCTAAACATAACACTAACGATGTTAAAAGGCAATTAAATAAAAGTAGTGATATGTTTAAGGTCCAATTTCTTCTCCATGTTCAATTTTCCATCTCACAACCCATTAAATCGATTAGCTAACTAATAATATTCGTCTCTTAGCTTAAATAACAGATTAGCCATTAAAATTACGCAACTAAAATCAGTTTAAATGTTCTATTCAATAGTCAAAAATCAAAGAATTCATATAATCATATTAGCATATAAGCTTTAAAGGAACAAAACTAGGAAAGAATTCTTGACCTCAATTTTGTGAAATCTAGTCAAACAGATAGGTCCTTGAAAAGTGACGGACTGGATTGAACTGGAACAGAACCTCGGACATCCAACGGTGATGGATCCAAGCCACCTGAAACAAAATATCGAACAAACGTTTTCGGCTTTTGTTTTTCGTTTTCTTTTTGATCGTTTTTCCATTTTTGTATGTGTGTGTGTACTTATATTGTTGTCTCAGGCAACGGGAGAGGTGGGGAAAATGGAGTTTTTGAAAGGTGTGGTCGTTGGTTTGTGAAGGTTGTTGAATGGTGACGGGGCTGGTGGGTCGACTGGTTGAGAGTCGCTAGTGTTGCTGTGGCTTGGAGATGAAAAATAAAATGAAAGAACAGGGGTCATTCGCCGGTGTTGAAGGGGTCGCTGGCGGCTTAGCTCCGCTTGTGTCTTAGGGTTGTAGGATTTTGTGTTGTCTAGAAGAGGAAGAAGAAGAAGAAGGAGGCTGCCATGGGTTTCCTAAGGTGTTACAGCTGGTTTTGTTGTCAAGAAGTAGAGCGGTGGCGTTATGTTTGGTGGTGTGGAAGAAGAAGGTTGCTGATCTTAGGTTTGGGTGTTGTGAAGATGGATGGTCATTGTGATTGTGACTAGAAATGGATGTTGGTTGTTGTGGTGAAGGAGGATTAAGGTTGCTGATGGAATAGGAGAAGAAGAAGATCAACGATGGGGCCTTTTTTGGGTTTTGTTCGTTTTTCTCACGTTGAAGAAGAAGACCACCCTAGTATTATTAGGTTATTGGGGTTATGGGCCTGGCTTCATATTTGGGTCTAAAAATTAGACTAAAGAAAAATGTCTAAATTTTAGCTAAATACCCTTTAATATAAGCTAAATATGCTATATAACGCAAAAATTTATCTAATTAATAAAACTAAATTATATATAAAATGTGAAACAATTTTTGATATTTTTCAAATGTCATACTAAAATAATAATAGGATTAAATTAAAATTATCGTAAAGTTAAAATAATACTACTACCGAAAACACTAATATCCTCGAAAAATAAGTGAAACTATCTTTTGTATTTTTGAATTAAAGTAAAAGAGTCAAAACTAGTTGAAATAGCTATATTAGATCTAGACTAAATATTTAATGCTAAAATGGGTGAAATCTCGGGGAGGGTCAAAATTTACATGTCTACAGCTGCCCCTCTTTGGCTAGAAATATGAAGTATTTTTAGACAAAAAACGATTAGACATATTTTTTGACTCGACCCTTATTTAGAGAGACTAAAAACTAAAACAAAGGAGAACGTGACCAAGCCTACTATCTGAGCTGCATACATATCCTTGGCTATAAGGGAGTCAGGCTACATGTAGTTCAGAAGTAGGAGCCATGATGGAGTATACTGAGGTGGAGAGCCGATTGAGGTGTCGTCTAGGTTCCGGTCCGCGGTTCCTGCCATTACATCAAAAATAAAAGGAAAAATTACAGCAGAAGTATAAGAAAAATAAAAGATCCTATCTACTTATTGTGTGACAAGAAAATCCCATCGGATAGGAGCAGGGTGGTCGAAGTGGAGGCTTGCTTCTGGGGTCCTGTGTGACAAGAAAATCCCACACAAACTCAAAGGGAAATTCTACAGAGCCGTGGTTAGACCTGCGATGTTGTACGGGGCAGAGTGCTGGCCCGTGAAGAACTCCCATGTCCAGAGAATGAAGGTTGCTGAGATGAGGATGCTTAGGTGGATGTGTGGGCACACCAGGCTGGATAAGATTAGGAATGAAGTTATTCGACAGAAGGTAGAGGTGGCCCCAGGGGACGAGAAGATGCGGGAAGCGAGGCTGAGGTGGTTCGGGCATGTACGGAGGAGGGGTCCCGATGCCCCGGTGAGGAGCTGCGAGCGGCTGGAGATTGCTGATGGTCGGCGGGGTAGAGGGAGGCCTAAGAAGCATTGGGGAGAGGTGATTAGGCAGGACATGACTAAAATGCAGGTTACCGAGGACATGACCCTCGATAGGGGAGTCTGGAGGTCTAGAATCAGGGTTGCAGGATAGGGGCTCTTAGAGTCCTTCGTTCGCCTCACCCGGGGTGGGTGTGGGTTAGTAGGGTTACCCATCGATGTCTAGTGTTTTAGCCTAGGTCCCCTCTTGGTTGCGATGGTATTTATGTTCCTTATGTTTACATAACCATTTACGTTATTTCTGCAGGATTACTTATGCTTTGTTTTGTTATTTTGTTTGGTCTTGCCTTGGTTACTAATTTTGTCTTTGTTTTCCAATGCAGCTTTTCATTCTGTCTTATGCGCCGAGGGTCGCATGGAAGCAGCCTCTCTGCCCTTTTGGGTAGGGGTAAGACTGCCTACATATTACCCTCCCCAGACCCCACCTGGTGGGAGTATACTGGGTAGTTGTTGTTATCTACTTATTGTCTTGAATCTTCCTTGAATCTCTACTTGATCTTCAATATGAAACTGAAAAAATAAACCCTGTTCTTCAGGTGGGCTCTTGATGCTTCTTAAATTTGCAAATTGGAGTAACTCTGAAATGAATTCCCTCATTCTCTAAGTGGGCGCTTGCCAATAGCTTGACTGTTGTATAAAATGAGTTCCCTCCTTATCCAGGTAGGCGCCTAATTACCAACAATTTGAATTGTATTCCCTCGTTATCCAGGTGGGTGCCTGATTACCAAAACTTGAACGGTATTCCATCGTTATCCAGGTGCGCATATGATTACTAAAACTTGAAACTCTATTCCCTCGTTATCCAGGTGGGAGCCTGATTACTATATCTTAAAACTGTATTCCCTCGTTGTCCAGGTGGGCGCCTGATTGCTAAAACTTGAAATTCTAGTCCCTCGTTATCTAGGTGGGCGCCTGATTACCAAAACTTGAACTGTATTCCCTCGTTATCCAGGTGGGCACCTGATTGCCAAAACTTAAACTTTATTCCCTCGTTATCCAGGTGGGTGCCTGATTACCAAAACTTTAACTGTATTACCTCGTTATCCAAGTGGACACCTGATTACCAAAACTTGAACTGTATCCCTTCGTTATCCAGGTGGGTGCCTGATTGCTAAAACTTGAAATTGTATTCTGTCATTTTGCAAGTGGGTTCCTGATTGCTAGAACTTAAAACTATATTACCTTGTTATCCAGGTGGGCGCCTGATTACCAAAACTTGAACTGTATTCCCTAGTTATCCAGGTCGGCGCCTAATTACCAAAACTTGAATTGTATTCCCTCGTTATCCAGGTGGGCGCTCTGATTGCTAAAACTTGAAACTGTATTTCCTTATTATCCAGGTGGGCGCTAGATTTCTAGAACTTGAAAATACATTCCCTCCTTATCCACGTGGGCGCCTAATTACAAAATCTTGAATTGTTTTCCCTCGTATCCAGGTGGGTGTTCAATTACTAAAAACTATAATTGTATTCCCTCGTTATCAAGGTGGGCGCCTGATTACCAAAAACTTGAATTGTATTCCCTCGTTATCCACGTAGGTGATTGATTATCAAAAACTTGAATTATATTCTCTCATTATCCAGGTGGGTGCCTGATTACAAAAAACATGAATTGTATTCCCTCTTTATCCAGATGGGCGCCTGATTACCGAAACTTGAATTGTATTCTCTTATTCTCAAGGTGAGCGTTTGATTTCCAAAACTTAAATTGTATTCCCTTGTTCTCCAGGTGTGCGCCTGATTTTCAAAACTTGAAATGTAATCCCTTGTTATCCAGGTGGGTACCTGATATTACAACAAAACAGACAAAACAAAAGAAATTTTCTACCCAGTTTGAAATCTGGTCACATCCGTGTGTGTTAATCGAATCATGTTACCTAAAAAGCTATAAGAATTTAAAAGCTCATTCCCATTATCTAGGATGGTCCTAAGAACTTTTTAATATTAAATCACATTATCCAGGAGGGTCCATAGACTTTTAAATTAAATACCATTATCTAGAAGGGTCCTGAATATTTCAAATTAAACCCATTATCCCAGAGGGTCCAGAAAATTTGAAGACTAAATCCCATTATTTAGGAGTGTCCTGAAAAGTTGAAACTTAATTGCATTATCCAGGAGGGTCCTGAGAAGCTGAGAATGAACTTACCCGAGCCATGATCTCTTCTTGGAGGATCTTGAACAGATTTATTTTTGCCCCTAATCCATACCTTCTTCGTAAGAGCTCCCTGTGGATTAACAAATTTTCTTTCTCCTGTTTCAGACAAATAAAATCTTGTTAGTTTGAAAACTTGGTGGTTAGTTTGTGGCATCATTGCTGAGTATCTGCTTATGCACTTGCTAAGATAACTTTGATTTCAACTTGGATGACCTTGACTCTTATCGACTTCCCATTTTCTTTCAACCCTTATCATAAAAACCACTTCTGCTCCATTCTATTCCAATATCCTCTATCTATTGCATTTTGTTCATGAATTGACATTTACCAAACCCTTGCATTTCACATGAATCTCAAAGCATGTTGGGTGTTACCAACTCAATATGCATACCAATTTTACATGCTTATGCCACTTTGATGTGCTGGCCAAATTAGTTTTGTGCAATTAGAAAGCCGGTAGTAAATTTTGAAGTCATTTCTCACTTGCTCTAATCAAACAGACTCAAGAAGGGACTCAAACAAAACAAGAGAAACAGAATAAGGGACAAGAGAAAGAGATGATACCTAACAAGAAAATTACAAAGTAGAAACTTATCTAATGTGGATACCAACTCTAAGGACCATGACATGCACCTTTAGATTAAGTGGCCTAATCTCTCAAGCAAGTCTAATATTCAACTCCTGTTGTACCTTTTTGCAGTGAAACTGGGCTTCAACACTCTAATTTTCCCATCTGATCCACAATCCTTCATTCATTGGGACAAAGGTATTGCTTATTGGCACTTTTGTTTGTATTGATTCCATCAATAGATACCATGTCACCACGCATTATCTCCACAAAGTGTGCATCATCAAGTGTAGGTAAAGAATTCTGTGCAATGTTCTTGGTGTCACTATCTTGGACCACAATTATCCTTTCTTGAATCATTCTTTCTATCTCCTTTTTCAAACCACGACATTCTATGCCCTTGGATATTAGAGTGGTACATGTACCATATAGTAGGATCAAAACCTTTTGCTTATGGATTCGAAGTATAGCCGATGAGCGGCTCAATCAAGCCAAACTATTTTAACTTTTCAAACAAGCTTGTGTAGGATTCTCCTATTTGAGTGAAACACTTTTCTCTTTACTTATGCCTTCTCATTTTGTACTCCGGCCTTGGTTGGAACCTCTTTCGTGTAGGGGGATATGCTTGTAGAGGCGGGTAAGACATTTGTGGAGGTGGTGCAAGTAATGTTCTAAACATCAATACCACAGAAGAGGGGGTGGTGATTTTTGTGGTACCCAATTTTTTGCTTAAATAGCTTATGAAGGACCTCGTTCTTCTATGTGTTCCAACTACTACTGTTGTGGAAAAATAAATACATAAAATAAAGAACACAGAGATTTTACGTGGAAAACACCAGGCTCAAAAGGTGAAAAAACCACGACTTACTACTCAATAGGATTTTTCCGAACACTTCACTAAATCACTGAGCCAAAACAGCATTTACAGAACTCTTTGTAAACTTAAGGATTACGTCTAATCCCATTGTAGCAACCAACCTCTAACTATTGCAACAACTTCAAGTTAACTCTAACTTGAATACTCAAAAACCTATTACAACTACTTGTAGATAAAACTGAAAGGTGCAATATGAAAACACCTATTACAATTGAACTAGAAATAAAGAAAGACACATAAAACTCTTTATGGAGCTGGTTCTTCAATCTGATTTATGTAGCTTTAGGTTTGCACACTTGAATTACATGCGAACCACTTGCAAAAAGTGTTGCTATTTTTCTCTCAATTCATGTTTAACTTCTGTGTTTTTGTGTAACACTTTTAATGTGAGAACATCCTGCAATTTATATAGTTAGTAGATGAAGAAATAATTAGAGTTCTGATGCAAATCATCCTTGGTGGAAGAGTTCTAGTTGATTTCAACTTCTAACTCATTCCTTATCTTGGATAATGTTATCTTTGATTAACGACTTTTTCTCCTTATTAATTATGAAACTTTTTCGATCAAGAGATATTAAATACACCAAGTTAAGCTTATCTCCTTCACGTGCAACCCACATGCTCGAATTTGCCCTTTTTGTGCACCTGAGTGATGGTCCTGGTTCATTCCGAGTTCCTTTGTCAGACGTCAAATCTAATCTTGAGTTCCTTTGTCAGTGTTCAAAATAATCTTTACTTAGTCCAACAAATTCCCCCTTTTTGATGATGATGAACTATGTGCTTTTCATAAGCTTAGGTCCTGTTTCAACTTAACTCAACATCAACACAATGTTAAAAATATTTTTCCTTTTTATCACTTATCATCAAGGACCATATACATTAGGTTATAAACATCACTTTTCAAAGTGTAAAGATCACTTATTTAAAGTACAACCTTTTCCCTCCTTTTGGCATCATCGAAAAGTTTCATAAAAATGCGAGATAACCATATTTTAAAGCTTATTCATGGCCACTTGGCTACTTCAAATGCAATCATGGATTAATCATCATAGATCAAACTAAGAATTTCAACCATCAAAGAAATATAAAAAAATAGTTAGAGCAAAAATAGTGGATTTCATTGATGATTGATAAGATTCTGCCATAAAGCATAAGAAGAAATAAAAATACTGAAAACATGACCAAAAGAAACGAAACGTCCCGGACTGGATCACTGGTTGATCTACACTAGGCTAGGATTTAAGGATTGGAAGAATTAGGTGCTGGGTTATTTGCTTGGAGCGATTTCAACATGTCTTGATGATTTCCATCATTCTTCTCCTTTTCTTTTGCAAGTTTAGTTCTGAGAACATCTCTCTCAGATTCTACCTCAACCAATCGTGTCTTCAGCTTTGCTATCTCAATATCCTTTGCCCCACTCTCCTGCTTTGACCCTGCTATTGATAGGTGTCCTTTTAGATGAACATGATTCATTAGGAATGAACTTGACTTCATAATTACAAGCAAGCAGAGTATTAACCCCAAAATGATCCTGTCTTATACTAACCTCCCACTTCTAAATAGGTACCTTGTAATGTGCAAGCATAGTTGTGAGAATGAGACCATAGGGAATGTCATGAGTTTTGGTGACATTGATAACCTTGTTAGTAGGTCCGCGAGGGTTTTCTATTCAGATGGAACATGTTCATCTATATTTTTTCCAAGTTGAACCAACTCTTCAGCAGCTTCGCCAGACCCACATCCCCTTGTTTTGCTCACTCTCTCTTCTATTTCACTAAATTCCTCTCCCCAAACAACCATTGCACCAGTTTCTTTTGTTAGACCAATAAGAGTAGGTGAAGAATCAGCCACTCTTGTCCCTTTTCCCCTCAAAGTACTCCTAGCACCCTTGCTCCTTTTTTTTTATTTTTACCACTATTTTCTCTAGATTCTATAGTCTCAAAACCTGCTATAGATCCTACAAATATATTCTCCAAATTTACAGAAACTTTAGAAATCGTCTCAAGAGAAATTTTAGAATCGGAAGATACCTGTCAATTTCGGAAGACCTACTTTCTTCCCCCTTAGTAGCAGACTTAAATGAATCTTCAGATTTCTAGGATTATTCTTCCCTACCTGCTTTCAATTGCTTGTTTATTTTGTTGATCTGCTCTCCTTCAGCGACATTCTTTTGAGCCATCATCGTTACTCTAATTTTCTTAAAGATTGGTGTTGTAGAATGTGTGGAAGTGGTTTTCTATGGTGGTGATGAAGGATTTTTAGAGGTGTTCGATATATCTGGGCTAGGGTATGGAAGAGAAGAGAATTATATTGTGTTTGGAAGATGAAAGAAGAATGAGAGTTTTTGACGGCTTGAAAGAGATGAAGTAAGAATAAACTAAAGCTTATCAATATACAGAGGAATAATTGATGAGGTAACTACAACCTTTTAGACTCTTAGAAGTTTAATCAAATTAAAATTTAGGTTTGAAGAGAAGTTGGAGTATATCCCTAGAATCTAGGTACTTCCATTGGGTTGAGACTCTTTTGAACAGAACTGGTTTACTTGTAATGGATAAGTCCAAACGGAGTTTGGTATTTGGCAGGACTCTGCTCAAGATCCAAATATAGTTATTTCAAATTATGCAGAGTCTAGAAAACATACCGTGTTATCTTGATGAACCAGGTTCTTCACTGATGATTCTCTTGTGTGAGTCTATATTTTTCAAAATAGAGAAAATATCATTTGAGATTAATAAGTCATTTTAACACATGGCACAAGTGTATACTATGGAAATTATGAGACTGAGCAAGATTTAATCTAATTGTATATAATTTACATGCTTTATAACCAAAATTTTCTTTCATATTTTTTCGTTTAACCTTGAACTTGTCCTTTTAGGTGATCTTAATCATCCCTAATTCCAACATGTTCCTCTCAAAGTGATCTCTACTTAAGGAGTTTGTGAAGATGTTAGCAATTTTCTTGTCAGTAGCACAAAACTCCGCAGTGATCAAACCTTTCTGATAGTTGTCCCAAAAATAGTGTCTAACATCTATGTGCTTAGTTCTTATGATGAATCAGATTCTTAATCATACTAATAGTACTGGTGTTATCACAGAAAATAGGGATGCAACCATATCAATTCCAAAGTTCAATATTTGCTATTTGATCCACAACAATTGAGCACAACATGAAGCAGCAACAACATACTACACTTCAACAGTAGATAAAGCCACTGAATTTTGCTTTTTGGTAGCCCATGACACATGACATGAACCAAGCAAGTGTGTTATACCTGAGTTGCTCTTCCTATCCACAAGGAAACCTGCATAATCGGTGTCACAATATCCCACTAGGTTAAAATTTCTAATTTTTGGATACAAAAGGCAAAGGTCAGTAGTGCCTTTCAATTATCTCAATATTCTCTTGACAACAGCAAAGTGGGACTTCTTTGGATTTTCCTGGAATCAAGCACAAAGACCTATACTGAAAATAATGTCACGTCTTCTAGAAGTAAGATACAAAAGAGAACCAAACATTCCCCTATACAACTTCTGATCAATAGATGAACCAGGTTCATCTACATCTAATTTCGTGGATATTGCATTAGGAGTGTCCATTTATTTAGATATTTCTTCCTGGTTTTGTACTAAGGAATAGGTTCATGGACAGGTTCCCTCAAGGTTTGAGGATCAGTTCCTCTCTAGTCAGTTTCTCCTGTCATGTTGCCCTTGGTAGAAGAACATGTTCCATCACCTGTTCCTTCTTCTATTGCAGCTTTAGTCTGGCTGCGATTTCATTTAAATTTCTTACCAGACCAATTGCTTCATCTTCGTGTTCCTTTTTCTCAGAAAGAGTGTTAGTATCATCAAAAATCACATGTACACTTCCTTCTACACACATAGTTCTTTTGTTATAGATCTTATAAGCTTTAGTATGTAAAGAATATCCCAAGAATATTCCTCATCACTTCTAGGATCAAACTTACCTAGGGAGTCTTTTCCATTGATGTGCACAAAGCACTTGCATCTAAATTCCCTAAGATGGGATATATTTAGCTTTCTACCTTTAAGTGACTCATAGGGAATATTCTTAACAGGAGGTCTAGTCATGTAACTACTTATGACGTAGCATGCAAAAATTCAGAAAACTTTGCATTTTCAAATTCAGTTCCATGATCAGACCTAATAGATGCGAGTTGATTACCTAGTTATTTCTGAGTTTTTCTAACAAAAGAAGTAAACATGTCAAATTCTTCATCTTTAAATGTTAAAAACAATGTCCAAGAAAACCTAGAGTAATCATCAACAAGCACCATCACATATCTTTTTCCACCTCTACTTAATGTTCTCATGGGACCACATAGATCCGTATGGACCAGTTCCATCGTTCTGGTGGTGCTTACCACTTTCTTGCATTTAAAAGAGGATCTTACCTGCTTCCCCCTTACACAAGACTCACAAACTTTGTCTTCCTTGAACTTGATTTTAGTCAGCCCTATCACCAGATCCTTGAAGACTAATTTATTGAGTTGACTTAGACTTGGATATCCAACTTTCTAGTTCCAAAGGAGGGGATCATTGTCCAACACACTTAAGAAAGTGATTTCATTTTCTGAAAGTGTGGACAAATCAATAGTGTATGTATTGCTTACTCTTTTTCCCTGCAAAACAATCTTGTTAGTAGTAAGATTAATCATAAAATATTTGGTAGAGGTGAATGCTACCAAGCTACCTCTATCAAACTGTCACGACCCAAACTGGAGGGCCATGACAAGCACCTGACCATAATTGCCGTGCACCAACGTACATTTTACCTAACCTTCTTTATTATCTTCTAGGGCCAACGAGATCAATATAAATGGTATCCACGGATCACGAACAACCAGCCATAAAAGATGATAGAATAGACATACAAAATATGGGGTGACCAGACAATCAAGAAACTATATATAAGGTACAAGCTAGAAGCTACCATGCTACCATGAATGTCTATACAACAAAAACCATCCGACAAGGCATACCAAACTATACATGAGTCGACACCTGTTTATGAGCCTCTAATGGAACATAAGTGCTGCAACATAGCCGGAACAGGGCCCCGACATACCTATAATGTCTATAACAAAAATGCATACCAAGACCACAACAAGTCCGGAGAAAGGATCTCGCCTGTCACCGTTGAACTAGACAGCTTATTCTGGTGAGGGAGCTGCACCTGCCTATCTATAAGGACCTGTAGCATGACATGCAGCGTCCACAAACAAAAGGATGTTATTATGAATAAAGTACTGAGTATGTAAGGAAGGAAACCATGAATACGAACAGTAATGTAAGCAGGGATAGAGAATATACAGCCTGTAACATCTAAGTACCTCCGAGGGCTACTGACATGAAATGCATGATACATATGTATAAATACACAAACTTTTATGACATACGCCTCTGTGGGCATCATCATCATCATATCGCACCCCGCCGTAATAGCTTCGGTCAAAAAAATGTACCCAGCCATCATAAGGCTCGGTAGAATCGTACCCGGCCACGTGGAGCTCGGCAAAATCCAACTGATCAGTGGTTGCACAATAGGTGCCGTACCCGGCCGACAATAGCGCAAATCGATAGAGTAAAATAGATACATATATATAATGCATGCTCGACTCATAGAAACACATTCTAGACCTTTCAGAGTTACGTAAGATCGGTATCCTCTATTCACGTTATTAGGACTAACTCTTCACTATGAACCTTATTAGAATCACGAAGTACACAACATTGATAACATATGAATAAGAGAAACAACATCACATCAATCGTTCCATAAGAGGGGAAACAATATAAGTACTGCTACCTTCTAAGAGTAGAGTAACTTTTGGAAGCTCGTTCATTACATTATATACAATCAGAGTCATTCAAAAGAAGGAAAAGGATAGCCTCACATACCTTGTATATACTGCTCAATATCAAGCTATGCAATTGTCACAACACCTTAGAATACAATTAGAGAAACGATACTATCATTATCATTTAGGCTTCATAACTATTATGTATCGACAACAACCTATTTTACGATGAAACGGACAGAACCTCCCATATATATATGACTTCGAAAAATTCTAATCAATCACCAAACAGCCCAAAAAACATCAATAATAATCATATTGATCCTACAAAATAGTCCACGCACAACCTAATCACTTCCTACATACAACAGCCACCGTAGTTGTGTCAAACGACCCAGAAATATTACGAAGAACTATCAGCCCACACCCCTACATATATATGGTGTTTCTCCACACCCTTACTCCTCCAAGACTCCACAAAATATTAGTAAAATACGCAGCCCAACAGCAACACAAAATAGTCCACAAAGCAATCGGCTACAAGTGAATAACTCGAACTCACGACTTCCGATCACCGTCCTGTGAGTTCTTACATGTATAGAAAGAATTACCATGAGTTCACAGTAGAAAAAATGTATGAAATAGTGCAGTAAACTTACCTTACTCATTGGATAACTCAGCCCTTCCCTTGGTTCTTCAAACTCATGATTTTACTCTCAATTAGAACTTGAAAGAGAGGAAAAATCGATTAGAGTTTGTGTGGGATTTTTGGGAGGAGGTTTGCAGGGGTTTATGTATGATTATTTGTGATATATATAGAGTTTACATTGCAGGAGATAACCCTTTAAATGGGCTTAACATCCAACCCAAAATTCCCCTTTTTTGGGCTATCATTTAACCAAGTAGGCGACACACCTACTTGTCACCTAGCAGCTTGCATAGTCTCACAAAAATGACTATATCTCTCTACTCTGATTTCGTATTGATAAACGGTCTAATAAGTTGGATACTAGACTCATAGATCTTAAATTCGATGAGTAGATCACCTTGTAATTCCAAGTATATTCGGAGAAAATCTTAATGACATTTGACCTAAAGTTTAAGTAAAACCATGAACCTAAGTTGCGACAACTTTTGTCGACTTTTGTTTCACAACTTGTTTGACTTCAACACTATGAAACCGATACTATATGATTCAAATACCTTAAAACATGACCTATTGAGTGTATTAAGAACCTATAGGTTTACCCAAAAATATGGGTTACAACATCCTTGATTCGTTTAACTTCTAATACTTGTTAATCACCCTTATACACCCTTATATCACTTAAAGATCAATAGGATTAACTTCTTATCATCTCAAGGATAATTACTTCTTGCATTTATGTTAAATAACGTATGGCATGAACTAACGCATGTGGATATGGGTTGTAACACCCTTCCCCTAGGAACATCGTCCTCGAATGTAAGGGTTTATGGGGAGTCCAAATCATCGTGGATTTCAATGGAAATTTCTGGTCAATTTTCCCCTATAAAGTGGTCACTAGAAAAATTCGTTAGCAGTTAAGACCAACGTATGGCCTCCCAAGGCTACACAAAGCATTATGGACATGTACATTATCTGCATATCACCATTTTTGTATTACGGAAGAGTGTTCTCAAGTTATTGCTTACCTCATAAAGCTGTTTCACCTTTCTAATGTATCCTGCGTTTCCACCAGCATCCTTATTATCATCATTCTAGAATAGGTAAGGGTATTTAGACTTCTTCTCTTCTTCCACTTCCCATGTCATTTCTTCCATGTTCTTGTTCCTCCTTAATACTTTGACAGAAGCTACATCTTTTGTTCTTAGCTTGCGGACTTGTCGATCTAATATAGCCACTGACACTTCTTCATATGATAGATCCTATGTAACTTGTACATCTTTGATAGGGACAACTCGAGAAGGGTCTCTAATAAATTTTCTAAACATAGATACATGAAATACCGGGTGGACAATTTCCAATTCGGATGGCAATTCCAACTCATAAGCAACTTGTCTAATTCGTTGAAGAATTTTTTACGGACCGATATACCTTGAACTCAGCTTACCTTTCTTCCCAAAATGCATAACACCCTTTATTGATGAGATCCCCAGGAAAACCCAATCACCAACCTCAAACTCCAAATCACGATGTCGGACATCGAAATAAGACTTTTCAGTGCTTTGTCTCAATTGTTCCTGTATCACCTTCACATTCTCAATGGCTTGGTAAATCAAATCTGGCCCATATAATTATGTTTCACTGACTTCAAACCATCCAACTGGTGATCTAAATTTTCTCCCGTATAGTGCCTCATATGGGCTATTTTAATACTGGAATGGTAGCTATTATTGTAGGCGAATTCTATGAGTGGACGATGGTCATCCCAATTTCCCTTAAAATCTAGAACACATGCTCATAGCATATCTTCCAGTGTTTGAATGGTACGTTCAGCCTGTCCATCAGTTTGGGGATGAAATGCAGTGCTGAGATTCACTTGTGTGCCTAAACCCTTCTAAAAAGACCTCCAAAAGTTAGACATAAATTCAGCTCCCCGGTCTGATATAATAGATATTGGCACACCATGAAGCCTAACAATCTCCTTGATATATAACTTCGCATAATTTTCAGCTGTGGAAGTAGTCTTAGCTGGTAGAAAATGGGAACATTTTGTAAGTCAATCAAATATCACCCAGATGGAGTCAAACTTATGATAAGAGAGAGGTAATATAATAACGAACTCCATATTAATCACCTCCAATTTCCAGGTCGAAATCTCTATATTATAAAGCAATCCACCGGGTTTCTGATGTTCTATCTTTACTTGTTAACAATTGGGAAACTGGGCTGCAAATTCTGAAATAGACTTATTCATGTTATCCCACCAATACTGCTCCTTGACATCATGATACATCTTTGTCGAGTGGGGATGGATAGAATATCGGGTTTGATGAATCTCATTCATAATCTTTTCTCGCAAACCTGCCACGTTAGGCACACATAATCGGTCCTGGTATATCAATTCCCCATCTCCTTTGATCTTAAAAGCCGTAATTTTACACTACTGAATGCTCTCTCTCAATCGTACTAAGATAGGATCTTCATATTGCTGTGCTTTTACCTCGGCTACCAAAGATGATTCGGATGTATTATGTACAGTAACACCTCCATCATTAGAGTCTAATAATCTGATTCTCATATTGGCTAGCTGATGAAGCTCTTTAGTCAACCCCCATATACCTGCCTCAATGTGTACTAAGCTTCCCATTGACTTACGGCTGAGAGCGTCTGCCACAATATTGGCTCTACCGGGATGATACAATATCTCGACGTCGTAGTCTTTCAGTAATTCAAGCCACCTACGTTGCCTCAAATTCACCTTTTTCTGCTTGAAGATGTATTGTAAACTCTTGTGATATTTGTAGATGTCAACATGGATGCCGTATAAGTAGTGCTGCCATATCTTCAAAGCTTATATTACTGCAACCAATTCCAAATCATGGATCGGGTAATTCTTTTGATGATTCTT
The DNA here is from genome assembly GCA_034376525.1 of Nicotiana benthamiana. Lineage (NCBI taxonomy): Eukaryota > Viridiplantae > Streptophyta > Magnoliopsida > Solanales > Solanaceae > Nicotiana > Nicotiana benthamiana. The sequence continues at coordinate 30,378,932 of CM067326.1, forward strand.
CAATTGTATTGATCCATAAGCAATCACCTTTCCACGTTGCATTAACACGCACCCCAAACCTATACCTGAGGCATCACAATATACCAAATATCCTTCTGTTCCTTCAGGGAGAGTGAGCACTGGTGCGGATGTCAATCGATTCTTCAGTTCCTGAAAACTATGCTCACAAGTGTCAAACCACTGGAACTTGGTAGCTTTTTGTGTTAACTTAGTCAATGGTGCTGATACGGAGGAAAACCCTTCTACAAATCGCCTATAATATCCTGCTAGCACTAGGAAGTTGGACTTCTGATGGTGTTGTAGGTCTCGGCCAATTCTTTACTGCATCGATCTTCTGAGTGTCGACACTAATACCCTCTCCAGATATCACATGGCCAAGGAATGCTACTGCGTTCAGCTAGAATTCACATTTGGAGAGTCTTAGCATATAACTTACGATCTTGAAGCGTCTATAATACTATCTGCAAGTGGCTTGCATGTTCCGCCTCTGAACGAGAATACACCAGAATGTCATCAATGAATACAATCACAATCACATCAAGATACCTGAATATTGTATTCATGAGGTCCATAAAAGCTGCTAGGGCATTTGTTAGCCCGAACGACATCACCAAGAACTCAAAGTGCCCATATCTTGTCCGGAAGGTCGTCTTTGGAATATGCTTCTCCTGAACCCTCACCTGATGATACCCTAAACATAAGTCAATCTTGGAGAAATACTTGGCACCCTGGAGTTGGTCAAACAAGTCGTCAATTATTGGAAGTGGATAGTTGTTCTTTATAGAAAGGTTATTCAACTGTCGATAGTCGATACACATCCGTAGCGACCCGTCTTTCTTCCACACGAATAGAACTGGCGCACCCCAAGGTGAAGTTCTAGGCCTAATGAAGCCCTTATCTAGCAAGTCATTCAATTGCGCCTTCAACTCTCGCAACTCTGCCGGGGCCATTCTGTTTGGAGGGATAGAGATAGGTTGAGTGTCATGGAACACATCAATGCTAAACTCAATCTCCCTTTCAGGAGGAAGGCATGGGAGTTGATTTGGGAAAACATCTGGAAATTCATTGACCACAAGGATTAATTGTAGAGTATGCGGCTTCGCCTCCGCACCCTAACACGAACGAGATGATAAATGTAACCTTTTGAGATCATTTTCCTTGCCTTATGGTAGGAAATAAACCTACCTTTCGGCGTAGCAATTTTAAGATAGGAAATAAACCTACCTTTTGGCGTAGCAATATTCCCCTTCATTCAATGACGGGTTAACCAGGAAACTGAAACCTAACCATCTTCGTACAATAATCAACATTTGCATAGCATGAGGCCAACCTGTCCATTCCCATTATCACATCAAAATCAACCATTTCTAACTCAAATAAATTTGTCGAGGTTTGACGACTACAAATCATCACAGTGCAACCTCTATATACCCTTCTAGCAATCATAAAATCTCCTATTGGAGTAGATACCACAAGGGGTTTACTTATCAATTTTGGTTCAGTGCCAAACTTATTAGCCACAAAGGGTGTAACATATGATAATGTAGATCCCGGATCAATCAGCGAATATACATCACAAGAAAACACAGACAATATGCCTGTAACAACATCTGGAGATGAATCGAGATCCTATCGACCTACTAGATCATAGGTTCGATTTTGACCACCTCTTGAACTCAGCACAGCACCTCTACCTTTACCACAATCTGTTGAGTGCTGAAAACCTCATGCTGGTGGTCGAACTGATAAGAAAGAACCATACAAAGATCCAGTCGGCTGAGCCATACCATCACTCCCCTGTTAGGAAAATCCCACATCATATGGCCAGGAATGAATTAGAACCTCGACTACACAGTCCAAAATGGGCCTTGCCGCACTGATCACAACATGGTGTTATGGGTCTCATATGACTAGTATCCCTGTGATGTTGCGAGCCTGATGCCTGCGAAGTCTGACCTAAACCAGAACAGGTAAATCGATCATATCGAGGCCTCTAAAACTATAGAGGAGTACTAGCTACAGATGGCGCCGAACTCCTCAAAGACTGGGGCCTGACATTGCCTCTGAAGTCATCAGAATACCGTGCAAATCTTGCCCTCTTATGCTGGCCTCTATCCTGCTCCCTAGCTGCCCTCTATTGGTGCTTACGATTGTCTTGGGTCTGGATAAGCCTGAATATAGGAAATATCCATGCCTTCCACCAAGGATGCTGTCGTACACTCATTTATCAGATGTGGTCCCAATCCGTTCACGAACAAATGCACCATATCACTCATCTCGGCCACCATATGGGGAGCATACCTGGCTAAAGAATCAAACTGCATACTATACTCTCGCACACTCATATTACCTTGTCTAAGGTTCAAGAACATATCAGCTCTAGCTCGTCCTATCTTAACTGGCAAGTAGTGACGAAGAAAAGCCTCAGAAAATCCTTCCACACAATTGGAGGAGCGTTCGGACCCCTGGATCTATCCCAACTATCATACAGAGAACTGCTAAATCTCGTAGTTGATAAGAAGCCAACTCTACTGCCTCTATATCATTAACATCCATAACCTGTAGTGTAGGATGAACCCGGTCAATAAACGTCTGCGGGTCCTCCTTGAGGTCTGATCCGATAAACACTAGAGGGTCTACATTAATAAAATCACAAACCCTCGTACTAACTGGTTTATCAACAACACATGTATTCTGCCTCTGAACCTGAGAAGCTACCAAGCTAGTCAATAACTACAAAGCACTTCACATATCCTAGTCTGTAATGTCAGATGGAGGAACTGGAGGTGCTGGGTTCCCCTTAATATCCTTTTGAGGAGACGGAGTAGATGAGGTATGAGACGACATCTCACTCTGAGACCCACTTTGGCCTACTTTGGCTTGGGGTACCTGACTGGTACCCTCTTCCGCAGCTGTATCAAGCCGTCTACTAATTGTTTACTTCCTAGTCGAAGGCATAGTTGAAAGAAAACAAGGTAAATATTAGAGACGAAAACTTACACTCAACTTTACGCATGATCTAGATTCAGGAAGAATGTAACAACCATAGATGTCTCTTAGCCTCCTGATTATAAATGTGGCGCGCTACACATCTACAATCAAGACTCTACTAGGCACGACTTGTAGACAATCCCTAGGACAGATCGGCTCTGATACCAAGGTTATCACGACCCAAACTGGAGGGCCATGACTAGCACCCGGCCATACTTGCTGTGCGCCAATGTACATTTTACCTAACCTTCTTTATTATCTTTTAGGCCAACGAGATCAATATGAATGGCATCCATGGTTCACGGACAACTAACCATAAAAGATGATGGTGTAAACATATATAAAATGGGGTAACCAGACAATCAAGAAACTATATATAAGGTACGAGCTACCACGCTACCATGAAAGACTATACAACAAAAACCAGCCGCCAAGGCATACCAAACTATACATGAGTCGACACTTGTCTATGAGCCTCTAAAGGAACATAAGTGCTGCGACATAGCTAAACAGGGCCTCGACATACCCATAATTTCTATAACAAAAATTTATACCAAGACCATGGCAAGTCTGGAGAAGGGATCTCGCCAATCACCGTTGAACTGGACTGCCTACTGTGGTGGGGGAGCTGCACCTACCTGTCTATTAGGACCTGTACCACGAGATGCAACGTCCACAAACAAAAGGATGTTAGTATGAATAAAGTACTGAGTATGTAAGGCAGGAAACCATGAATACGAACAGTAATGTAAGCAGGGATAGAGAATATACAACCTGTAACATCTGAGTACCTCTGAGGGCTACTAACATAAAATGCATGTTACATATGTATAAATACATAAACTTTTAAAACATACACCTCCGTAGGCATCGTTATCATCATATCATACCCGACCGTAATAGGCTCGGTAAAAAAAACATACCCGGCCATCATAAGGCTTGGTAGAATCGTACCCGGCCACGTGGAGCTCGGTAAAATCCAACTGATCAGTGGTTGCACAATAGGTGCCGTACCCGGCCAACTATAGCGCGGCTCAGTAGAGTTAAATAGATACATATATATAATGCATGCTCGACTCATAGAAACACGTTCTAGACCTTTCAGAGTGACGTAAGATCTGTATTCTTTGTACACGTTATTAGGACTAAATCTTCACTATGAACCTTAAAAGAATTACAAAGTACCAACAACATTGATAACATAATAATAAGATAAGCAACATCACATCTATCGTTCCATAAGAGGGGAAACAATGTAAGTACTGCTAGCTTCTAAGATTAGAGTATCTTTGGAAGCTCGTTCATTACATTATGTACCATCGGATTCCTGCAAAAGAAGGAAAGGGATAGCCTCACATACCTTGTATATACTGCCCCAATCTCAAGCTATGCAATTGTTACAACTCCTTAGTCTACAATGAGAGAAACGATACTATCGTTATCGTTTAAGCGTCATAACTATTATGTATCACCAACAACCTATTTTACGATGAAACGGACATAACCTCCCCTATATATATGACTTCACACAATTCCAAAAAATCACCAAACATCTGAAACAACATCAATAATAATCATATTGAGCCTCCAAAACAGTCCACGCACAACCTAATCACTTCTTACATTCGACAACCACCGTAGTCATGTCAAACGACCTAGAAATACTATGAAGAACTACCAGACCACAACCCTACGTATATATGGTGTTTCTCCACACCCTTCCTCCTCCAAAACTCCACAAAATAGTAGTAAAATACTCAGCCCAACAGCAACACAAAAAAGTTCAAAAAACAATCGGCTACAAGTGAATAACTCGAACTCACGCCTTCCGATCACCGTCCCGTGAGTTATTACATGTATAGAACGAATTACCATGAGTTCACAGCAGAAAAATGTATGGAATATTGCAGTAAACTTACCTTACTGGTTGGATAACTCAGCCCTTCCCTTGGTTCTTCAAACTCATTATTTTACCCTCAATTAGAACTTGAAAGAGAGGGAAAATCGATTAGGGTTTGTGTGGGATATTTGAGAGGAGGTTTACAGGGGTTTAGGTCTAATTATTTGTGAGATATATTGAGGGTTATATTTCAGGAGATAACCCTTTAAATGGTCTCAATATCCAACCCAAAATTTCCTTTTTTTGGGCTATCACTTAACCAAGTAGGTGACACACCTACTTGTCACCTAGCCGCTTGCGCAGTCTCACAAAAATGCCTATATCTCTCTACTCCAATGTCGTATTTATAAACGGTTTAATGATTTGGAAATTAGACTCATATATATTAAACTAAGAGGGTATATAACACCGTAATTCCAAGTAGATTGGGAGAAAAGCTTAATGATATTTGACCTAAAGTTTAAGTAAAACCATGAACCTATGTTGCGACAACTTTTGTCGACTTTTTTTTCATAACTCGTTTGACTTCAAGACTATGAAACAGATATTATTTGATTCAAATACCTTAAAACATGACCTCTTGAGTGTATTAAGCACCTATAGGTTTACCCAAAAATATGAGTTACAACATCCTTGATTCGTTTAACTTCTAATACTATTTAATCACCCTTGTATCACTTAAGATCAGTAGGATTAACTTCTTATCACCCTTGTACCCTTGTATGACTAGCCTTTTCTTTTGCAATACATTCAGATCTATGGTGACCAGTTTTACCACAGTGTGTGCAAATTATGTTCTCAGGAAGTGTGAAGTACTTGCTTTTGGGATCCCACTTAGGTGCTGGGGTCCTATAGTCAAGTCCTCTCTTGTTGCTACTGCGATGATCTTGTTTCTAGGATAGTGCATCAGAGGACTTATTCTATTTGCAAGTTCTATCTAGTTCACACCTTGCCTAGATATTCTTTTAGGACTCTTATTTGCTCATCTATTTTTTACAACTCATCTTTTGTTTTTCCTACATTTTCTACTAAAGTGAGTTGTGTGTGATCAGTTTTGTTTTTACTAGTTCCTAATATCAATTTTGGATTTTTAGATTTAAGCTCTAGGGCTGTGGTATCAAGTTAGTGACCTGATTCTTTAACTCAACATTTTTACTTTCACTTTGACTAGCCCTAAGTTCTAGATTTTTGCACTTAGCTTTCAAAATCACACACTCCTTAGATAATTGTTTGTTTTAATTGTTCAGATCCTTATATTTATTAATGAAATCTAGGAGTAACTCAGATAGCCATTCATTAGACAAAAATTAATCTTGTCTTTGAGATGAATTATACTTACCTCAGATTCCTCATCGAATTCTCCAATTGCCATAAGTGCGTGTTCATCTCCATCTTCATACTCTGAGTCCTCATCTGAGCTTTCTCCCAGGCAACAACCATAGACTTTGTTGATCCTTTGCTCTTCTTGGGTTGACCCCGTTCCTCCTTCGTGTTCCTTCGTTCAACTCTTTCCTTCTTCCATTCAATTTCCCATTGAGGGAAATTTTTGATGTGGTGATCAATTCTCCCACACTTTTAACACCCCTCATTGGTTTGTTTTTCAGGAACACTTGGTTTTTTGGAGCTTCCACTTCTTGAAGGACCATTTTCTCTCATTAGGTACTTCTTGAAATCCTTTATGATCATGGTCATTTCATCCTCCTCTAGGTCAGCACCTTCAGTGATTCTTAATGCCATGCTCTTTTCCTTCTTGGGTGCATCCAGCTTCATGGTTTGACTTCTAAGTTCATAGGCAGTGAGATTTCCAATTAGCTCATCCAACTTATGAGTGACAATATTCTTTGAGTCCTGAATACCCTTGTCAAAATCTTCTAAACTTTGTCTTCTTCGAGAATAACCCTTCCAAGAGATTTAAGTTTATTTATCAATATGATGAACCTTGTATACATCTCTTGGATGGTTTTTTCTTCCTTCATGGTGAAATTCTCATATTGAGAATATAGCAATGTTCCTTTGGACCTCTTCACTTTAGGTGTTCCTTCATGAGCCACTTGCAAAGTGTCCCAGATTTCCTTAGCAGTGGTGCAACTTTGAATTCTACTGTACTCGTCTGGACCAATTCCACACACAAGCCATTTCTTAGCTTTAGCATTCTTTTCCCATTTCCTCAAATCCTCAGCAGTGCAATCAGCTCTTGGTTTTGGCACTCCTACTCCTTCAACAGTTTTTTTCATGGTAGCTAGGGGACCATCAGTGACAATTTCCCATAGCTCATAGTCTTCTCCGATGATGTGATCTCTCATTCTGTTTTTCCACCAAGAGTAGTAGTGTCCATTAAAGAGTGGAGGCCTATCAGTAGATTGCCCTTCCTAAATTCCAGGTGGTGCACTCATTTTAATCTTTTCCTAAGGTGTTAGCCTCTTCAAGGATAACTTGCTCTGTTACCAATTGATGTTCTAAATATCAATACCACACAAGAGGGGGGGGGGGGTTGATATGTGTAGTACCCAATTTTTTGCTTAAACTGCTTATGAAGGACCTAGTTCTTCTATGTGTTCCAACTACTACAATTGCACCATAATAAATACTGAAAATAAAGAACACAAAGATTTTATGTGGAAAACACCCGGCTCAAAAGGTGAAAAAACCACGACCTACTAATCAGTAGGATTTTCCCCAAAACTTTACTAAATCACTGAGCCAAAACAGCATTTACAAAATCTTTGTAAACCTAAGGATTACCTCTAATCCCATTGCAGCAACCAGCCTCTAACTGTTGCGATACCTTTAAGTTAACTATAACTTGAATACTCAAAATATCTATTACAATTGCTTCTAGATAAAGCTGAAAGGTACAATATGAAAACACCAATTACAATTGAACTAGAAAGAAAGAAAGACACATAAAACTCTTTATGGAGTTGGTTCTTCAATCTGTTTCATGTAGCTTCAGGTTTGCACACTTGAATTACATGCAAACCGCTTGCACAAAACCTTGCTATTTTGCTCTCAATTCATGTTAACTTCTGCGTATTTGTGCAACACTTTTATAATATGAGAACATCCTGCAATTTATAGAGTTAGTAGATGAAGAAATAATTAAAGTTCCAATGCAACACTTCCTTGGTGGAAGAGTTCTAGTTGATTTCAACTTCTATGTCCTTCCCTATCTTGGATAGTGTTCTCTTTGGTTAAGGACTTCTTCTCCTTATCAATTTTACAACCTTTTCGATCAGGAGATATTAAATATACCAAGTTCAGCTTATCTCCTTCACATGCAACCCACATGCTCGAATCTGTCTGTTTTTGTGCACCTGAGTGATGGTCCTGGTTCATCCTGAGTTCCTTTGTCAGTCTTCAAAACTAATCCTGAGTTCCTTTGTCATTCTTCAAAACTAATCTTTACTCGGGCCGACAGCAAGCTGTTGCGGGTTTTGTGTGTGTGGAGCATATGGCGATGCATTGTAGATAGAGTACTGGGGAGGTGAGGTATAACTTCGGGGATTTTGTGGAGGAAAGTAACATCGGTGAGGATTATCTGGAGTACGAGGATATTCATGGGGTCGGTAAGGCTGAAAACATTTAGCAGGAATGCCCACTGGATCATGCACTTGGCAAGGCTTAGCAACATCTTTTCTATGAAGCAGAGAACTAACCCGAGCAACTTGTTCGTTCCATATGAACAAAAACTCCCTAAATCTTTCCTTAGGTCTCTTTCCTTGGGCATCAAGCACTTTGAACTCAGTCTCACTAGAGCATCGAGGATGAGTAGCTGGTGGAGGAGCTACAAAAATAGGAGCATATGTCGAAGCCGGGTATACGGTTCTTTTGGGGGGTGGAGTGTGAAAAGGTTGTGGGTAAATATCAGCAGCAGTGGGAATCAGGATTCGTGACTGTGGGTGAATGGTGACGAGGTTTTCAGTGTGGTTAGTAGGACATAATGGTGGAGGATGCCCACTAATCCAAACTTGGTACATTTCGGCCATCTGTCCTTTTAACCTTAGGACCTTTTCTTTCAACTCAAATTCTGATTCAACTGTCACTTTAAACCAATCGAACAACACCTGTGTCCTAATATTTGCTAGCCATGACTACCTTGCCCTTTGACCTTATGTTGTGTGGATGAATCGCTGAAGTACCACAAACTAACAATCCTCTATTATGGAAACAATAAAAGTAACAAAGAGGAGCAAAACACAACCAAGACGTTAGCGTTAGAGCATTTATCAGATAAAAATATCATATTGCATGCAATGCCTCATATCAACAATTAATGGTTCTAGAATGACTTCGAGGGTCACAAGGTCATTTGACATCGTCCCCATTTTGTTCGTTTCAACCTTCTCTTTTTTTTTTTTATTTTCTTGCACTTCTTTGCTTGCTCCTTTTCCCTCTTTTTTTTTCTTTTTAATTGTCTCTCTTTTCTTTCCTCTCATTTCTTACGTCTCACACTTTATTCTTTTTTGCTTTTTTCTTTATTTTCAAAAAAATATGATTCGATCGAACTCCATGTAGGTTCCTACGTATCATGTCCCTCATGAATCAGATCAAGTGTAGTTCTGGAAAATAATAGACAAAATAAATAAAGAAACTTTTTTTTTTTTTGGATTTTTCATTTATAAATTTTCTGGTTTTCAAATACATCATAAGAAGTTTGATAACAAAAGTCTAGACAAACTCTTATGCCACCTAAAAGACTCAAAAACATGCTCAAAGTATAAAAATACTCCTCAAGTAGCTCCTGAATGCAGTGGTCCTGGGATATCCGTTATGCTCGAGCTGTGGTAAATGAATTCATACCTGAATGAGAAAAAATAAAACCAAATAGATTAGTGACTCGAAACACTATGTTAAACCACAACACCTCCTAATTAGACATATCCAAGACATGATTGAGATATTTTTTAAAAATCAAACAACGTGGCCAAGAGTGGCTAGAAGTGAAAACTCAACATGGATGGCTACTCAGATATGAAAATACCTTACTAATGCTTATATGGATTCAAGCCTCCCAATAATCATGGCCCAGAATTAATTTGCAAACACGACCCATTTTTCAAAAACGGACGATATGACCAGAAGTGGCTAAAGATGCGAACTCAAAAAAGAAGGGTCTTAAAGTAATATGGCACCTAGTTATGGACTCAAAATCCTAAGACATGGGAAATTGAACCACTTCTACAAAAATGACCCCACTTTGTAAGAATGGCCGATGTGGCCAAAAGTGGTTAGACATGTAAGATATGGCTATGACCCCGCCAAGACAAGAACCTAAAGCTTACTGAGAAAGACTGGACCCTATATGAGTTGCCTATTTATCTCGTCCCTAAAGAAGAGAATCAGGTTCCCATTGTTCGGGAAGATGCAACTAATATGAAAGACACTATATTTTTTGTCTTTTTGAAAAGTGATGAAAAATGTAAAAACTTTTGGATTTTCTTTTTCATTTTTTGAATTTTTGAAAAATTATAAAAAATATAAAATCTTTTTGGATTTTTTTCTCTTTTTTTTTGAATTTTTGAAAAAATAATAGAAAAGTATAATTTTTTTTTTGGATTTTCTTTTTCTTTCTTTTTTTGAATTTTTAAAAAATAATGGGAAAGTGTAAAATCTTTTTTTGGAATTTTTTGTGGAAAACTTTGAAAGAAAAATGCGAGCTGGCCCTATTTGCTTCATTTTTTACCGTTCTTTCCAAGATATCGGTCGTCCAAGTGATCTTTTTACCCTTACAGATGCAACATTGAGAACATATGATGATTAAATGTCCCATGAGCCCATTTTGTAATAAACCTATAGGCATGATTTCTATATGTATTTGAATATGCAGAATTGTAATGAACATATAGACATGATTTTTATAGCTATTTGAATATGCATAATTTGTAATAAACCTATAGGCATGATTTCTATATGTATTTGAATATGCAGAATTGTAATAAACCTATATGCATGATTTCTACCCTTTCGCATGCATAGTCACCCATCCTTTTCACTAACCAATCCCAAATATTCATTGCAACTTATTACTAATCAAAAATAATAAATTACATCAAAAGTATAAAAAAAAATACAACCAGAGAAAGGCTGATTCTGACTTCCTGTCTTAATTATGAGATAGACCAACTTCAAGATCATTGATCCAAAACGTTTTTCCAATTTGAGTGTGTCATAGTTCCCTATGAGCTTCGATGGGACTCCGGACAGTGCTCACACCCAAATTGTATCACCAAAATAGGGACAAGTGTAGTGTGAAAGGGCCAACCCTCAAGTGTCCAAGTGTAGAGGGAGCTCAATGGGTCCCAAGGCAAGGCTCACAAGAGGGGGCAGAACTTAAAGTCTAAGAGCGAGTGCAAGTGCAGAAACAGAATTTTAAGTAACTAAGAAAGTAAATGGGGGGGGGGGGGGGTACTAGGAAACTATCATAAACAAATCAAACAAAGGGTTCAAGGATTGGGAAAATTGCCAAAGAGCCTATGTTCTTAGGCATGGCTTGATTCCTCTTCTTCCACTGAGTGCTCGGGGGATAGAAAGCGGGTTACCGGCAAGCGTGATGAGAGGGCGAGGTTCAAAGGAGGAAAGGCTTAGGGTGGATACCTAGGCACCCAGAGAGGAGGAAGGGCGTAGTAATCGACGAAATGCTTCGGGGAGTTGAAAATCAGCATAGATCCGGAGATTCCCGAATAGGGCAACCTTTCGAACTGCTGCTGAATCCATGGGCAGGCAAGAGAGAACCAGGCGAACTGAAAGATTTTAGTAGCCAGAGGAAAAGAAAGCAAAAGAGATTCCCGTAGTAACGGCGGGCGAAATGGGAGCTGCCTAAACCGTGAAAACGGGGTTGTGGGAGAGCAATACAAACGTCGTGCAGCTAGGCGAAGCAGCCCGAATGCTGCACCCTAGATGGAGAAAGTCCAGTAGCCGAAAGCGTCACTAGCTTAGGCTCTGACTGCGTGCCTGTTGAAGAATGAGCCGGCACATCAATAAAGAATGATGTTATGCTTACAGAATTAACAAGGATACACAACATATGATGGTGATATAAAGGTTATGATTCCAGGAGAATCAAGTTTGAGCCATAGACAATAATATTTAATACTTCCATATCTCAAATAAACCATTGACATCAAACACATTGCGGTATAGGGGTTTGGAATTCATGATAGGACGGAATTATAGCATGCTAAAGAAAATACTGAACTAAACACAAGTAATAGGTGCACATGCAAGTAAAGGTATTAAGTAAACACATTGTTTGTGATTGATGAAAATCTTAATCAAGACATACCAGTTTCAAGGAAGCAGAATATAGTAAAAGCAGTGGCAGGACTTGAAAGTAAACAGGCCCCAGTACAAGTAACAAGAGAAAATGCTTTTTGAATGTGAGTATGAGTTCAGAAAACTAAGAATGTTCGTGTTCTTTTGTCAACTAGTTTCTCGCCACGTGCGTTGCACGTGTATTTTAAGTCACGTATTCACGCATGATCCGAGGAAGGACTGCATCCCGAAGGGTGTAATGTAGAAACTCTACCATAATGCAAGCATTAGTAGCTGTTTCAACAACTCAAACCCGTGACCTATAATTCACACGGAAACAAAATTACCATTGCTCTAAGGTCCCTTTCATTTTTAGAAAAATATATTTTCGGAAAAATAATAAATTGGGGGCTTTTGATACAATATTCTCCATCTTCCAACCAGAAACCAATCTTTCACATAGTTCATGCCTGCTACTAAATTGTATAGCACAAATCAGTGTTGTGCAAATAAAATATATTCTAAGATCATCACATAACGATCATTTCACCTAATAATTTTAAAAATTGAATGTCATAAACCACAATTAGAAACCCAATTTTATTACCACTTTAATTTCTTCTTGTTGACCTTTTGATATTGTTTCCAACTGTAACAAAGCCAGTGATCTGATTTATTATTCACTACTACATTTTACATCCTTGCTGACCAACAACATGTTAGTAATTCATAGAATTGAATAAGTGTATAAAAATAAATACAAAAAGAAAACACAAGCAAACATTTAGTTTAAATGCAAGAATAAATTGATAAAGGTAGTTCTTTAAATATGTATGTTTCTTTACCTAATATGAGTCTGGATTCTCGTTCAAATGCTAATGTAGTTCATGGTAATAACAATTGTTGTTTAATTATGCAAGCGCAACATAATAATTATATAATACTTGACGCATATTAAATTTATTTCGACAAGTTATGCTGCAATTGCATTTGCATCAATATTTTCAAAAGTTAATATTGATTTTTAATAATTAATAACGATTCCAAAGTACGTCAAAAGACTAAAGCCAGAGGACTTGATTTACCTTAAGAAACAATTCCATAATACATCAATTGGACCCCTGCTTATTTGCATATAATGTAAAAGTTAATTCTCTAATCAAATTTGTATTTTCTAGTATGGACGTATCCAAGTAAGCAATTTGTATTGAATAGTAAAGTCGTCCTTAGGGAAAAAAGAAATAGAGATAGATGATTCAGAAAACATTGTCACCTCAACTATCTAATGTTAGTAAATTCTATATTTGTTAACATAGGATTACGTATAGGTGTTCATAACAGGCAACGAAAGATAATAATAATCTTAGGAAGAACTTTTGTGTTTAAAATTTATTTATATGTTAAAGATCGGATCTAAGACATACCTAGTAAAGAAAGTCTCGTTTTAAATTCTTCGATAGTGCGAAGACTCTATGCATATCCACTCTGAGACAGATCCTTGCTTTCAACTTTTTGATCAATGAAACCAGCGAACAAATTGAATGAAGAATACTGTGTTGAAATTTTCTCAAAAATCTCAACTCAAATTAGAAGAACAAGAAATACTTTTCTTGTAATTGAATTTTCTCCCTTGTCTTTGTATTGCATTCTCACTTTCACAAAGTGATTTTTCTTCTCAAGAAAAAGTGTGAATTTTTTTTTCCATCACCCTTTATATAGCACCACCTTAAATCTCTTTCCAATTGGATTGAGATAATAATTTAATTAGGGTAAAAGTTTTAAATCCAATACTAAACTTATCGAAAAATTAGAATCCCATCTCAATGGGAAGATGCCGACACGTCCTTATGAACTTTCACGTGAATGCTGCTAGCTCCAATTCCAAATTGGAATTTTGGTGAAAATTACCAATCCCATTTGTTATGGGTTTGAAGTCAAAATTCACATCAATCCAATTAAGAATTGAATTGATCAAATTAAAATTTTCATTAATATTATATACAAATATTTGTTATATATATCAACTAAGAGATATAGTTTAATTTTCTATTTCAAATAGAAAATTTTAATTTATTCACAATATTAATTATATCCTCTGTACTAGCAAAGAATATAATAATATTTCATTTAGACTAATTACTAAATTTGTTCGACTAATCAAATTCCTTAATTTAATTATCAAATAATTTGATTAATCCTTTAGCAAAGATCATAACACTCGTTGGTGTGCGACCCCATAGGTTCAATACTAAACCAGTAGTAAATTGATCACATCAGTATACTAATCATGGGTGGCGTCTAGCAACAATCCTTAAAGACCGGATAGCATGAAGTATACAAGTTTACTCTGAAGAACCAGTAGAAGAATAATGTATTAATTCCTTCTGTCCTTATAACTCTAGATTACCCTAGTATATGGTTCAACTCTCAAATCCTAAAAGACGACCAACTATGTGTTCATGTCAAATATAATCGACCATTGAATGATCTAATGAAACTCTTTTCTTCTCTCATTCAATTGCCCTGGACAAGGTCTTAATTTGGTCGTTTATAATTCATGACAACATGGAGCTTAAACTCATTACCAAGAGTTGACAGATTCCATCTTGATCAATAACTAATTCTATAAGTATTTAATCGTACTCAATATCCTTTCAACTATCTCCCTAGGGCCATAGGTGTCTAGTATCAAAGCACAATAAATAACTTATCAATTACTATGATGATCTCAGGTTAAAAAAAATCTTACATCACATTCTTCAAGAGAATATCCTATTGAAAGTTTATGGTAATTCTAACCATTAGAAAACATCCAATGAGTCGGTTCAATGATCATATCTCTATATGCATCATCTATCTATGTGATTTAGTTAATGAGATCAACTAATCTTTATCCTATAAAGACGATCACATAAATATTGATCTAACCGAATTACTAATGTCCAAATTAATAATCCTATGATCAAGAACAAATTTAGATTAAATTGTAAGAGACTTTGCTCTCATTACTATGATCTCTATCACGATGAATAATCTCAAAATTTATTCAAGTACCTTATCAAATTAATCAAACAATTAGTAATAATGATAAAGGACTATTAAATGCCATATATTTTATATCAAATGACGTTCACAAAAATATGTTCAAATTATCAAATATGATATTGGATCTAGGTCGTATCTACTATATCTCTAACAATCTCCCATTTGCACTAGAGCCAATTGCTCTTGTACTTCATCCCCAATTTCCACTTGTGCTTGTCAAACTCCTTTGCGCCAAGATCTTTAGTGAATGGGACTGCAGCATTTTCCTTTCCATCAACCTTTTGAATCTCGACGTCTCCATGTTCAATAATCTCTCTTATCAAGTGATACCTTTGTAGAACGTGTTTGGACTTTTGGTGTGATCTTGGTTCCTTTGCTTGAGCAATGGCTCCAGTATTGTCACACAACAGTGGAACTGCACCTTCTATTGAAGGAACCACACCAAGTTCAGTTAAGAACTTTTTCATCCATACAGTTTCCTTAGCAGCTTCACTAGATGCTATATATTCTGCTTTAGTCAGTGAATCAACTACTGTAGCTTGTTTGGAACTTTTCCAACTCACTGCCCCACCATTTAAGGTAAATACATAACCAGAAATGGATTTTCTATCATCTCTATCTGAGGAGAAACTTGCATCAGTATAACCTTCAAGTTTCAACTCAGAATCCCCATAGATGAGGAATTGGTCTTTATTCCTTCTTAAGTACATAAGAATGGTCTTCACCACCTTCCAATGTTCCATACCAGGATTTTCCTGATATCATCTAGTCACTCCAAGTGCATAAGCCACATCAAGATGTGTACATGTCGTGGTATACATAATAGCTCCCACTGCACTAGTGTATGGGATCCTACTCATGCGGTTCTCTCTCTTCTGGTGTTTTAGGACAATCCTCCCTACTGAGAGTAATTCCAGTGCCTATATTGATATAGCCTCTTTTGGAATTATCCATGTTATACCTCTTTAAGATGGTATCAGTGTACAAAGACTGGGAAAGTCCAAGCAACTTCCTAGATCTATCTCTATATATCTTTATTCCTAATATAAAAGCTGCCTCTCCCAAGTCTTTCATGGAGAACTATTCCGATAGCCAAATCTTCGTACTTTTCAATGCCGGTATGTCATTCCCTATGACAAATATATCATCAACATACAACACTAAGAATATAATTGTGCTCCCACTAACCTTTTTGTACACACAAGGTTCTTCTTCGCATCTAACAAAATTTAACTTTTCAGTTGTCTTGTTAAAGTGAATATTCTAACTTCGAGAAGCTTGCTTTAGTCCATAAATATATCTTAGTAGCTTACAAATTTTATTATGATCATATGGAGAAGTGAAACCTTCAGGTTGTGTCATGTACACATCCTCTTCCAGCTCACCATTAAGGAAAGTGGTTTTCACATCCATTTTCCATATTTCATAATCATAGTATGCTGCTATAGCAAGCATAATACGAATTGATTTGAGCCTTACCACGAGAGAGAAAGTTTCGTCATAGTCTACTCATTCTTTCTAACGATATCCATTGGCAACAAGACGGGCTTTATAGGTCTCCACCTTTCCGTCTACTCCAATCTTTTTCTTAAAAACGCATTTACAACCTATATGTTTTATATTCTATGAAGGTTCAACTAAAGTACATACTTTATTTTCCTTCATGGATTCCATTTTAGATTCCATGCCCTTTTTCCACTTCTCATAATCAGAACTTTGTATTGCCTCTTCATAGTTCTTAGGGTCATCATCATTATGATCAACCCTATTTGGTACATTATCTTGTACCATTAAATTCAATCTATTTGGTACATGACGTTCTCGTGTAGACCTTCGAAGAGGTACTTGTACAACCTGTTCACCTTGTGCTGGATTTGGTTGTTGTTCAATTTGGTTTGGAACTGGTTCATTAACCTGTTCTTGAACTTCACACGTTAAGGATAGCAACTTCCTTGGAAACTTCAAAACATCCAATAAAGGTTGTTCAACTTGGATCTCATGATCTTTATATTGTGTTGATTCATTAGTTTCTTGATCTTCATCAAGTTCTATTTCTCCATTATAATTTCCTTCTAAAATAAATTCCCTTTCCAAAAAGGTTTCTCCTCTAGCCACAAACACTTCAGATGTAATATCCCATTATGGATCTGGGATCCCAATGAACCTACACTTATTAGATCTTGAGTCGAGTTTATCAGGTTGTAGTCTCTTAATATATGCTGGACAATCCCAAACTTTAATATTTTTAAGGTTAAGCTTACATCCTTTCCATATCTCATATGTTGTTGTAGAGACTGACTTAGTGGGAACTTTATTAAGTAAGTATGTTGTTGCTTGTAAAGCATATCCCCATAAATTTATTGGAAGATCAGTAAACCCCATCATAGATCTCACCATATCTAATAAGGTTCGATTTCTCCTTTCAGACGCACCATTGTGTTGTGGTATTCCTGGAGGTGTCCACTGTGAGAGAATCCCATTCTCTTTGAGATATCTAGTAAAATCTTCACTAAGATATTCTCCACCCCTATCAGACCTTATTACTTTGATACTTTTCCCAGTATGCTTCTCAACTTCACTACGGAACCTTTTGAATATTACAAAAGATTCAGACTTGTGTTTCATAAGATACACAAAACCATATCTTGACATATCATCAGTGAAGGTGATAAAGTAAGAATATCCACCTCTAGCTTGAATTTTCATGGGCCCACAAACATCTGTATGAATTAGTCCCAATAATTCAGAGGCTTTTTCTCCACTTCCAGTAAATGGAGATTTGTCCATTTTTCTTTTGAGACAAGATTCATAAGTTGGATATGATTCAAAATCATACTTGTCAAGGTACCCTTCCTTGTACAACTTGTTAATTATTTTCTCTCCAATATGACCAATGTCGATGGTATGTTTGATTTACATGATCGTCTCTTTTCCTCTTAAGACTTGAAAAGTGCATAATAGAATTAGCATTCACATTAGGTAAAACATAAAAGTCATGTTGGAGATAGCCATTCACATATAAATTATCACTATAATAAATATATCAAATACCATTACCGATATAAATGCGAAAAACACGTTTGTCTAACATAGAAGCTGGAATTATGTTCGAAACAAATTTAGGAACATAATAACAATCATCCAACATAAGTACTTTGCCTGTAGGCATTATTAAAGATATTAATCCTATATCTACGACCGCAACTTTTACACCATTTCCAACTTGTAAATTAATTTCTCCTTTTTTCAACTTTCTACTTATCTGGAATCCCTGCAACATATTGCAGATGCTATAACCACTGCCACTATCTATTACCCACAATAAAAAATTAGTAGTAGTTACAGTCATACCTTGTTTTTTGTCCTTTAAAGTTGCAAGATACTCCTGGCAGTTTCTCTTTCAATGTCCTATTTTCTTACAATGGAAACATACAACATCAGATTGGTCAGCTTTGCCTTCTTTCCCTTTGAGTTTGGTCACACCACCATTGGGGGCAGTAGGTTTTTTCTTAGGTTTACTTTTACCCTTACCCTTCTTCTTGGAAGAGTTTCCAACCAACATGATAGTTCCTTTCTTCTTCTCAGATGCAAGTTGATTCTCATAATCAATCAGAATGTTAAGCATCTCATGAAGATCACAATCCATTTTATTCATATTGAAATTAATAACAAAATGTAAGAAGGATTTTGATAGTGACTGCAAGATCAAATCATGAGAAATCTCTTTTCCCAGTTTGCACCCTAACTTCTCAAGTTCTTCAATAAGATAAATCATGTGATTGACATGTCCAACTGGAGAGTTTCCAGTCAGTTTGGATCCAATTAAAGCCTTACATAGCTGGTATCTAGCTGTCCTGCTTTGTGTACCAAACATCTTCTTAAGATGTTCAATGATTGCAGTTGGAGCCATGTCCTGATGATTCCTCTGTAGTTTAGAATTCGTAGAAGGGAGAATGATGCATTTGGTAGTAAGATATTCTTCCAAGTATTTCTGATAAATCTTGGTAGCATAATCATCATCCTCATCTGGGACTTCCTTGGCAGGCTTATCGATTACATCAATAAGCTTTTAATGCATGAGAACAATTCTCAAATTTCTATACCAGTCATCAAAGTTTGGTCCTCCCAACTTGTTTGGTCTCAAGTATTCCACGCAGTGATATAGCAGACATATTGAGAAATCTAAACTATGGAAAAGAAAAGGCAATAATATAAGAACATATTTGCATATATCATAAATACATGGACTTTATCTAGCTGATATTTTCACTAATTATTTTAAACTATTTACCCTCATTATAGTTTACGAAATCTTCATTTCTATTAGTGGGTTAAAGGAATCCTTTAGCAATATGTATGAGCTCCTTGGAAGTCAAGTTGTTTCTCACATATATTTTAAAGGTAGATACTCTTACCAATTGGATCCCCATACAATTTTCTTCAATAGCTCTATGTCAAAGTCCCCTGGTAGTTAGGTCGATCCTATTGGCATAGTTGAGTTCAACCATCATGATAGCAAAGAACTTATTAAATTTTATACTCCCCTGGTAGTCCGGGCGTCTAGTGTAAAATTTAATAATTCTTTTAATCTATACATCTAATGCAGTAAATAATTTTAACATATTCTCGAACTATATGTCTCCTGGTAGTCAGGTTGCTCCTTATAAACAAGAAATAAGTAAAAGTACTTTCCCTTAACGGATAACTCTATAATAAAATATCTTGTGTTTTATTCTTTAAGAACTCAAATTTTAGTTAAAGGAATTGTTACTAAAACAATTTTTAACAAGATGAAGATCAAATCTTTTATAGCATGTGAATTTAGTTCAAGTTGTCTACATGCTTAGTCTTAAATTAATCTACATCACATGTAATAAATAGTTCAAAATTATGTAATGAATAAGCACATGACATAAAAACGAATTCAACATCATCTAACATGTTTATCTTATATATCACATAAAAAGAATTCATGCTAGAATATTATTATTAATTAACATCTCATGAACAAATAACAATTAAAAATAACCATAAAATCATGTAACCTATTATAGATTCCTGTTGTATCTAATACAAAATTTCAAATTCAAGTTATGAACTATCTCAATAGTTATATGAATGCATATTTTATCCATAATAAAATAATATCAACATTCAAACGATTTGAGTATTGCACAACACACATTTATTATGCTTTTCTTATTTGTACAGTCACAATTGTAACATGGCCGGGACCATACTAGTGGATCTTGAGGGGTGCCTAACACCTTCTCCTCGAGATAATTTCTAGCCCTTACCCAAACTCTGGTTTAATTCAACTCAAACCCTTCTTAAAGTGTCCTAATGCACTATGTCATTAGGTGGCGACTCTCCAATTTCTAAAAACCAATTCTCTCAAGGGAATATATTTGTCCTCCCAAATGTCGTGAACCTGATTTCAACTCCTTAAGAAAGAGGGGGTGTCGACACTACTCCCACTACTACTCTAGCCCTTCAAGAGACTTTAGCTTAGTTCATGAGTATGTATACCACCTTGGCTCAGGCATGGTTGCTTCCCCTTGCATTAGCCATATCCATGGCTAGTGGAGGACTACAGACTCCTGCCGTCCGCACTCTTGAGCAGCGAGCTCCCAATATTATTCCCCCGCCGCCTGCAGTGCTATTTCAGCCCTAGGGGTCAGCTGCTTCAAAGGATTAGTAGCGGAGACTTGAGAGGTTCAAGAAGTATGATCCCCCAGTATTCAGTGGATTATTATCAGACGATGTCTTGGGATTTATAGAGGAGTGCCACCGTATTCTTCGCACTATGGGCATAGTAGAGTCCAGCGGGGTTTTCTTTACTGCTTTTCAGCTTCAGGGGCTGCCTATGATTGGTGGCACACTTAAGTGATAGACAGTCCAGTCGAGGCTGCTTCACTAACTTGGACCCAGTTCGCGAATATGTTTATGAGAGAGTTTGTCCCCCAGAGTCTCATGGACGCATGGAGCTTAGAGTTTGAGCACTTGTGCTAGGGTGCTATGACCGTTTCATAGTATGCTATTCGTTATACCAGATTGGCCAGGCATGCACCGGCCTTGGTTGCCACAGTCCGCGAGAGAGTTCACAGGTTCATCGAGGGTCTTATCCCACTTATCAAATCTAGCATGGCTCGAGAGTTGGAGATGGACATTCCTTATCACTAGGTAGTGAGCATTGTTAGGAGGATCAATAGTATGCTCACCAGGGAGCGAGTGGAGAGAGAGGCCAAGAGGTCTCAAGAGTTGGGAAAATACTCTAGTGCCCGTACCCCAGCAACAGGTCGACATGGTAGAGGTTTTGTGGGTCACCCCATTCATTCAGCTCTTCCAACAGCCAGCAGCACTCCAGCTCCGCCTAGACCTCAGGAGCCTTACTATGCACCTCCAGTTTCTAGCGCGCCTCCGGCGCAGGGTGTTTCCAAATGTTAGTCCAGCGGACTTAGCCCTAGTGTGTCACAGCCACCGCACCCTCCCAGAGCTTGTTTTGAGTGTGGAGACACCCACCATGTGGTGAGGGATTGCCCTAGTCTTGGGAGGGGTGCACCCCCATAGATTTCTCAATTATAGTGTGCTCAGCAGAGTTCTCAGGCCATGATCACAACTCCAATTGCCGCCCCACCCGCTCAGCCAGCTAGAGGTGGAGGTCGGGGAGGTAGAGGTCGCCCTCCAGGGGGAGGCCAAGCCATATATTATGCCCTTCCCGTTTGTGTCGAGGTTGTTACCTCCAATTCTGTTATCACATGTATTATACTGGTTTTTCATAGAGATGCATTGATTCTATTCAATCCGGGCTCTACTTATTCTTTTATGTCTTCTTACTTTGCTCTGTATTTGGGTGTGCCTTAGGATAATTTGAGTGCCCCCGTTTACGTTTCTACTCTAGTGGGAGATTCTCTTGTTGTGGACTGCGTCTATCGGTCATGTTTAGTTACTATTCGTGGTTTTAAGATCAGAGCGAATTTATTGTTACTTGGTATGGTTGATTTTGACATAATTTTAGGCATGGACTGGTTGTCGCCACATTTTGCTATTCTTGATTGTCATGATAAGATCGTAACGCTGGCTATGCTAGGTATTCCGCGTGTTGAGTGAAGTGTTACTTTAGATAACACTCCCAGTAAAGTTATCTCTTTTCTTAAAGCTCAGTGTATTGTTGAGAAGGGGTGTGCCACGTATTTAGCTTATGTGAGAGATGCTAGTGCTAATACCCTTTCTGTTGATTTAGTTCGAGTGGTACGGGATTTTCCTGATATGTTTCCAGCTGATCTTCTGAGCATGCCACCTGATAGAGAGATTGGTATTGGAATTGACTTGTTGCCAAGCACTCAGCCCATTTCCATCCTCCGTATTGTATGGCTCCTCCTGAGTTGAAGAAATTGAAGGATCAGTTGCAGGAATTGCTTGATAAGGATTTTATTCAACCCAGTATTTCACCGTGGGGTGATCCTATTTTGTTGTGAAGAAGAAGGATGGTTCTATGCGTATGTGCATTTCTTATCTCCAGTTGAAAAAGGTTACAGTAAAGAACCATTATCCTTTGCCTCATATTGATGATCTGTTTGACCAGCTTCAAGGCGCACATGTGTTTTCTAATATCGACTTGCGCTCAAGTTACCATCAGCTTAGAATTCGGGAGCCAAATATCCTGAAGACCACCTTCAAGACTCGGTATGATCATTACGAGTTCCTTGTTATGTCCTTTGGGCTAACCAATGCCCCAGCAACTTTTATGCATTTGATGCACAGTGTGTTCAGGCCATATATCGACTCGTTCGTCATTGTTTTTATTAATGATATTTTGGTGTATTCCCGGAGTCCGGAAGATCATGAGCAACATCTGAGGACCATGCTTCAGATCCTGAGAGAGAATAAGTTATATGCAAAGTTCTCAAAATGTGAGTTTTGGTTGGATTCAGTCGCATTCTTAGGCCACGTGATTTAGAGCGAGGACATTCAGGTAGATTTGAGGAAGATAGAGGCCGTGCAGAGCTGGCCCGGGCCGTCCTCAGCTACAGAGATTCGTAATTTCCTTGGTTTAGTGAGTTACTACCGTCGTTTCGCGGGGGGGTTTTCATCGATTGCTGCCCCTATGACTAGATTGGCCTAGAAGGGTGCCCCATTTCAATGGACATAGGAGTGTGAGGCGAGCTTTCAGGAGCTCACGACAGCTTTGACTACAGCCCCAGTTTTGATATTGCCTACCGGTTTGGGGTCTTATGCTGTCTATTGTGATGCCTCGAGATTTGGCCTTGGAGTGGTGTTGATGCAGGACAATAGGGTAATTGCCTATGCGTCCAAACAGTTGAAGATACATGAGAGGAACTACCCTGTCCACGACCTTGAGTTAGCCACTATTGTTCATGCCTTGAAGATCTAGCGTCATTATTTGTATGGTGTGCCTTGTGAGATTTATACTGACCATCGGAGTTTACAGCACTTGTTCAAGCAAAAGGATCTAAATTTGTGCCAGATGAGGTGGTTAGAATTGTTGAAGGATTATGATATTACTATTCTATATCAACCGAGTAAGGCCAATATGGTAGCGAATGCCTTGAGTCGTTGGGCGGAGAGTTTGGGGAGTTTGGCATATTTACCAGCTTTAGAGAGGCCCATGGCGATGGATGTTCAAGCCTTAGCCAGCCAGTTTGTGAGATTGGATCTTTAGGAGCCCAGTCGGGTTCTAGCTTGTGTGGTTTCCTGCTCTTCTTTATTTGACCGTATTGGTGAACGGCAGTATGATGACCCAAATTTGCTTGTCTTTAAGGACAAGGTTCAACGGGGTGATGCCAGAGATATGACCATTGGAGATGACAGGGTATTGAGGATGCATGGCCGGATTTGTGTACCCAATGTTGATGGGTTTTGGGAGCTAATTTTAGCAGAGGTCCATATTTTGCGGTATTCCATCCATCCGGGTGCCTCGAAGATGTATCAAGATTTAAGGCAGCATTATTGGCTGAGGCGGATGAAAAAAGATATAGTTGTATATGTACCTAGATGCCTCAACTGCCAGCAGGTGAAGTATCAGCACCATAGACTAGGTGGATTGCTCCAGCAGATAGAGATTCCGGAGTGGAAATGGGAGAGGATCACCATGGATTTTGTAGTTGGTCTCCCACGTACTCTGAAGAAGTTTGATGCCATTTGGGTTATTGTGTATCAGCTGACCAATTGTGCACCACTTATTATTCAGATCGGTTGGCAGAGATTTATATCCGGAATATCGTCTGTCTGCATGGTATTCCAGTTTCTATTATTTCAGACAGAGGTATCCAGTTTACATCGCGGTTATGGAGAGCAGTGCAGCAGGAGGTAGGTACTAGGGTGGAGTTGAGTACAAATTTTCATCCCCAGACGGACGGACAATGCGAGCTCACTATTCAGATTTTTGAGGATATGCTCTTTCCGTGTGTGATTAAGTTTTGAGGGTCTTGGGATCAGTTCTTTCCATAGGCAGAGTTCTCTTACAACAACAGTTATCAATCCAGCATTCAGATGGCTCCGTGTGAGGCTTTATATGGTAGATGGTGTCGATCTCCGGTTGGATGGTTTGAGCTGGAGGAGGCTCGGTGCTAGGTACGGATTTGGTTCTTGAGGCCTTGGACAAGGTCAAGATCATTCAGGACAGGCTTCGTTCAGCTAACTCTAGGCAGAAGAGTTATGCAGATCGCAAGGTTTGAGATGTAGCATTTATGGTTGGTGAGCAGGTATTGGTCCAAGTATCGCCTATGAAGGGCGTGATGAGATTTGGGAAGAAGGGCAAGCTTAGCCCTAGGTACATTGGTCCGTTTGAGATTCTTGATCGAGTGGGAGAGGTGGCTTATAGACTCGTATTGCTGCCTAGCTTATCAACCGTGCATCCAGTTTTCCATGTATCCATGCTCCGGAGGTATCACGACGATCTAGCCTACGTGTTAGATTTCAGCACTGTCCAGTTGGACAAGGACTTATCGTATGAGGAGGAGCCGGTAGTTATCCTAGACCGGCATGTTCGTCTGTTGAGGTCCAAGAGATTTCCTTTTGTTCGTGTCCAATGGAGAGGTCAACCTCCTAAGGCATCGACCTAGGAGTCCAGTCTGATATACACAGCTGTTATCTTCATCTTTTTCCCGACTCAGGTACTTTTTTTTTGTCTGTTCGAGGACAAACTGTTGTTTTAGTGGTGGAGGATGTGACGACCCAAAGGGGTCATCACTTGTTTTCTTACCTATTATGTACTTCTTAGGCCTTGAAAACCTCATTTAGGTTACCTCGATTTGCATGCGCAGTCCGGGCGCATAGTCGAAAAGCTTAGATATGAATTATGTGAGAAAAATGCTAAATTTTGATATTAAATTGAATAAATTTGACATCGGTCAATTTTTTGTGTAAATAGACCCGGACTCGTGATTTGACGGTTCCGGAGGGTCCGCAGGAAAATATGCGACTTGCGCGTATACTCGGAATTGAATTTCGGGGTCCCAAGCCCGAGAAATGAATTCTTGTGAAATTATTTTCTGGAAATAATTAAGGGAATTGGAAGTGAAATTTGATTAAAAGATTATGGTATCGGGCCCGTATTTTGGTTTCAATGTCCGATACAAGTCTTATATATAGTTTAAGTTCTTTCTGTAAAGTTGAAAACGGACGTCGTTTGACGAGTTTCGGACCAAAAATGGAAACTTGATGTTTTAAGAAAATTTGGAGGAAATCATGAGTTTGAGGCTTAATTCAATGCATATGATGTTATTTTGGCAATTTAATTCTGCGAGTGAGTCCGTATGATATTTTTGAAGTTGTTTGCGTATTTGGTTTGGAGCCCCGAGGGCTCAGGTGATTTTTGGATAGGTGTCGGAGTGCATTTTTGAACTTGGAAAATTGTTGCTATAACTGACCTGCAGGCTTCGAAATTGCGAAGCGTAGCTTGCAAATGCGAGATCGAAATTGCGGAGGGTCAGCTCATAAATGCGAGAATGTCCCAAACCTACAGTTTACGCAAATGCGACTTTGGGCTCGCAAATGCGAACTCAATTCCTGGCAAGTTCGCAAATGAGAACTACACCCTCGCAAATGCGAAGGTGAGGTCTTTGCAAATACGACCTTATGGTTCGCAAATGGGAACCTCCCAGTTTTCCTCATAGTTCGCAAATGCGAACAAGAATCTCGCAATTCCCAAGTTAGTAGGGTCGGGGCTCGCAATTGCGAACCCCAGTTTGAAATTGCGATATCTGCAACCTGCAACTTTTATACCTAGTCGAAATTTGGACCTTTTTCACCCCATTTTCAAAACACAACTCCCTTGGGCGATTTTTCAAGAATAAGACCTCTTCCAAATCGTTTGTAAGTTGGTTTATGCTAATTTCATTCAATCTTTAACATCATTTAACATATTTTCAGCTTAAAATCAAGGGTTTCCATGGGAGAAATTGGGTGTTTTGGGTAGAACCTAGGTTTTTCTAAAATTGGGGATTTGGACCTCAAATTAAGGTCTGATTTCAAAACAAATCATACATTTGGGCTCGTGGGCAAATGGGTAACCGTATTTTGGTTCGAAGCCCAGGTTTGATCACGTTGGCCTGAGGGGCATTTTGGTCATTTTACTTAAATTTGCGTCTTAGCTTTTAATTAACTAGTGGAATCAGTTGTTTGAGGTGTTATTTATGTAATTGAAATGAATAGATTTGGGCCATTTAGAGTCGGATACTCATGGAAAAAGTGTGGTTTCAAGTTGATTTTGGAACCGGTTTGAGATAAGTGGCTTGTCTAACCTTGTGTGGGGGGGCTTTCCCCTTAGGATATGATGTTTGGTAATTAAATGCCTCGTACGTGAGGTGACGAGCGCGTACTTGAGCAAATTGTTGGTAATCCATATTTACTTGAAGTATTTAAATTGAGTTTTCTTGCTTACCTGTTCATTTTAAATTGTAAGTTTATTCTATGCTAGTTTAGAGAAGCATGTTTATTGACTTACTTGCCTAAGTGCTTAAACTGTTGTTTGTTACTCCGTGTAGTATGTTTGTCTAGGATTTCTATTTCTTGTCCTAAGTTTAGTATCTATCATAATGTTTGAGTTGCTATTGTGTGTTTTTAAATTGGAACTACAGGTTGGCAGCCAGAGAAATTCCCCTGCAGTTGATATGTTCTGGACTGAGGGTGTGGGATACCAAGAGATCCCTGGCACATGAAATTGTAAGATTTGAGGATACCAAGAGATCCTCGGGATACCAAGAGATCCCTGACACATGAAATTGTAAGATTTGAGGATACCAAGAGATCTCTGGCATATGAAATTGTAAGATTTGAGGATACCAAGAGATACTGGGGATACCAAGAGATCCCTGCCATATGAAATTGTAAGATTTAAGGATACCAAGAGATCCTCGGGATATCAAAAGATCTCTGGCATATGAAATTGTAAGATTTAAGAATACCAAGAGACCCTCGGGATACCAAGAGATCCCTCGTGTATGTGGTGAGGATATTGAGAGATCCTCGGGATACTAAGATATCCCCGGTTGTGGTTCCTATTGCGAGTAGTATTTACTAGTATTGTACTATTTTTTTTCTACTTTCTATTATGGTTTCCGCATCATCTTGTTTAGAATTTCGCTGCACACTTTATCTATATTGTTCTTCCCTCATCTTATAATTTAATATGTATATCTCAGTAGGGCCCTGACCTTTCCTCGTCACTACCCAACCGAGGTTAGGCTTGGCACTTACTGAGTACCGCCATGGTGACTCATGCCTCTTTTCGCATGTTTTTCATGTACAGACCCAGATACTTCATCTCAGGCGCACTATCCTTGAGGCCATAAGAGCTACAAAGACTTTGAGGTACTTCTGCAGCGTCCGCAGACCTAGGAGACTCCTTATTTACTCTATCTGTATTATTTAGACTTCTTCCGTACTTTTGCTTTAGATATTCTTGAGTTAGAGTCATGTATTACTTTTCGTTAGCTTGTGTTCCTGTGAGTTTTCGGGTTTTGGGGACGATATATTAGACTTTCGCACTTTGAGTTGCATATGCCGAGTGGCGTTTATATACAGTTTCTTTAGTTGTTCAGTTTTTAATTAATTATTCCGCACGCTATGTTGTTTTTGCGCATTGTTAGGCTTACCTAGTTATAGGAACTAGTTGCCATCACGACATATTCACGGATGGCGAAGTGGGGTCGTGACATTCCTTCATTAGGCTTTTTCCCACTGGATTTTCCTAGTAAGGTTTTAACGAGGCACATTATCTTTTAGATGGACATCCAAGGGGGAGTGTTATGAATATATTATAGTAGATGTCCATTGAATACTCCAAGACATCCCTATTCCATGAACCTTTTGAGTTCATGTACTTAGTTAATTCATCACTTAATGTAATATTTAGGTGTATTCTTGTAACGTTTCATGTATCTTATAAATAGAGTATTCTTTATCCTAGGAAGAACACACAAGAAACACACTTGAATAAGATAGCTTCTTATTCTCCTCCTATACATCTTGTCTCTATTACTATATTATTGTTATAAATAAAACTCTATTTAGAGTGA
This sequence comes from Nicotiana benthamiana, assembly GCA_034376525.1. Taxonomy (NCBI): domain Eukaryota; kingdom Viridiplantae; phylum Streptophyta; class Magnoliopsida; order Solanales; family Solanaceae; genus Nicotiana; species Nicotiana benthamiana. The sequence continues at coordinate 30,407,660 of CM067326.1, forward strand.
ATGTCTAAGAGTTTTAGCTTGAAGCTAAGTCATTTCTCTTCCTATAAATAGAGGGGTCTTACCCCATTGTAAATCATCCCAAGTATCAATAAGAATACTCCTCTCTCTCCCTATTCTCTCTATATTGTTCTTGTTCTTTATATTATTTCATAACACGTTATCAGCACGAGTCTCTAACCAATATTTTGGAACTTGTCGTCCACAATTGCAGTTGGTTTGATAACGGACAGCTTATGCTATATATAGTCTATATGGGAATCACGTACAATGACTTTGCTGCCAATGCTATTATGCTGCTAATATTTCATGCCACACAATATTACAAATCCTTAAAGGTAAGTAATTTACTCTATTTATTGGTATACCTTAAAGGTAAGTAATTTACTTTTCCCTTTCAAATTCTTGAAATTCTACGATTTGATTTTATATACAAGCAAAGACAACAAAGTTTGATAATAACTCTAATGGAGTTTGTAAGAAATTACACTCACATGAAGTGGTAAAATTTCTATGCCTTGCCATGATCAAATTCATGTATGATTGTGGGCAAAAGATTGAAAACCCGTCCCATTGAATTTGCTCCATTCCCTTTAGAGAATGTGGAAGCAGTATGTGATAAGTCTGAAAGAAGACAAAAATTATTACCATGAAGGTATCAATGAATGTGGACGTGGCAAAGAATTCCGTCCAATTGAATTTGCTCCATTCCCTTTAGAGAATGTGGTAGCAGTATGTGATAAGTCTGAAAGAAGACAAAATTATTACCGTGAAGGTATTAATGGATGTGGAAGTGGCAATAGACGAAATTATAATCGTCATTATTGTGGTGATGAGAACAATAAGGATTCTCAAAATAATCTTTCACTTTATGAAAGTAATATTTGACATGAGATTGTGTAAAGCACATGATTATGATCCATTCCCTGAAGTGAATGAGATAATTGTAATAGAGCCCGTAAGTATGAACACGCTCTTGATGTAATTTTGTTTCATGTCTGACATTATAAAGGGAAAGTTCGTTGCCCTTGAAATTTCGGGCAAGAACTATATGACATGGGTGTTGGATGCTGAAATCCACTTAGATGCTATGGGTCTTGGAGACGCCATTAAAGATAGAGATAAAGCATCCACCCAAGACTGTGCTAAGGTTTTGATTTTCTTGCGCCATCACCTTGATGAAGGTTTGAAGATTGAATATCTCACCGTCAAGGATCCACTCATCTTGTGGAATGGCTTAAAGGAGAGATATGACAACCTGAAGTTGGTCACTCTGCCACAAGCACGATATGATTGGGCTCATCTGAGGCTCCAAGACTTTAAGTCTATTTCTGAATATAATTCTGCAATGTTCAGAATTACTTCCAAATTGAAGCTATGCGGAGATAATATCTCTGACTATGATATGCTTGAGAAAACGTTTACAACGTTTCATGCCTCCAATATGGTACTGCAACAACAGTATAGAGAGAAAGGCTTCACAAAGTACTGTGAAATGATTTCTCTTCTACTTGTGGCTGAGCGAAATAATGACCTGCTCATGAGAAATCACGAAAATCGACCCACTGGGTCTACACCACTGCCTGAAGCAGATAAGGTGTATTCTCATTATGCCAATCATGAAATGGGCCATGGATCTAATCATGGTCGTGGTCGTAATCGGGGTCATAGCCGTAGATGTAGACAAGAAAGAAATTTCCATGATGTCCGTCACCCCCCAAGGAGAGATAACCGCCGAAAGCAGAAATGGGATTATAAGGATCCTAAGGCAAATAGTTCAGAAACTATATGTTATCGTTGCGGTGGAAAAGGGCACTGGTCAAAGGCTTGCCGTATACCAAGACATTTGGTTGACCTTTATCAAGCATCTCGAAAGAGTAAAAGCCCTGAAACAAATTTTGTCTCTGACGACAACTTTGACATCACCCACTTGGATGTGGCAGACTTCTTTGAGCACCCTGAGGGGAAAATAGACCACCTAATCGGTGATGGATCTGTGATGAAAGAAGATGGAGTTATTTGATTTTATTCTACTTATTTGCATTAGTTACTAAATAAATCTAATAGTCATTAGTATCAGCTCGTATTAGTTAGCTTATGATATAATGTTAGTATTAGTTCTTTAGAATGTTTCAATATGCTCAAATATCAATAGTATTTTTAGTTTCCAGTAGAGGTAATCGACTAACCTAACAGTTAGTCGATTATCTAATATTTCGCAATAGAACGAAATTTTTCCGCAAGGCCAGATAGTCGAATATCTGATTCAGATATTCGACTATCCAGATAACTGTTCACCAAGATATTCGACTATGATATTCGACTATGTACTTAGATATTCGACTATGTACTTAAATATTCGAGTATTTAATATTTTCGCATTAAAATATTACTTTTCCGCAAGGCATGATAGTCGAATATCTGAATCAGATAGTCGAATATCCTAAATAACTGCTTCCCAAAATATTGTTTAAATGTGAAACAAAAGAATTGAAGTTGTTTATTCTCATGTTCGTATATTTTCTTTTGTATGTCAAACCATGGGAAGTAAATAGATTGAAGGCTCCGGAAGAGCAACTGTAACTCTGCCCAAAGGCACGACGTTTATCTTAGAGAATGCAATATTCTCCTCCAAGTCTAAGAAGAACTTGTTGAGTTTTAATGATATCAATCAAAATGTTCTCCTCCAAGTCTTAAAGGAACTTGTTGAGTTTTAAAGATATCATTCAAAATGGATATCAGATTGAGACAATACATGAGTATAATCTTGAATACCTCATTTACTCATGAAAACGAGGCTGCCCACTTCGGCTTGGGGTCACGCCATTTTGCATACAGCAATACTAGTTCGTCTCTGACTGACGAATTGACACAAATATTCCCTGTTGCAATTGGTTTTGGGTCATGAACCAATATATCCCATTTAAGAATCTTTGGATGCGCAGTATATGTGCCTATAGCACTGCCATCCCGCACCAAAAATGGGTCTGCAAAGAAGGTTAGGAATATATGTTGAGTTTGAATCGTCCTCTATTATTCGCTACCTCGAAACATTGACAGAGGATTTGTACACTGCACGATTTGCAGACTGTCAATTCGACGAGACACTTTTCCAAAATTAGGGGAGAAGTTGGTGAAACCAAACGGGAAAATTTTGTGGAAAAATGCAGCATTATCTCATCTTTATCCACATACCTCCATTTGTGAAAATGAGGTGCAAAATATTATCCATTTTGCAAAGAATGCCAGACGCATTTACAGATTTGAAAAGGATAACAAAATCACATATCCCCGCAGTGAATGTGACAACATCTGATTCACGAATACATATTCATTATCGGAAGAATATGAACACGAAATTGGTATTGAATATACCACCCTCACCCCTAGAAGGAGGTTTGAGATGATACCACACTCACCCCTAGAAGGAGGTTTGAGATGATATATGGCATGAATGATCGTTGGTCACGTACCTATTGTACGCCAAAGTATTTTGGAAATATGACTATTAAAGGACAACGATAATGCAAGAAACATATCTTGCATATAATTTTGACCATGACCATAATGGTATAAATTTCTCTTTAAAAGAGATATTCACCACATGGATGTTGATGAATCTGTGGTAGTACAAAATTAATTGAGAGCTCTAGAAGAGCCAATAACTATGTTGGAGAAACACAATTGAGTATTGTGCTGTAGTAAGTCTCAAAGAAACTTATTCAGTTTCCAAAGTACACGCAAAAGCGATTGATTATATTGAGACTATAAATGAAGGAAAGATTTGATATCTCCTATTACTACAACTTGTAGCGAGATAATTTGTACATGAAAAGCTACCCGCTTCATTCTCCAGTTTGTACTACACAAACAAAAGAATGCCATAATAAAGTGGATATCTATTGGTATAAAAACCCATGTCATAATAAACCTGAAGTTTATTGATAAGTGCACATGTCATGGTGTAAATTTGAAATTTACCAATATTGATAATTTATTCAGTTGGCATTCGTGTTAGCCATCTCATTTTAAGTATGATGTGCAAATTCACATGGGTGAATATTAAAGAACTAGAAAGTTCTTTATGAATTCTCTTGTATTACTTGTTCTCATTAATGAACTGACCAACTAAAGAGTTCGGGTTGAAGCCCATAAATTCTGGAAATATCAAAGGTGAATATGGGCCCATTCACCTGCCATGTATACCACATATGATGCATCTATGATATGGTTACATGCGCAATTGTTATTAACCCGCAGCCTGGCCGGTGCTTGCGAGGTAAATTGCTCAGTAATCTAACTTCGAGCATAATTTCCAGATTTATTACTCAAGATAGTTCATCTTGATAAGTTGGTTTATATCAAAGTTGGTTTAGCAAGACAATTATTGAGTGCCTCCACTTAATAGCTAAACTGTTTCTTGTGAGAACAAAGTTATATATATATCAGTTTGATATACGTTGTATACGAGAGTATATTCTCCCCTCACAAGTGGTTCAGGGTCAGGAACCAAATAATTTCATCTTATTATTAATGTGCTGTGTATATTTACATGATAATGCACAAAGATGATTTCCCAAAGTTGAGGAAACAAGTTAGCTTTACTAACATGAGGGGGAGAAATGATAAACACTTGAGAAAAGGTTACATGGGATGAATTATCATTTGTATATGTAGATCCCCCAAATATCATGATATGAACCTGAAGTTCATAAAATGGATAATTCAATTGCAACATATTGCAAAGCATGCTATACGCATTTGCTGACCCAAAGAAAGTAACTATATTCTCACTACAAACGCTCATATTAAGTCCCAGAAGGACAAAGTCTTTGATACGCTTAAAGCGTATAGACAAATACTTGATTCCATATGAAAGACATGTAGATTTGGACATGTAGTTCAAATACTTGAAAGTATAAAGTCAAAGGTATGTATAATCAGTTTTCGATATCTTATTTGTTTAGCATGACATGAAAACTTGATACGCATCTAAAGTCTATTATGTGACTTACATGACTTAACTTGAAAGATTTAAGTTGCTTGAAGCATACACAATTCTTGGTCCTGAAGTACCACATCCTAAGTACAATTTGTGTACATATGTATCTTGCTATAACTATAAGCATGATGGCATTGAGAATACATCTATGGAGATATTGAAGAGTCATTCCACGACATTATATGAAGATGTTCATATCTATCAAGAATGATGATTTCAAAGTGCGGAATATTTATTCAAGTCAATATGGTTGATTTATTTATCAAACATCTACCAAAGATTGTTTTGAAGATGGTGCACAAGATTGGAATGCAAATGCTCAAGGATATAAATTGATGTTCTTATCAGGGGGAGTTAATGCGCGTTGCACTCTTTTTCCCATACAAGGTTTTGTCCCAACTGGGTTTTCCTTGCGTGGTTTTTAACGAGACAACCAATAGGCGCATATTCAAACATGTGTACTCTTTTTCCTTCTCTTTAATTTTTCCCATTGGGTTTTGGTTTAGTTAAGGTTTTAACGAGGCACATTGTTGAATAGACATTCAAGGGGGAGTGTTATAAATAAAACTCTATTTAGAGTAAATGTCTAAGAGTTTTAGCTTGAAGCTAAGTCATTTCTCTTCCTATAAATAGAGGGGTCTTACCCCATTGTAAATCATCCCAAGTATCAATAAGAATACTCCTCTCTCTCCCTATTCTCTCTATATTGTTCTTGTTCTTTATATTATTTCATAACAATTATTCTATTTTTCTCTCATTTCTTAATAGGTCTTACATTAAAAGTTAAATTATAAAAATATCCTTCAAAATTTGCTTACCGTTTTGCCCTTCATCAAAATGAAAATTACTTCCGTCTCAATGTTTAAAATACTTCAAAGCAAAATAAACTAATATACTAACCAACATGACCCTTCGTTGGTATTTAAAAAATTGAAGAATTTGAGGCCCCATTCCAAAAATTAAATTACCAAAATACTCTTCTAATATAGACAGATAAAGAAATAACTTTAACTACCAAGATCGGTTCTAGGAAAATTATTAAATTATGAAAAGACACAATTATAAGTGAAAGAGAGTTTTCAAATAAATTGTGTAAAGTAATATTAAACTACACACACACATGTATAAGTAAAAAATAATTTTTAATCAGTTGTTTAAAATTAATCCATACCCTTTATCAAACATTATGTTGTTTAGGGTAAAAAATTTAGGAATCAGATCAGTATAAATAGAAGTACGAAAATACACATTTCCTGTACTTTCCTTGCATACAAAGTTTTTGGTGCCAATGAATTTAATTTATAAAGTAAAACAAGACATTATTCATTCTTTTCTTAAGTAGCAAAATATAAAGACAACGTTTGTATGCGGTTTGTAACGTGAAATTACAGAATCGATTGGTAGTAAGAAAATTTTAAGTAAAAATGCCAAGAACGACGGGATAGATTTGGGCTTTGTGCATGCATCTTGTGACTAATAATTTATGTGTCTCATCTTTGCTTCTTGTTTTGACTTTAAATTCACAAAATAATATCTTTAAGTATCTATCCACATTCCGTACCATGAGTAATATGGCATTTTCTTATTCTTTAATTTTATAGCTTTCTTTCGTCATAAAATGACTCGATTTAATTTTTATTCCTTGTTATGAAGGTGAGAATGAAGCATACAAAAAGTTGTTAGAAGTTTGGTGCTAGAGAAAAAGTACGTACATTTGACTTCATTCCTAATCTACTTCTCCTTTGAAACCTTTGTAGTCTTTAATTTCGTAACGGTTAGGAATATAGTAGATATGACCTAAATTCAATATCATATTTGATGATTTAAATATATTTTTATGAACGTCATTTGATATAAAATATATGGTATTTGATATTCTTTTATCGTTATTATTAATTGTTTGATTAATTTGATAAGGTTATTGATTAAATTTTTAGATTTGTCATCGCGATAGATATCATGATAATGAGAGTCAAATCTCTTACAATTTAATCTAAATTTGTTTTTGATCATAGGATTATTAATTTGGACATTAGTAATTCGGTTAGATCAATATTTATGTGATCATCTTTATGGAATAAAGATTAGTTGATCTCATTAACTAAATCACATAGATAGATGATGCATATAGAGATATGATCATTGAAGCGACTCATTAGATAATTCCTAATGGTTAGAATCACCATAAACTGTCAATAGGATATTCTCTTGAAGAATGTGATCTAAGATTTTCTTTTGACCTGAGATCGTCATAGTAATTGACAAGTTATTTATTGTGCTTTGATAATAGACACCTATGGCCCTAGGGCGATAGTTGAAAAGATATTGGGTACGATTAAATACTTGTAGAATTAGTGATTGATCAAGATGGAATCTGTCAACTCTTATAATGAATTTAAGCTACATGTTGTCATGAATTATAAACGACCAAATTAAGACCTTGACCAGGGAAATTGAATGAGAGAAGAAAAGAGTTTCTTCGGTCATTCAATGGTCGATTATATTTGACATGAATACATAGTTGGTCGTCTATTAGTATTTGATAATTGGACCATATCCTAGGGTGATCCAGAGCTATAAGGACAGAAGGAAATAATACATTATTCTTCTACTAGTTCTTCAGAGTAAATTGTATATTTCATGCTATCTGGTCGTGAAGGAGTATTGCTAGACGTCACCCTTGATTAGTATACTGATGAGATCAATTTACTACGGGTTAGTATTGAACCTATGGGGTCACACACTAACGAGTATTCTGATCTTTGCTACAAAATAATTAAATTATTTGATAATTAAATTAAGGAATTTAATTACTCGAATAAATTTAGTAATTAGTCCAAATAAAATATTATTATATTTTTTGTTAGCACGGAGAATATAATTAATATTGTGAATAAATTAATTTTTTTTATTTGAAATAGAAAATTAAATTATATCTATTGATTGATATATATAACAAATATTTGTACATAATACTAATGAAAATTCTAATTTGATCACTCCAATTCTTAATTGGATTGACGTGAAAGTTGACTTCAAACCCATAAGAAATGGGATTGGTAGTTTTTACCAAACGTCCAATTTGGAATTGGACGCTATCAGCATTCATGTGAAAGTCCGTAAGGACGTGTCGGCATCTTCCTATGGAGATGAGATTCTAATTTTTCGATAAGTTTATTTTTGAAATTAAAACTTTTACCTAATTAAATCATTACCTCAACCAAATAGGAAAAGAGTTTAAGGTAATATTATATAAAGGGTAATGAAACAAAAATTTACACAATTTTTCTTGAGAAGAAAAATCACTTTGTGAAAGTGAGAGTGCAATACAAAGACAAGAGAGAAAATTCAATTAAAAGAAAAGTATTTCTTGTTTTTCTAATTTGAGTTGAGATTTTTGAAGAAAATTTCAACACAATATTCTTCATTCAATTTGTTCACGGGTTTCATTGATCAAAGAGTTGATAGCAAGGCTCGGTCTCGGTGTGGATACGCATAGAGTCTTCGCACTATCGAAGAATTAAAACGGGACTTTCTTCACCAGGTACGTCTTAGATCCGATCTTTGACATGTAAATAAATTTTAAACATGAAAAGATCTTCCTAGGATTGTTATTGTCTTCCGCTTCGTGTTACGCACACGTATACACAATCCTACAGTGGTATCAGAACCGTGGTTATTGTGTCTAAAATTTGTTTACAAAATATTTTAATATTATAGTTGAAGAGTTCAATCAAGGCTCAAATAAGGGCTTGCAATTAAATTGAAACTTGTGAAGGTAAGTAGAGAGAGAGAGAGAGAGAGAGAGAGTAGAAATTTGAATGCTCTAAACAATTCTAAAGAAAGCAAACAAAGGAAAAAGGGTCCTAGGTTTATGATTACTATGGGTCAAGTCAACGCAATATCGGGCTACATGAGATATTAGCGCATCAGTCATCATCTCCATATCTTACCCTCCCCATCCCATAAAGGTTATGTAAACGTATGGATTGGTCACGAATACTTATTGCGTGCTATTAACCGTCCCCTCCTATAAGTCCTAGAGGGTATTTAGGACTCACTATTCTTATAGGGTAAGGACTAGGCTGAACCCTTAGGTTTAAAGGACAAAATTCTAGGCGCCATATATAACAAGTAGGACTACACATAAAGGGAACATACAAAGGCAAATAAGAGGCTCACAAATCCCACTATAAGTAAGCATGTAGTTGACACGTCTTTCATATTTAAAGTCTCAAAAAAAGTAAAAAGGATGACGGAAAGAGGTAAGATTCAGTGAAAAAGCAGAAGGTTTATTAAATAGAGTGAAGAATTTCAGATGTGTAACTAAAGATGGCAGTAAGTATAGAGTAGTTTAGGAATTGGTAAAGTATAGCTAAACATGTTGAAACATACTTTGAAAATACAGTAATGACATTAAAGACGAAGTAAAATAGCATGATTCTAGGCAGGCAAAACAATTCAGTAGAAGACATGATAAATAGATGCCCGGTTCCAAGGTTATGTCAAAACAGGACGGGAATTTTGGTCAATTGGTAAAAAATGGAGATAAATTTGTCAAAATACACTTTGAAAAATACAGTAGTGATATTAAAGATGTAATAGCCTAACAAGATATAGAATAAATAAAAGTAGCACGAGTACGGATAAGAAATTAACCTAGTAGAAATGTGATAAAACAGATGCACGATCTTGAGATTATTTCAAAACAGGACGGGAGTTTTAGCAGAAAACAGAGTAAACTTAAGCTAGACAAACAAGGAACGAAGTTCAAGAATTTAGAAGAGGCTGAGTAGTCAGAAAACTGGCAAAACAAAATTGATCAATTTTATTAGGCCTGAAGCTTGCCTAGGCGTCATATATATTGCCTACTTGAAAGGTGAACATGCATATTGATCTAATTTTAAGAAGCATACACAATTTAACCCTAAACTTGTGTTATTATTATACAACTTGGCGAGGCATTCAACAAATTGCAAATCAAACAAAATATAAATCCTAAGTGACATGATATCTAATGCACATAGAAATTCCTAAAGCATGGTCTCTAAATGCAGTAGTGACTTTTAAGACAGTTGGTTAATTACTAACTGATTACGATTACAAAGTGAGTATAACAATCTGAATAATGAAGAGCCTCAGGATATCTATGTGTAAGATTCATGTCCTATACATGATGTCTATTGCACAAATAGGTAAGCAAAGTCCTATAAGCATGTTTTCCACCCGTTAATCAAATTAAGCATGCATAACCCCAACCAATTTTACGATAGACTCCATCCGTTGTCTACAAATTAATACAAACCATAATAACTGACTTATATAAGTAAAGAAAAATAAGAAGTTACTATATAGGGAGCCTTCAACCAAGCCCAATCTTCCAACCTCACTTCTTTCGAGTTTCACAGCCTTTGCCATGGCTTGGGTGCGGCAAAGCTCCTTAAGGGCCTATTAGGATCCTTGGCCAATACCAGCACCCAAACACTACCAGAATGTTGAACAAGTAAAGTGTGGAATTATCAGCCTTGTCAATCAAAGTTCAATAGGTACTCAAGGGTACCTAAGGCAATGCTTACACGAAAGTGGTAGAACCTAAACTCTAGGATTATTGAGTATGCTTATAGTTTAAAAGAGGTTGAGTTGGAAAACAATTTTGAAACAACTTATTTGAAGTAAGTTTTGGAAAACAACAGAAGGATTTATTTTGAGAGGGAAAAGGAATATGGCAATCAGAACAACAACTCAGAACAAAATAGCACACATAGAACAAATGCAAAGAACAATTCCATTTCAGCAATCACAAACAAGGAAGTAAGGGGTTGGGTACAAATAGGAAAAACACAAGAGTGAGTACACAATAGGCAGGATTGCATATAAGTGAGAACCAGAAAAGTCCTAAAGGAGGATTACATAGTTACACACAAACTAGTAACCACAAAAATAGTTTTACTCCAAAGCAGTTCATGCCATGTATCAAAGGAATACAAGTGAAACACAATCACATTGAGGGATACTAGAGGGGTAGCATGATGAGTTTAAGGGGGGGGAATATAATTTAGGAATCGTGCAAGTAAAGAAATTAGTAGACATGCCAAATGCAGGGTAAGCAACAGAACTATAAGTAAAAGTATAGTAGAAATAAGATGAGTTGAAATACCAAAGAACCATGTTGTTTTTTAAGCTTTAAAATAAATTGGGGACATACTAGTTAAGAGATAATAAGTACAGAGTAAGACAAAGAGAGTATAATACTCAGTCTTGGCTTGCAACAATTTAGAGTAGCAAATAAATAAAAAGAAGAGCAAGAGAGAATATGTGTGTGTGTGAGAAATGGTTTTAAAACAATGTTTTTTGTTCGTGTCTTTCGATAATGAACGAGTGAAGTATATATAGTTCAAAAATAGGCAAAAGAGTATGGTACCAAATAATAGTTCATCCAAATTATAGAAATAAATTTCAATTAGAAACGAATTAATTCAAACACTCCCTTTAACTAAGGAGTCAATATTCAAACGGATACAAACAGTGGTAGACAAGGAATGAAAATCAATTAAGGAATTGATTTTACCATATAAGAGGTAGTAAAAGTATAGAGCATACAATTGAGACTAAATACAAAATATACTAATTAAGGAAAGTGTATAAGAATTAATTTCACAGCATGTTTATTCATAGAAATAAGGTAGGACATAGTTTTAATTTTGGAAATTGGTAAGAGAACCCTCGAATGAGGTTCTAATCACAGGGAATCAGTATCAATTAAGGAAAATATCACACAAGTAAGGAAATACTCAAAGTCAGTACAAAGTATTGCATAAAAATCAATGGAGTACTAATCACAATCTTTCAAACATTCAAAGTGTCAAAATAGTACTGATTTAAATGGCATAGACACACATTAGGAAAAATCAGAAGCACAAATTGGGGATTCACGTAGGGCATAGCAAGTAATCAAAAGACTTAGCAGAAAAAAATGTGGTGCAATCGACAGGACAAAAGCAAAACCCTAATACTCAAAGTTAGCAAGGATAATAACAATTAGAGAGATCAATAGGACACGCACAACATAAGTGAAATAAATAAAGAATCGGCAGACTAATTAGCAAATAATAGGGTAAAACCATAGAGACTTAGGAAGCTCATGAGCGTCAAATGCATGCACAAACGTATCACCGATGACACACTCAAAATATTGAGTGAAAATCGAAAACCTAGGGTTTTTATTAAAAATAAATCGGACCAAAAGGGAAAAGGTTTGGATAATGATAAACATGAGGAGAATCATATAATAAGGCCAGAATTTTGCTTTAATTGCATTTATATACAATTTTGCTTTAAAAATAGAAAATAAATGTGTAAAAATATGCAAAAATTTGTTAAAACTATTTTTATTATAAATATAAGAGTAAAATAAATTTTCACCAAATTTATGATTTTGGGAATAATTATTGAATTTTGTAGTATTAAAATAGACATTAAATTGGTTTTAAAAATCTTTAAAATTTTGGAAAAATACCACAACACTTGGGTATGATCATATATGCATATATATGTTATTTTGAAAGTATTTTGGGTATAAAAAATACCTAGGAGAAAATTGGGTATCAACAGTTGCCCCTCTTCTCCTGAGAAGGATGAAAGAGTTGCCGGGTAAAGACATGATGGCCAACTTCGACCAAAAGAGGCGATTTGCAAAGAATTTTGACCGAGCTCTAGTCCTTGAGCTGCCTACATATCCCTGGTCTTACAGGAATCAGGCCATATGTAGTTCAGGATCCATTGACGGAATATGCTGATGGAGATTTTGAAAGGCAGACGCGGTGTTTACGTTGAGAAAAGTGGTTAAAATCTGATATGCTGCGGGAATCGGAGCGGGATCGCTCCTGCTGAGATGGCCATTTCTAGCAATATACCTGCAAGTGAGCAATACAAACCATATATTGTGCATAAATTTGAACGTGATGCAAGTTCCCTCTGGACCATGAATGTTATCTTTAGACGGTTAGGATGACGTCCTAAGACCATGACGTCCTGGGCCATGAAGCGTATGATAAAAGATCCGCAGGCTATGAAATGGTGTTCTCGAGCTTTGAGTATGATAACTCCGAACCATGATGCCTTTGAATAATGATATGTAAAAGATAAAACGGGGTCCTTAGGCCATGGCATAGCGTTCTCGGGCTATGAAAATGGTGCCTCCGAACAATGACGCCTTTGGATGATTTGACAATCATTATGCCCATGAAATGTAATAAGGTGGCGATATTTCAGCAAATGCAAGATTTAAATGAAGGTGGCCATATTTCAGTTGATGCAAGATAAAGACAGAGCTTAGACTCGAAAGGCAGAAAGGTAGCCTTATGCAATGCAGAGATATGGAGACAAAGCTTAGTCACAAAGGGCAAGAAGGTAGACTTATGCAAAATGCAGAGAAATGCAGGATGGAGGTATATCTTAACCTCGGAAGGCACAAAGGTAGCCTTATGCAATGCAAGAAATACAGATGGAGATAGAGCTTAACCTTGGAAGGCCGAAAAGTAGCCTTATGCAATGTGAGAAATGCAGGATGGAAGTAGAGCTTAACCTTGGAAGACAGAAAGGTAGCCTTATGCAATGTGAGAAATGTAGATAGAGGTAGAGCTTAACCTCAGAAGGTAGAAAATTAGCCTAATGCAATGCAGAAGATGTAGATGGAGACAATGATTAACCTCAGAAGGCAAAAAGGTAGCCTTATGCAATGTAGAAATGCAGATGAAGACAATGCTTAGTATCGGAAGGCAGAAGAGTAGCCTTATGAAAAATGCAGAGATATGGAGATAGATCATAGTCTCGAAAGGCAGGAAGGTAGCCTTATGCAAAATACAGAGAAATGCAGGGTGGAGGTAGAGCTTAACCTTGGAAGGTAGAATAGCAGCCTTATGCAATGCAGGGAAATACAAGATGGAGGTATATCTTAACCTCGAAAGGTAGAAGAGTAGCCTTATTCAATACAGAGAAATGCAGGATGGAGGTAGATCTTAACCGCAGAATAGTATCCTCATGCAATGTAAAAAATGTGACAATGCTTAGTCTCGGAGGGCAGAAGAGTAGCTTTATGCAATGCAGAAAAATGCAGGTGGAGACAGTGCTTAGTCTTGGAAGGTAGAAAAGTAGCCTTATGCAATGCAGGAAATAAAAGGCGAAGTGAAACGTCTTAGCTGGTAGATGACAGCTAATGGCTGATTGCATCATTGTGGTTGCTGGGGATGTTGTGTACGGATATCAATTGTGAATAGGTGATGATTCTAAGAATTTGCGCTCTTGAGAAAGTATGAGTGCATAAATATATGTAACGGCCTTGCGAATTGAGTGCCTGCATCCAAAGAAAAATCGTAATTTTGGTAAAACGGGGGAAGGTTAGTTCATTTTCCCGCGGCCTTTGCTCTTCCTGCTTGACGTTATGTTTTCATTATAGTAGCGCTGCTAAAAAAGCACTCTCGACAATAGTCATGCATGATTTAGTAAAATATATAATTGAAAATAATACTTTTCTTATTTAGATGAACCCACGACTGCGATGCGGTTCAAGACATTGCAAGCTCTCTTGCTCCGGAATTTTAAGGGTCCTCCTCAAAATTCTGCCCCAGTTTACTGGGCTGGTGCTTCCGACGGTTGCGTGCAATGAATGGCTGACGATCAACTTCGGAATTTTAAGGGTCCTTAAAAAACTTCTGCCCCAGTTTCCAGTAGCGGGGGCAAATGGCAATTTTATTGAATCGCGACCGAACCCATATGGTTGCCTATGTATACCCTCTTAAACGTGAATTAGGTCATAAATGGTTACACATAGTATCATTTGACTGCATCAGAGTTGATTGGTTTTGGCCAGACTTCTTTGTCCATTTCTACGAGTATGAGGGCTCCTCTAGTTATATCCCAATGAACCATGTACGGACCTTGCCAATTGGGAGAGAATTTCCCTTTGGCTTCATCTTGATGCGGAAAAATCTTGTTCAACACCAGCTGCCCCGGTGTAAACTTCTTTAGCTTGACTCTTTTGTTGAAAGCTCTGGACATTCTGTTCTGATACAGTTTACCATGGCAAACCACATTCAATCACTTCCCATCAATAAGAGCCAACTGCTCATAGCGACTCTTTAGCCATTCCACATCATCTAACTCCGCGTCTTGTATGATTCTCAAGGAGGTAATTTCTACCTCGGCGGGAATGACCGCCTCTGTACCATAAACCAAAATGTATTGAGTCACTCTGGTCGATGTGTGGACCGTGGTGCGGTATCCTAATAGAGCAAAGGATAACTTCTCATGCCACTGCTTGTGCTTCTCTATCATCTTCCTTAGTATCTTTTTGATACTTTTGTTAGTTGTTTCTACAGCTCCATTCATCTGAGGCCTATAGGCTGTAGAGTTCTTGTATTTGATCTTGAATATATCACGCATTGCTTTCATCAAGTCACTTTTGAGATTGGAACCATTATCAGTAATGATTGATTCCAGAATTCTGAACTGACAAAAAATACGGTCGCAGACGAAATCTGCCATAACTTTCTTGGTTATTGTTTTATATGATGCTGCTTTGACCCATTTGGTGTAATAATCAATCGCTACCAGAATATACCAGGCCTATTTGATGCGGCAAGCTCGATTGGTCTAATAACATCCATTCCCCAAGCGGTGAATGACCATGGCGAGCTTGTTGTAGTAAGCTCATTTGGAGGTACCTTTATCATATCTGCGTGTATCTGACAGCGATGGCACTTGCGAACATACTGGATGCAGTCCGTTTCCATAGTCATCCAAAAATATCCTGCCCAGATTATCTTCTTTGCCAAGACAAATCCATTCATATGTGGACCGCAATCCCTGGGTGCACTCCCTCTAACAACCTAGATGCTTCATTTGCTTCGACACACCTTAGTAATCCCAAATCGGGAGTCCTTCTATACAAGATTACTCCATTGTAAAAGAAGTTGTTAGACAACCGCCAAAGGGTGCGCTTCTGAGTAGTGTTGACAAGTTATGGATATTCTCCTATCGTCAAGTACTCCTTGATGTCGTAGAACCATGGTTTTCTGTCCGCTTCTTCCTCGACATGAGCACAATAAGCTGGATGATCATAAATCCTTACCGGGATAGGATCAATGAAATTCTTATCTGGATGTTGGATCATGGATGATAGCGTAGCCAATACGTCAGTGAATTCATTATGTACTCTAGGGACATGCTGAAATTCTATCTTTGTGAATCTCTTCCTCAACTCTTGTATGTGATGCAGATAGGGAAGTATTTTAGAGTTCTTAGTTGCCCATTCTTCATGAACCTAATATATGAGAAAGTTTGAATCCCCGATCACTAGTAACTATTGAATGTTCATGCCAATGGCTATCTTGATCCCCAAGATGCAGGCTTCGTATTCGTCCATATTGTTGGTGCATGGGAACCTGAGTTTGGCGGATACCGGGTAGTGCAGGCCGGTTTCTGATACTAGGACTGCTCCTATGCCAACTCCCTTGAAATTTGCGGCTCCGTTGAAAAACATTCTCCAACCATCATAAGATTCTTCAATATCCTCTCCTATGAAAGATACCTCTTCATCGGGAAATTACGTCTTTAAAGGCTCATATTCTCCACCCACAGGATTCTCCATGAGATGATCTACCAAGGCTTGTCCTTTGATTGCCTTCTGAGTCATGTAAACAATGTCAAACTCACTTAGCAGGATTTTCCACTTGGCGAGCTTGCCAGTGGGCATGGGCTTCTGGAAATCCATTCTTGATATAAGATAAGTAGTGTAGGCGCAAAAATAGTGCCTCAATTTCTAAGCTACCCAAGTTAGAGCACAACAGGTGCGTTCTAATAGACAATACCGAGCCTCGTACGGGGTGAACTTCTTACTGAGATAGTAGATGGCTTGCTCCTTCCTCCCTGTTTCATAGTGTTGCCCCAAAAACACAATTGAATGCTCCATCCAATACTGCAAGGTAGAGCAATAGAGGTCTATCTGGTTCGGGCAGAACCAAAACTGGCGGCATCGACAAGTATTCCTTGATTCTGTCAAATGCTTTCTGGCAATCATCAGTCCATTTGGTAGCGCTGTCCTTCTTCAACAGTTTAGATATGGGTTCCAAAATTACAGTGGACTGAGCTATGAACCTGCTGATATAGTTATGTTTCCCTAGGAAACTCATCACGTCCTTCTTGTTCTTTGGTGGTGGTAATGCTTGAATGGACTTAACCTTTGATGGATCCAATTCTATTCCTCCACGACTCACGATGAACCCCATTAATTTTTTGGCAGAACCCTGAATGCACACTTGGCGGGATTCAATTTCAGATTGTACCTTCTTAGTCTGCTGATGAACTTCCTCAAATCTTCCATGTGGTCAGCGACTCTCTTGGATTTGATGATGACGTCGTCTATATATACCTCGATCTCCTTATGTATCATGTCATAAAAGATAGTGTTTATGGCCGTCATGTAGGTGGCCCCAACATTCTTTAATCTAAATGGCATCATCTTGTAACAATACATCTTCCATGGCATGATGAAAGCTATTTTATCCGCATCTTCTTCATCCATCCATATCTGATGATACACAAGAATCAACAAATGATTGTAGCTCATGCTTGGCGCAATTGTCAATGAGAATGTGTATGTTCGGCAAGGGGAAGTCATCTTTGGGACTAGCCCGGCTAAGATCCTGGTAGTCGAGGCAGACTCTAACCTTCCCATCTTTCTTTGATACGGGTACAATGTTGGCTAACCATGTTGGATACTCTACTACCCTGAGAACCTTGGCTTTGACTTGCTTGGTGACTTCTTCCTTGATTTTCAAACTCATGTCGGGCTTGAACTTTCTGAGTTTCTGCTTTACCGGCGAACATGTCGCATCTGTTGGCAGTTTCTGAGATACAATGGATGTGCTGAGACCCGTCATATCATCGTACAACCATGCGAATATGTCCTCATATTCCTTTAGAAACTTCGTGTACCCTTTCTTTTCTAATGGCGATAGGTGAACACTGATGCGCATTTCTTTGGGATTCTCTATATCCCCCAAGTTAACGACCTCAGTTTCGTCCAAGTTAGACTTAGGCTTATTCTCAAAATCCTCAGCTTCTTTCATGACCTCTTCTGGTATATCATCCTCTTCGGACTATAAGTCCGTTTTTTGCGTTGTCTCATCGCGAGTCACAAGCGTTGGCTCATCATCAAGATAAGTAATAGTAATGCTATGTAAATAAAGCAAATGATAAAGAAAATAATACGAGCGAGACATATATAATTAACAGAAATGCTTTGATTAAAAATTCATAACTGTTTGGGAACATCAGAGCTGTTTTCAAAATTTAAGAAAATACGGAAAGGAAATAGATAGATAAAAAAAGTAAAATGTGCATGGTGCTTTGTTTAGACTTGCTACCGCGAAGATTTCCGGGCCCTGGTGGTTCTGATAAACCAATTATTGAGGTGTGCTCCTTGGCTCACAGCTTGTATAGAAGTGCCTTCCTCTCCCTCCTCCTAAAAATTGACACAATAGTCCATACTGTCATCTTCCAAGAACATATTCCTCATTGCGGCCAATGCATCATATTATTCTGACCTATATATGGTATCTGTTGGTTGGAAAGTCATCTCCAAACGAGGTATAGTATGTTCCAGAGGATAGTACGGACCGCGCCAAGGTGGCGACCATTATTTTTATTCCTTCCAGGCGTACTCATATCCTAAGACGAAAATGGTACCATGTTTCTTTAGCTTGATCGGCTTGGTGTTCCCTTGGAGATTCTTACCAAGTCCCTTTCCAGGTTTGAATCCACACTAATTCAGTATACTTTAGATCTTGCAATCCCACCATTTATCTTTGTCCATAGTGTTTACCCGCTCAATATGATGGTAGGTTTCTCCGCAAATTCTCCTCATTTCTCCAATCATCGGGATTGTTTGGCGACTATATATGGGGTTGCTACCATCGCCATGAATAATCACCTCTTGGTGATTCCATTCGAACTTCACTGCTTGGGGCAGGGTTAACGTTACATCCATGGCGGCATGAATCCATGGTCGTCCTAATAGCAAGTTGTAGGATGTTGGGATGTCTATCACTTGAAAGTCAACATTGAACCAAGTTGGTCCCATTTGTAAGCATAAACTTATCTCCCCAATAGTGGACCTTTGGGACCCATCGAAGGCTTTGACATTGATGGACCCATCTTTGATCTCATGCAGGTTCTTTCCCAATGTTCTGAGAGTTATCAACGGGCATATGTTGAGGCTGAGTCCTCCGTCGATCAGGACTCTATTAATGAAATAATCCTCGCATTGCACTTTGATGTGCAGTGCCTTGTTGTGACTCAGCTCTTCCGGTGGCGGCTCATCTTTGTGGAAGGTGATTTTATGGCTCTCAAGTACTTGCCCTACCATGTTTGCCATTTTTTATCCAGTTATGTTATTTGGGCACATATGCCTCGCTCAGTATCTTCATCAAGGCATTCTTGTGCGCATCGGAGCTTTGCAGAAGAGCCAGGATAGAGAATGGGTTGGTGTTTTATTCAGTTGTTCAATGGCTGAGTATTCCTTTGCTTGTATCTTCCTTAACAGGCCATCTAGAGGTTTGCTTACTAGACTCAGCTAGGTTTTCTGGAGTGTAGACTCTGCCGGTTCTGGTCATACCTTGCGCGATAATTGGTTCTCCAAATTTGGCTTTCCCTTTTCCTTCTTGCTTCGGCTGTGTAATCCCATGGTATGGCCTTTGATTGGAATGGTGTTATGCCTGAAATTTCTACCAGAATAGGCACCCTTGGGGGTAACACAACAACTTCAAATGGTATAGGTGCTTTCGGAACTCCAAACTCAACCTCAATTGGTTCGGGCGCCTTTGCAGAGGAAGGTTCTTCAAACTCGAGTGGTATAGACATGTTTACTTCATCGCCCCTGGAGAGCTGATTCTGGACAACAATCGGGTTAAGCGTGATTGCTGGCTTCTTTGGCTCATCACCTCAGCAATCATTCCTATTGACTTTGGGGTCCCAGTCATATTTGATCTCGATCATGTGAATGCCTCTACCCTTGTGGTCAGGCAGAGGGTTGTTGCGAACATTAGGAGCAGGATCCATTGCTAGGATGATCTTATTATCGATCAGGGTTTGGATCTTGACTTTCATTGAGTGGCACTCGTCAATGGTATGCACAGGTTTTGCTCGGGTTGGCCCATTAGGAAGGATTTTTTGCAGTTATGGCAGGGGTGAGGGTGATGCAATCGGTAGCTTTAAGACTTTTATATAGCTGGTCAATCGGTTCGACAATGGCTGTATATTGTCTGGGAGGTCTGCGGTCAAAATTTGGTCTAGGTCTGGGGAATGAGTTGGAGGCGGCTGGTAATGAGAGGGTTGAGCATTATATGCTTGGTAGACCAGTGTGTGTTTCGAGTATCTAGGCAAAATGGGCTGATATGTGCGAGGTGGAGATGATTGATAAATGGGTGGTGGAGTTTGGTAGGAGGGCGTGGGTGCTTGGTAATTTGGGGTAGGCTGATATGTAAGTGGAGGTGATGGGTAAGTTTGGTATTTTATTGGGGATTTTGTTCTCTGTGCGACCATCACGACGCTGACATCCCTCTTCTTTGATGTGCCACCAGACTGGAGAGTCTTGTTGGTGGCCTGTACAGCTTCAAGGTTAGTAACTATACCACTCTTGATGCCTTTCTAAATTATTTCCCCTAGCTTGATGATATCGGAGAATTTCTAGCCCTCAATCAACATCAACCTCTCATAGTATTGTGGATCCTGAGCCCGGATGAGGAATCTGTTCATCTGTTCTTCTTCTAAGCCTGGCCTGACCTTAGCAGCCTCTGACCTCCAACGAGTAGCATACTCACGGAATGTCTCTGTAGGTTTCTTCTTCAAATTCTTGATGTAGAACACATCTGGTGCATTCTCTAAATTAAATCTGAACCTGTCCATGAAATCGGACGCCATACCGACCCAGTTGTCCACTTCTTAGGGTCTTGGCTAATGTACCAAGACAGAGCATCCCCTTTCAGACTTCTCATAAAGAATTCTCATAAAGAACTTCATACATATCTTTTCATCCATTTCGACTCGGACCAATTTGATGCAGTATGTCCTCAAATGGACTCTAGGATCTCCTGTGCCATCGAACATTTTGAACTTGGGAGGTTTGTACCCCTCAAGAAGTTCAACATCTTGCTGAATGTAAAGGTCCTGGTAATTCAGCCTCTCAGTACCTTTGTTTCCTTCAACACCCTGGACTCGGCTAGTCAACTTCTGGAGTTCTGCGGTCAGGATCCTGATAAGAGAGTCTTTGTCATCAGACTTAGGTGTGCTCAAAAATAGTTGGGTATAGTGCGGTATGGTTTTCACATATATGGTGGTGTTTTGGAGAGGATCATTTTTGGTGTTTAGGGGGTCAGGGATAAGCGATTGAGGGTTATTGGAAGTGTGGCATGTGTTGCGATGTTGAGTATGAGTGGATTGTTTCTGTGGTTGCGGGATATTTTGTTGAGGTGCGGGATTTTGGGTATTGGGGAAGCTGGTATCGGGAGTGGTAAGGGAAAATGAAAAGTTGGCCAAATTCTAAACCTAATCCAGTTATTCTCAGAACTTCAATAACTTCTGCTCGAGTTGGGCAGCACTTTCCTTGGAGATCAAGATACTCTGAGTAACCTCTGTTTGTTCACCTGAGTTCTCTTTTCGGATGTTGTTCAGGTCTTCCATTTTAGCCTTGTTCCTGTTTCTGATAGGACTTGGATGAGGATGTGGTGGAGGGCCCTTAGATCTCGTAGAGTGTGATGATGATGCTAGAGTGCACAAACTAATCTTTTCAGGAGGGGAATAAAATAAAAGTAAAAACAAAAGGGTAACAAGTAGTGAGGGTTATAAAAAGAAAACATTGTAATATTTGAACACATTGTGCCGGAATATAAATCGTGTCCTAATTTGGATGCCTCGTTGTGCCCGAGGTAGGCCTAGCGACAAAATAATTGGGAGAACTTATAATGTTAAATGCCTCATTTTATTGATAAAAATAAGACAATCCCAAAAAGACACTAAATAACGGAAAGTAAAATATCACTAATGGCCATTGGCCTTATTACATCATTAATAAAAAAAAAGACTCCTCACTACTTGGTCCCAGAGGGACCTTCTTCAGGTTGAATGTTCTTATTTATCAAGTCCTCCAGCTCGTGTAGATTTTCCAGTAAAAATGCTATCACCAGACATTCTTCTTTGCCTTCCTCAGCATTTTGATAGTCGATGACTCTTTTCCTCACTTTCCTTCCAATTCTAGGAAGTTGCACTCCAGGTATTCTAGCTTCTCACTATATTTGGTGACTCTCTCTTTGCATTCGTTGATTTAGTTGCTCAATGGGAGGTTTGTCCACCAAGACTGCAAGAGCGAAGGTACGTTGACCATACTGAAGTCTAGAACTTTGTCATTCATTTCTGCAAAACAAAAGGGTGAGGCCCTTACCCCCGTCGGACTTGACTATTTAAACCAATAATTAGCATAAAAAGTATTTAGTTCTCCAAATAAATGCATAGAATATGGTGGTGTCCGTTTGGGTTCCAAGGAAACCCTGTGGAATTTGGACAAGGTCATCTTAATGAGTCGTTATGTGGACAACATAACTGACTCGGCTGGTACCCTTATGCGGACAACTCAAGAGGGAAACACACGGAACTGTTGATAGCACCGCTGATCGACTGGTTTTACCGTAAATACGCCTTTGCCAAATTTAGGGGTGATAATATTGGAAAAGCGCAACCACTCATTATAAGCATTACTATGGAATTTTGTTTGGCACGAGTGGAACATGATGTTGAAGATGCAATTACAAGAATGAAACAGATTGTCATGTATTTCCACATTCATAAGATAATAATTACAATAATTGCTCGTAATTACAATAGTAGTAAAGGAAAGTGGTAAAGAGAGCATTAAAGAAAAGAAACAAGGAAACAAGTCAGTTTCATAGAAGAAGAGATAAATACATTTAAGTAAAAGCAATAAAGTCACAAATAACATGCAATGGTGAAAGCCTAAAAGAAAATCCCCAGCAGAGTCGCCATGCTATTGATGCCCCATCTTTCTTAAGGAGTTGAAATCGGTTTCACAACATTTGGGAGGAAAACTCTATTCCCTTTGGAGAATCGGGTTTTGGAATTGGAGAGTCGCCACCTAATGATTATAGTGCATTAGGACACTTTAAGAAGGGTTTGATTTGAAGAAACCGAAGTTTCGGTAAGGGCTAGAAATTATCTCGAGGGAAAGGTGATAGGCACCCCTTAAGATCCACTAGTGTGGTCCCAGCCATGTTAAAATTGTGACTTTACAAATAAGCAATCAAGGCTCAAATAAGGGCTTGCATTTAAATTGAAACTTGTGAAGGTAAGTAGAGAGAGAGTAGAAATTTGAATGGTCAAAACAATTCTAAAGAAAGCAAACAAAGGAAAAGGGGTCCTAGGTTTATGATTAATATGGATCACGTTAATGCAATATCCAGTAATCACTCCCCGGAAGAGGGGCTACATGAGATATTAGCGCATCAGTCATCATCTCCATATTCTACCCTCCCCATCCCGTAAAGGTTATTTAAACGCGTGGATTGGTCAATAATGCTTATTGCATGCTATTACCCATCCCCTCATATAAGTCCTAGAGGGTATTTAGGACCAACTATTCTTATAGGGTAAGGACTAGGCTGAACTCATAGTTTTAAAGGACAAAATGCTAGGCGTCATATATAACAAG
Organism: Nicotiana benthamiana; assembly: GCA_034376525.1. Classification (NCBI taxonomy): domain Eukaryota; kingdom Viridiplantae; phylum Streptophyta; class Magnoliopsida; order Solanales; family Solanaceae; genus Nicotiana; species Nicotiana benthamiana. The sequence continues at coordinate 30,431,434 of CM067326.1, forward strand.
TAGGACTACACATAAAGGGAACATATGAAGGCAAATAAGACGCTCACAAATACCTCCATAAGTAAACATGTGGTTAGCACATCTTTCATATTTAAGGTCTCAAAAACAGAAGTAAAAAAGATGACGGAAAGAGGTAAAATTTAGTGAAAAGCAGAAGGTTTAATTAAAACAAAGTGAAGAAGTTCAGAAGTGTAACTTAAAATGGCAGTAAGTATATAGGAGTATAGGAATTGGTAAAGTATACATAAACATGTTGAAGCATACTTTGAAAATACAGTAATGACAGACACAGTAAAATAGCACGATTCTGGGCAAGCAAAACAATCCAGTAGAAGATATGATAAATAGATGCTCGGTTTCGAGATTTTTTCAAAACAGGACAAGAATTTTGATCAATTTGTAAAAAAATAGAGATAAATTTGTCAAAATACACTTTGAAAGATGCAATAACAACACATAGAATAAATAAAAGTAGCACGAGTTCGGATAAGAAAATAACGCAGTAGAAATATGATTAAACAGATGCACAATCCTGAGATTATTTCAAAACAGGACGGGAGTTTTAGCAGAAAATAGAGTAAACTTCAGTGAGACAAACAAGGAATGGAGTTCAGGAATTTAAAAGAGGTTGAGTAGTCTGAAAACTAGCAAGCAAAAAGATGTACAAATGTTCCTACTAGTAGCTGATTGGACAGTCAGCTACTAATTCTATTTACATTTCAATTCTATGTAACTACCAAAAGAAGCGCAAAATCATATGTATTTGAGTTCCCACAAGTAACGACAAAAAATAGTTATGGAAAGCAGTTAAGTTGTCATAGACCGATCTGCCAGCTTCTACTATGTCTCCCACGAATGTGAAGAAGTAATGCAATCTCTCTAGTGGTTCTATCCTCATCGTACGCCACATTCTGAAATTGTGTTTTGTTCCTCGACTGCCATATTAAAGCTATGACATGTACAAAAGCAGCAGCAGTGATAGCATTCCTCCATGCACGACTACGAGTTTTACTGCATATCCATTCCAGTTCACTGTCGCAGTCAAGGATTTGTCTCGAATTGCCCAGCCAACAGCCAATTCTAGACCATAAACTCTTAGTGACGCAACACTCGAGTATATTGATCAATTTTATTAGGCCTGAAGCTTGCCTAGGCATCGTATATATTGCCTACATTAAAGGTGAACATGCATATTGATCCAATTTTAAGAAGTTGACGTAGTTTAACCCTAAACTTGTGTTATTATTAAACAACTTGGCCAAGCGTTCAGCAAATTCCAAACCAGACAAAATATAAATCCTACGTGACATGATATCTAATGCACTTAGAAATTCTTAAAGCATGGTCTCAAAATGCAATAGTGACTTTTATAACAGTTTGTTAATTACTAACTGATTACGATTACGAAGTGAGTATAACAACCTGAAAAATGAAGAGCCTAAAATAGATATCTATGTGTAAGATCCATGTCTTATGCATGATGTCTATTGCTCAAATAGGTAAGTAAAGTCCAATAAGCATGTTTTCTACCAATTAATCAAATTAATCATGCATAATCCCACCCAATTTCACTATAAACCCCATCAGTTGTCTACAAATTATTACAAACCATGATAACTGAATTACATAAGTCAAGAAAAATAAGAAATTACTCTATAGGGAGCCTTCAACCAGGCCCAATCTTCCAACCTCACTTCATTCGAGTTTCACGGCCTTCGCCATGGTGTGGGTGTGGCAAAGCTCCCTAAGGGCCCATTGAGGTCCTTGGCCAATACCAGCACCCAAACACTACCAGAATATTGAACAAGTGTAGTGTGGAATTACCAGCCTTGTGCATCAAAGTTCAATGGGTACTCAAGGGTACCCAAGGCAATGCTTGCACGAAAGTGGTAGAACCTAAACTCTAGGATTAGTGAGTATGCTCATAGTTTGAAATAGGATGAGTTGGAAAACAGTTTTGAAACAACTGGTTTGAAGTAAGTATTGGAAAACAACATAATGTTTTATTTTGAGAGGGAATGGGAATAAGGCAATAGGAACAACAACTCAGAACAAAATAGCAGACCAAGAACAAATGCAAAGAACAGAACCATTTCAACTATCACAAACAGGGAAGTAATAGGTAGGGTACAAATAGGAAACGCACACGAGTGAGTAAACAATAGGCAGGATTGCATATAAGTAAGAATCAGAGAAGTTCTAAAAGAGGTATTACATAATTACACACGAACTAGTAACCACAAAAACAGTTTTACTCCAAAGCTGTTCATGCCAGCTATCAAAAGAATACAAGTGAAACACAATCACATTAAGGGATGCTAGAGGGGTAGCATGATGAGTTTAAGGCAGGGAATAAAATTTAAGAATCGTGCCAGTAAAGCAATAAGCAGACATGCCAAATGCAGGGTAAACAACAGAACCATAAGTAAAAGTATAGTAGAAATAAGATGAGTTGAAATACCAAAGAAACGTGTTGTTTTTTATGCATTAAAATAAATTGGGGACATACCAGATAAGAGATAATAAGCACAAAGTAAGAGAAAGAGAGTATAATACTCAGTCTTGGCTTGCAGCGACTGAGAGTAGCAAATAACTAAAAAGAAGAGCACGAGAGAATATGTGTGTGTGTGTGAGAAAGGGTTTTAGAACAATGTTTTTTGTTCTTCTCTTTCGATAATGAAAGAGTGAAGTATATATAGTTCGAAAATAGGCAGAAGAGTATGGCAACAAATAATAGTTCACCCAAATTATAGAAGTAAATTATAATTAGAATCCAATTAATACAAACACTCCCTTTAATTGAGGAGTCAATATTCAAACGGATACAAACAGTGGTAGACTAAGAAAGAAAATCAATTGAGGAACTGATTTTACCATATAAGGTGTAGTAAAAGTATAGAGCTTACAATTGAGACTAAATACAAAATATACCAATTAAAGAAAGTGTATAAAAATTAATTTGACAGCAGGTTTATTCATATAAATAAGGCAAGACATAGTTTTAATTTTGGAAATCAGTAAGAGAACCTTCCAATGAGGTTCTAATAACAGAGAATCAGTATCAATTAAGGAAAATATCACACAAGTAAGGAAATACTCAAAGTCAGTAGAGAGTATTGCATAAAAATCAAAGGAGTACTAATCACAATCATTTAAAGATTCAAAGTGTCAAAATAGTATTGATTTAAATGGCATAGACACGCATTATGAAAAATTAGAAGCACAATTGGGGATTCACGTAGGGCATAGCAAGTAATCGAAAGACTTAGCAGAATAAAAATATGGTGCAATCGACAGGACAAGAGCAAAACCCTAATACTCAAAGTTAGCAAGGATAGTAAGAACTAGAGAGATCAATAGGACACGCACAACATAAGTGAAAGAAATAAAGAATCATCAGAATAATAAGCAAATAATAGGGTAAAACCATAGAGACTTAGGAAGCTCATGAGAGTCAAATGCATGCACAAATGTATCACCAAAGACACACTCGTAATATAGAGTTAAAATCGAAAACCTAGGGTTTTTAGTAAAAATAAATCAGAGTAAAAAGGAAATGGTTTAGATAATGATAAACATGAGGAGAATCATATAATAAGGCCAGAAATCAGAAAGAAAAGCTATTTTGAAAAAGGTTTCTGGAACTGTAGTTTTGAAATGAAGAACAAAACACTTAAACTTGGTCAATCGTGAAGATCGAGTAGAGAGTAGTGTAAAAATATAAATGTATGAGTTAAAATTGTTAAAAAAACACAGAGATTTGAGAGGTTGGGTAGAGATTAGGGTTTCTTGAGAAACCAGTGAGAGACAAGAAAAACCTGGCTGTGAAACTCACCAATAATGGTGTCCACAGAACCATCGAACCAAAACCCAACGGAGAAGGGCTAGAGACAATCTAGATCAAGCCTTCAGTGACCATCTCATATTGCGGAGGCTTCTGGGGTCTTACCGATAGAGGGAATCAACGAGGTTAGGCTTCACAGTGACTGGTGGTCGAAAGAGATGAGGTTGGAGGTGGTCGAAGAAGCGGTGTATTCATCGGAGAAGAAGAGAGAACTAGAAGGTTCTAGAAAGAAGGGAGAGGGATAGTCAATATAGATAGAGAGACCGTCTCGTAGAATGAGAGGTTTGGGGGGGGGGGGGGATTTAGATATTAATTTAGGAAAATAATTCAGGTTGTTGATCTTATTTGATCAACGGCTCAGATCAGATAAAGGCTGGACCGGGTTAGGGACTTGGGGTTGAAATTGGGGTTCAATTTGGCAGTAATTGTAATAAGTCTAGCTAGTATTTAAATAGCCACTTTTTCCCCTTTTTATTTTATAAAAATAGTGAAAACGATTTTAAAAATAAATTAAAAACACTGAACTAATTAGTGATGTATAAATGTTAATCTAATAATACAGGAAATGATTTTCTAATTATAAAAATGTAATTAATTGTAAAATAGGCTATAGTTGTAATTATATACAATTTTGCTTTAAAAATACCAAATAATGTGTAAAAATATGCAAAAGTCCGTTAAAACTATATTTTAATATAAATATAAGTGTAAAATGAATTATTCAGTAAAATGATGATTTTGGAAATAATTATTGAATTTTGTAGTGTTAAAATAGATAATAAATTGGTTTTAAAAATCTATAAAAATTTGATAAAATACCAAAACACCTAGGTATGCTCATATATACATATATACATTATTTTGAAAGTATTTTGGGAATAAAAAGTACCTAGGGAAATATTGGGTATCAACAAGTAGTAGGCGTGCCGGGTGCCTAGGCTCCGGCTGGATTTGATGGTGGTGCCTCGGCGGCAGCTCGCGCAGGTGCTCTGGCTGCACCACGTGCACGTCCTCGACCTCTACCCCTACCCCTGCCTCTGACAACTCCAAAAGGGGGCGCGGGTGTCTGATCATCCTGAGTAGTGCGTGTCCTCACCATCTGTGAGAGAATAGAAGGCAAAAGTTTAGACTTTTTGTGATTTCAAAATATCGCACGACAAGGAAATCAAATGAAGTGGAAATTTTTCCTAACAATTTCATAGCCTCTCATAGATAATCACAGACGTCTCCGTGCCGATTAGCAAGACTCTAATTAATTGGCCTGTGTCTGGTGACTCCTATGAACCTAGAGCTCTAATACCAACTTTTCGCTACCCCAGTTCGCCCTCCGTGAACATCTCGTGATGGCACCTAGTTCCTATAACTACGTAAGCCTAACAATGCGGAAGAAAACTTAGATTGCGTAATAATTAATTAAAAACTGAACAACTAAAGAAACTATATATAAAGGCCGCTCGGCATATGCAACTCAAAATGCGGAAATCTACAATATCATCCTCAAAACCCGAAAACTCACGGGAACACAAGCTAATGAGAAGTAATACATGGCTCTAACTCAAGAATATCTAAAGCAAATGTATAGAAGAAGTCTAAATACTACAAATATAGTAAAGAAGGAGACTCCTAGGTCTACGGATGCTGCAGAAGTACCTCAAAGTCTTTGTAGCTCTCCTGGCCTCAAGGATAGTGCGTCTGAGATGAAGTACCTGGGTCTGCATATGAAAAACATGCGCAGAAGAGGCATGAGTACACCACGGCGGTACTCAGTAAGTGCCAAGCCTAACATCGGTCAAGTAGTGACGACGAAAGGTCAGGGCCCTACTGAGATATAACATAATAAATAATAAGATGAGGGAAGAACAATATAGATAAAGTGTGCAGCGAAAATCTAAATAAGATAAATGCGGAAACCATAATAGAAAGTAGAAAAAACAGGACAATACTAGTAAATACTACTCGCAACGGTAACCAAAATCGGGGATCTCTTGGTATCCCAAAGATCTCTTGGTATCCTCACCACATACACGAGGGATCTGTTGGTATCCTCACCACATACACGAGGGATCTCTTGGTATCCCGAGGATCTCTTGGTGTCCTCAAATCTTACAATTTCATATACGAGGGATCTCTTGGTATACTCAAATCTTACAATTTCATATGCCAGGTATCTCTTGATATCCCGAGGATCTCTTGGTATCCTCAAATCTTACAATTTCATATGCAAGGGATATCTTGCTATCCCGAGGATCTCTTGGTATCCTCAAATCTTACAATTTCATGTGCCAGGGATCTCTAGGTATGCCGCACCCTCAGTCCAGAACATATTAAGTGCATGGGAATCTCCCAGGCGGCCAACCCGTAGTCCCAGTTTTAAAACACACAATAGCAACTCAAACATTAGGATAGATACTAAACTCAGGACAAGAAATAGAAATCCTAGCCAAACATACTACACGGAGTAAGAAACAACAGTTTAAGAACTTAGTCAAGTAAGTCAATGAACATGTTTCTCTAAACTAGCATAGAATAAACTTACAATTTAAAATGAACATGTAAGCAAGAAAACTCAATTTAAATACTTCAAGTAAAAACTTATTTCCAACAATTTTCTCAAGTATGCGCTCGTCACCTCACGTACGAGGCATTCAACTATCAAACATCATATCCTAAAGGGAAAGTGCCCCACACAAGGTTAGACAAGCCATTTACCTTTAACCGGCTCCAAAATCAACTTAAAACCACACTTTTCTCATGAGTATCCTACTCCAAATGACCCAAATCTATTACTTTCTATTATATCTCATAAATAACACCTCAAACAACTTATTCCACTAGTTAATTAAATGCTAAGACGCAAATTTAGGTAAGTTGACCAAAACGCTCCTCAGGCCAATGTGATCAAACCCAAGGTTTGAACCAAAATCCAGTTTACCATTCTCCCACGAACCCTAATATATGATTTGTTTTGAAATCGGACCACAAATTGAGGTCCAAATCCCCAATTTTAGAAAAACCTAGGTTCTACCCAAAACACCCAATTTCACTCGTGAAAACCCTTCATTTTAAGTTGAAAATATGTTAAATGATGTTAAAGATTGAGATAAATGAGTAAAAACCAATTTACTAACGATTTGGAAATGTTCTTGTTCTTGGAAAATTGCCCAAGGGAGTTGTGTTTTGAAAATGGGGTGAAAAATGTTCAAAATTCGACTAAGTATAAAAATTACAGGTTGCAGATATCGCAATTGTGAATTGGGGTTCATAATTGCGAACCCTGACCCTGCTAATTTGGGAATTGCGAGACTCTTGTTCGCATTTGTGAACTATGAGGGAAACTGGGAGGTTTGCATTTGTGAACCATAATGTCGCATTTGCGAAGACCTCACCTTTGCATTTGCAAGGGGGTAGTTCGCATTTGCGAACTCTACCAGGAATTTAGGGCTTCATATTTGCAAGCCCAAAGTCGCATTTGTGATAACTGCAGGTCTCGGATATGCTCGCATTTATGATCTGACCATTCGCAATTGCGATCTCGCATTTGCGATCCAGGCTTTGCAATTGCGAAACCTGCAGGTCAGTTATAGCAGCAATTTTCCAAGTTTAAAAAGGCACTCCGACACTTATCCAAAACTCATCCGAGCCCTTGGGCTCCAAACAAAATATGCACACAACCTCAAAAACATCCTAGGGACTTACTCGCGCGATCAAATCACCAAAATAACATCATATATATCGAATTAAGCCTCAAAACTCATGATTTCCTCCAAATTTTCATAAAACATCAAACTTCCATTTTAAGTCCGAAACTCGTCAAACGACATCCGTTTTCAACCAAACTTTACAGAAAGATCTTAAACCATATATATGACTTATACCAGGTTCCCAAACCAAAATCGATCCCAATAATATAATCGTTTAATCAAATTTCACTTCTAATTTCCTCAATTATTTCCAGAAAATAATTTCACACAAAAATTTATTTCTCGGGTTAGGAACCTTGGAATTTGATTCCGGGCATACGCCCGAGTCCCTTATTTTCTTGCGGACTCTCCGGGACCATCAAATTACGTGTCCGGGTCCGTTTACCTAAATCGTTGACCGAAGTCAAATTTATTAAATTTAATATTAAAAATTAGCAATTTTCTCACAGAATTCAAATCTAAGCTTTTCAACTACGCGCCCGAACTGCGCATGCAAATTGAAATCCTAAATGAAGTTTGCAAGGCCTCGAAAGTACAGAATAGGTAAGAAAACAAGTGATGACCCCTTTTGGTCGTCACAGGAAAAAGATTTTATATATCATGTTATACGCATTGAGTGCTCCCTTATTAAAAACCATACCAGGAAAACCCACTTGGGACAAAACCTTGGTTAAGGGAAAAAGAGTACATCGCTATTATACTCCCCCTGACAAAAGCTTTATTTGATATCTCGAAGACGACGCATTTCAATCTTATGTCTCAGCGTCTCAAATGTTGATGCTGTCAATGCCTTAGTGAATAAATCTGCTAGATTGTCACTTGAACAGATTTGTTGAACATTTATCTCACCATTTTGCTGAAGATTGTGTGTGAAAACGACCTTTGGTGAAATGTGCTTTGTTTTGTCTCCTTTGATATATCCTCCTTTAAGTTGAGCTAAGCAAGCATCATTGTCTTCATATAATACCGTTGGATTATTTGTCTTTAAATAAAGACTACACAAATGTTGAATATATTGAGTCACTGATCTCAACCATACACATTCTCGACTAGCTTCATGAATAGCTATTATCTCTGCATGATTGGAAGATGTAGCCGGTAAAGTTTGTTTTGTTGAACGCCATGAAATAACAGTACCCCCACAAGTAAATAGATAAACTATTCGAGATCGGGCTTTATGTGGGTCAGACAAATAACCTGCATCTGCATAACCATTCAACTTTGAATCGGATTCATAAGAATAAAATAATCCCATATCAATAGTCCCTCTAAAGTATCTAAAAATATTCTTAACACCATTCCAGTGTCTTGTTGGAAAAGAACTAAATATTGCATATAAACTTACTGCAAAAGTTATATCTTGTCGAGTATTATTTGCAAGATACATTAGTGCCCCAATTGCACTAAGATATGGAGTTTCATCACTAAGAATCTCTCCGTCATTTTCATGAGGTCGGAATGGATCTTTATTTATATCAAGTGATATCACAACCATCGGGGTACTCAATGGATGTGCTTTATCCATATAAAAATGCTTTAGGATCTTTTCGGTATCAGGTGATTAAAGGACAAAAATTCCATCTTTCATATGCTCAATAGTAGACCAAGATAAAATTTTGTCTTTCTAAGATCTTTCATTCCGAACTCTTTCTTCAAACAGTCTACTACTTTTGGAAGTTTCCCAAGAGTTCCAATGATATTTAGATTATTAACATGCATAGCGATTATAACAAAATTTAGATCTAGACCTTCATATATATAAACAGGGACAAATTGGATCATTCTTATACCTTTCTTTCAGCAATTACTCACTCAGACGGTTATACCACATTCGCCCTGATTGTATCAATCCGTATAAGGATTTTTGAAGCTTTATTGAACAAGTTTCCCGAAAATTTTTATTAGTTTCAGGAACTTTAATCCCTTCAGGAATTTTCATATAAATTTCATTATCTAATGTGCCATACAAATAGGATGTGACAACATCCATTAGATGCATATCAAGTTTTTCATGGACTGCCAAATTAATAAGATACCTGAAAATGATTGCATCCACCACAGGAGAATATGTCTCCATATAATCAATACCAGGTCTTAGCGAAAAATTCTTGTGCCACAAGTCGTGCTTTATATCTAATGACTTTATTTTATCATTTAGTTTTCGCACAAAAACCCATTTGTATCCCACTGGCTTTATTCCTTCAGGTGTTCGGACTATACGTTTGAATACTTTGCGTTTTTCAAGTGATGCTAATTCTGCTTGGATAGCGTCTTTCCATTTTGGCCAATCATTTCTCTATCTACATTTATTGACAGATCTTGGTTCAAGATCATCATCCTGTTCCATAATTTCAACAGCAACATTATAAAAAATGTTGTCGAAAATAATATTGTTTCAGTTCCACCTTTTTACCGTAGAGAGATAACTTATTGAGATCTCTTCATTCTTATTATTTTCAGGTACCTAGACCTCCTCTGAGGTATTATCATTTGTTATGTCACAAGGCTCTTTTTGAGCAATTTCCTCCATATTATAATCACCTAGATCATTTGCTCATTTTCGCTTTCGAGGATTTTTATATTTGGAACCAATTGGTCTACCACGTTTCAAGCATGTCTTAGACTAATTTGTATTTATGGATTGTCCAACCGGAACATAAATTTGAATAGGAGCATTAGCAACTCAAATATGTGATTTAGTCACCCTTTGTAGGTTAGTGAATGCATCTGGCAGTTGATTTGCAATATTTTTCAAATAAATTATCTTTTTAACCTCATGTATACATTGCTTTGTTCGAAGATCTTAATGAGATAGTGATAATGCATTCCAATCTATATCTTTTTGTAATTGCTTCTTTTCTCCCCGTAATATTAGGTATAATGATTCATCAAAATGGCAATCAGCAAATCTTGCCGTAAATAAGTCTCCAGTCATAGGTTCCAAATATTTTATAGTAGAAAAAGATTCATACCCAACATATATCCCCAATCTTCTTTGGGGGTCCCATATTTGTACATTGTGGTGGAGCAATTGTAACATATACTGCACATCCAAATATTCTAAGATGGGAAATTTTTGGCTCCTAACCAAAATCCAATTGTATTGGGGAGACTTTATGATAACTTGTATGTCTAATTCGCACAAGAGTTGCTGCATGCAAAATAGCATGGCCCCATGCTGAAATGGGAAGTTTTGCTCTCATAAGCATTGGTCGAGCAATTAATTAGAGGCGTTTGATCAATGATTCTGCCGGACCATTTTGAGTATGAACATGAGAAACTGGATGCTCAATTGTTATCCCAGTTGATATGCAATAATCGTTAACGGCATGGGACATAAATTCACCAGCATTATCAGTACGAAGTGTAATTGTATAATTTTGAAATTGTGCTCTTAATCTTATTAATTGAGCTAGTAACCTCGCAAAGGCCAAATTGCGGGTTGATAACAAGCACATATGTGACCATCTTGTAGATGCATCTATCAAAACCATATAATATCTGAATGGTCCACATGGAGGTCGTATGGGCCCACATATATCACCTTATATACATTTCAAAAATGTAGGAGATTCACTCCAACTTTAATTACTGATGGTCTAATAATCAATTTTCCTTGAGAACATGCAGCACAAGAGAATTCTTTAGTTTGAAGAACCTTCTGGTTCTTCAATTATTTTTTGCATCATATTATAATCGGGATGTCCCAACCGGTCATGCCAAATAATAAAATAATTAGTAACTTCTTTTTTACTATGGCATGTGATTCAACTACACTAATATTAGGAAATATTATGCATTTAGAAGGAATTATTGCAATATTATGCATATTCTTTTTTACTATGGCATGTGCGTCAAGGTGAATATCAGCATATCAAGGAAATGAAGCACCATTAGTAACACCTTGACGCTAAAGGTCTTGAATAAAATATGTTTCGGATTGCGGCTGCATTTCATATGACGCGATCCAAGAATGTGCTTTAGACGACGTTCAATTCTCCTTAAAATTTATTAAAAGCGATAAATAACTTAAAACTGCACTATAGGGTTGAACATGCATTAAAATCAGATAATAGGCCATTTGTAATAGTTTAAGCGATTGTGTTAGAAACACAGAATCCGAGGGTGCCTAACACCTTCCCTCGGGTTAACAGTATTCCTTATTTAGAATTTCTGGTTCGCAGACTTCAAAATTAAAGTCGCATTTTCCTCGATTTGGGATTTTACAATAAACCAGTGACTTGGGATACCAAAAAAACAAACCATCCCAAGTGGAGGCTCTGAATAAAAATGAATAAATGATCTTATTTCGAATAAAGTCACTTAAATTGGAAAAACTACCTTGCACTACCTTCGGTGTGTAAAAAGGAGGTGTGACAGTGTAGATACATATACATGAGCACTCAAGGAATCACTAGGCATGACCAGATACTGTGCAAAACAAGATGACACATAGGAGTATGTAGATTATGGATCAAATAGAACTGAAGCATCTTTACTACAAACCAGAGTCGTACATGTTATGACTACAACAGAAGCCTCAGCCTCAGATTTGGCTGGAAAAGCATAACATCGGGGATGGGACTCACAACCTGAACTACATCTGTGGGATGGCCTGCTGCTGGCTGGCCTTCATCTCTAGCGGCCTGAGCTCCACCTATAATACCTCTACCTCCATCTCTAGTTGGCTGAGCGGGTTGGAAAACTCGGTGCATGAACCAACGCCCATGAACCCTGATGCTAGGAGTTGCTCAATGCTTGAGGGAAAATCTAGCAATATGTACAATATCAAGCCCTTAGTTGCTGAGACTGCTAACCCTGACAACTCCGAAAACTCTAGAGTGGCAGTGCACTAATAGGAGCTAGTGGTGCAATGTAGGACTGCTGATCAAAATACTGCACATAAGAACCAGGGCCACCTGAAGTACCGTGAGAAACCTAAAGTACTGACTGAAAAGTCCTAGGAGGATGGACCCTACCATATGAATCCTTGCCTCCAGATGAGGCGCCACTGAATCTACCTAAAGGACGAGGCCTCTTGTCAGACCACTGACCACCCCCCTGCGATAGAACCATCTCAACTCTCCTGGCCACATTGGCCGCCTCTTGAAAAGAAATCTCATTCCCCGTATCCTTAGCCATTTGAAGTCGAATAGGCTGAATGAGTCCCTAGATGAACCTCCTCACCCTCTCTCTCAGTGGGAAGTATAAGAAGAGCATAACGGGCCAAATCAATAAACCTGGTCTCCTACTGAGTAACAGTTATGGAACCCTGCTGGAGACACTCAAACTGCCTCCGATAGATCTCTCTTTGAGTGATAGGAAGGAACTTCTCCAGAAATAGCCAAAAAAACTATTCACATGTCAAAGCTGGTGACCCAATAGGTCTATCCAAATAACAATCTCTCCACCAAGACTTGGCAGATCCAAATAGGAGAAAAGAAGAAAAGTCGACCCTATTGGTCTCTACTATCCCCATGTTCCTGAGAACCTCATGATAGATGTCTAAGTAATCATGGGGATCCTCGGAAGATGCACCACTGAAAAATGGTAGTGAAGAGCTTGGAAAACTTGTCCAACCTCCAAAAAGCCTCCGAAGACGTAGCTGATTCACCGGTCTGTGCTGCTACTCGGCTAAAAAAATGGTACGTGACCTCGCCATTCGTCAAAAGACAAGAGTAGAGGTTTTAATTTAGCAGTGAGAGGACAAAATCGCACGACAAAGAAGAATAGAAGTGAAACTTTTCCTAACTCTGTAGCCTCTGGGATAAATACAGGCGTCTCCGTACCAATCCCTCAGACTCTACTAAGTTTGTCCATGAATTGTGAGACCTACGTAACCTAGAGCTCTGATACCAACGTGTCATGACACGGATTTTCCACCTTTGGGAGTCATGATGGCGCCTAATAGTGAAAGATAGGCAAGCCAACCGATTGAACAATTTACCTTTTTTTTATTTTTTAAATCCTTAATCAATTACGAACCAACAGTTTATAACCGCGGAATTTAAACAAGCAAAAGAAACAAATAAGATCATTTGAATATTTCTAATACAATTTCTTATACAAATACTACCCAGAACTGGTGTCAAAACTTCACAGACGGTCTAGGAATAAAACCAACAAGGTCCGAAAAATAAGTACAACAGTGTTGTTGAAATAAGTAAATGAAACATAATGAAAGGATAGAGGGAGATTCCAGGGCCTGCTAACACTTGCAGGACTACATTGGATCTCTGAATAGACTGAAGGCAGCAACCCCAAGTGAAGGCCCAAAAGCTGCTGCATCGTGATCTGCACACAGTGTAGAGTATAGTGTCAGCACAACCGACCCTATGTACTTGTATGTGTCTAGCCTAACCTCGGCGAAGTAGTGACGAGGCTAGGACCAAAATACCAAATAAACCTATGTAATTAAATCATATACAACGGAAAATAAAGGTAGAACTTCGCCATAAAGATAGGAAGGAGGAATCATGCTGCGGGGAACAACAAGTATCAACAGAAAAACAACAGTTAAATGTAGAGAAATCATAACTCAGTTATCAATAAAAATCAAGAAAATCAGAGACAAGTGCACGTCTCCATCCTTTGTTCTTTAACACTCTCTCACAAATAACATGCACGGCATCACCTTTCGTGCTTTACACTCTATCACAATATCATGCATGACATCACCCTTCGTGCTTTACACTCTTCCTCACCCAAGCAACAATCACAAGGCAATTTGAACAAGGGAATTGATAAACATCACAATAAAATCAAGTAATAACAAAAAATCAATAAATAAAGGTCAAGAATATCATAACTCAATTATCGGCAAGAATCAGGAAAAATCAAGGATAAGTGCATGATATCACCCTTCGTTCTTTTACTCTCGTACTCAAATATGAATTAATAAAATCGGTACGAAATTACCATTCGTGCTTTACCTCACGTAATTATGGCACGAAATGATCCATTGTGCATTGTCACACATATAAAGGCACGAAATGATACATCGTGCGGCAAAACATCATCCTTCATGCATTAACACTCTCTCTCTCACAAATATCATGCACGTCATCACCCTTCGTGACTTAACACTCCTCCTTGTCCAAACAACAATCACAAAGTAATAAGGGTAAGGGAATCAAAAAATTCCCGGCAAGGGAACAATAGTACAACAATCATATCCCGGCAAGGGAAACAACATCATAATCCTCTTCTCTTTTCAATTTACTTCACAACTCGACCAACAATTTGAGCCAATGCTCTATAATGTTCAATTGCTAATAATACTTCCACAAATCATCTTACAGCTTGAGCCAACGCTCTTCAATATTCAATTACCAATATTACTTCCAAAAGCCTTGTTCAACAATAGAAATCAACACATAAGGCATGAACAATACAAAACAGAGTCACATTAATCATAACAAATTAACTCTTTTTACTCTTCTGTAAAATCATCGGTGTTGGTAGGACATCAGAATATCCTAGTGTACAAACTATTTCTGAGGAGTTAATTGAGTCATTACAAGAATTTCTCAAAGATCAATCATCATTTCTAGTGAAATCTTCTGGACAAGCGCTTCTTCAAAAACCAGGTTCAATGAAGTCGTTAAGAAGTAGGCATAATAGTTATGGTGAACAAATCCGAATACTGTTGGGAATAAACCCCCTACCAAAATAATATTCATGGTAATAAAATCGGAATAATAATGTAGCACCGAGATACGGTAATTAACAAGAATAAAAGAGTAACAATGACACCAAGATTATTACGTAAACCCTTCTGAATAAGGGAAAAAACCACGGCCCTGAGAGGAGCAACTGATATCACTATAGTAAGGAATTTTACACTTTGTAGGTCCGAGTAAAATACTCCAAAGACCACTACAACACTCAAAAGAAATAATCCTCTTTTGATATTTCACCTCAATACAATATCGCTCACTCTCTATTTTCCTCACAGACTATTTTCTTATACCCTGTCTGTGAAATCTTACTCTTTTCTCTCTTTTGTTGGTGTTAAAAATGAGAGCCGAAGATCTCATTTTATAGGCAAACGTAGGCAGCCTTTCTTGAACTTCCGTTTCTGCAGCACACCAAAATTGACAGAGAAACAAAAAAATGTGGGCTGCATAATGAGTTGTAATCTTTGACAAAAGTGAGAAAGGAAGAAAATGTCTTCCTTGATTTAAGGGGGCTGGACCCCATCAATCTCCCCCTCCAGTCCCATTTATCCAGAGGAGGTAGCACTATCTTCTTGTTTGAATGCATGCCGACAAGTTCTTTGCATAGCACGAACTTGTTCCTATGTACCACCTTGGTCAGCATATCTGCGGGATTCTCACTTGTAGAAATCTTCAAAACTTTTAGAGATTCATCATCTACCATTTCTTGAATCCAATTATATCTCACATCAATGTGTTTGGTCCTTGCATGGTACATTGAGTTCTTGCTAAGGTCTATTGAACTTTAACTATCACAATAGACGATATACTCCTTTTGATGCAATCCAAGGTCTTAAAGGAACCGTTTGAGCCATACCACCTCTTTGCTAGCTTCAGTAGTGGCAATATATTCCGCTTCAGTTGTAGAGAGTGCGACACACTTCTACAACCTCGACTGCCATGATATAGCTCCCCCAGAAAATGTAAACAAATATCCAGTAGTGGATTTTCTTTTGTCAATGTCACCTGCCATATCAGCATCTGTGTAGCCCTTCAAGATTGGATCCGATACTCCAAAGCACAAACAATCTCCCGTGGTGCCTCTCATGTACCTGAGTATCCACTTTACTGCTTCCCAATGTTCCCTTCCGGGATTTTCAAGAAACCTGTTGACAACACCAATTGTGTGAGCAATATCAGGTCTAGTACATACCGTTGCATACATCAAGCTTCCGACTGCTGAAGAATAAGGAACTCTAGCCATGTTCCTTTTCTCCTCCTCTGTTGTAGGACACAACTTTTTGCTCAATTTTAGATGACTAGCAAGAGGTGTGCTGACTGGCTTAGCATTCTTAATGTTGAAGCGTTGTAGCACACGTTCAATGTACTTCTCCTGAAATAGCCACAACTTTCTACTTGTTCTCTCTCGAACTATCTTCACCCCTAGAATTTGTTGTGCAGGGCCCAAGTCCTTCATATCAAATGACTTGGACATGTCTCCCTTCAACTTTGCTGTCAACCCCTTGTCTTTTCCTACAATTAACATGTCATCCACATACAACAACAATATAATAAAATTATTCTCAGAAAATGTTTTGAAGAATACACATGGATCAGAATAGGTCTTTATGTATGTTTGACTTTTCATGAATGATTCAAACTTCATGTACCACTGCCTTGGTGACTGCTTTAATCTATAAAGACTCTTATTCAATTTGCACACCATGTGTTTCTTTTCAGCTACTTCAAATCCTTATGGCTGCTCATATAAATCTCTTCTTTCGAATCTACATGAAGAAATGCAGTTTTCACATCCAACTGCTCCACTTCAAGATCTAGGCTAGCTGCTAAGCTCAAAATTGTTCGAATAGAAGTCATTTTGACAACAGGTGAGAAAATTTCATCAAACTCAATACCTTTCTTCTGTTCGAAGCCTTTAACCACCAATCGAGCTTTGTATTTGACCAGCTTGCCATTTCCATATTTCTTGAGTTTAAAGACCCATTTTCATTTGAGTGATCTTTTATCCTTTGGAAGTTCAACCAGCTTGTACGTGTCATTTTTCTGTAGAGATTCATCTCTTCTTGCATAGCTTTCATCCACTGGTTCTTTTCTGGATGGGACAGCACCTCCTTAAGACATTCTGGCTCCCCCCATCACTGATAAGGACATACTCTATGGAAGGGTACCTGCATGACTCTACCATTGGCCTCTCTGATCTCCTCAGAGGTTGAGGTTGTTCTTCTTCCTGAGTGGGGTGCTCCACTTCCTCGACACCTTCATCAGTTGCTCTCCCTGCTCAATAATCTCACCAGGTTGTTCCCCCTGCTAGGAAACCTCGTTGGTCGTACTTTCTGCACTTGTGGGATTGTTAGAAATAAAAGGAATAGTAACAAGGTTAGGAATTATACCATTACTCGCCTTTTCTAACATATCAGCAGTAGTTCCAACTTCACTTTCTCTGAAGACTACATCTCTGCTTCTTATGACCTTTTTCTTTATAGGATCCCACAATCTGTACCCGAACTCTTCATCTTCATATCCGATAAATATACAGGGAACAGATTTATCATCCAGCTTTGTTCTCTGCTCTTTCGGTACATGTGCAAAAGCTCTGCGACCGAACACCTTCAGATGCGAGTAGGACACCTCCTTATTGGTCCGAACTCTCTCTGGGATGTCAAACGCCAATGGAACTGATGGACTCCTATTGATCAGGTAACAGGTTGTTTGAACGGCTTCACCTCAGAATGACTTAGGTAGTTTAGCCATTCTGAGCATGCTTCTCACCTTCTCCACAATAGTGTGGTTCATCCTCTCTGCTACATCATTGTTCTATGGGGTTCCAGCAACTGTCTTTCATGCCTGATCTCATGACTTGAATAGTACTCTTCAAATTCCCTTGAAGTGTACTCACCTCCATTGTCACTTCGGAGACGCTTTAGCTTTTGACCTGTCTCCCTTTCTACTAGAGCATGAAACTTCTGGAAAACTTGAAACACCTGATCGTTGGTTTTCAAAATCTAAACCCACAATTTTCGTGAAGCATCATCAATAAAAGAAACAAAATATTTATTACCGCCCATTGATTCAATTTCCATTGGGCCACAAACATCATAATATACTAAATCAAGTATATTCAATTTTCTTTCAGATGATGTATGAAATGAGACTCTATGCTGCTTACCAAATAAACAGTAGTCACAGGGTTTTATTGTTGTACCTTTGGCGTATGAAATAAGTGATTTCTTGGCAAGAATCTGCAATCCCTTCTCGCTCATATGACCCATTCTTTTATGCCACAAATCTACAGAAATCTCATCTTGTGCCGCATTCAATTGACCTTGGCATATTTCATCATTTGTCCTGTGCAACGTGCCACGAGCAACTCACATTGCAATCACCAATGATCCTTTTGTGAGTCTCCGTTTTTGATTTGCAAATTCTCGTATCCATCTCGGTCCAAAGCAATCCTCGAGATCAAGTTCGTCCGCAAATCAGGTACATTCCGCACATCGTTTAAAACCAATATGCATCCGACATTTGTCTTTATACAAATGTCACCAATCCTTGCAATCTTTGAGTAACTTATGTTACCTATTCTTACTGTGCCGAAATCACCTGCTACATATCTGCAAAAAAGATCTCTTACCGGTGTGGCATGGTAAGATGCCGCTGTGTCAACCACCCATTCCGACTGTGGACCTGACAGGTACATGCATTCCTCTTCCTCATTTATAAAGAGGACAACATTATCATTGTTTTGCACCATGACGGTTGTGTTGTCGTCATTCTTCTGGCCACTAGTTTCATCTTTGCCCTTCCTTGGATTTGGGTAATCTCTTTTGAAGTGACCTGGTTGGTCACAGTTGTAGCAATTTTTGGCTTTTGATTTGGATCGATTCTTTGACTTTCCACGAGCTCCGGATCTACCATAGTTGCTCCAACTCCTTTGATAACTCCTGCCTCTACCTTCTGCGATAAGAGTTTGTCCTTGATTTTCAGGCTTCTTTCTCATCTTCTCATTGAGTAAAAGAGCTGATGTGACTTCTTTCAACTCAATAGTAGTCTTACCGTGCAGGATGGTTGTTGCCAAATTATCGTACGAAGATGGCAACGAGTTCAATAGCAAGATGGCTTTATCTTCCTCCTCGATTTTCACTCCGAGGTTGGCAAGCTGTGTGATTAGTCCATTAAACACATTTAAATGTGACAAAAATTTCATACATTCACCCATGTGCAGGGCGTATAACTGCTTCTTCATGTACAATTTATTTGTCAGCGTTTGAACATGCATAGGCGTTCTAACCTTGTCCAAATTCCACGTGCAGTGTCTTCATCAATGATGTTATTTACCACATCATCCGATAAGTGCAACCTGATTGCACTAGCAGCACTTTCATCCAAGTCAGCCCAATCCTCAGCTTTCATGGTATCAGGCTTTTTGGCATCAGCATTTAGTACCTTGTGTAATCCTTGTTGGATGAGCAGATCTCTCATCCTTCTTTACCATGTTGAGAAACTGTTATCTCCGTTGAATTTTTCTACCTCGTACTTTACTCCGGACATTTTTATTTTCAACGATTATAGTACTACCGATAGTGAATAGTATTTCGGTGAATGAGCAGAACATGTGCTCTGATACCAGTTGTAGGGAATAAACCCCCTACCAAAATAATATTCACGGTGATAAAAGCGGAATAATAAAGTAGCATCGAGATAAGGTAAATAAGAAGAATAAAAGAGTAACAATGACACCAAGATTTTTACGTAAACCCTTCTGAATAAGGGAAAAAACCACGGCTCTGAGAGGAGCAACTGATATCACTATAGTAAAGAATTTTACACTTTGTAGGTCCGAGTAAAATACTCCAAAGACCACTACAACACTCAAGAGAAATAACCATCTTTTGATATTTCACCTCACTACAATATCGATCACTCTCTATTTTTCTCACAGACTATTTTCTTATACCCTGTCTGTGAAACCTTACTCTTTTTCTCTCTTTTGTTGGTGTTAAAAATGATAGCCGAAGCTCTCATTTTATAGGCAAACGTAGGCAGCCTTTCTTGAACTTTCGATTCTGCAGCACACCAAAATGACAGAGAAACAAAAAAACGTGGGCTGCATAATGAGTTGTAATCTTTGACAAAAGTGAGAAAGGAAGAAAATGTCTTCCTTGATTTAAGGAGGCCGGATCCCATCAAATACTTAGTTGCAACGACTGAGCCATATTCGAAAAGGAATACTACTACTTCAGGGATTGGTTCGCCTTGTAGTTCATTAGAAGAGCTAATACGTGCAACGGAAACAGGGAGGAAGAATCCCTCCATTTCAATTGATTTGGAGGCCTTTTCGGATATTCAGTTTAGGAAGCATTGTAGTGAAGATGTGTGTGATAGTGGTTCTGCTAGGTCATTGCCAGTGTCCATGATTGATCTTGTTTCCTCCTCCAATTGGCCAGGAGATTACGAAGACGAAAACAATGAAGTAAAAAAGGCAAAACCAGCAGCCTGTAGTAGGAAAAGAGACAGAAGTAAACAAAGATGAAGCTAAACAAGATCAGCCAAAGGAGAAAGAGAAGTCATTATTAGATTCAAGCTCCGCAAAAGGATGGGAAGCTGTACTAAATGGCGCTTTAACGCCATCGCCATCTCCATCGTTTGGTGCCTTTCCAGAACAACAAGAACCTAAACAGATGTCAAGAAATGAAGCAAATGCTTCGTCTGTTGAGGCTACTTCAAACAGTTGTTGGGATTTGGGACTATTTGAAGCAAACCCACAAACAAAATCAGAACAACCTATGCCTAATACTACTGCTAATGAAGTTGACAGCTTCAATACATTGCCATTGCCATCTTTCAATGCCTTCCAAGAAAGGCAAGAACAAGAGCAAGTGTCAAGAATTGGTGGAAATGTGTTATCTACAGAGGTTTCTTCAAGCAATAATGGTTGGGATTTGGCACTATTTGAAGCAACCCCACAAACAAAAGCATCACAAACCCTGCCTATTACCTCTAACAACGTTAATAGCTTCAACTTTGGATGAATTGTATAATCAGAGTCCAATGTCATTATATCCAAATAGTGGCCTAAGTTCACTACCAATGCCTAATGTGAACGGCAATATCTATGATCAAATTCCACCGACCACCTTTTTGCCAGCTTCAAATACTGCGTATAATCAAATTCCAGTAATGCCACAACCCCACCATTACAATCCATTTTTACAAGATACGTCGACGGAGGTTCCTTCAAACAAGTTATCATCAACAGCTGCGCCTACATTCCAAGCAACGCCAACTTTTAGTGCTCAGGATTTTTCTTCAGCAGTGGTGAGTGATGTGAATTCTGATCCGTTTGGGACGTTTTCGAGTAGTGAGCAAATGTTAAATGGCACCATAAATCAGAAGAATTTGTTGCATGAACAACAGTTATGGTTACAGAACCAAAACAAGATCATAGCTAAGCATATGTCTTAATCTTGCTAGTGTAAACTTTTTGCTTACTTAATTATGTCTTCGGAAAAGAATCAAAACTACTCCTAAACAATTGGAGTTGGTACAATAATGCCCTCCGTTCACCTATTTTGGAAAAATTACCCTCACCGTTATCTTTTTGACTCAAGAATGCCCTTACGACTAACGGCCATGTTAGATAAAAAAAATTAATTAATTTTCATGTGTCATAACGAAAAAAAAGGTCAAAACTGCCCCTAAACTATTGGAGTTGGTACAATAATGCCCCATCTCAAAAAATCCCTCCCTTCCCCCTTCCCCTTCCCCCTCCCCCCAGCGTGTGGGTTCATATTCCTCTTGTTTTTTTCATCTTTTTTTTGACCTTGCACTCTATTTGAATAATCACTACAAATATCATTAAAGTTTTATTTTCAGATAACCAAAATTTTTTGTCACCAATACTTTACGTCATACAACTTTCAAAAATCATGTTAGGCAAAAAAAAACGTAATTAATTTCTATGTATCATCGTCCCATTGATTGGTTGTCTGAAAATAAAACTTTAATGATATTTGTAGTGATTATTCAAATATAGCATCCTCGTAAATTAAGCTATTGTACGAGGATGCTCTTCAGGTTATATCAATACGGCCAATTATTTTTTTTTTAAAAAGACAATTAAATCAAGAGAAGTATTTGAGATTATATGCCTGAGAATATGAGAGAATACGGCTTATTGGTGAATGTGACTGTAATAAACACTTGATTGAGCGTAGTGTATGAAGCAGTAAAGTGTAGTAAGAAAAAGTGATGATGAATGGTATTTCTGTGATGAAAACAAATAGGAATATCGATGTGTACATCTACAAAGAAATAGGAAGAGGAAGGTGATTAACTATAAGAGAGAGTTTTGTTTGCTTAAAGAAAAAAATAGGTGTACGAGAGTTCTAGTTGGTGGAATAATTTTTAAAAGAAAGAGGAGAAAGTAACGGAGGAAAACGGTCTTAGAATGTGGGTGAGTTTATTTTAATTAGGTGAGTGTTAAGTTACGCCAATGGAACGATGATACATGGAAATTAATTACGTTTTTTTTTTTTTGCTTAACACGGTTTTTGAAAGTTGTATGACGTAAAGTATTGGTGACCAAAAATTTTGGTTGTCTGAAAATAAAACTTTAATGATATTTGTAGTGATTGCTCAAATAGAGTGCAAGGTCAAAAAAAGGATGAGAAAAACAAGAGTAATATGAACACATACGCTAGGGGGGGGAGGAAGGGGGAAGGGAGAGATTTTTTTAGATGGGGTATTATTGTACCAACTCCAATAGTCTAGGGGCAGTTTTGACCTTTTTTCGTTATGGCACATGGAAATTAATTATTATTTTTTTATCTAACATGGCCGTTAGTCGTAAGGGCATTACTGAGCCAAAAAGATAACGATGAGGGTAATTTTTTCAAAATAGATGGACGGGGGCATTATTGTACCAACTCCAATTATCTAGGGGAAGTTTTAACCATTTTCCATTATGTATTTAATAGGACTTGACCTGAATAATAGTTCAGATTCAAGTTTATTAATGAGAGTGACCTCTAAAAGTCATAGAAAACTTAATATGTTTGGCACAATTAGTTTGCTTACTCCATTATAAGCATCTGCCTAAGCATTCTTGTTTAATTTCAAACAATTCGAACTCTGACTCAGCCCTTCCGGAAAAAGTTTCTGGCAGTTGAAATAAAACTCCACCTCTAATAATTGTCAAAACTCCAGCAAAAACATGGGTCCTTTTGGACCAGCCTAATCGCCCAACTTGAAGACATTCCAGCACAAAACTCATCACAATCAATTCAAGTGCTTGCAGTACTAACCGCTAAGGTTAGCGCAGAGGTACCAAAAAATACAAATATGCACAAAATATGGCATTCGTTAATTGATTGTATAGTAATTACATCACTAAACACCTTACCGGACAAAGAATTAGACCTTTTAGATCAAAATAGCATTCACACAAATATTCCGACATAAACTAAAATCTAACATAGAAGAGACAATAAAAAAAAGATGGGCACCTAATTTCAACTGCAATAAGGGTCTATCAGCGCAAGTTAACTGTATGGGTCAAAATTAAATCAGAGAAATTTGATATGCGAAGATATAAGATCCAGATCGGACAAGCCGTGGACGGACAATCACCAATTGGCCGAGGTCGGACATTCATTAATTGACCGATGTCGGACAGTCATAATTAAGGCCGAGGATGTACAAACCGAGGTTGGATACTCACCAATAAGGCAGAGGTCGGGTAGTGATGAAATAGCTAATTTGCTTTGGAATACTCAAAAAAATATTCTATCAAATATTCCCTCTAAATTGTACCTTATTTTAAGATTATCTGTGAATACCCCTTATAAATAGGAGGTCAGGACTTTCTAAAATGGGTTCTCTCTCTCTCTAGAAAATATGTAAACACACATCTCTGGAGGATCCGTGGTCCTATGTCTTCATCAGATCAAAAAAGAGTCCTAAGGTTCATGTATTTCTCTATCTTTCGCCTTTATCAAATGAAAGAAGATCCGTCTCACTCAAGATTGAATGAATCTTTTCCTTTATTTACATTTTATTGCCTCTTAATGTTACTTAATGCATCTTTTTTTATGCTATTAAACTTGGCCGTAATCACGGCCAATATTTTTACACGGCTATATTTTTCTATTTATATTATTCATCTCAGATCTAGAGTTAATTATCTTTAACTAGAATTTACCTTTTTATTTTCTTTGATTGATTTGTTTAAGAAGTTGTGATATCTTTTGAGACAAACAACTTGGCGCCGTCTCTTGGGATTTTCTAGTTACAATTTTAATTTCCTCTAGATCTTGAATTCAATTCTAGTTCCATGTTCTATTCATGGTAGATATTTCCTAATACGGATGTCTACCATAACATGGAAAGAAGGAATCGTGGTAAATCTTACTTAGCAAGTTCAATGCACGATGTTCATTCATTTGGGTCTTCCTGTATGATGCCAAAACTTATGTATTTCCATCATACCAGATTTCAAGAAGTCATTTTTGCTACAGAACGTGTACTTTCCTTGATTCTCAACTTTTTATTTTGATTTGCAAATTGTGTTAGTTCTATTAAGAAAATCTTTTGTGGTTTGAGTTTATGTTAAGAAACTCTTTTGTGGTTTGAGTTTTTTCAATATTTTTCCTCGATTATCAAGTGGCAGTGTAATTTGAGAAAGCATAAATTTTATAACTACAACACTTTGCAATTCTTTTTCTTTCTCTTTTATGATTAAAAACCATAACATCAAGCATAAACAACGCCAATCCGAGATAACGGCTACCCTTGTTCAGCTGCCATTTTAAAAAATTACAAGAATTGATATTTTTGACCAAAACCCATAACGAGTGACATTTGGATATTTTATGGATCTTGCTTCTCAAAACCAAATCAAAATATTTCCTGAAATCCAGTAAAATTAAACTTTGTTGGTCATCATGTAGGAGTATTTACATTTAACCACTCAACACCCATATAATTGGTGTAACCACTACATGGGGAAAGGTAAATAAAAGTTGAACGCGGAAATAATATTACAATAGCGTGGATCTGTAAGAAGGTACACAAAAGAGATACGATCATCTGGTTCCCTTTTCTTCCCCAATTATTTCTCTATCAGATAATATGTTATCTGTACAACATGTAAATTTACTAAAGCGTACATCCACATCAAAATTGGTAGCGGTCACTAAAAGCATAACCGAAGAAGGGAATGTAGTCACTCCTCTCCACTCGTCGACCGATCAAATTGAGGTAACAAACGCTTTTATTTTGTTTTAACTGACTATTTCTCTAAGTGGAATAGAAGAAAGAGCAATCACCCAAGAAACGCCTTGTATTCTCCAATGCAAGCAAAATTAAGCAAACTGGGACTCACCCAAGAAATGCAGAAGCTAAGCAAAATTGGGACTCTCCCAGAGAACACCCTTACGGCCAAGAGCCTCTCGATAGAGAGAGTGATTTTGCCCAATTGACTTTCTCAAGACCAATAAGGTAGGAAAATTTGCTCAAGCAACTAGGGTTCAAGTCGGGTATTACTCTCTCGAGGTTTAACCCTTTCATTGGGACTATCAATTCTCTTGGTCCATCCAAATTCCTTGTTGGGAAAACTTCAAAGACTTAGGCTCTCTTTCTCAAGAAGAGCCCAAGTCAAATAAGCACAAACTAGCATTTGAAACCACTAATTAAAGATTAAACCAGGAAATTGACCCAAATAGTAAATACTCATAGTCAATCTACCTTAAATCACAACATCCATCAATTACCCACACTAGGGTTAAGCCACAACCCTAGCTAATGGATCTAGCTACTCATGCTTGAAGAGAAAAAATTGAGAAATAGATGAAGATAAAGACATAATAATTAATTTCTAAAGGTAAATACAAAGATTCGATGATAAAAACTAAGTAAAAATGCCAAAAATGGCTACAAAAAGTCTTCTCACTAGTGCAGCTGAAGTTCTACAATGTCTAATACCCTAAAAAAGCATTCTATTTATACTAACATGGAAAAACTGGACAAACATGCCCATGCCGAGTCAGTGCTGACCGCACAAAATGGTGTGCGGCTGCACTAGGCTCTTAAACGTGAAATCTTGACTCTCTGAACCCAGGCTCCATGGACCACACATAATGAACTGTGGCATCGGAGGCTTCTAATGCGGTCCGCACAGAATGGACTGCGGATCGCACAGGCTTCATTTTTTGAATTTGGCATCTCTCTAAACTTTGGTTCTACGGACCGCACAGAATGGCAGTGTGGTCGCGGTGCCTTCAGTGGGGACCGCACAAAACCTTTGCAGGCGCACTGCCTTAATGCCTGAAAATCCAACTCTCTGAATCTTCCTAGCACGGACTGCACAAAGTGTAGTGCGGCTACACTAGGCCTGTTTCTACTGAGTTTTGTCTTTTCTTTGTTACTTTTGCAGGTTTCACTCCTTTTGAGCCGATCTTTGACATGTTGTTACTTTGTTGATTAAACCTACAATCAAGCACAACTTATGAGCCTTTTGGGACTATTATATGAATTTAATCAAAGCGTAAGCAAGAAGGAGTATAAAATGCATCAAAATCCCTAGTGATCAATTACCTAAGGAAACTACACCAACCATATATTAGAATGGTTGTCGCCCCCTCTCTTTGCTGCAAAGAAGGTCTATCTAGGTCAAGGACAATAAATTATTGGAACAATAGAGTTGTGCCCCTTATTATTTGCTCATATTTTTGTGTCACCTACAGAGATAGTATATACCTTGGAGAAGCTCGGACTAAAGGTGAAGTGGATGCCAAAGATGAGGTCAGACCCTAATACCAGAAAGTCCAACCCCTTTGTGAGTTCCACGAGGAACGAGAGCATAAAATGAAATACTATATCGCCCTAAGGCAGAAAGTTATGAATATGCTAGGATGAAGACATCTTAAAGAAATGCTTCGATAGGGGAAGAACCAATTTCACCAGAGGTCGGAAACATCAAAGACTACCCAAACCACCCGCAGTAGCATGTATCATCAACATGATCATAGAGATAACGTCTCAATCAACAACGTGAAATTCACCACTTCACACAAAGTCAAGAGGTCTGTCACACGCAAACGGTATGACAAACTCAAAGAAATTAAGTATCATCTTTGATAAATCAGATGTTGGCGGTTTGGTCTTTCCTCAACATGACACTCTTCTTATTACTTTACAAATTTTAGATACTAATATTAAGCGTATTATGATTGATAACGAAAGTGGCGCGTGCTTTATCCATCCTTGAGTACTTACCCAAATGAAACTCGAGGATAAGATAGTATCACGCTGTATCACAATAACTGGTTTTAACAATGCAGTTAACGAAGTTTCGGAGAAATTACTCTCCCTTCTTTGTCCGTCGGCCTAACTCTCAACATTCCACACCATGGATCAGAACATCGCGTACAACACCATAGTGGGATGACCGTTGATACACCCTATGCGGGGCGTCCCCTCCAGCTTGTACCAAGTCATCAAATTCCCAACTCTATGAGGATCAGCATACAGGAGGAACAACGCACATCTCGGGAATGCTACCGCACCGCCTTAGATAACTTGGTCACCTAAAAAAGAGGGATAAATAAAAAGATACATAACAATTAGCAGGGTCAAGGTCGGCACATGACGATAACAAAGACGACATAAAAGACCCAAATATGGGCAAAGCTACAAGATCGACCATAGAAGACCTCGACCATGTTCAAATAGACCTCAACAACCACAATAAGAAGGCTTACATTGGCTGCAAAGTCTAGGAACTAGGTAAATTCTGCCAATTCTTAGCAACTAATGTATATTTGTTTGCTTTCAGCCATGCAGATATGCCATGTATCCCAAAGGAAATTGCCACGTACAAACTGAACGCCGACCCATACCACCCCCAGTAAGAGAGGTGAGATATAAGTCAACTCTGTAACTAATGATGCGGTACGTGAAGAGTTAGAAAAATTATTCAAAAATGGCTCTATCAGGGAGTTAAAGTACCCCTAGTGGGTCGCCAACGTGGTCATGGTAAAAGAAGAATGGAAATGGCGAATATGTGTGAATTTCACATATTTGAATAAATCATGCCCCAATGATTCGTTTCCATTACCTCATATCGACCAACTCATCAATGCAACAACCGACCATGAACGATTGAGCTTCTTGGACACTTATTCAGGTTATAATCAAATCCTCATGGAACAAGAGGATCAAGAAAAACCACATTCATCACCTATTAGGGGACGTACTGCTACAGGGTCATGTTGTTCGGGCTAAAGAATGTTAGGGCAACTTACTAAAGGTTGGTATCAAGGATGTTCAAGGACCAACTCAGAAAAACAATAGAAGTCATGACACGCTGGTCAAGTTCAAAATGAAAGAAGATCATATCGACCATCTAAGAGAAATTTTGACATACTCAGACGATACAAAATAAAGCTGAACCCCGAAAAGTGTGCATTCAGCGTGGACTCAGGAAAGTTTCTATGTTTCCTAGTATCTCAGAGAGGGATCTAGGTCATCCTGACCAAATCAAAGCCATCGAGAGGATACCGAAACACTTAACCAATAAAAAGCAGGATCAAAGGTTGATTGGTCATATCACCGCCCTATCAAGGTTCATTTCACGATTGTCGGATAGGTGTCACAAATTCTTTGCCATACTTAAAAAGGATAACGACCTCCAACGGACTTTTGAGTGCGTCTAGGCCCTAAAAGAATTAAAGAATACTTGTTATCA
The DNA here is from genome assembly GCA_034376525.1 of Nicotiana benthamiana. Taxonomy (NCBI): domain Eukaryota; kingdom Viridiplantae; phylum Streptophyta; class Magnoliopsida; order Solanales; family Solanaceae; genus Nicotiana; species Nicotiana benthamiana. The sequence continues at coordinate 30,460,402 of CM067326.1, forward strand.
CCACCATTGCTTTCAAAACTAGAGCCACGAAAACGTCTCCTTATTTACCTTTCTATATCCAAAGTAGATGTGAGCGCAGTCCTAGTTCGAGAACATTCGTCGACTTTGAGACCGTGTATCCTCACCACGAAAAAGTAGCCCTGGCCTTAGTCGTAGCTTTGCGAAAGCCCAGACAGTATTTCCCATACCACCCCATCTCGATTTTCATGACTTTATCCTTGAGAAGAATTAAGCATAAGCCAGAGCAATCAGGAAGGCTAGTGTCACGACCCAAACCCTGATCTGGTCTTGATGGCGCCTCTCGAGAAGATACGGCCAGCCGACACATATCCAATTCGATTTTAAATAGCTAAACAGCAATAAAACATGCTAAAACATAATTTAATAATTTTAAACAACAGTTAATATCATAAAAATGCAGAAGTACAACCCAAACACAGCCCGACATCGGGGTGTCACTAGTCATGAGCATCTACTACAACTGTCTAGACACCACAAGACCGAAATGGTTCGAAAATCATAAGAATATAGAAGGAGGAATACAACAGAAGAAAATAGAGCCGCGATCGCTAGGCGACTACCTTGCTAACTCCAATAAACTGCCACCAAGCTCAGAAATTACCTGCATCTGCACACAAGGTGGAGAGAGTAAAGTGAGTACTCCAACTCAGTGAGTAACAAAGGTAGATAACAACTGAGAAGTAAGCAATCACGTAAAGCAAACCATCATGATGTATAGAGGCAGTGTAAAACCATTTGAGAAAAAACATGGAAGCTATGAAATCTTTAGAAATAATTTTAGCTCAGTTTAAACCACATTTGCACAATGATTGCAAAACAATTAGTGCCGATAAGCATAGAAAATCCGCCCGTCGGGCACAAATACCACAATATAGCAGGTATAATGACAAGTAAATATGAAAGATGAACACATGAAGGCTCGCCACTCGGGCAATATATTAGAAAAGTACCAGCCCCTCGGGCCACCTCACAATCACTCATATCATCCCATCGGGCCCACTCTCAGAATAGTATCAGCCCCTCGGTCTCACTCTCAAAATAGTATCAGCCCCTCGGGCTCGCTCTCAAAACAGATAGGTACCTGTGTTCACTGTGGGTGTGCAGACTCCGGAGGGGCCCCTTACGGCCCAAGCGCTATATCAACATAAGTCCTGAAAGCCTTATTACATCACTCATAAGTCCTGAAAGCCTCCTCACATCACTCACAAGGCCTGAAAGCCTCATCCAACGCTATATGGCCTGAAAGCCTCCTCACATCACTCACAAGGCCTGAAGCCTCCTCACATCACTCACAAGGCCTGAAAGCCTTCTCACGTCACTCAAGCCACCTCGTGGCATATAAATGTATCTAAGTCCCTCGGCCTCACTCAGTCCAGAAAACATCATAAGCCCGCTGAGCATCAATAAAATAGTAGTGCTCAGCCCAAATAATATTGGAAATCTCATTTAAATCTCAAATATTCAATTAAAAATGGCTGAGTTTGTAATGACTAAGTTCAAGTAGTATATCAAATAATTAGGAAACACTGACAGAAATCCAGGAAGGACTCAAGTAGTCGACATGAAGCCAAAAATATGGTAATAAGCCCAAATCATGTTGATAACAAACACATCTCAGTTAAACACGAGGTAAAAATATCAATCAGGACGGACCAAGTCATAATCCCCAATAGTAAACAACCTCGTGCTCATCATTAAGCGCGTGTCTCACCTCAATATAGCACTACGTAGTGCAAATTGGGGTTTCAAACCCTCATAATATAATTTACAATCATTACTCACCTCAACCCGGCCAAAACTCTAGCTCGCTATGCCTTTGCCTCTCAAAGCGGCCTCTAACGCGTCGAATCTGACCAAAACCACAGTGAATACGTCATAATATGCTAAAGGGACAATAAACAAGCGAAAATAATCAAAAAACATCAAATATCCCGAAATTGACAAAACCCGAGTCCCGAGCCCACTTTTCGAAACTCAGAAATTTTCACATCATTAGCTTCCTCATCTCGCCACGGGTTCATACATATCAAACTCACAAAAATCGCAGTCCAATTGGCCCCTCAAATCCCTACTCTTAACTCTCTTAAGTTCAAGCCATATAACACCCTTTTTGTCCATTAATTATTTAAATTTTCAGTCCATTCATGAAATAACACCATAGAATTATGGTTTAGGTCCAAGAATCCTTACTTCAACGAAGTCCCTTGGAATCCCTCTTCAAAATCGCCCACCATTCTCTATGTCCGAAGTTTGAAATGAGAAACACTTCAAAAATTTACGAAGATGAACTTTAATATTTTTGACCAGGCGAAACCGCATCTGCGGTCAAATTTTCACTTTTGAGACTTCCACTTTTGCGGTGAACTTTCCGCTTCTACGGAAACTAACTTAGGTCAGGACCGCTTATGCGGTCGAAATCCCGCATCTGCGTCTTTCACTTATGCGGAAATTCATTAAGGGCAAGACTCCGCTTCTGCGATACGAATGCCGCATTTGCGAGACCGCTTCTGCGGTCCCAAATCTGCAGAAGCGAACATACCAGAAGCAGCAGCAAATTTCGAACTTCACAAGTCCAAAACATCCTGTTAACCATCCAAAATCACCTCGAGGCGCCCGAGGCCTCAACCAAAAAACATCCTAAAATGTTACTCAAACTTGTTACAATCATTAAAACACCTCAAACAACATCAAATTATTCAAAATTCATCGAATTCAAGCCTAAGTTTCAAAAAACTTCTGAAAAACTCTTTCGATCAAAAAAACTGATCAAACGACGATCGAATGACCTAAACTTTTACACAAACGTCCCAATTGACAAAGCAAAACTACAACAACTCTCGGAATTCCATTCTGACCCTCGGATCAAAATCTCCTCTATCAACCGGGATTTGCCAAAATACTAACTTCGCCAATTCAAGCATAATTTTACACTGGTCCTCCAAAACAATTTTCGATCACGCTCCTAAGTCATAAATCACCCAACAAAGCTCCAAATCATAAAAATTCCGATCCGAGCTCATATACAAATAAGTCAACTCTTGGTCAAACCTTTCAAACTCTAAACTTTCCAGTAGGACTGTTCCTTCAAATTCATTCCGATTTTCCTGGAAAAAAACCAACAATCTATATCAGTCATAATACGTTACACGGGGCTAGTCATGCCCGAAAACTGGCGATCAAACTGCAAAAGCTCAAAACGACTGGTCGGGTCATTACATCCTCCCCCACTTAAACACACATTCGTCCTCGAATGTACCCAGGGTTGTTCTAAAAGCCAAACACTCGTTGAATGACCTTACCATGCATATACCCGGGGGTGATCCCGCATCACCCTATATCACATAGGTCCGATAACACAACATTGTTGAAATTGCACAATCCATCCTAGTCTATTAACTATAGAACCACATTTTCACTCCTGAAACCATCATTACAATCAAAACCTCACACATATACTCTGAATAGTCCTGAACCAGCTGTAATAGCCTATGCCTACAACCTCAGGTGCAATTATATGATATATCACATAATTCAAAGACTTGTCGCGATAACTTCCATTCACAACAACTGCCCACAACAACCAAATACCAATAGAAAACCTCTTATTATCTAAAGTATCATTCCAACACTTTCATGTACTTCCAACAATAACTGAACCACGCAATAAACCATAACTGTTTCTCAGATCAAACATTCATGAGGCCATTTCTCCTCTGGAAATTACCATAGCAAATTTTTCGAGCCGAACCTCAATATTAACCTTCCAACGTGATGTAATCGAATCTGCTTGTATTCATTAATGATCCCAATGAACTCTTCTGACTAAACACACCACCTTAGTGACATGGCACATCAATACGGGCCCTAGCCACAACTTGCATAACTTCGTGCAACGATAAACAACAGTCCAAACATACTCGAATCATGAAAATGACTCAGTTGAAAGAGTTGTACCTCAAGCTTGCCGGAACCATCCCCACACAAGGCTAAGAACATGTCTCACATCATAGATTAGAACACACAAATTTAACCCGCAAGGTCATATCTCCACATAATCTCGCTACAATGCACGATCCTGTCCAAACACCGCTCCACATAAGACACCTCGAGTCACTATGCTCAAAATTGACAACCACACACAATTTGATGTCTGGAACCAAAGAAAATCATTACACTCATGGTGAAACAAGTAACATATACCACGCAAACCCAATAGGACATAGCCGATACCCCATTCACCGAGAAATAGCCAATTACTCTTCCCGCTCGACTTCCACTAAGAAACCCAATAGAACCGCACCATGTGTACCCATTACCAGCAATTCATAACGTCTCGCAACACAGAAAATAACTCATAGATCTCTCTAGATAACTGATAAGTTCGACAACAATCGAATCAACCTATCCCTCGATAATACAATTCGGAATAACCGAGACGACTCCAACTAGAACACGCATCTACTGTGGTCTACCAACAAACTCTTTATTAAGCAAATCCTGAAGTTGTTCCTTCCACTATTATAACTCCTGCCGGTGCTATACGATACGGTGTCTAGCACCAAATCAATACCAAAATCAACAACCTCGCCCGGCGACATGCCCAGCCGCAAGAAACACATCTGAGGAGTCCCTCACAATCGAAACTGAATAAATTTAAGGGGCCTCAGCACTGACACTCATCACAAGAGCTCAAAATAAGAAGGTCAATTCCTTCCCAGCCATCCACTAGGTCTTGAAATATAGGACTCTCCCCAATAGGGCATAATTTGACGAACATCGCCACTCAATCCGTGGCATTTTCCGGCATAGCCAATCGTGCCATCTTATCGCAATAGCCCAAAATAACACAACACGAAAACAATCAGCTCGAATCCTAATATCACATCCAAGATCTAATATCCCAATCAACAAAAGATCCACTCAGGACTCCAAATCCCAGTAGTCTCTAAACAGTGCCGATACACGCGATCCACAACCACAACATAGCCTGAACATGGGAACTCCCAGTCTCCAACTCCATATAGCACACGATTTATCGTGCATGATCTCAATTTTGCCGTCTGAACGTATACCACACCTTAAATACCCTATCCTTCCACAATAGATACTCTAAAATTTCCCTATGCTACCCAACGAACCCGAATATCACCAGTTGATCCATCAAGAAAGTGTCGCAATACCACCGAATGCCATCAACTTAATCACATTACCTTTTTCCTGAACATATAATATCGTCAAATCACTTCCAATTAGTGATATCATTACCCATGACTATCTGAGGCTACCCGCTACTTAAGAGTTTTATAAACTCACTTTCGGCACTGAACTGTAACTTATCTATCCAAGAACTTCCATTGATTCCTTCGAAGAAAAATCATTATACATCCCATGCTTCGCATGCCCATAGAAAATATACATCTCCAAGCCATGGTAAAACCCAACAAGAACTCTCCCAATTCCATTTCCACAAACTAACTGCCAGGACTGAATCCTTCTAACTAGACCAAGCTAAGCAAGCCGTCACAACCGAAGAGCATTGCTGCAAAATACCTGTAATAACTCATTACATTGAACACACCCCAAGAATTAATCATATCATTACCATGCTGATCCGGTCTACTATCAAGCTACTCCATCTATTTAAGTTTCTTCTGATTCATTTTCAACTGGATATTTCCCCTCGTTGTAGCACCACAATTCCTCAACCCGGGCTTACCACACGAGACCCAAGCATAAGACCACACTGTCTAAGCCGCTGAATACTCTCTCAAATATTCCCAGAAACATCACATTCCAAAATGCTTTACTCTAAAGCACTTCCTGCGAATCTAAGTTTGTTACCTTTATTTTCCAGATACTGATGCATAGAATCTCATAATTCACATAGAAATACTTCTTCCAATGAAAACAATAGTTTCTAACAACATATGAAACTTTAGAGCACTTAATTGATGTATACAGACTCTCGAACACATTGGAACTATTCCCGCAAGTCATTCACTCTTATTCAAACTGCAACTTACCTGACCTAACGAACAGAACCACCCTGGCCTCATTGGCACTCCGATACCGTAAAATGAAATCTTCCTCCCAATACAACCAAGCAACTCCCTGTTCTATGCACCGAGAATTATTTACCAACAACAACTCTAGACATCTCATGATTCTCAAACCCCATGAAGCATAATATAACCTTTGTCAAAATTTTCCCTTTACTCTAGCCATAGCTAATTCACCCGCACGCCCCTAACTGAAACCAATATAGCACCTAACCATGGAATCAACTTCTTACAGTAGACTCCCCCACTTGGCTTGAAGCCATAGATCAAGATGCACTCAATAACTCATAACACTTTTACTCTATCGATGCCACTATACCATAGTGAGATTAAGCTCAAATCATTATAAGTTTGTGAAAACATAGATCATCTTTATGTTCATCTATTTCTCTCTTTTTCTCTTCAATCATGAGTAGCTAAACCCATTAACTAGGGTTGTGGCTCAACCCTAGTGCGGGTAATTGAAGGATGTTGCAATTTAGGGTTAGATTGACTATGGGTATTTGCTATTTGGGTCAATCTTATGGTTTAATTTATGAATTGGTGGTTGCAAACACTGGTTTGTGCTAAGTTGACTTGGCCCTTCTTGAGAAAGAGAGCCAAAGTCTCCAAAATTAATCCAACAAGGAATTAGGATGGAATCAAGATAATTGATAGTCCCAATTAAAGGGCTAAACCTCGAGAGAGTAATTACCCGACTTTGACCCTAGTTGCTTGAGCTAATTTGCCTACCCATTTGGTCTTGAGAAAGACAACTGAGTAAAATCACTCTCTACCGAGAGGTGTGAAGTGGGTAAAATTATGCAACGGATATAGCATATTTCCCTAACCATGTCAATCGTGCTTTAGAAGAAATTACCCGTCAATTAGCTACCTTGTTGAAAGTCATTACCCTAGTGCCCTTCTATCTATTAGATACAACTCTTAGCAATCTTCGTTTAGCATACTCTAGTTGCAATTTATAATTAGTAGTTGATAATAGTAGAATTTTAAAGAAAAACCTAAAATATAATTGGAAGTGATATTTGGAGCAATTACACAACTCTAGCCTAGATAGATACTCGACTCTTTTCCTAGCTCCCTGAGAAAATCGATCCCGACCCTCAAATCGGGTAAAAGCTATTGCGAACCTCTTTTCCTACTTTATAGTAGTGCGGAGTTGGCAGCGATCAATAATCCTCTTGAGATTCTATTGTTAAATTGTTACTTCCCTGAAGCATGTTTCCCCCTTCCCAGCTTTTATTGTTTGAATCATTTTACTTTCCGCCATGTATATATGTATGACTGTATAGGTTTATCTGGAGTCTGGTTCTGGCCTCGTCACTACCACGCCGGGGTTAGGCCAGGTAGTTACCAGCACATAGGGTAGGTTGTGCTAATACTACACTCTGCACTCTGTGCAAATATCGGAGTAGTTCTTGGTTCGTAGTAGGGGAGCCAACCTTCAGTCCATCAAGATTCCGAGGTAGTCCTGCAGGCATCCGCAGGCCCCGACATCCCTTCTATCTTTATTATGTTTTGTTATCACTTGAATCCGAAACAGACAGTGTTTCTTTCTTTCAAACATTTATATGTAGTAATCATAGTTAGTTCGTGAATGTTGTGACACCAGTTTCTGGGTAGAGACACATGTTGATTTCCGTATTATTTTGGTTTATTTTGTCCAGAGTCTTCCGTTTAATCTCACATTCCGCTGTTATTTAGCAGCTATTTAAGTTAGCTATATTGCTCAGGAATAAACTCTGTTTCCTTGAGCCAAGGGAGGCTCTACGGTAAGGCAAGTGAAGCCCTTGCCTTAGGCCCCCAAGTAATTAAGGCCCCAAAAATAAAAGGTACTATTATATTATTATATAATATATACTTCATAATTTATATTTATATAATTATTAATAAAAGATTTTAAATTTTAATGATTTTTAACATTTGGTAGACGTAACATATGTTTACCTTCTAATCAATTATATTTTTCTTTATTTATGTATAGTCTTTTTTTATGTTTCTTACTATTTTACTTCTTAATTTCAACTCCAATTCTCTAAATTAACTATTTTTTTGTCACATTTGATTGATTCACATACCAGAAAGCAAGTTATTTTGTGTCTCATCTTTGTTAATTAAGAAATCCCCGAGACAAATGCCGCAAGGTTCAGGTTCAAAACATGATGAATAATGCGCTCACCCTTTACCATTTTCACTTAAGAGAAGAATTCGATACCATATGACGCGCGCCTAACTCATACATCATGAGTCGTGCTCTCACCACTGTATCAAAGTCATGTAAGTTTTTTTTTATCTCAATATTATATGAATTTTATAAAAGACATTTCAGGGTCTTTTTAATATATTTGGTTTAGGCCACCAGTTTTATTGAGCCGCCCCTCATTGACAATCAATAATTATTTACAGACTACTATCTCAGTATAAACGTATTGTTCAATCAACTTCATTCACATTATGTAATTGAATGACAAACTCGCTGCCTTTAATGCTCTTGTCATAGTTGCCTTAAGTGAGACTACAAATTTTATTGAGAATGTCAGGGGTGGATAAATTTTATTGAGAATGTCATAGTAAAGCCTTGATTTAGGTCACCAAAATTGTTAATAGACAATTATTAGGGTCGAAAAATCGGGTAGTGCAGAATCTAGCCAAACAATATTATAATGCCAATTACAAAGACAATGTCAGTTGATAATAATGCTAATTAAAGCATATAAAGAGGACACCAATTTAACGTGGTTCGGTCAGTGTGACCTGTCCACAAGCAGAGAGGAGTAATTTCGCTATAACAATAAGAATAGAAAAGAAAGTACAAAATTAGAGTAAAAACTCTAATTATAAGCAAATATCCCAAGAGAATAAACTCAAAAGATCACTCCAAAAAAGTGTTCACAAAAGTGTTTCCGACATTCAACTCTCTCACAAAATAATCTTAATTACTAAATGTTCCGGAGAAGAAACAAGAAATGAATACTTTAAATTTTACTAGTGTACTTGAAATGAGCCAGAATCGGCTCAATTTATAACCAAGAGAATTGGATTTGTTTGGTTATAACTTGGCCATCAAATCTCAATTATGATAGTTTCAAATTAGCCACCAAGACCTCTTACAACAAGACTACATTATTACAACAATATTAATGTAAAAAAATTTATCTAAAAAATAAAAAGTACAAAAAATTATAAAAAAGAAAGAAAGGTGTCTACTCTTAAACAGTAAAAAATATTTTTTGAAATTTTAAATTAAACTATTTAAATCTTCATATTAATAAACATATTTTTTTTAAACAATATCAAAGGTAACATATTGCAAATACATGTCTAATATCTCATTTATTTAAATTTTTCTTTTCTAATATAAATAAAATATTACTATGTGAAGTTAAAGACCTTATGTAATTTAAGAACATATGCTATAAACAATAAGTATAAGAAAATGGCGAGATTAATTTTTTTACATATACGTGTGTATATGTACTAATAAAAAAAGTATAAGACCTCTTATTAAAATTTAACTTTAGACCACTTATTTTACGGAACCACCCTACCTTGAGCGCATGCATCTTCTCATATAAGAAAATCTTATTCATGTTTCTGACCTTTATTTGTGAGAAAAAGCGTAACAATAATTTAGAGAAACTTTCAGCAATTTCTTGTACCTTTGTAAAGTTACTTATATTGCAAAGGAAGTTTGTTTAAATGACAAAATTCTTACAAGTTTTAATAAGTGCACACCGCATTTTTAATTGAATATTAAGTTTTATAACACAAACCTTCACTTCAACTTCAGTAAAGCTAAAGACCCTTAGAATGGCTTAGAGAGAGAAGCTCCGCCTTCTCTCTACTTTTCTTCATCTTCTACACTGTTTCATCGTCTTCTTCTTCTCCATTGCAGCTGCTAAGGTAAGTAAACCTAGCAGAATTAGTTATGGCAAAGAGGAGAGGTCGCCCAAGAAAGGAACTAGTTCCAATTTATGCGAGTAATTTAGTCTTCCGAAATGCAGTTAATACTGTGCAGATGGTAGGTACTACTGTTCCATCGAATCCTCCGGTGGTTACTGTTCCATTGCCTCAAGTAATACCAGATCCACAACCATCTAATGTTCCAATGTTACCAGTAGCAACAGTGAAGAGTATAGAGCCTCCAATCAAGGCAGTAGCTGGTCCGAAGGAGCAGGAAAATGGAGACCAGACCAACATGCAACAACCAACAACACCAGATCCACCAAAGGCTGTAACAGAGGAAGGTGCAAATCCACCCAAACAGTGGAATAGTCTCTTCCAGAGTAACAGACTTGCTGCAAATGGTATGTCCTTAGAATATATTCCCCCTACGATTGTTAATGGCAAACCAGTTGGTCAATTGGTAAAGGAAGAAGTGGAGGAGGAAGAAGTGAAATGGAAATGTGCTTTGGTAGTATTTGTGTTAGGCAATAGCCCTGGGTATAATGGAATGCAGCGATTTATTAATCTCCACTGGTCACATGTTCCTGATCCTGAATTGTTCTATCATGAGGAGGGTTACTATATTGTTAAATTCAAGTCCATTGAAGATGCTAAAGAAATACTGTGTGGAGGACCATATACTATTGCCAATAGACCAATGATTTTGAAACAATGGTCTGTGGATTTTGACTTCAAAGCAGCTTTCCCCACTGAAATTCCTTTATGGATAAAGTTTCCTAACTTACCAATGTCTTGTTGGGGCAGCAAGTCCTTAAGCAGGATTGCCAGTGTCCTTGGTAAACCTATATATGCTGATGAGTGCACTACTAAACAGTCTAGAATCTCTTATGCTCGTATGCTCATTGAGGTAAATGTGTCCAAAAAGTTACCTAGTGAAATAGAGATTTTAGATCCAAATGGAAAGAGTTTCATACATGATGTGATCTATGAGTGGAAACCTTTGTACTGTGAGAAATGTTTAGAGGTTGGACACAACTGTCTAACCAAAGCTACCCAACCTACACAGAAAGGTAAAGCAACACAAGAATGGAGAGTGAAAGCACCAGTTGAAGCAAGCAAAAACAACCAGATGCCTCACAGCCAGAGTCAAGAGATAATTAAGGAGACAATTATCAAACCTACAACTGATGTTGGGGATAGACAGAAGCAAGTTGTTCAAGACTCTCCAGTCTTTAACATAACCAATTTCCCTCCCTTATCTCCTCTTGTTATGTCTAATAGATTTGAAATTGGGTTAGTTAGGTGGGCTGATCATCCCCTAGATGAAGGGGGAACAAGTAAAACTCAATGAAGTGGATCATTTGGAATATTAGAGGTGTAAATAAAAGGTTCAAACAAAAAGAAGCTCAAAATTACTTTAGGAATAATAAGTTTGACCTCGTGGGACTAGTAGAAACCAAGGTTAAACAACAGAATGCTAGTAGAATAGCTAGTTTTTATTGCCTAACTGGAACATGATAACTAATTATAGTGGTGCAGCAAATGGTATAATTTGGATCATGTGGGATCCTAAAAAAATTGTGGTTTCTGGTTATCTTGAGGAGGCTCAGATAATCCATTGTCAAGTTCAGCACATCACTGGTGAGGTTATCTGCTGGCTCTCAGTAGTGTATGGATTCAATGATTGTGATCAGAGGAGGATGCTATGGAATTCTATCTTGAACTTATCAACTGGTATTACTGATCCATGGCTCATTGCAGGGGATTTCAATGCAATTTTATCCACCAAAGAGAGACAATCCTGCCAACAAGTGAAGCAAAGGGACCTTGTGGATTTCAATAACTGCATTCAACAATCAGGACTAGTGGAGCTGCCTTGGGAAGGAAACAATTTTACCTGGTCTAATCAACAAAGTGGTAATGATAGAGTATGTAGTAGGCTGGATAGAATGTTTGGTAATTTTGAATGGCAGATGAAGCAAAACCATGTACACACTGTATATGGTCATCCCCTTATATCTGATCATAACCCTATGCTACTAACTTTTACAACTGATACAGTTATAAGGATAACACCATTCAGATTCTTCAATGCTTGGATCCAGCATAAGGAATTTCATGTTATTATCTCAAAGTACTGGAGTGTCAAGGAGCAGAATACTCTTCAAGGAGTATGGAATAATCTTAAGTCCCTCAAACATCCCTTAAAATCTCTTAATGTTAGAGATTTTAAGAATATTTCTCAAAAGATTGAAAGTAGCAGGAAAGAACTGGAAGATGTGCAGCATCAACTGGCTACTTCTTATTCAGATATACTTCAGCAAAGAGCAAAAGATATGGTACAGCAGCTGGAGAAATGGTCACTAATTGAAGAGTCAGCTTTACAACAAAAGTCAAGAGCTAAGTGGATCAAGCTAGGGGATTCCAACAATAAGTATTTTTCAGCAGTCATGAAAGAGAGGAGCCAATATAAGAAGATTATTGAACTCTCTACAGAAGGAGGCATGAAGATAAATGATCCTGCAGAGTTGAAGAAGGAGATTAGGGATTTCTATCAAGCTCTAATGGGAACTGCAGCCAACACACTTCCAGCAGTGAACAAGATATATATGAGGAATGGACCAAAATTATCTCAATCACAAAGGATGGATCTTGTAGCTGATATAATTGATGCAGAGATAATTGACAGCTTGAAGGGTATTGGAAATGATAAAGCTCCAGGCATTGATGGTTTTAATGCCATGTTCTTCAAACAGTCTTGGCATATCATTGGTAATCAGGTGATGTTAGCAGTCAGGAATTTCTTTCATACTTCCAAAATGCATAGACCAGCTAATTGTGCAACTCTCACTTTGTTACCTTAGGTTCCTAATCCTCAAACAGTGAAGGAGTTTAGGCCTATAGCTTGTTGCTCAGTCTTATATAAGATTATTTCCAAGCTGTTGGCTAATAGACTCCAAAAAGTTATGAGTAGTATTATATGCAATTCTCAGGCTGGATTTATACCAGGAAGAAGAGTAGCAGATAATGTGATATTAGCTCATGAGCTAATAAAACAGTATTCCAGATCACATATTTCTTCCAGATGTATGATCAAGATTGATCTCCAAAAAGCTTATGATTCAGTGGAATGGTGCAGTCTACAACAGATTATGGAAGAGTTGGATTTCCCTAGCAGATTTATTAGATGGATCATGGAATGTGTTCAAACTGTTAGCTATACTGTTGTAGTTAATGGTGAAACAACAAAGCCTTTTCAAGCTGCCAAAGGATTGAGACAAGGAGATCCAATATCTCCATTTATATTTGCTATTATAATGGAATATCTTAGTAGATCTCTGGCAGAGTTGAAACATACTACAAGCTTCACATATCATCCAGGGTGTAAGAAGTTAGGAATCACTCATTTGAGTTTTGCAGATGACTTGCTATTATTTGTCAAAGGGGAGCCTCAATCAGTAAGTTCTATGTTCCTATTCTTTTCTCAATTTCTTGCTGCTACTGGGCTTAAAGCTAACCTACACAAAAGTGCTGTGTATTTTGGTGGGGTGTCAAATGAGAGTCAACAACAAATTCTTGATCTTCTTGGTTATGTTAAGGGGGATCTTCCTTTCAAATATTTGGGAGTCCCTTTAACTGCCAAAAAGTTATCAGTTGCTCAATGGCAACCTCTGGTTGATAAGATTACTGCCAAAGTTACTTCCTGGACAGCAAGGTACTTATCATATGCAGGCAGATGTCAATTGGTTCAATCAGTTATCCTTGGAGTTCAAGCTTACTGGGCTCAATTATTTATCATGCCATCTAAAGTTATTAAGCTGCTGGAGACTATATGCAGAACATACATTTGGTCAGGGTCTGTTAACATCACTAAGAAAGCATATGTGGCTTGGGAGAAAGTTTGTATGCCTAAGTCTGTTGGAGGACTGAACTTAACAAATATATCAATGTGGAATAGAGCTGCAATAGCTAAACTTGGTTGGGACTTAGCTCATAAAAAAGACTTGTTATGGGTGAAATGGATTCACACTGTCTATGTCAAACAACACCAGTTGGAGAACCTTACTATCCCAGTTAATGCTAGCTGGATGGTAAGGAAAATTGTGGAAGGAGTCAAACTGCTGCAACAACAAAATCTGCTAGGTGACACTGTCTGCTTTATAAGGAAGGTATACTTGCAGCTGCTGGGAGATTCATCTAGAGTTTCATGGAAGAATATGGTAATGCAAAATGCAGCTAGACCTAAAGCTATCTTCAGCTTATGGTTGTTACTGCAGGATCGACTTCCCACCAAAAACAGGCTGTTAAAATGGAAGCTGAACATCTCCGGAGTGTGTGTTATGTGCCAGCAAGAATTGGAAACTAGAGATCATTTATTTCTGCTTTGCTCCTTTGCTTCACAGTTGAGATATCAAACAATGCAATGGTTGAGAACTGATGATTTCACAGGACAAAATTGGATACAATTCTGTCAATGGATCATTATGCAGTCCAAAGGAAAATCTGTCCGAGCCCTCACCTTCAAGATGACTATCACAGAAATGCTATATAGTATATGGTTAGAGAGAAATGCAAGAATTTTTGAAAACATTTATTGTAATAGTGATAAACTCCTAAGTAGCATAGCCTATATTTGTAATGTTCGAGCTCCTCCTAGGCTTAGTTCACATATTCAGCATTTTATGATATAAATGCTGAATATTAGAGTAGCATAGATACTTCATGTCCTAATTTGATAGGCAGTTGAGATTAAACTGTCCTATGATTTTGTAAGGCATCCTTTTGGTGATTAAAAAAATTTTAATTACCAAAAAAAAAAAAAAACTTCAGTTCTCTTTATAATAAAAGGGATGTGTAACTTTTGAGTTAACTTATATTATCTGAACGATTATTCGCTTATCAGACTAATTATTGATCACTTTTACTCAGCCTTGAATTTTGACCCTTGACTTTGTTGTCAAAAATATTGATTGTTTATAGAGAATAAAAGATTTAGTTTGAGACGTATTAAAGATATTGTTTTTAAGTATATTTTATCCATATAGTAAGAAATAAAATTAAATATATTTTCTAAAATTCAACAAGCTCTTTTAGTATAACTAAGAGCAGAAATAAAAAAGTTTGTATAAAACAAAAACTCAACACAAAAGAAAAAGTTTTTCACACACACTTTCAAATGAACAAGAAGATATTTGATATATATTCCAAAAGTTAATTGATCAGATGAACGTTAAAGCCATTAAGGCTTAATCGAAACTCAAAGTCATTAAATATATTAGATGCCAAAACGTAAAGACATTGAAAGCTATCAATTGCCAACCGTTAAAATCAAATTTGTAATCGAAAATATTCCATCAGTTATATCTCTATCAAGATCAATTAATATTATATTAAAATAATGAACTTAGACATGATTGTAAATATTCTTTTTGAGATGCTAAAGTATTTTTTTCTTAACAGTCCTCTACGTAGCTCACAAAAATATTAAAAAATATAATAAATAAAGAGTTTTTTTGGTTTTTGAGTATAATACGTCGAATTTAGTGTTTCTTGAATTATGAACCAGATCTAGATAAAATAAGATTAAACTTATAGAATAATTGGTGAAGTTTAAAACTTTTATGAACCAAAACTTTTTTTGTAAGTTTAATGTTTTATCTATCACATCATATCCGCACACTCTTTGTTGTTTATCGCGGTTTTGCACTAAGCCATGCACACGCTTGGTATTCATGATTGCTCTAGAAGTTTTCGCCATAAATTTCGTAGGAGCGGTCCCACTCCACAGTCATATAGGTACATCCATCAAGTGTATTCTGCAGCGCAATACACCACCTAAAAATTAGGGGATAGATTAGATTAAGAGTTTAATAACTCAACCTCACATTCCTTGCAGTCTTGTACTATGTACACATACACAATAGGAAGAGACATATTTTAATATTGCACATTGATCAACTAATGACTTGTTATTACTCATATGAACCTATTTCATGAGATCTCCAATCACATAAGGTGGATTACCATCATAGTTGATATAACTCAAATTGGCAAAAGTCTCATTCCTCTTGATGTTTCAGATATTAATTTTCTTCCCTAAGATTTAGTCAGAGAATCAACCAAATTTACTTCTGACTTCACATAATCTGTGGAAATAATTTCATTTTTCAGCAGTTGTTTTACCATATTATTTCTCAATCGGATATGTCTACTTTCCCATTAAAGGATTTATTTTTAGCAATGGTTACTGCAGCTTGGCAATCACAATTTATCGACACAGAAGGTGTCAGTTTTATTCCTAGTGAAATACAAGCCAAAAGATTCTTTAACCGCTCGGCCTCATTTCCCACCAATTCCACTGCCACAAAATCAGATTCCCTTGTAGATCTAGCGATTATTGTTTGTTTAGCTAATTTTTATACCACAGCACCCTCACCGAATGTGAACACATAACCACTAGGGAATTTTGTCTCATATGAATCGGAGATCCAGTTAACATCATTGTATCCTTCTTGTGCAGTGGGAAATCCACTATATTTAATACCAAAGTTCATGGTACCTATTAAATATTTCATTACTCTTAATAATGCATTCCAATGATCATGACTCGGGTTTTGAGTATATCTACTCAATCTACACACAGCATATGCAATAACAGGACTAGTAAAATTCATCAATTGTATTAGACTATTAATAACATGAGCATATTTATTTTGATCTATAACATCTCCCTTATTCTTTTTTAATTGACTATTAGCATCATAAGGATTGATTACATGTACCACATTAAAATTATCAAATTTTTTATAATTCTTTCAACATAATATTCTTGAGTCAACATTAAACTATTGACATCTCTTATAATTTTCATGCCTAAAATAACTCTAGCTTCTCCCATTTTTCACCTCGAAATTAGAAGATAAGAAATTTTGGTTTTATATACCTGTAACAACCAATTTTCGCATCGAGAAAAATAAATAATCAAGACTGGAAAATTGCGTGACAAATATACTATTTGATTTCAATAAATGAAAGTGTTACAATTTGTATGGTATTCCTCTGATTCTTCAAGAATGTATAGTATCTTAATGAACTTGATTTTATTTGATTCAAGGGCTTGTAAAGCTTGATCTTGAATCTCATTCTTGAACTTGAATTTGGGTTTGATCACGAACAAGTAATTTGATCTTGAACGCCTTGGTATTTGATTCGCCTTCGTTCTTGATCTTGAACGCCTTGGTATTTGATTCGCCTTCGTTCTTGATCTTGAACTCCTTGGTATTTGATTTGCATTCGTTCTTGATCTTGAACTTGTAGCTTGAGTGCTTGAACTTGTAGCTTGTAGAGAATTTTGCGGTGTTTGATTCACGAGCTCTCTGCTTGCTTCTGGTTATCACTTCTCGTCTCTCTCAGCTTTATGAATACCTCTATTTATAGTTATAGGGAGTGGTGTGGCTCTGCGATTTAGTTGGTCCGTTTGAACTGTCTAATACCATCCAGACACTTGGCATGATTTAATTATCTCATTTATTTGTCTTAGATTGCCACATCATTTGACATGTGTCATGATTTTATTGGCCCGTTCTTTTGACTTGGATTGTCACATCACTTAACATGTGGCATGAGTCTAGGCTTTAAGATGGGTTAATAGCCATTTGGACCTTGGGCTAGTGAAGTGAGCTTATCATTTAATTTTTAGTCTAATTAAATGGACTAGCCCAACACATATATAATTAACCCAATTTATTAGCTACAATATTTATTTAGATTAACATCTTGAATTTAATATGATCCAAATTATATTATGCATTTAAATTCAATAAAATTTAAATGCTTACAAATGCCCCTACTTCAAGACTTGTTAAACTTTTTTTTTACTAGGCTTAAAGTACATGTGATGTCCTTAAATTTGGATGGAACATTGCGCTGCTGAGAATTTCCTAATTTGATGGTGTTGCCGCTAAGTCTATTCCCGATTCATACTTGAACATTAAAATATGATATAATAATGCTAAATTTTGAATTTGGTACTAATTGGCAAGGTTTAGCCCATTGCAGTTGTACAATCCAATTTATTTATCCTTTGCAAAATGACAAAATCATGTCGTTTGCAAATTGACGAGATCATGTGGCGAAGGAATAGGAAATGACTTATCCTTGTATAAGCCACATTTGAATTTTTTTTCTCCCTTTTGAATTTAGGCTTCATCTTATATCTGTTGATAACTCCCCACTCTATTCCTTTAGGTGATAAAATCTTATTTTTTGAGAAGATGGATTAGGAGAATTCCTTCAAGCAACTATAAATAGGAGCATGAGCCTTGATTTAAGCACAGTACGCCAAACCAAAGAAAAAGGCTTAAGAAAAGTGGGGGGAAAAATCACAATATCTTCTGGAAAGTAGTTGGTAGTAAGTAGCCTTTTTCTTCTTTTGTAGGAAGATAAATGCTTTTATCCATAGGAGGCACTCTGTCAACTTCAGCATTTGTCCTGTTTATGGCTTATGTATTTGCTTTTGCTGCTTTTCTTTGATTTTAAAATCTTGGGGTCTATTCTAGTGCATGTAAATGAATTCCTTTTAGTTGGACTTGTATTGTGTCCCCTTTTTTTTGTCCGTTTATTATTTGTTTGGCTTTAATACTTGCCATTTTAAAAGCCAACTTGGCATGTCTTTGAGAATTTTCTTTAGTTATTTTGCTTGTCATGCAACCTTAACACCGTCTAAGTCAAAAGGTTTATTTTTCCGATGTGAATACCATTACAACGTTTAACTTGGAGTCTTTGTTTTGTCCGAGGCGAAAGGTTATTACACCGTCTAAGTCAAAGATTTAATTTTATTTGAAACGAAGACCATTACACTTTCTAAACTAATAGCTTCATCTTGTTTGAAGACTTCATTTTATCCGAGGCATAGACCATTACACCATCTGGGCCAAAGATTTATTTTATCTGAAGCAAAGACCATTACATCGTCTAAGCTAATGACTTCATCTTGTTTAACTTCATTTTATCTGAAGCATAAACCATTACATCGTCTGGGCCAAAGCGAAAACCATTACACCGTCTAAACTAGTGACTTCATCTTGTTTGAAGATTTAACTTCATTTTATCTGAGGCATAGACCATTACACCATCTGGGCCGAAGATTTACTTTGTTTGAAGCAAAGACCATTACACCGTCTAAACTAATAACTTCATCTTCATTATCTTCATTTTATCTGAGGCATAGACCATTACACCATATGTGACCAAGATTTATTTTGTCTAAAGCGAAGTCTATTACACCGTCTAAGCTAATGACTTCATCTTGTTTGAAAATTTAACTTCATTTTATCTGAGGCATAGACAATTATACTGTCTAAGCCAAAGACTTCACTTTATTTGAAAACTTCACTTTCTTTATCTATGACAAAGACAATTACACCGTCCAAGCCAAAGACTTTGCCTTTTCCATGCTTGGTAGGATTAGTCTTGAGATATGACACATTATATTATGAATTTAAGGTCATGAATATCTCATTTCTAAGTTAAGTGCTATAAACACTCCTCTCTTTTTGCAGTCTAAACATGGTTTACTTCAGAGACTCGAGAATTTCTGTCTCAAATTCGCAATGCCTTATTATTTCAGACCATAAGGGAAGCAGGGAGTGACAAGGTTACCAGTTGATAGGTCACAAATCGTCCAATACGTTGTATCTTCATGGGTACCTTTGAGGGGTTTGTATATGATCGGTTGTTTGCCTATAACAGGATCTCCTTACAAGGGGCACGTACGACAAGGGGAGAAGGTTTCTTCCCCAAACTAGTGAGCATTTGTTTGATGCCTTCCATCGGCTCCGAGAGGGAGACAACAATGATCCAAAGGTTTCTGTGAAAAAATGGGTAGAGTTCTGGTGCAGAAAGACAATGAAGTATGCTCAGCCTCCTTTAAGGAAATAAAAGAAGTCTGCTCGTTTGAAATTGACGCACAATCCTACGGGGGTCATAGAGTACGTAGTTAATTAGTCGAATATTGAAAAATCTTTATTCCGCAAGCTAGGAGTTATGGATGACAAGAAAAATGAGACATACTTGGATGCTTTTCTATCTTGTTGGTTATGTATTTTTATGCTCCCTTCAAAAGATGGTGACTTCATTCGTCCTGAACCTTTAAGATCGCGTGTCATCTTGCTTGTAAATGAAGAGTCAACCTTGCAGCCCCAGTCTTAGCCAGAATATATAAACGTTTAAACGATATTTCAAAGTGCTCGTTGCTTGATCCAGCTCATTATGTATATGGTTGGTTAGCCCAATACTTTAAGACTCATTTTCCACAAAGGGTCCAGCTGTTCCTCTTATAGCCGCATGTTCCGGTGAAGGTGCTGCTAGATACTATGGGAAAAAGGAAGCAAGGAAGCATATTCATAATGGAGAAAATATTATTTGGACTTCGATAATGCCCCAAAGATCTGGTCCGCACCACTACTATGATGATGGTAAGGCAGATGAGTCCAAGTTAAATTTCTTTATGAGTATTCGCTCGAGTTATCTTCCTTCGAGGGATCGAGTCAACCTTATTATTGAACCTTATAGCCCTCATCGATTCAGCCTCCAATTTGGTTTTTATCAAGACACCCCTGGTCGCTTGGAATAAGAATTTCATAAGTCCTCATTAGAAGAAGGGTTAAGACTTGCGTGGACTTGTGTGTTGACTAGATCTAAGTTGATGGAAGTATTTCCTCCTCTTGGGTCCAACATGAAGAAGTTTACATCATTTAACTATAGATCTTGGTGGGCAAGGGCGCATAGAAGCCTTCTTGAAAACCACTTATAATTTTTTATGAATATTGTTGAGCCAATATCAAATACTATTCAAGACTGCAACGAGGATGTCTTACTAATTGATAAGCATCCTGCTTTACAGTCTAAGGTAGTTGAGATGCGCGCAGGCAACGGACCCATGCTACACAAAGAAGTTCAAAGAGAAGAGATCCATACTCCAGTTGACAAAAGTCTTATTCCATTTGGTGTAATTGTCGATTCCTCTAACAAGAACCTATCCCAAGAGGAGAGTGATAGCAGCAAAGGGGATCAATGTTGGAAAAGGAAAAAGCCAAACCCGTAAGAGGTTATAGAAGTCCAAACAGTTGATAGCCCTTCAAGAACACTAACACCTCAGAACGAGAAGGTAAAAGAAAACACAAACTTCTTAATTTTTAATCCATGGCCAAATTACTTTGCTAAATTATTCTTAGATTTATTTACTTATTCTTTAGGCTAATAACGTAGGAGTGTTGCAACGAGTAAGGACAAAAGATAGTGGTGAGTCTGTAGCAGGGCCAAACCCACAGAAATCATCTTCCACACCTATGGCAGATCAAGAGGCAACTTCTATTTCTCATGATGGAATTAGGGCAAAGTTGGCTCTGATTTGCATGAACGACCAACAATTGCAGCTCTAGTTTTTGATGGAAAGAAGGTCGTCTTGGATATTTGAAAGGAGTTTATCTTGAAGCTTTGAACTCCGATTCAACGCAAGCTGAAAGGCAACACTGTAGACAATGTTTCTAATCTTGAAGAAAATATTAAAGTGATCCTTGAGGAAATGGGTGGGGATGATGTGGATATTTCCCCTTTGAGAAACCTATTAGGGTCTCTTTTTGAGCTTGCTGCTTCATATAACAAGACACGATCGGATTTATCTAAGAAGGTTGAAGAGAATACAATATCAGTTATTGAGGTACACCTTACAAATTCCATGATTGAAGAAGAAGAAAAGGTTAGAGAAGTGTCATTTATCTGCCAGTACCTAGTTACAGTGAAAGAGAAGATAGAAAAGATCCATGAAAAAGAAAAGAACTTAGAAGCCCTTTTAGAAGTTATTGACAAAGAAGTTGAAGAAGCCAAGTTAGGAGCCTACTACTAGAAAGGGGTATGACGCATGCTTCACTGCCTTGTTGACTGCTGATGACTTAGCCGATTTGGAGAAGAAGAAAAAATACTTGGAAGTTATGCTCAAATATTTGGCCAACTACAAGTTGTACTTAGATTAGGCTATAAACACTGCTTTATTTGTTCCTCTTCCTTTTTTCTTCTTGCATTTGATTGTTTAGTAGATGTTGTCATCAACAATAAAACTTCTTTCGCTTCACTTTATATTGTGTGTTCTCATTAATGTTCCCCTTTGTTCTTGACCCAATTTTTTGTTAGTGCTTTATGGATTTGATTCCTTGACATGCTTGCATACTTTAATCTAAAGAACTAGCTAGTTTGAGCACTTCAAATTGATGATGTAACAAACATGGAAAAATCAACTTGACTTAAAATCAGAGTCTTTAACTTGAATACTTAGCCTCTTATTAAAGAAGCTACCATCATTCCATCAAAGACCTTAATTTGACAGGGAGAACTTACCATCATTGAGCCATCAAGTCAAGGCAGAGGGTTAAACGGAACAATATATGTACACCTAATTTTCTAGTTTCAATCAAGTGAATTATATTCCATCATACCTCATTTGAAAAATGCCTCGAGTAATACGTATTTTTGAACTCATATGACTGAACTTAGAATGAAATTCTAGGTTGTCTACGTACCTCGGTGAAGAGGATCAAGTCATTCCGTAGTTCGAAATTGGTGAGTTTTTTTTTGAATATCCTAACTTTTGCCTAGGCCGCCTCTTTCGAGGTTTTCAACCTAACGGACTTTTTTTGATGTCCTAACTTTTGTCTAGGCCGTCTCTTTCGAGGTTTTCAACCTAGCGGACCCCTTTTTTTTTAGGGTCATGCACAATTTACACTCTTGTGGTCCAAGAGTAACATGCAGTTTATGCTCGTGCATTAAGGAGCGTATTTGTTTTCTTCAATGATAGTATCTCTTCATGAATTTCCCGTTGATGGGGCCAATCCGCAAACCATCCGAGTCAACTATCTTATAAGTGCCACTTGAGTATACCTCTTGTATATTATATGGTCCATCCCACTTAGCAGAGAATATGCCCCCGTACCGACGAAAGGTAATAATAGGCCTTTTGACAACAAGAACTTGGTCGCCCACTTGGAAAGATCTAAGGTGTACCCTTTTGTTGAAAACACGAGATAGGCGAGCTTGATAATATTCAAGGATTTGTTGAGATTCTAGCCTCTTTTCATCAAGATCTTCCAATTCTTCAAGGTGTAACCGAGCATTTTCTTCATCGATGAGTTCTTGAATGGCAAGCCGCAACGATGGGATTTGACGCTCAAGTGGAAGGACCGCTTCAACTCCATAAACAAGTGAATAAGGAGTCGCTTACGTTGGTGTGCGATATGTGGTCATGTATGCCCAAAGAGCTTCTTCCATCCTTTTATGCCAATCTCTCTTAGACGTAGAGACAATCTATTTCAACAAGTTGCAGAGCGTCTTATTAAATGCTTCAGCAAGTCCATTGGCAGCATCATAATACATGGAGGAATTGCGTTGCTTGAAGCCAAAAAGATCACATATTTTATTTATCAACTTGTTATCAAATGGATTACCATTGTTTGTCAATATATATCGAGGAATGCCAAAGTGATAGATAATATTGACTCGGATGAAGTTAGCTACATTTTCCTTCTTTACTTCCTTAAGAGTAACAAGTTCTTCCCACTTCAAAAGGTAATCAGTTGCGGCAAAATGTATAGATTTCCACCAGAAGACTTTGGTAATGGACCAAAAACATCCAAATCCCAAGCATCAAACGGCCAAGAAGCAACAATTAGATATAATACTTCAGATGGTTGATGTATGAAGTTATCATAGAATTGGCAAGCTTTACACCTCTGAGTGTAATCCAAACAATCTTTCACCATGGTTGGCCAATAATATCCCATTATTTTTTTATGAAAATGAAGTTTTGGACCAGATTTATACACACCACATACTCCAGAGTGTGCTTCTTGCAATGCTTGAAGGGATTCGTCAGTCCCCAAACAACATAGGAGCACTCCATCAAATTATCATTTGTTGAGTGTATTCTTGTAATTAAAAAACAATGGGCTCTCCTTCAGATTTCATTTTCCTTCGAGGCTTTTCTGGCAATATACCGTAACAAATATAATCTATTAATGGTTGTCTCCGGTATTCAATTTCAACCTCAAGAACAGAAGCAATATGCTCAACTTCGCTTTCTTCTTCCTCATAGTTATTTGGTGGAAGAACTACCATCTTTGGGAAACGTCGACTTGTGTCCGATCATGCAAAGATAATGTAGAAGCTAAGGCTACTAATGCATCATCTTTCTTATTTTCTTTCCTCGGCATGTGTTAAATAGTTACCTCTCCAAGCCAACTTACCAATCTTTGAGTATATTTGTGATATGGCACCAACTTTGGCTTCTTGACCTCATAGCTACCAAAAATCTGATTGATCATTAACTTTGAATCTCCAAAAACTTTTAATTGCAATTGTTTGATATCCACAACCATTTTTAGCCCAAGTATGAGCGCTTGATATTCAGAAATATTGTTGGAGCACCATTGTGTCAGAGTGAAAAAATAGGGATAAACCTCTCCTTGAGAAATGATAAACACTATTCCAGTGTCAGCGCCTTCACGATGTGCAGCTCCATCAAAATACATCTTCCGAGGAGGCTGAATTTCTATGACCATTGTATCTTCATCAAGCAATTCATCAGACAACTCCCAATCATCTAGAATCGGATGGTCAGCTAGGAAGTCTGCTAGTGCTTGTCCTTTTACTGCCTTTTGAGGAACATACACAATTTCAAATTGTTGAAATTGGAGGTATCATCTCGCCAATCGATCACTTAGGACTGGTTTAGACATGACAAACTTGATAGGGTTTGCTCTTGAGACGAGTCAGACAACATGAGCTTGGAAGTAATGCTTCAGCTTCTGAATAGAGAAGACAAGTGCCAAACATAACTTCTCAATAGGCTAATACTTGAGCTCATTTGGCGTCACCATCCTACTCAAGTAATAAAGCATCTTTTCTTTGCCTTCATTGTTTCCTTGAGCGAGAAGCGCTCCTACTAACATTTCCTTTGCTGAAGCCAGGTATGGGGGCTGTCAGTACTAGAGATTTCATCAGATAAGACTTAATGCTTTCAAAAGCATTTCTGCAAGCTTGGTCACATTCAAAAGGAACCCCTTTCTTCATAAGGCGACTAAATGGTTGGCATCTTCCAGCCAGATTAGAAATAAAACTCCTAAGATATGCCAACTTACCCAGCAAGCTTTTTAATTCATGAATATCTTTAGGCTCGGGCATTTTCAAGATAGCATCCACCTTACCGAGATCAATCTCGATACCTCGATGTTGAACAATAAAACCAAGGAACTTCCTAGAAGTAACTCTAAATGCGCACATCAACGGGTTCATTTCGAGTTGATATCTCCGAAACCGTTCAAATACCATCATCAAATCTTGCAAGTGATCATCCTTCTTTCTTGACTTTTCCACCAAGTCATCAACATAACACTCCACATTTTTATGAAGCATGTCATCAAAAATATTTTGCATGGCACATAGATATGTAGCACCAACATTCTTCAGACTGAAAGGCATTACCTTATTGCAATATATACCTTTAGGGGTGCGAAATGCAGTAAGTTCTTTGTTCTTCGGTGCCATGCAAATTTGATTATATCCAGATGAACCATCCATGAAAGCCATCGTTTCGTATCCAGTTGTTACATCAATCATGAGCTCAGGGATAGGAAGAGGAAATTCATCCTTAGGACAAGCGTTATTTAGGTCCCTAAAGTCAACACAAACTCGGATTTGGCCATTCTTCTTTCTTACAAGGACAAAGCTTGAAATCCATGTAGGATATTTAACTTCACGAACAAAACCAACTTTAATAAGCTTGTTAACTTCAGTTCTAATCAAGGGAACCAGTTCAGGTCTAAAGCAACGTTATGCTTGTTTTACAAGACGAGCACATCATTTGACAACAAGATGATGAACAACCACCTTGGGGTCTAAACCTGGATTTTTTTTTGTAGCTCCAAGCAAATACGTCTTTGAAATCCTTAAGTAGCTCAATATATTTGCACTCTGTATCACCAGTTAGAGAGGAACTTATATATGTGACCTTTGGATCTTCAACTACTCCGAGATTGACTTCTTTTAGTGCATCAACCGTTGTCCTCACCCGTTCTTCAAGCTCTGATGGTGTATCTTTAGCGTCTTCATCCTCTTGAAGATCACCATCATTAAAAGATATGTGATGAAATACATGAATATCAAGGCGCTTTCCCTCGATTTTCGTATAGGGTGAAGCATTTTGTTCATCACGAATAGTGATATGATATGATGACCCCACACTTTCTTCATCTTCCTACCGTTCTTGAGTATGGACCATAGTATGAGTCTTTGCTTTGAGGACCTCTCCGCACGAAGCTACAATTTTTGTCTCTCGCCTCAAACTAGAAAGAATCAGACTTGGGTAGTTTGTGGTTAAAATCTCCTTTTTAAGGGAGATAGGTGCTCATATCCTTCCATTACTTCCATGGAGCTTGTTTTCCTTCTTCAGTGGTCCCAACCTATCAAATACTAAGGTCCTTGGTTTTGTAAGTCGGTCAAACACATTTGGCTTGTTATTAAGCATCGTAGACACTTCTTTAGCAGTAATCTAGTTAAAACTTGCCCTTTTAATGGAGATATGGATATGCGGGGGTTATTCATGACCCAATCCTTCACATGATTGCTTCAGTGGGTTCCCTTTCTCCATTATCATATTTTGAGTGGGGTTTGAAGCTTTAGGCGGGAGCTTTCCTAAGTTGGATGGTTCGATGGGATCATATCCAGATTTTGCTAACAACTTGTAGGCGTCTGGGTCAAAGCCCTCATATATGCGCTTTGAAGGAAGTGCTAGATTTAGAAGCGAACTGTGGCTTGATGATTTGACAAACCCTTTAAGCAACTTTGTAGATGACTTAATGGCATCAATTCTCTGGATAGGAATGGTCAAGTCTCCTTGCACCTTACCTTATAGTTCAGAAGATGGATCTTCGACCTTCCTTGCCTTTTGGGAAATAGCAAAGAACATGAGTCACTTTCTTACTTGAAGATGCCTCATTCATCTTGTTCCTATCATGAAGCACCTGATCTTTTTCAACTGCAATATTTTCCTTGCTATTTATTGCATCAACTTTCTTTGAAACACGTTTGGTCAATATCACATCATCAATCTTAACCTCCTTTGAGACGTAATTCTTTAAGTAGAATCTTGCATCAGCAAAGTATGATTCAACCTCGGTAAAGGGTTTATCATCAGCAACTATCTTCTTTTTTACCCCACCTTCATAGTATTTCAAGCATTGATGATAGCTGGATGAAACCACTTTGTTCTCGTGTATCCATGGCCTTCCTAACAAGATATTATATGAGGTCTTTGCATCAATCATGTGCATCCATGCGCTCGAATGCAAATCTCCCATATTTATTTCCAATTTGATAGCCTCTATAGCTCTTTGCCCCCTTGATTGAACCCTTGAATCATCAAACGACTTTCACATAGTTCATCCATAAGTATGCCAAGCTCTTTGACAGTATGAATTCAGAGAATATTGACACCAGACCCATCATCGATCAAGATTCTAATTCTCTGTTCTCGCACAAATCAAACCATAAATAAGGGGCGATTATGGTGTGTTTCACCAAGAAAAAGATCATTATTAGTAAATGTGATTTTGGCATCACAAACATCCACTTCTTCATAATTCCTAGAGAGTTTTTCAGGCAAGGGAGGTGGCAGCAATAATGATGAACCCTCCTTCTTTGTCTCTTCTTCATCTATCTTACAATATGAGGCCTTGATATATTCAAAGAAGCTCGCGGGTGTAACCAGCTTGGCATGAATTCCTCCAACATCACTTGAAGACAAAGCCTGTGATAGTGATTCTCCACTATTTTTGTTTTCTTCCAGTTCTTCTTTATCATTTTCTTCTTGGGTCTTTTCACCATTTTTACCCTAGTCAATTGCTTATTTGACTTCCTTTGTGAATTTGTCTTGCAGTGTCTCCGTCGAGTCACAAGAATCCAACCTTCATCATCAGTTTGATCATCACGTGATTCGCTTATCTCTTGAGATCTTTCCTCCACTATTAGTTTATACGTCATAGGGAGAAGCAATGGTTTGCTCACATTGACAGGTTCAAAGTCACCAAATTTAATACAATTTGGTGATAATGGAGTTTGGATGTCATCATACTCATGTACTTCGACGAAATTGCAAAGGACAAGGGGATCAAGTGAACCAAAAACGAAAGAGACTTGATTCGAACTATCTTTCTCATCATCAAGCAAGATTTTTCCTTCAGCGGTCAAGTCCATGACTTTCTTCTTGAAGACAAAGCTCTCTTTAATAGGGTGACCAATCAACCGATGGTACTTGCAATAATTTGGATCATTAGTCTTTCTAGCTTCATCTGGCCGCTTCATTTCGGGTAACTCAATGAGTTTTAACTCAAGGAGTTCCTCAAAAATTGCTAGGACATCGGAGTCCAAGAATGGATATTCTTTCGTTTGCATTTTCTTCAAAGTTAACTTTCGGCCAACTTTATCCTATAAGGATGTTGTCTTCACACTTTGCTTCTTACTCGCTTTTGTAATGGCCTTTAATGGCGAGGCATTAACATTCATTGATTCCTTGCTCTCAAACTTGGACAAAAACTTGCTCCTTTCTTTATTTCTTGTTTATCCTTCACTTGCGAGGTTCATGAACAGGTGACCCTTGATTTCCACTTGAAGACATACTTAGCTCCAAGTCATGAGCACGTTTAGCCAATTCTTCTAAATACTTAGGCTTGATAACCTACAGGATGTAGCGAAGTCCCCAATACATTCCTTGGATACACATTTCTATTCCAAAAGCTTCACTAAGTCTGTCTTTACCATTGAGGATTGCATTCCTCCATCGATTGATGAAATCGACAACCAGTTTATCCTTCCATTGACACGTATTATGATTTCAACCATACTTACAATACACCTTGTGCTATAGAAGTAGTTGAGAATTCATGTTCAAGTTGCTCCTAGCTATCGGTAAAACCAACGTCGAGATCAATGTACCAATTAAAAGCATTTCCCTTTAAGGAACGGACAAACTGCTTGACAAGATAATCTCCATAGGTTCCAGCATTATTACAAGTTTCAACGAAGTGTGCAATGTATTGCTTCGGATTTCCTTTACCATCAAACTGTTGAAACTTTGGGGGTTGATAATCTGCAGGCATCTTCAAACTATCAATTCTCGCAGTGAATGGTTTTGCATATGCGAGAAAATACTTGGCAACAATATCGTACTTATCTTTGACGGTTCCCATAATGAAGTCTTCAATTGGTCAATGGGAATAACCCCGTCAGATGAAATCTGAAATTCTTTTGGAGCGTTGTCTTCCATGCATACGAGTCTCATTTATCTTGCATTATTGGGAGCTTTCCACATACATGACTTGAATCTCCCTCCATCATGCTTTCCACTCTATCTGCCAGCTTGAAAATTTGATTATCTTGATCTTGCATATGCTTTGTTAACCCTTCAATTGCCTTTGTTAAATTTGCGAGTTGTTCTTCAACAGTTGAAGTATTAGTCACCATTTCTTAGATAACTGTCGTGGATGGTGGAGCAAAGCACGAATTTTCACTTTCACCATACTTTGAGTGGAACAACTCACGTGGAGTGCTTGGAGCAGATCCAGTGATCAAGACGTCATCATCACCCTGTGTGATGATGTTCTAGATCTAGAAGGGCTAAGTAGAGTCAGTGTTCGCCCCTTCTTCCAATTCAGTTGGAAAGAATCTTGCCCCCTTTGAGGATTGAAAATCAAATATAGGAACCGATGCAGACGGCGTTTGAAATACTTTTTGTCCTGGCAAGTTTGCTTTGTTCCTAGTGACAGGTCCTACGCTTTCCACAGTAGCATCCAACAAGTTTTCGACATCAGATGAAAACTTAGAATCTGTAGCCTTAGCAGTAGTGAGTTTGAAGTTGATCTTCTTAGGAGCCATTTCTGTGTTCTTGAAATTTAGTAATTTGAAGAAATGAGAAGTAGACATTGTCCCACTGGACGTGCCAGAAATTTGTAACAATGAATTTTCGCATCCAAAAAAATAAATATTCAAGTTTCGAAAATTGCGTGACAAATGTAGTATTTGATTTTAATAAATAAAAGTGTTACAATCTCTATGGTATTCCTCTGATTCTTCAAGAATGCAAAGTATCTTTGATGAACTTGATTTTGATTTGATTCAAGGGCTTGTAAAGCTTGATCTTGAATCTCCTATTGAACTTGAATTTGGGTTTGATCACGAACAAGTAATTTGATCTTGAACGTCTTGGTATTTGATTCGCCTTCGTTCTTGACCTTGAACTTGTAGCCTTGGTATTGGTCCGTTTGAACTGACCAATATCATCCAGACACTTGGCATGATTTAACTGGCTCATGTATTTGTCTTACATTGCCACATCATTTGACATATGTCATGATTTTAGTGGCTCGTTCTTTTGACTTGGATTGCTACATCACTTGACACATGGCATGATCCTGGGCTTTAAGATGTGCCAATAGCCATTTGGACCTTGGGCTAGTGAAGTGGGCTTATCATTTAATTTATAGTATTAAATGGACTAGCTCAATACATGTATAATTAATCAAATTTATTAGCCACAATATTTGTTTGGACTAACGTCTTGAGTAATATGATTCAAATTATTCTATGCATTTAAATTCAATAAAATTTAAATGCTTACAGTACCAAATCAAGGCTAAAACTAAAAATAAGCATGTCTCCACATAAAGGCAAATAATAACACATGTACGATCTACACATTTTATATAAACACATTTATCTACTTCAATTGATGAAAACCCATCATTAATCAATACTTGATCAAATTTTCATACCATTGTTTAGGTGTTTGCTTTAGACCATAGAAACATTTTAGTTATTTACATACTTTATTTTCTTGGTCAGATACTATACAACGCTCACGTTGTTCCATGTAAATTTCTCTTCCAAATCACCATTTAAAAAAGCGATTTTATCATCCATTTGGTGAATAAAAAGTTTATAAATAGAATCCAAGGCAAGTAAAACACTAATTGAGGAAATTCTAGTTACAGGAGAAAAAGTATCAAAATAATCAATATCTTACTTTCGAGTGAAACCTTTTGCAAAAAGTCTAGCTTTGTATTTATCAATGCAACCATTCGAATTGATTTTCTTCTTAAAATTCATTTACAATCAATGAGTTTAGCTCCCAGAGGTAAATCAACTAAAATCCAAATTTTATTTTGTAAAATTGAATTTAATTCTACATCAATAGCTTCTTTCCAAAATGAGGCATCAAATAAAGCAGTAGCTTCAGTATATGTTAAAGGATCATTATCCACAAGATAAGTATAAAATCATTACCAAAAGATTTTTCTTCCTTAGTCTTTTGCTTCTTCTTAAACCCTCACTTTCAAAATCGTTTTGAATAATTCGAACATGTGAAATATTATCACTTAGAATAATAGGAGCATAAAAAATTTTCTCAAATTTTAAAGAGAAAATATTTTTTAAAAATTCAGCATTTTTTGTTTCAACAATAGTATTATCTTAAAGTACATCACTTTTGACTACTAAAATTTTGTATGTTGCACTGCTTTCAGCATATCCAATAAACATACAATTAGATATTTTAGATCCTATTTTCTTTTCTTAGGATCGGGTAACATAACTTTAGCAAGGCACCCCCACACTTTCAAATATTTCAAATTAGGGGAATACCCTTTCCACAACTCATAAGGAATTTTACCTGTTTCTTATAGGGAATTCTATTTTGTAAATGACAAGCACATAAAATGGCTTCACCCTAAAGATTATCCGGAGCGCCAGAACTAACAATCATGTTATTCTTCATTTCATTTAAGGTCCTATTTTCTTTCTGCTACACCATTTGATTGTGAAAAATACGGAGGAGTTATCTCATGAATTATGTCTTTTTTCTCACAATAATCATTCAACAAAATAAATTAATCACCTCTATCGGATCTAACTCTGTTTGATTTTCTACTTCAGATTTATAAATTAAAAACTTATCAAAAACTTCATCTATATTTCTCAACAAATAAACTTTTGTACATTTAGAAAAATCATATATAAAAGTCACATAATATTTTTTTCTCTCCTCTAGTCATAGTTTGTTTCAAGTCTCCTAAATCAGTATGAATTCAACTTAGTAATTCAGATTCTCTAAATACTGAAGCACATGATTTCTTAGTTTGTTTAGCTTCTGCACAAACTTCACACTTATCAATATTCGAAAAATTAATATTTGAAATAAGACCTTCAGAATGTATTTTTTTAATATAAGATAAACTAACATGTCCTAATCTAGCATGCCATAAATTAAAAGAATCAATCAAGTAAGCAGAAGTACTAGCATTTTCATTAATAACATTGAGTACAAACAAGCCATGATTATAATAACCCTTGCTAGCAAAATTATTATTCTTGGTCAACACGACCTTATCATATTCAAAAGAAACCTTCATCCCTAATCCCATAGAGACCAAATTGGATCGGATACTAGGAACATGTAACACGTCATTTAATGCCAAAATTTTGCCAGATACGAGTTTGAGAAGAACTTTGTCTTTTCCAAGAACTTGAGTAGTTCTTGAGTCACCAAGATAGACAACTTCTTCTCCCTTTTCAATATATCATCCACTTTGGTTTCAGTCAAATTTACTTTAGCCTTAGTAAGATTGTCATTCCCAACCTTTTTTAGGCATTGAGCAACATAATGGACAGGTTTGCCATACACAGAGCAGTTACCTTTTTACTTGAAGGTTTGATTGTTGGTTTTGGGCATATAACTATTTCTTTTTATCATACTTGTTACTTGATTTTCTTTAACGGTTATTCTCTTCCACAAGGCTACTTCTAATAGCGATTTCTTTTTCTTTTTGTCAACAACCGCATGCTTGCAGTTAAAATTATCTCCACCAAAAACAACAACAGAAACAATAAATATATTAGATGCAAAAATGTAAAGCCATTGAAAGCTATCAATTACCAACTGTCAAAATCAAATTTGTAATTGAAAAATATTCTTTTTGTTATATCTCTATCAATACCAATTAATATAATATTAAATAATGAACCAAGACATGATTGTAAATATTTTTTTTGAGATATTAAAATATTTTTCCTTAAAAGACTTTAGTAAGGGGTTCTCTTTTGGTAGGATGTATTGGGGAATAATATATACATTAGCATTCATATCATTAATTTTATATTTGGGGATGTTTTTCAATTTATATATATGTAACGATCCGATCAGTTATTTTGAGCTCTATCATGTCGTTTGGAAGTTTGAGGCCATGAGTAGCTTCAATTCAGGCATTTTGACTTGTACTCATGGTCGAAATTGTGAATTTCAGGAAGTTCGGAGTTGATTTGAATAGAAAATTCTCTAGTTTATTTTTGACTAACCATTTATTTTTCAGTAAACGACCTCGGAATCAGGATTTGAAGGTTCCAACAGGTTCATATGATAATATGGAATTTGGCATATGTCTGGATCGGATTTTGGATGACCCATGAGCGTTTCGGCGCCTATTGTGGAAGTTGGCATTTTGAAAGAATTTCATAAATTTGAGTTGCATTGCATTTCAATGTTACTGATGTCCGCTTGGGATTTTGAGTCTGGTAATAGCTATATATGGTAATTCTGATATTGGGAGCACATCCGGGAGTGGATTCGGATGTCCGTAGGTCAATTCGGGGTCATTTGGTGAAAGTAAGAAATTTAAAGATTTCTGAGAAGTTTGACCGTAAGTAGACTTTTTAATATCGGGGTCGGATTTCAATTTCGGAAGTTGGAGTAGGTCTGTAATGTCGAATATGAGTTTTATACAAAATTTAAGGTTAATCGGACATGATTGATAGGTTGTGACATCGAATGTAAAAGGTTAAAGTTCTAAAGTTCATAAAGCTGGAATTGGGGTGTGATTCATAATTCCGATATTGTTTAATGTGATTTGAAGCTTCGAGCGGGTCCGTTTTATGTTGTGGGACTGGTTTGTGTGATTAGACGGGGACCGTAAGCCTCAAGTGTAGTTCGGGGTGGTTTTAGATCATTTCAGGCTATTTTGCAATAGCTAATGCTCGTGTCTGGTGTTGTTCTTCGCGTCCGCGAAAAAGGAAAGCTCTGTTGCACAGGTTTGACTTCGGAGGCTCATATCTCGCAATCTATTAGGAATTTGGACATGATTCAAAAATAAAAGTTATAACGCTTATAGTCTAGTTTATAGAAACGTAAACCAATTAGCATTTGAATTTGTGTACAAAAAGTTATATCTGGTATACTACAAGTTGTCGGGGAAGATGAAGAAGAAATTTATCTTGTACAGGGCTGACTATCGAGACTTATATCTCAAATTCTATAAATAACTGGGAGACGATCAAAACATTAAAGTTGTAGATCTTCATGTTTAGTTTTCAAAAAGTTAAACCAATTGTCATTTGCAACTTTATATAAAACGTTATGACCATTATACTAAAGGTTGTCTGAGAAGAGTTTGGGAATGGCTTATGAGAATTTTGTTCATTGCAAACGTGATGAGGAGGCACGCGAATGTGAAGAAGGGCTGCCTGGTAGTGTATAAGTTTGCAAAAATGGGGTTGGCTCATTTCATCTCATTTTCTCCATGGAAGACGATCTAGGAGCAATTTTGGAGCTCAGTCCATCATCTATGTCAAGGTATTGCAAGTTAAATACTTAGATTATATTCAGATTTTAATATGAAAAATCATGAGAAATTAGTGGAAATTTGGGGATTTGAAGAAAAAAATAGAAATTTATATTTTCGTATTTTGACCATGAAATTGGTCATGGAACTTGGAATAAATTATATATTGAGTTCGTGGTGTTATGGATAAAGTTTATCTTCGACAATTTTTGGAATCCGGGCACGTGGGTCCGAGGATGATTTTATCGACTTTTCAAGCTGAGTTTGAAATTGTTGTAAATAAGATTATAATGGGTATTTGAGCATATATTAATGGGTTTGCATAATTAATGATTAGTTTTGGAGTGTTGGCCATCGACTTGAGTCGTTGGAAGGGCGTAGAAGCCGGTTATGGAACTTCGGAGTGAGGTAAGTATCATTTCTGACCTTGTAAGAGGGAACTAACCCCATAGGTAAAATAAATTATTATGTGCTTCTATTTGTGGCTGATACGTATGCACGAGGTGACGAGAGTCCGTACGTAGTTACTAGCTATGCTTATGTCCGAGTAGTTTTAGGCTTACAACATACCTTATTGATATTATTGTTGATTTTCGTTTATTGTTTGCCTTGAGAAAGCGAGATTGAGTTGGTTTATTAAATATTTTTGAAAGGATTGAAATTGAGAAAAAGTTGGAAACCTAAAAGTTTTTTTTTGAAATTCGTAATTTAAAAAGAATTGAGAAATATTTAGTAACTTAAGAAATTTATGTGTAAGCGCGTAAGATTCGCGAGCGGGTTAATTCCTTAAACTTATATTTGACTGCGTCGCAAGTATGATTCGCGAGCAAGATAACTTCTGGGAGCGGGTCGTTCGCCTCGGTAGGTTAATATATACATCTATTGTTCGCACCGTTCGACCCTCTGGAGTGCACATTTTACTTTTATGTTGGATCGGGCGGTACGCCTCGACATTATATATATATATATATATATATATATATATATATATATATATATATATATATATATATATATATATATATATATATATATATATATATATATATATATATATATATATATATATATATATATATATATATATATATATATATATATATATATATATATATATATATATATATATATATATATATATATATATGTAATCTTCATGGAATCATGCATAATATTTAGCAAGAAGCCAGTGTATCCGAGGGTTTTTCCCTAATTTGAATTATGATAACTTTTTTGATGAAATTCACTGTATCTATATATGTGCTTCGGTAACGAAGGAAACTTGAGAGCTTGAGTAACTTGTAAAGAGAAGAATTGTACCGCGTATTTTTATACTTGTTTGTTTCATATAATCACTATGTTTTATATTTATTCAATTCCTTACTGCACTTAATATTATTTGACTACTAGTAAGTGTCGAAGTTAACCCTTCATTACTACTTCTTCGAGGTTAGACTGAAAATTTACTGGGTAAGCGATATTTTTGTACTCATACTACACTTGCTGTGCATTTTGTTGTACATGCACATGTATGTCTAGAGGCCTCGTGGGCATGGCGGCATGGTTGTACGGAGTCTTAGGTGAGCTCGCATCTTATAAGACGATCCGCAGCCAGTAGAATCTCCTTCAGAGTATTTGTATTTTCTTTTCTGTCTAATTTGTATTCCGAACAGTTATTGTATTTTATTTTATTTCTTATTAATTGCTCATGCACTTGTAACATCCGATTCTAAGATGATGAGATATTCAGTAATGAAATAGTAAACATTTTTATTTATTTTGTAAAGTTCATCTGTTACTAGTGAAATTGAAGGAAACTTTATGATTTCAAAAATATAACAAGAGAATTTAATTAATTATTTTGTGTTGGCTAGCCTGATAGCGTGTCCGGCGCCATCACGAATGGATTTTGGGTTGTGACGGTATAACTAATATATGTACTTTAACAAACTATGGTATTAGTAATGTTATTATTTTTAATATATGGATAAGCATATACAAAGACAATGCCTTTTCAAAAGCTTTTCCATATTCATTCCAAAGTATGTGGAGAGTATTTTTATAAATAAATACTTTTTAAGAAACTATGCAATAAATGTTATTTTTAATACATCAAACCAAGCACTCGATAAGGAATAATCTCAATATAATTAATTTTAATATTATTAATCTCAACATTACTAATATACTATATTTAGTACTTTTCTTACACATTTACCAAACGGCCCTTAGTACCATAACTGCAACAACGATATTGATCCATAGACTAACCCAAGATAACAATGATAATGATTCAGCTAGTTCTTTTTTCTTCTTCGTGCAAAAAAATAGGCACATACAAAATTAATACCGAGTTGAAGGAAAAAGGAAAAAAATATTGATGCATATATTCATACGAAAGCAAACTCTGATAGTTCCCAGGCTCAGATGCTTTAACAATAATAGTAACCTCCTTTTTTTTTGGCTGCGATGTAACCATACTGTTCCTTCTTCTGTTTCTTTGTATTTCTTTTCGCTTCTTCCTCACAACCGCCGTAATTGCTCCTTTCTTATACGCCATCTTCTTCCTTATAATTCCTTTCTGTGATAAATTATGGTTTCATATTCTAACTCAGTAACAACTAACAGTTTTATGTATATAACCAATTCTTTTTGTGCCATTTTCTTTCTTTTCAAGCAAAGGGTTTTTGATGCGTTAATCTCGAGGGATTTACGACCGTACCTTATATTTGTCACTTTTTAACATGTACCTTATTTTTAAAAGTTATTGAGTCAGCTAACAAAAAATTCGTAATAATATGACAATTACATCGTCTTGCAGTTCGTCAATAGTCTTTTATTAAAGGGCAAAGTTATCTTTTTAAAATGCAAACGCAAAAAATAAAATGAGTACAAATTAGAAGGGAGAGACCAAATAAAACACCCCATGCAACTTTTACGTTAATCCCCGACTGATGGGCTTTTGGCTTTTCTTTCGTAAATAGGGACAAGTTATATATTTGGTCGGTCAGAAAAAATAATTTCTTGTTTTAATTGTTACTTAAATATTATTAAATATTTATAACTTTGGATGGTTGTTACCTATTGTGTTGTATCGTATTGTTACTTTAAATAAAATATTTATTTTGATTGTTACTTAAATATTATGTTAAATTCGAAATTGTGTAACAACAAAAAGTATCACTTATATAACAATCGATTTGGTGTAGTCGCGTCATTATTACCTTATTGTTTTCCTTCTCATATCGTCATTCCTTATTTTTAAATAATCTTATTTTATCTTCTATCATATCTTTTTATATAATAATTTTACCTTGTACCTTACATTTTCTTATTGCAAGTTTATCCTTGGAATTTTTCACATAAAAATTACTTGCCTTCATATATTTCAATTTTATAGCCTATATTTCAATTTACAACTAACTAGTCTAAAAATAATTGGCTAAAATTCAACATCTAATTCCAATAAATTCTCAAAATTACTATTCAAATTGTTCAAGCTTTTGATTTAATTTTCGAATCAGTAACTATGACTCAAATATTAGTTCAACAAATAAAACCCATTTAAGTGGTGAAAATTAGATTTTTAACAAGTTTAAATATGTGGGTTTTAAATTTCAAATTTAATTTGTGAGAAATTTGATGCGAGTGTTGTTTAGACTTGTTAGAAATAGTATAAGGAGGTTGTATAGCATGGGGAAGTGGGCGTGGATGTGAGGCTTGAATCAAAGGTCATCCCCAGTAGAGGCAACTTCAGGTATCTTGGGTTGGTTATCCAAGGGGGAATGGAGATGGACGAGGATGTCACACATCGTATGGAGTAGGATGGATGAAGTAAAGGTTAGCAGCTGGAGTATTGTATGACAAGAGAGTGCCAATAATACTCAAAGTGAGTTCTATAAATTGATGGTTAGACCGGCCATGATGTATGGGCCTGAGTTTTGGCTTGCTAAGAAGTCACATATCCAGAAGATGAAGGTAACATAAATGAGGATGTTGAGGTATGTGCGCATACTAGAATGGATAAGATTAGGAATGATGAATGTGTGGCTCCCATTAATGACAAGATGCAAGAAACGAGGCTCAGATGGTTCGGGCATTGTCAGATGAGAAGCCCAGATGCTCCGGTAAGGAGGTGCGAACAGCTAATTGTGGAGGGCACGAGAAGAGGTAGAGTGTGGCCTAAGAAGTATTGAGGGGAGGTGATCACGCAGGATATGACGAGGCTTCAGATTTTCGCGCACATGGTACTGGATAGAAACATGTGAATGTCGGGTATTATGGTTGTAGGTTAGGAGATAGTTGAGTCTTGCATTATATCATAACTTTGTGAGATTAGTTTGATAGGGATACTATTTCGTTTTTGCTTTGCATCTTTTTTCTGAATTTCATATTTTTTCTATTTTTGCTATTATTTCTATGGTGTTACTAATATTGTCTCCTTTTGTCTTTTTGTCCTCTTGAGTCGAGGGTCTTTCGGAAATAGGCTCTCTACTCCTTTGGGGTAGGGTAAGGATAAGGTCTGCGTATGCACTACCCTCTCCAGACCCCATTTATGTGTGTAGGGGGATAATGGGCGATTTGACAGCAAAAGCAATAAAAAATCCAATATAGAATATTATTTCTAAAACCACAGGATATGACTGATTAACTGATGTTTCAAAATTTAATGTTGGTTCATTAGAACCATATAAAGCAAGACCAAAAACTCCCATTAATACAAAAAAATAACACCCCCCCCCCCCCCCCCCGTGTACAAAATAAATTTTGTAGATGAGCACCGGGTCGTTATTATTGTTGTTGTTGTACATAAAACTTAAAATCATTTAATAGAGATTTGGACTGGTTTTGAACAAGAATTACAAATAAAAATCGTGAAAGAAGTTCGTCTACAAACGCTTATATAAAAGCGTACAAGATGTGTTTATATATTCATATACACTATTATACAAGATTATACATAATTGTACAAAAAACTGACTTCGTCTTATTCCTTTCGCCTTTTCTAGAATTTAACTCAAATCTATTCCAAATCACGTCAGATTTAAATTTTGAACTCCTTTTGATATTCTCAATCAATTGGAACAACATCTAATCCAAATAACTAACAAACTCAAAAAATCATATTTTCAAAAGCGAAGCTTTGAATGGTATCAAATGGTGGACTTCTACTCTTCAATTAATCAGGTGACACATAGGGAGAAGCGTAGAAGATGTGAGAGGAAAAGAGAGTACAAGCCAAAAAAATTACCCTTACTAATTTACTATAGGCTAATGGGTGCAAAGAAAATGTCAAAATATGTACAACCTGGGCCAAATTATGTTAGGGCTTCAAATATGGGTCATTTTCGGATGAGCTACAGGCCCAAATGATATCTGGTGTAATTTTATCTTTATTCTTTATATTATTGCTACATAGCATCAAGAAACAACAAAAAACAATACAATCTATTCAAATATTGTATGCATCAAATTGATACAATATAATACTATATACTATTATACAATATATTATGAAACAATGCACAACATCTATCCCAACAAGCTGTTAGTGACGTAAACCGATAACTAAAACTACTTCACATTCTTGAGATGCTAGATCCATACTCATATAATTTAACTTAAAGGAAAAAATTTACCTTCATGCATCCCTATGAAAACCAAACTTCGGAAACTCAAATATTAGAGCCACTGGATTAATGCACAGTGTAAAATAATACTCTACTACTAATAGAATATGCAAATTAAAATGTGCGCACTTTATGATCCATAGTCGAGATGCATATAAATTTGGTTGAGCCCTGCTGTTATAAACAAAATAAATAGAGAGAATTGAAAGAAAGGGGCACATTATCTATATTAAATTTAATTTGATGCACAATTCAAAATAATACTGCTACAAATAGAAACTTGCTAATAAAATCATAGGCAGTGTAATACTGCTTATGTTAATTCTATAAAGGATAGCCCATGCTATATATGGGCCCAATAGCACTATTACTTAAATATCGGAATAAAGATAAATATGTTAGAGTTACACTGAGTTCATCTTCAAAGAATACTAAAATTATTCTTAAGTCACCTAAAATCATTAAAATCATAATTTTATTAGTGTTAGCTAGTACTTGAAAATTAAAATTTAAAAGGAGCATGTATTTCATGATCATACTGTGTGAATTAGCAGTAGTTGTAACATTTTCGTTCTACTTATAAGCATTAACAATCTTCTTTTGTTGCAATATCAAGCTATCTAATGCAACTACAATTAAATTCACATTTAATATTACTTCATGTCTAAAATAAATATCATTTTAAACTTTTTGTATGGTCATTAAAAATCATATAAAACAATAACTATAAAATTTTATTTGGCTAAGTTATGTCTTATATTTTAGTCAAATTATTCATTATGCCTTGTGGGTAATTTATTAGATCGAAAATAGATTTAGAAAAACATAACTAATGTCGTTTTAATTTCCCAAAACAACACTTATTTTGATCAAATATATTTAGCTAAATAAGATGACATTTATTTTCTAGGGAAGGGAATATAAGTTAATTTAAACTATTTACATGTGAAATAAGTATAAGAAGAGGACTCTTGTTATTCGGTTTTACGTCAAATTAGACTCTGTTTTACTCAGAAAAATCGTTTGCTCAAATAAAGATTTTAATGTTATCTTTATAAGATTATAAAGACGCATACAATAAAGTTAGATGATTTTATCTTCAATTGTTAATTATGAAAATTTATACTACAATTGCTTTATAGGAAACAAAAACTCTTAAAATTTGAATGATGGGAAGAAATATACGTTTAAAAAAAAAAGAAATTTTGAGTGCACATATGTCCAACTAATTATTTGTATAAATGTTAACTATATAATTTAAGTTAATATGGATCAAATTAAAAAAATATATAATTGTGCAAGATTTAAGATATGGTAGCAAATATTTTATATTCCATAATAAAATGCTAATTGACCCCAATCACATTGCAACCGAAAATTCTTTTTTCCAGCAGACATATTAACCATGAGCTGTATAGGAATAAATAAAAATAGATATAGAACATAGAATATGTTAAGAAGAGAATTCTATTTGGAGTAAATGTCTATTTTGTAGAGAGTTTTACTTTGAGGCTAAGTTATTTTTCCTCCTATAAATAGAGGGGTCTTACCCCATTGTAAACCACCCCCAAAATTCAATAAGAATTTTCTCTCTCTTTCTCTGCAATATTACTCTTGTTCTTTTATATTTTATAACACGTTATCAGCACGAAGCTCAACTATCTCAAGAATCTCTTTGAGAAAATTAAGGTAAAATTAAGGTATTTTTTCTCCTCCTAATTTTGTTTTAATTATGTCTGACATTATGAAAAGAAAGTTTGTTGCCCTTGAAATTTCGGGCAAGAACTACATGACATGGGTGTTGGATGCTGAAATCCATTTGGATGCAATGGGTCTTGGAGACGCCATTAAAGACAGAAATAATGCATCCACCCAAGACTGTGCTAAGGCCTTGATTATCTTGCGCCATCACCTTGATGAAGGTTTAAAAATTGAATATCTCACACTCAAAGATCCACTTATCTTGTGGAATGGCTTAAAGGAGAGATATGACAACTTAAAGTTGGTCATTCTGCCACAAGCACGATATGATTGGGCTCATCTGAGGCTCCAAGACTTTAAGTCTGTTTCTGAATATAATTCTGCAATGTTTAGAATTACTTCTAAATTGAAACTCTGTGGAGATACTATAACTGATTATGATATGCTTGAAAAAAACGTTTACAACGTTTCGTGCCTCCAATATGGTTCTGCAACAACAGTACAGAGAGAAAGGTTTCAAAAAGTACTCTGAGATGATTTCTCTTCTCCTTGTGGCTGAGCGAAACAATGACCTGCTCATGAGAAATTACGAAAATCGACCCACTGGGTCTACACCATTGCCTGAAGTAGATAAGGTGTATTCCCATTATGCTAAGCGTGGAAAAGGCTATGGCTTTAATCATGGTCGTGGTCGTAGTCGGGGTCATGGCCGTGGACGTGGACAAGGAAGAAATTTTCCTGGTGTTAGTCACCCCCCAAAGAAATATAACCATCAAAAGCGGAGATGGAATTATGAGAATCCAAAAGCAAATAGTTCAGAAACTATATGTCATCGTTGCGGTGAAAAAGAACACTAGGCAAAAATTTGCCGTGTACCAAGACATTTGGTTGAGCTTTATCAAGCATCTCTAAAGAGTAAAGGCCCTGAAACCAATTTTGTCTCTGACAATAATTTTGACATCACCCACTTGGATGTGGCAGACTTCTTTGAGCACCCTGAGGGGAAAATAGACCACTTGATCGGTGACGGATCTGTAGTTAAAGATGCTTGAGCAGTTTAAATTTTATTTTTGCCTATTCATAATAGTTAGTAAATAAACATCATGTAATCATAGTTCTTTTCATGATTATTAGCCATTAATTTTATTTGTTTTATGAAATTATGTTAGCTCGTTTCGATTAAATATAGTTCTAGTATTTATTTTAAATAATGTTTCAGTTGATTTAGTCCTCTGTTTTTGTTTTAAACAATATGTGCTCATTAAAATAACATTGGAACACTTTATGCATGAATGCATAACACATGTATTCTGTTGAAAAAAAAATTCATACTTCACTACGAAACGGATTGATTTGCTAAAGTTTACTAGAGTACAAGAATTATTTTTACTTATTCGTAGTAGTTAATGAATAAACAATTATCATAGTTTACATAAGTTATCTATTATTGCGATATGGTTCAAATTTTATATAACTTTAGATTACACATTCATCTTATGCTTTATTTGTAATGATTTTTCAGTAAGTTAATCGATTAACATAACAGATAATCGATTAACCAATATATTCTATTAAACTGGACCTTTTCCGCAAGGCATGTTAGTCGAC
Organism: Nicotiana benthamiana; assembly: GCA_034376525.1. Classification (NCBI taxonomy): domain Eukaryota; kingdom Viridiplantae; phylum Streptophyta; class Magnoliopsida; order Solanales; family Solanaceae; genus Nicotiana; species Nicotiana benthamiana. The sequence continues at coordinate 30,504,037 of CM067326.1, forward strand.
TATCCGATTTAGTTAACCGACTAACCTAATGACCGTTACCTAAGTTAATCGATTATCACTTTAGTTAATCGATTAACCTTATGTCTGTTGCCTGTTCATCGACTAGTTTTTAAAACGTTGAAACAGGTTAGTCGATTATCTATTTGGTTAATCGACTAACCTCAGCAGTTTTTGAAAATATTGTTTAATTATTAAGCAACGGATACAAGAGTATTAAAAGGAGAATAACTATGATAAAAGATATTTTTTTTTATAATGACCGCACTGAAACTATTATGTTGAATCATAGACTTAAATTTGTTTATCCTCATATTTTTCGTATATTTCTTTTGTATGTCGAACCATGGGAAGCAAATATGGATATCTCATAAAGCAAACTTGGATCAACGTCCAATTGTAAAAATATTTATTTAATTGATTCATGTACCACACATACGATATCCAAAGAGAAGAAATATTTCTCTCATTTATGTAAGGCAGATGTTACTACAATTTCTGGTAGTAGTAAATTGATTGAAGGCTCCGGAAGAGCAACTATAACTCTGCCTAAAGGAACAATATTTATCATAGAGAATGCAATTTTCTCTTCTAAGTCCAAGAGGAACTTGTTGAGTTTTAAAGATATCCGTCAAAATGGATATCATATTGAGACAATAGATGAGAATAATCTTGAATACCTCATCATTACAAAGAATGTCTCTGGCCAAAAGAGGGTTATTGAGAAGTTCCCATCTTTATCTTGTGGCCTGTATTGGACAAAAATTAGTGCAATTGAGGCACATTCCACAGTAAACCAAAAGGTTACTGATTCCAATACTTTTGTTCTTTGACATGATCGATTGGGACATCCTGGATCAATTATGATGAGACGGATTAATAGAAAACTCATATGGGCATCCATTAAAGAATTTAAAGATTCTTTTAAATAATGAACTTCTTGCACTTCTTGTTATCAAGGTAAGTTAATTATTAGACCATCACCAACAAAGGTTGGAACTGAGTCACCTACGTTTTTGGAACGTATACAAGGGGATATTTGTGGACCTATTCACCCACCTAGTGGGTCCTTTAGATATTTTATGGTCTTAATAGACACATCCTTCAGATGGTCTCATGTGTGCCTATTGTCATCACGCAACCTTGCATTTGCAAAATTAATGGCACAAATAATTCGATTACGAGCACAATTTCCTGTTAATCCAATTAAGTCTATTAGACTAGATAATGCTGCTGAGCTTTCATCCCAAGCATTTAATGATTATTGCTTATCAATTGAGATAAAAGTGGAACATCCTGTAGCTCATATTCACACTCAAAATGATCTTGCAGAATCTTTAATTAAACGTCTGCAGTTGATTGCAAGACCATTACTCATGAAAACGAGGCTGCCCACTTCGGTTTGGGGTCACGCCATTCTGCATGCAGCAATGTTAGTTTCGTCTCAGACCGACGAATTATCACAAATATTCCCCGTTGCAATTAGTTTTGGGTCATGAACCTAATATATCCCATTTAAGAATTTTTGGATGCGCAGTATATGTGCCTGTAGCACCGCCATACCGCACCAAAATGGGTCTGCAAAGAAGGTTAGGAATATATGTTGGGTTTGAATCACCCTCCATTATTCGCTACCTCGAAACATTGACAGGGGATTTGTTCACTGCACGATTTGCAGACTGTCAATTCGTTGAGACACTTTTCCCAAAATTAGGGGGAGAAGCTGGTGAAACCAAACGGGAATTTTTGTGAAAAAATCCATCATTATCTCATCTTGATCCACATACCTCTAATTGTGAAAAAGATGTGCAAAATATTATCCATTTGCAAAGAATAGCAAATCAAATGCAGACGCATTTACGAATCCTCTTATATTACTTGTTCTCATTAATTAAGAGACCAACTAAAGTTGGGAATAAATCCTATGAATTCTGGAAATATCAAAGGTGAATATGGGCCCATTCATCTGCCATGTATACCACATAAGATGCATCTATGAGATGGTTACATGTGCGATTATTATTAACCTGCAACCTGGCCGGTGCTTGCGAGGTAATTTGCTCAGTAATCTAATTTCGAGCACAATTTCCAGATTTTCTATTCAAGATAGTTCATCTTGATAAGTTGGTTTAGCAAAATAATTTATTGAGTGCCTCCACTTAATAGCTAAATTATTGCTTATGAGAACAAAGTTATCTATATCAATTTGATATACGTTATACACGAGAATATATTATATTCTCCCCTCACAAGTGGTTCAGGGTCAGGAACCAAATAATTTCATCTTATTATTATTGATGTGCAGTGTATATTAACATGATAATGCACAAAGATGATTTCCCAGAGTTGAGGAAACAAGTTAGTTTTTCTAACATGAGGGGGAGACATGATAAACACTTGAGAAAAAGTTACATGGAACGAATTATCATTTGTATATTATAGATCCTCGAATATCATAATATGAACTTGAAGTTCATAAAAGATAATTCAATTGCAACATATTGCAAAGCATGCCATACGCATTTGCTGACCCAAAGAAAGTAACTATATTCTCACTGCAAATGCTCATACTAAGTCCTAGAAGGACAAAGTCTTTGATACGCTTAAAGCGTATAGACAAATCGGTTTCAAAAGAACTTCTTAATAAAGAAGATGAGCAAATGATCAAAGTGATCATAATAAGGAGGCAAGTGATCTAGAAGATCACATGACATAACACTTCATAAAATCTCATGAGAGATTCAGGTACCTGAATATATGAATGAAGAGATCTTCATGTTATGTCTTTATGAAATTTACTGGAACCGATATAAAATGTTCGTCGACGACATCTATGATAGCGCTAAATATCGATGAGGATCTTAAGTTTGTCGAATACAAACAAAATATTGGCAAAATGGAAGAGATACAATTCAAGTAGAATTGATTCCATATCAAAGACATGTAGTTTTGGACATGTAGTTCAAATACTTAAAAGAATAAAGTCAATGGTATGAGCAATCAGTTTTTCATATCTTATTTGTTTAGCATGACATGAAAACTTGATATTCATCTACAGTCTATAATATGGCTTATATGACTTAACTTATATGATAATCCATGAAGTATTTAAGTTGCTTGAAGCATATACAATTTTTGATCTTGAGGTACCATTTCCTTAATGCAATTTATGCACAACTAAATCTTACTATAACTATAAGCATGATAATGTGATAGCGAGGATACCTATATGAAGATATTGAAGAACCATTCCACGATATTTGTGAAGACATTATATATATATATCAAGAATGATGATTTCAATGTGCGTAATATTAGTCAATATGGTTGATTTATTTATCAAATATCTACCAACGATCTCTTGAAGATGGTGCACAAGATTGGAATGCGAAGGCTCAAGGATGTGAATTGATGCTCTTTTCAGGGAGAGTTAATGCGCTTTGCATTCTTTTTCCCTTACAAGGTTTTGTCCCACTGGGTTTTCCTTGCAAGGTTTTTAACGAGGCAACCAATAGGCGCATTTCTTAATATGTGTACTCTTTTTCCTTTTCTAGAATTTTTTTTTTCCACTGGGTTTTATTTTAGTTAAGGTTTTAACGAGGCACATTATTTATTGAGTAGACATTCAAGGAGGAGTGTTAAGAAGAGAATTCTATTTGGAGTGAATGTCTATCTTGTAGAGAGTTTTACTTTGAGGCTAAGTTATTTTTCCTCCTATAAATAGAGGGGTCTTACCCCATTGTAAACCACCCCCAAAATTCAATAAGAATTTTCTCTCTCTTTCTCTGCAATATTGCTCTTGTTCTTTTATATTTTATAACAGAATACATGTTGTCTCATAAATTGTAGATCAGAGCAAATAAAGTGACAATATATTCGGCTACTTGTGTAAAATAGATGGACAATAAACCATCCGGTAATAATAGCGCCAACAGCCAGAGCAGGGTAGTACCTCTCAGCTGGATCAGAAGCCCAATAAAAAGGATCAAGGATGTTTGGTTAAGGTAATAAGTCGGTCAAATTGGTTTGTTACAAAACTTAGCTCAAAGTAATAAACAAAAAGATAGACAACAAAGTAGAGAGAAATAGAGAAGAGAATATATTTCTTCTATGTATCCAAGTGTATTACAAAATGATTTCTCATCCTCTATTTATAGTACTACATAGAGGTATACTAAAAGAATTCCATAAATATGTCATTAAGCTTTTGAGATCATGGAGGAAGATCATGGGGGAGATCATGGAGGTGTGGGAGTTACAACCATAAGTATTGGAGTAGTGGGAGTTATGGAGATAATGGATAAAAGTAGTGGGTGTTAAAGGAGTTATGGACATCCACCATAATCTAATATATCATAACACTCCCCCTTGGATGTCCAAAGATAATGTGCCTCGTTAAAACCTTAACTAAAATAAAACCCAATGGGAGAAAAAAAATTCTAGAAAAGGAAAAAGAGTTCACAAATATAACAAAATGCATTTTTGTTGCCTCATTAAAAACCTTGCAAGGAAAACCCAGTGGGACAAAACCTTGTAAGGGAAAAAGAGTGCAACGCGCATTAACTCCCCCTGAAAAGAGCATCAATTCACATTCTTGAGCATTCGCATTCCAATCTTGTGTACCAGCTTCTTGAAGGTTGACATTGGTAGAGATTTTGTGAACAAATCAGCCATATTATCACTTGAACGAATCTGTTGCACATTGATATCACCATTCTTTTGAAGATCATGTGTGAAAAATAACTTTGGTGAAATATGCTTTGTTCTATCTCCTTTTATGAATCCTCCCTTCAATTGGGCTATGCATGCTGCATTGTCTTCATACAAAATCGTGGGTAGTTTGTCACATTTCAAACCACATTTGTCTCGAATATGATGTATTATAGACCTCAACCACACACACTCTCGACTTGCTTCATGAATAGCGATTATCTCAGCATGATTAGATGAAATAGCCACAATTGATTGCTTAGTGGATCGCCGAGATATGGCAGTGCCTCCACAGATAAACACATAACATGTTTGAGATCGAGCCTTGTGTGGGTCAGATAAATATCTAGCATCAGCATAACCAACAAGATCAGGACTGCAATTATTGCTATAAAATAAGCCCATATCGGTAGTCCCTTTTAGATACCGCAATATATGTTTGATTCCATTCCAATGTCTCCTTGTGGGAGCAGAGCTATATCTTGCTAAGACATTAACTGAAAAAGTTATGTCAGGCCTTGTAGTATTTGCAAGATACATTAGTGCGCCAATTGCACTAAGATATGGTACTTCAGGACCAAGTAGCTCTTCATTCTTTACGTGCGGTCGGAATGGATCCTTATTCGCATCAAGTGATCGAACAACCATCGGAGTATACTTAAAGGATATGCTCCATCCATGTAAAACCGTTTCAATACCTTTTCTATATAGGCAGATTGATGAACAACAATTACGTTTGACAAATATTCAATTTGCAAACCAAGACATAATTTTGTCTTTCCGAGATCTTTCATCTCGAATTCCTTCTTTAAATAATCAATTGCTTTTTGGAGTTCTATGGGAGTTCCAATAAGGTTTATGTCATCGACATATACGGCAAGTACAACAAATTCCGATGTTGTTTTCTTTATAAAAACACATGGGCAAATGGCATCATTTATATAGCCTTCCTTTAATAAATACTCACTAAGACGATTATACCACATTCGTCCTGATTGCTTTAGACCATACAAAGATCTTTGCAATTTGATTGAAAACATTTCCCGGGACTTTGAATTATGAGTGTTTGGCATTTTGAATCCATCGGGAATTTTCATGTACATCTCATTATCAAGTGAGCCATAAAGATAGGCAGTAACCACATCCATTAAATGCATGTCAAGCTTTTCAAGGACAGCAAAACTAATGAGATAACGGAAAGTTATAGCATCCATTACGGGTGAATATGTCTCTTCATAATCGACACCAGGCCTTTGTGAAAATCCTTGTGCAACAAGGCGTGCCTTATATCTTTGTACCTTGTTTTTCTCATTTCTCTTGCGTACAAAGACCCATCTATAGCCAACAGGCTTAACACCATTAGGTGTTTCAACTATAGGCCCAAAAACTTCACGTTTTGCAAGTGAATTCAATTCTGCTTGGATTGCTTCTTGCCATTTTGGCCAATCAAGTCTTTGTCGACATTCTCCAACAGATTGAGGTTCAAGATCCTCACTTTCTTGCATAATGCTAGATGCAACATTATATGCAAAGACATAATCCACCACTATATCCACTCGATTAAAATTTGTCTCAATATCGATTGGATTTATTGATAGTTCCTTATTTTCCTGAGTCTCGGGCTCAATGGATTCTTCATGAATCTCAGAATTTATTAAATCGTGAATTTCCTCATGAGATTCTTTCGTAGTGTCATTTTGATCATTTGCTTTCCTTTTTCTAGGATTTCGATCTTTGGAACCTAATGGCCTGCCACGTTTTAGGAGTTCTTTCGACTCATTAGAAATGACACTAGAAGATTGTCCAATAGGGACATCAATATGGATTGGAACATTCTCTGCGGGGATGTGAGATTTTGTTATCCTTTTCAAGTCCGTGAATGCGTCAGGCATTTGATTTGCTATTCTTTGCAAATGGATAATATTTTGCACCTCTTTTTCACAAATAGAGGTATGTGGATCAAGATGAGATAATGATGGATTTTTCCACAAAATTTCCCATTTGGTTTCACCAACTTCTCCCCCTAATTTTGGGAAAAGTGTCTCATCGAATCGACAGTCTGCAAATCGTGCAGTGAACAAATCCCCTATCAATGTTTCAAGGTAGCGAATAATGGAGATATACTGCGCATCCAAAAATTCTTAAATGGGATATATTAGGTTCATGACCCAAAACTAATTGCAACGGGGAATATTTGTGATAATTCGTCGGTCTGAGACGAACTAGCATTGCTACATGCAAAATGGCGTGACCCCAAACCGAAGTGGGCAGCCTCGTTTTCATGAGTAATGGTCTTGCAATCAACTGCAGGCGTTTAATTAAAGATTCTGCAAGACCATTTTGAGTGTGAACATGAGCTACAGGATGTTCCACTTTTATCCCAATTGATAAGCAATAATCATTAAATGCTTGGGATGAAAACTCAGCAGCATTATCTAGTCTAATAGACTTAATTGGATTATCAGGAAATTGTGCTCGTAATCGAATTATTTGTGCCATTAATTTTGCAAACGCAAGGTTGCGTGATGAAAATAGGCACACATGAGACCATCTAGAGGATGCGTCTATTAAGACCATAAAATATCTAAAGAACCCACTAGGTGGGTGAATAGGTCCACAAATATCCCCTTGTATACGTTCCAAAAACGTAGGTGACTCAGTTCCAACCTTTGTTGGTGATGGTCTAATAATTAACTTGCCTTGATAATAAGAAGTGTAAGAAAATTCATTATTTAAAAGAATCTTTAAATTCTTTAATGGATGCCCATATGAGTTTTCTATAATCCGTCTCATCATAATTGATCCAGGATGTCCCTATCGATCATGCCAAAGTACAAAAGTATTGGAATCAGTAACCTTTTGGTTTACTGTGGAATGTGCCTCAATTGCACTAATTTTTGTCCAATACAGGCCACAAGATAAAGATGGGAACTTCTCAATAACCCTCTTTTGGCCAGAGACATTCTTTGTAATGATGTGGTATTCAAGATTATTCTCATCTATTGTCTCAATATGATATCCATTTTGACGGATATCTTTAAAACTCAACAAGTTCCTCTTGGACTTGGAAGAGAACATTGCATTCTCTATGATAAATATTGTTCCTTTAGGTAGAATTATAGTTGCTCTTCCGGAGCCTTCAATCAATTTACTACTACCAGAAATTGTAGTAACATCTGCCTTACACATACTTAAATGAGAGAAATATTTCTTCTCTTTGAATATCGTATGTGTGGTACATGAATCAATTAAACAAATATTTTTACAATTGGACGTTGATCCAAGTTTGCTTTGTGAGATATCCATATTTGCTTCCCATGGTTTGACATACAAAAGAAATATACGAAAAATATTAGTACTTTTTTATATATATAGATATGAGAATAAACAAATTTAAGTCTATGATTCAACATAATAGTTTCAGTGCGGTCATTATGAAAAAAAAATATCTTTTATCATAGTTATTCTCCTTTTAATACTCTTGTATCCGTTGCTTAACAATATTTTCAAAATCTGCTGAGGTTAGTCGATTAACTAAATCGGATAGTCGACTAACATGCCTTGCGGAAAAGGTCCAGTTTAATAGAATATATTGGTTAATCGATTATCTGTTACGTTAATCGATTAACTTACTGAAAAATAATTACAAATAAAGCATAAGATGAATGTGTAATCTAAAGTTATATATTTTAAAACCATAATACAGATAAGCTTTACTAGCTTAAAGCAGAAAATATAAAATTTGAACCATATCACAATAATAGATAACTTATGTAAACTATGATAATTGTTTATTCATTAACTACTACGAATAAGTAAAAATAAAAATATCAAACTGCTCAATCTTCTTTAACCATGGATCCATCACCAATCAAGTGATCTATTTTCCCCTCAGGGTGCTCAAAGAAGTCTGCCACATCCAAGTGGGTGATGTCAAAATTATGAAATCAGCTCAGAGTACTTTTTGAAACCTTTCTCTCTATACTGTTGTTGCAGAACCATATTGGAGGCATGAAACGTTGTAAACGTTTTTTCAAGCATATCATAATCAGTTATAGTATCTCCACAGAGTTTCAATTTAGAAGTAATTCTAAACATTGCAGAATTATATTCGGAAACAGACTTAAAGTCTTAGAGCCTCAGATGAGCACAATCATATCGTGCTTGTGGCAGAGTGACCAACTTTAAGTTATCATATCTCTCCTTTAAGTCATTCCACAAGATAAGTGGATCTTTGACTGTGAGATATTCAATTTTCAAACCTTCATCAAGGTGATGGCGCAAGAAAATCAAGGCCATAGCACAGTCTTGGGTGGATGCATTATTTCTGTCTTTAATGGCGTCTCCAAGACCCATTGCATCCAAATGGATTTCAGCATCCAACACCCGTGTCATGTAGTTCTTGCCCGAAATTTCAAGGGCAACAAACTTTCTTTTCATAATGTCAGACATAATTAAAACAAAATTAGGAGGAGAAAAAATACCTTAATTTTCTCAAAGAGATTCTTGAGATAGTAGAGCTTCGTGCTAATAACGTGTTACAAAAATTAGCTCAAAGTAATAAACAAAAAGATAGACAATAAAGTAAAGAGAAATAGAGAAGAGAATATATTTCTTCTATGTATCCAAGTGTATTACAAAATGATTTCTCATCCTCTATTTATAGTACTACATAGAGGTATACTAAAAGAATTCCATAAATATGTCATTAAGCTTTTGAGATCATGGAGGAAGATCATGGGGGAGATCATGGAGGTGTGGGAGTTACAACCATAAGTATTGGAGTAGTGGGAGTTATGGAGATAATGGATAAAAGTAGTGGGTGATATAGGAGTTATGGACATCCACCATAATCTAATATTTCATAACAGTTTATAATACTTTTTGATTTATTTATAAGTTTGGTAAAATTAAAAGTGTTTATAAGTTATGTGCTTGTAAGCCAAAAGCCATAACTTAGTCTCTCTCAATTTATCAAATTTCAACTTATATCGTACACTCATTTTTTCAGCTGCTTATTATTAATTTCAACACTTTTATCTAAATAAGTAACTGTTTATTTTTAAAATCAACTTCAATACGTAAAAGTGTTTCTCAACACTTAATATTTATCGACTACTTTAAATTAGCTAAGCCAAATGGGCTCTAAGTAATAGCTATAGCCTTCTTTCTTGACGGCGTTATCAACATAACTTTCCGTCTTCTTCTCCCTCCTATTTCTGTTCGCATCTCCCTCACAATCGCCGCAATTGCAGGTTTCTTGTACGGCATCTTCTTCCTTCCTTTATGCAATATTTTATTGTTTTTGATGGTGAAAACACAAAAGAGCAAAGGGTTTTTGAGAATGTTTTAATGCTCTCGAGTTGTTTCTAATATAGGCTTTTTTTACGGCAAAACATAAAATCGGTAGAAATTAATGCATTCTTTAGCCAAAATATACATATATATATATATATATATATGCTATATAAACAAAATGTATAGCGTAGTCTATTATTGAGTAAAATTTGATGTCTACGTCTAATATAAATTCTCCTAGACTTGAGCTAAGGTTTCTAGCAAAATTTTCTGGGTGGGTGTAGTTGTTACGGTTACCAGACATTAACAGTGTAGTAAAAATATTTTAAGCTTTGTATGTTGTAAAATCCTACTCAGTACTCCCCCTCTCTTTTTCTGTAAACTTATAATGTTACACTGTAATCATAATTATATACTAAGATTACCATTTTCATACTTTTTTTTTTTACTCTGTTCATCTCTTCTCTCCAATTATTTATAGATTTAAATTCATTCTTAACTCTTTTTCTTTAATCTCACCCTGGTCATGGTTAAGCACACATACCACTTGGTTTATCTTGACCAGTTATTTCCTAGGAATTTACAGGTTAATCCATCAAAATTGTTAAGAAATTGGAAAGATAAACATATACTAAGAGTGATATTTAATTATTTATAGAATGATAAAAACTATGCATAATATCATAAGCATGTAAAAAACAGGGGTAATATATTAGAACATAACTTAGATAAACATAAGTAACTTACATGTTTACAAGAGATGGGATTTCCATTTCGGGAAACCCGAAAAGAGTTTGCTAAACTTCGAGATTTAAAACGATCACACATAAGCATACAATCTTTATTATTTTACAAGCTTAGAAGAGGGACTACTAGGATATTCATAAGGGAAATATTTTACAAAGTGGTTTAGAAAAGATTTTTTGGGTTTATGGAAAGGTTGGTTGAGTAGGCTCTTTTTCTTCTTTTTCTCGATGATACTTTCTTCTACTTTGTCTTGCTTTTATAGTTGAACTTTGGAGCGGATGTGAAATATGGACTTCAAACATTTGTAGAAATCTTTGTCTTCTAGCCTTGTAGGGTACTTTATTGGGCCCCATCTTCACATGATTTGTGCAAAGATTCCATTTACTCGTCCACGTTTTTCTTTCCACTTACATTTTTACTTTTTATCACATCTTTCTTTATGTCATGTCTGGTCCCTACCTGTTGTCTCCACCATTATTATTCTTTGTATTTTCTTGATTCATTGTTTCTGAGGAGTAACATTTTTTTCATGTGTCTAAGTTGTATAGTGATATAGAATCAAAACTCATCCCTGAATCGTAGTCTTCATATGGATCATGAGCATCCTGATAATTCAAGTGGTCTTCATTATCGTCTCCTCCTGAGCTTTGAGACCTTTCTGGACTGGACATTGACCTTTCTGGACTGGGACTAGGATTTTTTATCATATGTTTGTCTTGTTTTTCCTTTTCTTGAAAGAAATTCTCTAGTGTCTGTTTAATTACATCGTCTATTTTCTCGTTTTTTTTTTAATAATTGTACTCTTTTTATTTAATATTTTTCCGTGTGTTAATGTTCTAGCTAGCCTTTGCCTTGATGAGCCTTCATCTTCACTTTTTGGCAAAGTGATAGCCATAAACAGATTTGATTTGTCTTTACCGATCACTGTTTGAACCGGACTAGCTGTATCATCATCCGATACAGTGGATTTTTCTGCATTCATTGGAGAATGCACACCCTTCTCATCCTTTCTTTATTGAGATGGAGAACTCTTCTTCGGACTATTCATCTCTGTATCTTGTTGAGGAACCACTTGAGTTTGAGATTGCGTTATTTCAAATTTTAAAGTATGCACCCGTTGTTCTAAAACCTTTACATGCTCCATAAGTCTGGTTTTTCTTTTTCTAAGATTTCATTCTTCTGGTTTAACCTTCTGAAAGCTTCAGTTATTGATGAGCAGTGGTCGCAAAATATTATTTTATCTGTGTCTTTTTGGATGTTGTATTGAATTTTTTCTGCGTTTTGTCTGAGTGCTGGGAAAATATAGTAATTTGGTCCTACTATTTCTCTTGCGTAATCTAGTCCTTCAGTAAAATCAATAAAACCTTTAAAAAGTGATTTTTGTATGTCTTTAATAGAGTCTAATACTTCTATCCACGTTTGAAAAATACCATTTGTCTTACCGTGTACAACCACATAGTATTTAAACTTTTTTTCTTGATTTTTGTTTGTAAAATATTGCCCCAAGGCATTAAGAGCTGCAATAAAATATTTAGTGTTTTTCTTATTACATGCTATCCATAGGTTATCAATTAAACATCTATGTGGTCTACTATAACACATTCTGGTAAAACTCTAAATGACATATTTGATGGTGGAAAAAAATATTAAATTATGCTTCCCAAAAATTATCCTTTCTATATTATTTTGTTCTGTAATAGGTTGTGGCTTAAAATGAAGGTTACCTAATACTGTCTGCAAGTATTTGTCTGAGGGTGAGGCTTGAACGCCTTTTCCCTTGTCTTCAATCTTGGGAACTGTTGGTCTCATTCTGTACATGTAAAATATTCTTATTAATTGACAATAATTTTTAACCTACTTAAATGGTCTGCTAAATTATTATATTTTCCTTTAATATGTTCAAAAACTAAATTATATATTGATATTGTATCAATAAAATTTAATCATCTTCTTCTACTACTATTTTTTGCATTTATCTTTTGGTGAAATTTGACAATAGCTTCACAATCAGTTCTAATTATTACTTCTTGTTTGTTTAATATATATAATTTAAAACTGTTTAATCCATAGATTACGGCAAAAATTTCTTCGTCTATACTGCTCATATTTCCTTTCTCTTTATATTTGCCACTTTGGTATGCACATATTTTTTTTATGTATTCTTATCACTATATTTATTTGGTTTTGCTTTTAAAACTGCACCCCATCCCTCAAAAATTCCATCTGTTTCTATAATTAAATAGTCAGTTTCTTATGGCATAGTTAGATCAGAAATATTCTTTATTTTTTCTTTAATTTTTTGTACTAATTTAAAATCTTTTGTATTAAAATATTTTTGTCCTGTAGATCCTGTCTTAGCATATAATAATCCTGCTATTTTTCCCAATTCTTTTATAAATTTTTGCATAATTTACTATTCCTATAAACTTTTGTAATTCTTTAATATTGTCTAATTTATCTGGCATTTCTAAAACTTTTTTAGCTATATGGGGTTGTAGATTAATATTCTCTTCCCCTAGAACTACTCCTAAAAAGTTTATATAATTTTTATATAATTCCATTTTCTTTTTACTAATGATTATTCAATTATCTACAAATAAACTAAATATTGTCTGTAGATGTCCTAAGTGTTCTTTAATATCTTTACTGAATACTAATATATCATCTACATATACTAACACAAACCTTTTATATTCTTCAAATATATTATCCATTTTCGTTGGAAAATTGGTGGAGCTGTTTTTAATCCGAACGACATTACTAACCATTCGAAATGCCCTTCTGGACAAGTAAATGTTGTCTATTCGATACTTTCTTCATGCATTTTTACTTGCCGATATCCTGATTTACAATCAAATTTAATAAATATCTTTTTTCCTTGTATTCTATTTATTAGTTCTATTTTATTATGTAGCTTATATCCATCAGTTCTAGTGTTATCATTGAGTCTTTTATAGTTTATTACCATTCTCGCTTTTCATCTTATTATTTCACTGTGATTTCTAACCATAAAAGCTGCTGACCTATGTTTACAAGTAGATCTCCTTATTACACCTAAGTCCATAAGTTCTTTAATTTGAGTTTTAAAGTCTTCAAGGTCTTTATTTGTAGCTTATACTTAAGTCGTTTTAATTATATACTGTGGGTTTATTATGTCTAATTTACACATCACTTTATTATTTTCCCTGTACTTTAAATGTTTTTCTCTGATTATCTCTATCTCATCTAGAATTTTTATTATTTTCTCTATATCTTTTTCATTCTTTATTATTCATATTCTTTGTAATCCTATTTTGAAATTGTATAATTCTGTTTCGATGTCTATTAATGTATAGTTTTTTTCTAGTATATCTCTATCTTCGTTTTCTTTTAATATTAAATTTTTAGTTTCTTCTTTAGTCCTACGGCAGGTTTTGTTATCTTTACATTTTTTACAACATTCTTTCTCACTTTCTTGCAAGTTTTCTGGTTTCATTCAATCTTGTTCTTATCCTAGTTGCGGCTTCTATTGGTTGTACTAGTGTTTGTGTAATATTTTTAAAGAATATTACATCATCTCTTCTAAGAAAACAACTACCATTATTGTGTAATATAAAGCTCAATCCTAATACGAAATCTACATTTATATTTAAATCTCTTACCCAAATTTTATCTATCTTATAGCTAGGTTTGTAAAAATCTAAACATGTATTTACAAAAATAATCTGTGATTTATATATAAAATGTTTATAAATATTATAAGTTCCATCCATTTGCATGACTGCTGCTGGCTTGTCTAATATTTTTATTAAATTAGGTGGAACTATCCTCTTATTTATTATATATCTTGTACATCCTGAGTCTACTAGAGCTAATGTTTCTATTTCGTAGTCTTCTATTCTAATTCTTGCTAAAAAATTTATCGTAGTTAAATTTTTATCTTCATTACATATTAAGGCATCATAATTTTCTACACTCATTAGTTCTTTATCTTCTTCAGTTTCTATATTTCCTCTTATATCTTCTAATTTTTCTTTTCCTTTTTCCATTTTTTTGTATTTTTTTTTCTAATTCATTTATTCTATTTTCTAATGTAATTATTCTTAGATTTATAATAGAATTATTTGTCTCTTGATAGATTTCTTCTTTATATATTTTTGTTTCAAAATCTTTTTCTATACATGAAATACATCCTTCTAGATAACATAATATACATTTAGCTCTTTTATTTCTACTGGGATACCATTTACGTTTAAAACACTGGTTGCTATATAATCCTTTATTTATTTCAAACTTATGGGTACATTCTTCTATATATTTACAAAGATATTTTCTTCTAGGTCTAGTTTTTCTAGTCCTATCTCATTTATTAACTCTTCCTCTTCTTACTCTGAGGTTTCTATTTGGGTTTCGTCTATACCTACACTTACTATAGAATATATACTTTCGTTGTCTGACATGTAATCATCTACATTTATTAGGGTTTCTTGAAAATCTCCTATTAACTGTGAATTTTTTGTTTTACTATTAATTCTTTTTGGGCAGGTGTTGGCTAAATGTTCTACACTCCCACAAGTAAAACATTCTAGTTTATTTTTATAGTTTCTATCTGTTCTATATTTTCTAACATGCCTATTTCTATCTAAATAGGGTTTTCTAGCTGATGACTTTCTAAGATAATAATTTTTCTTATTATATTCTTTATTGTATTGGGGTTTATATCTTTTATATTTCTTCTTTTTGTATTCATTTTTGTCATAACTTTGTATTGTATATACCGTTGATTTACAGAAACTCATATTGTTCTGTTTTAGTTTTTTTTTTGTATTTGTAAGTTTGTACATTTTTCTTGTAATATTTCCATAATATATTGTACTTTGTGCCCGATAGACCATTTTGTATTTGGATTTTGTATTACACCATCTCTTTTATACCATCATTCTTCTATTTCTCTTCCTAAGACTCCTGGTAGTTTATTGAATAATTTTTTTCCAAAATCTTGAAAAAGCATTTCCACTAATAGTATAATAATAAAAGTAATCGTGTTAAAACTTTTTTATATGAAACCAAGTACTTACATTTAATTGTTCTAATTTTATTAAAGCATTCTTTTGTAGTACTACTAATCCACTATTTGGATCTTCTCTTGTGATCAAACTATGTATTTTATTTGTAAAATTATAAGGATTTTCTCCCATTGCTATTAAATTTTGAAAATCTTGAGGAAATTCTGATTTATAGGCTTCCCATAAGCCCTTTGTTGATTCTCCTAGGAAGGTTTTCATATATTTATACATTGTTTCTACATCTGTGTCATTATAGGTTTTTATAAAGTCTGCTACTACTATTCATTTCCATATGTCTATTATTGAGTTCCACATTTGTGGATCATTGCCTGCTATATTTAATATTTTACCTTTACTTCCTCCTTCTTGTAAACTTATAGGTTCTTCTATTGGAATCATTTTTCCTGACGGTCTAACATTTTCTATATCTGTTTCCTGGTCTATTCTGTATACTCTTCTTCTAGGTACATTTCATGTACTAGTATCTACTGTACTTTGATACGTTGTTCTCTGAAATGGGCTTGGGCTAGAACTAACTAATTCCATTAATTCTTTTAAGCTTATTACTGGGTCTGTTTCGTTTTCATAGCTATCTTGTATTTCTTCGAAAATTTGATCGAATTTATCCGATTTTTCTTGTAACCTATTTTCTTTTCTATATCCCAAATTATCTGTTCTTAATTAGCATTTTCTAAAATGTTCTTCTAAATTTCTTAAAGTTAATTTTTTCTAGTTTACATCCTTTACATTGGAAAGTGTTATTTTTGTTTTCTTTAACTAATTTTCTTACTTCTTCTAATGCTATATCTACTTCGAATTCTTCTTGTATTATTTCATTCATACATTCAGTTTCTTCTACCTTATTTTCATCTTCATCATCTGTTTCTTTATGAGTAGAATAATTATAATCAGTAAACCTAATTGACGGTCTCCTTTAGAATTTGTATACATCAAATGAGATTCTGGTTTAAATATTTTTGATTTTGAAAAATCTTCTAAGTTCCATTCTAATCCCGAGTATTCTTCTGCGTCTATCTTAATAGGTTTTAATAACTTTATCCCTTTTTTCACATTACTTCAACTACATCTTCTACTTTAATTTTGAATTTTGTATTGCTATATGTTGCCATTTTTCCTATAAAACCTACACAATTAATAGATTATTTCCATTATTTATTTCTTCATATCCTTTAGTCTGTATTCCTATTTTTATATTTTTTCCAAATTCTGCTAGATTTATCATAAAATTTGGGCTAATATAAAATATTCCTCCATTATTTGTCATATCTACTTCTGTTAGACCTATTATCAATTTCTTTTGATCTGACCATCTGTCATCATATACTATTATTAATACTTTAGTTCCTAAATTTTTTCTTGTTAATCCTTTTAATCCAATTACTATTAATCCCATATGCATTAAATTCTTTTTATAATTTTTTATTTGCTTTATTGATTCTGGATTGATTAAGTTTAATGTTGCAACTTTATTTCCTATAGCTGACAATTGTTCTTCTCTATAATGTCTATATAGTTGAGAATTGGTCGAGAAATATCCTGTATTATATAGTATTTTTTGGCCTTATAATCTTAATTGATTTTGCTGAAAAATTTGTATATCTTTATCTATATCTATTATTTCATCTAATTTTTTATCTTCCTCTGGTATTTTTCTAGTTAGAATTCTGGTTAGCATATTGTTTCCTATTCTATTTTCTGAAAAACTTATCATTGATCTTTCTTGATTTGTTCTTCTTGACCCACTTGGAAAAAGGTCCATTTTTGTGGCTTTCTTATTTTTTATTTTTCTTTTTGTGGTGTTATTTTAACTCTTTTTAATTGTTATATTAAATCGTGTACCTTTGGGATCTCAGTCTTTATTTCTTTTTCTTTAATAATTTTTTTCTAGCTTTTTATTAACCTCTAATAATAATATTATTAATGTATTATTTTGTTTTATTATTGTTTGATCAGCTTTTTCTTGAGGAATATAATTACTTAGTCCTTCTGGATTGGGTTGAATTCTTGCTGTTAATTTTAATACTTCTTCATATATTGGATCTAATTCTACTTGTATATCACTCATGAAAGAGCGATTTCTTTTATTGTATCTATCTTTTCTTTAAGTGTGCTTATCTCTCCTTTTAATACTTCTACCTGTTCAGCTATTTTTTCTACTAATATGGTTGTTTGTATTTCTAACTCTTTAGACTTTTCTGTAATAGTCTTGATTAACTTTTCTATTTTTTTAGTATGTATTTTTCTATATTAAATTTATTATTCAAGAGTTGTATTTTCCTGTCTATTTCTAGTTCTTGTGATTTTATAAAGTCTAAATTTTGTTCAAACTTTTCTAAAATCCTTCTTGTTTAATATGTCCAGCCTCTAATAACTCTAATGTTCTTATTATGTTTTTATTGTTGTCTTGGGTTTTTTCTCCAAAGTTTATTATTAAATCAATTAAAGTATTGTATTATATTGATTATCTTCAGTGCGTAATATATGTTCTTCACTGCTAAAATTACAATTTATTTTTGTATTATTTTTTAATATTCTATATTTCTTTTCAGAATGGATTTTCAAGTCTAAATATTCTAAGTTTTTTAAATTAGCTATTTTGTTTTATCCTAAGGGTATCCAAAATTTTTTATTCTTATAGAACTTTATTTTTTGATTTTCAAAATATATTTTTCATTCTGTATATTGTATTTCCCACTCTAGAGCTGATATAGTTTCTAGACTAATAATACACTTTACTATGTAACTTGGTTCTCTATCTATTTTTAATTATAATTCTTTTGTTTGTTTAGCTAATTCTAAAATTGATGTTTATAGAGTATTAGTCTTTTTTAATATTTTCTTTAATTCCTGCTTTCTCTTTATATCCCTTCTTAAAATCCAATAGTGAAATGTGATTTCTTTAGTTAACGGATGTTGTTTTAACATATATATCACCCTAATGAGATATATTTTATTCTATTCTTAATTATTCTAAGATAGTTCTTTTCTTGTTCTATTTATGAATTAATTCTTTATATTTCAAAAAGAAGAAAATTCTTTAACGTTGTTTCTTGATTAATCTCTAGACAAAATATTGTTGTTTCATAAATGCTGAGGTCCGAAAATCTTCTAGCTCTGATACCAAAATAAGAGCTAAAATTAAATAAATTTATTGTCTTCTTTCTAAGTAGTAATATCTAGAAAGACTAGATAAATGAATTTCTAGTATTCTAATTATAAGATATAATTGTTTATTATATATATCTACGCAAATTCTATGATTTTCTATTATATTACACAAATACCAGTACAAGCAATAGAAGCCACAACTAGGATAAGGACAAAATTGAATGAAAACCAGAAAAACCTGCAAGAAAGTGAGAAAGAATGTTGTAAAAAATGTAAAGATAACAAAACCTGCTGTAGGACTAAATAAGAAACTAAAAATTTAATATTAGAAGAAAACGAAGATAGAGATATACTATAAAAGGACTATACACTAATAGTCATCGAAATAGAATTATACAATTTCAAAACAAGATTACAAAGAATAGGAATAATAAAGAATAAAAAAGATCTAGAGAATATAATAAAAATTCTAGATGAGATAGAGATAATCGGAGAAAAACCTTTAAAGCAATGGGGAAATAATAAAGTGATGTGTAAATTAGACATAACAAACCAAGAATATATATATATATTATCGGCTATCTTTTTTTTAGCGGCTAAACATATATTTTTTTTTTGTAAGACAAAAAGCTGCACGTCATATCCCTCAATTGGACTTGGCGGAACGTTCCCGTTTTTTATAGTGTTGGCAAATTGTCCCTCATTTTATGTAGTGTTCATCAGTCAGTATGATACGATATCTAGTCATTTCATTTCGGTATCCACTTTATTAAAATACTATACCAATATCATACCTAATTATATTTATGATCCGGCTTTTTTTTCTTTTTATTTCGATTTATTCGATTCAATAATTTTGATTTATTCAGATTGAATATTATTTAATGTATAAATCTATAGACTGTGATATTCTTAATTAAAGTGCTCAAATTAATCGTTCTAAACTCACCTAACTATTGACAAAATCTTTGTCTAAAATCATTAGGTATCAACAAAGAGAAAAAAGATACACAAAGAAATATATTTAATCATTAAAAATATTATGTTACTTGATTAAAGTTATTTATTAAAATTAAAGAATACAATAAAGACTAATTCAACATATGTAATAACAATACAAGAGTAACATACTAAGAAACACCCCAAAATCACTGAAATATTACATTAAATTACCTAGAGAGTGTGAATTAACATGAATGCCAAAGAAGAATATTATGCAACTTAGTATGTTAATCAATAATATATGTAATAAGTAGTTTAATATATACTTCAATACGATATCAATATTTCGGTATTATTTTTTTAAATATCAAATATCATATATTATACAAAATTATTTTAAAATTTTAAAACAAATACCATGCCAAATACAAAAATATCTAATATTATATATCAAAATTTTCGATTTCGATACAGTAATTGAAATTTACCATATTGTGCACATCTCTACCCTTTTTAACTTGAAAATCACAATTCTTCAATATATAAAGCTTAAAATTCTTATTTGGTTTGGAAAATAGACGACTAATGATCCGGTATTGTTAAAATTATTTGAATATTGATAATTTATGCTTAAAATTTTAATATAAATATTAATGTAGTCATTCCATGTAAAAAGCTCAAATTTTCATTGTTGGGCCTTAGAAAGTACGGAAAAGGGTTGAAAATACCCCTAAATTACATGAAAAAAATTTAAAATGCTCTTCATTCATCTATTAAGCTAAAAATATCCCTTTTCATCTACCTTTTCATTTCAGTTATGCCTTTTGACCGTTAGGTCAATGCTAGATTTAAATAATAATTATTTAAATTTCACGAGGCAAATTTGTATTGGTTGAAATTAAAACATCTAACCTATTAGAAAGACCCATCCATATCTACCTATTTTCGGACTAACTCGCCCCAAACACTAACTTGTCCCGAATAAAAAGTTCAAATAATAAAAAGCCGTCCCACTTCCATCTAATCCACACATGTATATGTGTACATTTTCTTGATTAATCTCTTGTATAGTATTATCATCGAATAAAGGTTCAGGAACAAATGAAACAAACAAGAAAATCCTAGCATGAATGAGCCAATAACTTTTTTTTATGTAGGACGAAAAACTAGGGGTAGTCTAACAGTTTATGATATCTTCCAAACAATTACTTTGAGATCTTTCCGTTATATGAAAATGATTAAATTAAGCTAATTGAATATAATGCAATGTGTGTCTATCATGTAATTGAACTGGATGCCATAACAAGAAAAAAAATCACTTAGTAAGTTTGCATCTGCAACTTTCACGAAACTTTTGTTCCATGGAATTTGATAGAAGTAAGGCATTTTTCAATATTAAGGGATATTTTGACCCTTATTCGTAAAAAATATGAAAAAAGTTAGTGTACTTTTTAAATTTGGTGTTATTTGATTAAATTGATGATTAAAAATATTTTGTGTTGATATTTGTAAGTTTTGTTTTAAATTTAAAATCATTTGGAACAGACTTAGTGTGGTTTAATGAATGGCAAACAAATGTGAAGTAGTTAACAGCATGGTTAAAATATAAATGTTGGCAATGAAAATGTATATTAATCGTGGTAAAAATGAAGAGTAGAATGCGAGGAAACAAAAGCTCCACCACAGAAATCAAAAAGACCCACAGCAACGACACAGCAGATAATTAGCCAAAATCTAAAAAATGAGGTACGTTGGGGCGCTGGGCAAAACAATGGCTTTATCACTATCTTCACGCCCTTCTCTCTTCACTTCCTCTATAAGAAACACCTTTTATAGCTTCCCTATTCGTCAATTTAGCACTAGTCTTTTTGTTCTTTACCCGTCTAAGAACTCTAGTAGTAGTACTAGGAACAAGTTGCTGAGATGTCACAGCAATTCTTTCTCGACCCATGCCGTCGCCACCGATTCTTCTGAAGCTCCTGCTGCCGCCGATGGACGGACAAATGGTGATGCCCCAGTTCAGAAAATTGTTCTACCCACTAACGAATCGTCTGACACACTCCTTAGAGTTCGCCACACGGTAATGTACTTATTTTGGATTTTTTATTTGGGTATTGAAGTAATAAATCCATTTCTACTATTAGGTTTTAGTGAAAAAGATTTACAAAATGCAGATAACTCTTTTTAATAATTTTTGATAAATTGTAATACTAAGTAACTTGTTATACCAGGTTAAATTATAAAGAAAATTGAAAATATTTTCAACCAAATGAGGGACAATTACAGAAATAAGTAACACTAATACATTGTTGCCAATCTTTAATGCCACAAATAGTTTAGAGGTGGATCCATGATTTGAACTTTATGGATTCGCGATTATAAGACAACGACTTCAAGTGCTAATAAATTTAATATTTGTATATGTTTAGTGGATTTTTTTAAACATATATAGGGCCTAGGCCAAAGCTAATGAGTTCGGCCGAACTCATAGCTTACATTTTGGATCAACTCGGGAAAAATACAACAACAATATATCCAGTGTAATCTCGCATTGTGGGGGAGGATAAAGTATGCACAGCCCTTACCCCTGCCTTGTGGAGGTAGATAGGTTGTTTCCGAAAGACCCTCGGCTCAAGAAAAATAATTCTCACAGGTTTGAACCGGAGAACAGTAATAAGGAGGTCGTGTCCGAAATACTAATAAAGTTAAGAACTTTAACAATAAAAATAACAAAGCAGTAATATAACCAAGCAAGGGGAACAACAGATGCTACTGGATATCAAGAATAAGAAAATACTAAAATGATAATTCTAGTATTGGTATATGGAAAACAAAAAACAAACAGCCAAAACAAACGTAGCATATATGGAGTCCTAAACTCGACGGCCTACTAACCTTCTATGTCCATATCTTCCTATCTAAGGTCATGTACTCGGTAAGTTGAAGACATGCCATGTTTTGTCTAATCACTTCTCCCCAATACTTCCTCGGCCTACCTCTACCTTTCCTCCGAGCCTGACTGAGGCATTTGTGTATTTCCTCTTCACATGCCGGTACCACCTTAGCCTCGCTCCAGTCATCTTATCGTCCACATAGGTCACTCCCACCTTGTCCCGAATAACTTCGTTCCCTAATCATATCTCTCCTACTATGCCCAAACATTCACCCTAGCATCCTTATCTCTACTGCTTTCATCTTCTGAGCATGAGAGTTTTTGACTGGCCAACTCTCTGCCCCGTACAACATAGCTGACCAACACCCGGAACAAATGTAACTCAAAATAATGTTCTTATAGTGTTTCCTATATTACCATATGCCACCTAATTTTTCACTCGTTTCAACATTGGAAAATAATCCACGAAGTAATTTACAAAGGTAAAATATTTTTTCACAGAAAGCTATCTTTTTTCTGCAGAAGATATCCATTGTATTGAAGTAATTGGTTTTGATCCTAACCCATAGTCTTCTTCTTGTACATTATTTGGATTTGTAATTGTTTTTCTATAATTTTAATGTTGTTGGAAATGAAGTTTGTTTTGTCATTGCAACATATTCTATATTTTTTTGCAAGGACTGGTTACCTTACTTGCTCATGCGATCATGTCGAATGTTGAGTTTTTGTAGTTAAGAGTGATCAGCATTTTAGTAATATAATTACCATCCTGAGCGTGTGTCAATGCATTTCTTGCTGCAGTGTGCTCATGTTATGGCCATGGCAGTCCAAAAGCTCTATCCAAATGCAAAAGTGACAATTGGGCCCTGGATTGAAACTGGGTTTTATTATGATTTCGATATGGAGCCTTTGACTGACAGAGACCTGAAGAGGATTAAGAAGGAAATGGTGAGCTGACTCATTCTTTTTCAGTAACCCAATAATAATCCAATCCCCTAAAAAAAGAATAAGAAAATAGTTGGATTTATCAATGAAACTGTCATTTCTGGCTAGAGAATTGACATTTTGAATTTTCTGTAGGATCGAATTATCAGCCGAAATTTGCCTCTGGTTAGAGAAGAAGTTAGCCGGGATGAAGCTCAGAAAAGAATAATGGCTATCAATGAACCTTACAAGGTAGAGATTTTAGAGAGCATAAAGGAGGAACCAATTACCATATATCATATTGGTAAGACTTTGATTAGTTGCTTTTATTTAGTTTGAGAAATGTATATTTAAAATGTTACATTAGCACATTGTACATGTTCTTCTAATTCAGACGGTATAAGCTTTTACTTTATGACCGAATGACTCATAAATGGGAATGATTGTGGGGCAGTAATTCGAGAACCATAAACCCTATATTTTGCAGGACCATACTTACTTGGTGATTGATTGAAGTAAGTGGCTCGCATTATCAAAATTATCTTGACAGAAGATTGTGGTATTCAACATGAGTATTTTTGAGAGAATGAACCTTTATCTATTTCTTGAGGAGCTACTATCATACATGTTGACCTATATCTTAGTAGCTATCTTGATGTCATTTTCTATAACAAATGACCATTTGGTAGAGTGCTAGATGCACTTGTAACCAAGTCAAGTATTTCTCACTTTGAGAGAATTTCATTTCTACAAATAGAAACTTTTGTTTGTGGAGGACCAAATTGATGTCATAAGAAGTGTTTTATAAAAAGGTTAAGTGAAGTTTGACATTTCCATGACAAAGGCTGTTAGGAAAGTCCTTTTGCTCAAGTTAGGTCATATGCAGAAATTGAAATCTGGGGTTTAGGTGGAGCAATGTACCATCTCGACATACTTCCTCTATTCCAATTTATGTGACGTAATTTGACTTGGTACAGAGGTTAAGAATGAAAGGAAGACTTTTAAAACTTGTGGTCTTAAGCATACCATATTATTTGTGTTGTTATAAGACTTTTCAAACGTGCATTCTTAAAGGACCATAAAAGCTTCTCATTAAGGTTAAAATGGGAAGTTTAAAGTTATTATTTCTAAATATAGAAATGTGTCATTCTTTGTGGGAAGTGCTAATAAGGAAATAGGGTAACATAAACTGGAATACTGTTTCACATAAACTGGAATGAAGGGTGTAGTGTTTTTTGAAAAAACCATATTGATATAGTTAGCGCTAATAAAAACAGGAAACTGAATTTTGCACCTGGAAGCCAGGCGACTTGAACCAGGTTGGATCCCATGATAGTTGATCTGTTGCAAAATCTTACTTCCAATCCTCCTGAACCTCTTCCTCCAACTCGAACTTTGCCATTGAAGCCTTATACTGCCCTCCTGTCCATCCTGGAAGTTTTAAAAAGTTTGCAGTGGTCTGAGGTGTGAGCATATGAATCGGGAATAGTAGAGTCATCCAAATCGACCATCCAGGGATCCAAACACAACCCTCGAGGTGCCAGATTCGAGTCATCAGTCCTTGCGGTGCAATAATCAAATTCCATACTGTCTTTAGTGCTACCAATCATTATTACTATTTTTAATTTAAAAGTGCTTCAGAAACGGTTGAGCTTTCATAAAGCTGCAGTCACATAGTGACATGTTGAGAAAATGTAGAATAGGTGAGCTTACTTGTATTTAACAGCTATGCTTTTCTAGAACATCATTTTACTGCATACTTAATATATAGTTGACAGATTAGGATCAGTCAAAGAAGGGATTAAGACTTTTAAGAGGTGGAAAAAGAAGGTAAGTTTGCACTTCTAATGTTCTAGCTGAAATTACCCTTCAATCTGTAGGTCTTCAGCCAATATTTGCATATCCGTACTTTAGAAAGCACCTAGACGAGCTTCATCTCGTACTTTAGAGATTTTGATCCAATTGTAGAACGTACACATAAAACAATGCTTTTACAACAGAGTATATATTGCTTTTCTCATTATCAAATGCTTGCCTTTTGTAGGTAACGAATGGTGGGATCTTTGTGCGGGGCCTCATGTTGAAACTACAGGAAAGATTAACAAAAAAGCTGTTGAGCTTGAATCTGTTGCTGGTGCTTACTGGAGAGGAGATGTTAAAAAACCAATGCTCCAAAGGATTTATGGCACCGCATGGGAGAACGAGGACCAATTAAAAGCATACCTTCACTTCAAAGAAGAAGCTAAACGGCGTGACCATCGAAGGCTTGGCCAAGATCTTGATCTCTTCTCCATACAGGCAGGTCTCTTTTGATTAACCCATCTATGAGCTTGTGATGTATGTACACTTCTTGATGGAACTAGCCTTAGATGCAATTACTTCTTTTTCATTGTTACATATGCTTACATGAATGGAAACTCATTGATTGTAAAACTGGCAGGATGAAGCTGGTGGAGGCTTAGTGTTCTGGCATCCCAAAGGAGCTATTATTAGGCACATAATAGAAGATACTTGGAAAAAGATTCATATGGAGCGGGGTTATGATTTACTGTATACTCCCCATGTAGCTAAGGCAGATCTTTGGAAGATTAGCGGTCATCTGGACTTCTATAAAGAGAATATGTTTGATCAGATGGAGATTGAGGAAGAGCTTTATCAGCTTCGGCCAATGAACTGCCCTTATCATGTATTGGTCTATAAGAGGCAGTTACACTCTTATCGGGATTTTCCAATCAGAGTTGCAGAGCTTGGAACAGTGTATAGATATGAGTTATCTGGAAGCTTACATGGCCTTTTCCGTGTAAGAGGTTTTACTCAGGTATGTTTTCAAACATAAGATTTTTATTTACCTGAACATCTGTATCTTGGATTCAGTTATCATCCCTAAATGTGAGCGGTTACTGCATTCTTGTCTGAAAGAGAAGGAATGGGGGAAGGGTGTACAAAATGGGTAGTGCATTTTATTTGTTTTTCCTTGTGCAGTAACCACAATGACCTACAGCTTATACACCAATTAATATGACAAAATGAAGATGCATTTCCGTAAACCATGTTGTGGAGCACAACGTACTTGTTATAGTTGATAGAAGTGATTTGTCTCCCCTCTTGGAGGCTAGGATTTTGTCTTTGTCTGCTTTGGGTTCTCTCCGTCATAGAGAACATACCTAATGTGGTTGAAGAAATCAATTTGTTCCATCTCTTGGGGTTTAGGGTACCCTCCTTGAGTCTCAACATCTGATCTTTGTTATTGGCTGAAATGTGTATTTCCAGTAAACACGAAAAGTTTCATAATTAAGAGAATCACAGATCATTTTATTGTTTTTCGTTTCTTTTTATTAGGTCAAAATTTTCATAGACAGCCAAGGGGAAGACTCCACGAGAAGAGGTGCTTATGACACCAGAAAGGGCAGAAATTTCTTCCAGAAGAAATTTTAGGAACCATAACGTGCCCCATAGAAGTTCCAAAGAATTGCGTGAGAAAGGAGAGAGGGAAAAAAACACACTTACATGTACACACAAAGGAAGGCACTTCTTTATATTGCTTCAATATTCTTTCAATCTTTTTTTTTTCTTTTGTGGTGGTGTTGGGCTAATTTGTTTGCACCTATACTAATTCTCCGGGCAGCCTACTACAGCCCACAACTGTGCCAAGTAATCCTACTCACCAATGCTTGAGCAGATCACATAGAGTTTTGTAGTTGGGATAGGAACTTGGGACCTCTAGGTTGTTACTCACTCCTATGCCTCCACTGCTCAGCCATCCTCTTAGGGACCGGTCTTACTTTGATTCTTTCTCTCTCTAGTCTGTTTCTGTCATTATTGTTTGGTGTTGTTCCATCTCTTCCGATCAGCTCTTGTGCTCTTTGCTTGTCAAACCTTTCCTGCGAATTATGCCCAATGCAGAATTTAGTGCATTTTTCATCTTCCCTAAATGGTATAAGCAGAATTTCTGGAATATTTGTAAGTC
This sequence comes from Nicotiana benthamiana, assembly GCA_034376525.1. NCBI lineage: Eukaryota > Viridiplantae > Streptophyta > Magnoliopsida > Solanales > Solanaceae > Nicotiana > Nicotiana benthamiana. Next base: position 30,531,689 of record CM067326.1, read on the forward strand.
TGAAATCTGATTCTGGAGCCAAGTCACATTATCCCCTCTATTCATGCCAATGACTTTCCAAGAGGATCCCTAAAAAAAGTACAAGGACACGTGTGAGTGAATTAACTGTGATGCCGTGGAGTTTCAGCTTCTAACCTGCTATTACTAGATCTTTTACCTTGATACTTCAGCCTTTGTGAAAGATCAATATAGAACTCTCTTTCCCTGCATTAGAAGTGGTGGTGGGGAGTTGTTAACCATACTTTTTACCTGTTTGTAATCTTCTCGACCGCAGTAGGAGATTTTAGTTTCCACATTTGTAACTATAATAATTAAAAGATGTTGTAATGTATAGTCTTCTGAGTAGAATGCTTTTCCTATCTCAGAAAAGAGACAGGAAAGATCGAGTTTATGATATGATTCTGAGAAAATGTCTGCTTCAAGTGTTCGTTCTTTCGGGCGGAAACTCCTAAATAGTAGCAACTTGCATTACTGTAATCTAATACCCCTTTATTGATTTTGCAGGATGATGCACATATCTTCTGTTTAGAGGATCAAATAAAAGATGAAATCAGGGGTGTGTTAGATCTGACCGAGGAAATATTACAGCAATTTGGTTTTGACAAGTATGAGGTGAACCTTTCAACAAGGCCAGAAAAGGCTGTGGGAGATTATGAGATTTGGGATAAAGCAACATCTGCACTTAAGGATGCTTTAGAAGACAAAGGTTGGAGCTATCAGATAGATGATGGTGGTGGGGCTTTCTATGGTCCCAAGATTGATCTGAAAATTGAGGATGCTCTTGGAAGGAAGTGGCAATGCTCAACTATACAGGTCTCTGTTTGCAAACTCTGATCGAGTTCGAGATTGAACAAATAATTCACAAACTTGAAGTGTTTTTTCCTCCAGTTTCTTGTTTCAAGCTCGCTATTTCTTTGTAATCCTTCACTGACACATGAAATTCTATAGGTTGATTTCAATTTACCCCAACGCTTTGACATTACATATGTTGACTCAAATCAAGAGAGGAAGCGGCCTATCATGATCCATAGAGCAGTTCTTGGATCTTTGGAGCGCTTTTTTGGTGTTCTCATAGAAAACTATGCTGGTGATTTTCCACTTTGGCTTTCTCCCATCCAAGCTCGAGTTTTACCAGTTACTGATGCTCAGGTAATCAATACTTGTTTGACTAATTCTTGTTTTCCATTTACACAAAACCATGGTAAGTTTATCACCCTAACCAAAGATTTGCTGCTTAGGCTATACTAACTTCTGTAGTCACCCTTTAACATAATTCATGGTTTTTTATTGGAATGTACGATATGGATTATGATCCACATCATTTACTTCAACTCAAACAGTACTAAAAGGTTTCAAGATGAAGTTTGTGTCTTGAAACTGGTCTAGAATAATTTCCTTCTTTTATATTTTGATCTGTCTATAAGCTTCTGCTGATATATATGACTTGACTGATTTATGCATGCATATGTTCACAGCTCCAGTACTGCAATGAAGTGGGGAAGAAACTAAAAGCTAGTGGTATTCGGGTCGAGGTTTGCAGTGGCGAACGCCTACCAAAACTCATTAGGAACGCAGAGAAGCAGAAGATACCATTGATGGCTGTAGTTGGGCCCAAAGAGGTAGAAACACAAACTGTTACTGTTAGGTCTAGGTTTGCAGGGGAGTTAGGTAACATGTCCATTGATGAATATATCAGTAGAACAAAGAATGCAAGTGAAAACCGCACATTCTTATGATCAGGAGCATGGTATTGAAAATGTTTGGGAGTGGCTGTCCTAAATTATAAGTCATTCTTGTATGATTTAAACATAGTTGTGAACCACAGAGCAATAGAGAGGAAAATAAAGGAATACAGGAATTCTTCTTGAATCTTTTATTTTGTATTTCCTTCTTCACAACTTATATGCCTGGACTGTTTTAAGCAGGTCATGACATTTATGAGACAATAAAAATATGTCATATAGTAAAGTGAAAATTTTAAAGTTAAATTATTTCCGAATACAAAAAAGTGGTGTTCTTCTACTCATAAACTTTTTTCTCCCTTCAACTTTAAAATTTGAAATTTCTATCAACTTACCGAAGAATTGAGTTGAGGTATCTTTAGTGATAAATAAACTACGGTTAAGGGTCAAATATATCCTTGTACTATTTAAAATATGCCATATACATTAGGGCCATATATATCCCTCAGCCGTTAAAACTTGTTTCCACATAATTTTTTAACACGTGGCAGTCAACGATTGGATCAGATTACGCACCCATTCTATTTATTAAACCCGCCCGACCCACTGTTCAAACCCGCTCCGACCCCATTTCTTTATACACTCCATCGACTTCATTTCCAATTGTAGATAAAGGAAAAGAAGAAAGATTCAAAGGGGAAAAAGGGAAAAAGATAAAGAAAGAGCTTGGCACTTGCCTGCGGACAAGGGAAAAAAAAGCTCTAAATGAGATTTGATCTCATTACCTCCTAGCAAAGCATGTGTCTTATGGTAAAAGGTTGAGTCAGTGCACCAAACACTCATTTGAGACCATGGGGGCACAAAAGAATATATCACCTTTTTTTAAAATAAGATGTACGGTAAAAACACAAATTTAGAGCCACAAGCATGGGTTCACACGCACCAATGGCTCCAAGGCAGATCCGACACTGCTTATCAAGATGAGAATCTTCACGTATTAATTGAAATACTGACACTCTATAGGAGTTATTTAACTGTTTTCTAATGCTATATTAGCATTTCGAACATGTCTTTCTGCCTATTACAGTATTTGTCAAAATTAAGCAAGATTTTCAGAGAGGGTAGAAAGAAATAGTATGTTATCTTGACCTTGCAAATAAGGACTGTATACTTGTTCTTCAATGGGGTGTGATGAACCCTAAGTTTTTTTAGAGGAAGATGAAAGGGAAATTACAATTGGAAATGAAGTCGATGGAGTGTATAAAGAAATGGGGTCGGGGCGGGTTTGAACAGTGGGTCGGGCGGGTTTAATAAATAGAATGGGTGGGTAATCTGATCCAATTGTTGACTGTCACGTGTTAAAAAATTATGTGGAAACAAGTTTTAACGGCTGAGGGATATATATGGCCCTAATGTATAACGGTGGGAATATATTTGTTAAAGAATTTAAACGAAGGATAAATATGGCCTATTTTAAATAATACAAGAATATATTTGACCCTTAACCGAATAAACTATTTCTACTTTAGTTGACCTCTCTAAAATCTCATAAAAAATGGTTTGTTGAGATCTACAGTTAGCAGTCTTAACAGCTCACTGTCTCTTTTGTTTTACTATCATATTTTAAACGTGAATTAATGAGTAAATTGGAGGCCATGTGATTCCAGTTGTAAGAAGTGGATGGTTGTGGTACTACTTCCGTCTCAAATTATCCGTTATGATTTCTAAAAATAGTTATCTTAAATTATTTATTATTTTAAAAAGTTAAGAGTAAGTTAATTATTTCTTCTTATGCTATCTTTAATATTAATTGTTCTTAAAAACTAAGGGTAAAATAGTCAAAAATCTTTTCTATTTAATATTTTCTTAAGAGAAACATGACAAATAATTTGAGATGATATATTATTTTTCAATTTCTCTGTCTCTCTCGTATTTTTTATATTTCTTATATTGCTCTTATTTTGTTATTTTATGTTATACATTCTATGTTATTTTATATTATTTTATTATTAGTCTATTGATAGTACTAATATATCGTCTCTTGTTGTTTTCTTGAGCCGGGGGTCTCCTGGAAACAACCTCTCTATCGCTCGGAGTAAGGATAAAATTTGCGTACATATTGCTATCCTCATATCCTACTTGTGGGATTATATTGGGTTGTTGTTGCTTTTGTTGTTTTGTCCCTCTCGTCACTCACATAGTCATATAGCAGAGAAGCTGTATTAAAGTATGTTAAGATTTTGACCTTTTCTCTCAAACTATTAAAGAGGTCGGACATAAAATTAATGTCACCTAAGAGATTAAGATTAAGAAATCCTTGGGGATTGTAATCAGGCAATTTAATCAAGAAAAAACTGAAGATAGATTCAGAATTGTTGTTTTGGGCCACTAGGTTCCCTTTATTCAGAATTGCCTCCCCTGAATCTAATGCAATAAACACTTTGCTCCCTACTTTTGTGTTTTAGAAGTAAACCTCGATTTGTCACTCGACCTTCTGGTTCTGTCTTCCTAATATTGCATTTGAGTATCTTCTTTGACATGTGGTATTGTTATGAAAATGTTTCCTCCTAATATTGGTGAAGTAGGATAGGAAGTTTCTGAACATTGTATCTGATTAAGATGTAATACTCCCTCTATTTTAGAGGAAAGACGAAATTTGAAATACGAAAATCAAACTATCTAATTCCCGTATTATCTCATGTTTATTTCTTACTGTATACTTTCATTAGGATAGGCTGCCTATATCGCACCCCATCGGGGTGTAGCCTTTCCCCGAACCCAACGTGAACACAAGATTCTTCATGCACCACCAGATTGCCCTTATTAGAAAAAAAGTTTGTTAGAGGACAGGATTTGCAACAAAGCAATGGAATCAATAATAACAGCTGAATTGGCAGCAGTTTGGAAAAGAATCCACAATGATAAAACTAAAGAATAGAGAAAGATTGAGAAAGAATATGGAGAATGAGAAATGAAAAATGATACATGAATGTATACAAAAACATTGTAACCAATAACCAATACTAAATCACCAATGGAGTATATCAAAACCAATAAGAAACAGATGTACCATTTTCAACATAATTTAACAAAATTCCCCCCATAAGATCATTTTTCTTATAATAACAACATCAAGAATCCACCAGCAATTACCAAAACCAAATGATTCAAAATGCCCCAGCTCATCATCCTGTGAGAAGCCGATGGCGATGAAGAATCTGGAGAGGATGCAGCTCTAGCTTTTCCTGTTTGATCAGCAGCTGGACTATCAGCAGTAGGGGCGATATCTGTTTCTGGCGCTGGTGCTGGTGCTGGCATTGGAGGTAAATCTGTTCCGAAAATGGCTTCAGGAAGAAGTACCTTGTCCACCTGATAAACAGCAACTGGAAAAGTGGCCCGAACAGCGCTACTAACTTTAGTTCTAGACCATCCTGAGTTAAGGTGAACAGTCCCTGAATCATAAGTGAAATTCAAGGAATATAAATTTCCTCCAGCGAAGGTATTAATAGGGCTCATGTCACTAAGGTTCTTGAAGTCGGCTAGACTGTAGTAATGTGGCAACGCATGGAAAAGGCAAAGGGATTTGAGTTGGTCTGATGCAAGGTTGGAAAGGGAAGGCTTCTTGAGTGAAGCAAAGGCTGAGTCTTTGGGAACAAAGAGTGTGATCCCTTCTTCTGTGTCGTTGGCTTGGCTTTGGAAAGTATCGATGACTTTTGTCGATTCAAGGTAGTTAAGGAATGTGTGGAAAGGGCCAGCAACGGAGAGTAAGTCGGTTAGGTTTGTGTATTCAGGACCTGGTGCTGGTGCTGGTGCCGGAGCTAGGCTCGGAGATCCAATTATACCTTTGCCTTTCCCGGCTACAGTTGACAATTGAAGGACTAAAAGTAAACTACAGACAATGAAAACAATAGAGTAGCCCATTTTTCTCTTAGTGCTGATATACACTGACCCCTACAAATTCAAGATCCATGATTAGAACACCAAAATCAGAGCAAATGGGCACAAAGTTAGCATCTTTAGTTAAAACTAAACCAAACTGGACCGATCCAAGTGAATTGATGCTCACATTTAAGCTCATTTTTCATTTGAGAACACAAGAATATGTTATCTAGAAAGGGGTGGACCTAGAGTTCAATATACAGGTTCACGGGAACCTAGTAGCTTTTGCTCAAACTCTGTTTATATATTCGAAGTTCACTAAATAACAACAAAATATTTGACCTTGAATCCAATTATTATTATAAATTTATTTAAATTCAATGCAAAAACCCATAAGCTTTAAATCCTTTATTCGCCTCTGTAACTAGACACCCTTTTACTTAGATCTCAGCATTCCACTTCAGAAATCAGAATTTCCTAAAAGGGTAAGTTTTATCTACACATTGGATGGATAGTGTGATGCATTTTCATACTTACATTACAAAATCATACTAAACAACAACAACAACAATCCAGTATAATCTCACTTAGTGGGGTCTGAGTAGGGTAGTGTGTACGCAGACCTTACCCCTACCCTTAGGTGGAGAGACTGTTTTCAAATAGACCCCGGCATACTTTCCTCCAAAAACTTTCCACCTTGCTTGTGGGGAGACTCGAACTCACAACCTCTCGGTTGGAAATGGGGTTGCTTACCATAGAGCAACCCCTCTTGGCTTGAAAAATCATACTAAAATTTTCTTGAAAAACTTGAGCAAGTAACAACTGAGTATAAAATGATCACTAATTAGTAAAATTATAACTCATCAACTCAAGAGCTAAATCAATAAATAATTGAATTCAAGATAAAGTAGTAAGTACATACAGGTAACATGCAGTAAAATACAACATAAAACCAGATATAACAGTAAAAACACCATTTAAAGCAAACTTCCAGATGTTACAATGTGTGTATCAGCTTTAGAAAACAATGCAGTACATCAACCTGACTAAACAAGAACACAGATCCAGATCCAGTCATTACCCCCCCCCCCCCCCCCCCCCCAAAAAAAAGAAAAAAACTCCCACTACCCTTTTACACAAACATAAACATGATAATGCAAATGTTAAGAAAAACAGAGAATTATGATAAAGAAAATGCAAAGATTAAAAGAGTGATTATGAATGAAAAAATACCTGAACTGAGCAGCTTAGAGAGAGAGAAAAAAAGCTTGAGAGCAGAAGGGTATGGAGTTTGGTATACAAAGAGAGTATTTAAAGAAAAAATAGTGTAAATTTTACAAGTTTTGCACTGGCATCTGGTGAAGGGAAAAGGGATTTTGCTTACGTATATGGTTACTCTTTGTCCTTATTATTTTATATTCATATATGTTAATTTGTCTTTTGAGTGGAAATAACTTTGACGACAAGACTTTAAAGCAAAGAGTTGATGTGCGTTGTTGGCCTTTCAATGTCGCACTTGTATTCTCATCTAATTGTTTTCTTTATAATGTTTCCATGTTTATTCTTATGTCTATAAATTTGTTATCTGCCTACAAAAATATTATATAAAATGTATAGTCTTAAACAACCATGTTATTTTTATAAGGGAGTTAATTGTATAGTCTTAAACATCCATGTCATTTTTATAGGAGAGTGTCATTGAGGTTAAAGTTAAAATATTATGGTTTAATGATCAATGGGTAAAGATCATAAAGTATCATATTTAAATTACAATGGAGGCAAAAATTACTAAGTGATTTTCTCCAATTTATCCAAACTTCGATGGATAGAGTTACATAGCATGGACACATTACAACAACAACAACAACAATCCACTATAATCCCACTTAGTGGGGTCTGGGGAGGGTAGTATGTACGCAGACCTTACCCCTACCCTTGGGTAGAGAGGCTGTTTCCAAATAGAACCCGGCATTCTTCCCTCCAAGAACTTCCCACCTCCCTCTTGGGGAGACTCGAACTCACAACCTCTCGGTTGGAAGTGGAGGTTGCTTACCATCAGAGCAACCCCTCTTGTTTCTAGCATGGACACCATTATTATAAAAAAAATATTAAAATTAAGAACTTACTAAATATAGAAAGATGATTTTTCCAAACAGATTAAATCGGAAAGTAAGACAGAATAATTAAAACCGGTGGAGTATTTATTTTTTATACGGGTTCTTTTTAAGTCTTGACCCTTCTATATATTTACCCTTAAAACTGTACAGTTGAATTTATACATGGTTTATAGACAGAAGAATTGATTTGGTCCCAAAATAATCCAGCAATTAAATAAGAATGCAAGACATAGCGTTGAAATCGAAATAAGACAGCAGATAGCTTGATTCTGGGAGCAGAGCTTCTGATGGCGGTAATAGTTGTATACGGGTAAATACGAACTCAAGGCTCGATCGGGCATCTGGAGCAATAGACCAGAGTCGGCACATCTATATCTAGGTAGAATTCGGAGTCACGATTGACATCGGCCTCGATATTGAAGTTCAGGGTTCGCGTTAATGTCTGCCATAGTCAGCCGAATCGGAATATGATAATATCGGAATCAAAAGCTCCATCGGAGCTGGCCATCGAGACCACCAGACTTGCCTTCGAGTTTGTCAAAGACATATTCGGTCTTGTCCTTAACGGCCTCGAATAAAAGACTCGCCAACTTAGCCGACAAAGATCCTCAATTCTCGCCTTTAACTAATCATTATGGCATAAATCACGGGATTATCCAAAAAGGGAGCCAGCGGTCCACTAAATCAGTATTAATGTTTCTTATAATATACTACCTAAAAAGCAAGTTTTTCCCAATAAATAGAGGGGCTGGGTTATTCATAGACACATTGCAATAGATATCAAAAGCAACATACAATTATTTCTAGCTTCAACTCATTTTTGCTCTGTCTTTTCATAATACCATTTCTAGCTAAAGAAAGATCAAGCTTACAAGGCTAAAGTTTTCTCAATTTGTAAAGGTTGTATCTATCTTTCTATTATTCTTTTTTTATGTTAATCTAATTTCTCTCTCTAGTATCAACTCATATCATATATCCTTAGAACTGCATATAAATTCAATTGTTATTCGATTTCAAGAATAAACAGCTTGGCGTCTATCGTGGGGATAAGGATAATAGTGGTTATTTGATATAATCATACATAACACACACTGCTTTACTCTTACTATGTGAAGTATTTTTGATTTCAGACTAAAAAATGGCAAACTTTTAATTAGCATCCCCACATATCAACACCGAGTCCGCTGGACATCAAGATGAGAATAACAACACGGTGCCTGATAACGTATGACCACCCACTGATGCTATCAGAATTCGTACCGAAGATCCGATTGATGTAAATTCACACATGGCCATCAATGCAAACTTGCATACTGACCCTAAAAATAACGTCCATGGTGGAGCCTTATCGGCAGCTTAAAATACACAAAATATTGAAGAAGACGGGATTAGCCTACACATGATTTTTGAAATGATGCAAGCTCAACAAGTGGTGTTAGCTCAGTTGTAGAGCCAAAGCCAGACTGCAAGCAAAATCAAACCTGATCCACCTCGAGGAGTCACCCACAGAACGGAACCGGTCGTAGTAAGGTCGAATGAACAAGAATCAAGCACTAACCCCGAAATAATAAACATGCTCAAGGAGCTGACAAAGCAGGTAGAATTAGGGGAAAAGAAGATCGAAGCGAACGACAAGAAGGTCAAAACCTACAACTCTATGGTAGATCAAATCATGGGGGCACCGCCGTATTGGAGGGACTAGATTCCTAGAAATTTATGCAAAAATCTTTTCCTCCAAGCGCAACCCCAAAACCAATCCTCAAAAGTTTCATATGCCCGAATACCTAAGTATACCGGAACGACTAATCCAAATGAGCTTGTAATCTCTTATACATGTCTCATCAAAGGAAACGACTTGGAAGACGATGAGATCGAGTCAGTTCTACTGAAAAAATATGGGGAGAACCTATCAATGGGAGCCACGATATGGTATCACAACTTACCTCCTAATTCTATTGACTCATCTGCAATACTTGCATATTATTTTGCAAAAACACATGCAGGTGCTATCAAGGTCAAAACCAGGAAATCAGACCTTTTCAAAATTAAACAAATGGACAACGAAATGCTCAGGGAATTCGTGTTTCGTTTTCAAATGGAAAGAAGGGATCTGCCACCGGTCTTTGATGATTGGGCTGTTCAAACTTTCACTCAGGGACTCAATATTCGAAGTTCTATTGCGTCACGATAATTAAAGAAAATTTAATAGAATACCCTGACACTACCTGAGCCGATGTACACAATCGATATCAATCAAAAATCAGAGTCAAAGATGGTCAATTTGGAGCCTCTTTGGAGTCTATTTATCTATCAGGACACCCTAAAGAATCAAGAGAGACTCCAATTGCGATACAAGGTCAAACAAGGCTCGATATCGACCATATAATAAGGATTAGAGGAGCAGCGGATCTGATCAAAACCATGTAAAAAATGAAAGGAGAAATGATTGAGGTCTAAAAAGTTGAGGGCTCATAACCAAAAAACGATTCGACAGGTCCATCAGGCCTAAAGAATCTCTGAGGCTATCGGAGTACAACTTTAGTATCGATGCAGTTGCCATTATATCGGCCATCGGGCAAATCAAGGATGCCAAATGAGCTCGACCTCTACAATTCGATCCAGCTTAAAGGGATCCCCTCCTGTTGTGTAGATATCATGGAACTCATGATCATAGAACCGAAGATTGTCGACAATTGAGAGAAGAAGTAGCCTGACTATTCAATAATGGGTATCTTCGAGAATTCTTGAGCGACTGAGCCAAGATTCATTTCAGAAATAAGGATTCTAACGAGCAAATATAACAAGATATCGAACCTAAACACTTCATTAATATGATTATTGGTGGAGTCGATATCCCATATGAACTGATTTGAAACACACCAAAATGTCCATCACCAAGGAGAAGAAAACTCGAGATTACAGACCGGAAGGAATATTATCTTTCAACAATGAGGATGCAAATGGGATCATACAACCTCACAATCATGCGCTAGTAATATTTATACCAGTGAATAAAACTAGAACTAAATATGTATTAATTGATCCAAGTAGCTCGAATAATATTATTCGGTCGAGGGTCGCAGAAAAACTTGGCCTACTAGAGAAGATCGTTCCTACTATCCGAGTACTAAATAGGTTAACATGGCACGTGAAACCATTAAAAGGGAGATCATATTACTAGTCAATATCGCATGAGTCATACGTGGTACTAAGTTATATGTGATCGAAGGAGACATGGGGTACAATGCCCTTCTCGTAAGGCTATGGATGCACCACATGAGGGTGGTACCCTCAACTTTTCACCAAGTGCTAAAATTCCCAATCCCTTGAGGGATTAAAACAATCTATAGAGAATAAAGGCATCAAAAGAAATGTTTATCACCGAAGAGGTGATTCCGATATCAACGCTCACAACATCGAAGGAACAAAGTTTGAGCTCAGACCTCGAGGCAAAATCGCAATTATTGATACCAGCCGCGACCTAGTCAGATAAGTAAAAGACTTACGAGGGCGATGATTATGGGGTCTCTCAATCTTTTATAGCGCCAGATGACTCCAATGCTACCAAATCAACTGTCAAAGAGCTGGATCAGGTTATATTGATTGAACATCTGCCCGATCAAAATATATACCTAGGCACAAAGTTAACTCCCGAGCTTAGGAAAATTTTTATTCAATTTATCATAGTTAACATTGATTGTTTTGCTTAGTCCCGTATTGATATGAAAGCGATCCCATAAGAGATAACCACTCACAAGATGATCTTGGATCCTAAAATCACTCTGATCAAACAGGAGAGGAGACCCCAGTTCGAAGTAAATCATGCTTTCATCAAGGACGGAGTATCTAAACTCCTTAAAATAGGGTCAATTAGGGAGATTAAATACCCAGAATGGTTAGCAAACATAGTGGTTGTCCCTGAAAAAGGGAACAAAATGTGAAAGTGTGTAGATTATAAGATTTTCCCAACATCAATCGCATGATCGATGCTACGGCCGGCTGCGAGATCCTCACTCGATGGCTATTCCGAGTATAATCAAATACAGATGAACTAGGAGGAACAGGAAAAAAACTTCATTCATCACTAAACATGGCAGTTACTGCTATAACGTAATGCCATACTGATTAAAAATGTCGGTGCTACTTATCAACATCTATTAAATTAGATATTAAAAGAAAAAACTATGGAAGTTTTCATTGATAATATGTTAGTAAAGTCCCTGCGAGCATATGACCATTTAAGCATTTGCAGGAAACCTTTAGCATATTGAAGAAGTATAACATGAAGATAAATTCAGAAAAATATGCTTCCGGGATCGGGTTAGGTAAATTCCTTGGGTTCATTGTATCTAACCGAGGAATCAATATTAACCTCGATAAGATCAAACCTATCAAGGACATCATTATAGTCGATAACGTGAAGGTTGTACAAAGGCTAACCGGGTACATTGCCGCCCTGGGATGTTTCATTTCGATGTCTTCTGATAAGAGCCATCAATTTTTCTCATTTCTGAAGAAGAAAAACAAATTCACATGCACTCCGGAATGCCAACAGGCCTTAGAATGACTTAAGCATTATCTATCGAGCCCCCCTCTGCTTCACACTCCAAGGGCAGATAGACAAATATACTTGTATCTGGCAGTATCCTAGATAGCGGTAACTGGAGTCCTAGTTCAAGAAAAATGAGGTATGCAATTTCCAATTTATTATGTTAGTATGATCTTAGGTGAGGCTAAAACTAGAGCCCTTGACCTAGAAAAATTGGCGCTCGCTTTGCAAAGTGCTTCTAGGAAACTGAACCCATATTTTTAGTGCTATCCTATATGTGTCGTAACAATTTACCCACTATGAAATATAATGCATAAGACCGAACTCTCTGGATGATTACCAAAGGGGCATTACAAATTAGGGGGTACGATATTGAGTATCGATCCTTGACAGCCCTTAAATATCAAATTTTGACAAATTATGTGGCCGTCTTTACACCGGCCACCCAAGGTCGATAGAGAATTGTTGGTTAAATCGAAGACGTCCTCGGGAATCTGGACCCTATTTACAGACGGAGCCTCGAACGTAAAGGGTTCTGGACTTGGCATTATGTTAAATCCACTTTTGGGTAACATAATTAGGCAATCCTCTAGAACTGTGAAATTGACTAACAATGAGGCCGAATATGAGGCCATGATTGTAAGTCTCGAATTAGACAAAACCTTGGGGAAGGAGGTGATCAATGCTAAGTCTGACTCTATACTTGTGGTGAACCAAATTAACGGGATGTTCGAAGTCAGAGAAAAACGAATTCCAAGGAGTCTAGATAAATTGCAGATATCATTGTACCAGTTCAGAGAATGGACTTTACAGCACATGCTTTGAGATAAAAATAGCAAGGCTGATTCCCTTGCAAACTTAGGATCATCAATCGAAGATGACGATCTCAACTCGGAGGCAGTTGTACAACTTAGGAGAGCGGTGGAAGGAGAAGGCCACACCGAAATAAACTCTACAAGCCTAACCTGTTATTGGAAAACAGATACATAGAACATTTGAAAGAAAAGGAACCTTCCCTCAGATCCAAAAGAATCGAGGGAACTAGGCACAAAAGCATCTCGATTCAGCTTATCCAAGGACAAATCTTGTTTAAGAGAATGTTCAATGGCCCGCTAGCAATATGTTTGGGACTAGGAGACACCAATTACGTTATGAGGAAAATCCACGAGGGCACATGCGAAAATCACTCTGGTGCACAATTATAAGTTCAAAAAATAATTAGAGCCGGTTATTACTGGGTTGATATGGAAAAATATGCCAAGGAGTTCGTACGAAAATGTGACAGGCGCCATAGACATGCTTCAATGATTCACCAGCCCGGGGAACCACTACATTTGATCTTGTCACCATGGTCATTCATGAAGTGGGGAATGGACATTGTTGGTCCCCTTCCATGGGTGACAGGTAATTCTCAATTAATTTTATTTATGACTGACTATTTTTCTAAGTGGGTTGAAGCACAAGCGTACGAGAAAGTCAAGGAAAAGGAAGTCATCAACATCATTAGGATCACATCATATGTCGAAACACTCGGAACATGAACGGAAATTGAGCCCAAACTAGGAATGTCCATATCGAATTCTCGAGGTCACCGGTAAATAATCTTATAAACATGGAACAATGAATGGTCAAGAACTACCTAGAAATTGGAATATAACTCACCTTAAATGGTACAATTACTAAGGTACGACCCTCGTTCGTTCTCTTTTGTTAATATCTCAAACTAACAATTGTAGGTAACCGACAAAGAATAATACAATACTTAAGGTTTGAAAGCACGTGTTGCACTCTTTTCCCTTGAATCGATTTATCCTAAATAGGTTTTTTGGCAAGGTTTTCAACAAGAAAATCATGGATCGTGCTAATTTAGAACTCCAGATCGATGTTAAACGCTGCACCAACAGTATCCGAGGCCTCTCTCTATGATCAACCTCGAATATTGGTGGGCATCACCTTCGGGTATCAGCTTTAGAAAGGAAAGTGCTTCATAATAAAAGGTCCTCGAGAAAACAAAATTATTATATGGGCCAAACAGTTAAACGAACCGCGCCCACGTAGATTACTCAAGCTTAAAGGATAAAACATGTACGCATGTAACTTTGTTTTACACAAAAATGAAAAGAGGTCCCTCAAATAATTTATTGCATTCGATTTCTATGAATATACAAAGCCTAAGGGCTACCTTAACTCGGGTTCGAGCAAACCATTCTCACTCGAGGAATATATATCGAGCCAAGGGCTTCCTTAATTCGTGCCTGAAATATTATTCTCACTCGACTACAAAGACTAAGAGCTACGTAAATTCGAATTCGACAAATCATTCTCACTCGACTACAAAGCCTAAGGGCCACCTCAATTTGAGTTTGAGAAATCATTCTCACTCTACTACAAACGTCATCTGTTCGAGTTTGAGAAATTACCCTCACTCGATTATAAATCCTAAGGGCTACATAGTTCGAGAAATCATTCTCACTCGAACTACAAAGCCTAAGGGCCACCTTAATTCGAGTTCAATAAATCGTTCTCATTCGACTACAAAGCCTAAGGGCTACCTTAGTTCAAGTTTGAGAAATCATTCTCACTCGACTACAAAGCCTAAGGGATACATCAATTCAAGTTTGAGAAACCATTCTCACTCGTCTACAAAGCCTAAGGGATACATTAATTCAAGTTCGAGAAATCATTCTCACTTGTCTACAAAGACTAAGAGCCAACTTAGTTTGAGTTTGAGAAATCATTCTTACTCGACTACAAAGCCTAAGGGACATCTTAGTTCTAGTTTGAGAAATCATTCTCACTCGACTATAAAGCCTAAGGGCTGCCGTAACTCGAGTTCGAGCAAACCATTCTTACTCGAGGACTATGTATCGAGCCCAAGGGCCATCTTAATTAGATTTAGATAAAGCACTCTCACTCGACTATAAAGCCTAAGGGATATCTTAATTTGATTTTGAGAAATCATTCTCATTCGACTATAAAGCCTAAGGGCTACCTTAATTTGAGTTAGAGAAATCATTCTCACTCGACTACAAAGCCTAAGAGCTACCTTAGTTTGAGTTCGAGCAAATCATTGCCACTCGATAATCATGTATCGAGCCCAAGGGTCACCTTAGTTCAAGTTTGAGCTATTTCTCTCACTCGAGAACTAGAATCAAGCCCAAGGGCTACCTTGATCCAAGTTCAAACTATCACCCTGACTCTGAGACTACGTATTAAGCCTAAAGGCTACTTTACTTCGAGATCGAGAAAATCACTCTCATTTGAGAAATTACATAGAAAGCCTAAGGGCTACCTTAATTCAAGTTTGAGAAATCATCTCACTTGACATCTATTTATCGAGCCTAAGAGCCACATTGGTTCGAGTTCAAACATTCGCTCGGGGACTACCGATAAGAAATGGTCGAGGACAGTACTTACTATCGGTCCTTACCATCTCAATCTTGGACCTTTGAATAATTATTCCATGCTAAGGCACTTTGACTTTTATATAAATAAAAAAATTAGAAGATTCAGAAGCCATAGAATGGAAAAAGCCTTATATATACATCAAAATCTTTTACAAGGGCAACACGACCCGATGGAAGATCTTTACAAAGGCCAAAGCAGCCTCGATGAAATACAAAGACTATTTAAGAGCCTAAATGGCATGGTCATCTTCGGGAGAAGCATCTACGCCCTCGGGGTCTTCCCCACTTTTGGACTCACGTAAGCTCTCAGGGTCATCATCATCCTTGGGATAAGCTAATCTCCTAGCTTCAGCTTCAACCTCCTTAAAGATCTCGATCTTGGTTGTGAGGTCGAAGCCTCGAGCATAGATTTCCTCAAGAGTCTCCCTTTGAGATTGACATTTGGTATGCTCAACGATGTCCTTTGATCGAACCCGAGAAGCCTCGGCATTGTCCCAGTAAATAGCCATTATTGCATCAGTATCAGCCTTGGTTGTTTTGCCTCTTATTTGGTTGTTTCGAGCTTCATGACCAGGATCTCCCGGTTGAAAATTGCCAAATCACACTGGGACTGGAGCTCCTCGATTTTCTTGGCTTGCATCAAGGTCTTCTCTTTTATACCTCGGAGCTGGACTTCAATCAAAGCAAGCTGGGGCTGGGCAGTCTCCTTTTCTAAGGCTAAACGATTCATGTTCTTTTTCCATTTTTCAGCATCAGTAACTGCATCTACCTCTTCACGGAGCTGCTCAATTATGTCAATTTTTTGTTGGACCTGCAAGTTCGAACCATTAGTCACTGTGCTCGATTCACCATTACTAACTTCAAAGATTCTTCTTACCTACTCATCCAGGTCGGCGTGCTCTTTCTGAGCCATTTCTAGTTCAGCCTGGAGACCTTTAGCTTCGCCTTCTCTTTGCTCATCGAAAAGTTTGTAAGCATCCTTCTTCTCAGTGAGCCATCAGACCTCAGCCTCATACTGGCTCAGCTCCTCTTAGTTTTGGAGAAAGCCCTCATGATGAAACACCGAAGCATGCAAACACAAAAAAAAAGAAATTATATAAAAAAAATTAGTGCATAACTTGAAATTGTCAAAAGAGATATAAGTGTACCTTATTTAACATGTGTTGAGCTTTATTTAACAGGAAGGGCATTTCCAACTCGTCCATCTTAGCTTGGTCCTATTCGGTTACCAAATGTCGAAGATATCTAGCCACCCCTATAGGGGTAGAGAGGACTCGAGCATCCTCTGGATCGAGATGATAGTCTATCACTTTCGCTCGGGATTGACACTTGGAGCTGAAAAACGACTGGTCAACTTAAGGCTCGAGAAAGCCTCACTCGAGCTCTTCCTTAGAATTTCCAAGTAACCCAGACCAGTGACAGTATCCACTCCGACAAAATAGCCACGGAAAGGGTCATCCGCTGCATAGACCCCTTCATTATAGAAAATCTCCATTTCCTAAGCCTCTTTAATTGTCGACTCAGAGAGTGAAAGAGAATCATCAATGTCTACTATACCGAGTGAATTTTTCGGGATGTTGACCATATCCCGGGAGGCCTCAAGTATGGTCTTGCACTGACACTGATCAAGACCCCCTCATCAGCCTCCTCATCTTGAAGCGGAGCGTCTTCAACCCTTTCTGGTTTAGGGGCATCGGCTAAGGCTTCTCTATCGAGCTCCCAAGTCGAGACAGTACAGTTTCAGCTTCTACTAGTGCGGGGTTTCGTTGAATTATGACGACCGTACTGCACATAAGCCACCAACTTGGAACTTCTTTTTTTTCTTTGAACTCATCCCTCAATCATTGGATTGAGTCTGATGGGAGGGCGTCGATGCTCCCTTTGTGTTTTCAAGATTGCCTCTTCATTAACTTTTGCTTTTCCGAGTTCGGTGAACTCGGATCCCCTTTCCTCTTCTTATCCCTCACCTACTTCATAACAGATGGTTGGGGAAGGACTTCTTTATCACCAGACGGGGGCCCCATTTCCACATCCTTCCCAAGACCTACAAAGGAAAAAAGATGAGTAAGCTCGAGAAGAATTCTAAACGATAACCAATTATTAAATTGGAATGGAAAGTTTACCATGATTATGGGCCTCCCATCGTCCCTTCGATAGTTCATGCCATACATGCTCCGAGTATGGCCTCTATGAAATGAGGCCCCTTATCTAGTCCTCGACTTGAGGAATCATATCCGGCATCCAAGAAATGGTTGCATCGAGAGACAATGATAAGGAAAGGAAGAATAACGAAAACACAAAAATTAAAGAGTGAAGTTATACTTATGCTTCATATTCCATTTCTCAAGAAATGGCATATGCTTGGCCGGGATCAAGTCCTAGGTCTTCACTCGAAAAAATCGGCCCATCCAGTCTCGGTCCCGATCCTCATCTATGCTTGAAAATGGGGTCTTGTGGGCCCAGCGAGAAAGTTTTATTAACTCCTGTCGATAGAGTCAGGGACTATACAAACGTATGAGATGATTGAGGGTGAAGGGATACCCATCAATTTTGCTTACAAAGAAGCGAAGTAGTATCACTATCCTCCAGAGAAAGGGGTGAATTTGACCGAGGTTCACTTTTTAGTTCTTGCACAAATCAATAGTAATCGGATCCAAGGGACCCAACGTGAAGGGATAAGTGTAAACACATAAGAAACCCTATACGTGGATGGTGATTGCTTCCTTGGGCACAGACACCACCATATGTTTATCAACCCAGTTGCAGTCCTTTTTAACCTGGGAGAGGAGATCTGTCACGACCCAAATCAATGGTCCGCGATGAGTGCCTGAGTCCTACTTGTCAAACACCCATAAGCATGCGTCTAGGATATGCACTTGTATAACATCTGCTGAGTTACGAGAATAATATACACAAAGAAAATCTACCCAAAAAGGCGTACATGGATATACGTACAACATACGTAAGGCGAGCCGACAAGGCTGCTATAGACAACTATACATCTCAAAACTGGAAGTCGGTAAGACCACATACTATCCAACTAGACATACTGTCCACAGACCTCTAATGAAAATATAAATACTGTATCAAGACGGGACCGAGCCGAGTCATATATATATATATATATATATATATATATATATATATATATATATATATTAAACATACCATACCAAAATCAAAAACAGCTTCGAATCAAGTGGAGCATGCCAACTCTCGCTGATCAAGGATCTTAAGAAGGGGGACCGTCAGCTTGCCTACCTGCACTTGTGGGTATGAAACGCAGGCCCCGTGAAATAGGGCATCAGTACGAAAGATGTACTGAGTATGTAAGACATGAAAATTAGTACGTAAAAGACATAGATGAAATATGGAATATAGAAATACGTCTTTAAATCTGAATAACTTTATAATTCTAAAATATTTATAATGTCATGCACGTGTGTATAAATGTCGTGCTATGCATAGATATGAGTGTACATTATATCATCAAGCCGCTGAGGGTATCCCATCATATCGTCTCAGTCATCGTGGGCAATATCATCAACGAATACTAGCTGATCAGGTGGTGGTGAGTATATAATGCCATAACCTTTTCCCACATCCCATATACATATATTTATATATGTACGCGTATATAATGCTATCTGGTCATGGGTCAATACATATGTATAAATGTGTGAAATGCATGAAAAGTACGTGATAATCTCAATATTCCTTCCGGATAAACTTTTTCAACTGCATATTATTCTGAGACCCATGAACAGAAGATAGTAATAATTCACACGGGGAATAAAAAGAATAGACACCCCTAGTATTTTTATGAATAGAGTAATTTATAAAAACTATGCATTTGCTCGTTTTTCGATATAATTTGGATCATACCAAAAGAAAGAAAGGATAACCTTAATATACCTGGAATAGAAAAATACCGTATACTATTTCGTTGGAAAACCTTCGCTGATTGAACAAAATTTGCCCTGGCTTCATAGAAATTCATGGACGAGATTGCTTCTAGTTCCTTGAAATATTGAAATGAAATAATGTTTTGATTCCTTGAAATTTTAGAAGGAATAAAATTTCTTTTTTGGACCAAAGACAGAAGACATTGAATTTTTAACTAGGAATTCCTAATGTTTCACATATAAGACCTTAAAAATGACTCCTTCTTATGAGTCATTTAATGGTTTACACGTTACTTCGGTCTATTAAGCATATACGACAATGAGTTGTATGCTTGAATAGTGGCCTAATGCCACGTGAAAAGTGGGGTGAAGATTATTAATATTTATCCATTAATTATTTAATTGATTAATATTTTGTTACTCGGTAATTAATTAATTACCTGTATAATTTAAAAATTATTTTAAATTACAAAAATTATACTTACTATTTTTTTATATTTCACATATATTTTATGCATTATACTATGGTATCTTGCGTAATACTAGTTCATAATTATCACGTATTATCGTTCGACCCGTATTTTATCCCAAATTGACCACTTTCAAGGAAACTTATTTTTTTAGTTTGTGTACCCTTTATCCTTCATGAAACTTATTTATCTCATAGCGTAAATACGTTTATGTCAAGATGATCTCATCTTTGAGTCTACATCAATTAACTGAAAACGAAACTTTTAACGTACGAAAATGCGAGATGTAACAAGATTATTCGGGATCGAACATATATATCTCGATGCCGGCTCATAGCGACCCTGAGGAAGTCTTTTCAACCTTGAAATAGGAATTGATGAAACACCCTCCAGATAAAAATTCTTCAAGGCATGGCTCAGCCGCTGATTGCTTGCCATTTAGCCGTGATGAGGAAACCGTTTTCTTTTGTGGAACGGTTTTTGAGGTCTTAGCCTTTTATTTTTGTAAATGAAGAAAAGCTAGAGCACTCTGAAAGGGATTACTTGGTATTTTGAGATAAAACAAGTGAAAAAACAAAAAGATATGAAAGAACAAGCTCTGAGGAATACAAAGAGTTTTGAAGATAAGAAAAGAAGAGATTTGAAGATAAAGATTTGGCAAATGAAGAAGGAGATATTTATAGTTTTTCAAATGGCAATTCATTGTCGGTAGTGGCCAACCATAGATTAACGCGCATTTAATGTCTTAAGAACTGTATCGATGGGACGTTTCTGTTACACCCTATATTTTCGTATATAAGAGTATGTTTCAAGTCAATTGATGTAAGACTAAAAATAAGATCATATTTCGAAGAATATAAAGTAAGTTATCATGTTACCTCAGATGTTACATATATTAAAGATCATGAATAACAAGTACAAAGAGGGTCGGAAGGTTTAGAAACTAAGGAATTGAAGAAAATAATATTTCATCGAAAGTCAACAAGTTGGGATGTTATAACATGTAATTTTTGGGTGAGACTAAGGTTCTTAACATGATATAGAGGTTATGTTATTAGTTATTTCGCTCTTATAATATTTGTGTGTTATGTTTTGAAGTCAAGTGAGTTGTGGAACAAAAGATGGCAAAGATCATATCAAGTTACATTCACCAATATGCTGAAAATTAGGTTAAATGTAACTGCGAGTTTCTCCTAATATACTTAGATTTATGGGGTATTCTACACATCAAATTGAATCTCTATGAGCCTATTTTCTAGTGCATTAAAACTTTTACCTATACGTTATTGGAGTAAAGAGATATATGCATTTTAGCAAGACTGCTAGATAATAAATAGGTGTGTCATCTACTTGTTTAAATGATAGCCCAAAAAGAGGTAAATTTGGGTCATCCAAAGAAACGATTTAAGGGCTTATCTCCTGCAATATAAACCTCATTATATATCACAAATGATCAGGCTTAAACCCCTGCAAACTTCCTCCCAAAAATTACCCACAAACCCTAATTGATTTTCTCTCCCTTTCAAGTTCTAATTGGGGGTAAAACCTAGAGTATGAAGAACCAAGATAGGATATGAGTTATCCAACAAAATAAGGGATTTTTATTGCTCTCTTTCATCCATTTTTTCTATTGTAAATTCATGGTAAGTCGTTCTATAATTATAAGAACTCAGGGGACGGTGATCGGAAGCTGTGAGTTCGAGTTATTCACTTGTTGCGGACAATTTAGTGGATTATTTTGTGTTGTTGTTGGGCTTCGTATTTTACTACTGTTTTATGGAGTTTTGGAGGATGAAGGGTGTGGAGAAACACCACATATATGCAGGGTGGAAGGCTAGTCATTCGTTGTAACATTTTTGGGTTGTTCGACACTACTACAATAGTCGTTTCGTGTATGAAGAGATTGGGGTGTGGTAGAATGTTTTGTAGTATTTTGTGGTGTATATAAGGTTGAAAAATAATGTATATATGTTGATATTATTGTTTTCTTGTATCGTTGGTGTTATCTTGAATTTGGAGGAAGTAAGGATTATATGGGAGATGCTGCCCATTTTTATACAAAATAAACTTATCGTCCATTGTGTGATAGTTGTACCTTTCCTAACTTAAGGTATAGTATTATTGTCATTGTTGTAGATTAAGGTGTGAAGAATAGAGTTCAACTTGGTGATTGAAAGATTGTAATAAGGTATGTTAAGGCCAAACCTTTTCTTCATTTTGGCATGATCCAGTAAGTACATGTGCTTGATAACGAGATATAGAGAAAAGTTCATATTCTTGGATTTATGTACAATTCCTAGTCTCATAAGTTACAACATTCTCCCTTATCGAGACTTCATATTCAGTTTAGTTCGGTCTTCTGTCAGCCCAGAGAGCAGAGAGTCTATATATATACAATATTACAATATTTTCACTACTATAGAGCTATAATAGATGGGCGGACCCCTATTGGGCAACCTCTGATCATATGGTGAGTTATATACCGAGCCTACAGTGGCCGAGCGCCTATGAGCGAGCTTATAATGGCCGAGATACATAGCCTAGTGTGGCCGAACGCCTATGAGCGAGCCTAGAATGATCGAGATACAGAGCCTAATATGGCCGAGCGCCTATGAGCGAGCCTACTACAGTAGAGCAATTTATATATATATATATATATATATATATATCGAACCTTATAGGGCCATACATCTATTTTACTTACAATATTAAAGAGTTGACCCAGTATCAACAGGTAAGCATATCTTCGGATTATCGTTGACTCCTAGTTACTTTCAGTTGTTAATTATCATTTCAGTTTCAGCTCTCAGTTATCCTGTGGCCTTACATACTCGGTACATCATTTCGTATTGACGTTCCTTTTGTTGGGGGACACAAATGTTTCATGTCTGCAGGTCCTCATTGACAGTTGGACAGACCCTCCCAGCAGACAGAGTCAAACCTCAGCTTCGTTGAAAAGCTCCACTTCTTTGGAGTTACCAGGTCTAGGACTTGGAGTCCATTTTATATATACAATTTTGATGGGTAGGTTGAGGCCCTGCCCCGACCATGGTACAATTCAGTTATCTATAGAGGCTTGTAGGCGAGTCCAGTATAGTTTGTATATGAGTAAACGTTCATGATGGCCTTGTCAACCTCCACAGCTTTATGTGTGTGTGTGTATATGTGTGTTTGTGTTGTGTGTGTATGAGCTTTTGGGTATGCTTACCCCTCAGAAAAGTGAGTCGATATTATCATGTGATTCAAAATATCATCTCATCAGCCTATGTTGAGGGTTACCCCTTCAGAGTTTTCAGTTGTAGAGTGGTACGCTCGGGCCAAGCATGGCACCGAATGCTAGCCATACCTCGTCAAATTCGGGGTGTAACAATTTCGATAACCTTTTGTCGCTTATGTCATGATTTATCCAAGTGAAGATCGAGGTCTCATATCGTTTCTCATCGCTTACTCTCCAAAAAATAAGGCAACTATTTGTATATAGGTAAAACCGAGCTCGAGGCTCGATCGGGCATCTGAAGCAATAGATCAGAGTTGGCACATTTGTATCTGGATAAAAATCAGAGTCACAATTGATGCCAATCTCGATATTGAAGCTAAGGGTTCGAGCTAGTGTTCGGCATAGTCAGCCGAATCGGAATATGATAATATCGAACTCAAAAGCACTGTCGAAGCCGGCCATCGAGACCATCATACTTGCTCTCGAGTTTGCTGAAGACGTAACAGGTCATGTCCTTAATGGCCTCGAACAAAAGACCCGCCAACTCAGCCAATAGAGATTCTCAATTCTCGCCTTTAACTAATTATTATAGCATAAATTACGGAATTAGCCAAAAAAGGAGCCAACAGTCCACTAAATCAATATTATTGTTTCTTATAATATACTACCTAAAAAGATAGATTTTCCCCAATAAATTGAGGGGACTGAGTTATTCATACACACATTGTAATAGATATCAAAAGAAACATACTGTTATTTCTAGCTTCAACTCATTTTTGCTCTGCATTTTCATAATACCATTCATAGCTAAAGGAAGATCAAAATTACTAGGCTAAAGTTTGCTCAATTTGTAAAGGTCGTATCTATCTTTCTATTGTTGATTTTTATGTTGATCTAATTTATCTCGTATCAATTATATCAAGTATTTTTAGTATCGTATATAAATTTAATTATTATCCAATTTCAAGGGTAAACAACAACAACAACTCAGCATAATCCTACTTATGTGGTCTGGGGAAGGTAGTGTGTATGCAGACCTTACCCCTACCCTGGAATAGATATGTTATTTCCAAATGGAGCCTCGACATCCTTCCCTCCAAGAACTTCCCACCTTGCTCTTGGGGAGACTTGAACTTACAACCTTTTGGTTGAAAGTGGAGGTTGCTTACTAAGCAATATAATATTAATAAGCAATAAATAAAATGTTCTTGAGCTTTTGAGTAGTGTATAACTTAAGTTTGTCAGAAAATTCTTGTCTTATAATGGCTGTTGAACTCACTATTTATAGTTGCCCCTAGGGAATAAAGTCCTAGGATCAAGTCCCTCTTAAATGACAACTATGAGAGCTATTGAAGAATGTGTAACGATAGGCGATGAATGTCATATTTTCTATAACGGACTATGCATTTAGTATGCATAATATTTTTCGTTGAATGTTATCAGGTGACAAGCATTTATGAGAAACATTCCCTTCGGGGGTTACCGAGAGGCCCTCGGACTTGATTTTCACCTGTCTTGCTTTCCATCTATCTTTGATTTCACGTATTGCTCTATATGCGAGTATTTAATATGAATATATTTTTTCCTATACACTATATAGCTGATCATAATATCTATTTGTAAATTGTATTAGCGAAATAAATCTTATATTAGGGCTTGTAGATATATATATTCTTTAAGAGAAATAAATACGGAGATATAGGTGTCATGCACATAGATCTCTTTTGATCTTACGACCATATTAATTTATTACAATATCAAGTTTAATTATTTTTAGTTAAAGGTTAAGCAAAGGACAAGGGTACAGAGATATGATCTTACCTAGGGGTGTATATAGACTGGGTTGGTTCGGATTTTACAATTACCAAATCAACCAATTGTGTCGGGTTATTAAATCTAAATACCAAACCAAACCAATAAACTCGGATTTTTCGCTCTCGGATTTTTTCAGGTTTTCTCGGGTTTTCGGGTTATTCGGGTTTTTTCTAAGCTTTTTTCAATAAAATCTTCATAGAACAAAACATATAAACTATGCTCAAAATATTTCTTTAATCCTAGTAAGATACAACTATATAAAGTATTTTCCAAGAAAATAATACAAAATATGAGATGTGCCATGGCATTATCCTAAAATATTCAATAACGAAGACAATAAAATAGTGTAATATCAATATTGCTAATTAAAAAGCCATAATAAAATAAATATAATCTAAAAATACTAAGTCATGCTAAAATAAGTGGATTAATAAGGGAATAATAATTACATGACTAAACGCTAAAGAAAAAATAAAAATAGGTTGTGCATTTATCTAAATTTTTGCAAAAAAATAGATATTCAATACATTCCCCTTCATAGTATTGAATTGAATGTCTTTTGTTAGCATTAATATTGATTTGATTTTGGTTTTAATTTGGCTTTTGTTCGTTTTATTTAATTTACTAATGTTAATGGCTATAAAACTTATTGGAACATTCAAAAAGCTCTAAGTCAAACCTTGAAATAATACCTTAAAAGATAAAATTATGAATTTCTTTAAGAAATATTTATAAATTACATCACAATCAGTATATTTATATATTAAATATATCTAAAAGTTTTATATATATAATGTCGGATTGGTTTGGTTTCGGTTTGACTTTCTTTAGTTAAAACCAAACCAAACCAATTATGGTCGGGTTTTTTTCCCAATACCAAACCAAATCAAACCATGGTCGGGTTTTTTTTCTCGGTTTGACTCGGATTATCGAATTAGTGCGGTTTGTCAGTTTACTTTGTACACCCCTAATCTTACCTGAGCTGTTTTAACCAAAATGACAATCAAATAGCTAAGAATATGGGTCCAACATGAATTGGCAGTGTCCTACTTTTGCTTATTGCTTTACATGATTAACAATCTAATGCTTGTTTAGCGATAAATTTTGGTTAAAACATTAAGTAATGGAGTATATAGTTTGATATTATTTTGTACTTAAAGAGTAAAGTGCAAGTTCAAAGAGAGAGAGGGGGAGAGTGATGGTGTGGGTTTATTCACAGCTGTCCTATCTAATTTCTTCATAACCAGTTAATAGCCGTCTAAATTGGATACACAACAAACTTTGATTTTGACTAAGTTGAGATATGCAACAACAAACATACTCTATAATTTGATAAGTGGAATCCGAAAAAATAATATATAAGCACAAGGCAGAAAAAATATTTTCTATAGACTTTTGGCTTAAAAATAACATAATTACAGCCTTAAGTTGAAAAATATAGGTAGAAAAAATTGCTTATGAAAAATATAACTCCGTCAATAATGAAGAGAGAAAAGTTCAAAAGAAAGAACTTATAAAAAAGTATAATCTTACACTCAAGTGATACGTAGGACAAAATATGGAAGTTAATTTTTATATAACTGATAGTTTAGAATTTTTTACATTAAAGGTATAATTTAATCTATTATAATAGTTATTACTATTTTTTTAGTTAGTATATATACCGGTTTTGTTATAAAATTAATATATTAAATATTATACATCAATTGACCTAATAGTGTAAAACAGAATCTTATACACTCGTATTTACTCTTTATTTTTGCGAGTCAGTATACATAAGTTATATATTAGTTAAATATAATTATATACAATCTATACATAAATTATATATTCATTCCTTATATTTAACTTAAACAGTTAGGTGAACAATTATTTTATGAAAATTCTTGTAACCAACGAGTCATATGGCATTTCTGCAAAGCAAGTTTAGGAGCGTGATAAAGAAGATCCCATACATCACCAATTCGATGTATTTGAGGCATTTAGTATCCGTTTGGACATAACATTTGATGGAAGATTTTAGAAGAAAAAAAATTACTTTTTTTGTAATTAGCGTTTATTTATAAAATTTCTAATTTTCTGTTGAAGAAGCATTTTGGAAATTTTCAAAATTTTGAAAAACTACAAAAAACTATTTTTTTCAGTATTCACTCAAATCACGCACAAAACATCAAAAACAACCCAAACTGAAATATATGTCCAAACATAACTATTTCAAATACTATTTTCACTTAAAAAAATAATTCACAATTTTTTTGAATTTTACAATTCTTATGTCCAAACGCCTATTTAGCTAATAGTTTTTTTTCCTCTTTTTGTTTAACCATTTTTTGCATAGTAAAAAACTCAGGTAGAGACGTTTAAAGTGCTCCTTATCAGGATTGTATTAGAAAAAATTTTCAGGACACAAATCCAGGACTCTTATGAAAGATGGAGCAATACTTCACCATACTTCTTGGTGGTAAAAAAAAAAATACCTTCCATCTAGGTTACTTTTAAATTTTAATCTTACGATACAAATTATGGTCTTCTCAAGAGTAATTCAAATAAAATAATAATTTTTAGTCGCAAACTTCAATTTTTCCCAGTAAAATTTATATCCAAATACAACTTCAAATTCCATGTACTAATTTTCTAATTTTCTAATATTGCTTTCTTCTGGCATACCCCTTTCATTTTTTACTTCGCATTTTTGCATTGTAAAATTTAAGTTTTTTTTTCACCCACATCTTTCCAAGCGCTTTCTTCACTTCCTTCAGCTTTTTTAAGAGAAAATATTCTAAAAACATCCTCGAAAAAAGTTTGAAAGTAAAATTAAAAAGAAAAAGAAAGTGTAAACTGGGCTTTCTGGGCCGTTAAGCTAGCGCGCTAACTCATAACTTGGCCCAATTTATGTGTAAGTGCCGAGGCCCAATACAAAAGTCCCCCTTTAGGTTTTTGGCGCGAAGAAAAACTGGCGCGGGTTTGTGCATTTTCATGCTCCTGCTCCCAGTGATAGCTCATTGGGTGAATAGAGTAGAGTGATTGCATTCAATGAGCTTGCTAGGGTTTCGTCCTCCTCAATTCTCTGAGGTATGCCTTCCAATCCATCACTATTTTTCTTTCTTTTTTTTTTTCGCGATTTTTTGAAGTTTTATGCATACTGAAAATTCAATAAGCTATGCCTATACCAAAATCAGAGTCTATGCGAAGTTTCAGTTTCAATCACCACTCGAAAGCTCAATAATTTGAAAATAAATGGAAATAAAGTGAAAAAGGGGATTAATTGTCTTGAAAAATTAATTGATGTAGGAGGTTGCTTGGCTTCCCGGCTGGCTTCAACAACATGATGTGGAAATTAAATTATCTGGCCAACATGTGGAGGTATTATCTTTAAATTTGTCTCTCTCTTTTTTCTAAATCAGAAACACCCTGTTTTTTGGATTATTGAAAAAACAAGTAAAAGAAAAGTGTGTGTGTGTATATATATATATATATCTTGTGAAAATGATACAAAGTAGTATTACTTTGATAAAAGTTCACTAGCTCAGCTTGCCATCTAGAAGAACAATGCACTGCCTGAAATGTAATATTTTGGATTAGATTTTTATATTAGTGAGAACTTAAGATGGTTAGAACAATACTAAAGCTTTTGGTTTGTACCATATAACTAATGCATAAACATGGAGAAAAATGTAGATATAGTACCTTTATCAGCTTCATTTATTGCACTGTAAACTAAGTGATGAACCAACGTGAAAGAAAGAAAGTTGCAAAAGTGAGGTGCAATAAGTTTCAATATCAAGCTGATGATTTTGATCTTGTTTGCTCTAATAATCATGTGTGGTAAGACAAATTGATGATTTACTTACATATTTACTACAAGTTTATCATTAGTTGTCACTTCATATTTTTTACATGGTCTACAAATTTCTAATTTTCCCAAATAAGACTCGTGTGCCACAGGAAAAGTCATCTGGCTCCTTGGTCTATTTGTAGGAATTGATCCAGCAACATAATGCAGTAGCGTCCTATCCACAAACAACACAAGAAGGTGGATATAAGAGTTGCCATCTATTCTTATCCGGAGATGATAGTTCACCACTCAGTTTGGTTCAATCAATTGATAATGTAAGCTGCAGGGAACTCTTGATTTAATAAATTTTATCGAAAGTTCTTTGCATTTAATGTGAGTTATTTCATGGTGTTAGTTTTAGAGAACCCCCAATTTGTCTTACAAATTGGAACCAAAATGGCCACGACTGGAGTGGAATGGATATAGAGTATTGATATAGGCGACCAAACTAGTCTGCAATTTGTGTTTGAGTTATATTATTAGATTGATTCATATTCTCCTTCTCTCTTCAAATAAACAAGATAGTGAATGTTGCAGAATTGGTTTTTGGCACCAATTGCATGATGCTCAATCCAACATGTTACCAGTTCAGTCCTTAACTAGCTCTATGTTACTTTGTTTTTTTAAGGTGGTTCAATTTCATCTTCATCTGTCATCGGATTGTAGCTCAAAGACCCTACCAAGTACACTTGAAGATATATCTGAAGCAGAAGCAGAAGCAGAAATGACTCAGTCCAATCATGCTCTGTCAGTTCAGTGTTTTCAAATCCCAATTGTTTCCGGAGGGACGGCTAAGGAATTGAAAGTGGACAACTTTGCTGCATTAGGCAAAGGATCTAATGATATGAACAAAGGGGATGGGCAAGAGGGAAATGTCAGCTTATGCGAAGTCAATCACATGGATGATGCAGTTGAATTGTCGATTGCTGCATCTGAAGCACTGGTTATTCATGAGGTGTTCAAAACTGAATTATTTTCAAAAACAATTCCGGCTTCAACTGTGTTGGAAGCTGCACTCCAGGTGAAACAAGCACGGCTGGAAGCTTGGAAAGAGAGTCATGAAAGCTGTCATTGTGATATTGAGGAGACATCTGAAATTGATTTTTTTTCAGACTCAGAAGATTTGAGATTGGAAGCTGCATTTCAAGATGTGGGGCTATCTGCTAGTGATTCTGCTGATATGCATTTCCACGACTTAAATTTGTCATACGTTAAAGATACTCTTGCTTCACAAAATCAAAGGCGTAATGGAGAATTCAAAAACGAAGGAGCAGGTCCTCATGGAATAGACATTCTTCAGCCAGGAGATGATTTTATTAAGCCATACTTAAAAAATATTGAGAGTGAGTTCCAGTTGAAAGTGGATGAAAGATTTGGATCTTTAAGCAATGATGGGCAGAGAAAGCTAACTAGGGATCAGCATTTGGGTTTAGAGATCACCCCAATGGCACGTGGGAATGATCACTTGTCAGATAGTTTGAACCAGGTAACTCCTATTGGTTCAGCTTCAGCAGTGACAAAAATGGTAAACTACTTAATAAATATAGAACATACCTGAATTTTGGCAAACTGACCTGAATATGCTAGTAAATAACTAATCATACTGCCGTAAGGAGAGTTTCCTATCTCCATGTAGTTTTCCATATCAATGATTGTTCCCTTTCATTTTACTTGGTTGATTTTCTTACTTTTTAGCTATGGATTAGTTTGGGTACTGACATTATCTTGTTTTGTAGATTGTCAATTTTCCTGTCTTGGAAAGACATGCAATTCAAGCATCTATGGATTCACCCTCTGTTAAGAACTATAATGTTGCAGGTAACATATTTTTCGTTGCTTCCTTTGCATTCCATGGGAAGAGTGTTCATATCTGATTATGCATTTCTTCCTTACAGGAGAAGGTGATGAATTACTTAAAGTAGTTCCCAAAAGATTCGAAAGTCGTTGGTTTGGTGGTTGGACTCGTTTGAAGGTCAGTACATCCAAGTACATCCCGTATCACCGATTCCTTTGTCAACCCTTTTTATCTGGCATATTCGATTAATTAAAGCAGCGGTGATTTTTTGTAAATCCAAAGCCTCAGTGATCCTTCATCACTTGAAAGAAGCACAAGTATGCTTAAGAATTGTCTGTTTTGTTGCCTAATTTAGTCTCTCTCTCTCTCTCTCTCTCTCTCTCTCTCTCTCTCTCTCTCTCTCTCTCTCTCTCTCTCTCTCTCTCTCCGTCTATCCACATATTCTCCTTGTTATTTCCAATGAATGAGTTGATTATTGGCGTTGATACAGATGCAACAGATCAAAGAATACTACTCTAATTCTGTTTCCTAAATTACTAGATTTTATGTCAGTTGCCTTCAATCCATTAGTCAATACTAACATTACTCATATAAATTAGGGTCACACCTCACCGCTGTAGTGATGGTCTAGGACACATCTAGATAGCAAGATTGAGTCTCTTTTTATCTTTTATCTCTTTTTATCCTTATGTTCTCAAATCATATCACTTTTTGAACCCGATTTTCAGAATCCAATGGAAAAAAAGAGGGTATGATCTGTGGAAATGTTAACATTGATAAGCATGAAAGACATACAGTAGTGAAAAATTTCTTTTTAATGAAATAAACCATAATAATTTTCTTAGTAGCATAGGAAAAGAAGAGCTTCACTAGTACTAGATGTCATGCCACTGCCAAAACTCAAAAGATATCATAGCAGTGCATGTCCTATCTGAATTTGGGGTTTGCCTTTCAGCATTGCATCTCATCTCTTGGTTTTTCTTTGTTATCTTGCTTTGATTGCTAATTTATCTCTTCACTTTCTGTTCGCTTTTTCATGATAAGTAAGATCTCTTCACTTGCTGTTCTTACCACTAATAGATTAGGGAAAGAAAGGAAAGAGGAAAACCAGGGAGAAGAGAAGAAATAGGAGAAACAAAATTTAATTTAGCTTGGCTCAGGTCTCAGGGTTCTACTGCACGATATTAATGACAAATTCATTTTTCTTCTTTTTTACGTTCTTTTTTCACTTTTGGACTGTAAAACCTGCTGACTCGCGGAGAATTGCCTTGAGTATCCGGTCATTTGAAAGTTAATGCCCAAGGAGTGCTGTCCTGAAGTGTGCACATGCAATTATACTGGGTTGTTTTACATAATTTGATGATTGTTTTTCTTCACAGTGGGAGTTTACATTTGCAGGCTATAGTTTATGCTACATATTTTTGAGGGTCATCATTTATTTGAACACGTTCATGTAGATGTCACTTCTTTGTTACGGCCAAAGTTTTACATTAGTGTCTTGTCTTTATATTGTCACCAATCTTGTTATAATGTAGAACTCAGGAATTACATTATAATGGCTGCTTTTATGTGCTTTTTTTTTTGTTGAGAAGGAGCTTTTATGTGCTTTTATAATGGCACATTCTCGAAATTCTTATACTGCTATTGCTTGAGTTTGTGGATCTCATTATGTTATTGTTGGATCATACTCCCTAGTTACATTAGTCAGATGTACCTAATCTTCTGTTTTCCTTCTTGTCTTGCTCTGCTCTTTAGAAGGAAGTAAACTCCTCTGATCAAGCCAAATGCAAAGCTATCAAAATTATTCCTGAACCTTTTGTTGACGAGACAAGTTATTTCTCAGAATCAGCTGACATAGCTCTAGATCAGAGCTCCTTCGTCGCACAAAAACAGGATGAAAGGGTCATCGTTGCTTCTCAATTGAGTATACCTTCTGAAGGTTTATGTAACAAAGGAAAGGAGATGATACTGCTCTCTCAGGATATTGCAAGATCCTCAAATCTATCCTTAGATGATACCCTCTGTTCTGTTGTTCCATGCAGTTTATCGTCTGACCATCTGTCTTCTCCTTCAGCTGTATACAATCATGTAATGGATGAAAAACAACAGCGCTTTGGTTCCATAACTGAGTGCGCTACAAAATTGCAGAAAAACTCGGTTCTTGATAATCAGGTGGTTCATGGGAAACAGCATACCACACCTAAGATTAATAGAGTAGGGATGCATCTCCCAGTTCGCCGAGAAGTAACCTCTCTAAGAACTTATAGTGTACTCCCTAGCAATGGGACTTCTTCAGAGAAAGGGAATTGTTTTGATACATCATTTTCATTGGGAAGAACTGATGTACCAATGCTAAAGCCAGTAGCTCAAATGACAAACAATAAGGGAAATTGTGATTATACTCCAAGAGACATGAATAAATTCACAGTGGCTATGCCTATGAATACAAGTTCACCCTTTATATTGAACCCTGGATCACGGCATCGTTTCCAAGTTTCAAAAGCATTTCAACATGATTTTGGGATGGGAAAGGATAGAAAGCAAACAAGAGAAGATCAAGCTACTATAGAGTGTCCAAAAAGAAAGCGTGTTCGCTTTTCAGAAACTGAAACTGAGATTCAACGGAGGAAGGAGCCTAAAAAGTCGCATGTTGCACTAAAATCTCGTTAGTAAATTGTTATTTGGAATTTGACCTAGTGTTTTCCAAAGAGAAAGGACACAAATTCACTTTTTTCTTCACCTTCATTTTTGCAGGTCATGCGCCCAAAGCTGCTAGAAATTTGGGACTTCCAACTTCACATTTGGAGTCAAGAACTCAGGAACTCAAGAAGCATCTAACAAATTCTTGTGCTAGAGTTGGAAGAAGATCGATGTTCAAAAATATAGAATTCTTAGTGACAGGATTTTCTAGGCAGCGAGAGAAGAAACTTGAAGACCTAGTCAAGACTTATGGTGGCATAGTTCTCTCTGATATCCCCTCTCCTTCAGTTAATAGGGGTCAGAGATGCAAGGGACTTGAGACTCAGGCAGTTCCTGTTGTTCTTTGTTCAAAGAAGGTCGGTTATTGTCTCTGCTTTTATTTTGGCATTTCAATTCATATCTACTAAATTAGAACAATGTATTTCTGTTTGCTCTTCATTCCCATAAATTGATACCACATCATTTTTTTTCAAGACTCTAGCGTGATGCTTATAATGGGCATAAGACAGAACATTGTTTGTACCTAAAACAATGTCCAATGACTTACTACTGCATCTTGGCCATTTTAATTGAATGACAGATATAGAGATGGTTACAGTAAAGGAGAACTAGCTGTCCTCAAACCGAAGAAGGAGTAATATCAGCAATCAAGCTCCTCCCAATCTCATTAAAGTTCCACAAAAGAGTTCCTTCTTTCTATAGTGAAGGATATATTGGAACATTATGAAGGCAGGAAGGTTGATACGTCTTGGGCAGAACTTTGTTTTTTCATGTCTAGAGCAGTTTGTGGTGACCGTTTAAGTTGTAGAACTTGACTTCCAAATGAATTTGAGCTATTTTGCTCTTAAGTGAATTAATTGGACCTTGGAGCTTTAGATACTAAAACCACAACTTAGATTTATATGATTTCCGCTTCTTGTCCTGCTGCCTGTATATTTCCTGTCATTTCATGTAAGCTACTATGATCCTTGAATTTACTCGTGACAATCTAAGCTAAATTGTTGTTGTTATTTGATGTTATTGCAGCTGCAAACAATCAAGTTCTTGTATGGATGTGCGGTAAACGCCTTTATGCTTAAAGCTAAATGGCTTACTGATTCAATTAGTGAAGGTCACATTTTACCACCAGAAAAGTAAGTCTTCTACCATGCTCAAGATGGCACCGACAAATTTATGGATTTTTCAGCTATCACCTTTATATAAGTTATATATATGACGGAATATTCACTTTTTCTGGCAATAATCCTTCTATAGAATCTTGATTTCATGTTGTCATTCTACAATGTATAGTTTAAGCGATCGCTAAGGCACTGGTAACAGGAAAAACTATATTCAGTTCTGTAGTATCTATCAACTCTATGCCAAAAACAAAAGTCATCTTTCCCTCTTTCAGAAGATAACTTTTCTTCCTACTTATCTAGCTTATAGCAGGAGACAATATGCTTCCAGATATTAGGTGTATCTTACTATCTTTTCTGTCTATACGTGCTTCTTTGAATGGCTTATAAATGATAACTCGTTAACCCTTTTCCTTTTTAACCCTTTTCCTTTTTTGCGCATCTTCAAAAAATGAGTCATAGTTACCTATAAAAAGTGATTCTTAGGTTCAATCTCCTTAGAGAGGATATCTGCATAAGAATTCAAAAACATGTATATGAAGTTGGGATGATTGCTGCTGCTTAAACACAAGTCGGCCATTGTATTTATGTTTGTGAAAGCTCCAAATTGTTTGCTTAAGGATTAAGAGATGTTAAACTATGGCCCTCAAAGGACTAAATCTACTCAATTTGTTATCCTGAAGCAGTTAAACTCGTTATCAAGTACTCAACTTCAATGATCACACTGATCTGATTGATCAGAAAATAAAAAGATCCTGCTGATTTGAAAAATCTTCTGCATGCATGTTCCTTTTCTTTTTCTGTTAGTTCTATATATTTGCTAATGTTAATGTTATGTGATGATTCTTTTCCTTATTCCATAAGAAAATCATGATGAAGGGTGTTAGACTGCACAAGTTACATTTTCCTTTTGAGTAGTTCCAATAGTTGATTCTGGTTACTTGCTTATTCTTGACCCGTTGCATCTTAACTTTTTGTCAGGTACATGGCTGTTAAAAAATGTGTTGGCAAACTGTGTGTTTCTGTCGAAAGTTTAGTAAAAAACAATAGTCACTGCCCTATCTTTGACAATCTAGGCATTATGCTTCACGGTGAAAAGAATTTCTGCACTGACATGGCCAAAATTATCAAGGTAGTTATGTTTCTTAAGTCAATCAACAACTTTGCTGTCTTCTCTATTTTCTTGCAATTCTCTTGCTCAGTAGCTCTTACTTCTCCATTTTTCTTGTACTATATCAAGTGCCAGGTTTCCTAAAACATAAAACAATAAGAGCAAAATGAAAAATAAAAGAGAAAACTATTCAGGTCTCTGTTGTAGATAATAAGTCCATAACAGAAACCAACTAGGGCAAAGTCCTCTTATGGTTGTGTTCAATAATCTGAGAATTTCTGTGTCCAAGTTGGCACCAAGAAAAGAGAGAAAAAGAATATTTTGAATTCTGTACTGTCTCCGAAAGTTAATTTCATTGCCCGGGAGCTTTAGATTCCCGCCAAATTATCATGTTTTCCATTTTGATTCAAGCACCACAGCATCTCTGTTAATCAAATGTAGGGTCAAACCGTCAAGCAGAACTTTCTTCTGACCAAAAAGACATCTCTAAGCTCAAGACCTGAACAAACATCATAAAAGAATACTATCAAATATTGATCTAATAGACACGTGAAATAGGTGATAGTTTTTCTTTGGTACATTATTCTTACTTCTCTTAAGCATACTTCATTAGGTTTTGTGAATGATATGCTTTTACTTTGGTCCTGATTCCTTAGGGATTTAATATTATAATTGCTAACTCATAAGAAATAAAAAATAAAAAATTGAACAAAACCCAATCAGGTGATACTGCTAAAAGAAGTTGATTTATGTTTCGCTCAACGCCAGCTCACTAAAATCTTCTATGGGCCCCTTCTTTTTACCCGTGGAAAAATTAGAGGACACAGCTTGATGTGAACTGATCGCTGTCAAAATTTCGCCAGAATCTAATATATCGCTTCCCACATCCTTGAAATGATCTGGAAATTTTGTTCTTTTAGCTTAATCTCATGCTATTACTGCTTGTACAATTAGTTATTTATATGACTTCAATATCAATGAAGTGATCCTTATCAAGAATAATATTACAAAATTTCCTCTTGCTTGTCTTTATTGGTCTTTAGTTTCTCAGTCAAATCCATGTGATAGTGTTCCTAGATAGGCTACGTTGTCGTCATTCAAGCTTCCATGTTATGATACCCCTTTTTCTTCTTTCTGGGTCCCTCAGCATGGTGGTGGACAAGTTTTTAAAACGCTTCTGGAGTTGGTTCAAAATCGTGACGATGAGAAGATTGTAAGGGGAGTCATTGTTGCTGCAAATGAGTGTAGCGCATCACGCCACCTGAAGCACTGCGCCTCGGAGGGGAAAATACCAATTACGGTTAGTTAGACCTTGCTGGTTAAT
The DNA here is from genome assembly GCA_034376525.1 of Nicotiana benthamiana. Lineage (NCBI taxonomy): Eukaryota > Viridiplantae > Streptophyta > Magnoliopsida > Solanales > Solanaceae > Nicotiana > Nicotiana benthamiana. Next base: position 30,568,613 of record CM067326.1, read on the forward strand.
TGAAATATTTAGCTTAAGTATCCACTCAAGCTCTAACTTGCATAGAAGTGAGGTATTGAGGGGCCTTGATGCTGATGGTTTGTAGAATTTTAATCTCTTCTTTTCAGCTCTACATTCCCACCTACACTTTTTTTTTCCTTCACTTTTATGCAGTCAGCTTACTGGATCATAAGGAGTTTACATCTCGGAAAGCTCCTTCCCTTGAAAGAGAAGACGAAATCCTGCAAGTTACCAACTCTCAAGCTTCCAAATTTCCCTGATACTCTAGGTCTAAGTCAAGAAATATAAATATTCTTCTTTGTGGGCACGTATTAGTGTTGTGCCAGAAGTTACTTAGTACAACCCCTATGAAGAGAAACTTCACATTATCACCTCGCATGGGTTACTTCATTTCTTGACATATGAAACCCAGGTTCGCTTGGATGCTAAGTAGCTGCTGATGGTGTAGGAGCATAATGTCTGCTCCTCCTTGAGGTGTACATAATTTATCATCAGGAGTATGTGTTGATATGTGTTTATAGGCTCAAGATTAGTTCAAAGACATTAATTTAGGCAGATGGGCTGAGGCACAAGACAAGAACAGTGATCGGTGCTCAAGACAAATATTTTCATCCTAGCTTCTTTGAAGGGATATGCTGTCTGTTGTATGCTGAAGACCAATCAAATATGTTAGTTATATGTTGTTGTAAGTCATCCTCCTGGATTACGCTGTTTCTGCTGTAAGAAGCCTATATTACTACATGTACATGTTCTGTTTGAAAAATGTACTATTCCTGAAGATAAATGAAAAGTTCTTTTTAAGTCTAAAAACTACTTTATAGATTGATTTGAGGCTTGAATCTGTACACTCGATTATTAGCTCCATATACTTCCCTTTATCTTACTGTCGATTCGTTTTGTTTAAATTTCTTTATCTTGTTTAATTCTTCTGAATTTATTTTGAAGTGACACACGGTAAATTATTCCTGGTGACAACATTGATATATGCAGTTTTTGATATCCCTATTATTTCATACACCGGAAAAAAGTAATATTACCTATGAAATCGGTATAAAACTTATCTTGGCACCTATTGGTTTCTTATTTGTGATAATTAATGATTAACCATTTGCCTTTCTTTTTCTTTTAGGATTTTTACCTAGTTATGCTCTATTAAGAAATTTATTTACCAATGTTCTATATGTTTTGTGGTTTTTAATAAGTATCTAGGTTTTTCTTACAAATTATGTAGATTGCTCCTTAAAATGCTCTCACCTCATTATTAGTGCTTTCAACTAAGGGATCCAATTATATTCTTTCTTTTTTTCCCTCTCCTCTTCTCTCTCCCTTTTTTACAACAAAATCCCTTAATCTACGCTCAGAATTTCCATCTTCTCTCTTCCTACTATTGCAAATAGCTTTATATTATTATACCATCAACTACATCGTTCTTTTGCTGGGAGATCGGACAACACTGAAAATGAAGAAATATTCAGCAATTGTATGATAATTGTATTTAAATTGTATCAGATACATCACTATGTAAAATATAATTATATCATACTTTTATCACAATTTTATCTAACCCATAGAATGTACCTTGATATCCCAAATAATACTTGATACAGTACTAATAAATTAATATATAACTATCATATATTTGTGATACAAAGTGTGAAATTCATCATGAACTCACAACTGCTCATAATTAAGATACAAATTTGATATAATCCTGAAAGAATTCTTATGCAATTCTGATACAACTTAAAACTGACTCTAAGCTTAAACTGATAAAATATCGTATTATACTTGTATTAGTATTGTATCATATATTACTTTTGGTAAAAATTATGATACAATCGTGATACAATATTCTAAATTATGATACAACTTTTGATCTTCATCTTTTTAAAAGTTCAATTTAAAACATCCACGTAGAACCAACCCTAAGCTTTCATAATGATAAACTATTGTATTTAATAGTATTACTATAGTATCAGAATTATCTTAGGTATTAATTTATCAAATACAACTCAGATACAATTATGATACATTTATATTACAATCGTAATGCAATTCCGAAACTTCTTCTTCCTCGACTTCCCATATGAAATTAAACCTAAAACCAACTTTAAACTTAACCAATCTCCATTCAAATTGAGATATAAACTCTAAAGGATATTTACAATCGTTTTCAAGAACATCCAATCCAAGAAAATTACAAATTCGTAAAAATCCAAATATCTAATTTAAAGTTTCATAATGGTATGTCAGTACAAGATCTCCCTACCCGCAGTTTCAGAGTTAATGTCGATGGATTTGTCAGTAGTTGAAGCTTTTTAATGGTTGTTGGTGGAATTGATTCAGAAAAATATATGATGCTACAATTTTAGAGGGATAATAGTTTGATTGAACGAGAGAGAGGAGAGAGAGTGAGAGAGAGGAGAGAGAGAGGTTGGTGGATTTGTATGGAAGAGAGAATGACTTCAATAATGACTTCAATTTTTTTTGAAATTTGGAAGAAAATATTAATTGTAGGAAGCTAAAGCTGATAGATGGGGATGTGAGATACGTTACAAATTAATTTCTATATTTAAGGGATTATTCTTTTATAATATTTTATACATAAATAGTAAATATAGATACACAATATAATTTTTAAAGAACCTAAAAAAAAGTGGTTAATAAGTTTCTAATAAAGTATAACTAGGTAAAAATCCCTTTTTGTTATAAACTAAAGTAAAGACAAGAACAATAATGCAAGAACAATAGCAATAGAGAGAAGAGTAGAGAGAGTTCTTCTTATTGAGTTGAGAGGGGTCTCAAGGGATGATTTACAATGGTAGGGAGCACCTCTATTTATAGGGGAGAGGAAGATTTAGCTACCACTAATAGAACTCTAAAATCTCTCTAATTAAATACATTAAAGACATTCACCTTAAATAGAAGTGTAAGAATCTTCTATTTCATAACACTCCCCCTTGAATGTCTATTCAATGATGTGCCTCATAAAACCTTAAAACCAAAACCCAATGGGAAAAAATTAAAGTAAGGAAAAAGAGTACACATGTTTGAATATGCGCCTATTGGTTGCCTCGTTAAAAACCTTGCAAGGAAAACCCAGTGGGACAAAACCTTGTAAGGGAAAAAGAGTGCAATGCGCATTGACTCCCCCTAATGAGTACATCGATTTATATCCTTGAGCATTTGCATTCCAATCTTGTGCATCATCTTCAAAACGATCTTTGGTAGATGCTTGATGAATAAATCAACCATATTGACTTGAATAAATATTCCGCACCTTGAAATCATCATTCTTGATAGATATAAACATCTTCATATAATGTCGTGGAATAGCTCTTCAATATCTCCATAGATGCATTCTCAAATCCATCATGCTTATAGTTATGGCAAGATTCATATGTACACAAATTGTACTTAGGATGCGGTACTTCAGGACCAAGAATTGCATATGCTTCAAGCAACTTAAATCTTTCAAATTAAGTCATATAAGTCGCATAATAGACTTTAGCTGCATATCAAGTTTTCATGTCATGCTAAACAAATAAGATATCGAAAATTGACTATACATACCTTTGCCTTTATACTTTCAAGCATATGAACTATAGGTTCAAAGCTACATGTCTTTCATATGGAATCAATTCTTCTTGAATTGTATCTCTTCCATTTAGTTACTTTCTTTGGGTCAGTAAATGCGTAAAGCATGCTTTGCAATATGTTGCAATTTGAATTATCCCTTTTATGAACTTCAGGTTCATATCATGATATTCGGGGATATACATATACAAATGAGAATTCATCCCATGTAACATTTTCTCAAGTGTTTATCATGTCTCCCCCTCATGTTAGTAAAGCTAACTTATTTCCTCAACTTTGGGAAACCATCTTTGTGCATTATGTCAATATACACAGCACCTTAATAATAAGATGAAATTATTTGGTTCCTGACCCTGAACCACTTGTGAGGGGAGAATATACTCTCGTATACAACTTATATCAAACTGATACATATAACTTCGTTCTCATAAGGAACAGTTTAGCTATTAAGTGGAAGCACTCAATAATTATCTTGCTAAACCAACTTTGATATAAACCAACTTATCAAGATGAACTGTCTTGAGTAGAGAATCTGGAAACTATGCTCGAAGTTAGATTACTGAGCGATTTACCCCGCAAGCACCGGCCAGGCTGCGGGTCAATAACAATTGCGCATGTAACCATTCCATAGATGCATCATATGTGGTATACATGGCAGGTGAATGGGCCCATATTCACCTTTGATATTTCCAGAATCAAGGGGCTTTAACCCGAGCTCTTTAGTTGGTCAGTTCATTACTGAGAACAAGAACTTCTAGTTCTTTGATATTCACCTATGTGAATTTGCACATCATACTTCAAATGAGATGGCTAACACGAATGTCAACTGAATAAATTATCAATATTGGTAAACTTCAAATTTACACCATGACATGTGCACTTATCAATAAACTTCGGGTTTATTATGACATGGGTTTTATACCAATGGATATCCACTTTATTGTGGCATTCTTTCGTTTGTGTAGTACAAACTGAAGAACAAAGCGGGTAGCTTTTCATATACAAATTACCCCGCTACAAGTTGTAGTAATAGGAGAATCAAAGCCTTCCTTTATTATAGTCTCAATATAATCAATCGCTTTCGCATGTACTTTGGAAACTGAATAAGTTTCTTTGAGACTTACTACAGCACAATACTCAATTGTGTTTCTCCAACATAGTAATAATTGGCTCTTCGAGAGCTCTCAATTAATTTTGTACTACCACAGACTGAGGTTCGAGATCCTCACATTCTTGCATTCCGTATTTTCAAGAGTCTCAGGCTCAATAGATTCTTCGTGAATCTCGGAATTAATCAAATCATGAGCGTCCTCATGTGATTCTTTCATAGTGTCATTTAGATCGTTCTTTTTCCTCTTTCTAGGATTTCGATCTTTGGAACCTAATGGTCTGCCACGCTTCTGGCGTGCATTTGACTCATTGGATATGACACTAGATATTTGTCCAATAGGGACTTCAATACCGATCGGAACATTTTCCGCGTGAATGTGGGATTTTGTTATCCTCTTCAAGTCCGTAAATGCGTCAGGCATTTGATTTGCTATTCTTTGCAAATGGATAATCTTTTGTACCTCTTTCTTTCAAATAGAGGTATGTGGATCAAGATGAGATAATGATACATTTTTCCACAAAATTTCCCATTTGGTTTCACCGACTTCTCCCCCTAATTTTGGGAAAAGTGTCTCATCAAATTGACAGTCTTCAAATAGTGCAGTGAACAAATCTCCTGTCAATGTTTCGAGGTAGCGAATAATGGAGGACGATTCATACTCAACATATATTCCTAACCTTCTTTGCAAACCCATTTTGGTGCGGGATGGCGGTGCTACAGGCACCTATACTGCGCATCCAAAGCTTCTTAAATGGGATATATTGGGTTCATGACCCAAAACCAATTGCAATAGGGAATATTTGTGACAATTCGTCAGTCAGAGACGAACTAGCATTGCTGTATGCAAAATGGCGTGAACCCAAACCGAAATGGGCAGCCTCGTTTTCATGAAGAATTCAAGATTATTCTCATCTATTATCCATTAACTTTGCAAACGCAAGGTTGCGTGATGGCAACAAGCACACATTAGACCATCTACATGATGCGTCTATCAAGACCATGAAATACCTAAACTACCCACTAGGTGGGTGAATAGGTCCACAAATGTCCCCTTGTATACGTTCCTGAAACTGGGGTGACTCAGTCCCAACCTTTGTTGGGGATGGTCTGATAATCAGCTTGCCTTGATAACACGAAGTGCAAGGATATTCATTACTTGAAAGAATTTTGAAATTCTTTAACGGATGCCCATATGAGCTTTCTATAATCCGTCTCATCATGGTTGATCCTGGGTGACCCAGTCGATCATGCCAAAGTACAAATGTATTGGACTCAGTATTCTTTAGATTTACTGTTGAATGTGCCTCAATTGCACTAATTCTTGTCCAATACAGGCCACAAGATAAAGACGGGAATTTCTCAATAACCCTCTTTTGGCCGGAGACATTCTTTGAAGTGAGGACGAGATATTCGAGATTATCTTCATCCATTGTCTCAATATTGTAGCCATTCCGGCGTACATCTTTAAAACTCAACAAGTTTCTCATAGACTTGGAGGAGACAATTGCATTCTCTAAGATAAACGTCATGCCTTTGGGCAGAGTTACAGTTGCTCTTCCGGAACCTTCAATCAATTTAATTCCCATGGTTTGATATAAAAGAAATATACGAACATGAGAATAAACAACTTCAATTCGTTTGTGTCACATAATATTTTCAAAATCTGCTGCTAACAGTTGACTAACAAAATCAGATATGTTATCCATAATCAATTACTATGCAGTTTGAAAATTTCAGCGTTTTTCATAAGACAATCGATTATTAAACACACAATCGATTGTTGGAACATAGACAATCGATTGTTAAACACACACAATCGATTATTTGTTATTTTTGAAAAATTCCAGATTACACTGCCTAACGACAATCGATTGTTAGATATAGACAATCGATTGTGGGTGATTTTTGAAAAATTCCAGACCTCACTGTTTCAAGACAATCGATTGTTAGACAAAGACAATCGATTGTTGGCTATTTTTGAAAAATTCTAGAACACACTGTTTCAAGACAATCGATTGTTAGCCAAAGACAATCGATTGTTGATCAATTGTTTTTCAACTTTAATGCGAAAATAGTTGATAATCGACTAGTTTTTCAGGCTAGTCGATTACCCCCACTGGAAAATAAAAGTTTTATTGATATTTGAACATATTGAAGGTATTCTAAAGAACTACTGGTAACATTGCTTTATGAACTAACTAATACGAGCTAATGCTAATGACTATTAGTTTATTCACTAACTAATACAAATAAATAGAACAAAATCAAATAACTCCATCTTCTTTCATCACGGATCCATCGCCGATTAGGTGGTCTATTTTCCATCGGGTTGCTCAAAGAAGTCTGCCACATCCAGGTGGGTGATATCCTCATTGTCGTCATAGACAAAATTTGTTTCAGGGCCTTTTCTCTTTCGAGATGCTTGATAAAGGTCAACCAAGTGTCTTGGTATACGGCAAATCCTAGACCAGTGCCCATTTCCACCGCAACGATAACATATAGTTTCTGAACTATTTGCCTTAGGATCTTCTGAACCCCGTTTCTGCTTTCGGTGGTTATCTCTCTTTGGGGGGTGACGGACTTCTTTGGAATTTCTTCCTTGTCCACGTCCTTGGCTTTGACCCCGTTCATGACCGTGATCATGGTCCCTTTTATGTTTGGCATAATGCGAGTGCACCATATCTGCTTCAGGCAGTGGTGTAGACCCAGTTGGTCTATTTTCGTGATTTCTCATGAGCAGATCATTATTTCGCTCAGCCACTAGTAAGAGAGAAATCAGTTCAGAGTACTTCGTAAAGCCTTTCTCTCGGTACTGTTGTTGCAGTACCATATTGGAGGCATGAAACGTTGTAAACGTTTTCTCAAGCATATCGTAATCGGAGATGTTATCTCCACATAGCTTCAGTTTAGAAGTAATTCTGAACATAGCAGAATTATATTCAGAAACGGACTTAAAGTCCTGTAGCCTCAGATGGGCCCAATCATATCGTGCTTGTGGCAGAGTGACCAACTTCAGGTTGTCATATCTCTCCTTTAAGCTGTTCCACAAAACGAGTGGATCCTTGACGGTGAGATATTCAATCTTCAAACCTTCGTCAAGGTGGTGGCGCAAGAAAATCAAGGCCTTCGCACAATCTTGGGTTGATGCTTTTTCTTTATCTTTGATGGTGTCTCCGAGACCCATAGCATCTAGGTGGATTTCAGCATCCAACACCCATGTCATATAGTTCTTGCCCGAAATTTCAAGGGCAACGAACTTTCTTTTCATAATGTCAGACATACTCGAAAATTAAATTAGGAAGAGGGAAAATACCTTGGATTTTCGAGAATGATACTTGAGACGGTAGTGTCTCGTGCTGATAACGTGTTATAAACTAAAGTAAAGACAAGAACAATAATGCAAGAACAATAGCAATAGAGAGAAGAGTAGAGAGAGTTCTTCTTATTGAGTTGAGAGGGGTCTCAAGGGATGATTTACAATGGTAGGGAGCACCTCTATTTATAGGGGAGAGGAAGATTTAGCTACCACTAATAGAACTCTAAAATCTCTCTAATTAAATACATTAAAGACATTCAACTTAAATAGAAGTGTAAGAATCTTCTATTTCATAACACTTTTCTTTTACTAGTTTACACAATCTTTTTCACTAGAAGATACACTTTCCTGTTAGGAGAAATATTTTTGCAACATCCAAAATAATCAAATAGGAGGAAGTTCCGCTACTTTAATCTATGTGGAGTTGGATAATCTTTTGTGAGTGCTAGGGCACGTAACGTAGGTCATTCAGTTTGGAGGAAAATTTAGCAGCGTATAGTGCAAAGTAAGGCCATTTCCTGGTAAAATTGCAGTATGGTAAATCAAGACTCTTCTTTCTTGGGATCCCTCTGTCTTTGTTAGTACCAAAGTGATTTGGAAATCCTCTGGAGAACTGAAAATTTCTGCTATAGATGCCAAGGTATGGGTAATGTTTGCGTATACACTACCCTCCTCAAGCCCCATTATATGAGATTGTATTGGGTTTATTATTGTTGTTGTATGCCAAGGTTTTCATGAGCCATTTCATGTGAAAAGTGCAGTAAACCTTATTCTTCATTTCTCTTTAGTTGAAAATTTCCACTATATCCCATCTTTACTTTTCTTGGGCTGCAGTAGTTTTCAGTGACAGCAATGGCAAAGAAAGAAAAAAAGAAAGAGCCTTAGACAAAAGTGCAAAATGCCAACAAAAGAAGAAATGACCATTTCCCTTCATAGTCATCATTAGAAACATTAAGTAAAATATCCTCTCCCCTTAAAATACAGTTGTCTTCATCAAAAAGGCTTTTGATTTACATGGCAAGGACACTTTTTCTATGCCATCTTTTTAACAGCTGATCGTAGACAAGAAAAAATGAGAACAACTTCCAATTAAAGTAGTAGAGAACCAAGATAAAATGTACAAGACTAAACAACTCTATAACCTTGAAACATGCAGGCCAACCAGATTGCTGCCAGCTCACAAATCTTGCATGCTTCGACTAAGAATATGTTTCGGCCAAGCTACTCTCTTCAAGTTTATCTGTGATGATGCTAAATATATGCTTATAAATCAGAGGCTTCTAGCTATACTCGCGTATTTGCATCAAAATCAGATAATAATGGAGGAGATGAACCACTCCTTTTGCTTGGCAATGGAGTGTTGAAACGAGACTGGCGTTTTGTTGGGACGAGTGAAGGTTCCAGCTTCCCATCTTCACTGGCTGCATCACTCTCAATGTCTTCTTCACCTTTGAAAACAGGGTGGATATAAGCATCCTGAAGGTACTCTTTCAAATTGAAGTTTGGCTCCCTTGTACTTTCTAGCGTATCTTTCATCACTGCTTCCTGATATTGATCAAGAAAAGTATGCCATAGGAAGAAAAATCATCAACTCCCTCAAGTTGGCCATAGGTCATGAAAGGAAAAAGGAAAAAGCAATAGACAAAGCTGCAATACCTGTAATGGATATCTGATGAAAGCCGGCTCATAACGACCTTTGCAGAACAGATGGAACCAAATGGTTAGTACAGGGAGTGTAATAAGCAGTGGAGTTGAATGAGAAGCTCCCTTTGTACTTAACAATCCCATTAGAAGCAATTGAGAGACTACAAGCGCGGTTATGATGCGCCCATGCACATCAGGCCAGAATGCTGCAGCACTTTCATACTCCTGGTTATAGACATTTATAATCTACAGGTAAAACAAAACATTATAAATCAGGTTTCCAAGTGTCCACATAGAATTGCAAAAATTATCTCTTCTGTGCACATAAATTAGGGGAAGCAAACACCAAATGGCCTCATTGTGGTGATATATAGATGCCTATTAGAAGCCGCAAGACAGAGGCAGATGTACTTCAGAATTATCATCTTACAGCAGGCGGAGCCAACATTTAAAGCTTATGAATTCAGGATTCTGCGATGGTCGGAGCACGGCGAGGCAAAGGGAGGCCTAAGAGGTATTGGGGAGAGGTGATTAGGCATGACATGGCTAGAATGCGGGTTTCTGAGGATATGACCCTTGATAGGAAAGTTTGGAGGTCTAGTATCAGGGTTGTAGGATAGGGGCCCCTAAAGTTTTTCGTACTCCTCACCCAGGGTCGGGTGAGGCTTAGCAGGGCATAGATGATTTGTGTTTTGGATTGTGTCTCCCTTATGGTAGTTACTGTATGATATTATTGCATGCTATTTTATTTACGGTTCTTATGTTTAGATAATTATTTACGCTATTTCTGTTGGACTTACTAATGCTATTTTGTTTTTGTTTTTCCTTTCCTTCACTGAGCCGAGGGTCGATTAGAAACAGCCTCTCTGCCCTTTCGGGTAGGGGTAAGGCTCGTCTACATATTACACTCCCCAGACCTCACTTTGTGGGACTATACTGGGTAGTTGTTGTTGAGTTCAGGATTCTAGTCATTTTAAGTTACTGGGTTCTAAATTAATAATTTTTACATATTAAATAGATTACATAGTTTGGACTAAAGTTAGTGGGTTCGACCGAACCTGAACCTCTGTCTCCCTGACAACTTACAAGTGCGCATAAAACCATACATAATGTGCACCTAGAAGAAGTACCATGCCAAAACAACAACAACAACTACCCAGTATATTCCCACAAAGTGGGGTCTGGGGAGGGTAATATGTAGAGGGCCTTACCCCTACATATTACAACAACTACCCAGTACTATGCCAAAAGACAGGCAGAAAAGTGACTAACAAAATACAAAAAACAGTAATGAAGTTCTTGAATCGATTTTTGTTCTACTGAAAGAAGTCCTTCTGAAAGAATTAACTTATCAAATGAAAGATTTCTTTAAAAATAACCTTTACCTGATGACGATATACAACATATGCCAGGCCGAAAAATACTATGATGAAAGGGAGCAGGATTGGCGACACAACAGCATAAACAAGGCCAAGTAAGAAATAGAGCTGTATCTGAGGTTCACCAGTGTTGAACCCGAGACTTCCTGGATCCATTGCCTCTTCTCTGTCCTTCTCAGTCTTCACCAGGAAAAAGTTTTTCAAGTGAAAGAAAATTAATGGCTTCAACCTAAGTATCTCTCCAGCGACTCCTGCCCATCCATCAACCATTATGTAAGTTATGAAGAAGGTTGCCTTCATCGGAATGGATACACCAACTGTCTTCGGTATTCTGCATCAGAAATCACTCAACCTTTAATTGTATGATCTTTCATAATCAGCAAGTGAAACAGAATGGAACATTTCCTGCTCTTCTTTATGACATTAAGATTAAAGAGTATAACAGAGGCATGGGATTGACAAATGAAATAGCTGCTGTATCCAGAAGTCAATTTAAGAAGTGACATGCTGGAATGAGACATTCTGCATTAGAGAATGAAAGATGAAATTCTTGAGGACATACTCATTTGCTGACTGATGCATGAAATTATTTAGCTGCTGAAATGCCGTCCCAGTAATGATGCTTCCAAGAAACACATTAACAAACTGAAAAATATAATATCTTGTTGCAGATCTCCTCTCAAGAGCTGATATGGAGCTAAATCCTTCGAATTTTGACATCAGCATCAATATTGAAGGTAGGAAGATAAGGAAAATCTTCAACGCGATTCCAGGGAGGAACCCCTGGATGAAGGATTTTACAGCTTTACTGCATGAAAAACATCATTAGGATAAATGCATACCTTCCAAGTTGCCAAAACTGGTATTCAAAAACTATATAAGTTGTCTCAAATGAATTGGAGAGGAAATAGTGTGAAGAAGAAGAGACTCACGCTTCAATCAATGATTTCAAGAAAGGTAATGCTTTCTCTATTCCCTCTATATTAGCAAGGGACTGTACAAATGCAATAGGGATCATGAAAAAGAAGGTAAGGAAGAAAAATGCCACAGCAACAATAAGCCTCCTGATTGACAGTGAAACATAAGGAATTGCCAAATTATCCCAGTAGACATCACGGGGCTCCGGCGCCCACTCAGTTAACCACAGCGTTGGATTTCTGGCTTGTTGTGTTTGTGCACAAACAGCAGCTCCCCATCTTGTTCTGAAGGAAACAAATGCTGCTGGCATAATAGACTTGGAGCTCTCAATAATATTCGTTCTCTCATCAGATATCTGACATATGCACAATCCAAAGTGGTGATGCGTGAGGACCGTTATAAGGAATTTTACAAAATAATCATTAAATACTGACACCCGAGGGTGTAGCTATCGCTATGTTACTTTCAGTGGAATAATTCCAAATTAACTAAAATGCCAAAGAACTCTCCCTGTAAGTTGACGTTCAACCAACTCATCTGATTTACCTCATTTTTTTTCTAGCCTACCTGTCTTGATCACAAATTTCTGATAATCTTTTTAAGGTTCGGAATTCCCAATATAAGAATGCAAGAAATACTCTTCCTCCTAAAAATGTTTAATAAATTACACAGTTGCAGTACCCAAAAGCGTCAACAATGTAAAAAAGATACTGTTGGTACTTACTTCTTTTGACAGCTTTTCAATTTCAGAAGTATAGTAATCAATTGCATCAACGGTCTTGCCGAATAAACTAAGAAAACCAGTCTGCTTAATAGAAAAGATATTCCTCATTGGGCGTTAGTACTGAGATGTGAGACAGAAATTTCTCCTTAAGATCACTAGCTAATACCAAAGCAAAAATAAACTATTAACAATACCTTTGATGTGGGCCTTTTGGACTGATTTCTAGTATACTTGAGTTGATAATAATCAAGCCAATTCTGCTTTTTCTTCTTCTCATTGACTAGCGTTGTTAGCTTGTTGGCATTGTATACAACCTACACATTATTTAAGGGGAAAAGAGAATCACCATTAGACCGACTCCTCCTGCACTATCCGTATTATAATCAGCAGCTCTAATAAATAAGGTAGCTAGTGCAGAAATGTGAATGTAAAGGTAAACGGAAAATTCTAGAATTTGATTCTAGATAAATGTGACCACCTCATCTCACCGGGGGCGGATTTACCTGAGGCCAAGCGATGTCACGTGACACCGCTTGGTCCGGAAATTTTATTAGCTGTGTATATATAATTAAAAGGCAGAAATACAATACGGTTAAAATAAATTAAGTGACACCACTATGTAGCTAAGTTGGTCAAGTGCCTTTTTATTTAGTTTTGGTCGTTTGTTCAAATCCTGAAAGCTTCATTTATTAATCCAAAATTTTTGTGCCTCGTTTACACAAAAGGTACATTATATTGAGCAAGGAACAGTTTCTATACTGCTGTAACAATAAAGTATTGTTAGTTGTTGCACTATTTTTTTTTCTTTTTCCTTCCATCTCCTTTATAGCGAATAAAATTGATTAAAAACAGTATGTGAATTTTAGTGATTATTAGGTACTTTATACAGAACAATAGTATTTAGTATTATTTCTAATGAGGCTATTTTGAATTCTATTTAAAAAACAAAATTCATCGAAAAGAATTGTTGATTTGAATTGTGTTCTTTTTTTATATGATGTTGTTAGTAGTGCTTTGTTTATTCGTACATTTTTAAAGTGTGACACCGCTTACGAAAAATCTTGCGTACGCCACTGCATCTCACAGCCAATATTATACAAAATAAAAATAAAAACAAAAAGTAGTTGAAGTTCTCAATATGTTCTACTTGTATATAAATCTCTAATAGGACTCGAAAACAAGAGATGACATATATTATGCACACAATAGACAACATATTCTCAAAGTATCAGATAAATTAACAGGTATCAGCTACAAAATATGGTAAACTCAGTTCTGCAGTGCCTGCATTGAACTGTCAATAACACCCTGTTCTTCACCTTCTAATTCATGCTATTATATTCCTTCATCATATTATTCAACATGTTAAGAGCTAATACTGCAAAGTCATTTAAAGGTCAGTATGACAGCAAAAGAGATAAAAGTATGCAAAATTTCTACTTTGGCTGGCAACAAATATTTTAAATAAGAATATAGGTGTCGAAATTGCAACCTGATTAGTTAAATAATGATCTTGATGGTTGACCATGAAAAAGTGCTCCACAAGTTCACTCACTGATTCATCAGGATCTGGTGGTACATTACGGACAAGTACCTGGGAAGCGAATAGTAATCATAAAAAACATGCCTAAGTCATACGGAGTACTAGGCATCACTTTACCACATTTAGTTAATTGTTGTATAGCATATAGATATTGGAGAAGAGAGGTAGAATGAGAAGAAATTAAAGGCCGAAATTGTTGGAAGGTAAAGTTTAGCGCAAAGAAGAGAAAACTAATTAGGTTAATCTAATGTCTCTCTAATAAGGTGGTTATTATTGACAAAGGGAGAGAGACGGCCTTGAATAACAAATTAACACCAAGCATAGCTCATATTAATTTACAGCTTCAAAATGACCCAAAATAAGTCGAATTATAAGATAGGATATGCTGAACTTAAGTAACCTTTTGCATCTTATCTAAGTCCCAAGATCAATATTAAGTTTTCGCTAACAAAGACATAATTATCTTTAAAAGCATTAAATAACATACTTTTCTGTTGTTACAAAGTCAATTTATAGCTAACCTAGGCCTAAGAGAAAGCAAATATCTTACTACTACAAACATTGTCATCATAATAGATCTACTAGGCTTATGGTTCTTAGTCATCATAATAGATCAACTAGGCTTATGGTTCTTACTGTAAACTGATCTGGTCGTCGACGTTCAGATGCAAGAAAATGTAACCTCATTGATGCAATTATCGCATACTCCCTTTTCAACACATAGCAAGTCCAGAAAGTAAAAATGTAAGCCATAACCAGATGGGTCCAGAATCTGCAAGCAGATGTTCAAATACTTAAACGCTGGAAAGTTATTCACTTAAGCAGGATAACAGCACCACAAGTCATAAAGAAACCACCTACTCCACTTCCCCAAAAACATGCATGTACAACTCCAATGTCCTTAATTGTGTACCTAATAGTTGAAAGATAATTAACATGTCATCAATGAGTTTTATCTTTAGTTCCTTTATATTGACTCCCAACACATGAAATCTTATTTTATGTACAACAGAGAATTCGACAATGGGCATTTAAACTGTTAAAACAGCAAACTGTCTAATTGTAACTTTCTTTCTATATTTAAAGGTTCAGTGGGACTTAAAAACTTCTTTCCCTTTTTTTTTTTTTAAATTAAGGCTTAAAACTTATTTCTCATGTATCATAAATTAGAAAATCAACACTGGATGACTTCCAAGGCTTACTTGTGATAAAGATGTGGTACTTTCTCCCGCAGGCAATGTCATTAATTGTGACCAATTTTTGGATTTTGTTAGCTCCCTAGACATAGGGTAATTTTATTGGAGCTAGACAAAGTCCTTTCTTTTATTTGTAAGCTTAAAAGCTATTTCCTTGTACCTTTTGCATCTTCTTCATGCCATTTAATGAATCTACTTACGTCATAAGAACAAAACTCGCTGTTTCCGCAATCAATAACTTCTACGAGCATGATATGTCCTACAATAGTTTTTAGTTAGAACAGAAGATGATCAATATAAAATGTATGCAATGAACTGTTTACCAATTAAACTACCCAGACATGTCATTTTGCGGCCATCTGTAGCGAGATGCCTTAGAGAGCTTTTGATGCACACAGAAGGAATCTCATTTTGCTAAGACACTTTGATATCTCCATACATGCATAAATTGATGTAGGCACTCTACTTTATGCTAATACAATATGTCAAATATGGTTAAGGCTTTATATGCTGCGATTTCTTTTCTTCTTTTACTGTATGATGCCATGTCAAGTGGTTTCTCAGCTTCTTACATCTGATTGGTTTTGGAAGTTTTAACGTAAATTTTCTACGAGATTCATCTGATTGGTTTTGGAAGTTTTAACGTAAATTTTCTACGAGATTCACTTCAAATTACATTTATTAGAAGATTATGATACTTTCAATACCTTACAGTTGGACCAAGCAACGAGGAGCTTCCTAATTTTTAAGGACTTGACAAATATCAAGGAAACTTAATGACATTGGTATAGTAGAAAGGAGCATAAGTGAAACCAGGAACATCTTTAGAATTCTCAAGGAAGGAAAATTTAAAAGGAAAAAAGACTATCAACTTCAGAAAGAATAATTGCAAACTATACAACAAATGACTATTCAGCTTACCTCTGAGATCCCAGAGGAATATTTGAAATTGAAAGCTTGTCTAAGTCACTGTAAGTTAAATTAGAACGCTCCAATGTACGGTTGGTCCAATTAACCGGAACCATGACTGAGAAAGCAATAAAAGCAATGGGGACAAATATTTTAAGCCTGCATTGAACAAAAGGAATGTACAATGAAACGCAGAGTGGGTAAGGAACAAACAACTACTGATTAAGCTATTAAAGACAACATATTCCGGCTTTTGGTTTCACAAGCCCATTGATATTAATCATGCCAGAAACAGAGATAAGAGACAGATGTCACTGGTTATCCTAAAAGATTAGGATATGATTCCTAAAAAGTTGAAACAATACCTACATCAGTAGGCAGGACTTCCCAGCCAAAAAAAAGTCATGCTAATTTGAAATAATTATCTACTCAATTTATTTATTGGAAGTACATTTATCAGCAATAGATTACAGCATTATTCATTCTTCGAGGTATGATATGACCAGCCATGCAACATTGTAGTTGCTCATATTGAGGTGTGGTAAAGAATTTCATTCAAAACAGAAAACTATTACATCTTTGAAGTGTTTTATGTGCTTAAGGTCTATTCTCGAGATGATTATCATGATAAAAGAGTTAAAGACTATAATCTATACAGCAATTTCTTGAAAAAAATAAGTTAGTTTTTTTTTAAATTTTCTACGATCAAAGAAAAATGTCAAAACAAATGGAGGAAAAGGAAAAGCTGTTACATGTCATAAGAGACATATTTATGGATTTCCCAAATTTTATATGGAATACAGAAAGGAACTATCAGCAAGTCATATGATCTAAAAACTTGAAACATGGTAGTCAGGGTACAAATAAGTTCAACATTCATGAATGATTTTCAATATTATGTCGATAAAGAGAGGTCACTGCCTATTTTCTCATCATCGTATTCCCTAGTCGGTGCTTGCAGTTAAGATTGGTGTCCTGGGCATAATGTGACAAAGATATGCTAGTCCATAGTTATACCATAATACAGAAAATACAAAACAAGAAGTGAAACAGAGAAGTGAAGATACCCTATCAAATAAATCCTCAAGTAGACAGCAGAGTCCAATCCTGCATGGTCAATAAGCTCCGGTTCTGGCATTTGCAATGCAGCAGGCATCCAATTCAGAAACTTCAGGTATGCACGAAAGTCCAAGTTGACAAACTTGTTGACAATTGTACCCGAGTGCAAAGGACTGCTTCTTAGACCCTTTAGGTACCACTTTGGGAAGTATACCCTATCATTGACAGGTTGTATTCGAAGAATTGCAAATGCAATTAAAAACACACATGCACTCAGAATGTTAATAGCAGCCGCAACACCTATATCACTCAGAGTGGCCATTTTTCTGCTTCAAATTCTTGTCTGCAATATTAGAACTCTTAGTGAGATAAACATGTCAAAGTGGAAACCTATCAGAAACAATTCATAACATATGTTTGCATCAATTTTCAACAATGTGATTAGTACACTACACATCATAAATGAGAATTCATCCCCCCTATAATATAAACCTTCATGCCAAACAGAAAACTAGGATATCCCCATGTTCAATTGTACTGGAGGAAAGGTTTCATGAGGATAAAATTGCAGTCAATCAACCCACTTTTTCAATTTTGAGATTCTTGGTCTGTAGAGCAAACTATCCCCTTTACATTGATAACAAAGTCAACAACAACAACAACAACAATAACAACCCAGTATAATCCCACTTAGTGGGGTCTGGGGAGGGTAGTGTGTACGCAGACCTTACCCCTACCCTTTGGTAGATAGGCTGTTTCCAAATAAACCCCCGGCATCCTTCCCTCCAAAAACTTCCCACCTTGCTCTTGGGGAGACTCGAACTCACAACCTCTCGGTTGGAAGTGAGGGTTGCTTACCATCAGAGCAACCCCTCTTGTCTAATTGATAACAAAGTCAAGATCTCTAAATTGATTCTCAGTAAAATGCTCTGCCAACAGCACACTACGAAATGTAATAGAGGTTAATTGAACCTTGGGAAAAAAGAAAGCCAAAGGAAAGCACAAACTCATGAGTGCACTAAGATACTCCGTGGAATCTCTAACCAAGAACAGAAAACTCATAGCCAATGCATGAACAGAAGCCAAGGAACTCATGGATGAGGCATGAGAAAACCACTGCTCTTAAAAGTAATCACCATAACAGTCTATCCAACTAAAGTTATGATCACATTATTTACAAAATAGAATTGGATAAGCCTATGCAAGCTATTTTTGCTATCTATATTTTCACAGCAATCCTTCTTAAACCTCACTCATAGTATCTGAAAGGAGTGAATAGTTTGTGTCCGTGTACTCACATTGAATCTACTCGACGACAACCAACTATACTACAAGTAAACCACATTTTTTGAAACAACTAGTTTAGTCCAAATTTCATGAATAACATATCCATATAACTCTCCTTTTCTCACATGTTGCAAAGTTAATGGTCCTGGATTATGCTAATACATTCAAAGAAGGGGAGTTACGGTTCATCAGTCCAAGGAGCTAGTGCCAAGCTTTATGTTAAAATTTACATAAGTTTAAAGAAGGAACAATAGATTCATAACAGCTTGAGATGGCAATGACTGCCACTACCTGTGAATCCAGTTGGATCCATCACTGACTAACAACTATATACAAACATCTAGAACTGGATCAACTCAAATTGACCTGACTAAGACTTGATTCGGTGTCATCTTACACCCGAAATATAAGGGCCTCTCAACACACTGGACGCCTCTCAAGGTTCAATTGTGTCATGAACCTTGTGGCAGTTATCTAAACATATTTCCAATTGCGAGATTAAGCAATTCACCATTAAAAGAAACAGCTTAGGCAATGCAAATGTCACTCTTATTTCCTTTGTGGACTATCCACTCTTAGCCAAATTGACCTTCATTGTTGAATAATCCATAAATTCAGTTATCTTCATACACTTCCGTTGGCATTCAAAATTGAGACCTTGTGAATCAACCTTTCACACCTCATCCAATCGAACCATCATAGATCAACATCCTAAAAGGTCATGAATCAAGGCTCTTCCTCAAGTCATCATCATGTTAATTTTGAACAAAAATTACATTTTACCACATTCCTGAAAACTGAAAATAGCTTTTAACTGTCAATAATTTCAAATTGTTCTATACAAGAATTAAATATTAATTTTCCAAATTTCTACTGTTTCTTTTCATCTTTATTGAGCCGATAGTATATCTGAAACAACTACTCTACATTGTCAATTAAGATAAGGTATGCGTATAAACTACTCTCACCAAACCCCACATGTTGTTGTTGTTGTTGTTGTTGTTGTTGTTGTTGTTTCTGCAAATTAAGACAAAAGACTCCCATCCAACATATTCCAGGACTAAAAGACCTGGTTTCAAATGATAGTTGACTATCACCAAAGAAAGATTCTAGCTTTACAGCATTTTGTTTTGCTACTATCACCAAAGAAAGATTCTAGCTTTACAGCATTTTGTTTTGCTACTATATTCTTCTATTACCCCATTGGTACTGAAAAATTCTAATAAGTAAAAAAAATGAACAATTTGTTCCACAGAAAAATCTGAAACAAAATCAACCCAATTCCGGAACTAATACAAAGGAGCAGTATTTTTGATAGCTCCTTAAAAAGATGCAATCTTGGCACTACATAAAAATATTTACATATAATGTACACATAGACAAGCTAAAAATAGAAAAATGAACAAACAGACCATTACTTAAAACTAAGAAAAGGGTGTAGAGATTCGTACTCTGTGACTGATGAAAGTACTTCTTGGACTTGGCAAAGAAGAGAGAATTCTTATCAGAAAATGGAACTGTGTATTAAAGAATTCAAAAGGACAGGTGAATAGAAGATCAACAGTGTCTGTTTGAATAATTAAAGAAAGATGATAAAAGCAGAAACTGACAAAGAGAGGTACATGAAAATAAGAAACATCTGAAAAAATGGCCTATTATGGGGGCAAGGTGACTTGAATGTGATCTGTTTGTAAAGGAAGTTTATTAATGGAATTGTTTAATGTAGTAAGAGAGATTTTCTTGCTTTTATTGGGGGTTTTCCCATTATTTTTTCCATCTTTTTTCCATAGAATGTTACAATAAAATTAAATGTACCATTGAGACCATGTGCAGTAACGGCTACTTTCATGAATTGCAGCAAACTTCTATCTCTAGATAAAACAACCCCCTCCCCCTAAAAAAAACAAATCAAGAAGAATTAACTTAAATAATCGTTTATTTAAGCACTAAACTTAGAATGCGTTTGAATTTGGCTTTAAAAGGTGATTTTTCATCACAAATAGCTTTTAAACCAAAAGAGAATAAATTGTTTTTCCAACTTATTACTTTTGATTTGTTTTAAGTAGTTTTTAGCTTATTTTAGGCACTTTTTAACTTTGTAATATTTAAAAAACTAAAAAGAACTTAAAAGTTTATTTGACCAACTTAAAAGTCAATCCAAACCTTCTCTTAAAATAATTGACGAATGTATAATATATGTATAATCATATTTAATTTTTGTATAATTTATATATATTGATTAAAAACAATAATAAATTTGACCGACTATTTATGTGAAAATCTTTTATAAAAAAAACGGCTTACTTATTTAAGGAAACTTGTTACAGTCAATTTGTATAATTAGGTTCCATGAAATTTTGGACCTCTTTATTAGGGGAAACAACATTAACTTTTCACAACTCTAGTAAATGTATTTATTAATATGAGATTCATTGGAGAGTTACATTGTAATGCGTCACAATTTTTAATATCATCCTAATTAGTATTATTCTGATCAAATGGTATTGAAAAGTTTTATTTTGTTATAAATAGAATTCTATTTAAGGTGAATGTCTATCTTATAAGAAGAGTCTTACTTCAAGGCTAAGTCTTTTATCTTCCTATAAATAGAGGGGTCTTACCCCATTGTAAATTATCCCAAAGTATCAATAAGAATACTCCTCTCTCTACTTTTCTCTATATTGTTCTTGTTCTTGTATTATTGTTCTTGTTCTTATATTATTTCATAACACGTTATCAGCACGAGTCTCTAACCAATTGAATTTGATTTCTTCCTTCTTCAAGAATTTCTATACGGAAAATAGAAGAGATGGTATCATCATAAAGTAATGCAACGGGATGGAAACTCAAGAGGTATATTTGATATCACATCATTTATTGGTATACCTTAAAGGTAAGTAATTTACTTTTCCCTTTCAAATTCTTGAAATTCTACGATTTGATTTTATGTACAAACAAAGACAACAAAGTTTGATTATAACTCTAATGGAGTTCGTAAGAAATTACACTCACATGAAGTGGTAAAATTTCTATGCCTTGCCATGATCAAATTCATGTATGATTGTGGGCAAAGAATTAAAAATCTGTCCAATTGAATTTGCTCCGTTCGCTTTAGAGAATGTGGTAGTAGTATGTGATAAGTCTGAAAGAAGACAAAATTATTACCGTGAAGGTATCAATGATGTGGACGTGGCAATAGACGAAATTATAATCGTCATTATTGTGGTAATGAGAACAATAAGGATTCTCAAAATAATCTTTCACTTTATGAAAGTAATATTTGACATGAGATTGTGTATAGCACATACAGATGATTATGATCCATTCCCTGAAGTGAATGTGATAATTGTAATAGAGCCCATAATATGAACACGCTCTTGATGTAATTTTGTTTCATGTCTGACATTATAAAAGGAAAGTTCGTTGCCCTTGAAATTTCGGGCAAGAACTATATGACATGGGTGTTGGATGCTAAAATCCATTTGGATGCAATGGGTCCTGGAGACGCCATTAAAGACAGAAATCATGCATCCACCCAAGACTATGCTAAGGCCTTGTTTTTCTTGCGCCATCACCTTGATGAAGGTTTGAAAATTGAATATATCACAGTCAAAGATCCACCTATATTGTGGAATGGCTTAAAGGAGAGATATGACAACCTGAAGTTGGTCACTCTGCCACAAGCACGATACGATGAGAATCCAAAGGCAAATAGTTCAGAAACTATATGTTATCGTTGCGGTGGAAAAGGGCACTGGTCAAAAGCTTGCCATGTACCAAGCCATTTGGTTGACCTTTATCAAGCATCTCTAAAGAGTAAAGGCCCTGAAACCAATTTTGTCTCTGACGACAATTTTGACATCACCCACTTGGATGTGGCAGACTTCTTTGAGCACCCTGAGGGGAAAATAGACCACTTGATCGGTGACGGATCCATGATTAAGGATGATGGAGTTGTTTGATTTTATTTTACTTATTTGTATTAGCTAGTGGATAAACTATTAGTCATTAGTATCAGCTCGTATTAGTTAGTTTATGATATAATGTAGTATTAGTTCTTTAGAATGTTTCAATATGCTTAAATTTCGATGGTATTTTTATTTTCCAGCAAAGTTAGTCGATTAACTAATAAAATCGACTATCTAATATTTTGTATTAAAACTGGAATTTCCGCAAGCTAAGATATTCGAATATCTGATTTAGATATTCGAATAACCTGATTTAGTTATTCGAATAACCTGATTTAGATATTCGAATAACCTGATGACTGTTTACTAAGTTAGTCGAATAACTAATTAGTTATTCGACTAACCAATATTTCGCATTAAAACTGGATTTTTCCGCAAGGCAAGATAGTCGAATATCAGGTTTAGTTACTCGAATAACCTAATGACTGCTTCCCTAAAGTTAGTCGACTATCAATCCAGTTATTCGAATAACCTCAACAGATTTTGAAAATATTGTTTAAACTAAGAAGCAACAGATTAAATTTATTTACCACACTGATTTGTAGAAACTTAATCTACATAACATATTTAAGCAACTTTTGCAAACACACTCGTAATGTACTTAACAACTAACGTACTTACATGACATTTCAACTTGAAACATTGTACCCTATACAGAGATATTATTAACACAGTGTACTGTCACATGTCTGCATTGGCTTATAAATGTACACTTCTATACTATTCACATATTCATGTCAATTGCTTAGTTCCAAATTTGTAATTATGTGATCGTCCATGATAATGTGCTAAATTATTCATCACATAACTTTTACACATTCTTTACATATTACATACACTACTCGAGTTTTATGATACGCTGTCATCTATTCACTGTATTACCTGTGTATATGTCCGTAACATACATGCGTGCACCTTTGTAACTACTGCACAATATAGTTTCCACTTCTATATGTTCATTCATTTATGCATCACATTCATGTACCACACACACGATACCGGAAAAGCAACTTTTCCCAAAATTAGGGGGAGAAGTTGGTGAAATTTTGTGAAAAAATGCATCATTATCTCATCTTGATCCAAATACCTCTATTCGTGAAAAAGAGGTGCAAAAGATTATCCATTTGCAAAGAATAGCAAATCAAATTCCAGACGCATTTACATATTTGAAAAGGATAACAAAATCACATATCCCCGCAGTGAATGTGACAACATCTGATTCACGAATACATATTCATTATTGGAAGAATATGAACATGAAATTGGTATTGAATATACCACACTCACCCCTAGAAGAAGGTTTGAGATGATGTCATTATGGCATGAATGGTCATTGGTCACGTACCTATTGTACGCCAAAATAATTTGTCAATGTGATTACCAAAGGACAATAATAATGCATATAATTTTTGACATGACCATAATGGTATATCTTTCTCTTTAAAAAGAGATATTCACCACATGGATGTTGATGAATTTGTGGTAGTACAAAATTAATTGAGAGCTCTAGAAAAGCCAATTACTACTATGTTGGAGAAACACAATTGATTACCAATAAGGTATTGTGTTGTAGTAAGTCTCAAAGAAACTTATTCAGTTTCCAAAGTATATGTGAAAGTGGTTGATTATATTGAGACTATAAATAAAGGAAAGATTTGATATCTTCTATTACTACAACTTGTAGCGGGATAATTTGTGTATGAAAAGCTACCCGCTTCATTCTCCAGTTTGTACTACTTGTTCTCATTAATTAATTGACCAACTAAAGAGATTCGGGTTGAATCCCATAAATTCTGGAAATATCAAAGGTGAATATGGGCCCATTCACCTGCCATGTATACCACATATGATGCATCTATGATATGGTTGCATGCGCGATTGTAATTAACCTGCAGCCTGGCCGGTGCTTGCGAGGTAAATTGCTCAGTAATCTAACTTCGAGCATAATTTCCAGATTGTCTATTCAAGATAGTTCATCTTGATAAGTTGGTTTACATCATAGTTGGTTTAGCAAAATGATCTATTGAGTGCCTCCACTTAATAGCTAAACTATTGCTTATGAGAACAAAGTTATATATATCAGTTTGATATACGTTGTACACAAGAGTATATTATATTCTCCCCTCACAAGTGGTTCAGGGTCAGGAACCAAATAATTTCATTTTATTATTATTAATGTGCTGTGTATATTAACATGATAATGCACAAAGATGATTTCCCAGAGTTGATGAAACAAGTTAGTTTTCCTAACATGAGGGGGAGACATGATAAACACTTGAGAAAAGGTTACATGGGATGAATTATCATTTGTATATATAGATCCTCAAATATCATAATATGAACCTGAAGTTCATAAAAGGATAATTCAATTGCAACATATTGGAAAGCATGCCATACGCATTTGCTGACCCAAAGAAAGTAACTATATTCTCACTGCAAATGCTCATATTAAGTCCTAGAAGGACAAAGTCTTGGATACGCTTAAAACGTATAGACAAATCGGTTTCAAAATAACTTCTTAATAAAGAAGATGAGCAAATGATCAAAGTGATCATAATAAGGAGGCAAGTGATCCAAAAGATCACACGACATAACACTTCATAAAATCTCATGAGAGATTCAGGTACCTGAATGTATGAATGAAGAGATCTCCATGTTATGTCTTTATGAAAATTTACTGGAACCGATATAAAATGATTGTCGACGACATCTATGATAGCGCTAAATATCGATGAGGATCTTATGTTTGTCGAATACAAACAAAATATTGACTAAATGGAAAAGATACAATTCAAGAAGAATTGATTCCATATGAAAGACATGTAGTTTTGGACATGTAGTTCAAATACTTGAAAGTATAAGGTCAAAGGTATGTGTAATCAGTTTTCGATATTTTATTTGTTTAGCATGACATGAAAACTTGATGTGCATCTAAAGTTTATTATATGGCTTATATGACTTAACTTGAAAGATTTAAGTTGCTTAAAGCATATACAATTCTTGGTCCTGAAGTACCACATCCTAAGTGCAATTTGTGTACATATGTATCTTGCTATAACTATGATAATGTGATGGCGAGGATATCCCTATGGAAGTATTGAAGAGTCATTCCACGACATTACATGAAGATGTTCATATCTATCAAGAATGATAATTTCAAGGTACGGAATATTCATTCAAGTCAATATGGTTGATTTATTTATCAAATATCTACTAATGATTTCTTGAAGCTAGTGCACAAGATTGGAATGTGAAGGTTCAAGGATGTGAATTGATGTTCTTTTTAGGGGGAGTTAATGCGCGTTGCACTTTTTTTCCCTTACAAGGTTTTGTCCCACTGGGTTTTTCTTGCAAGGTTTTTAACGAGGCAACAAATAGGCGTATTTCTAAACATATGTACTCTTTTCTTTTTCTAGAATTTTTCCCATTGGGTTTTGTTTTAGTTAAGGTTTTGACGAGGCACATTATTGAATAGACATTCAAGGGGGAGTGTTATAAATAGAACTCTATTTAAGGTGAATGTCTATCTTATAAGAAGAGTCTTACTTCAAGGCTAAGTCTTTTATCTTCCTATAAATAGAGGGGTCTTACCCCATTGTAAATCATCCCAAAGTATCAATAAGAATACTCCTCTTTCTACTTTTCTCTATATTATTCTTGTTCTTGTATTATTATTCTTGTTCTTATATTATTTTATAATATATTTTAATTTTTTTAATTAATAGGGGTCACAATTTTCAAGTTAGACCTTAGTCATCAAATTATTGTTCGTGTATGCTTTTTGTCTATTAAATAGGTAAGGTTTAATGAGTTCATATTCGCCAACACACGTGTATGTAAACTAGTCATCAGCTATTGTTTGAGTATGCCTATAAATTTACTAAAAGTTGACATTTTTGTGCATGAATTGTTGACTTTTATTTTAACTTTTTTTGTGTGGTCAAAACTATACCTATATGTGTCCTCTCTAATATTGAATTTTATTGGTAGATGTGATGTATTACCAACTTTTCTATGCCTTTGGCATACTAATATTAAGCATTGTTTTTAAAGGTAGAATCGGAATTCGTTTCGGAATTTACGAAACACTCATAAAATACTTTTGAGATTAAGTGTGAGATTTAGTTTCGTGAGACTTATGCCTTTGTCGTCGGGACTTATGCCCCAGAACATGTTCAACGCCTAATGTATTGAGCTCACCAAATAGAATTTTATGCAATTATGTGTAACTAACTTTGTAAGTCCTCAAGTTTTCTTAATAAATTATTGATCATTCAAAACTATTTTTTTCTTAATCATAAATTATTAAATTGATAGTATTTTATGTCATAATTAAAATAAAAATTATTGCACGTTGTCTACTAAGACGGTTATAATATTAAATTTAGAAAAATCTTTCATTTAAAAAGTATTTATTTATTAATTTTGTTAATCCTTTATTATATAAAAGTTCAGAATTTTTTTAATAATTTTTTTTTATGTTTACGAGATACACTACTTATTAATTTAGTAGCTCAGTATTAACTAGTAACTGTTTACAAATAATTAATTACCATAGCATAGTAGGGTGATGTGAGATTATATTGGGTCATTGTTGTTGTTGTTGTTGTTGTTATTGTTGTTGTAGTATAGTGGGATGAATTATGAGTCACATTATTAATTTGTTGAAACTTAAAAATAAATGATGTTAGAGAATCATATTCAAATTATGAATTATGTTTTTATATAAAATCCTCTTTCAAATAGAAAGCATATTAAATAAAAGGAGTATTTTTTTTAAAAAAAATTAAATTATAATATCGAAATTATATCCATATTGATTACTCCTTAAGAGATACATATAAAATTTCGTATCATATACATTATTTTTGATGTTTGAGTTGTAATGATGTTGCAACTAATTTGCAGATTATGATATATGCCATACTTCTGTATTATTCATATTTGAATTATAATTTATACATATTTGAAATAGGTTATTTGTTATAATTTTGTGGTTTTAATGTAGTTTTTATAATTATTTTTTATTTTATTTTCTTTAAATTAGTAAAATTTAAAGATTCGTGAAACTTATGCCTCATGTTTCAGGACTTACGCCTCGCCTCGTTAGAGGTAAAACGTCTCACCTTATGCCTGGTCTTTTAAAATATTGATATTACGTATTAAATCTGCCCGACCAAATTTTCGTCGAGTTTTACTAGTGAATTTGTTCGTGCAAGCACATTCCATTAATGAATTTAAACATATTTTTTTAGAATTAATTAAGGTAGAAGAATTAACTTTTTCATGTGTATGCATATAAAAGTCAAGTAAGTAAATTGGTAAAATTGCAAATATAAGTAGTTGGAACTGAGGATTTACCTTTACAATTGGGGAAAACTGAGTATTGAGTCGTAAACTGATACGAAGAATACAACAAAAGTTGGAAATAACCATCGTCAAGGTTTTATTAGCTACTCACCTATCTTTTTGGTTTTAAGTTTTAACAGTTTCTTTTTAATTAAAAAAAAAGTATCTAAAAATCCAATTAAGATATTCAAAGAATTTGAGATTGCGTAATACACTGAGGGAAAAAGGAAAAAAGAACTTAAAATTAATTTATGAAAATGACCAATGTATAAAAAACACTCAAAACAAAGAGAAGAGTTTAAATAATTCCAACATTATCCAGGGACTTAAAAAAGAGTAGTACTACAAAATAAAAAGAGGCATTTTTCATCTAGTCAGAACTTCTTTTTGTTTTCCTTTTAGACAATTTTTTTGCTTATTCCGAAAAAAAAAAGTAAAAAGGAGCAGTCTGGTGTTAATTTAAGACTATTTTATAAGAATGGTTAACTTTTGTGAGTTTATTTAAGCGTTAATTAGATGGACTAGTTGTTTAGCAGGTTAATGACGTATAGATATATATAATTAGGAACTTTTTAAAAGACTGAAAAGAGACAGGTCATTGGCCATGTGTCTCCACAGCATCGCAATCAGATCGATGCCTGTATATGAACAGGACTAGTTCCGGGCTTGCCCGGACCCAATTGCATAGATAATGGAATAAAGTACCATCTTATAGATCTACTTAGTCATTTTTAAATATTTTTTGTTATATTAATATAGTGTTATAAAAATAATACAAGAACAAGAATAATATTGCAGAGAGAGTAGGGAGAGGAGTATTCTTATTGATACTTTTGGGATGATTTACAATGGGGTAAGACCCATCTATTTATAGGAAGAGAAAAGACTTAGCCTCAAAGTAAAACTCTTCTATAAGATAGACATTCACTCTAATTAGAGTTCTATTCTTAACACTCCCCCTTGAATGTCTACTCAATAAATAATGTGCCTCGTTAAAACCTTAACTAAAATAAAACCCAATGGGAAAAAAAAATTCTAGAAAAGGAAAAAGAGTACACATATTTACAAATGCGCCTATTGGTTGCCTCGTTAAAAACCTTGCAAGGAAAACCCAGTGGGACAAAACCTTGTAAGGA
Source organism: Nicotiana benthamiana (assembly GCA_034376525.1). Taxonomy (NCBI): domain Eukaryota; kingdom Viridiplantae; phylum Streptophyta; class Magnoliopsida; order Solanales; family Solanaceae; genus Nicotiana; species Nicotiana benthamiana. The sequence continues at coordinate 30,597,749 of CM067326.1, forward strand.
AAAAAGAGTGCAACGCGCATTAACTCCCCCTGAAGAGAGCATCAATTCACATCCTTGAGTCTTCGCATCCCAATCTTGTGCACTAGCTTCAAGAGATCGTTAGTGGAGATTTGATAAATAAATCATCCATATTAACTATAATGAATATTTGCACCTTGAAATCATAACTCGTCATAGATATATAATGTTTTCACAAATATCGTGGAATGACTCTTTAATATTTCCATAGAGATATCCTCGCCATCACATTATCATAGTTATAGCAAGATATATTTGTGCATAAATTACATTAAGGAAGTGGTACCTCAAGATCAAGAACTGTAGATTCTTCAAGCAACTTAAATCCTTCATGGGTTGTTATATAAGTCATATAATAGACTTTAGATGCATATCAAGTTTTTCATGTCATGCTAAATAAATAAGATATCGAAAACTGATTACACATACCATTGACTTTATACTTTCAAGTTTTCGAACTACATGTCCAAAATTACATGTCTTTCATATGGAATCAATTCTACTTGAATTGTATCTCTTCCATTTGGCCAATATTTTTGTTTGTATTCGACAAACATAAGATCCTCATCGATATTTAGCGCTATCATAGATGTCGTCGACGAACATTTTATATCGGTTCCAGTAAATTTTCATAAAGACATAACATGGAGATCTCTTCATTCATATATTCAGGTACCTGAGTCTCTCATGAGATTTTATGAAGTGTTATGTCATGTGATCTTCTAGATCACTTGCCTCCTTATTATGATCACTTTGATCATTTGCTCATCTTCTTTATTAAGAAGTTCTTTTGAAACCGATTTGTCTATACACTTTAAGCGTATCAAAGACTTTGTCCTTCTAGGACTTAATATGAGCATTTGCAGTGAGAATATAGTTACTTTCTTTGGGTCAGCGAATGCGTATGGCATGCTTTGCAATATGTTGCAATTGAATTATCCTTTTATGAACTTCAGGTTCATATTATGATATTCGAGGATCTATATATACAAATGTTAATTCATCCCATGTAACATTTTCTCAAGTGTTTATCATGTCTCCCCTCATGTTAAGAAAACTAACTTGTTTCCTCAACTCTGGGAAATCATTTTTATGCATTATCATGTTAATATACACAGCACATTAATAATAATAAGATGAAATTATTTGGTTCCTGACCCTGAACCACTTGTGAGGGGAGAATATAATATACTCTCGGGTATAGCGTATATCAAATTGATATAGATAACTTTGTTCTCATAAGCAATAATTTAGCTATTAAATAGAGGCACTCAATAAATTATTTTGCTAAAACAACTATGATGTAAACCAACTTATCAAGATGAACTATCTTTAATAGAAAATCTGAAAATTATGCTCGAAATTAGATTACTGAGCAATTTACCTCGCAAGCACCGGCCAGGCTGCAGGTTAATAATAATCGCACATGTAACCATATCATAGATGCATCATATGTGGTATACATGGCAGGCGAATGGGCCCATATTCACCTTTGATATTTCCAGAATTTATGGGATTCAACCCCAACTTTAGTTGGTCAATTAATTTAATGAGAACAAGTAATACAAGAGAATTCGTAAAGAACCTTCTAGTTCTTTAATATTTACCCATGTGAATTCTCTATTATTGTTGCACATCATACTTAAATTGATATAGCTAACCCGAATGCCAATTGAATAAATTATCAATATTGATAAGTTCATGTTTATACCATGACATGTGCAATTCTCAATAAACTCCAAGTTTATTATGATATGGATTTTTATATCAATTAACATCCACTTTATTGTGGCATTCTTTTGTTTGTGTAGTACAAACTGGAGAATAAAGCGGGTAGCTTTTCATATACAGATTATCCCGCTACAAGTTGTAGTAATAGAAGATATCAAATCTTTCCTTTATTTATCGTCTCAATATAATCAACCGCTTTCACATATACTTTGGAAACTGAATAAGTTTCTTTGATACTTACTACAACACAATACCTTATTGGTAATCAATTGCGTTTCTCCAAAATAATATAATTGGCTCTTGCACAGAGTTCTTAATTAATTTGGTACTATCACATATTGCTATCACATTCTCTGCGGGGATATGTAATTTTGTTATCCTTTTCAAATCTGTAAATGCGTCTGGCATTTGATTTGCTATTCTTTGCAAATGGATAATATTTTGCACCTCTTTTCCACAAATAGAGGTATGTGGATCAAGATGAGATAATGATGCATTTTCCACAAAAATTTCCCGTTTGGTTTCACCAACTTCTCCCCCTAATTTTGGGAAAAGTGTCTCAATCGACAGTCTGCAAATCGTGCAGTGAACAAATCCCATGTTAATGTTTCGAGGTAGCGAATAATGGAGGGCGATTCAAACCCAACATATATTTTCCTAACCTTCTTTGCAGACCCATTTTGGTGCGATATGGCGGTGCTACAGGCACATATACTGCGCATCCAAAAAATTCTTAAATGGGATATAGTAGGTTCATGACCCAAAACTAATTGCAATGGGGAATATTTGTGATAATTCGTCGGTCTGAGACGAACTAGCATTGCTGCATGCAAAATGGCGTGACCCCAAACCAAAGTGGGCAGCCTCGTTTTCATGAGTAAATGAGGTATTCAAGATTATTCTCATCTATTGTCTCAACATGATATCCATTTTGACTGATATCTTTAAAACTCAACAAGTTTCTCTTGGACTTGGAGGAGAACATTGCATTCTCTATGATAAATATTGTTCCTTTAGGCAGAGTTATAGTTGCTCTTCCGGAGCCTTCAATCAATTTACTACTACCACAAATTGTAGTAACATCTGCCTTACACATACTTTAAATGAGAGAAATATTTCTTCTCTTTGAGTATCGTATGTGTGGTACATGAATCAATTAAACAAATATTTTTACAGTTGGATGTTGATTCAAGTTTGCTTTGTGAGATATCCATATTTGCTTCCTGGTTCTGCAACGTCCAGAAACTAGCAACAGTTTGCTACATACAACAACTTTGATATGAAACAATATTCAACCATGTGAACCAGTCAAGCAAACCAGACAAGTTTCATATTTTCTTCAAGGTTGTCTCAGATTAGTAAATGTAAAATACTTTTACCTAGTAGCAAGGTCAGAATATGTGACACATTCTAAATGATGAAAATTACATAAAGAATATTTTTATCTTATAGACATAGTTCAATGATTTTCTAAAGAACATTCAAAGGTTACAACCCTTAAAACAGAATTATTCCTTCTTTTACTTACATGGGTTAACGACAATCTAAATTTATAATCATATACTCTGAACCGATTTTAGCTTCAACAGAATATCTATTTCAGATATTGAATATGATATATAATTCATTCCTTTAAATATCTAATTAAAGATAGTGATTCATATAGGCATGCTAGCTAACAAGAACTCTCAAGTCATGATTCAGTTAGTAGAATAATTCTTTTCTTTAAAATATAGGCCAATTAACAGAACCTTTCAAGCAAAATATGTAGATATTACCTTTTCAAAAAGGAACAAAAAAAAATCCTTTTCAAAAAAAAATATGTAGATAGTAAACCTCAAATCATTCATGTGAATACTTAACAGCCTATGGGTTATTTTGTTTTAAAATCTATTCTACTTGGCCAAAGAAATAATTCCACGAACAAACGAGCCACAACTTATAATTCCATACAACATAAGCTCATAACAGGTTATTTCAAATAGAGATAAAATTTACTTCTAATCAGAAAAGGGACATAATCAGTTATAGTATCTCAACAGAGTTTCAATTTAGAAATAATTCTAAACATTGCAGAATTATATTCAGAAACAGACTTAAAGTCTTGGAGCCCCAGATGAGCCCAATCATATCGTGCTTGTGGCAGAGTGACCAACTTCTGGTTGTCATATCTCTCATTTAAGCCATTCCACAAGATAAATGGATCTTTGACTGTGAGATATTCAATTTTCAAACCTTCATCAAGGTGATGGCGCAAGAAAATCAAGGCCTTAGCACAGTCTTGGGTGGATGCATTATTTCTGTCTTTAATGGCGTCTTCAGGACCCATTGCATCCAAATGGATTTCAGCATCCAACACCCATGTCATGTAGTTCTTGCCCGAAATTTCAAGGGCAACAAACTTTCTTTTCATAATGTCAGACATAATTAAAACAAAATTAGGAGGGAATACAAAAATGCAGCATATGCAATATTGTAACTGAATTGCATAAATATCAGCAAGTATCACAAAATCATAGCAGTGTTAATAGTGTTAGTGCATTCGCATAAAAGAATAGTCATTATCTTGCCTACAAACATTATTCAGTGAAAAATGCATAACTGTTATATTGTTAATTACGATATCATACTGAAAGTGAAACATTTTATAAACATAGTTAACATGTAGTATTGAACTAGTACGTGAAGTAAGAAAATCATCAACACACAGCATCTTGTGATAATGGATAAAATTTACACAACTGTAAGCGTCACTAAAATTGTAAAATAACTCTTTACATTAATCACAATATATAACTTGGTGTAATTGTTAATGTAAAAAATAACTCCATAGTGAATTGAGTTCAATAGTTTATTGTAATTAACAAATTACAAGTAAAGAAATATTAACATCATAGAGAAAACAGTGGTTACTATTGCGGTGAGTGATTCTATTAATAAAAGAATCAGTAATGTACATATTAGTATAGTAAAACATTAAATAGTATGCATATGCTGACAGTAGGCATATCATTAGTCATAGTAGTTATACTATTATTTGTGTATACTGTTACAACTACAATGAGGCTCCAAAAGATGCACGGATCAATATAATAAATCAAAGAGTAAGGATGATCAAACATCATGGGCAAAAAGAAAAATACATATATCTAAACGAACAAACCATGTGATCCTCCACCTTAATTTTCTCAAAGAGATTCTTAAGATAGTAGAGCTTCGTGCTGATAACGTGTTATAAAATAATACAAGAACAAGAACAATATTGCAGAGAGAGTAGGGAGAGGAGTATTCTTATTGATACGTTTGGGATGATTTACAATGGGGTAAGACCCCTCTATTTATAGGAAGAGAAAAGACTTAGCCTCAAAGTAAAACTCTTCTATAAGATAGGCATTCACTCTAATTAGAGTTCTATTCTTAACATATAGATAATTTTTTTATGTTTTATACAATGTATTTTATGTATTTAAGCTGTTGTATTCATTAATACAATAAAAAAATAAGCGTAAAAACAGTGACATATATTTAGTTGTATTCAAGCGGCATTAACATTAAATACAGTAACGTATCAACGCAAAATCTGGAAGGTTAAACTGACTAAAAACGGAAGGAAATCAAATCACATGATATTCTCCTAATTTAACTCAACGAACTAAAACGATTCCTCATTAATTTGTATTCTGCTCAAAGAAAGCAACTCAGAAACGCGAAAAAGCAGAGCAACATCTTATCAATATTCTGCCATTCTCTTCTCCCTTTTTTTCGATTGATACAAATTATATACAAAATAAGGTATAATTCCTCTATACATGTGGCAAGTTTAACAGTTTTGTTGCGTCATTCTGCCAAGTGGAACGATAAGGGCGATTACATCGATTTTTCAATTGAGGGAATAATGATAAAAAAATATGCCTCCTTTAATGATCGTGTTGCTTCAATTTCTAATCAACTAGGCGTAGATTTGAGCTCAAATACCAATTAAATACAATACAAAGTAAAAGGAAATTGCACGCTAATTGAAATACATAATGATATGGGTTATAAAGTGTATGTAGAATTAAAAAAAGAGGAAAAAAAATTGGGATGTATTCCTTGTGCATAACAACTATCAGAAATGATCTTATATCCGGAGGTAGTTTAAATCAAGGCGACATTGTGCAAATAGACGAAGCAGTTCAAATGTACGATTCCGATATAGATGATATAATAGGTGTAGATTTTGTCAATTCAGGAAAAGCAATTGGAGTCGAACTCCACAAGGATTTGATAATTTCAAAAACTAATCAATTGGAGGTTATAGCTGGACAAGTTTATAAGGATAAGGCTACATTGAAAGTGGTGATGGAGAATTATGCTATTACTCAAAGGTTTCAATTCAGGTTGATAGGTCTAATGCTGTCAGGTTTGCATGTATTCAAATTTTTTTTACTTTGTATTTTCTATTATTGGATGGTACTGTAAGTTTAACGTTGTTATATTTATGCGTATTTGTGTATTTCCTATTGGTGATCACACTTGAAATAAACATATGTTTATTTAGGGTCATTATATACATGTATTCAAATGTATTTTACTGGTATAAATGCCCAACAATGGATCTAATTTCTTATCAAGGTCTACTATGGTATTAAGTGTATGCATATACAAACAAGTATATTCAGATGTATTCATTGCATTTAAACGCACATAACTATAATGGAATTTAGTAGTATACAAATTTGTATATATGTATATATGTAAGGATGTATCTATGTCAGATTGTATTTGTCTATATATGAGATGTATTTTTTGTAAACACTTATGCTAATCAAATGTAAAATGATTAATTCTTTGTAGCTATGCATTGTTATGTATTTCAGAAGATTGTGAATGGAGGTTTAAGGCTTCAAGCATTAACAAATCAGAACTATTCAAAGTGAGAGAAGGATAACCATACATGTTCGCTGAAGGACAAGGTTTATGAGCAGCGGCATGCAAGTAACAGCCTTGTAGGGGGTATGATAAGGCCTAAGCTTACTAACCACAAGAGAAAATACACCCCAAAAGATACAATTGATGATGTGAAATCAGATTTAGGTGTAGATGTGAGCTACATGTTGACGTGGAGGGCTAAAGAAAAGGCAATGAATTTTTTGAGAGGGGAACCGGTTGATTCATACAAAAAATTACCAGGATACTTATATAAAAATATTATGACATATCCAGGTTCCGATATTAGAATGACAAAATCGTCAAAAAATAAATTCATGTACATGCATGTATCATTGTATGCCTTTATAAAAGAGGTTTGATCATTGTAGACCCATTGTTGTTGTGGATGGAAGTCACTTAAAATCTTACTACACCGGGACATTCGTTTCGACAAGCACGTTGGATGGTGCAAGTTAGTATCTGAATTATAATACAATCTGTTAATAATTTAGATATTGAAATACATGTTTTAAAAATAAGTATATTCAATTATATTTACAGGTCATCATATATTGCCACTAGAATATGGTGTTATTGATTTAGAGAATAATGTTGCTTGGACGTGGTTCTTTGAGCAATTCAAGATAGCATACGGTGACAGAGAAAACATGTGCATCGTTTCAGATAGAAATAAGAGCATCATTAAATTTGTATCGAGAGTGTATCTAGATGTACCTCATTTTGCTTGTATTTGGCATCTATGGAACAACGTATATTAGAAATTCAAAAAGAGCCATGCCAAGTTGAGCGAGATATACTTCTCGATGGCAAAAGTATATACACAAGCTAAATTTGACAGTCTGATGGAGAAGGTGCAGAAGGCAGATATTAGGATGAAAGAATACTTAGGGTTAGCTGGTTACGAAAAGTGGGCTAGGTTTTATGCACCTGTTAACAGGGGATGGACAATGACATCAAATATTGCTGAGTCAATCAATGCCGCACTAGTTTCAGCAAGGGAATTGTCAATATACGACTTTCTCGAAGAAGTTAGGAAGATATTTGGATGTTGGAATTGTAGTAACCGCAAAGAAGCTACACATACATACACGAATCTTGGGAAAAAAATACCAGGAGATGCTGACTTTGAATGAGGCAATGTCTACACGTATGACTGTAAGTTATATTTTTATGTCATTGCTGTATATAGCTTAATTATTTTTCGAATTAGTGGCATAAATACAACTGAATACAATTATTTTTAAGTAGAACTACCATTAATACATATGAGTACAACTATATTCAAACACATAAAAGACATATTTTTCCATAGATATGATATGAATACAACTGAATATAACTAAAAACATACTGCAAAAACTATTTGAATATATCAAAATACAACTAACAAAGCTGTATTATATGTAATTTTTATATGCATTGTGAATACGTATGATTCTAATTCTTTTGTTAGCATTATGTTGTCTAAAGTACAAAAGATATTTTATAAGATCTGTACTTCTCACAGTTGATATTCTACTGGTCTAAGTATATGATGTATTCATATATATGCAAATATTTTAGTTGTATGTAACTTATTAATTCAGCATTATACATTTTATAATTCAGGTATATGTGCTTAAAACTTATATTTATATTTTTAAATTTAGGTGGTACCATCAACTGAATACTTACATATGGTTAACGATGGTAGAACGAATTACACTGTCTGCCTGTTAGAGAGAAAATGTGTTTGTGGGAGGTTCCAAATTGATGAATTGTTATGTCCACATACTTGGGCTATATTGAAGAGCAAGTTTCTAATTCCAGAAGAATATTGCTCTAACTATTACAAACCAAATACAATTGTAATGACATACGATGTGCCACTATACCCACTACCGAACAGAAAGGACTGGAATATACCAGCACATATTGCAGAGGAGGTTGAACTAACACCCAAATGGAAAAGACCTCCTGGAAGGCCAAAGAAGAAGCGCGATAAATCTTTAAGTGAATTGCTGCAGCCGAAAAATTAACATTTATGTAACTCAGGGAGGACATAACAAGAGAACGCATAGAAATTCTTCACATAATAAATAGATAACACTCTGACATGTATTGGTGCTTCAACGGTTTGTCAATACTTATGATGATATTGTGAAGTAATAAATTCTCATTTTCTGAATACATATAGTTGGATATAATCGAATATAACCTTGTCCACATATACTTTGATAATTTATTATAGAAAATGCCTGAGTTATATATATAGCTATTCAGAATTCACCAGAATATATCTATATACTCAGCTGAATTATAACAACTTCAGTAAGTCTAAATTTATATTTTCTAACTAGACAATAACTGTGATGACCCAACCCGTCACCTCATGAGTTACCACTTTGTTTCCTCTATTTTATACTTCCTTATGCTTCATTATAAGAGTCTTGTGTGAACGAGTTGATTTGGATTGGTTTTAGTTGGAATGAGACACTTAATCTCTTTAAGGAAGGTTTGTTTTGGAAAAGTCAACCGGATGTTGACTTATGTGTTAGAGGGCTCAGATATGAATTCCAATGGTTTGATTAGCTTCGTGGGAAGATTTTTGACTTAGGAGTGTGATCGGAAGTGATTTTGGAGACCCGGTGTAGAATTAGGCTTGAATTGGTGAAGTTAGTATTTTGACGAATTCCAGTTGATATGTGAGATTTTGATCCGGAGGTCGGAATGGAATTCCAAGAGTTGTTGTAGCTTCGCTATGTGATTTGGGATGTGTATGGGAAATTTCAGGTCATTCGGAGGTAATTTGGTTGGGCTTTTCATCGAATGGGTGTTTCAAAAGTTTTAGAAGAACTTAAGCTTTAATCCGATGTAATTTGAAGGTTTTGGTGTTAATTGAGGTGTTTTGATGATTGAACAAGTTTGAATGATGTTTTAGGATGCATTGGTGCTTTTGGTTGAGGTCCCGAGGGCCTCGGGGTGATTTCGGATGGTTAATGGAAGGTTTTTGGGACTTGGGATGTTGTAGAAAATTGTAAGTTTCAGTACTCATATTTTTGTTCATCGCGATCGTGATGTTTTTCTTGCGACCGCATAGAGGCTTTGAAGGGAGCAATGTAATTGTTCTTCGCGATTGCAAATATGGAGATGCGATCACATAGTAAAGGGAATTTGTTTATCACGAACGCGTAGGGCTGGTCGCGTTCGCATAGAGTAAGTGGACCTAGGGGCCTGAATGGAAATGTGTTCAACGCGAACGCGGGTTTAAGTTTGCGATCACATAGGGTCAGGAGTTGATGAATTACGATCATAGGGGTTTGTATCTGATCACATAGTGTTAAATTTGAAGCTGTAATTTTTGTGCATTGCGATCGCAAGCCTGGGGTTGCGATCGGGTAGAGGAAACACAGACTTGAACAGAAGGATTTTAATAATATTTCATCCGCAAACTAAGCCTTATTTTCACCATTGTTTAGCATTCTTGAGAGCTTCTAGACGGGAATGAGGAGGGTTTCGACTGGGAGTGATTGGAGGTAAGTCCGATGAACTAAAAACACGATTTTATTTGTAAAATTAATCTTGAAATCCATGCAAACTTAGCAAAAAGGGGAAGAACTAGGGCTTGAGTTTTGATATTTCAAATTAGGATTTGAGGGGTCATTTGGAATCCAATTTTGGTGTTCTTCGTATGTATAGATTCGTGGAAAGATAAGGAACCCGTTGGTATAAGAATTTCTGAGTTTCAAGAAGTGGGCCTGGAGATCGGGTTTTTGCCAATTTGGGAATTTTTGATGTTTTTCGATTGTTTTTGATTGGGTATTGTTCCCTTAGCCTATTGTGACGTATTCGTTGTGGTTTTGGTCAGATTCAATGTGTGAGGAGGCCAATTTGAGAGGCAAAGGCGCCGTGAGCTAGAGATATTGCCGGTTCGAAGTGAATAATGATTGTAAATGATATTTTGAGGGTTTGAAATCCCGTATTTGCACATCGTAGTGCTATATTAAGGTGACTTGCACGCCGGATAATGTGCGTGGGGTAGAACACTATTGGGAATTGTGACGTGATCCGTCCCGGTAGATGAATATACCACGTATTTGACTGAAATTCACTTATTATCATTATGATTTGTGCTGATTGCCATATTTGGGCTTCGTGCCAACTATTTGGACCCTTCGGGGATTGTTGTTGATATTTCCTCACTGTTTTAACTCTATACTTGAACTCAGCCATGTATTCTTCATTGTTTTCAGAAAACTCAGCCAAGTTTACTATGTTTTAACACTTGAAATGACATTCTAAATAATATTTTCGGTTGAGTATCATGTTTATTGTTGCCCAAGTGGCTTATGTGTTTTTGTTGACTGAGTAAGGCCAAGGCCTGTATTGTGAGGTACTTTTGGATCGTGTTGTACACCGCAGTATTGTCATACTGATATTGGTATGAGGTCGAGGGCCTAGTTGATGCCACGAGATGGTTTATTATTGCGCTTGGGCCATAAGGGGCCCTTTCCGGAGTCTGCACACCCCCAGTGAGCGTTGTCGATGATAAATGGAGTCGGTTGTATACCGCAACAAAATGTGGAGCGGGCTGCACATGCAGTGTTACCAGTACTATTTGATGTGTTTGCTTTATTTCATTTGCCTATTTTTTTTTTGGATAATCCACTAGGCAAGTGCCCAGGGCTGGTTTTTTATTAATAGCATAAAAGAAATACAACAATTAGGAATTGTACAAATAAGGGGCATTAGCACCGGTATTGTTACCCATATAACACATACCGAGCTAAACTTACCGAACTAAATCCTATTGAGGCTTGGCAACCTCACTTATTAACATGAATGCAAAAAATACGAACTTGAGAGGACCAAATATTTTATGATCATCACAGAGTTTATGACATACCATGTGATGAGATTACAAATGAGGATACTAACATAGAGGCAGATTAAAATGACGAAAGAGTTAAAATGATGTCCCTTTTTGTCGATCCTTGCAATTTGTTCAATTTGTAATTCTTTATCCACATCATCCCAATTCTTCATGAAATGTTCAAAATTCATTATTTCTTTTTAGATTGTTTGGACTTTTTTGATGTAGTTGGGGCGGCCTGCTTAAGCTTGACATTTCTCATCGGAGGTCGCCTAACATTGTCGTCCCTGCTATTTTCCTTTGAATTTGACTTTTCTTCCTCTATAGCATTAATTGGGATTGTTTTGACACATTGTGGTAGCACTACAATTACTTCACCTTGTTCAGCTGTCCGATGATTTGGAATGAGTATAACACCTTGTGCATCCAAGTTTGGTGCATCTTGTGATTTAATATTGCTTGGCTGGATTTGTTGTTGTATATGAACCTAATTCCTGCCCCTATTTTCACGGTTAGCTCTATAAGGATCACGACCCAGAATTTCAAAAGGATGTGCATTTAGCATTGTATCCAACAATTGTCTATCATGAGATAAAAAATCTGTTGTACTGCTCATACTAATTGGTTTCTGCCCAGAATGGACGAGAAGCTATGTATTACTACAGTATCCTACTTCCTCCAGTGTGCTCAATTCTTCATTACTGTCATAACCTCGTTTGTCACAGGCTCGAGACACCATCTTGTCCATAGAATCCAATAGTTTTCTTTCCTCTGCTAAAATGATTGCACTAGTTTGAACAACAACATTGTGCTTGATCATGGGAGTTAACATCATGGCAGCTTGATTGTCCTTAATGATTTTCTCCACTTGAGGACTAGAAAAATACATTGAGGGAGCGTTAGGGAGAGTTGCACGATCAACATATGTTGCTCTTGTTGGTCGATCAATATGCATATGTGCAACAGAAGAAGCATGATCAGGAGATGAAAATTCCACAATCTGGTTTTGATGTACTCCATCAGTTGCATCATTATGAAATGAAACAACACGAGCAGCTCCATATTGCAGATCCTTATTAACATCAGTACCAAAGTTCCTTTGTATTGGTTCTTCTTTTTTTCCACAGTGTGATTTGTTCCCAGCATATGTTCAATTATTTCGGCTTCTTTCAGCTGTCCAGAAAGATGGTCGTTACCATTTTTTTGCACCCTTTGCTGCTTTAGACATAACTGGCCCGCATGGCCAGAAATTTGGTCAATTTTTTTGTTCAGTTGGACAATAATTGGAGCATTACTTTCGGCTTATTTTGCATGTACATGGCCCGCCATTTGCTCCACCAAATGACCCGCATGTGCTTTGTCAATTGATCCCTCATGTAGTTCAATATTTTCGGCCAGCTTTTCTGTAGCCGTGTGACTATTTTCAGCTGCCTCCTTTGTTGAATTTTGAATTAAAATAGCTTCACTAGCAGCCTTTTTTGTAGTCAAAAGATCAAGATGGCCCGCAACCTTTTGTTCTTTTTCCTTTCCAGTCGCACTACCGCGCACAACATCCTCCTTTTCCTTAATTTGCTGCACTTTATTCAATCCCATGTGCAACACATTGTCAGCTTTTACCTTTAATTGTTGTTGTCCTTTATGACTAAATGGTAAAGCAGATTCCTCATGCTTTCCATTCACCTTTTCCATTTCAAAAAAATACCGAACAAATGCTATGTTCTGCACGCCACTTCCCTCAAAAGAGCCGAACTGTGCATTTTCCACATTGGTTTGGACAAAAGCTTCACTATTATTTACTGTAACTTTATTATCCACCAAGGGGCCTACATCATGTGAATGTGATGCCTTTTCCCCATTTGATGCTTCAAATGGTCGATGCACCACACACCATTGTCCTTTTTTTTTAAAATTTTTGACACCTTGAGCATACTGTGAAAATATTTTCTTTACAGTAGTTTCCATATTGACTCGATCATCAGCAGTGTTTTCTTCTAACATAGTATTATCCACAATATCAATGTGATCACCTGTTGATTGAATCTTCTGCTGGTCTCATATTGTATGATTTATTTCCAATGTCCATCTTGTCTTGAATTAAGATGTTCCCTCGCATCACCTTGCAATTTGTCTAGAGGTGCCAGACCATTACCTTGCAGTTTTTCAGTTGCATCCACTACACCATCCTTACATTCGTCGCTCTTCCAACAATATGTTTCTTCAGCATGCCCTTGATGGTTACAGCAGGTGCAATACTTTGGGAGATTATCATACAACACCATTTGATAGAATTACAGAGACTTCCCTGAAACTTTATCCACGATGTTAATCTTGATTTTCTTTGGATGTTTGTCCAAAAGGTCTAACAATACCTTAACTCTCACCGCACTTGGCCTTGTGCGATCTTGTGTTGCCTTGTCTACAGCGAGAGGTTTTCCTACTGTTGAAGCGATCGACATTAATGACTTCTTTGCAAAAAAATTGGGTGGCGGGTCTGGGAACGAAATCCACACAACTGATTTCGATGTTTCTTCTCTAGGACTAAAGCCTAAGGTCCAGGTGAAAGTTATGAAGAAAAATTTGTCTCCTTTGGATTTAATATATCTGATAGACCTTGATAAAAACTGGACATAGTCATCAAAGGAATCAAACCTTACTAACAAGTGATGGAATTCAAGCTGCCCTATGTTGCAATATCCTTTGACGTCGAACTGTTTCGCAAATTTCTTTCGAAACTCTTGCAACTATGGTTTTCCAATTGAAAATTTGACGACGACTGCTTGGTGAAGCCCTTATTCTATGGTGAACTGATTAACCTCCTCCACTGTGAATTCCACACTTGGTTCCCATGATCAAAAGTTACCGGACATAGCTCAAGTTTTGCTATTTTTGTGGCAGAATGTTTTGCTAGCAGATTTGAAGCATAAGATTGTTTTGCAATATGATTTAGACTAGTTTTTGGAGCTTTTAGGTTTGTCCCTCCCACAACCAAAGGCTAGGGAGAGCTCAACGCAGCCATGGCTGCCCGAACACACAAAACTCACCAATTTTAGAGTGAGAAAGTAGAGAGAAGGAAGAGCATTTTTACCATTTTCCTATTATTATCTATTGTTTTGTGCTACTTCTTGCAATATAGACCTAATACTCTGGCATTCCTTGATAACCGAGTGTTGTGCCCGCCGGGCGGAAATTTGTGCTTACCTGTATTATTTTTTTCATTCATTTGCGTAACCACTGAAAAAGGACATTTCAAAAGAGACTTAATTGAGTTAAGATGCTTTTCTAAAGATTTCATAGCTTTACTATTTTTTTCTAAAAGGGTTTACACTGCCTCTATATAGCATGATGATTTTCCATATGTGATTTCTTACTGCTCAATTGTTAATTACCTTTATTACTCACTGAGTTGGAAGTACTTACTGTACTCCATGCACCTCGTGTGCAGATGCAGGTATCTATTCACCTGGTAGCGGGTATTGGTCGATCAGAGGCAGAGTTAGTGCGTAAGGAGGTGACTGCCAGCGTTTGCAACACAATGTTTCTCTCTCTTTTGTTCATTATTCATGTTTTGTATACTTTAGACCTTGCAGTGGATTTACATTCTCATAGATGCTCGTGACTTGTGACACTCAGATTAGGATTGTGTTGGGTTGTATTTTCGTTAATTAATATTATTAAGTCATCTTTAAGCTATTTACTTATGTTTAACTAGTTTGAAAAGATGAGTTGGGCTAGTTGGATGGCCTCGTCTTCACGAGAGGCGCCATCACAACTAGTGGGGGGTTTGGGTCATGAAAAGTTGGTATCAGAGCCTAGGTTACTAGGTCTCACGAGTCATGAGCAGGTTTAGTAGAGTCTTGCGAATTGTTACGGGGACGTCTGTATTTATCCTCGAGAGGCTGCAGAACCTTTAGGAAAACTTCACATTCTTGAATTCTTATAGTGTGTCCTTGATTCAGCTTGAAAATAATCTCTTGAAATTCCTTCCATGCGTTCGTATGCGCGCATGAGCGCTCAGTATTAGATATGCCTGGATGGCTTGTGATTCCTCGATCGAGGGGCGAGATGTAATATCTATGAGTTTATATTGGGCCAGTGTGGAGGACTTGAGGCGGGATCTTTGTCTATGGCTTGAGCACCGATGTGTTGATTGTGTGAACACGTGGTTTTGAACTTGTACATTCAGTATTGCCCCTATTAGCGGGAATGATGGTTCTATATGATGAGTATGTTAGTACTGCGAGAGGTATCTATATGACTTGGAAGTGTTGAGGAAGGTCTGCTGGATGATATATGAACTATTAAACGTATGATCTCCATTATGATTGGATGTGTAGCCCCGAGTTTTGGGCGTGTGAAGAATCTTTTCAAGACTCCTAGTTTGGAGTGAAGTAAGTTTCATGTTGCGGTATGAGTTTAGACTCAAGAAGACTGAGTAACTGTGTAATGTGTACGACGATAAAAGGTATACAAAAATGTTATATTGAGGCGAAACAGGTGGGTTATATTCTGCGGAGTGTTCTAGCATGATGTGATCCTTATGTGTATGTTAGGAGATCTCATTTACAAGTGAATAAAATGTGTTAAAATCTAGATTGGATCGCCTATAGAGTGGGCTTAATTGCTGTGTGAGTGAATGCGAGATTTGCAGAAAAGTTAATAATTCTTTTGATGATTTGTGTTTCCACAAGCTTATGAAGGATTGAGTTTAATCTCACTATGATATTAAGGTAGCAATAGAGTATATTTGTTATGAGTTATTGTGCGTTTTGATCAATGGCTTCAAGCCAAGTTGCGGTGGTTCCTATTGATTAGCTGATTGCACGGTTATATGCTATGTTGGTTCTAATTTAAGACATGCTGGCAAGTTAATTCTGGTTGCAGAAATTGAGCCGAGGATGGTTCGAGTGAAAGAAAATTTTGACAAAGTTTATATGGTGCTTCGTAGATGTGTGAGAATCACAGGATGTCTTAAGCTATTGTTGGTGAAGAATGCTCGATGCATGGAACAGGGAGATGCTTGCTTGTATTGTGGCGAGGTCATATCTTGCGGTGTCAAAGTGATAATGAGGCACAATTGGTTCTATTCATTGGATTAGGGCTAAATACAGTTAAACAGAGCAAATGACTCTCGAGAATTGTACTAATGTGTTCGAGATTCTACATGTGACAATTGGGTATCTTGAATTTGTATATGTGATTAGAATTGAGTCTCCGTTGGGAGATGTCGAGATATGTAATTTTTCTATATCAATTATGGGCTTCTATGTAGTACTATCAGGGAGGTGCATGTAACGGTTCAGAACTCGCAGAATGTTCTATGATGTTTTGACTTGCGATGTAGCAGTTGGAAGGTACGAAATGGTTCGTGGGATGTGAGACAGCATGGTCTCGTTATTCAAAGTAACTCGGGATGAGTGCGGATGGATAGATACAGAGGTAAGTAGACCAATCTATGACTTGACTATCTTTTTAAAAGCCACTGATTGATAGATATAGAGGTAGTTGCTTAGCTAGATTATCAATCTCAGAAGCTACATAGGCATCATGACATGCAGATCTGTACGAGTCATACACTTTGATACATCTCTCCTTGAATGAAACAACAACCAATACCTAGTGTAGTTTGTCTTTCAAGTTGATTGGTATCAAGACATTATCCACCGTATGCCATGGCACATTAGTTAGCAATCTGTAGCCCCTTATGTACTCACATACCACATCCTCTTCTTTGGCTACATTAGCATTATTATCTGTATCAGCAAACCTGTCGAATATTTCAGCGATTCTTGTCTTGAATATACAATCAACAGTTATATACTTAATGTTGGGTATTGGGTTGTACTTTCGCTTCTTTCTTAAGTAGTAGAAGATGACATCAATATGCTACATTTATAATGGAATACAAAACGTCATTACACTGAATTATATTCAGAAAATATCAAATGTTGTCAACATAAGTGAACACATGCAGTTGTATATATTCTATCAAGTGCTGAAAAATAGATTTGTAAAATTGTATGTTATATACATGATGCATAATACATGTATATATATATGATATAAGTGTAGATCTAACATACTGAATGTGGAAGGTGTCTTACATTATCATTCCATACTTTGCTGTTAGATGGTAGAAGGTAAAATTAATTTTTTGAAATGATTTGATCAACGCTAAAATCCAACAGTATATGCAGTGTTGACTTGCTCTTTTTGTAAAGGTCTTCCAAATCACTTCTGTAATGAATTTCAAAATACAATATGTCTATTATTTAAATTATAAATATATCGAATAGATATTTATACTAAAAAACTTACTTTTGGTAATGTTTAGCAAGAAGACCTTCACGAACCCATTTATCATACTCTTGAATGACTAATGTAGGATGTGGTCCCGAAATCTAATCATCTTCAAATAGGTGTTTCTTGTCCATTATGAGAGTCAACTTAACTGAGGTGCCTATTGTTCAGGAAAGTCATGAATACAAACATTTAATTTTGTAAACAAAGGGGATGAAGATCATATATTTATAATTCATTATTTTTTAAAATAATTTACTAACCCGTGGAGTCAAAGTTTGACTCATAAGGCGAAGAATATTATCTATATGACGCCGATAATGGGGTTGCTTCTGTTGGATTGTTTGCTGTATCACAATTCTAGCTTCTGGAATTTGACTTGGAAGAAAATGGCCCGGCAACTCAAACTACGATGTATGTACTTATTTGGATACATATTTAGGTGGTATGATGCATATCATCTCAGATGTATTATTCCCATCAACAATTACTTCATCACAAACAGGATTACCATATGTATTCTGTAATGTTTGCAGATGTATTTAAGTGTTCTATGAAGGTTAAAAATTAACAGATTATATTATATTTTTTTGGTAATGTATACAGATGTATGTGAGGATTAACAGTTGTATAAAGATGGTGTATATAGCTATATGTATTCAGATGTATATGATGAACTTTAGTTTGTATGCATCTTGAACATACAATATATATTAACAAAATACAACTTGAAATTAAGTGTATATACAACTGCATAGATGTCTCAGTTTATATAGATATAGATATGTATAACTTAATTAACATATATTTACTTGTATTTTAAAATATGTTCGGTGTCTTATAGATGATTAATGTGAATAAATAAATATCATAAACTAACGGAGTTTTACAAATTTATTAACCTCAAAATTCTCTCCTCCAGTTATATCACTCTTTGCCTGGCCTTTTGGATTATCTTGCAAGTCGACATCATACGACATTTGAATACCATCATCACGTGTCAATGTGGGCTGATTTTCTTTAATCTGTTCATAAATTTTGTTGAAGTTTTTACTGATCAATGTTCTTAAAGGCACGAACTCGCCCGTCACCTAAGAAAAACATAAATTTTTAGATAGGTATTGGAAAAATATATGAATGTTACGTAACAAAAATGTATTATGTACTAATGGAATACAAAACTTACATAGTCTTTGAATGAATTTACATCATTCCTCAAAGAAGATAGTTCATCCGCTTTAGAATCTGCCGGCTTATTATCATGCACCACATTTTGATTGACTTCAAATACACCAGCATAAGGAGTTTTGAGTTTACTCCCTGTCTCTGAGTGATCTATAATCTGCTATTTGCGCTTTTTGTGGGGCCGATATGAAGAAGGTACAACAATTGCATCATATTTCTTCTTACGCTAAAGATGCGGTATAGGACTAAAGCCATCCAAATCATCATGATCATCTGCATACTTGTCTGAATGAGTATTGGTAGGGCTGGTATCTACCTCAACGCCTTCCATAGGAAGTTGAATAACAACAAGCTCTACATCGCTTGGTTGGATGTCTTTGAAAATAATCCGGAAATTGCAAAAATGAATGTTATATCCAACCTATATTTAGAGTTGATCAGTATCTCGAAATGTATATTGTGTGCAACTATAGGTTATAGCAAAAGGAGAGTATAATCTGTATGCAGATAAATGTGTATTGCATATGGATAATCTAGGTTGTATTTACATGTATATTATATGCAAATGTATGTTGTATGTATATAATAATATATGTATATGTATGTAAAATTTGGGTGTATGGAACATGAATATACAATAAATATTCATATGTATGTTATATGCAGAATAGGCTATACTTAGCAAGTATTGTATGCAAAATTAAATTTCAGAAACTTATGAAATATTAATTTACCTTGTTTCCCTCGTCCGTGAACATGCCATTCATTAGATAAGTAAATGTCGGTTAATTTATAGTGGTTCTCCAGTTGAGCAATCTGGGTACCCGATTACCAAGGCGCTTTGCAATTTTAAGGTCAACCTTTGAGCAACACTTATAAAACCAAACTTGCATTGTGAGTGGCATACCAGCAATCCTATAGTACTTTTTTTGAAAATCTATTTTCGTACTAGTAGATGTAATAATGCCACTGAATGCAAGAGTACCCCATGGATAATCAGAGTATCGCCTACTCTCGACTAAGTCAAACTGTAGTCGTGAGATTGTTGCGGTTTTCTTCTCTGATGAGAATATCCATGTGTGTATGAGATACAACAATGATATCTTGATGGCATCCACGTCGTTGCCATCACCCCACTTCTTTTCATCAAAGCATGACAATAAAGCTTTCTTTTTAACAAGCTTTGAACCACCAAAGTATGTCTGAACAATACGGTTTGGCACCTCTGTATTGAACTTAAAAGACTTAGGATCACCAACATATTTGAGACCAGTGACGAGGGCAAATTGTACCATTTAGGTGTATTGAAAATATGTCATCAGTACTTCCTTCTAACTGCTTAACCATGAAACACCTGAAAAGTTGATGTTGTACCTCGCACTGATCCATATCGAGGAGACTTCCAAAACAAGTAGAACTTAATAGTTTATACTGTTTTGGAGTAAGATTTTCTTTGAGATCGGATACTATGTTTGTGTTTGTATATGAACAAATATGCGGTGAATATTTTGGTGGTTCTTTCAGAAACAGTTCATTTCCCTGCATACAAACAAAATATTTTAAAATGTTTTATATTCATCTTCAATACAGTAACTCATTATTTATTATGAATACATATAAATACAACAAGATATAATTAAAAATGAAATATACATTAATTCCAAAGAGTACAAAAATGTGAATATATACATACAACATGCAAGAAAATTTATAATAATTACTGAAATACATAGAATGTAAAGTTGAATATATCTATATTTAAATACAACATATAATATTCAACTTAGCACAACTCAGATATTGACTATATGAATGTGTGAATGAGTTTTAATACTTATGCATACAACTAGATACATATAAATGCAACATCATACATATACAAATATGAAATATACATTAGTACCAAATAGTACAACAACCAAATAGTACAACATCATAATCTGTTCTTTCTTAACCTGATTTTTTTTGTTGTATCAACAACCATGTCAAACATTAATGACAACAACCAAGTGAACCAAGGAAACCCTCAACTCCAGGTGAATTTGCAAGATAGCCACACCCCAAATCCTTCTCCAAAAAGCTCCCCTCAGTGATCTCGAGAAGACACCCCTGATGGATTTCATTTAAATACACATGCTCGATTTGGAAACGAAGAAGCTGTCGATGAAGCTTTGCAAAAGCTAATTGCTGAACATGTCAATAAAGCTCTTGAAGCTTTCGTCAGTAAGTTACCTATTGCACCACCAACATCAACTCCAAATACCAATATTTTAGACAACCCTCGTTCTGGGCTTGTAAATTCTAGTAGGGGTGGAACTCCTAGCGAGTCACGAGATGGAGAACCAGGTAACTTAGTTAATTTTGATTTACAAAATTTAGTACTGACCTTGCAGAAACAGCTCAAGTCACAACAACCTTGGAAGCCAAGTGCAATTCCCCTCCCTATTCCAAAGAAATTCAAAATGCCTGATATTCCCAAATACGATGGAACAACTGATCCACAAGACACATGACTGCATTCACAACTGGTGTAAAAGGCAATGACTTGACCAAAAAAGAAATTGAATCTTTATTGGTCAAAAAATTCGGTAAAACAGTCACTAAGGGAGAATTAACATGGTATTCTCTTTTACCTGAAAATTCTATAAATTCTTTTGCTGAGCTTGCAGATTCATTTATCAAAGCACATTCACGAGCTCAAAAAGTCGAAAAGAGAATGGAAGATATCTTCAAAATCAAACAAGGGAACTATGAGTTGCTCAGAGAGTTCGTGGACATATTCCAACGTGAAATAATGATGCTGGCACGTGTACCAGATAATTGGGCAGCTATAGCTTTCACTAGTAATTTGAATGAAAAGCTTAGAAGTCACGAGGCGATTTAAGGAAAGTCTTCGTGAATTTCCTGCAACAACATATAATGACATTTACAATAAGTATAGTACAAAGTTAAGGATCGAAGAAGATATTATCTTACGATCTTAAAAAGAGGAAAAGGTGAGTTCAATGAGGGCGAAAACAGAGAAAAGGTCCGGTAAAAATAGGTACGAACCATATATGAGCCCAGCTGGAAAATACTCACGATCAAAAAATGACAATTCAAAGTACGATCAAAGATCAAGGAAAAGAGAGTCGGGTTCATCATCAAGGTTTGGGATCGATCGAAACACGCGAGAGTCACGGGATGATGATAGGAACCTAAAGGCATAATTTGGTGGTCATAATTTCAATGTAAGCACTTCGGAGCTCGTAGATTTTTTAAGAAGCATGGTACATAAGGTACAATGGCCAAAAGAAATAAGATCAAATCCAAACAGACATAATCCTGATCATTGGTGCGAATTTTAGAACGATCATGGTCACAAACGACAAATTGTAGGTTGTTACAAAGGGAAGTTGATCATCTATTAAAGCAAGGGTATCTCACCTAGTTATTCAGTGAGAAAGGTAAGCAAGCATATATGAACAATAGGCAAGAGCACCCTAAACCACCTTTTCCCAAAAGAACCGTCAATGTTATAAGCGAAGGTGAAAAAATCAATGGTGTAACGTACACAATAGCTAATAAAGCTTTCAAAGTTACAATTACCCACGGGAAGTGGGTGCGACATGTCTTTGAGGAAGAAAGTATTACGTTCGATGATGTAGATACAGATGGCGTATTAAATCCAAATAACGATGTACTGGTAATATCTCTACTTGTGCATAATACTAATGTGAAATGATTTTTGATTGATCCAGGTAGTTCCGCGAACATTATTCTGTTAAGAGTATTACGTGATATGCAAGCTGAAGATAAATTAATACCAAAGGCGCATACTTTGTCTGGATTTGACAATTCTAACATTGTGACAAAAAGAGAGGTAATACTCACTACATCCGCAGAAGGTGTTATCAAAGATTCAAAATTTCAAGTGGTAGATATGGAGATGGCTTACAACATGATTCTTGGGAGACCATGTATCCACGAGATGGATGTCATTCCATCAACCTTACATCAAGTTATCAAGTTTCCATCGCCATGGAAATATGTCAAATTCGTAGAGATCAACAGACATCCAGGAGCATTGATTCCATAGCTGATTCAAGTACGAGAAACGAAGAAAAATAGCAGTTAAAAAATCCAATTGGGCATATCATGATACAAACCTCAACAACAAGGGAGAACAGACGTGGACTCAAGTCCCGATGTCATTTAAGAGCCAGAGGAAAACGAGAATATAAAAACAACAATTGAAGAACTTGAGGCCGTAGTGCTATTTACACAATGGCCTGAAAGGAAAGTTTACATATGGGCTAATCTAAGCCGGGGCATGAAAGGTAAGTTAATTGAATTTTTGAAAACTAACATAGACTGTTTTTCTTGGTCCCATTCTGATATAACAGGAATATCATCGAAGGTAATGACTCACATGTTTAATGAAGACCCATCATATTTACCTGTCAAACAAAAGAAAAGGAAGCAAGGAACTTTAAAAAACCAGGTAATTCAAGATGAGGTCCAAAAATTATTAAAGATTGGGTCTATCCGCGAGGTAAAGTATCCCAACTAGTTAGCCAATACTTTTGTGCTACCAAAAAAGAATGGGAAGTGGCGAGTTTGTGTAGATTATACGAACCTTAACAAAGCATGTCGTAAAGATTCTTTTCCATTACCCTATATAGATCAACTAATTGATGCTACTGTAGGTCATGGGTTATAAAGTTTTTTAGATGCATACTCAGGATATAACCAAATCAAAATGGATCTCGAGGATGAAGAAAAAACTTCATTTATAATGGACAGGGGGACTAACTATTATAATGTAACGCCTTTTGGTCTCAAAAATGCTGGTGCAACATGTTAAAGAGTGGTGACCAAAATGTTTCAAGAACATTTTAGAAAAACTATGGAGGTTTAGATAGACGATATGCTCGTCAAAACTCAGCATTCAGGAGATCACATATCAAACTTGTCTAATACATTTCAGATTTTGCGAAGATTTAATATGAAACTAAATCCTGAGAAATGTGCATTCGGTGTCGCATCAGGTAAGTTTTTATGTTTTCTTGTTTCTAACCGTAGTATTAAAGTGAATCCCGCATAGATTAAGGTCATTTAAGAAACCCCTGACATGCTTACGAGTAAAAAAGAAGTGCAGAGGTTGACAAGAAGAATTACAGCCTTGGGGAGATTCATTTCTAAATCATCAAAAAAGTGCTTAAATTTTTTTCAGCTCTTAAAAAGAAAAATCATTTCGAATGGAATGAGGAATGTCAACAGGCATTCAAAAATTTGAAGACATACTTATCAAATCCGCCCTTGCTCGCAAAACCAAAGACCGAGGAATGATTTCTTATCTACCTTGTTGTCTCAAAAGTAGCGGTAAGTGCTGTTTTAGTTCGTGAAGATAAAGGTAAACAATCTCCAATCTATTATGTCACTAAATCGTTATTAGATGCGGATATGCAATATCCACAATTAGAAAAACTCGCACTTTCATTAATCATGACATCTATAAAGCTAAGGCCTTATTTCCAATGTCACCCTATCGTAGTAGTAATTACTTATCCATTACGCAATATATTACACAAGCATGCGTTATTAGGAAGGTTAGCCAAGTGAGCCATAGAATTAAGTGAATATGACATCACATACCATCCTAGAACCGCGATTAAGTCTCAAGTGTTAGCAAATTTCTTAGCTGATTTTAGCCAAGGAATGCAATTAGAAGCAGAAAAAGAATTGCAGGTTCTCAACGGATCTAATCCAGGGATGTGGACTTTGTTCGCTGATGGTTCATCAAATGTGAAGGGTGCATGCTTAGGAATTGTTTTGATACCACCCATGGGTGAGACCATTCGACAAGCCATTAAATATCATACTATAACTACAATGAAGTAATGTGTGAGACTGTGATTGCAGGTTTAGAATTGGACGAGAACTTTACATTAATCAAATTGTAATCAAAAGTGATTCACAGCTTGTGATAAACCAAATGTTGGGGACTTATATAGCCAAGGAAGCACAAATTAAACAGTATTTAGAGAAGGTACGAGACCTTATCAGGCAATTCCAAACCTGGAAGGTTACGTAAATACCAAGAGATGAAAATGTTGAAGCATATTCCCTAGCTAATCTAGCTTCTGTTGCAGATGTGGCAAGGAATGAAAATGCTTCTGTAATTCATTTGTTTCATTAACCCCTCGATCCAGACAAAAATAAGTCAATAACTTAACTTGGGATTGGAGAAACGAGATTGTCGTTTTTTTAGTATGGTACCGTCCGTGAAGATAAGAAAAAAGCTCACGCGCTTTGGAAAAAGGCTGCTCGATATTGCTTAAAGCAAGGTAATCTTTATCGAAAAATATTTGATGGCCCTTTAGTAAGGCGCATTGGGCCTTCTCAAACGAAATATGTAATGAGAGAAATACACGAGGGAAATACACGAGGGAAATTGTGGAAACCACGTAGGAGGCAGATCTATGGTCCGAACCATGATTAGAGCAGATTATTATTGGCCTAAAATGGAAGAAGAAGCGGAAGATTTTAAGACAAAATATGATAAATGTCAAAGATATGGTAATAACATGCATAGACTAGCAGAGTTATTACATCCGCTCATTGCACCGTGGTCATTTATGAAGTAGGGGATGGATATCATGGGTCTACTACCACAGGCAAAAGGATATGTAAAATTTTTGCTAATACTCACTGACTATTTTACTAAATGGGTAGAGGCAGGAGCATTCAAACAGGTACGAGAAAAGGAAGTTAGAGATTTTATTTGGG
Organism: Nicotiana benthamiana; assembly: GCA_034376525.1. Classification (NCBI taxonomy): domain Eukaryota; kingdom Viridiplantae; phylum Streptophyta; class Magnoliopsida; order Solanales; family Solanaceae; genus Nicotiana; species Nicotiana benthamiana. The sequence continues at coordinate 30,623,535 of CM067326.1, forward strand.
GGAACATCATATGCTGATTCGGTGTGCCAAAGGAAATCGTGTGTGGTAATGACCCTTAATTTATAGGCGTGCAAATCACAAAGTTTTTTTCAAAGTTGGCAGATTAAAAGGATTACACCTATGCTTTATCATCCGATGGGTAATGGAAAATCGGAGTCAATAAACAAAGTCATTATTAATAATTTTAAGAAACGTATAGAGGAATCAAAAGGTAATTAGCCCAAATTATTATCTGGTATTTTATGGGCATACCACATAACAACAAAAACAAGTACGGGTGAAACACCATTTTCATTGATTTACGGAACTGAAGCTTTAATTTTGATTGAGATAGAAGAGCCAAGTAAAAGGTTTATACAAATGTCAGAAGGGTCTAATAATGAAGAAATACGGATAAATCTTGATCTACTTGAAGGAAGAAGAGAAGCTGTGTTAATCAGAATGGAAGAACAAAAGCAGGTCATAGAACGATACTACAATTGAAAAGCTCGTCTACGATTCTTTAAGATTGCGGACTTCGTACCCAAAAAAGTCTTTCAATCTACTAAGGCTGCTAATGCGAGTAAATTAAGTCTGACCTAGGAAGGACCTTACAAGATTCATAGCATTCCGGGGAAAGGAGCATACGAATTAGAGACAATGTATGACACGATATTACCCTCGCATTGGAATATTGTTCACTTAAAGAGATATTATTTCTAAAGAATACCCAGGGAAAGTATCCTCGTTAAAATTTTACTAATGATTTTAAATGATAGGAAAAAAGCTAACCCGTACTAAATTATGAGTCATGGCCTGCAAGTAGAATTAAAAACTCTTCTAATATAATGTACAAAGTGGGGGTTAGACGAAAAACTATAGGGAATGCACATAACAGTAACCATTTTTGACAATTCTTTTCTATCTTTTCTTGGGTCATAATATAAAATACCATCGGTAGCAATGTTAATTTCCGGTTGAAACTGATTTGACTCGGTACTAGGGTCAGGCTGACTAGTTAGACTTGCCCACCTCCCCCCACAACTTTCATTTAAAAAAATTAGCTTTATCTTGAGGGTGTATCATTATGTATCTCCTCAAACTTCCCGTCCCCCCTCCCCCCTATCAATATAGTTAAAGGCTAACTCTTTTCCACATGTTTTACACTTAGCTTTATTATTTTTCTCTTATTTAAATAAAAAATGTCCAAACAAGAAATGTTTCGGCCCATTTAGAAAATTGTCTACAAAAACTAGAGGTAGTAATATGGGGTTCATCCGGGGCATCAGTTGGATTAGTTGGGTTAACTTGCGCAACAAAACTAGTGGGTGTATCATCATCCAGTTGCGTTCCATCTAAAACTATTTTTCCGGTCATCTTCTTCATCTATAATTGGATTACCATAAATATTGTTCATATATTCATCATCTAAGCGCTCACTATCACCAACATTATGTACATATTGACTATCCGTAAATTGTAATAAAGTATTATTATTATCAAGAATAAGAACATGAGAATGGCGGGTATGAGGTTTGGGTAGGGGATGCCGGGAAATTAGTGGAGGAATAGATTGACTACTAGATTCACCACTCTTGGAAACCCTTATTCTTACTAAATATTTTTTAAGAAATATGCCATCTTAATTATAATTAAATAAAACTAACAAAAATATAATATTAAAACTAAAGAGGTGGAATGAGTTTACCGAGTTGACGAACAACTTGGTGAAATTACTTATCGTTGATACTTGAAGACTTGAATACTTCAATTCACCAACTTAACAATTTTTCACACAAGTTGCAACAATAAAGTAACCAACTTTAGAAGAAAATTAGAGAGAGATTGATGATTTAGTGAAGAAGAATGAAGAAATAAGGGCGGTATTTATAGTTGAAAATAGGAAATAAATATGATTATAAAAAGTTTGGGGTTAAAACAAAGTTGGGGGAGGGGGATGGGAGGTTAAATGGCTATTTTATAAATAGCCAACGACTATTTTGACAGTCGTAACGGCTATTTTTTCAATAGCCAACAGTCAGATTTTTAGAAGAGATTTTTTTTAAATTTAGCTGTTGGGACCGTTTAGGACCGGTTAGGACCAGTTGAACCGGCCCACTTAGGAGCCAGTCCCAGACCCAAATGGTCACGATCCTAATGGGCACTTTCTTTGAACCGGCCCACATGGGCCTCAAACCCCTGGTCCTGGGCTTAAACAGGTAGGTCCGTTTAGGCCCATTGCCCATATGAGTTCACAGGATTGGGCTGGGCCTGAGCCTAGCCGAACCACTTGCCACCTTTAATAGAGTGTATGCTGACTTAATTCCTATTTTGTGTGAATAAAAAAGATTGTTTCTTATAGATTTTCGACTCAAGAAAAATATAAGTTTGAAAAATATCAGAGTAAATGAGATATTAACTATCACGAGACTTTAATTTCTATAGTTGTTTCGAGGCACTTACTTCTTTCACCGGAAACGCCTAGAGCAATTCCTAATTTCATCTTTATAACATTGGCTAATAGCTCTCGATAATAAAAGGTTCTAGGTTCTTTCTAATTGTTCCTAGTAAGATTGGGCTTATTTATGGATTGGTGTCTTATTTAATTAACCTTTGAAATGTGACAACATATATTCCACTTTTCAATTCTTCGACCATTTTATAACTCTTCTAAACTCACCATTAGGAAAAGTATTATTATCATAATATGGCTGTCGATTATCCTAGAAATGTTTTGATCCAAGTATGCAATAAATAAGTTTGAATTCGCAATCGCTGAATCCACCACATTGCTAGTGAAAATCATAATTGATTTCTATAAATTTAAGACAAAATATTTGAAGTCATCGATTGAAAGTCCAATCAGAACATCAAACCGAAAGAGCCAACTTATTGTGAAAAAATTAAAATAAATCAAACTAATTTCATTATTCAAGAATAAATTTAGTGCAAAATACTAAATTGGCCAATCAACCAAAACTAATTTTATTTATTAGCCAAAAAGTATATAAAATTTATTATTATTATATATATACAAAACACACACACACACACATATATATAAAACTTTTTTTGTACTATTGTTTTTGGCAGCGGCAAAAATATACATATTTCTTATTAAATTATTAACAAATCTACCAAGACACGAACAGGAGATAACTAATAATTGAAAAAATGACACTGTATAGCTGCTCTTAAAATGATAGCCAAAAGAATTTATTTTTTGTACATATATATATATATATATATATATATATATATATATATATATATATATATATATATATATATTATGTACAGAATTTATATAAATTTTATACACATTTTCGACTACAGAATATAAATAGATTTGAGCGCAGTCTAAGAGTTAAAAAAGCCCATAATTATTGGGCCTGATTAATATATTTGGGCTAGCAGTCCATCAAATTCGGGTCCATCCAGAAAGGCGCAGATTATTCTCGATCTTTAGAAATCAAGTTTAAGGTTAGAGAAAAGTTGCCTTTTCCATCAAGACACCGGAAAATCAAGGTGGAAATTCTCCCATTATACACATTCACTTGGACCGACCAGTTGTCCTATATATCAGAAAGTAGACAAGAAAATCCATCACATTGCAAATAGAAGAGAAGTTGGGAAATTTCGTACAGCAAAAAACAAAGAATGGATTTTGAGCTGAGAAGAGCGAGAGAGAAGCTGGAGAAAGAGCAAAAGGATAGAAAGCAGAAAGCTAAATTGAAGTTAGAAAGAGAGAAAAAAGCCAAACAAGAAGCCGTTCGTCAACGTGAAGCTATTGAAGCTGTTCAACGTGCTCGCCGCCTTGATGCTGCTCAAGCCCAAGCTAGGTATAATTTTATTTGATTATATTTTTATGGGGTTGCTTTATTTTTAAGTTATTGATTGATCTGAGAATTGGTTATTTGTCAACTTTGCAAATAGTTCTTAATTGGTTGTTAGTTTGTTGATCTTCTTAGACCATAATTCTAATTTAGTTGTTATTCATTAAAAAGGAGGATGTTTTACGTTGATGTAATTGTTAGGTAGTCTATTTATTATGTCAAGTTTGCATTTTGAGCTGCTAGTTCCACTAATCAAGAATACTTTAACAGACAGTAGACTTGAGAACGTGTATTTTCTTTATATAACCGAGAAATCCATGAGGCCCAGAGGCTCTCTGTTCGAAACTCTGGTGGATAATGGGCTCGTTTTTCTGCCATCTCCACTTAAATACCAGGCTTTTCAACTCGCTTCGAGCTGCACTCTTGCCAGTAGATCAAAGCCTTGGGGGCTTGAAAATGTGTACTTTTACATGAAAGGGGCTTCTGCACTTTGCATCATCTCATGTATTGTTAACATCAAGATTGAACCGATGAATCATAGAATTTATAGAGAGAGAAAGTAGAGAGAAGGAGGAGAGTAGGTGAGAAGTCTCTCGAATGTCAGAGAGAGTTTGTATTAAACCGAGAAGCCAAAATAAACAAAATGAAGTCCGGGGGTCATAAATATCTGTGACCCCAATATATATATTTACGCAGTGGGTCGGGTCAAGGACCCAACTAGAATGAGGGTCGGATCTCTGTTTGGACTCAGAGACACGGGCTCAGATATGACTCTCAGTTATTGGGCTCGGGAGAAGCCCAACTCAGACACTATCATCACTGCCCAATATTAGATACACCAAAAATACACTAAATATACATTGTGTATACACTATTACATTATGTTACATCTTGTATCCCAACACCCCCCCTCAAGTTGGAGGGGGGAACCACCTGCAACTTGGAAAGCAGCGGAGCCAGCAAAGTACCCGGGAGGGGCTTAGTGAGCAAATCAGTCAGCTGGCGAGAAGTAGGCACATGGAACAACCGCAAGAAACCAGAGAGCAACAAGTCCCGGACAAAATGACAATCCACCTCGATGTGTTTCGTGCGTTCATGAAAAACAGGATTGTTAGCAATATGAACAGCAGCCATACTATCACAATAAACAGAAACAGGAGTCGAAACAAGGACCCCAAGATCACCCAACAAGCGGCACAAGCGGCACAGCCAAGTCAATTCAGCCACAACCTTGCTTAGGGCGCGGTATTCTGCCTCAGCAGAGGAAAGAGAAACAACAGGCTATTTCTTCGATTTCCAGCTTATCAAACAACCACCCAAGAGCACAAAACCCAGTAACAGAGCGCCTGGTGTCAGGGCAGGCAGCCCAATCACTATGAGAATAACCAGCAACAGAAAAGTCAGCATGATCAGAAAAGAATAAACCCAAGGAGGGAGTGCCTTTGAGATATCGCAGAACATGCAGGCAGCAGTCATATGGGGAAGTCTGGGGAATTTAAGAAATTGACTCAGGTGTTGAACTGCATAACAGATATCAGGCCTGGTGTGGGTCAAGAAAAGCATCTTGCCAACAAGGCTCCTGTACTGATCAGGAGAGGGCAAGAGATCACCAGAATCAACATGAAGTTTGACATTGATGTCCAAAGGGGATACAACAGATGACACATTCACACAGTCAAACTGGTGCAGCAAATCAGAGATATACTTGTGCTGATTGAGGTGCATCCCACCTGGGACAGCAGACACTTCAAGACCCAAAAAATAACGCAAGGACCCTAAATCCTTGATTTTAAACCGAGCATCCAGAAAGAGCTTCAGAGCAGTCAAGTCATCATTGTCATCCCCAGTGATAATGATATCATCCACATACACAACAACTACCACAAAAGAACCAGGTTTACCCTTGAGAAACAGAGAGTAATCATTGAGAGAGTGATTATAACCTCTGGAATAAAGGGCAGAAGAGAGCTTGGCATACCACTGCCTGGAGGCTTGCCGTAACCTATACAAAGATTTTTTGAGTTTGCAAACCAAAGGAGGAGAAGGAGAAGAAGGAGAACCAGAATCAACAGAGATAGTCAAGCCAGGAGGGAGTTTCATATAAACATCCTCATCCAAATCACCATGAAGAAAAGCATTATTCACATCCAATTGAAAAAGGGGCCAGTGGTTCTTGACAGCCACAGCAATAAGACACTTGACATAAGTCATTTTTATCACAGGGGAAAAGGTTTCAGTAAAGTCAATCCCCTCAACCTGAGTGTCACCCCTTATGACCAACCTGGCCTTATACCTTTCAACAGAGCCATCTGCCTTATATTTAATTTTGTAAACCCATTTGCAACCAATGGGTTTCTTACCAGGAGGAAGAGGAACAACATCCCAAGTCTGGTTTGTGTCCAAGGCTTCAAACTCCTGTCTCATGGAAGCTTGCCAAGCTGGAACAGATGCTGACTGAGAATAGTATAGAGGCTCAAGTTCCAAAGAGAAGGAAGAAGAGCCAGAGAAGGCAGGGAGTTGGCACACATAATCCTTAAGATAGGAAGGAGGATTATGAAGTCTGGTAGACTTTCTAGGAGCTGGGACAGAAGAAGTATCCAAGACAGGAAGGGGGACAACAGGACTGAGTGGGGCAGAAGAAGGTAGCTGGACAGGTGAGGCAGAAATTGGACATCCCTGGAGACCAAATACTTCTTGGAAGCATAATCATAAAGCCTGTAACCCTTTTTACCAAAAGCATAGCCTAGGAAAACACAAGGAATAACCCTTGGCTTCAATTTGCCTTTGAGGGATGGGAACAGTGGCATAAGCCAGGCAACCAAAAACCCTCAAGTGAGCATAGGAAGGAATGTGGCCATATAGAATCTCATGAGGAGACTTGTTATTTAGTAATGTGGTTGGTACCCTGTTAAGGAGGTAAGTGGCAGTCAATAAGCAGTCCCCCCAGAAGGATACTGGCAAGCCAGATTGAAAGAGCAAAGCAAGCCTCAAGAAGTGTCCTATGTTTTCTCTCAACTACACCATTTTGTTGAGGGGTGTGAGGGCAAGAGGTTTGATGGATGATATCCTGACTGCTGAAGAAAGAAATGCCTTCATTGCTAGAGCCCAACTCTAAAGCATTATCACTTCTAACAGTCTGAACCACAGCATTAAATTGGGTTTTGACCATGGCAAGGAAGGACTTAAGCATAGAAAAGGCATTACTCTTGGAGCCTAATAAGTGTGTCCAGGTTGCCCTTGAATAATCATCAACAATTGTAAGGAAGTATTTGCAACCAGAAGAGGTTGGAGTATGGTAAGGTCCCCAAGTGTCCACATGAATCAGTTGGAAAGGTTTAGAAGTTCTAATGGAGCTACCAGGTAAAGGGAGCCTGGTTTGTTTGGCCATAGGACAGACAGTACAAGGAAAGGATTGTTTGGAAGCAAATTGGAAAGGGAGACCAGAAATGCATTTCATGTGGGCAAATGGAATGTGTGCAAGTCTTAAGTGCCAAGTGTAATTCATATCAGAAGTAAGATCATTATTACAAGTGGAACTATTAACATGAGAATGCATAGAAACAGTCTTGCTTTCAGATAAAAGATCATCATTACAAGAAGACACAGAGGGCAATGCAACAACTTGGTTATCATTACCATTACAAGAAACAGAAACAGGATTACAAGAATTAGAAAAGCAAGTAACAGAGGGAGAAGGGGAAGAAGGAGACCAAGCTAGTTTATACAGCCCAGCAGTTTGTCTACCAAGATCCAGTGGCCTCCTCAGAGAAGGGTCCTGTATCATGTGTAGAAAACAGGAATGCTCAGTGAACATAACAATACAATGTAACTGCTTCACTAACTTGTGAACAGATATCAAGTTGTGTTTAAAAGAGGGGACAAGCAGCACATTGTGAAGAGTAATGAAGGAAGTCAAGGCAAAGGAGCCAGTGCAGGTTACCTTCACTTTATAACCATTTGGAAGACTAACAAGGTAAGGCAGAGTTAAAGGGACAATATTAAAGAGTAAATTCTTATCATGAGTCATATGATTAGAGGCACCTGAATCATATGAGTGAGCAAACAAAGTTTGGAATCAGATACAGGATTCTCAATCAACAAAGTACCAGCAAAGTTTGCATATGAGGGAGAAGGAGCTGGAGCAGTGGATTCTCCAGCTTGGACTGGTGTAACATATTCATCAGCTGGTCATAATCATGTTTGCTCAACCCAGGGATCACAGAGCTTTGACCATCTAAGCTTGCAGCAGACTGATGGTTAGCAGAAGGATCCCTTGAGGAACAGACAACAATCCATCAGAAATATGAGAATCCAGACCAGTACTCAGATGGGCAGCAGCAGGCCTCCTTCCCTTGTTAAATGTGGGACTTTGTGGATACCCATGCAGCTTGAAACACTTATCAATTAAGTGTCCAGACTTTTTACAGTATCGACAAAACAAAAGTCCCTTGGTTTGATCAAAACTGACCCTCTGTCTAAAAGGAGGAGGGGCAGCAGGCACTGTGGCCTTGTTGAATTCAACAGGCTGCCTGTTGGTATGCACATTGAAGGAGACAGAGGTAGGATCAAATTGAGAAGAATACTGAACTTGTCTTTGCATCTCATCATTTAGGACAATATTATACACACTGTCAAGGGAAGGAGGGGGCTGCATAATCAAGATATTACTCCTAACTCCCATATACACCTCATTTAAACCCATAAAAAACTGAAACACCTTGTTATCATCACATTCCTGAATTATGTCCTCTTTAGCACATGCACATTTCATACCATGATTAACACACATAAAATCAAGTTCATCCCACACACTTTCAGTTTGTTGAAATAGGAAGCAACATCGGAGGACCCTTGAGAGGTGTGGGACATCTCTCTTTTTAGTTCATAGATTTTGGACCTATTTGCAGTCCCATATCTGGTCTTAAGTTGAGAGCATATACTCTGTGCAGTATCAGCATACTGCACAGATTCAGCAATAGAAGGGGAGAGGGAAGCAATCAACCAGGAAATCACCATACTGTTGCACCTATCCCACAACCTTTGTTGGGCAACATTGGTAGTGGGTCGAGTGTAGGTGCCATCAACAAAGCTGATTTTATTTTTAGCCGACAAGGCAAGAAGAACTTTTCGTCTCCAGCCCCCAAATCCACTACCCGAGAATGGAATGGGAACAAGTGGTACCCCAGGGACATCAGACGAGTACAGGAAAAGGGGAGTAGAGGAATCTACAGGAGTAGAAGCACCAGTACTTGTGCTAGAAGCCATAATGAACCGGCTTAGACAAATAACTTGTCAACAAACAGGATGCTATTAGAACAAGTATACAAACATAGAAACCAACAGACAAAGTACAATTAGGTCAAGTAGTCACAGATACCACCAGATGCTCACAATTACAAAGTCAAGTAAGCACACATAAAATCGAGGAGAAGGACACAGAGTTACCCTCCTTCTTCGCAACCGGAGAAGATCGGCCTTCAAACAAAGAGAAACCCTAGGTATCAAACCTTAGGTCTAATTTTTGAAAAACAAACTTTACCGGAGATTTGGTCAGGAACGTCGGAAACACACCCAAGGCGTCCAGAAAATGACAATCGAGCCACCGGAATGCGGCAAAACCTCAGGTTAAACCGTCAGAAACCCTAGAAGCCGATAGGTCACCAGAATCAACCGACCAAAATCATCACAAAGTCTTTCCGGAGTGTTGGAGAGAGGAAAACACACTCGGATACACTCAGAAAAGTCTCCGATAGACTGAAATCATCATCGACGAAGCGGTCTCAGAAATCACCCCCAAAAACCTCGAAACGGACTTCATCCAGGACCACGAACACACAGAAACATGATCGGATCGTCGTCGAGGCTCTGATACCATGTTAACATCAAGATTGAACCGATGAATCATAGAAATTATAGAGAGAGAAAGTAGAGAGAAGGAGGAGAGTAGGTGAGAAGTCTCTCGAATGTCAGAGAGAGTTTGTATTAAACCGAGAAGCCAAAATAAACAAAATGAAGTCCGGGGGTCACAAATATCTGTGACCCCAATATATATATTTACACAGTGGGTCGGGTCAAGGATCCAACTAGAATGAGGGTCGGATCTCTGTTTGGACTCAGAGACACGGGCTCAGATATGACTCTCAGTTATTGGGCTCGGGAGAAGCCCAACTCAGACACTATCATCACTGCCCAATATTAGATACACCCAAAATACACTAAATATACATTGTGTATACACTATTACATTATGTTACATCTTGTATCCCAATATGTATCAAATTGTGAGTCGTGAATTCTGTAAAGATAAAGTTTGATCTTTTTTTGGATCTGCCGTGGATTGGCCTTCAGTAAGATAAGATACAGAGGGAGAGTGAGATTCATAGCATGTTTCCTTAATGTGAAATTTGTTTGCTACAAAGCTAAGAAGATGAAAAATTTGAAAGGTGCCTAATAGCCTGTTTGGCCAAGCTTCTTTTGGGCCAAAAGTGCTTTTTTTCACAAAGTTAAGATATTTGGTCAAGCTTTTAGAAGGAGCAAAATGCTTTTGAGTATAGGCTAAAAACAGTTTTTAAGCAAAAAATGTAACTTCTTCCAAAAAGCTTTTTTTGAAACGTGCTTTTAAGAAAAATACACTTGGAGTTGCTAAAAAGTAGTTTTTAAATTAATTAGCCAAACACAATTAGATGTGTTTTTTGAAAAGTACTTTTGAAAGACTTCAAAATAAGCTGATTTTAGAAGCTTAGCCAAACAAGATATAAATGACCTTATAAAGGGTTTTAGGAGTGAGATTTTGAAGATAGGGATATACAGTAGTGCAGGAAGGGATTAGTAGCCCAGGAAGGAATCCCTGGGCATCAGGGTAGGATTTAAAAAACACGTCATTTTTGGAGTTGTCTTTCCCAATTATATTAGGTTTAAGGGCGTGGAAAAATCTACAGGATGATATTGGCGAAGTGGGAAGGAAAATCTCTTAATTTTGCGGGTGAGAAGTCGGATGATGCATGGTTTCTAAAGGATACGTTTGGAGTGAAGTTATCTTTTCTGTGTTAATGTCGATACCATTGGAGCAATAGTATATTGTAGTTATTCCTGCTAGGCATGTTTCTTAAAACTGAAACTATTTGGGGTGATACTTCCTCTATGCGACCTTATGTTGGCAAAATGGCTTCAATGACTGCCTTAGTTTGAACCCTATTTTAGCTGAGTTGTTGCAAAAACGGATGAGTTAACTTGTAGGTAGAGGGTGGACCTATTCGCTAAGTTTGTTACACAAAATGATGTAAAGAATTATGGGTTAATGGGGAAGCCTGAAGCACTTCAATCATTAAAGAATATGTGGAACAACCATCTGATCTAAGGTCGGATAGATATATGTCTAATTTTTTCGTCATAATCACTTTAAAGGTTGCTCAATTCCCATGCTTGAGTATTAATAAGTCAAGAAAGCAATTTCCAACATCTAGTGGCTTCATTTAAGAAAAGAGAAATAACTAAGTTGGAATCATGAACACACGAAAAATAGGTGTACTAGTAGGGTGTGAACTTTGTAAGGTTTCATGGAGTTAGATACAATCTTGATGAACAGAATATGTATATAGGATTGTTGCCTTATGGTAGACCCGGTTCCAGCGTTTTCTACTCTCGGGAACAAGGATGATAAGGGAAGGCGTAACAGGAAAAAAAGGGGTCAATTCGTTGATGCTGTTATGTAATAACCCGATTTTTATTATATATACCTATTAATCATGAGACTGAAAAATTAATTTTTATTTGTAATTATTGGGGCAAATACTAAGCTAGTGGAAGAGAATTTGTCATAATATATAAGATAAGTGTACTAAATAAGTGGATAGTAGCTAATTTTTCATTTCTACTTATTTAGGTAGCTTTGGTTAAGAGTATTAAACCAAAAGGAGTCGGGCAAGCCGATCTTTTGGTCTGATTGTTGTCGTATTTAAGGACTTAGGGCTTTAGCATAGGAAAATTTTGGTTTCTTAGTTCATTATACAGTGGAGAATAATAGTTAGCACTTACAATAGAAAGGGACAAAAGATTTTTTATGATTTGGTCGGATATGTTACTAGGTGGAATTTTTTATGGAGGAGCTAAATAATTAGGTATTGAATCAATTTTTCTATTACATTGAATTTGCAGAGAAGATGCCAATGAATTGACACAAATTAGTATGGTGATGATTGAGCTTGTAAAACTTAATACAAGATTGAGATTTATAGCCTGTTTGGCCAAGCTTATTTTTGGCCAAAAGCACTTTCTCTTGGCCAAAAGCAATTTTGGCCAAAAATTGAGGTGTTTGGTCAAGCTTCTGGAAGGAAAAAAGTGCTTTTGAGAAGAAGCAGAAGAAAGTAGTTTCTCTCCAAAAGCACTTTTTTTACAAGTGCTTTTGAGAAAAATATACTTAGAAGCAATTTTTTAAACTACTTCCACCAAAAGTACTTTTGAGAAAAACACTTTTGAAAAAAAGAACTTCTTAAAATAAGCTGGTTTTTGCAGCTTGGCCAAATGGGCTATTAATAAAGAGTACACAAGTATTTGATTTAGCATTAAATAATCTGTTTGCTCAAGCTACTGTTTTGACTTCTATTTTTTTATTTTTAATTAGGTGACATAATGATTAATCAATGAATTGTGTAATAATGAACGAACTATATGATTAAAGTAATGACGATGGCTTGATTAGAAAAGAAATAATCATATGGTAATTATAGGATTTAACATTATTAAGAAAGTACAGTATAGGTCAACGTGATGGCCTTTTGAAGCAACTACTTTGGCAGTTTCGCACGGCTAAAAGTATCACATTTGACCTTATTTTGTGCACATCTTTTGATTAATTTGATCGAGTGTTGACTTTGATTTAGACTTGTTCAAAAATTGTTCACCTAGACTAGTTAAGACGTATTGTTCGATATTTTGGATATACTGAGGCTATTAAGGCCCCTCTTAGTTTAGCATTTCAAGATAGGTGAAAGTTTTCTAGATAAGCGAGACTTTAAGCTTTGATGCCTGCTTTTAAAAGTCTGTGTTGAAAGTATATTTTGTCTGTCTGGTCCTTGTGTTGGGACAAGCTTGTGCTTTGCAAAACTGGTGGTCTTTGACCAACCACAAATGTTATTTTTTGAAAAATACTGAACTTATATATTTAATAAGTGATTTGTGGTGTGTTGTGGCTTTGTGTCATGCCATTGGGGCGTCAGATATCATTCTTTCGCTGCTGTGATATATATACTTTTGAGACATACAGAATGCCCTAAAGTATACTACGGCAGCATGTATAGGTCCCTAATATATTACAACAATATATGTATGTGTCTCTAACATATTATGGCATGGTATGTATGCTTTTATTATATATATCACGTCAAGCAAATGAATGATACAAAACGTCCAAAGCCGTGGCACGAAGCCACAAATCACTTATTAAATACGTTCAATCTTTTTAATAAATAATATATTTGCGGCTAGTCAAAGACCACCAATTTTGTCGAGCACACACTCGTCCCAACACTTGGATCACGCAAATAAAATATACTTTCAAAACGGCTTTTGAAAAGCAATCATTAAAGCTTAAAGTCCCACTTACCAAAATATCGAATAATATGTCCTAATTAGTTTAGGTGAACAATTTTCGGAAAGTCAACCCTCGGTCAAGTTAAATTAAAATATGTACATGAATGGGTCAAATATGACACTTTTAGCCGTGCAAAACTGCTTAAATAGTGGCTTCAGAAGGCGATTACTTGGTTTATGTCATACATTCTTTAGAATGCTATTAATTAACATGTGATTATTTCATTCCTCATGAAGCCATCATCATTACTTTAGTCGTAAAGTCGCTTCATTGTTATACAAATCATTGGTTAATCATTATGTCTCCTAGTAAAAAAAATAGAAACCGAAATAGTAGCTTGAGCGAATAGATTAGCCAATGCAAATTTAATACCGGTGTACTCATTCTTAAATCCCAATCTTATATTAAATTTTACAAGCTCAAGCATTACTATGGTCATTTGTGCCAATCATTGGCGTCATCATCATAAAAGTATAAATAATAGTCACTTCTCTGCAAATTGAAAGCAACATACTATTGTAGGAAAGTTGATGGAATATTTGATTATTTAGCTCCCCTACAAAAGATTCCACCCAGTAATCTATCCAACTAAATCGTAGTCAATTCCTTATCCCTTTCCACCATAAGTGCTCTCGGTTATTCTCCAATGTATAATAATAAACTATGAGACCAAAATTTTCCTATTTTAAAGTCCCAAAATGTGGCAGCAAATAGATCAAGAGAATGGTTTGGCCCACTCCTTTTCGTTTAATACTCTTTAACTAAAGTCAACTAAATAAGTAGAGTTGAAAAATTAGCCACTTATTTAGTATACTATTTGATATATTATAATAAATTTCCTTCCATTACCTTAGTATTTGATCCAATAATTATTAATAAAAATTGAATCTCCAATTTCATGATTAATAGGTATATTAAAAAATCGGGTTATTGCAAGTTACCTGTTGAATTTGTTTATGTGGTTAGTTAAACTACCACAAGTGTATTATGCTTTTGATTTATACCAAATACTTCTGATATTAAGGGTCATTTGGTTCGCTGACACACTTATCCTGGGATTATAATCGTGTGATTAGTAATTCCTGGATTATTTAGTGCTATTGTTTTGTTTGAGTTCATTGGATGAAATATGGGATATACGGTGTATGATCCAAAGCATATGTTTGGTCTGAAGCTGGATGACTTTTTAGCTTCCAATTTTAACCTTGGATAATTTAGTGATTTAATTTATTTAAGAAATACATACGAATATTAGCAAGGTCCAGTGACAACTTTGGCCGTATTCTTTTGCCGGCAGCGAATGCACATCCAAATTCTGTAATGAACAGAATCCTAAGTATCAACAAAGAAGGGAATGATTTCAAATCCAATCAAAATCCAAATCAAAATGAAAGAATCCTCAGAATAATCCAATATGCAATTGGTGTAAATAAATCACTTGTTAATCCTATACCAGAATTGTCATGCCATTTCACTATTTTTAGAATCATTAGGAAAGGGCTTGTGGGGTAACATGGTCATTTTACAGGTGGGATAAATAATCCCAAGTCATATGGTATAAAATTATAGCTAATACTGACAACCAAACAGGGGCTAAATTTTATCCCAAATTCTATACCAGGATATCCCACCTTACCCCTGAACCAAACGGCCTCCAAGAGTTTTCCATGTTAAGATATAAAAGACATGGCAAATTTGTTGGACAGCTGTTCAACAATGAAGTAGAGTAGATATTAGCAGGCCTATGTAACCACGTCATTTACTACTTATTAGTTTTTTAATTGATGAAGTATGAAAGGCAAGCACATTTTACTAGGATTCTTAGAAAGTGTAACTACTATAGTTCCCATTGGGAGAGCCACTTTATAATCTAGAAATTTGTTTGTCCCTTTTTAGTTCTACTTGTTAATTGTCGACACGGCAAGAATTATTACACTTATGATTGTTATTTGTTTTCTGCTTCCTTTCTTCAGCTGTGAATAGTCTGCCTTTACAGGAAAAAGCTTTTTATAACACGTTATCTTCTCAAAACTGTATCGTGACTTCTTTCTCACTTCTGCTTAGTTAAGCCACATGATGAAAGCCTGCTACACGTATGGATAGTTCAAAGTGCCATGTGCACTCAAACCAGATTGCTAGTCATGCCTTAACTTCAAAGAAAAGCAATAATTTCAGATTCATAGGTCAATGGCACAATGTGCTCCATGTGTGTTATACACAAATAAAAAATAGAATCAATCCTTTCGGGGGGGGGGGGGGGGTTGGCAAAGATGTGTTTGAATCAATCAAGTAAGGATTCGCTCCTGCTTCATTGACTTTACACTTGGGGATTTATGTAAGGTGCTGCACCCAATAAATTTTGATGGAATCTTCTGAATACCAGTGCTTTATGATGTCTGTTATTTCCTCGTCCCAGAAAGTTGTAAGCTCTAAGCATTAGCTGATTCTCGAGTTATCAATTGACTGAGGCTGAGAATAAATGCCCTGTTGATGTGGGTTGTGAATACAGACTGATTCATTTCGTGTATGTTATATTTGTTTTTTTTTTGTTCAAGTTGTATTCTTTTTGGTGGAGAGATCATGGCGTTTTAGCTATTTGCTATGTTTAGTCTATCTGCATCATAGAGTTGTGATAAATTTATGAATGTTGTGGCCAGTTCATGCATTCATTTCATTTTCTTGATTACATATTTAGAACATTGCAATCTGTTGTTAAATTGGGTTCTAAATAGGCAAGCTCTTCTTTTCTTGGCTTTCCTTAAGAAGAAATTAGCTGGCTAAATTCTGGTGTAGTGGTAAATGTATTAAAAAATTACTTTTCCTTGTACAAAGAGAAATTAGCTGTCTTCATCATCTCTAGTAAATCCTGTCGTTGATGCTCAAGCTGTCTTGAAGAAATTAATATTGGAGAACGCCCAACTCTTGGATTTTTTTTTTCCAGGCAACCCAGCAAATTGAAGAAGAACTGTTAGCTGGACGAGGAGTTGCATTTTCCCGTATTTTGGAAGCTGTACCTTATGAGGGTGCCGGAGATAAAATTAAATTGCCACCCTCTTGCTTCACTGAATTGTCTGATCAGGGTGCCTTTGACGAGGGACCCCTACACTTCAGGGTTTCTGTAATTCACCAGTCTTCTCCTTCGGACTTGGAGGATGCAAAGCAGAATAATCGGACAACACATGCTGGAGTCCTGGAGTTCACTGCCGATGATGGTGCTGTAGAGCTTACTCCACATATATGGAATAACTTATTTCCTGCAGATTCTCCAATGGGTCCTACGGTTGAAGTGTGTTATGTCTGGCTACCAAAAGGAACTTATGCAAAACTTCAGCCAGTTGAACCAGGATTTTCTGATATCCCTAATCACAAGGCAGTACTTGAAACAAGCCTTCGTCAGCATGCCACGCTTTCAGAAGGCAATATACTGACTGTTAATCATGGTGTTCTGACGTACCATTTACGTGTTCTTGAACTGAAACCTTCCTCGAGTGTATCTGTTTTTGAAACGGATATAGAAGTTGATATAATGGGCGCAGAACGGACAGCTGAGAGGACAAATCAGTGTGTATTGCAACCTCTCATATTTGGGAAGGTAGATGCTGGGGTGGTCACAGAAGGAAGCTATGTATACTACAAGTTCATACTAGATGAAGTTAATTGGGGATTTATATCTTTGGGGGATGTTGAAGTTGAGATAAAGGTAGAATCCGATACCCAAGATGGAGATACTGACCTCTATGTTTCTAAACATCCATTACTGTTCCCCACACAGCACCAGCACGGTTGGTCATCTCATGACATTGGTTCAAAATCTTTGGTCCTTGGCTCCAGGGATCTGGGCCTTGGACCAGGTACATACAGTATTGGCATTTATGGTTTCAAGGGCACAACCACGTATAAGGTGTCTGTTAACATTCGAGACACATATAAGTCAAAGAGCGGACTGCAACCTGTGTCTTCCACATTATCTGCTGATGCAGACACTGTAGAATGCCGGAATTGTAAGCATTACATACCTTCCAGGAGTATAGCGCTGCATGAAGCCTACTGTAGCAGGCACAATGTTGTCTGTCAGCATACTGGTTGTGGGGTTGTTTTAAGGAGGGATGAGGCCAAGAACCATGTCCATTGTGAAGAATGTGGGTTAGCATTTCAGAAAGAAGAAATTGAGAAGCACAAGAAAGTATTTCATGTGCCGCTGCATTGCCCTTGTGGAATAGTCCTTGCAAAAGAAAAGATGGTAAGTTATTTCTTTTGTTTGATATACACTATTTTTGGGTTTCCATTACTGCATTTTTCAACAGTGCTGTGACTATGCCTTTTAGGGGTAAGGTCTACATATACGCTATCCTCCTTAGATCACACTTGTGGGAGTATACTAGTCTTTTGTTGTTGTTGTTGTTGTTGTAGTAACTATTCTTGGGTTGTTAATCTAACAGTTTTTTGTAACAGGTTCAACATCAATCTATGGAGTGTCCCTTGCGGTTGGCAACATGCCGGTTTTGTGGAGACATGGTGCAAGCAGGGAGTTCTGCAGCAGATGCAAGGGATCGGTTAAGAGGATTTACAGAGCATGAGAGTGTGTGTGGATCAAGAACTGCACCTTGTGATTCATGTGGGCGTTCAGTTATGCTGAAGGATATGGACATACACCAAGTTGCAGTCCATCAGAAAAATTGATCATGAGTACAATCTTTTATTTCTCCATGGTTGACTTTGGGTTCAAAATGCTGCTTGAAGTGTAAAGCTCTGGCAGTTGTGTTTATCTGTTGATTCATGTATTCATGCAGTTGTATATTTATGATTCTCAACCGCGTTAAGGGTTGCAAAGGCAAAGGGAGAGAGGGAGAGGGGAAGGGTGTTTGACGAAATGTAACTCTTTGCAGTGACTTTAAATATATTGTAATCATTCTATATTTCTTTCTTCATCTGAACTTTCATTTGGTAGTCATAAGGGCGACCCAATAGACAAATGAGGTTCCTTCAATTGAGGGAAAGCTATTGATCTTATCGAATGGGACTGTGATCGATGGATTAAAACTAAAAATAAAATTAAAAAAAGTGATGCAATATGCAGACAAAAACTATTGAGGTTTACTGCAAATGAGTGAGTTATTCAAGAGTTTGCTTCATTTAGATTATTTTACTTGATTTTGTTATTTTTCTGATTAAAATAGTTTTCTTAGTCATATAACTAGATGATTGTTGTAAACGACCAATTTTGGTAAGTGACAACAACCAGAACTTCTGATGAAGTTCGAAGAGATCTAGACTTCTTTGGCTAAAGCTGGGGAATAAGAAGTAGCAAATTGTTTCATTAGATGGCCTATCCAACTCGTCCAAGGTCCGGCCAGCTATCGATTTGCTTATTGTTGAACTCAATTCATTTGGGTCAGCCATTGACTTACCTAGTGTTGAACTTAATTCATTTCAGCTCAAGTAATTTTTTGGAAAGTTATTGATCCGTTTATTTATTGACTCAATCCATTTTGATCCGTTCAAAAACAACTCAACATGCTCATTTGGCGCCCTTGCTCACAAGACAAACAACAACAAACAAAGCATTAGCATCAATTATTTTTTTTTAAAAATGCTCTAGCCAGTCAAGCTGGAGAACAGGGAAAGTATTTTTCTAAGAATTAAAGTAGCATACATGTCATAGAATAAACATCAAATCTTAAGGTCAACATAGTCTCATCCTAATTAGCCTTCCCCTATAACCATCCATGTCATCTTAAATATACCAATCTTCTATTGAACTGGAAAGAGACAAACAATCGTACTCTCGATTTTGCAAAATAATATAATAATAAACTAATCATTGAAAGAAAACCATGGTAAGAAATCAAGATATTTATCAGTCACACAAATGACACGACTAGCACCTTCAGTCACAAATTGGTAGATAGGAAAACTAAATTATGGTCATCTTAATATGATTTTGTGCCAGTTGAAGTAGTTCAACTCAAAGCAGCGTTATATCAAAAAAAAAATGCTCATATTGATATTTGCAACGGAAAATTTGCTAAACATAAACACGTGAGTTTGTTTGGCATATATGTGAGCACGATATTTTCGCTTCATATATGAAATTACTCCTAGAATATTCAAAATAGTTTTTTATTATTCTTGATAGAATTTTAGGAATTTTGTTTGTTTATTTCCTTGCATTCTATAGCATCATTAGATTACTTGCATTTTTGCATTATTAGGAATATTTTTAAATAAAATATCACCCATAAAATATTTACCTTTCATTTGTTCTATTTTTAGACTTTAATTGCATTATTAGCTTTTAACAGCATGTAGTTGCATTTTTGTTAAAACACAAAACAAAAAATAATAGAATACTATATTAGATGTTTTGATTAATCAACTAGTTTAATTTGATAGTTTATGCATTAGTTGGTTAATTTTTAAAAAGTGAAAGTAGTTAGTTCTTGCAAAATTAGTAGCCTGTTTGGCCAAGCTGGAAAAATCTGTTTATTTTGAAAAGTATTTTTTTTTCCAAAAATGCTTTTCAAAAAAGTACTTTTAGAGAGAACCAGTTTGTGTTTGGCTAATCAATCTGAAAAATATTTTTGAGCAATAATTTGTGTTTGGCCAAGCTTTTCAAAAAGCACTTTAAAGTACCAAATTACAAATAAGGACAACAACAACAACGACGACGACCCAATAAAATCTCACAAGTGGAGTCTAGGGAGGGTAGTGTATACGCAGATCTTACCCCTATTCCAAAGGAGTAGAGAGGCTGATTCCGAAAAACCCTCGGCTCAAGAACGTGGAAAAGACGAGAAGAGAAGGAAGGGACTATACATTAGTACCATCAAATAAAAATCAAAGAAATAATAACAACATCATAAGAATTAGAACATATTTGAAATGCAATAACAAAACCAGAAAATAAGCCTCGATGCTATACACAACGGAAAGATAGTGTGAACACAATATTAACCACTAGTAGTCTAAGGCCAACCCTATCGAACTAGCCTCATCCCAGACTTGACTACGTCCTAAGCTATAACCCTAATGCTCGACCTCCACACCTTCCTATCAAGGGTTATGTCCTCGAAAATCTGCATCAACACCATGTCCTATATGATCACCTCTACCTAATATTTCTTAGGCCGCCCTCTACCTCTTCTTATACCCACCAAGGGCAAACACTCGCACATCCTCACAGGAGCATCAGGACTCCTCTTTTGCACGTGCCAGAACTACTTGAGCCTCGCTTCCTGTATCTTGTCATCCATAAGAGCCACGCCCACCTTCTCCCGAATAACTTCATTCCTAATATTATCCATCCTAGTATGCCCGCACATCCACCTTGGCATCCTTATTTCTGCTACTTTCAACTTCTGAATATAAGAGTTCTTAAACAGATAACAATCTGCCCCATACAACATGGCCGGTCTAACCACATTTCTATAGGAATTACCTTTGAGTAATAGCGGCACTTTCTTGTCACACAAGAATCCTGATGCTAACCTCAATTTTATTTATTCCAGCCCTATACGGTGTGTAACGTCCTCGTCAATCTCTCTTCCTCTGGATAATCAACCCCAGATACTTAAAACTACTTCTCTTGGGGATGACATGTGATCCAAGCCTCACGTCTATGCCCATTTCCCCAGACTCGGCGCCGAACTTGCACTCCAGATATTCTATCTTAGTCATGCTCAACTTGAAACCCTTAGACTCAAGGGTATGTCTCCAAACCTCCAGTCTGTCATTAATACTGCCTCGCGTCTCATAAATCAGAACTATGTCATCAACGAATAATATACACCATGGAACCTCCCCTTTAATATGATGTGTCAGTGCGCCCATCACTAGGGCAAATAAGAATGGGTTGAGCACAAATCCTTGCTGTAATCCCATAACAACCAGAAAATGCTTCGAGTCGCCTCCTATTGTCCTAACTCAAGTCTTATCTCCATCATACATGTCCTTGACCGCTCTAATGTAAGCTACCGACACACCTTTTGCCTCGAGGCATCTCCAGAGAACCTCCCTAGGGATCTTGTCATATGCTTTCTCTAAGACAATAAACACTAGGTGCAGATCATTTTCCTATCCCTGTACTGTTCCATCAATCTTCTAATAAGGTGGATAACTTCTGTAGTCAAACGATCCGGCATGAACCCAAACTGGTTGTCAGATATAGACACAGTACTCCTTAACCTTACTTCTACCACTATCTCCCAAACTTTCAGAGTATGACTAACTAACTTGATACCCCTATAGTTATTAAAATACTAGATATCACTTTTGTTCT
Organism: Nicotiana benthamiana; assembly: GCA_034376525.1. Classification (NCBI taxonomy): domain Eukaryota; kingdom Viridiplantae; phylum Streptophyta; class Magnoliopsida; order Solanales; family Solanaceae; genus Nicotiana; species Nicotiana benthamiana. The sequence continues at coordinate 30,645,217 of CM067326.1, forward strand.
TGTACAACAGTACCGCCTTACTCCACCTCCACTCATGTGACATTCTCATTGTCCTAAAAATAATATTAAATAACTCAATCAGCTACTTTAGGCCTGCTCTACCCATGCACTTCTAAAATTCAATCGAAATTTTGTTTGGCGCGGTCGCTCTGCCCCTGTTCATCTTACGCATAGCCCCCACGGCCTCCTCGATCTTAATGTGCCTATAATACCCAAAGTCTTAGAGACTTTCTGAATGCCCAGATTGCCTAGCACAATATCCATATACTTTTCTTCATCAGAAGTCCACGAAAGTAAGTCTGCCATCTCTGCTTAATTTGAGCCTTCCCCATCAACACTCTACCATCCTTTTCTTTGATGCACCTCACTTAGTCCAGGTTCGGAGCCTTCCTCTCTCTCACCTTAGCCATCTGAAATAACTTTGTATCCCGGCGTTTTCCCCAGTTCCTCGTACAAACAACCAAATTTCATAGTTTTAGCCTCCGTAACCACCAACTTCGCTTCCTTCCTCGCTACCTTATACCTCTAGCTGTTCACCCTCATCTCCTTATCCCTTGTTCTCCCCACCAATGTCAGGTATAATGACTTATTAATTTCCACTATGTCTTGGACCACTCCATTCTACCACCAGTCGCTTTTGTGTCAGCTCAAAAAACCCGTCGAGACCCTTAACACCTATTTCGACGCCTCCAACACAGTTCACTGTCATCCATATAGTGCTTGCTTCCCTACTGCTTCTCTAGGTTCCTATAGCCGATAACCTCCCCTTTAGCTTCTGAGCTTTATCCTTAGTGAAGTCTCTCCACCTGATCCTTGTTCTGCTACAAGGATCCCTCTTCTTTCTCCTTATTATGATATCGACATCCATAACCAAGAGCCTATGCTACGTAGCAAGGGTCTCACCTGGGATAACCTTACAATCCTCGTACAACCCCCTATCATACTTTCTGAGGAGGAAATAATCAATCCAAATCTTTACCACCATACATTGGAAAGTCACTAGATGCTCCTCTCTCTTTGAAAAACTAGAGTTTGCAATCATTAGCTCGAAAGCCTTCGCAAACTGCAACAACGAGGTTCCTTCCTCCGTTCCTAACCCCAAAGCCGAAGCTGCCATGCACCTCGCCATAACTACCAGATGACGACCTAATATGAACATTGAAATTCCCTCCTATAAAAAGCCTCTCAGCAGGTGGAATATTATGCACTATATCATCTAACCCCTCCAGAAGTGTCATTCAGCCTCCTCATCCAAGCCTGCTTGTGGCGCGTAAGCGCTAGTGACATTAATGGTGTAATCTCCAACCACTAACTTAACATACATTAGTCTATCATTCACTTACCTAACCTCTACCAAAGACTCTATAATATCCCTATCTACCAAAATACCCACTTCATTCTTACCCTTCAAGACTCCAGAGTACCACAACTCTACCCATTCGTATCCCTCTCCTTCGATCCTACCCACCTAGTCTCCTAGACACAAGCTATATTGACCTTCCTCTTCTGGAGAATCTTCGCCAACTCTATTGACTTACCCGTCAATGTACCTATATTCCATGACTCAATCCTCAACCTACAATCTCCCTTGTTCCCTTTAACCCAATTGCCTTCCGTCCCACCCCCTGACCCCTACCTCGCCTTCCGAACCCCCAAGTACATGAACTTACTCTACATCCCAACCCGCAGCCACTATACCTACGGCAAGCTATTGAAAAATACTAACACCGAATAGGCAACGAACCCAACTAAAGATAACATGATGAAACCACAGGCACACTAATAATAATAGGCAACAAATTAACTAGCACAAAGAGAGAAACATGAAAGCATGAGGTATCAATTCCCACGGAAAGAACCTGGAAATTTGAGTGGGTGCCCATACGAGGCCGCAAAATCTAACGTGCGTCCTTCCAACTCCCACTAGCCTTTGAAAACACCAAACCATGCTATTTTACGATGCCTGCATGTACGCTTCACACTCATCTTTAACCATCATGGCTAATTCCATGACAAATTTACACAACCACCGCGAAACCAATAGGGGGAGGAGGCTGTCAACTTGTCAATGCCGCACCTGTTTATTTCTATGGCGGCCCGAGCTACCCAACTAAACGAGGAGGCAGACCATCGGTGAGTGCAACGTGGAGGGTTGGCAAGTTAAAGATTCAAACAAAAATAGAAGAAATGGGGGTGGGGAGTGGGAGAAACTTGGGCAGAGAAGAGAGGGAAGCCAGGGGAATCACCGGCTAGAGGACGTCGACCTGGGGGAAGCCCTATTAGGACTAGGGCTAAAATATTGACCAATAGGGGATGGGGTAAAGAGAAGGAAGAGAAAGAGAGGATAAGGAGGAGAGAAGACCGAAAGAAGGGAGGAGAAAGAAAGAGAGGTCACCGACACAATGGGTGGGATTGCTACGGTGGGGGGTGGGAATGTAAAGCAAAATAAGAGAGGAGAGAGAAAACAGGAAGGGGGAAGAGAGGAGAAACGAGGGTGAGAGAGGAGGAGGGCCTACCTGCCTGCTGGCTGCCGGTGCCAGCTTACTCGCCGGTAGTTAGCTGAAGACGAGAGAGGGAGAGTGAGGAGAGTGAGTGAGAGAGAAAGAGCTGTAGATTTTGAATATTTCAATAAATTACAAATTACAAATAAGGATATGAAGATATTTATTTTATAGTTAATATTATATGAATAAATAAATAATTTATTATTAAAGATAATAATTAATTTTTTCATTTTATTTAAGTACATGAAAATAAAATTACAAAATACTCTAATTCTTTCAAGATGATTTAAATATATCAAAAAATCATTTAACAAATATAAAAGCATTCATCTTAAAAGTCACCATATATTAGAAAGCTATCCTAAAAATAAAAAGAAATATTGGTGCATTAGGAGAGTTCAATAATATAATATCTAATTCTAAGCACTAAGTTTAAAATAAGTAATTTTATTTTAATATATATCATATTTTTCTATGGGTATTTATGATAAGAAGAAAAGTCAAAACTACTTCTGCTTCTGCTTTTGGGAAGAAGCTGCTTTTTTCTGCTCCTCAAAAACTGCTTCTTTCTAAAATCACTTTTTCCCCCAAAATGCTTGCCAAACACCTCAGTTGAGAAAAAAATGCTTTTTGAGAAAAAAAAACACTTTTGGGATGGAAAAAGCTTGGCAAAAATAGAGGCCACTAGTTTAATTGGTTAATTTGGAAGTTTAAAAAAGATTGGGGCTGCCATTTGTTCAAGACCGAACTGGGCCAAGTTCTAAGGCCCAATACACAACAAAGATACCTGCCCCATGTCACGCCCCTTTCTTCTGTCTTGTGGTGGGGAACAACTCATTTTCTTTTGGGAATTGGGTACGGAATTTGAAGAGTTGTCACCTAACGGATTTAAGGTGCGTTAGGGCACCTAAAGCAAGTAACTCATAAAACTGGTTTGCGTTACCAGAGTTTGTGTAAGAGCTCGAAATAACCTTGAGGGGAAGGTGTTAGGCACCCTTTGTGGTCCACAACAGTGGGTCCCGACTGAACTCAAATTATGTGAATTAGTATTATATATAGATAAAGTAAATTAGACAAATTAATATTATATTTAAAACAAGGAGTAAAGAGGGGTCCTAGGTTTTTTAGCCTACAGAATTACTTCTACATAATGATTGGTAATCATCCCCAAGTTGAGGTGGTGCACATAGCATTAGCGCACACGTCGTCATATCCTTTACTACCCAATTACCCTCCCCTTAGTGGTTACGTAAGTGATTCTAATCAAATGTACTCTATGTGTGCATTACCTGTCCCTTCCTTATGGCCCCAGAGGTGTTTAGAACCTCTAATTAAGGCAGTTCTAGACTCTCCTAAGGTGTTTAAAATGAGAACATTTAAGAGACAAGCAAAGACAAATAGGACATTCACACACAGAGGCAATTAAAGACTCACTTTTACCTCCTCACATGAGCAGACAATAACACGTCTCAAATAACAAGATTTCAGATATTTCAAAGGGTCCTAGAGCATGATATCTAGGTGAAGAAATAGAATATATGCAACATTGTGTTAAAGCGAAGCAATAGAACCTAATAAGTTTGCCTGCTGATTTTAGGGCTTGCTAAATCTAGACAATTCACAAATAACAAAAGCACAGTTTTACAGTTTGCAGGATTTTAGTCGCCCTACAGGCTTTCCTAGGCATGTATCACTGATGTCCTACAAAAATAGTATCTAGTCATTAATCAGAAGTACAATAAACCAGTAAATAATTTTAAGCAGGCAGTTTGGTTCGTTAGATCCTATAGGCATGCTGTCAAGGAGTAGATACTGATTTTAGACTTATAGACAATGGTAACTAAATGCAGAAATTGGTTCTATAATCTTATAGGCATTGCATCTAAATGCAACAATTAGTTTTAAAACCTTATTTTCACGCAGAGAACTGATTTAAACCTTGTTAGCATGCAATGACTGATTTTAAATTTTCCGGCATGGTGTCTAGAATGCAAGATTGATTTAAAACCCAATAGGCATGGTTTCTAAGTGCTAACTATGCTGAAATCCTATTAGCATGAATTTTAAGTGCAGAAATTGATTTAAAACTTATAGGCATGGTATCTAAAATGCATGATTGATTTTAGCACCTATAGGAATGGTATCCAAATGCACATAATCTGACAAACGTTACAATAACTTATAGGCATGGATTCTAAGTGTAGGAACTGATTAAACCCTATAGGCATGGTATTTACCCGCTCCCAACAAAATATATATGAGAATACCCCAAGTTTTACTAATATCCTAATATGTGGTTACAAGAAAATTATTACAAATCATATGAATTACAGAAGGAACAAACTATGCTATAGGGAGACTTAATAGAGGCCCAAAGTGAACCTGGAAATTCTAGGACTTCAAACAGTTCAAAATGCCATAATCTCATAGTGTCCAAGAGGAAGTATACAGGTGCGTCAAAGTTCCTAAGGGCCTCAGGGACCTCGGGCAATGCTCATGCCAAGACCCTTTTAAATGGAAAAGTTGTTATGTTCAGTGTGGAAGGGCCATCCCCAGTGTGCCAGAGTTCGGAGGAATCTCATGGATTCCTAGGCAGTACGCACATTGGAGGGGCAAAATCTTAAATAATCTAAGAGTAGGAGTGAGAGTGCTTGACATAGTCGGAATAACCTTAGGAAAACAGTATAGAAGTAAAACATTTAGGAGTGGAAAACACTTTAGGAGTATAAATAGTTTAGAAAACATATTAGGGGGTGAAAACATGTTGAAAACATTCTAAGAGAAGAAATGTTCAACAAACAATAACACCATATTACCCAGATTCAACTTCCGTTTGTTAATTAACTCTAGGTGAGGGCAAGAAATTTTGCAGATAGGGATCAAGGGTTGGGAACACAGGAAGCTTCAATCAGAAACACATAAACAGGATACGAAGGAGAGTATATTAAATAACAAGTACATAGAACAAGCAGGGGTTGATTGACAACGAGCAACCAAATTCATAGCATTCATTAGAACATAGACTATTGATTTAGAGTGCTAATAGGAAAGTCATACTTGATGCTAAAGTACTAACAGACAGTAAAACACAAAAACTGAATGTAGGAATAGTCATGCTGAGGACAGGGGTCTACTACATAGAATATTTATGCCAATTGAAGTTAATTAGATAATATGAGAGTTTGAGACACAAAACATGCTGGTTGGAGGAAGTGAACATGAAAGATGGAAGTACTTAAACTAAAGTAAACATGACGACTTGAGACAATAAACAAGAAGAGTGAAACTGTAGACATGCTTATCAGGCAGTAAACAAGGTTAATTAGGCAGTAGTTACACTAGTAAATAAAAGACATAGTTTTAGCAAAAATGAAGCAACAAGGAGCACATAGATATTAACTTCATAATGACATTGAGGTGGGAACACAACAGTTAAGGAAGAAAAAATAGAAGGTAAAATAGGCAGGATTCAATAGTCTAGCCTTGGAGTTCAGCCGGCTAGACAAGCAATAAACACAAGTAGCAAAGAGAGATGAGAGAAAGTTTATGTGTGTGTGTATTTGAACTATTGTTCGTGTGTTTGAGAGGCATAATGAGAGTGTATACATAGCACTTAGGGAGTAGAAAAAATAAGGTAATGAGAATCAGAGTTCAATCAATTAGGGATCAATCAACCGATCATACAATCAATTTCTATAGGGAAGTCTTGGAAAGACCCCATTAATTGGGGAATAGTCAATTAACGGTCATTAGAATGGGTTCAACTAAGGCAATGAATTAAAATCATACCATGTAGGGAGTCGGTAAAAATCCCCAAATTACTGTCGACTAATTAAGGCAAGTAAGAAAAATAGGGAAGCAGGTCACAAATAAGGAAGCCAGTAAAATCCCAACACACTGATTTTATCAAGGCAATTAACAAGAAACAATTAGTAAAAATCTTCAAAGAGTATTGAAATCATAGGAAAGAATTATTTGAATCCTAAAATAGAAATCAACCAAGTAAGAATCCTCGAAGGGTTTTGATTTTATCAAGAAAGAAGATCGTTCAGATCCTTAACAGAAATTAATCAAGTAAAAAATTCCACAAAATATTGATTTTAACAGGGAAAATCATTTAGATATCTAAATAGAATATGCTAATATTATTGGTTCACGTAGATAAACACAATATCGAAACAAAATCTAAGAAATCAAAATAACACACAGAATCATCTAAAGTTTGAGCATGCATGCAAAAATTAGTCAAGATAGTGAAGAAACAAATAATAAAAACAACGAAAAGTTAGAAAAATCTTTGAAGAAAAGTCAGGGATGAACCCTAATTTCTGAAAGAGTAAACAAAGTTGAAATAATTAATTGAACCAAGAAATTTTTAAACGAAATCACCCATTAATACTCGAATCACTTCAAATCTACAAAGATCTGAGAAGATTCGAACAGTGGTGAAACTAGGGTTTTCGAAAAATAGTAGATATGAAGAGAATCCATCCAAAACCCATGAATTCACACTAGAACAAGAGGAAATTCATACTCACAAACGAAAGTGTCCTGAGACAGGCCGGTAAACAACTTTCAAGCCAGAACAGGTTATATTTCCGTGAGATCTTCTCAAGGACTCATGAAATCAAATCGCCAGAGGGTATAAGAGACCGGTGGTGGTCAGAGAATGCATTAAAACATCATATAAGGGAGGTTCCCGTCGATGACGGAGATTAGGGTTAGGTTTATTTTAGAGAGAATTGGAGGGATGGGGGAAATGAGTGATGACAGAATGAGAATAATGATTAGGGTTTGGGGTCATTTGGAATAAAAAAAGGAAAGAATGAACGGTGGCCGTTCATCTCTGTGATCAACAGGCAAAATTAGATGTATTTGGGGTCGGGTAGAAGTCTTTAGGGTTTGGGCTGGGTAGATTTGGGCCTACTTTTTAATTTAATTGGATTGGGGGGATCCGATTTTGGGTATAAATTAGGGGATATTTGTTAAATACCCATCAAACTAATTTTAAAAATAGATAATTAAATGATAAAAAATAATTTACATGCATGAAGGTGATCTAAGTTAATTATTTAATATTATAAAAATATAAAAAGTTATTTTCTGTATAGATAATATAGTTATGCATATGTAGGGACTATTTTTGCAAAATATGCAATTATAGTCTTAAAAATGCAAATGTAATTAAAATATTTGAACACTCATATGAATATAAATGATGAATTTAGATGGATAAATCATCATAAAATAATATGAGGAATAGTTTTGAATATTTGTGTAATTACAAAATACATAAATAAACAGATTTAGGGTCTTAAAAACATGTAGAAAAAATTATAAAATACTTGTGCATGTTTGTAAATGTATGTACAATATTTTGAAAGTATTTATGCATATTTAAAATAAATATGTAGAAAAAATTTGATATCAACAACTGCCCCTTTTTACCCAGGAAGGATGAAAGAATTTTCGAGTAAAGACATGAAGATCGATTTTGACCGAATGGATCTTTTGAAAAAATAAAGGCCAAATCTCGTTCTCTGTCAAATCCCTAGTTTTATAGGAATCAAGCCATGTGTAGTTCAGGACCCAAAAGTGAATGAAATGGATGGAGTTGTTATAGGGATGGTTGCCAGTTTCATCAAAAGGTTCTTTTGTGAAGGGTGATGTCGGATTGAGTTATGATTATGGGTCTGGAGTGTGATAAAAGGATTATAGGTCATATATCTGGATATCACATAGTAAGGTGGGTAATTGATATGAATCGGTTATAATGACAAAGTAAAAAATAGCATGAGCGGAAACCAAGGGAAGGCTGCTCCTGTTTGAAGAACAGTTACCTCCTGGATTACATGCAAAACTTAAAAAACAATGCATGCGGGTATATAGATGATGAAAATTCCCTTTGGACCATGAAAGATTGTCTTTGGATAGTGCGGATGACGTCCTTAGACTAAAGGTGTCAACCGGGCCGGGTTGACCCGGGACCGGCACGGACCGGCCCGGTCAAAACCGGCCCGGACCGGACCGGTTTAGCGCGGGGGGGGGGGGGGGGGGCGGGGGTAGGGGGAAGGGGGTTGGGACGTAAGGCCTTACCGGGCAATTAACCCGGACCGGACCGGCCCGGGAAGAGAAATACCGGGCGAACCGGCCAACCCGGACCGGTTATAACGGTAAAATTTTTTTTTAAAAAAAAAAAAAATTTTTTTTAACTGCTGGGGCCCACTTGCCCGTTGGCAACGGTCCAGAACCGTTGGCCAACGGGTCTTTTTGCATTTTTGGCCCTTTTTTGTTTTTTTTTTGTTTTTTTTTTGTTTTTATTAAATTACATTAATAACCCTTCTAAAAATCTATAAATACCCTCCCCTCTTCTTCATTTCCTCACTCAAAATTATCTATCTCTCCCTCAATTCTCAAATTAGCAAATATCAATCACTCTCTTCTCTTCAATTTTCAAGAATTCATATTCTACTTTCATAATTTTATTGTCTTTATTTTCCCGAATTTAATTTATCGTAATTTCTTATTTGGAAATCGGCATTCGTAGCTTGATTCTTGAAGTTCAAGTGTTCAACATTCTTGAAGTTCAACTGTTCAAGTGCTCAATTTATTGTCGAATTCGGTGCACTCTCTCCAACTCTTTCTCTTATTTAATATTTTAATTGCATATTTGATTTTAGCTTATATATTAAATTTTCCAATATGTTGAATGCTGCTAAAAGAGCGTGTAGAAAAGTTACTGGTAGGAGTGGAAGTGGTAGTGGAAGTAGTAAAAAAAGTCCTATAGCTTCTGGTAGTAATAGTAATAATGAACCAATAACACATGTTTCTGAATCATCGCCTAATTTGCAAGATGTAAATATTGATTATGAACAATTACACCAAGATTTCGGAATAGAAGATAACGAAATTGGAATAGAAGATGAGATACCACCTACACCTACTAGTGCAAATGTTGGTAGTATTGGAGTTGGAGTTGCTAGTGCAACAAGGGGTAGAAGACCACCAGTCGCTCCAACTTCTAAATCTAATCGTAGAAAAAGAAGTCCTGTTTGGAAATTTTTTGATGAGATAGAAGATAGTGATAGAGTTAAGTGCAGACTTTGTAACGAAACGTTTAAACATTTGACCGGAGGTAATTTAGGGGGGACTGGCACACTAATTAGACATATGCAAAATTATCATCCTATAGACAACTTCAATTAAAATGTCTGATTGTCAACAATTAATGAATGCTTTATACAATTATATGGAGATTGGGCCCACTGAAAGCCCAAATTTGTATGAATCTATGAACCAACTAAATGAACATTTACAATATCTATATACTTATTATGCAACTCAATGTGATAATGCTCGTGCTTCAACTGCTGCAAATCCCACTATGCAATGTAGCACTTCTAATGTAGTCGGAGATGATGATGAAGGCTTTGATAGTTTTAACATTTTTTCAACTTTTTCTAACACTCAAAGTAGTAGTAGGAATATAGATGAACTGCAATTTTACTTGCAGAAGCAAAAGGAGCCTCGCACCAAGGAATTTTCACCGTTAGGCTGGTGGCAGGAAAATTCAAAGCAATTTCCCGTTCTTTACGCTATGGCGCGGGATGTCCTGAATGTCCCAATTTCCACTGTTGCATCCGAGAGTGCATTTAGCCAAGCAAGACAACAACTTGGAGACACGCGGCACTCATTGGGAAGCAATGCTTTGGAAGTCTTAGTGTGTCTAAGAGATTGGATAAGATCTGAACGAAGAAATCAAGGAAAAGAAGATCTTGATAGCCCGGAAGACGAAGAACTTGGAGATATATTAACGCACGGAAACCCATCCGAATTTAACACTCCAGAAGAAGGTCTAGAGGTTCATATTAATATGGAAGAACTTGCTATTGCAATGCAAGCCATTTGATGTAAATTGTAAACTAATTATGATACATTTTAGTTTTTCAGTTTGAAATTTTGAATTTAAGAAATAAAGTAGCACTTGCAATAAGTGCAATTTTTTCCCCATCTTTTGTTGTGTTCATTCAATTATTACAAAGTATTAATATAACTTAATATTTATACTATACGTAATTCAAAAAAAAAAAAAAAAAGATAAACCCGGCCCGGCCCGGACCGGATCAACCCAGCCCAATTGCAACCCGCCCCCAATTGAACCCGGACCGGACCGGCCCGGACCCGGACGGGTCATAAAGTTTGGACCCGGACCCGGCCCGGCCCACCCGTTGGTCACCTATACCTTAGACTATGATGTCCAGGCCATGAATTGCGAGATAGGAAAAGTTGTGAAATGATGTTCTCGGGCCATGGGAATGGTGCCTTTGAACCATGATACCTTTGAATAATGATCTGTATGAATTGAGATATCCTCGGGCCATGACATGGTGTCTTCAGGCTATGAGTATGATGCCTTCAGACTATGACGCCTTTGGACAGGTTGGCTATATGTCAACCCATGAAGTGCAGAGATATGATGTTGAAAGTGATATCAAGACAATGGTTAGTCTTGCACGGGTTTGGGGCAGAGCTTAGCCCGAAAGAAGAAAATGGTGCTAAGAATAGAGCAACTTATGCAAGGAGGGACAATTTTTAGTCCCATGAGAAGGTAATGCTTAGCCTTATGCAAATACGGAGGCAAGGTTTAGCCTCATGCAAGATTTGAGACAGGTCTTAGTCTCATACAAAGAGAAGGCGATACTTAACCTTATGTAGATGAGAGGAAGAGCTTAGCCTCATGCAATATTGGAGACAAAGTTTAGTCTCATGCAACGAGAACGCAATGCTTAGCCTTATGCAGAAGAGAGTCAGGGCTTAGCCTCATGTAGGATTGGAGATAGAGCTTAATCTCACGCAAAGAGAAGGCAATGCTTAGTCTTATGCAGATGAGAGGAAGGGCTTAGCCTCATGCAAGATTAGAGACAGGACTTAGTCTCATGCTAGGAGAAGGCAATTCTTAGCCTTATGCAAATATAGAGGTAGGGTTAGCCTCATGTAAGATTTGAGACAGAGCTAAGTCTCATGCAAGGAGAAGGCAATACTTAGCCATATGCAAATATGGAGGCAGGGATTAGCCTCGTGCAAGATTTGAGACAGAGCTTAGTCTCATGCAAAGACAAGGGAATGATTAGCCTTATGTAGATGAGAGACATGGCTTAGCCTCATGCAAGATTGGAGACATGGCTTAGTCTTATGCAAGGAGAAGAAAATGCTTAGCCTTATACAAATATGGAGGCAAGACTTAGCCTCATGCAAGATTTGAGACAGAGCTTAGTCTCATGAAAAGAAAAGGCAATGCTTAGCCCTATGTAGATGAGAGGCAGGGCGTCGCCTCATGCAAGATTGGAGATAGGTCATAGTATCATGCAAGGAGAACGAAATGCTTAACTTTATGTAAATATGGAGGCACGACTTAGACTCATTCAGAGAACAAATAAGAATAAAATATTTCCTAGTTGGAGATATATTTGTGTCTGGTGGCCTGATCGTTAGGACTTTGGTATGTGTATGTTTGCGAATACTTTTGTTATGTTCCCCATGCCTGCATCCAAAGAAAAAATTGTAAGTATTGCAAGGAGAGGTTGGTTCGTGCCTTCGTTTGCTAGATTTTGCTTTGCTCCGTTCTAGAGGCCTTGTTTGAGTTGCCCTGGGTAACACCTGACTGTCACGAAAATAGAGTTTTCAAAAGAATGCATTTATTGATAAAAATAGAGTTATTTTTTAGAAAACATAGTGAAATATCAAGTAATTTTATATGAACTAGTGATTGTAACACATTTCAGAGATATTGCAGCTTTCTTGTTTTAGAATTTTGAGGGTCCTTCTCAAAATTTTGCCCCAGTTCGGTAAATGATCCTTTGACCGTTTGCGTGTGACAAAACTTGTCAAACCTTCTCCGTAATTTTGAGAATCCTACCCCTGCTTCTTAACTAATTTTTGACTTTTTGGCATATGTTGGCATCGGCTGGGCTTGCTTCAGAATTTTAAGTGTCTTCATAAGAATTCTACCCAGTTTCTGGCTCCAAAGAAAAATGAAAATTTTATCATGATATGAAAAACCCACATGGCTTCCTACGTATCGCCTCTTAAACATGAATGAAGTCAAGCATAGTTCAGTTACATTGGATGAAGGAATGTAAATAATCTAATCATAGTATCTCTTGACTGCGTTTGAATTAATTGGTTTTGGCCAATCTTTTCCGTCCATTTCTACAAGTATGAGTGCTCCTCCCATTAGTACCCTGTGAACCATGTAGGGGCCTTTCCAGTCGGGAGAGAGTTTTCCTTTGGCTTCATCTTGATGCGGGAAGATCTTTTTCAGCACCAACTATCCCGGCGCAAACTGTCTTGGTTTGACCCTTTTGTTGAAAGCTCTAGACATTGTGTTATGATAAAGCTGACCGTGACATACTGCGTTCATTCCTTTTCCATCTATAAGGGACAATTTCTCATAGAGGCTCCGTATCTATTCTGCATCGTTTTGTTCGGCTTCCTATATGATTCTTAAAGAAGGAATTTCTACCACGACTGGAATGACAACTTCGGTACCATAAACCAGTAAATAAGGAGTTGCCCCAGTTGATGTGCAGATTGTAGTGCGGTACCCCAGTAGGGAAAAGGGTAACTTCTCATTCCATTGTTTGTGGTTTTCTACCATCTTCCTTAGTATCTTCTTTATATTCTTGTTAGCATCTTCCACAACTCCATTCATTTGAGGTATGTATGCTGTAGAGTTTTGTGCTTGATTTTGAAGGTTTCACACATGGATTTCATCAGGTCACTATTGAGATTGGCGGTATTATCAGTGATAATAGACTTGAGAAATCCAAATCAGCAAACAATACGATCCGTCACAAAATCTACGACGACTTTCTTGGTTACAACTTTGTAAGATACAGCTTCGACCCATTTTATGAAGTAGTCAATGGCTACTAAAGTGAACCGGTGCCCATTTGAAGTAGTAGGCTCAATCGGACCGATGACATCCATTCCCCAGGCAGCAAAAGGCGAGGTGCAACTATTGCATTGAGATCATTGGGTGGTACCTTATCATGTCTGTGTGTATCTAACATTGGTGGCATTTCTGTATGTATCGGATGCAATTCGTCTCCATGGTTATCCAAAAAAATCCAGCTCTGAGTATTTTCTTGGCTAGAACAAAACCATTCATATGTGGTCCACAAGTTCCGGAATGTATTTCTTCGAGTAATCTGAAATCTTCCTTTGCGTCAACACACCTTAACAACCCTAGATCAAGAGTTCTTTTATACAAGGTTTCTCCGCTTTGGAAGAACTGATTGGATAGCCTCCGCAGCGTGCATTTCTAAGTGTGGTTTACCTGCTCTGGATATTCTCCTCTTTCCAAATATTCTTTGATATCGTGGAACTAAGGTTTTCCATCCGTTTCCTCTTCAATATGAGCATAGTAAGTTGGTTGATGTGGATCCTCACCGGGACAGAATCAATGAAATTCTTTTTTGGATGTTATATTATTGATGACAAAGTGGCAAGTGCATCCGCGAACGCATTTTGAATTCTAGGCACATGTTTGAATTCGATCTTTGTAAATCTCTTCATTAACTCTTGCACATGATACAAATATGGCAGTATATTGGTGTTCTTCGTTACCCATTCTTCTTGAACCTGATGTACCAGAAGATCCGAATCACTGATTACAACCAAGTCTTGTATATTCATATCGATGGCCAAATTGATCCCCATGATGCAAGCATCATATTCCTCCATGTTGTTGGTGCATGGAAACCTAAGCTTCGCAGATGCAAGGTAGTTTTGACCTGTCTATGATACTAAAACCACTCTAATGCCACTCATTTGAAGTTTGCAGCTCCATCAAAGAACATTCTCCAACAGTCGTAAGCTTCAGTAATGTCCTATCCTACGAATGATACTTCTCATCAGGAAAATACATTTTCAAGGGTTCTTATTCCCCTCCCAGAGGATTTTCAACAAGATGGTTTGCCGATGCTTATCTTTTCATCGCCTTCTGGTTTACATAGACGATATCGAAGTCACTTAACAGTATCTTCCACTGGATAACTTCACGATCGGTATAGGCTTCTGAAATATGTACTTCAAAGGGTCCATATGGATATGAGGTACGTGGTATAGACACAGAAGTAATGCCTCAATTTATGAGCCGTTCAGGTCAAAGCACAAGAAGTGCGTTCCAACAGAGAGTATCATGCTTTGTAAGGTGTGAACTTTTTGTTCAAGTAGTGTATGACTTGCTCCTTTCTCCCTATCTCGTCATGGTGTCCCAGAACATATCCGAAATCTCAATCTAATATAAATAGATAGAGTAGTAATGGTCTCCCAGGTTCTGGTGGGACTAGGACTGCCAGTGTGGACATGTATTCTTTGATTTTGTCAAAAGCCTTTTAAAAATCTTCGGTCCAACTTGTTTCAGCATCTTTCCTCAATATTTTGAAGATGGGTTCACATATAACTGTGGACTGTACTATGAAGCGACTGATATAGTTAAGACATCCTAGGAAGCTTATTACATCTTTCTTGCTCTTTGGTGGAGGTAACTCTAGAATAGCCTTAACTTTGGATGGGTCCAATTCGGCCTCTCGAAGGTTGACAATGAACGCCAACAACTTCCCTGTGGGAACCCTGAATGCACATTTTGCGAGGTTCAATTTCAGATTTGTAACGACCTGACCAGTCGTTTTGAGAAATTTAAGCTCCGTTCAGTGGCATAAGGTCTGGAACAACTTTGGAATATGAGTATTGACTTGCGTGCATAGTAGAATTCGACTTTCGGATAGTTTAGAGTCAAATTGAAAGAAAAAATCTACTTTTGGAAGTTTGAATAGTGAAAAGTTAACCGGAATTTGATTTTTGGGTAAACGACCCCGAAATGGGTTGTGGATGATCTCAACAGTTCCGTATGGTAATTTTGGACTTAGGCGCGTGTCTGAATTTAGATTTGGAGGTCCGTAGAGTGAATTGAGGCATTTCGGTGAAAGTTGAAGTTGGAAAATGAAGAAGCTTGACCCACAGTTGACTTTTGGGATATCGGGGTCGGAATGTGATTTAGAGAGTTGGAGCAACTCCGTTAGTCGCTTTCTTTTGAAAAGAGAGGTTTCGCCCCTTCCGGCTCTTCTCCTCCATGCTTCAGTTGCCGAGTATGATTTGGTATTTTATTTTGGACTTGTTTGCAAAATTTGGCGTCATTCTGAGTTGAATTGATAGGTTTTCAGCATGCGATTTGATATTTGAAGACTTGAAAGTTCATGAGCTTGTTTTTGATTTGATCCTTCGTTCCGATTTTGTTTTAAGTGATTTGAAACTTCAAGTGAGTCCGTGTTAGGTTATATGACTTGTGTGTGTGATTAGACGGGGTCTCGGGGGCCTCGATTGTGTTTCAGATGGGCTATGGGTCATTTTTCCCTATGTTTGAACTTCTGTTCTTCTATCTGGTATTTCCTTCTATGCGATCACATTGTTTGTCCCGCCATCGCATAACAGAATTTGGTCATCAATATTTTCCTTCTCTGCGATCATATTGCTTGTCCCGCGATCACATTACACAAATTTTGGGCAGCAGTATTCCCTTCTATGCGATCACATTGATTTCCCCGTGATCACATAGCCCAAATTTGGCAGCAAAATTTTTCCTTCTATGCGATCGCATTGTTTGACCCGCGATCACATAGCACAAATCACTAGGTAGACAAAATTAAATCCCAAATTCAAGGGTTTCACCATTTTATCACATTTTGACTTCTAGAGCTCGATTCTTGGCGATTTTTGAAGGGATTTTCACCTCGGCGACTTGGGTAATTGTTCCTCACTCGATTTCGACCAATTTCCATGAATCTCCTCCTAGTTTCATCCTTTAATTTCAGATTTCTAATGAAAAATGGGTAGAACTTCATAAAGCGAATTATTGAGTTTTGAGGGGGTGTTTGACCTCCAATTTGAGAGATTTTTATATGGTTAGACTCGTGAGAGTACAAGGGTTCTGAAAATGTTAAATTCATCCGGTTCTGAGACATTGGCCTAAGGGGAATTTTGGTTATTTTGCCTAATTTCGTTCTTTAACTTTGAATTAAATAGTGGAATCAGTTGTTTGAGATGTTATTTATAATGTGTCATTGAATTGTAGAGATTTGGGCCATTTGGAGTTGATTACTCGTGGAAAGAACGTGGTTGCTAGTTGAATTTAGCCGGCTCGAGGTAAGTATCTCGTCTAGCCTTGTGTGGGGACTTCCCCTTAGGATTTGAGTCTTCTTTGGTGATCATATTCCTTGTACACGAGGTGACGAGTTCGTGGTCGGAATTATTTGTGGAAAACTGTCCCTTTTAGGCTCTTAGATCCTTGAATTCACTGAATATGAGATTGTTCTTTATACGATTGAGTCCCTGTAATTAGTTTCACCTATACATGTATTACTTGGAATATATTTGCCCTTATTGGTGTATTCTTGTCGCCAAATTGTTTCTTACTTATTTAAAATTGATCCTTCTATAGTCACATTATCATTCCTAACTGTTTGTCTCTATTTGGAAAACATTGTTTCTATCTCTCGTGCAATTAATTGGTCTTAGTTGGAAAGAAGTTAGATATCATGTGTTTAGGTAATACTTTCCTTAATTGTGATTATTCTTTTCATGTTAATTTCCTTGTTGCTATGCTAAGTATTATGGAATCGTTGTTTCGTATTATTTCTTCCTTGTTGAGTTGTTCTTATTGCACTTAGTATTTCTCTATTATAGTTATTCCTTGTAAGTTGGTTGTACCGTCTTTTGGTGAACGGAAACACATGAGTTGATTCCCTTGCTTTGTTCATGTATATATTGTCATTTATTGTGTTGTACTTGAGACTGTGATGCACGAGGTTTCTGCTATGCGGTTGTTGATACTGTGATGCACGAGGTTTCTACCGCGCGGTTGTTGATACTGTGATGCACGAGGTTTCTACCGTGCGGCTATTAGTACTGTGGTGCATGAGGTATCTGTCGTGTGGTTGTTGTTGAGGGGTTGCACGAGGTCTTTGTCGTGCTATTATTGTTATTGATGTTTTGCACATGCGGCGTAATAAGGCGAGATATGTTACATGCTTATATGTAGTTTGGGCATGTGGCGGAGTAAGGTGGGAACATTGTGATGCATGTATGGTGAAATAAGGCAGTGCTTATTATATTATTATTGCACACGTGGTGAAATAAAGTGGGTTATGTCAGAGGTTGATTGTAAAATTGTGACGGTCTGTAAAGGCATTCCTATTTTGTTGTTATTGTTATTGAGGGTCGCTTACCTGTATGAGCTTTATCGCTCGGAAGTTTTTAGGAAACATAGTACGTGCGGTCCATTCTCCTATTCATGTTTTACTAGTTGGTAGAATTCTTGTTAGAACACTTGCACAAGCATGCACGTAGTTGAATACTCCCGTTAGAGGTAAATTCCTCCTATTTTTGCTAAGGAGGGAGGTACGCCCTCGTTTATCCATTATATATCTGAGAGTGGCCATAGTTAGCTGGTTAGTGGTCAGCATGACTGAGGGACTGATGGGGCACATGATGCCAAGTATTAGATTTTAGATGCTGGGTTTTTGTGAGTTGTGGTTTATTCGAGACTTGGTGAAATTGTGGAAAGAGTGAATAAGACCTTATGTGAACATCCTAGTAGGATATGAGTTATGGACTTGTTTTTCCCTTGCTGTGTTGTGGCCATAGGATTTGGATTGTGATTTGCCGTCGTTATGCATCATCATTCATTATCTTCTCATTGTTACTTGTTGTTCCTTTCCCTTATTGTGAATTGTAGCATTATCGGTCATTTCGTGCAGTCATTACATATTTATATATCATCCCGTTGTTCCTGTGATTATACTATTTATTGATCGGTAGGTGTCTTGGCTGTTCCTCGCCTCTACTCCACCGAGGTTCTTGATACTTACTGGGTACCACCGTGGTATGGCCATGCTACTCTTCTGCATATTTTTGTTGTGCAGATATGGGTACTCCCACTTAGTCTTGTCAGCCATAGAAGGAGGTGTATCGGTAGAAACTTTGAGGTATATCTGCTATGCACAGACCGAGGAGTCCCTTTCCAGCTTCTGTAATAAGTATAACTCTTTTAGTATTTCTCCTATGTATAGATATTCTTGAGTGGGAGCCTCGTATGTATCCCTTAGCTTGTGATTTGTGTGATTCCGGGTTTTAGGAATTTTTGTTAGCTTCGGGAGTTGTTTTGAAATGTGCCAAGCGGCACCTTGAACATTGATTCATTTTACTAGTTTAGTTTTAAATTTCTTTCTTCCGCATTTTGTTTTATATTCCGCAATGTTAGGCTTACCTAGTCGTAGGGACTAGGTGCCATCACGACATGTTCATGGAGCGCGAACTGGGGTCGTGATAAGATTTTAACTTCTTAACCTGTCAAAGAACCTTCTCAAGTCTGTTATGTGATCTGTGGCCCTTTTGGAATTGATAATGACGTCGTCAACATACACCTTTATTTCTTAGTGTATCATATCATGGGAGATGGTTGTCATGGCTCTCATGTAAGTATCCCTAACATTATTTAGACCAAATAGCATCATCTTGTAGCAGTACACTCCCCATAGTGTAATGAAAGCTGTTTTCTCTGTATCCTTTTCATCCATTGAGATATGGTCTTAACCCGCAAAGCAATCTACAAAGGATTGGAGTTCATTCTTGGCGCAATTGTCGATTAGGATATGTATATTTGCCAGTGGAAAGTCGTCCTTGGGATACTCTGTTTAAGTCTTGATAGTCAACACATACTTTGACTTTCCCATCTTTCCTCGGAACTAGTACAATGTTGGCTAGCCAGGTTGGGTACTCAAATACCTTGAGGACTTTGCCTTTGATCTTCTTAGTGACTTTCTCCTTGTTTTTTAGGCTCAAGCATGGTTTAAACTTTCTGAGTTTTTGTTTTACTGGCAGACACATTTGATTGGTAGGCAACTTGTGAGGCAGTATGGATGTGCTTAGACCGGTCATGTCATCATATGACCATGCAAAGAGATCCTCATATTCCTTTAAGAAACGAGTGTACCACTCCTTCTCTGTCGGTGATAAGTTAATGCTTATGCAAGTCTCCCTGAAGCTTTTAGCGTCTCCTAAATTTATTACTTCAGTTTCGTCCAGGTTGGACTTGGGTTTATTCTCAAAGTTCTCAACCACTATGACAATTTCCTCAGGTATTTCATCATCTTCCTCCGAGTCCATATCCTTATGTGCATTATATCACTACATGTCACAGTCGTTGGTTCATCAAAAAAAAAATAACACAGTAGAAAAAAAGTGTGAAAGATAATAATGAATAATAATGGCCATGCATTGATAAAAAATTGAAAATATCCAAAATAAATATGGATCGATGAATCGAGCGTCTATTTTAAAACAAAGCGCGTCTTTAAAAACAAAATTATTGAAAACATCTTAAATGCCTAACGTGGCTACATAAATAAATTTAGGCTAAATGTCAAGCTACCCAAGGACTCACCAGGCCCAGGATGGTGTGGCAGTCCAATTCCTGAGAACGACTCATTTCTCTACAATCTGAATGGTGAGGCCTTCTTCTTCCTCCTCCTCCTCCTCAATTATCACACTACAATCCATATCCTCGTCCTCCAGGAAGAAATGCCTCACCCCAGCTAAAACTTCTTCTTCTGCGGTTCCCCATATTGTATCGGCCTAGTGAAAAGTCTGAGCCATATGTGGCACTGGTTGCTCGAGAGGGTATAAGGACCACCCTATGGAGGCGACCAATCATCATACTCTTGCCATGTATACTGGTATCCGAGCTTGAAGGTTGTACTATGATGTTTTAACTGTATTGGTTTAGTAATGCCCTGGAGATTCTTCCCAAGTCCTTTGCCAGGTTCATACCAGATAGTGTTAGTACGCTTTCTGTTTTGTTACTCCACTATTTGTCTTTCTCAACTGCATTGACATGTTCAATGTGGTGATAAGTTCCCTCTCCTAGCCTTCTTCTGTTCTCGATAACCGGGATGGTTTGACTGGTGTAAATAGGATTACTTCGATCTCCGTGAATGATCACCTCCTAATGTTTCCATTCGAACTTCACAGCCTGATGTAGTGTAGAAGCCACAGCCCCAGCGACATGTATCCAAGATCGACCCAATAAAAGATTGTATGTAGCTGATATGTCAAGCACTTGGAATTCAACATCGAACCAAGTTGGCCCCTTTTGCAGACAAAGATTAATCTCCCTAATCGTGGCCCTTTGAGACATTTTAAAGGCTTTCATGTTCATACTTCATGCCCGTATCTTCTGGAAATCATTGCCCAATCTTATTAGAGTAGTCAATAGGAAAATGTTGAGGCTTGAACCTCCATATATTAGGACCATGGCAATGAATTTGTCATAAAACTGCACCGTGATGTGCAATACCCGGTAGTGACTTAACCCTTCGGGCGGTAGTTCATCCTCGTGGAAGGTGATCTTATGACTCTCCAGCACTTACCCCACCATATTGGCCATTTCTCTGCAGGTGATATTGTGGCACACCAACTTCATTTAACACTTTCATCAAGGCATTCTTGTTCACCTTTGAATTTTTCAATAGTGATATGATGGATATCTGAGCGGGGTTTTTGTTCAAGTGATCGACAATGGAGTATTCCCTCACCTGTACTTTCCTCCAAAGATAATCTGGTCCAGTTTCAATGACAGGTTGCTTAGTAGAAGCATCCTTTCTCAATCCTCCCCAGTGTTCAAGTGTATAGATCCTTCCCATTCTGGTCATTCCTTGTGCAACATCAAATTCTTCCATTTTTGCTTTTTCCTTTCGCCTAGCTTCGACAACATAATCCCAAGGTATGGCCTTAGAATGAAAAGGAGATGTGGTTGATATTGTCATTGTGAATGGTGTGGCAACTTCTACCTTAAATGGAGCAAGTGTGGCTGTAGGCGGAGCTACCTCAACCTCAAATAGAACCGATGCGCTTACCTTAACCTCGACTGACGATGGTGTCTGCACTACAATAGGAGTGAGTGTGACTGCAAGATTAATGTCAACCCATTCCCAAATAAGTCTGATGGACTTCTCAGGATCCCATTCTTGATCCGTCTCTATCACAAGTACCCCACCACCCCTATGATCTAGGAGTTATGAACGTTGGGTGTAGCTTCCTTTCCCTATATGATCTTGCTATCAATCAATGTATGGATCTTATCTTTCAATGTTCGGCACTCGTCAATATTGTGCCCCTTCATACGAGAATAGTATGCATGGGTCTTGTTTGGATTAACCAATTGAGATGAGTTATCCACTGCCACATCAGAAATAAGAGTGACATAACCAGCGGACATCAACCTTTTGTACAGCTGGTCGATAGGTTCAACAATAGGTTGTATTGTCTGGGTGGTTTGCGACCAAAGTTAGACCAGGGTTTCTAGTAATTTTGATAAGTTGGAGGTGAGTAATAGTAGGTTGGATGGGTTTTCTAAGTATGATAGGCAGTGGCGGGTTAAAAATATCTAGGATATGGGGGTTGGTATGTAGGTGGAGCTATTTGGTATGTGGGTGGACGTGTTTTTTGGTATGTGGGTGGAGGTGTTTGGTGTGTGGGTGGAGGCACCATTCTGCCCCCGCTTCTCTTTTCTTTGATATGCTGCCTAATTTAAATGCTTTGTTCATGGCCTGTAGTGCCTCGAAATTTGTCACGATCCCGCTTTTGATACCTTCCTCAATCTTTTCTATGAGTTTGATAATATCGGAGAACTTTTGATTCTCAATAACCATTAGCCTTTCATAGTACTGTGGGTCTTGCGCCCTGGCAAAGAACTTATTCATTTTTTCTTCTTCTAGTGCTGGTTTGACCTTGGCTGCTTCTGAACTCCACCGAGTAGCATACTCGCGGAAGGTCTCAATTAGCTTCTTCTTTAAATTGGACATAAAAGACACCCGGTGCATTCTTCGTGTTGAACCAGAACCGGTCCATAAAATTTGATGCCATGCTCATCCAATTGGCCCACTTCTTAGGGTTCTGGCTTATGTACTAGTACAGGGAATATCCGGTAAGACTTCTCATGAAGAGCTTCATTCTGATCCTTTAATTTGTTCCTACCCTCACGAGCTTGTCATACTAAGTTCTAAAATGAACCTTGGGATCACATGTTCCGTCAAATATTTCGAACTTGGGAGGTTTGTAACCATCCGACAGTTCCACGTCTGGTTGTATGTACAGATCCTCATAATGCAAACTTTCTACCCCTTTACTTCCTTCGATACCTTGAACTCGACTTGTCAATTTCTTGAGTTCCTCGACCATATTCTTTATGAACATGTCCTTCTCGGTAGATTCTGGTGTATATGAGATTGGCTGAGTAGAGTGAGGTATGGTATCCACATATATGTTTGTTTTGGTGAGTGCCAGGGATGTGGGTGTAGTGGTGGTCGTTGGTTGAGTTTTGAGGATTGAAAAATTGGTTATGGTGTATTTTGAGGAGTGTGATAGATAGTGGCTTGTGGGTACTGGATTGGTTGATAATGGTATTATGGTGGAGTTAGTATTGGAAAATGATTGGGATTTTGAGGTGGAACTGAATATTGATATGGTAGGGAAGGAGGCTGGTTCAGTGTATTTGGGGGAGGGGGGTGCTAGGATTTTTGTATTTTGTTGGTTGATGTGGGGGACGTCTAGGTGAGGGAGAGGTTCTCTATGTTGCGGACCTGGTAAAGTTCTCCCTGTAACTCTAGTATCTTTTGTTCCAACCGCAAAACCAAGTCATTTGGTGCCAGAGTACTTCGATCGTCTGAAGTTTTCGCATTCTCAATATTTTCCTTTCGAATACCACTTAAGCCATCCATCTTAGCTTTCCTTGTGCTTCTCGTATTACTTGGAGAAGGAGGATGTAGAGGATTTTAGATCTGATATGATATGCTGATGATATTAGTATGTACGAGCCAACCCTAGGGGGTGGGAATTATAATAAAAATAAATAACAAAAGGTAAACATGTTAGTAAGGATTCTGAAATATTGGTGGTACTTAAACACATATTGCGCGAATGTAAATTTGCGTCCTAATTTGGGAGCCCCGTTATGCCCGAGGTAGGCCTAGCGACAAATAGATTTGGAGAAATCAGTGCCAATAATTGCCTCTTTTTTATAATTTAAAGATAGATGACAAAAAATAAGATAAGTCACTAATGGCACTAGGATTTATTACATTTGAAAAGCAAGTAAACCTAATCTACTTGGTCCTAAAAGGACCCTCTCCAGACTAGATGCTCTTGTCGATTAGTTTACCCATTTCGTGCAGGTTCAATAGTAAGAAAGCCCTTATCAAATGTCCTCCTTAGTTTCCCTCAGAGTTCTAACAATCGGTGACTCTCTTCCTCATTCTTCCTTCTAATTCCATCAGACAGTACTCCAGATATTCTTGCCTTTCGGTGGATCTAACAACCCCCTCTTTCCACTCATTGATCATTTCCATATTGGCCATATGTTCCTCTATATGCTCGGCTTCAGACACGCGAATTCTTTTGCGTAATTTGTTATATTTCACCCGTGCTTCGGCTACCTCATCTATGACCATGTTTCCTGGACCAACCCTTGGCTCAAATATTCCTACTATGTAACCTCTAACCATGATGAGTAAAAGTATACATGGACATCTATATATCGATCCGGCTTGATTGTATCCTTTTCCATGATAATTTTCAAATGCCACATGTACTGAGCTTCACATTTGTATGGGACATCGTCATCCTAAAAATCTACCCTGTAATGACTCAATTTGGCAACTCGCGGTATGACCTGCCTCCTGCCTGCCTGTCTCATAACAATGAGGGAAGCATAAGTATATTTTCCCCTTAACCCAATCAATACTAAGTATGTAACATCCTTGGATCTGCTGATTAACTCATCGGTAGGGAACCACTCGAACATCCATTGAACCTGGTCCTCGGTTAAAGTTTTGAAAAACTGCACCCATCCTACATTATTCTTTGGTTGAGTGAGCCTGTCTGGGATATAGGTCATTCTCTTGGTATGATGGAATGCTATATGATCATTCCATAGCCTTCACAAAAATTCCTGACGGTATTGACCCTTTTGGAGATGTTTTAGCAGCTACTCTTGTAGCAGCAAATTGCAACCCTCGATGTATCTAAACCCCTTCTGTCAGCGCTCTAAGGCCCGGTATATATCTGCAATGATCATAGGGATAATGGTATATGTGTGTCCCTCGATCCTATCTATCATAGTTTTGGCCACCATGGCCAGCTTGGTGTGGATTTTGTCCCCTTGGATCGGGAATGCTAGCATACCTAAGAAACATACGATGAACACAAAGCCCCTGCGGTGAATCCAACCCAAGGAGGTTATGGAGAATTCTCATTGAAAATATGGTAAGACCAGCTGTGACCGTATCTTTCATAGAGGAACTCGGAAGGTATGTATGAGTTTTCAGGCAGTCCAAGTAATCATTCTTCTTTAACCCCATCATATTAAGAAATCCCCTAGCAATGTGATTTTCAGGTACCAATAGACCAGGGCTATCCCAAGGAAACCCAGCGAATCTCTCTATTTCTTCCAAGAGAGGGGTCATTTCTATGTTTCCAAAGCGGAACACAACCCTTTATTTGTCCCAGAAGATGGTGGCAGCCTCTATCAATATTTTGTTTGGCTTCAGGTCTAATAAAGAAGGCAGATTTCCTAAGACCCTTTTCACACAATTTTGATCACTCGAAGGAAGATCCCTCTACCAATCTAGAAAACGTGATGGTATGTTACCGACCATGCCGAACCTGGGGACTTCGTGCCTAGTTTTCTGCAAAACAAAATATAGTTAGGACCTTTTGCCCTCTAGGTTTGTCTACTTATACAACAATGATTATCACATTAGCACTTATTTCTCTAAATTAATGCACACAATCGTGGTTGTGTCCGTTAGAATTATGAAAAACCCAATGGACTTTTGGGTGAGGCTTGTCTTAAAGGGTTGTTATGTGGACAAAATATTAACCCGGCTAGGTTTGACCATGATGTATGTACAATTAATCAGAGTAAGGTTTCTATGGAGGTCTAGACTGAGACCCTCAAGTGGACAACTTGGGGGGAGGGGAAGGCACAGAACCGTCGACTGCGTTGCTGATCAACTCATTTTATCGTAAATACATCTTTCCAAATTTAAAAGGGTGATATAGGAAGAGCGCAAACACTCATCAAGCTTTGCAATAAGATTAATTAAGAACGAGTAGAATATGATATTGAACATGATTTATGCGGCAATAATAGTATGTTGTCACGTATTTGCAAGTTAAAAATGGTAATGCGGTATTTAAATAATTGAATAATAGTGGAAAAAGAAAACAATGAGACTAGTCACTTTGAGGAAATCATAAATGCTTGAAAAAATAAGCAATTAAATTCAAGTAAGGGGGAAGGGAAAGGGTGCACATATATTAACAGAATACAACATGCTTAAGACTAATTCATAAAAACAAGTTCGTTATGGTATGAGGCTAAAATATCCCCAGCAGAGTCGCCATACGGTTGCCCCTTCTTCCGTCTGGTGGCGGGCTCCGAGTTTCGACATTCATAGGGAACAACTCATTTTTTTTTTCGAAATTGGGTTCAGAATTTGAAGAGTCTCCACCTAACAAATTTAAGGTGCGTTAGGGCACCTAAAACAAGTAACTCGTAAAACCAAATTGCGTTACCAAAGGTTGGGTAATGGATCGAAATAACCTTGAGGGTAGGTGTTAATAACCCTTCACGGTCCACAATAGTGGGTCCCAGCCAAACTCAAATTATGTAAATTAGTCTTATAAACAAATAAAACAAATTAGACAAATTGATATTATGTTTAAAACAAGGAGTAAAGAAGGGTCCTAGGTTTTTTAGCATATAGGATCGTTTCTTTACAATGCTTGGTAATCGTCCCCAAATTGGGGTGCTACACATAGCATTAGCGCACATGTCATCATATCCTTTACTACCAAATTACCTCCCCTTAGTGGTTATATACATTATTCTAATAAAACGTACTCTATGTGTGCATTATCCTTCCCTTTCTTATGACCTTGGAGGTGTTTAGGACCTCTAATTAAGGCAGTTCTAGACTCTCCTAAGGTTTTTCAAAGGAGAAAATCTAAGTGACATGCAAAGACAAATAGGACATTCACATAAAGAGGCAATTAAAGGCTCACTTTTACCTCCTCACACAAGAAGACAATAGCACGTCTCAAACAACAAAATTTCAGATATTTCAAAGGGTCCTAGAGCATAATATCTAGGTAAGCAAATAGAATATATGCATCATTGTGTTAAACTTAAGAAATAGAGACCTAATAAGTTTGCCTACTGATTTTAGGGCTTGCTGAATCTGGACAATTCACAAATAACAAAAGCACATTTTACAATTTACATGATTTTAGTCGCCCTACATGCTTGCCTAGGCGTGTATCGGTGATGTACTATGAACATGGTATCTAGTCATTAATCATAAGTACAATAAACCAGTAAACAATTTTAAGTAGGTAATTTGGTTCATTAGATCCTATATGCATGTTGTCTATGTATAGAGACTGATTTTAGACTTATAGAAAATGGTAGCTAAATACAGAAATTGGTTCTAAAATCTTATAGGCACGACATCTAAATGCAACAATTAGTTTTAAAACCTTATTTGCATGCAAAAACCTGATTTAAAGCTTGTTGGCATGCAATGACTGATTTTAAATTTACATGCACGGTGTCTAGAATGCAAGATTGATTTAAAACCCTATAGGAATAGTTTCTAAGTGCTAAATATTTTGAAATCCTATTGGCATGAATTTTAAAATTGATTTAAAACCAGCAACAAAATATATAGCATTCATTATAACATAGACTACTGATTTAGAATCCTAACAGGAAATTCATACTTGATGCTAAAGTAGTAATAGACAGTAAAGCACAGAGCCTGAATATAGGAATAGTCACGTTGAGGACAGAGGTCTACTACATAGAATTATTCATGCCAATTGAAGTTAATTAGATAATATGAGAGCCTGAGACACAAAATAAGCATGCTGGTTGGAGGAAGTAAACGGGAAAGATGGAAGTACTTAAACTAAAGTAAACATGCTGACTTAAGACAATAAACAAGAAGAGTGAAACTTTAGACATACTGAACAGGTAGTAAACAGAGTTAACTAGGCAGTACTTACACTAGTACATAAAAGACATAGCCTTAGCATAAACGAAGAAACACATAGCAAATTCATTTTAACTTCATAATGAAATTGAGGTGGGAACATAATAGTTAAGGAAGCAAAAACAAAAGGTAAAGTAGGCAAGATTCAACAGTTTAGCCTTGGCTTTCAGCCGGCTAGACAAGCAATGAACACAAGTAGCAGAGAGAGACATGAGAGAAAGTTTATGTGTGTGTGTGTGTTTGAACTATTGTTCTTGTGTTTGAGAGGAAGAATGAGAGTGTATATATAGCATTTAGGGAGTAGAAACAAATGTAAAGAGAATCAAAGTTCAATTAATTAGGGATCAGTCTACCAATCACAGAATTAATTTTTGTAGGGAAGTCGGGGAAAGACCCATTTAATTGGGGAATAGTCAATTAACGGTCATAACAGGGGGTTCAATTAAGGAAATGAATCAAAATCATACCATGCAGAGAGTCAGAAAAAATTCCTAAACTACTTGTCGACTAATTAAAGCAAGTAAGAAAAATAGGGAAGTAGGTCACAAATAAGGAAGCTAGTAAAATCGCAGCATACTGATTTTAACAGGGCAGTTAATAGGAAACAATCGCTAAAAGTCTTCAAAGAGTAGTGATTTCATAGGAAAGAATTATTTGAATCCATAAATAGAAATCAACCAAGTAAGAATCCCCGAAGGGTTCTGATTTTTATAATAAGAAGATCGTCCAGATCCATAACAGAAATCAATCAAGTAAAAAATTGCACAAAATAATGATTTTTATAGGGAAAATAATTTAGGTCTCTAAATAGAATATTTAATACGACTGGCTCACATAGATAAACACAATTTCGAAACAAAATCGAAGAAATCAGTCTAATACAAAATCATCTAGGGTTTGAGCAAACATGCAAAAACTAATCAAGATAGTGAAGAAATAATCAATAAAAACACTGAGAAGTTAGAAAAATCTTTGAAGAAAAGTCTGGGATAAACTCTAATTTCAGAAAGAGTAAACGAACTCGAAATAATTAATTCAGCCAAGAGAATTTTAAAGAAAAATACCCAATAATACTCGAAACACTTTAGATCTATGAAGATCTGCGAAGATTTGAACAATAGTGAAACTAGGGTTTACAGAAAATAGTAGAGGTGAAGAGAATCGATCGAAAACCCATGGATTCATCCTAGAAATAGGAGAAAATCCATACTCACAAACGAAGTGGCATGAGACAGGATGGTAAACAGCTTTTGAGCCAGAACAGGTTGGATTTCCACGAGATCTTCTCTAGGACTCATGAAATCAAACAACTAGAGGCTCTATGAGACGGTGGTGGTCGGAGAATGCACGGAAACACCATAGAAGGGAGGTTCCTGTCGGTGACGGCTATTAGGATTATGTTGAGTTGAGAGAGAATTGGAGGGGTGAGAGAAATTGGTGATGGCGGAATGAGAAGAATAATTAGGGTTTGGGGTCATTTGGAATAAAAAAAAGAGAACAATAAATGGTGGCCATTCATCTCTGTGATTAACGACCAAGATTAGAGGGGTTTGGAATAGGTAGAAGTCTTTAGGGTTTGGGCTGAGTAGATTTGGGCCTGGTTTTAATTGAATTGGATTGGGGGGATCCTATTTGGTATAAATTAAGGGCTACTTGTTAAATACCAATTAAAATAATTTTAAAATAGCTAATTAAATGATAAAAAATAATTTTCATGGATGAAGGTGATTTAAAATAATTATTTTAATATTATAAAATATAAAAAGCCATTTTCTATATAAATAATCTAGTTATGCATATGTAGGGGCTATTTTACAAAATATGTGATTATAGTCTTAAAAATACAAATGTATTTATAGAAAATATATTTAAAATATTTGAACACTCATATTAACATAAATTATAAATTTGGATGATTAAAACATCATAAAATAATATGAAGGATAGTTTTGAACATTTATATAACTTTAAAAAATGCAAAAATAAATGGATTTAGGGTTAAAAAAATTGTAGAAAAAATTATAAAATACTTATGCATGTTTGTAAATATATATATATATATAATATTTTAAAGTATTTATGCATATTTAAAATATATGAGACAAAAATTGGAAATCAACACTCCAACACCAGTCATACCTGGTCAATGCCCTCTCAAACGCGAAATGGCGTCGTTCCGAGTCAAGAGGGTCAACACTCAATCTCCACCATTCATTGGTTTTGATCCAATAGCCTGTAACTGATAGTTTATTCGTTTAAACAGTCCTAATTTTTTACTACACAATCTCCGTCACCCCTACTTTGTTAATCCATCTTTAGGTTTACAATTAAAACTTACATCAATGGATAACTCTTCCCAAGAGCTATCAATTTGATGTAAGATTTGATCCATTTCTTGGTGGCCGAATCTTGGTTAACCAGCCATTGACTGGCTAGTTCCTTTTAAAAATCTTTTCTGTGTTTTTGGTCTGAAGTCCGTTTAGGTATATCTCCTTCTCTCTTCATTATTTTTATTCTAGAAATGTAGTAATGCATTTAGCTAAGTTGTTGATTGTTGAAATTTAAAAGTGACACTCGCATTATAACATCATATATAGTTGCATGAATTTGTAGACTAATTGATTCTGGATTCATTAAGGATCTGAAAGTTATTTTGCGTAAGTTTAATAATTCATACGAAATGAGTTAGTAATGAATTTGTAATAATTTAGGTCGTCGATCACTCTATTAACCAATAGATTAACAAGATACATAAGCAACCTTTATCGGGTTCGGCCCCCATTTTTGCAAAAATGACCAAAAAAAGAATATTGTTTCAAAAAAACTTCAAATAAATAAGCCAACCCAGCCTTATTTTAATCCCGAGGCATTTCAGTTGGAGTAGAATATTCTTAAAATTGTCGAAGGGCTATTCTCATAAAAACGGACGTGTTTGTAAATTGGGCGTCACTTTTTAACTGTAATGTGCCCTCCCTCAGCCCTAAAATTTTCCCTTGAAGTACGAAGGGGATATAGTTTCATAGCCACCCTCACTTAGGCCGTAATTACAAAATATCCACCCTCTTTTTGGTTCTTTTAAAAAATTGTGTTATTTTACAAAAGATTGTTTTACAAAATGTGTGCATTGGATTTTGGAAAGTAGTGTTACCCTTAAATCTCGATCACCCTACAAATAAAAAATGAGCCGTTGCAAGTTATAGAGAAGGCTCTCGTTCAGCTTCTGATATGGTGGTTGAATTTAGGAAAGGATGGGAAAAAACTAGTCAAAAAGCACTCACGGATATCATGAAGGTCTAGCCACGTGATGATTTGATTGAGGCATTGGTAACCTTTTGGGATCCCATTCATAATATTTTCTGCTTCTCTGATTTTGAGCTCACTCCTACCTTATAAGAGATAGCTGGATACTTTGGGTTCAAAAGGGATTTGAAAAACCAGAAGCTCATATTCCCGAGGGCTATCTCTATACATCGGTTCTTCGATCTTTTGAATATCAGTAAGCAAATCAAGAAGCCCAATATAGTCAAGGAATGTTATTCATTATACTTCCTTTACTCCAAGTACGCGCATCCAAATGGGTTTGAAATGTATGAGAAAGGGCTTAACAACAAACACAACAAAGATGCATGGCAGATCCACCGTTGTTTCGCCTTTATAGTAGTATTTTTGGGACAGTCTTCCTGAATGTGAAGCGGGCAATTGATACCCACGCAGCTAGAATGGTACATATTCTTACTAAGGATCAACATACTCTCTCCTCGATCATTGTATCAGACATTTATCGGGCATTGACTCAGTGTAAGTCTGGGGAAAAATCCATCGAGAGGTGCAATATTCCGTCGCAAATGTGGTTGATTGAGCATCTTCAGTACCATCCCAATTTCATAAGCTATGGTCTAAACAAAAACAATTCCGCTGAGAACTATGAAGAAAGAGTAAGTAATTACTACTCTCCAAAAGGGGTAGAAACTTGGACGTCCCACCTAAGATCTTGTACCGCGAATCAAACTGAGTGGATTTGGGGATGGTTACTTCTTGTTATTGTGTCTGAGAAGAAGCGTTCATCCATATGCGCCACAAAGAGTTTTGAGGTAATTGGGAAGGCACCAAATAGTACCCGAGATGAAGATTTGAGTGTTCAAGTAATTTAGCTACATCTAGAGGCCTCGCTCCCTGAAACTTTAACCAACAAATTTGGGAAGATTTTCGCTACATAAAAGATGATACTCAAGTGCGAGATCTGGCGAGGTGTGAGGTGCATCTAGGTTATGCCATGTTGTTTGGGAAGACGTCCTTCATCGACAATGAGCTTGAGCCCAAGCCCGAAAGGCTCGCTAAAAGGATGCATGTTTAAGCTTTTGATGATAAAATACAAGAACGTTTGGCCTGGGGTGACAAGGAAAAAGAATATCGTGTAACTATCCATATTCTGCAAAAGAAGATAAGAAACCTTAATATTGAAAATGAATTGCAATATCGGGAAGCCGAAGGGGAAAAGAAAAGTTTGATTCGTAAAAATAAGAATCTCCGAGCTCAAATTCAGTCTAAGGTGTCCGTTAGAAATTGGAAAGATCATAGAACCATTGTTGGTCTACTAGAAAAAATGCAAGAATATGATGCCGCCTTGGCAAATATTGAAAAAGGCAT
Organism: Nicotiana benthamiana; assembly: GCA_034376525.1. Lineage (NCBI taxonomy): Eukaryota > Viridiplantae > Streptophyta > Magnoliopsida > Solanales > Solanaceae > Nicotiana > Nicotiana benthamiana. The sequence goes on from CM067326.1 coordinate 30,677,540, forward strand.
TGGACAAAGCCAAAGAAAAGATTGGGCAGGTCGAATAAGAAGTAGATAACCATTTGAGTTTTGCGCATCAAGTGAAGCAAAGTCACGATGAAAAGGTGTTCGTTCTCAGGAAAGTTTTGGGTGACCTTAAAGAAGCCTTGAGTGGGCAATCCAAAGAATTTGAGGAAGAAACACAACATTGCTATGCGTTTTTCAACAAGCTAGAAAGGATGTGGTGAACTTGCATAACCAAACCGACGAATCCATGAGGGTATTGGAAGCCCGAGAACAACAAATAATACAGCTGCTCAGGGACCTCAACATTATAAAGTTTAGGATTAAAGAAATAGCTGGCGACACCGCAATGAAAGGCAATGGTGAGGATATGACTAAGCCTATGTTCTTTGTCTCGGTGTTGGATTTTGCTCGAAAGGTCATGGTCAATCTAAAATTCTATCATGCTGAGCTTGCGGCCAAGCCTGTGCAGTAATTGGTTATTGATTCCCAGGGCCCCGGTTTGAGTTCTCTAGAATTTGTTGAGTCATTTGTCATTGTATTAGTTTTCTTTATCGAGTCTGTAGTTTATTTCCGCATTGGGTTTATTCTTTGTTGTCAGTTTCAAGTCTGTTGTTATCTTTTGCTTTGGACTTTGTATGTCTTTTCCGTTTTAAATGTCATTTGAGTCTTGTAATGAAAATCCAAAAAGATTTTATTCATGAAACATTCTAAATCCAAAAAAAAGAAAAGAAAAGAAAATTCGCTTTTATTTTACATTTATCTCCTTGAACTACATAATAGTGTGATTCATGCGGCATCATGCTACATAAGCATTCCCCATTGAGTACAATCGAAGCCATAAATAAACCGAGTGAAAAACAAACAAAAGATGAAATATAAAGAATGGAAAAAAAGAATAAGAGAAAAACCAAAGAGCGGTAAAACCAAAAGGAAAGTAGGAAATGAAAGAAACAAGGTAGAAAATGGAAATGGGATCATAAAGCATGAATGAAACACTCAAGCATTTAAACAGATGATAAAAAGGTTTAACTGCTCGGTCCATTACATCCCAACATGCATTTTCTTATCTGTTGAATGTTTTTAACTAGCAATTTGTTATGTGTGCCGAAAATAGGTTCTTTTGTAGGTGGTGGTTTTGTTGGCTTTTCATCCATACTTCACCCAATCAAAATGAAAGGTTTCAATGGCTTTTGAAAGTAACATTCTGATTGTTAATCCCGAGGATAGCCTGACACCTGCTATTCTATCACCAGAATTCGCTGTGATTAAAAAGAATAGAATGTTATACCTCTGTGTGTTGGAAATGCTGGATGCTTGGTCTAATGGAAAGGAATCGCCAAGTGCCATCCCTGGATTTCCCTAGTTGATCCCTAGACCGGGCTGGACCACCAATATCTCATAACTATGACCAACCCGTTTAACCCGTATAAATACCCCCTTATACCTACTAATGGTCCCAGAATACCTTTTGTGGTTCGTCCCAAGCGTTGGTTTCAAGGGCACCACGGGTAATATTTTTCACAGCACCCGCCTTCACCAAAACACAAACCAACTATACCCAAGGTGTGTATCGAGCCTCCAACTTTTATATTCCCGGGTCTCCAATTTCAACCAGAAATAACTTATGCCACCCCAGATTCATTTACTCAGCCTCCGCAATATAATTTCTCAGTTGAACAAGAAAGAGTTGTTAAGAATCACAAGCATGAGGGAATGACTCGAAAGATGAAGAGTTTGGACATAGTTTAAAAAATATGCAAGGCCTAAGCAGCCAAAAAAGTGTCTTGTACTCTGATCTCTGTATGTTCCCTCATGTGCATTTGCGGGCTGACTTTAAGACACAAAAGTTTGAAAAACACGACGAGCACAATACCCGATCGCTTATCTAAAATGGTGTTTCAAACAGCTAAGGGGCAGTAGTAGAAAAGAAGAGTTATTAAAAGCTTATTTTGGAGCAAGTCATACATGAATAGCTTTCGAGTGGTACATGAATCAGGATATCTCCCATTAGCATGTATGGGATGATCTGGCTTGGGACTTTGTTCGTCAGTTCCAATACATCGCTCTTGATGATTTTACCCTGGACAATGTGTACATCGCTCCTGATGGAAATTCTTTGTTTAACCTTGTCACGACCCCAGTTCACCCTGCATGAATATGTCGTGATGGCACCTAGTTCCTACAACTAGGTAAGCCTAACAATGCAGAAATTAATATAACTGGCGGAACATTGAATTATATTAAGAAAAAACTAGAAAGAAAACGGTATATAAGTACCACTTGAAATATACAACTCAAAAATAAATACGGAAGTCTACAACTCAATCCCAAAACCCCGAAACTCATGGGAACACAGGCTAAAGGAAAATACTGTAAATGCTCTAATCTCCAGAATGTCCACATCAAAAGTATGATAGAATCTAAACACTACAGATAGAATAAGGAAGGAAACTCTTCGATCTGCGGACGCTACAGATATACCTCAAGTCTCCGCTAGATCTCTCCGCCTCGATGATAGTGCACCTAAGATGAAGTACCTGGATATGCACATGAAAAATATGCGCAGAAGAGGCATGAGCACCAAAACGGTACTCAGTATGTGCTAAGCCTAACCTCGGTTGGGTAGTGGCGAGGGAGGTCAAGGCCCTACTGATATAAATAAAATGTATGATGAGATAAAGAAAAATAGCATAGATAAAGTCTACAGCGAGAATCTAAACATGATATGTAAGGGAAACAACAATAGGAAACAGAAACAAAGCAATATAAGGAACACTACTCACAACAGAAAATAATAGCCGGGGATTTCTTGGTACCCCCACCACATACACTAAGGATCTCTTGGTACCCCGAGGAACTCTTGGTATCCTTATTATATTCACTAGGGATCTCTTGGTATCCCGATGATCTCTTGGTATCCTCATTATATTCACTAGGGATCTCTTGGTATCCTCATCATATTTACTAGGGATATCTTGGTATCCCGATTATCTCTTGGTATCATTATCATATTCACTAGGGATCTCTTGGTATCCTCAAATCTTACAATCTCATGTGCCATGGATCTCTTGGTATCCCATACCCTCAATCCAGAACATATCAAGTGCAGGGGGATCTCCTGGGAGGCCAACCCGTAGTCCCAATTTAAAAACACACAATAGCAACCAGAACATTTGGAAAGATACTAACTCAGGACAAGAAATAGAAAATACTAGCCAAACATACTACCAGAGTACAAATAAGATAGTTTAAGTACTTAGGCAAGTAAGTCAATGAACATGCTCCTCTAAACTATCATAGAATAAGCTTACAATTTAAAACGAATAGGTAAGCAAGAAAACTCAATTTAAATACATCAAGTGAAAACCGATTTTCAACAATTTCCTCACGTACGTGCTCGTCACCTCACTTACGAGGCATTCAATACCAAACATCATATCCTAAGGGAAAATTCCGCCACACAAGGTTAGACAAGCTACTTACCTCAATCGGCTCCAAAATCAACTTGAAGTCACTCTTTTGCTACGAGTATCCGACTCCAAATGACTCAAATCTATTCATTTCAATTGCATCTCGTAAATAACTTCTCAGATAACTGATTCCAATATTTAATTTAAAGCTAAGATGCAAATTTAGGTAAAATAACCAAAATGCCCCTCAGGTCAACGTGGTCAAAACCCGGGGTTCGAACAAAAATCCAGTTACCTAATCCCCCACGAACCCAAATATATAGTTTGTTTTGAAATCGAATATCAAATTGAGATCCAAATCTCCAATCTTAGGAAAACCTACGTTATACCTCAAACCTCCAATTTCGCCTATGAAAATCATTGATTTTTAACTTGAAAACATATTAAACGATGTTAATGATTGCAAGAAGTAAGTAAAAACTAACTTACAAACGATTTGGAAGAGGTCTTGCTCTTGGAAAATCGCCCAAAGGAGTTGCGTTTTGAAAATAGGGTGAAAATGTCCAAATTTCGGCTAAGTATAAAAATTGCAGGTTGCTGATATGGGAATTGCGAACAGGTGTTCGAAATAGCAAACCCTGCAGGTTCGGAAAATGCGAGATTTTGGTTCGCATTTTCGAACACTGGCCAAAAGGAAGAACTTCGCATTTGTGAAGTATGCTTCGCATTTGTGAAGATGAAGCTAAGCATTTGCGAAGAAGCTTCGCATTTGCGAGCCAAGCAGGCCTGGGCTGGTTTCGCATTTGCGATCCAGCCTTTGCATTTGTGATTTCGCATTTATGAACAAATGCGAAGCCTGCAGACCCGTTCATACCAGATTTTCCAAAATTCAAAAATACAATCCGACACCTATCCAAAACTCACCCGAGCCCTCGGGGTTCCAAATCAAATATGCACACAACCTCAAAAACATCTTACGGACTTACTCGCGCGATCAAATCGCCAAAATAACATCATATACATCGAATTAAGCTTCAAAACTCATGATTTCCTCCAAATTTTCATAAAACATCAAATTTCCATTTTAATCCCAAAACACGTCAAACGACGTCTGTTTTCAACCAACCTTTACAGAAAGTGCTTAAACCATATATAAGACTTGTACCGGGCACCGAAACCAAAATACGGCCCAGATACTATAATCTTTTAATCAAATTTCACTTCGAGTTTTCTTAATTATTTCCAGCAAATAATTTCACGCAAAAATTTATTTCTCGGGCTTGGGACCTCGGAATTTGATTCCGGGCATATGCGCAAGTCCCATATTTTCTTACGGACCCTCCGGGACCGTCAAATTACGGGTCCGGGTACCTAATATATTAACAGAAGTCAAAGTTATTCAATTTAATATGAAAATTTAGCATTATTCTCACATAATCCATATCTAAGCTTTTCGGCTACGCGCCCGGACTGCGCATGCAAATCGAGGCAACCCCAGATGAGGTTTTCGAGGCCTCGGAAGTACAGAATAGGTAAGAAAACAAGTTATGACGCCCTTGGGTAGTCACAAACCTGAAGAAGAAATCCATAGAAAGTTTCCGCGAATGTCCATCAAATAGCGGGAGCATGCCGCCTGGGTGACGCCTCCAATAGACGATGCAAAAATGGTTACGGTTTTTCTGCATGCCTAAAAGTCAGACTACTTGCAAAATATGATGTATTCTATGGGAAACCATTCGCTGAGACCATTAAAATTGGAGAGATGGTCGAAAATGATTTGAAAACGGACGAATACTGAGTCAAGCCGCCCTCCAAGCTACATCGCAGACTATCCAGAGGGGTTTAGCAAACAAGAAAAAGAAAGAAGAGGTGATATCTTCAAGCTCGAGGGGTCTTAGAGGTCATTTAACCAATCATACATGTCGCCCAAGATCCCATAACATTATTATCCACATCATGACGTTGCATACACCGTGATATCGCCTTACTATGCGGTAATGAATACACAACCTTACATACGGCTGCAAATTACAACCAAAATCGAACTCCACCTCCTAAAAATGCCCGTCCCCACCGAGCTCCTTATAATTCACATCCACAACCATATGCACCACAGTACAATCGCGTCCGAGAGAGCCTCCCAGGAGAAATCAATTCACCCCATCGGTGAGTCTGACTCGTTCGTGTCAGCTCCAAAAATTCTAATCTCTTTCTCAATCTTCAATCCTATTTTCTTTTAAGATTCAATTAACTTTCCTCCATATGCTCTTTTACATTTGCAAGCAAAAAGGTAGTTAAAAATCCCAACATATGCTTACTAAAACCTATTTCATTCACCGTAAGGTGGCCGTCTGTTTTGGCATTTTATTATTACACAACATAATGGGTTTTGATTAATTTTGTATTGGACACCAACTTTATTAAAGTACGTTATGATTAGTAACATAATTTTATTATTTAACTAGTGAATTAGTAAATCATAAATTGAATTAATTTATAAATATAGTCGCAATAAGGGGGATAAAATTTTCATATATATGCACCAAAAATTAATTTTATAAATTTAGTGAAGCACAAATATAATACTTTGTCCAGTTAGCTCCAAATCTATCATCGATTCAACATAAATAACCTACAACATGTACGATACTAAGGGAACAAATTGTTTTCAATATATACTTTTCGCACAACACATTTAATTAGCAACGAATAGTGTAATATTTAAAAAGTAAACTTAAGGTTGATTTCAACTACCTTTGTGCTGACCATCTGGTTTAGGGTTAGTTAAAGAGAAACAACTAATCGTTTATTACCCTTCTTAGAGTGATAGGATACGTAAGGCCAATTGTTTTGTTTGACACACCTCAAACCTTTCTTCTGCAGTAACTTCCTTTTATTATTGTGGTAGTGAGTTCGAGTCTCCCCAAGAGCAAGGTGGGAAGTTCTTGGAGGGAAGGATGTCGGGGATCTATTTGGAAACAGCCTCTCTACCCAAGGGTAGGGGTAAGGTCTGCGTACACACTACCCTCCCCAGACCCCACTAAATGGGATTATACTGGGTTGTTGTTGTTGTTGTATCGTGGTAGTGAAATACCATTCTTTTTTCCTTCTTTATTGATTGACATATTAGACCAAAATTTTATTTTTTTTATTAGTGTTTCTAATAAAATTTACCTGCTGCAACACTTAAATTACCTCATTTTCTAAGTTATTAGTTCATGAACGTTACTATGAAAAGCTACATGTAATTATATTTACAAGTAACTTGATACAATACAAATAATATCAAACATGTTTTTCCAATTTTTTGGAAAACATATTATCCAACTTCAAATCTAATATGTCAATTCTATTATTTCAATAAATTAGGACTAAATTCACATTTCAGATTTTGTATCATGGATCTGACTAAATCAAGGAAAACGGTCAACTATTGCAATTTAAATTATTCTAACCAAACAGAAAAGTGGAGCCAAGATTGATAATCTTGAAGTACAATTTAACAAAACAGAAAAAGAAACAGAAACTTCTCAAGAATATGTTAGGGATATAGTAGATATGCCCTAGATCCAATATCATATTTAACGATTTGAACATATTTTTGTGAACATTATTTGATCTAAAAATATATGGCATTTGATATTCTTTTATCATTGTTATTAATTGTTTGATTAATTTGATAAGGTCCTTGATTAAATTTTGAGATTTGTCATCGTGATAGAGATCATGATAATGAGAGTAAAGTCTCTTACTATTTAATCTAATTTTTTTCTTGATCATAGGATTATTAATTTGGACATTAGTAATCCGGTTAGATCAATATTTATGTGATCGTCTTTATGGTATAATGATTAGTTGATCTCATTAACTAAATCACATAGATAGATGATGCATATAGAGATATGATCATTAAACTGACTCATTGGATAATTCCTAATTGTTAGAATTACTATAAACTGTCAATAGGATATTCTCTTGAAAAATGTGATGTAAGATTTTCCTTTGACCTGGGATCGTCATAGTAATTGACAAGTTAATTATTGTGCTTTGATATTAGACACCTAAGACCTAGGCCGATAGTTGAAAGGATGTTGGGTACGATTAAATACTTGTAGAATTAGTGATTGATCAAGATGGAATCTGTCAACTCTTGGTAATGAGTTTAAGCTCCATATTGTCATGAATTATAAACGACCAAATTAAGACCTTGGCCAGGACAATTGAATGAAAGAAGAATAGAGTTTCTTAGGTCATTCAATGGTCGATTATATTTTACATGAACACATGGTTGGTCGTCTATTAGGATTTGACAGTTGAACCATATCCTAGGGTGATCCAGAGCTATAAGGACAGAAGGAATTAATACATTATTCTTTTACTGGTTCTTCAGAGTAAATTATATACTTCATGCTATCCGGTCGTTAAGGAGTGTTGCTAGACGTCACTATTGATTAGTATGCTGATGTGATCAATTTACTACAGGTTTAGTATTGAACCTATGGGGTCGCACACTTACGAGTGTTCTGATCTTTGCCAAAGGATTAATTAACTCATTATTTGATAATTAAATTAAGGAATTTAATTAGTCAAATAAATTTAGTTATTAGTTCAAATAAATTATTATTATATTCTTTGCTAGCACAGGGGATATAATTAATATTGTGAACAAATTGAAGTTTCTATTTGGAAAAGAAAATAAATTATTTTTCTTGGTTGAAATATATATGGGAAATATATAATATGAATTAATATTGAGTATATAAAAGTTATATATATGTAATATTAATTAATTTACCAATTTGGAATTGGATTGGTAAAGTCCATTAAAGGACGTATGAATTGAATCCAACCAACTCCAACATTAAGTTGGATTGGTTCGAATTTCCATACAATTCGGTTGTGGTTTATTTTGGAATAAACTTTTACCCTACGTAAAGTATTACCTCAACCAAATAGGAAAAGAGTTTGTAGGTGATGCTATATAAAAGGTGATGGAGAAAATTTCTTGAGAAGAAAAATACTTTGTGAAAGTGAGAGTGCAATACAAAGTCAAGAGATAAAATACAATTACAAGAAAAGTGTTTCTTGTTCTTCTAATTTGAGTTGAGATTTTTGAGTGAAATTTCAACACAATATTCTTCGTTCAATTTGTTCGCGGGTTTCATTGATCAAAGAGTTGATAGCAAGGATCGATCTCGGTGTGAATACGCATAGAGTCTTCGCACTATCGAAGAATTTGAAACGAGACTCTCTTTATCAATTACGTCTTAGATCTGATCTCTGACATGTAAATAAATTTTAAACACGAAAATATCTGCCTAGGATTGTTATTGTATTCCGCTGCGTGTTACGAACACCTATACACAATCCATCAGTGGTATCAGAACCGTGGTTTATTGTGTCTAAAATTTATTTATGAAATATTTTAATATTATAGTTGAAGAGTTCAAAGCATAATACATGTGTCTTGTGCAATAGTCAAATTATTTAAATATTGATATTATTTTATTGAAAATAAAATATGTATTCATATAACTATTGAGATAGTTTATAACTTAAATTTGAAATTTTGTATTAGATACGATAGGAATCTATAATGGGTTACATGATTCTATTGTTATTTTTAATTGTTATTAGTTCATGAGATGTTAATTAATAATGATATTCTGGCATGAATTATTTTTTTGTGATATATGTGATATATAGATTAAACATGTTAGAAGAATGTTTAATTTTATTTTTATGTCATGTGCTTGTTCATTACATAATTTTGAATATTTTTTACATGTGATGTAAATCAATTTAGGACTAAGCATGTCGACAACTTGAACTAAATTCACATGGTATAAACGAATTTATCGTCATGTTATTAAAAATTATTTTAGTAACAATTCTCTCTTACTAAAATTTGAGTTCTTAAATAATAAAATATAAGATATTTTATTATAGAGCTATCCATCAAGGTAAATAATTTTACTTATTTCTTGTTTATAAGGAGCGGCCATACAACCAGGAGAGTTATAGTTCGAGAATATGTTAAAATTATTTATTGCATTAGATGTATAGATTGAAAGAATTGTTCAATTTTACACTAGACGCCTAGACCATCCGGGGGAGTATAAAATTTAATAAGTTCTTTGCTATCATGATGATTGAACTCAACTATACCAATATGATCGACCTGACTACCAGGGGACTATTTGACATTGAGCTATTTAAGGAAATTGTATTGGGATACAATTGGTAAAAGTACCTACCTTTAAAATATATGTGAGAAACGACTTGACTTCCAAGGGGCTCATACATATTGTTAAAGGATTCCTTTACTCGGCTAACAGAAATAAAGATTTCGTAGACTATAATGAGGGTAAATAGTTTAAAATAATTAGTGGAAATATCATTTAGATAAAGTCCATGTCTTTATGATATATGCAAATATGTTCTTATATTATTGTCTTTTATTTTCTATAGTTTAGATTTCTCAATATGTCTTCTATATCGCTGCGTGGAATACTTGAGACCAACAAGTTGGTAGGACTAAACTTTGATGACTGGTATAGAAATTTGAGAATTTTTCTCATGTATGAAAAGCTTATTGATGTGATCGATAAGCCTGCCAAGGAAGTCCCAGATGAGGATGATGATGATGCTACCAAGATTTATCAGAAATACTTGGAAGAATGTCTTACTACAAAATGCATCATTCTCGCTTCTATGAATTCTGAACTACAGAGAAAACATCAGGATATGGTTCCAACTGTAATCATTGAGCATCTTAAGAAGATGTTTGGTACACAAAGCAGGACAACAAGATACTAGATTCTAAGGCTTTATTTGGATCCAAATTGACTGGAAACTCTCCAGTTGGACCCTATGTCAATCACATGATTGATCTTATTGAAGAACTTGAGAAGTTGGGGTGGAAACTGGGTAAAGAGTTTTCTCAAGATTGGATCTTGCAGTCACTATCAGAATCCTTTTCACAATTTTGTTATTAATTTCAATATGAGTAAAATGAATTATGATCTTCATGAGATGCTTAGCATGCCGATTGATTTTGAGAATCAACTTGCATTAGAAAAGAAGAAAGGAACTATCATGTTGGTTGGAAACTCTTCTAAGAAGAAGGGTAAGGGTAAAAGTAAACCCAAGAAAAAGCCTATTGTACCAAGGGTGGTGTTACCAAACCCAAAGGCAAAGAAGGCAAAGCTGACCAATCTGATGTTGTATGTTTCCATTGTAAGAAAATGGGACATTGGAAGAGAAACTGCCAAGAGTATCTTGCAACTTTAAAGGACAAGAAATAAGGTAAGACTGTAATTAAAATGTTTTCAAGGTTTCTTTATCTACTACTAATTCTTCATTGTAGGTATTAGATACTGGCAGTGGTTATAACATCTACAATATGTTGCAGGGGTTCCAGATAAGTAGAAAGTTGAAGAAAGGAGAAATTAATCTACAAGTTAGAAATGGTGCAAAAGTTGTGGTCGTAGCTGTAGGATCAATTTATTTAATAATTCCTACGGGAAAAGTACTTATGTTGGATGATTGTTATTACTTTCCTAAATTTGTTTCGAATATAATTTCAGCTTCTATATTAGACAAGCGTGATTTTCACATTAATATAGGCAATGGTATTTTCTCTATTTATTGTAATGATAATTTATATGTGAATGGCTATCTCCATCATGACGCTTATGTCTTACCTAATGTGAATGCTAATTCGATTATGCATGTTTCAAGTATTAAGAGGAAAAGAGATGATCATGTAAATCAAACATACCTTTGGCATTGTAAGCTTGGTCATATTGGAGAGAAAAAAATTAACAAGTTGTACAAGGATGTTCACCTTGAAAAGTATGATTTTGAATCATATCCAACTTGTGAATCTTGTCTCAAAGGAAAAATGACCAAATCTCCATTTACTGGAAGTGGAGAAAGGCCTCTGTATTATTGGGACTAATTCATACAGATGTTTGTGGGCCCATGAAAATTCAAGCTAGAGGTGGATATTCTTACTTCATCACCTTCACTAATGATATGTTAAGATATGGTTTTGTGTATCTTATGAAACACAAGTCTGAATCTTTTGAAACGTTCAAAAGGTTCCGTAGTGAAGTTGAGAAGCAGACTGGTAAAAGTATCAATGTACTAAGGTCTGATAGAGGTGGAGAATATATTAGTGAAGATTTTAATAGATATCTCAAAAAGAATAGGATTCTCTCACAGTGGACACCTCCAGGAACACCACAACACAATGGTGTGTCTGAAAGGAGAATCAAACCTTATTACATATGGTGAGATCTATGATGGGGTTCATTGGTCTTCCAATTGTTGGAAACACGTTCTCAATGCAATATACTAAAACGTGTGTTCTTTTGTATAGGTTTTGATGAATGACAAACGAAGCGAAAATTGATATATGACGAAGTTCAAGAAACAAGCGCACAATTGATATACAACGAGATTCAAGCTCAAGACAAAGTTTTATAGTTTAATTGAGTCATTCTTAACTGTGATCTTGATCCTACAACTTGACTCGTAACATGGCTTCTCTCATAAAACTATTTTCCAAAATCATGCATATTTAATTTAATGTCAAATGATTTTAAATCATGCATATTTACAGTAGTCAAAATAATTTTTAGACATGCCTTAAAAATCTGGACTAAGATAATCGATTATGTACTTATGATAATCGATTGTTTTAAGCCAAGACTGCATGACAATTGATTGTGAACTAATGACAATCGATTGTGACTGAGGGCAGTGTCCATCAAAGTTTTTCAAAACTCAGAATAATCGATTATGAACTAATGGTAATCGATTATGTTGAGACAGTGTCTTCCAGTGATTTTCAAATTTATTAAAGAATCGATTGTTACATTGGACAATCGATTGTCAAAGAGACAGTGTGTAAAATTTTTTTCAAAAACTGATAAGTAATCGATTGTTGACTTTGTGCAATCGATTGTGAAGCTGACCGTTGTCGTAAAGTTTTCAAATACCGTCAGGTAATCGATTATTGATTCTGTATAATCGATTGTTTTGATTAAAATCCGGAAAAGATTTTTTGAATGTTATTGGGTAATCGATTATTGATTTTGTATAATCGATTGTTTTGATTAAAATCCGGAAAAGATTTTTTGAACGTTGCTGAGTAATCCATTGTTGATTCTGGACAATCGATTGTTTGTGGTAAAATCTGGAAAGGATTTTTTGAACATTGCCAGTAATCGATTATGGATTGTAAGTAATCGATTATCAAGCGTAAAATCTGGGATTGAATTTTGATCTGACTGGCAGACAATTGATTGTTGGGGTTTGACAATCGATTGTCAGTGAGTAAAATCAGCAACTCTTAATTGGCAATTAGGCAATGGTAATGCCAAGTTTTTCAACTATAAATACAGCTTCATTTCAGTGTTTTAAACACAACAACATACTACAACTGATCATTACATTGCTATAAGCTTGCATACTTTTTTTTTATCATTTTATATTCAATTTCATAAAGCTTTTGAGAGCCATATTCTTGTCCAAAGTTGTTGTGATCTAGAGTTTACTTCTTCTACTCATATCTACTCATTAAGGAGTACTGTGTTTGAGTGTTTAGTGTTTTATACACTTGTAAGAGAATTGTGATTCTCTTGTTGTAAGGAACTTGTGTTTCCTTGGTTGAAGTCTTGGAGTGTTGTATCTCCGAGCAAAGGTGTTAAGGCTTGTGTCCTTAAGTTGTAAAGGTTTGTTGAGCACCCGTAAGCTTAACAAGTTAGTGGAAAATCTCGAGAGAGTCTCTCGGGGACTGGACTCGCCACGTGTTGTGGTGAACCAGAATATATCGGTGCGTTCTTTCCTTTTTGTTTATTTAACGCACTTATTTATTTCCTGCAAATTTTAATTTTCGCAAGTTTACGCTAAATTTTATTATAACGCTATTCACCCCCCCCCTCTAGCGTTAAGCGTATTTTCTAACAATTGGTATCAGAGCCATACTCTCTGAAGACTTAACAGTTTGAGAGAACCATCCATGGCTTCTACTCGTGACTCCTTTGCAGGAATTGATGAAGGACAGTGCTCCACACGACCACCTCTATTCAACGGTACAAATTACACGTACTGGAAGGAGAGGATGAAGATCTTCATTCAGTCCAACAGCTTTCACCTTTGGAAGGTGATAATGAAGGGAAACCAAATTCCAACAAAGAAGGTTGAAAACGAATGGGTTCCCAAGTCCGAGGATGAGTATGACGCGGATGACATCCGAAAGGTTCAAAATAATGCTAAAGCAATTAATTTATTATATTGTGCTGTTAATGCTGACGATTACAGGAAAATATCGTGTTGCACAACGGCAAAGGAGATGTGGGACAAGCTAGAAGTTACGTACGAAGGTACAGACCAGGTAAGGGAAGCAAAAATTGATTTCCTAACCCATTCTTATGAATTATTTCACATGAAGGAAGGTGAAAAGGTGGACGAAATGTTTGAGCGATTTTCAATAATCGTAAATGACCTACATGCTCTCAAGAAAAAATTCATGGATAGAGAGCTCGTTCAAAAAATTCTTAGAAGTCTCACACCGGCATGGAGATCAAAGGCCGATGCAATTCAAGAATCCATTGGCGTTTCAAACGTCACCATCGACGCACTAAGAGGTAACCTTAAGACCTATGAATCTACTATTCTTAACCCTTTTGTTGATGATCAAAGGAGGCAAAGAATAGCTCTAAAGGCGAGCACAAGCCAACCGCAAATTGATGAGGAAGGAGACAACGAGTTTGGACTCGTTATCAAAAGACTTCAAAAGTTCATGCGCAAGGAGTATGAACGCAAGGGCAAAAAGCAAGGCGAACAAATCAAGTGCTATGAATGTGGTGAAACCGGGCACATCAAATCAAATTGCCCAAACATCAAAAAGGAGAAGAAACCTTTTAAAAAGCAACGTGCATACATTTCTTGGGGAGGCGACTCCGGAGATGAGTCAAGCGAAGGAGAAGAAGACGAAGCAGCAAATCTTTGCCTTATGGCACAGGAAGACAACAAAGATGAGGTATGTCAAATTTCGTCTAAAAACTTCTTTACTCTTGAAGAAATGCGAACTGCTTTTGATGAATTATATGCTGAGTTTATTAAGGCTTCAAAAACTGTTAAGGGCATAAAAGAAAATGCGTCATTAAAAGAAAAGGATTTTCAAAAACAGCTTTCTTTGAAAGAAAAGGATTTAGAAAAACTGTTTTAGAAAATGAAAAGCTGAAAGAGGAAAACAAGTTTTTGGAAAAAGAAGCGCCGATAAGCCCGAAAGTTCTACTAAAAATTGTTCTTCTTGCTTGCATCTCAAAAATGAGGTAGATAGACTCAAAGGTACCTTAGATAAGTTTAATTCTTCCCACAAGAATTTGAATGAGGTCCTTGTAAATTTGAAATCAACCAAGCATGGCATAGGATTTAAGAATGAGGTTAAAGAAAAGGTTGAAGCCAAACCCCAACCACCTAAGGCTCAACCTACGACTAATAAAACAAATGCTTATCCTAGAAATAGCAATCCTAGAACCAATATGCATGCTAGACAAGATGTTGAACATTTTAGGAGACCTAGAAATGACTTACCACCTAGAAATAGTTACCTTAGAAATGATGCATATTTTAGGCCAAATATTGAACCTTTGAGAAGACCTAAAAATGGCCTTCAACCGAGAAACAATCACTCTAGAAATGCTGCCCATCCTAGAGCTCATAGTAGGAGAAATAATTCTCATGAAATGCGAAATAGTCATAGTGTTCAAAATAGAGTAAGAAATTTTCATCCGTCTAGTTACTATGAACCTAGAAGGATGCATAACCCAAATGTGACTTGTCATTATTGTAGACGTATTGGTCATATTGCTCCTGCATGCTTTACACGTCATAGACATATTACTCAATCACATCATTATAATATGCCTAACCCCCAAGGACCCAAGATGGCATGGGTACCTAAAGAACATTAATTTGTTTTGTAGGTGTGCTTGAAGGGATCAAGTGTACTATGGTACCTTGATAGTGGATGCTCCAAGCATATGACGGGAGATGAATCCAAATTCCTTCAATTAGAGCACAAAGAAGGAGGAAGTGTTATCTTCGGTGATAACAATAAAGGAAAGATCATCGGCATCGGCTCGGTCGGTAAGGATGAAAATTCCTCTATTAAGCATATATTACTTGTTAAAGGATTAAAGCATAATCTCTTGAGCATAAGCCAATTGTGTGACAAGGGAAATCTTGCTTTATTTGATTTGGATGAATGCTTAGTGTTCAGACGTAGTGATTTCAAAATTATCCTCCGTGGTTTTAGAGTGGATAATATTTATATGGTTGATCTTGCTAATTCCTCACCCGATTATGTTGACTGTCTAGAGTAAAGAGGAAGATACTTGGCTATGGCATCGTAGAGTAGCACATATCAATATGCATCTTTTGAACAAATTGATTTCTCAAAACTTAGTTGTTGGTCTTCCCAAATTAAAATTTGAAAATGACTCTATTTGTGACTCGTGTCAAAAGGGGAAGCAAACAAAAGCATCTTTCAAATCTAAAAACATTGTATCAACTTCTAGACCATTGCAATTGCTTCATATGGATTTATTTAGTCCCTCTCAAAAATACCTTAGAACATACTGCTTTTGTTTCTCAAATTGAACCAAAAACCATCTCAGAAGCAATTGGGGATGAATTTTGGACCTTGGCAATGCAAGATGAGCTTAACCAATTCGAACGCAATGACGTTTGGGATTTGGTGCCAAGACCCGAAGGTCATACCATAATTGGTACGAAATGGGTTTTTCGCAATAAACTAGATGAAAATGGTATAATCACTAGAAACAAAGCTAGGATTGTAGCAAAAGGCTATAATCAAGAAGAGGGTATTGACTATGAGGAAACATATGCTCCCGTAGCTAGATTAGAAGCTATTCGCTTATTGCTTGCATTTGCCTCTTCTATGAATTTCAATTTATATCAAATGGATGTGAAAAGTGCTTTTCTAAACGGTTTTATTCAAGAAGAAGTTTATGTGAACAACCCCCCGGTTTTGAAGATTTTAAATCTCCCGATCATGTTTTCAAACTCAAAAAGGCTCTTTATGGTTTAAAACAAGCTCCCCGAGCTTGGTATGAAAGATTGAGTAAGTTTCTTTTGGAAAATGATTTCATTAGGGGGAAAGTTGACACAACTCTCTTTGTTAAGCATAAAAACAATGATATTTTGTTAGTTCAAATATATGTAGATGATATTATATTTGGTGCTACTAACAATGTTTTATGCAAGGAATTTTCCGATTTAATGACAAGCGAATTTGAGATGTCTATGATGGGTGAGTTAACATTCTTTTTGGGATTACAAGTAAAGCAAATGAAAGAAGGTACATTCATTTGTCAAACCAAATATTGCAAAGAATTGCTGAAATGATTTGAGATGAACAATGCAAAAGAAATGGCAACTCCCATGAGCACATACGATCATCTAGACAAAGATGAGAAAGGTAAGGAAGTCGACACCAAAAAGTATCGAGGTATGATTGTCTCTCTTCTTTATCTTACTGCTAGTCGTCCGGACATCATGTTTAACGTGTGCTTATGCGCTCGTTATCAATCGTGTCCGATGGAGTCTCACCTTACTGCGGTAAAACGGATTTTAAGGTATCTTGTTGGTACTACAAATGTGGGTCTGTGGCACCCCAAAGGCTCTTCATGCCAACTTGTTGGCTATTCCGATTCCGATTTTGCTGGATGCAAATTGGACCGCAAGAGCACTAGTGGCACTTGCCATTTGCTCGGTAGCTCTCTCGTTTCTTGGTTTAGCAAGAAACAAGTAAGTGTTGCGTTGTCCACAACCGAGGCTGAATATGTAGCCGCGGGGAGTTGTTGCGCTCAAATCCTATGGATGAAACAACAACTCTTGGACTATGGCCTAAGTCTTAATCATATCCCTCTTAGATGTGATAATACTAGTGCCATATGCTTGACGAAGAACGTCGTTCTTCATTCGCGAACGAAACATATTGAAATTAGACATCATTTTATTAGAGATCACGTTCTCAAAAGGCGATGTCGAAATTGAATTTGTTGAAACCAAAAACCAATTGGCAGACATCTTTACAAAGCCTTTAGAGAAAGAGTCACTCTTCCGAATTCGCAGTGAACTCGGGATCCTTGACACCACCTTGATCTAAGTCATGCATTGCATTTTTTTTACATGATTTCTAACTTGAGCGTCGGAGACGTCTAATTCTTTTTTGCAGGTATCGCCCTAAAAGTAGGGGGAATCATAAAGCATGACGCGCAAGAATCGAGTCTTCTTCAAAAAAATCTGTTTCCCTCATCTAATAATCGATTATCTCGTATCAATAATCGATTGTAATGCTATCATTTGAGCTATTATACTCTCTTTAAATAATCACACCTTCTTTCCAATAAATAAACAAGGTTTATTTCATCTTTGGCATCTTATTATTATTTTTGCTAATGGCAAAAGGGGGAAGATAACGGGTATGATGCACTCTCAAGTTATAAGCTTAAATTGAGGGGGAATTCTCAAATTTAGGGGGAACAAATTGCATACTTGTTGCATGTATATACTTGTCTTGAATCGTCATTATAAATTGCTTGTCTTGCATATCCCGCTTAATGTTTGCCATTATCAAAAAGGGGGAAATTGTTGGAAACACGTTCTCAATGCAATATACTAAAACGTGTGTTCTTTTGTATAGGTTTTGATGAATGACAAACGAAGCGAAAATTGATATATGACGAAGTTCAAGAAACAAGCGCACAATTGATATACAACGAGATTCAAGCTCAAGAAAAAGTTTTATAGTTTAATTGAGTCATTCTTAACTGTGATCTTGATCCTACAACTTGACTCGTAACATGGCTTCTCTCATAAAACTATTTTCCAAAATCATGCATATTTAATTTAATGTCAAATGATTTTAAATCATGCATATTTACAGTAGTCAAAATAATTTTTTGACATGCCTTAAAAATCTGGACTAAGATAATCGATTATGGACTTATGATAATCGATTGTTTTAAGCCAAGACTGCATGACAATCGATTGTGAACTAATGACAATCGATTGTGAGTAAGACAGTGAGCATCAGGTTTTTCAAACCTGCATGACAATCGATTGTGAACTAATGACAATCGATTGTGACTGAGGCAGTGTCCATCAAAGTTTTTCAAAACTCAGAATAATCGATTATGAAATAATGGTAATCGATTATGTTGAGACAGTGTCTTCCAGTGATTTTCAAATTTATTAATGAGTCGATTGTTACATTGGACAATCGATTGTCAAAGAGACAGTGTCTAAAATGTTTTTCAAAAACTGATAAGTAATCGATTGTTGACTTTGTGCAATCGATTGTGAAGCTGACCGTTGTCGTAAAGTTTTCAAATACCGTCAGGTAATCGATTATTGATTCTGTATAATCGACTGTTTTGATTGATATCCGGAAAAGATTTTTTGAACGTTATTGGGTAATCGATTGTTGATTGTGGACAATCGATTGTTTGTGGTAAAATCTGGAAAGGATATTTTAAACGTTGCCAGTAATCGATTATGGATTGTAAGTAATCGATTATCAAGCGTAAAATCTGGGATTGAATTTTGATCTGACTGGCAGACAATCGATTGTTGGGGTTTGACAATCGATTGTCAGTGAGTAAAATCAGCAACTCTTAATTGGCAATTAGGCAACGGTAATGCCAAGTTTTTCAACTATAAATACAGCTTCATTTCAATGTTTTAAACACAACGACATACTACAACTGATCATTACATTGCTATAAGCTTGCATACTTTTGTTTATCATTTTATATTCAATTTCATAAAGTTTTTGAGAGCCATATTCTTGTCCAAAGTTGTTGTAATCTAGAGCTTACTTCTTCTACTCATATCTACTCATTAAGGAGTATTGTGTTTGAGTGTTTAGTGTTTTATACACTTGTAAGAGAATTGTGATTCTCTTGTTGTAAGGAACTTGTGTTTCCTTGGTTGAAGTCTTGGAGTGTTGTATCTCCGAGCAAAGGTGTTAAGGCTTGTGTCCTTAAGTTGTAAAGGTTTGTTGAGCACCCGTAAGCTTAACAAGTTAGTGGAAAATCTCGAGAGAGTCTCTCGGGGACTGGACTAGCCACGTGTTGTGGTGAACCAGAATATATCGGTGCGTTCTTTCCTTTTTGTTTATTTAACACACTTATTTATTTCCTGCAAATTTTAATTTCCGCAAGTTTACGCTAAATTTTATTATAACGCTATTCAACCCCCCTCTAGCGTTAAGCGTATTTTCTAACACCAATAAATTTATGGGGATATGCTTTAGAAGCAGCAACATACTTACTTAATAAAGTTCTTACTAAGTCAGTCTCTAGTATACCTTATGAGATATGGAAAGGATGTAAGCCTAACCTTAAACAAATTAAAGTTTGGGTTTGTCCAGCTTATGTTATGAGGCTACAGTCTGATAAACTTGTCTCAAGATCTGATAAGTGTAGGTTCATTGGGTATCCTAAGGAAACATGGGATATTATTTCTATCACCCTTCTAACCATAAGTATTTTTGGTCAGAGGAGCAACCTTTTTGGAAAGGGAAGTTCTCTTAGAAGGAAATTATAATGGAGAAATAGAACTTGATGAAGCTCAAGAAACTAATGTATCAACACAATATAAAGATCATGAGACCCAAGTTGAAGAACCTTGTGTGCACAAAAATGTTAGTGGGAGCACAATTATATTCTTAGTGTTGTATGCTGATGATATATTGCTCATAGGGAATGACATACCGACATTATAAAGTGCCAAGATTTGGCTATCTGAACAGTTCTCTATGAATGGATTGGAAAAAGCAACTTATATATTAGGAAAAAAGATTTATGGAGATAGCTAGGAAGTTGCTTGGACTTTCCCAGTCTTTGTATAGTGATACAATCTTAAAGAGGTATAACATGGATAATTCCAAAAGTGGCTATCTACCGATAGGACTGGAATTACTCTCAGTAGGGAGGATTGTCCTAAAACCCTGAAGAGAGAGAGAATGCATGAGTAGGATCCCATACGCTAGTGTAGTGGGAGCTATCATGTATACCATGACATGTACACATCCTGATGTGGCTTATTCACTTGGAGTGACTAGCCGATATCAGGCAAATCCTGGTGAGGAATATTGGAAGGTGGTGAGGACCATTCTTAAGCACTTAAGAAGGACTAAAGACTAATTCCTCATCTCTGGGGATTCTGAGTTAAAATTTGAAGGTTATATTGATGCAAGTTTATCTTCAAACAGAAATGATAGCAAATCTATTTCTGGTTATGTATTCACCTTAAATGGTGGTGTGGTGAGTTGGAAAAGTTCCAAACAAGCTACAGTAGCCGATTCAGTGACTGAAGTAGAATATATAGTAGCTAGTGAGCTGCTAAGGAAGCTGTATGGACGAAAAAGTTCTTAACTGAACTTGGTGTGCTTCCTTCAATAGAAGGTGTGGTTCTACTGTTGTATGACAATACTGGAGCCCTTGCTCAAATAAAAGACACAAGATAACACTAAAAATCCAAACACGTTCTGCGAAAGTATCACTTGATAAGAGAAATCGTTAAACGTGGAGAAATTGAAATTCAAAAGGTTGATGGAAAGGAAAATATTGAAAACCCATTCACTAAAGTCTTGGCACAAATGAGTTTGACAATAACAAGTGGAAATTGGGAATGAAGTACAAGAGCTATTGGATCTAGTGAAAGTGAGAGATTGTTAGGGATATAGTAGATATCCCCTAGATCCAATATCATACTTGATGATTTGAACATATTTTTGTGAACATTATTTGATATAAAAATATATGGCATTTGATATTCTTTTATCGTTTTTGTTAATTGTTTGATTAATTTGGTAAGGTCCTTGATTAAATTTTGAGATTTGTCATCATGATAGAGATCATGATAATGAGAGCAAAGTCTCTTATAATTTAATCTAAATTTGTTCTTGATCATAGGATTATTAATTTAGACATTAGAAATCCAGTTAGATCAATATTTATGTGATCGTCTTTATAGGATAAGGATTAGTTGATCTCATTAACTAAATCACATAGATAGATGATGGATATAGAGATATGATCATTGAACCGACTTATTGGATAATTCCTAATGGTTAGAATTACCATAAACTGTTAATAGGATATTCTCTTGAAGAATGTGATGTATGATTTTCCTTTGACCTGAGATCGTCATAGTAATTGACAAGTTATTTATTGTGCTTTGATACTAGACACCTATGGCCCTAGGGCGATATTAAAAGGATATTTGGTACGATTAAATACTTGTAGAATTAGTGATTGATCAAGATGGAATCTGTCAACTCTTGTATTTGGGTTTAAGCTCCATGTTGTCATGAATTATAAAATGACCAAATTAAGACATTGGCCACGGAAATTGAATGAAAGAAGAAAAGAGTTTCTAAGATCATTCAATGATCGATCATATTTGAAATGAACACATAGTTGGTCGTCTATTAGGATTTGACGATTGAACCATATCCTAGGGTGATCCAGAGCTATTAGGATAGAAGGAATTAATACATTATTCTTTTACTGGTTCTTCAGAGTAAATTATATACTTCATGCTATCCGGTCGTTAAGGAGTGTTGCTAGACGTCACTCTTGATTAGTATGCTGATGTGATCAATTTACTACAGGTTTAGTATTGAACCTATGTGGTCGCACACTTACGAGTGTTCTGATCTTTTCCAAAGGATTAATTAACTCATTATTTGATAATTAAATTAAGGAATTTAATTAGTCAAATAAATTTAGTTATTAGTCCAAATGAAATATTATTATATTCTTTGCTAGCACAGAGGATATAATTAATATTGTGAACAAATTGAAGTTTCTACTTGGAATAGAAAATAAATTTTTCTTGGTTGAAATATATATGAGATATATATCATATGATTAATATTGATTTATATAAAAGTTATATATATGTAATATTAATTAATATACCAATTTGTAATTGGATAGGTAAAGTCCATTAAAGGACGTATGAATTGAATCCAACCAACTCCAACATTAAGTTTGATTGGTTCGAATTTCCATACAATTCGGTTGTGGTTTATTTTGGAATAAACTTTTATCCTACGTAAATTATTACCTCAACCAAATAGAAAAAGAGTTTGTAGGTGATGCTATATAAAGGGTGATGGAGAAAATTTCTTGAGAAGAAAAATACTTTGTGAAAGTGAGAGCGCAATACAAAGCCAAGAGATAAAATACAATTACAAGAAAAGTGTTTCTTGTTCTTCTAATTTGAGTTGAGATTTTTGAGTGAAATTTCAACATAATATTCTTCGTTCAATTTGTTCGCGTGTTTCATTGATCAAAGTGTTGATAGTAAGGATCGATCTCGGTGTGGGTACGCATAGAGTCTTCGCACTATCGAAGAATTTGAAACGAGACTCTCTTTATCAATTACGTCTTAGATCTGATCTCTGACATGTAAATAATTTTTAAATACGAAAATATCTGCATAGGATTGTTATTGTCTTCCGCTGTGTGTTACGAACACCTATAAATAATCCTTCAAAATAGCCATCAGATGAATCATGAATGATAAAAAAAAGTAATACCAAATCATTATTCGTCTTATAATTTACCAAATTATCTTTATTTGTCCAAAAGAATTTCATAGCAATAAAATGGGAGACATGTGACTCAAAAGGAATCCCTTTTTGATCTCCAAACAAAGAAAGAAGAAAGGGTAAAATTAACAAAATACACAAAAACCACATCAAAATTTAATCTACATAATCATAGGTACGGATATGTTACCTATCATTCCTGTGTGACGACCCAAAGGATCATCAACTGTTTTTTTTGAGGCCTTGAAAACCTCATTCAGAATTGCCTCGATTTACGTGCAGGGTCCAGGAACTAGAGGGTCAGTAGGAAAATATGATACTTGGACGTATGTCTGAAATTGAATTCCGAGGTCCCAAGCCTGAGAAATGTTTAAATGAAATTATTTTTTTGAATTGTTTAAGGGAATTTGAAATGAAAACTGATTAGAAAACAATAATATCGACCTATATTTTGGTTCTGGCACCCGGTACAGGCCTTATATATGACTTGAGTAATTTCTGTGAAATTTAGTTAAAAATGGACGTCGTTTGATGTGATCCAGGCCTTAATTGGAAAATTTGATATTTAAAGAAGTTTTGAGAAATTCCAATGATCTTGAGGTTTAATTCGATGTTTGTGATGGCATTAAGGTATTTTGATTACACGAATATGTTCGTAGAATGTTTTTGAAGTTGGATGTATATTTGGATTGGAGTTTCAAGAGCTCGGGTAGGTTCTAGGATTCCTTAGGCCTAGAAATCAGATGTTGCAGGTTTAGGAAGTTTTAGGCCTCAAAAACCACTTGTGCGGTCCGCGAGAAATCGCGTGCAACTGCGAGGGCCAGCGCGGCCAGGGTCGCCTTTGTGCGGTCCGCGGTTGAGGCCGTACGGCCGCAGTCGCTTTTGAGCGGTCCGCACAGGGTGTTGAACTGTAGGTCTTCAGGTAAGCCTGTGCGATCGCGGTCCATTTAGAGTGGTCCACACAGGAGTTTTCTAGAGGTATAAATAGATTAGAATTTTCATTTTTCAAAACCCTAAAAACATATGAGGCGATTTTTCAAGCAACCTTTCTTCTCCAAATCAATTATAAGTGATTTTTAACTAGTTTTCTTTAACTATTAACATCTTTTAACATGATTTCAACTGAAAATCAAAGATTTTCATTGGGAAAATGAGTGTTTTTGGTAGAACTTAGGTTTTTTTAAAATTGGGTATTCAGACCTCAATTTGAGGTCTGATTTCAAAACAAATCGTATATTTGAGTTCATAAGAAAATGGGTAATCGGGTTTTGGTTCGAGCCTCAGATTTTGGCCATGTGGGCCTGGTGATAATTTTAAACTTTTTGGGTAAAACTTTGAAAAACTCATTTTCGTGCATTTGGGATTGATTCCTTTTGCGTTTATTGATGTAAACAAGTGATTTGTGATTAGATACGAATGAATTGGTGGTGGAATTGAGGGGCAAGGCTATAATTGAGACTTGAGTAGTGTTCAAGGCATTGAGGTAAGTGTTCGGTCTAATCTTAGTTTGAGGGATTAAGAGTTCAGTCATATGTGCTATTTGCTCCTTGTTGGGTACGACGTATAGGCATGGTGACAGGTATCTATACGTTGGTGTCAAGTATGACCGTGAGTCTTCAATAGAAAGTTGTTGTATTCTCAAATGACATTACTTATGCCTTAACTAATGATCTACCATATCGAGCAAAGATTTGTTTATCCTCGTAGATCCTATTTATGATTGAGAATTTTCATTAAACGAGCAGAGTTAAGGTTGGTTATAGCTGATTTTCCCTTGCCGGGATGATTGGTTAGATATTGTTGTTCCCTTGCTGGGAAGTTATTATATTGCTTGTTTCCTTGCCGGGATTTCTTGTGATTATGTGATAACATGAAATGGGATCGGGTGGTACGCCTACCACAAGATTGATGAAATGGGATCGGGTAGTATGCCTACCACTAGATTGATAAAATGGGATCGGGTGGCACGCCTATCACGAGAGATAATGAAATGAGAGTGGGTGCCTACCACAAGATATAATAAAATGGGAGCGGGTAGTACGACTACCACGAGATGTAATAAAATGGGAGCGGGTGGTACGCCTACCACGAGATATAATGAAATGGGAGCGGGTGGTACGCCTATCACGAGATATAATGAAATGGGAGCAGATAGTATGCCTACCACGAGATACAATAAAATGGGATCGGGTGGTACGCCTACCACGAGATATGATAAAATGGGATCGGGTGGTACGCCTACCACGAGATATGATGAAATGGGAGCAGATGGTACGCCTACCACGAGATATGAGAAATGTGATCGGGTTGCTCGCCGGCAACAAGATTGAAATTGAAAGTGAAATTTGTCTTTTCTTCTCTTTGTCCGTATTAGAAGTTAAATTATAGTTTTCCTAATTGTTCTTGATATTCTGTTTATCTGCTACCCCCGCAGCATATTCCCCTTCCCCAGCTTTATGTGCTTATTACTTGTTTACTTTTCTGCGATATATTATATAACTGCATAGGGTTATCTAGAGTCTGGTCCTAGCCTCGTCACTACCTCGCCGAGGTTATGCCGGAAACTTACCAGCACATGGGGTCGGTTGTACTAATGCTACACTCTGCACTTATGTGAAGATACCGAAGCAATGTTCGGGCAGCAACATTAGTTCAGGAGCTAGCCTTCAGTCCACCGGGACTCTGAGGTAGCCTTGCAGGCGTCTGCAGGCCCGACATCTCCTCTATCGTATGTTTCATTATATTATCTCATGTATTTGAGACGAACAGTGTTTTATTTCTTTCAGATAGTTGTATTTAGCACTCTTAATAGTCCATGTATATTGTGACACCAGGTGCTGGGTAGAGACTTGTATTAGCTTTCTAGACGTTTGCTTTTGTATTCATCTTACACTTCTGCTAATTTTAATTTCCGTTATTCTTAAAATGCTTATTGATTGCTAATATAACTGGTTTATAATGAATTAAAATATAAATGGGTAATGACTTCCAAAGTTTATGACTTGCCTAGCTTCCACGAGTAGCTGCCATCACGACTCCCTAGGGTGGGGAACTCTGGGTCGTGACAAGTTGGTATCAGAGCTCTAGGTTGCATAGGTCTTACAACTTACAGACAAGCTCGGTAGAGTCTGAGGGATCGGTATGGAGATGTCTATATTTATCACCCAGAGGCAATAGAGTTAGGAAAATTTCACCCTTGTTCTTTCCCGTTGTGCAGACTCATTTCTCAATGCTAATTGGATTTCTTCTCTGTTCTTTCGTAGATGGTGAGAACACGTGCTTCTTCACCTACCGCTCAGTATCCCGAGCCCCCAGCATCAGCTTCCACTAGGGGTAGAGGGCAAGGCTAATGCCATGCTAGAGGCCGAGGTAGGGGCAGAGCTCAGGTCCTAGCAGCAGCACCAGTGGCAAAGCCTCAAGTTGATTTTGAGGAGGAGGTTCCGGCCCCTACAGTTCCGATAGGCCAGCTCAGGTACCAAAGGGGTTTATTGCTACCCCAGTTCTTTAGGATGCTCTAATCCGATTGGTGGGCCTCATGGAGAGTTTCCCCGGAGCAAGTTTGCTTCCGGTAGCACTAGCCACTTCTCAGGCTGGATGAGGAGCTCAGAATCCTGCTACTTGCACTCCAGAGAAGATAGCTCCTCAGATTCAGACTTCACCGGTTCAGCCAATTGGAGCAGTTCAGCTGGGTGTGGTGGTTCAGACCGACGATGGAGCGGCGATGTCTGCCGATGCTTTGTGGAGGCTGGATAGGCTCACCAAGCTCTTGACTACTACCTTCAGCGTGCTTCTTCTGAGGATCCCTAGGATTTCCTATATATCTGCCACGAGGTTCTCAAGAACATGGGTATTGTTGAGACCAATAGGGTTGATTTTGCTACATTTCGCTTGTATGGATCCGCCAAGACTTAGCGGAGGTATTTATTGCTTAGGTAGACCGACCAAATCACCATCTTTGACTTGAGAGCAGTTTACAGTGTTTTTTCTAGAGAAGTTTCTCCCCATGACTTGGAAAGAGGCCTATCGGAGGAAGTTTGAGCTCCTTCAGCAGGGTTCCATGTCGGTCACCCAGTATGAGACCAGGTTTATCGACTTAGCTCGCCATGCTCTTGTTATACTTCCCACTAAGAGGGAGAGAGTGAGCCAGTTTATTGATGGACTCATCCAGCCGATTTGTCTCCAGATGGCCAGAGAGGCTGGGAGTGAGATCACTATCTTTGACTCGAGAGCAGTATACAATGTTGTTTCTAGAGAAGTTTCTCCATATGACTCGAAAAGAGGCCTATCGAAGGAAGTTTGAGCTCCTTCAGTATGGTTCCATGACAGTCACCCAGTATGAGACCAGGTTTATCGACTTAGCTTGATATGCTCTTGTCATACTTCCCACTGATAGGGAGAGAGGGACATAGTTTATTGATGGACTCATCCAGCCGATTCGTCTCCAGATGTCCAGAGAGGGCGGGAGTGAGATCACTTTTCAGGAGGCGGCCAATGTAGCCTGTAGAGTTAAGATGGTTCTGTCACAAGGAGGTGGTCATGGGTTGGACAAGAGGCCCCGTCATTCAGGCAGATTCAATGGTACCTTGTTTGGATGTACAGATTAACATGGTAGAGGCCATTCTCCTGGGCTCTTTCAGTCAGCTCTTCAGGTTTCTCATGGTGTTTTAGGTAGCCGTGGTTCTCAAATGCTGTATCTCGATCAGCAGTCCTTTAGTGCAACACCAGCATCTATTGGTGCACCATCGCTCCAAAGTTTCTAGGGAAACAGCCGAGGGCTTGTTTTACTTGTGGTGACACGGGGCACATTGCTAGGTATTGCCCTCGAGCTTCAAGAAGTTCTTCGCACCAGGGTTCTCATACTATAGTACAGGAACAAATGTTCCACAACTCGCTCAGCCAGCTAAAGGTGGGGTAGAGGTTCTAGAGGTGGAAGTAGAGGTCATAGAGGTGGAGCTTAGGTCGGCAGAGGTGGAGGCCATCCAGCAGCATGCCGTCCCAGAGAGGTAGGTCAGAGTGGTAGGGACCATCCCTGATGTTGTGCTCTTCAGGCCAGGCCCGAGGCTGAGGCTTCAGATGTAGTGATTACAGGTATAGTTATGGTTTGTGATAGAGACTGTTCAATGTACGGGACTTGCCTAGTGATACATTGGTTGTTCTTGTTTATGTGTCTACATCGATGTGTGATTCTATTACGGTCAATCGAGTCCATCATTCTTGTATTGCGGTGATTGGGGGTATTGAGACTCGTGTAGATTTGTAGACATGATTGACTTCGATATCATGTTGGGGATGGATTGGTTATCACCTTACCATGTTATCTTGTATTGCCATGCCAAGACTGTGACCTTAGTTTTACTGGGTATGCCTCGTTTAGAATGGAGAGGGACTCCCGGTCATTCTACCCGCAGTGTTATCTCTTATATGAAGGCTCGACGTACGATCGAGACGGGGTGTTTGGCATATTTGGAATACGTTCGTGACTCTAGTGCCAAGGTCCCTTCTATTGATTCTGTGCTCGTTGCTTGTGAGTTCCCTGATGTTTTTCCTTCAGACCAGTTGGGTATGCCGCCCAACATGGATATCGACTTTTGCATTGATGTGGCCCCGTGCACCTAGCCCATTTCTATCCCGCCATATCGTATGGCCCCGCCTGAGTGGAAAGAGTTAAAGGAACAATTGCAGGACTTGCTTGAGAAGGGTTTCATTAGACCTAGTGTATCGCCTTGGGGTGCACCGGTGTTGTTCGTTAATAAGAACGATAGTTGGATGAGAATGTGCATCGATTACCGGCACTTGAAAAAGGTAACATTCAAGAATAAGTATCCACTGCGAGGATTGATGAGTTGTTCGATCAGCTTTAGGGTGCCAAGTTATTCATAAATATTGACTTGAGATCTGGCTACTATCAGTTGAGGATTAAGGCATCCGATGTCCCTAAGATAGCATTTCGTACTAAGTACGGGCATTATGAGTTCTTGGTTATGTCATTCGAGTTGACAAATGCCTCAGCAGCTTTTATGGATTTGATGAACCGAGTATTCAATCCTTATTTGAAATCATTCGTGATAGTCTTTATTGATGATATTTTGATATATTCTCGCAGTCGGGAGGAGCATGAGCAGCATCTCAAGGTGGTTTTTTCAAACTTTAAGGTATAGTCAACTATATGCTAAATTTTCGAATTATTAGTCCTGGTTGAGTTCAGTTGCATTTTTGGGTCAAGTTGTATCAGCAGAGGGTATTCAGGTGGACCCAAAGAAGATTTAGTTAGTCAAGAATTGGCCTAGACCAGCATTAGCTATAGAGATTCGGAGTTTCTTAGGGTTGGCGGGCTACTATCGTCGGTTCGTGGAGGGGTTCTCATCCATCGCGGCCCCGATGACCAGATTGACCTAGAAGGTTGCTCAGTTCAGATGGTCAGATGAGTATGAGGCGAACTTTCAGAAGCTCAAGACAACTCTAACTACGGTACCAGTATTGGTTTTGCCTACAGGTTCAGGACCTTATACAGTTTATTGTGATGCTTCCCATACTCGGCTTGGTGCAGTGTTGATGCAAGATGCCAAAATCATTGTATATGCTTCGCGGCAATTGAAGGTTCATGTAAAAAACTATCCGGTTCATGACCTAGAGTTGGTATCCATTGTCACCCGTTGAAGATTTGGAGGCACTATCTATATGGCGTGGCATGTGAAGTATTCACGGATCATAAGAGTATTCAATATTTGTTCAAGCAAAAGGAGTTGAATTTGAGGTATATGAGGTGGTAGGAGTTGTTGAAGGATTATAATATCACCATCTTATATCACCCGGGAAAGGCCAATATGGTGGCCGATGCATTGAGTAGAAAGTGAGCCAGTATGGACAGTCTTGCTTATATTCCGGTAAGTGAGAGACCGCTTGCTTTGGATGTTCAGGCTTTAGCCAACGATTTGTGAGACTGGATGTTTCTGAGCCTAATCGTGTGTTAGCTTGCACGATCGCTCGTTCTTCATTATTGGAGCGTATCCGTGATCGACAGTATGATGATCCCCATTTGTGTATCCTTAGAGACACGGTGCAGCATGGAAGTGCCAAGCAGGTTACCTTAGGTGATAATAGAGTTTTGAGATAGTAGGGTCGAGTTTGTGTGCCTAATGTGGATGGGCTTCGAAAATTGATTTTAGAGGAGGCCCATAGTTTCCGATACTCTATTCATCGGGGCGCCACGAAGATGTATCAAGATTTGCGGCAGCATTATTGGTGGCATAGAATAAAGAAGGATATTGTTGCATATGTGGCTCGGTGTTTGAATTGTCAGCAGGTTAAGTATGAGCATCAGAGGCTTGGTATGTTGTTTCAGAGAATTGAGCTTCCCAAGTGGAAGTGGAGCGGATCACTATGGACTTCGTTACTGGACTTGTGCTGACTTGGAAGAAGTTCGACGTTGTTTGGGCTATTGTTGATTAGCTGACCAAGTCAGTGCATTTCATTTACGTGGCATTCTCTTATTCATCCGAGAGGTTAGCTAAGATCTATATTTGGGAGATTGTTCGCCTTTATAGTGTGCCGTATGATATTTCATACCGGGGTACACAATTTACCTCATGCTTCTGGAGAGCAGTTCAGTGAGAGTTGGGAATACGGGTTGAGTTGAGCACGATATTTCATCCCCAGACAAACGGCCAGCCCAAATGGACCATTCAGATTTTGGATGATATGCTCCGAGCTTGTGTCATCGACTTTCGAGGTTCGTGAAATCAATTTTTGCATTTAGCAGAGTTTGCCTACAACAACAGCTACCAGTCGAGCATCTAGATTGCTCCTTATAAGGCTTTATATGGTAGGCGGTGTCGATCTCCGATTGGATGGTTTGAGCCGGGAGAGGGCTCGGTCATTGGACACGGATCTGGTTCAGGAGGCCTTGGACAAGGTCAGGATCATTCAGGATAGGCTTCGTACAGCTCAGTCCAGGAAAAAGAGCTATGCAGACTTAGAGGTTCGAGATGTGGCTTTTATGGTTAGTGAGCGGGTGTTGCTCCGAGTGTCGCCTATGAAGGGCGTGATGAGATTTGGGAAGAAGGAAAATCTTAGCCATAGGTTCATTGGTCCATTTTGAGATTCTTGATCGAGTGGGAGAGGTGGCTTATAGATTTGCATTACTGCCGAGCTTGTCAGCCGTGCATCCAGTGTTTTATGTGTCCATGCTCTGTAAAATATCATAGGCGATCCTTCCCACGTGTTAGATTTCAGCACTGTCTAGTTGGACAAGGACTTGTCCTGTGAGGATGAGACGATAGCTATTCTAGATTGGCATGTTCGCATGTTGAGATCCAAGAGTTTCCCTTCTGTTCGTGTTCAGTGGAGAGGTCAGCGTCATAAGGCATCGGGTGGGAGTCCAAACCCGATATGTGGAGCCGTTGTCCCCATCTTTTTCCTATCTCATGTACCTCCTTCTCCTGCTATTCGAGGACAAACGGTTGTTTTAGAGGTGGAGGATGTGACGACCCAAATGGTCATCACCTGTTTGCTTATCAAATTTTGTACTTTCGAGTACTTGAAAACTTTATTTGGAGTTGCCTCGATTTGCGTGCGCAGTCCGGGTGCGTAGCTGGAAAGTTTAAATATGAAATCCTATGAAAAATGCTAAGTTTTGATGCTAATATAAGTAAATTTGACTTCAGCCAAAATTTTGGGTAAACAGACCCGAACTTGTAATTCGACGGTCTCGGAGGGTCCGTAGGAAAATATGGGACTTGGGCGTATGCCTGAAATCAAATTTCGAGGTTCCAATCCTGAGAAATGAATTTTTAAGTAAAATTATTTTTGGAATTTTTTATGGGAATTTGAAATGAAAACTTATTAGAAAACGCTAGTATCTGGCCCGTATTTTGGTTCCGACACCCGATACAGGACTTATATGTGACCTGAGTCATTCTTGTGAAATTTGGTTAAAAACGGACGTCGTTTGACATGATCCGGATCTTAATTGGGAAATTTGATATTTAAAGAAGTTTTGAGAAATTTTAGTGATCTTGAGGTTTAATTCGATGTTCGTGATGCTATTATGGTGATTTGATTACACGAATATGTTCGTAGAATATTTTTGAAATTAGATGTATATTTGGATTGGAGTTTCAAGGACTCGGGTGAGTTTCGGGTAGGTTTTTGGAATGCCATAGGCCTAGAAATCAGATGTTGCAGGTTCAGGAAGTTGCAGGCCTCTGAACCCACTTGTGCTGTCCTTGCAAGCGTCTGAACCCACTTGTTCTGTCCGTGAGAAATCCTGTGTGACCGGGGAGGGGCCAGCGCAGCCGCGGTCGCCTTTGTGCGTTCCGAAGTGGAGGTTGTGCGGCCGCAGCCGCTTTTGTGTGGTCTGCACAGGGTGTTGAACTGCAGGTTTTCATGTAATCTTGTGCAGTCGTGGTCCATTTAGTGCGGTCCGCACATGGAGTCTGCTAGAGGTATAAATAGACGAGAATTTCATTTATTTTTTATTTTTAAAAACATAAGAGGCGATATTTCAAGCAACCTTTCCTCTTCAAATCAATTGTAAGTAATTTTTTTAACAAGTTTTTTTTAATCATTAACATCTTTTAACATGATTTCAACTCAAAATCAAAGATTTTCATGGAGGAAATGGGTGTATTAGGTAGAATTTAGGTTTTTCAAAAATTAGGGATTTGAAACTCAATTTGAGGTCTGATTTCAAAATAAATTGTATATTTGAGTTCGTGGGGAAATGGATAATCGGGTTTTGGTTCGAACCTTGGGTTTTGACCATGTGGACCTGGGGGTGATTTTTAACTTTTTAGGTAAAGCTTTGGAGAACTCATTTCCATGCATTGGGGTTGATTCATTTAGTGTTTACTGATGTAAATAAGTAATTTGTGATTAGATACGAACGAATTGGCGGTGGACTTGAGGGGAAAGGCTATAGTTAAGACTTGAGTAGTGTTCAAGGTATTGAGGTAAGTGTTCGGTCTAACTTTAGCCTGAGGGATTAGGAGTTGAGTCATATGTGCTATTTGCTCCTTGTTAAGTATGAAGTTAGGCATGGTAATAGGTATCTATACGTTAGTGTCAAGCATGACCGTGAGTCTTAAATGGAAAGTTGTTGTATTCTTAAATGACATTACGTATACCTTAACTAATGATCTACCATATCGAGCAAAGATTTTTTATCCTCGTAGATCCTATTTATAATTGAGCATTTTCATTATTCAAGCTGAGTTAAGGTTGATTATAGCCGATTCTGCCTTGCCGGGATGATTGTTTCGATATTGTTGTTCCCTTGCCATGAAGTTATTACATTGCTTGTTCCCTTGCCAGGATTTCTTGTGATTATGTTATAACATGAAATGGGATGGGGTGGTATGCCTACCACAAGATCGATGAAATGGGATCGGATGGTACGCCTACCACAAGATTGATGAAATAGGATACGCATACCACGAGAGATAATGAAATGAGAGCGGGTGGTACGCCTACCACGAGATATAATGAAATGAGAGCGGGTAGTACGCCTACCACAAGATATAATGAAATAGGAGCGGGTGGTATGCCTACCACGAGATATAATGAAATGGTTGCAAGTTGTACGTCCACCACGAGATATAATAAAATGGGAGCAGTTGATACGCCTATTAAGATATGTAATGAAATGGGAGCAGATGGTACGCCTAGATATAATAAAATGGGAGCGAGTGGTATGCCTACCACGAGATACAATAAAATGGGATCGGGTGGTATGCCTGCTACGAGATATGATAAAATGAGATCGGGTGGTACGTCTACCACGAGATATGATGTAATGGGAGTGGGTGGTACGCATATCACGAGATATGAGAAATGGGATCGGGTTGCACGCCTGCAACAAGATTGAAACTGAAAGTGAAAGTTGACTTTACTTTTTTTTATCCGTGTTAGAAGTTAAATTATAGTGTTCCTTATTGTTCTTGATATTCTATTTATCTTCCAACCCCGCAACATGTTCCCTTCCCCAACTTTAAGTGCTTATTACTTGTTTACTTTTCCGCAATGTATTATATAATTGCACATGTTTATCTGGAGTCTGGTCCTAGCCTCGTCACTACCTTGCCGGGGTAAGGCTAGATATTTACTAGCACATGGGGTTAGTTGTGCTGATGCTAAACTCTGTACTTATGTGCAGATACTGGAGCAGCATTCGGGCAACAACATTAGTTCATGAGCTAGCCTTCAGTCCACCGAGACTCCAAAGTAGCCTTGCAAGCATCTGCGGGCCCGACGTCTCCTTTACTTTATGTTTCATTCTGTTATCTCATGTATTTGAGACAAAAAATGTTTTATTTCTTTTAGACGGTTGTATTTAGCACTCTTAGTAGTCCGTGTATGTTATGACACCAGGTGGTGGGTAGAGACTTGTATTGGATTTCTAGACGTTTGCCTTTATATTCATCTAAGACTTCCGCTAATTTTAATTTTTGTTGTTCTTCGAATGCTTATTTATTGCTAGTATAATTGGTTTAAAATGAACTAATATAAAAAGGGTTAATGACGTCCAAGATTTATGGCTTGCCTAGCTTTCACAAGTAGGTACCATCACGACTCCCGAGGGTAGAAACTCTGGGTCTTGACATCCTAATAACAATAGTATGTTGGTAACAGAGTTGTTGGATTGATAAACTCAAAAGGCAGAATAGCCTGAGAGACACCTCTACTTATTCGAGTTTGACATCTGGGTCCTCCTACTTTACAAAGTTTCATATAGGCACCTATATATACTTAAAACTAATATTTTAAACCCCTCTGACCATTGACCAAGCCTATGTGGCATTGGATATGCTAAGTTGTACAAGAGCATAGTTACACGCGCTTAAAAGAAAGTGAAGGTAATATTTTGACAAAGAAAATATTGTAAACTAAAAAATAATGACAATAAAATAAAAAGAAACGGAAGAAATTTCCCTCCCCCTCCCCCTCCCCCATTCTTTTCCACCCCTCTCTTCCCCTGATCCCCCTTCCCATTCTCTGCATCCTCCATTTTTCCCGACATCCCACTATCACTGAGCAGCTTTCTTCATTTATTGTTCCTATCCATTAGATTCACAAAGAAATAAATTAGAAATTATAAACAAAAAATACACACACAATACCACTACTTAAATTCTCTATCCTCGGCTTCTTGCTTCATGCCTAATTTAGAGTTAATACAAAAGTTATTTCTGTAAGGAGAAATGGCAGAAAGATAAAAAAAAATTGCTCATCCAGGGAAGAACGTTCTTCAATAGAGGGAAGCCTAATAAACATTCAAAAAATTTAAATGAAAAAGAGTTACAGTGATCCAACCCAAAATCAAAATTTAATATCTGAAACTCAAGACGAACAGTTCACAACTCCGACTCCGATTCCGACACTCTCCCTTTCAAATCCAAGCTAAAACCCGATTGTGTCATCCTCTAACTCTTAAAAACCCTCAAGGCCTCCTCCGCTGCCTCCAGTTCCAAAACCCTAAGTCTCGCCGGTGTTGGCCTCTTCACAACCTGTCGTGAAGTGACCAACCTCCTCCCCATCGATGAGGTACTATACAATATAAGAGTCACTATCGGCGAAAATTCCGGTCAAAGTCTCAGACCTAAAACCCATATGATAGTACAAAAATAAAATAAGAAAGACAATGGGGTAAGGATGTGAGAAAACAGGAAAAGCATCCATTAGAATAGATGATTTTTATGTTTGATTTTTTTTTTTTGATTTTAATTATTTTTTGTCTACCATGTGACATGGTATGTACACATGGTTATTTTTTAACGTGGCAGCCAGCATGGAGGATAGTGTATTACACGCATTGACAACCTCATGTCATAAGCGTTTATTATACATGGTTTGAAGGAATGTAAGTATTCAATTGACAAATTGTTAAGTTTAGAGACCGACATGACATAATGGTACAAGTATAGGTACCATTTAAACTACTTTGCCAACTTAAAATAATATGAGTTGATTACCTCAAAATCTTAGCACTTGAAAATGCATAAAATAGCATGAGTAATCCAGACTTGGACGAGGGAAAAATATCAATAATTAGTTAATGGCTTTAGAAGTTTTTTTTTTTTTTTTTTTGAGAGAAATGAAAATAAAAATAGAAGGGTTTGAGAAAATTAAAAAATGGATGAAAATTTCATTAAAAATCTCACATAACATGCCTTAAATATTGCATTTGCGACCCAGAGTTCGCTTGCGAATAAGGCAGGACTGGCAGAAGTCACATTTGTGATAAAATGTAGTTGTATATCACTGGATAGAAATAATATATGAAAGTTGTTCATAAATTGTAGATAAATTAAAGATAAATTTATAATATATGATTGGGCGAATTACCTAAGCAAAAGTGCAAAACCAATATATATTTCTTGGCAGCTGTCAGTTTCTTTTTTTTAGGAGTATTCCTTTTAATTAATAATGCATTGATGATGGTGGAGACTATAACAAATATAAGAAAAAAGAAAAAAAGAAAGACTTTGCCTTAACAAGTTGGTGGAGTCAACACTCCTGATTTGCATATAGTCCACAGTTACTTAAATTCTCTCCTCTGCTATAGCTTGCTTCAAAGTATTTAATCCTCCATCTTTCGACATGCGAATGTTGCGGTAGAATCTCTAGTGGAGAACTTGAAGGGACAAAGCAGAGTGTTATCTTGCTTCCTGAACTTTGTAATTAGCTATGACCCTTCAACATAAATGACTGATAATGGCAGCTATTCCTGGAGCCAACTGGAAATCAATTCCAATCTTTCGCCTCACATTAGGTTCAATTAAATGCCTGTAAATCATATGGAGATTTTCCCTGTAAATAAACGTTACAACCCTAGTAAGCGAGAGAGAAGGAAGGAAGGAAGCTATTGGTATAATTAGGAGAGTAAAGAAGCAACTGTTGGTGAGTAAAAATTAAAGAATCGTCTATCAAGTTCTTTTAATGAATAAAAATAGGGGGGAAATGGGAAAAAAATAAAAAAAAATGTCAAAAGAAGGAGAGAAGAGATAAATCTAAATGCTGGGCATGGGAAGGTGCCCCACCATCTTCCTATTCCCAATTTTATATATATATATATATATATATATTATAAAATGTTAGAAAATAAAACTGAATTACATGCATATATTAATAAAAGTAAAATTAAAAGGAATCAATTGTGTGATGGATCTTATCCTTGTTAATTGACTTTATTCACCGTCATCTCATTAAAAAAATATATTATGCAACTAGAAAAATATACGGTGATCGAACTGAGAATCTTATCTATATATGATAATACATCAAAAACCAATAGCTTGAAATAGTAACATGAAATAATAAATTATAACTAAAATTATTAGTCAATGTTATTTTACTTATTGCATGTTCCATATTGTAAATGGGCTCACTGGATTCCTTAATTTGAAAAGGAGAGAATACACTCATAACATGAAGGGGATTAATTAGATACAATCAATCCCTAGTTGACTTGAATTGGTAAATCTACATCAATTAAAATATTTAATACTTTACAATTCCCAGGTACTATTTCTGTACGATTTTATTTTATTCATCTTGTACTTATTAGGTTTGTTCGATATTTTCTCAGTTTCTTAAACTAATAGTAACTATTAAGGTTTGGTTCAATTGGTCCGGTGGATTTCAAAGTCATATATATATAGCATCGTATATCTTCAAAGTATACAATTTGTATTTTACAACAATAAGAGTTGACTCACCCTACTAGTACATAACATGTGAATTGCATACCCCAAAGGTATACGACGTATATACTTGTTGGGATTTTGTAAGTATTTTTGCTAACAGAAGTATCAAAACAATCACTTGTATATCGAACATGTATCGGAAGAGAGACCGTACCTCCATATACATATATTTTTACCAAATGACATGCAAGATTAGGAGTGGCAAAATAATTTTAAAAAAGTAGTTAACCATTTATATTATTCACTAAAAAATGGGTTGGATAATAAATATTTTAAAAATGAGTCAAATATGAATAAGAACCGTATTATCCATTTAAAAAATGAATAAGCAATGAGTAACCAATGGATAACTAATGTGTCTAAATTTTACATTTTTAAAGCCTCAAATTGGGGGTTCGTCAAGTTAGAGAAAGACAAAATACATTTGGAGACACTTAAAGTTGATATGATTTTTCATTTAAACACCTAAACTTAAGGGTGTTCCTATTAAGATTTTATACTATCCGAAATTTATAGCAATTGAGCACGTTTTCGACAATCAGCCAAACTTACAAAGTTTGTGCAATGCACTCGTTGCTGACGTGGCAAATGACGAATAAAAATTATTTTAAGTTAAGAATAAAGGAGAAAACCTAAAAAACACTACTTAACTCAATAGCTTCACTATATGTTCATGTGTGTTCTTTACCCTTCAATCTTTTGAATCACCAAAAATATAGCATACCCTCGAATCCATCAACAAAGAGAGAAATTAATGCTTCTTCATTTTTACTTTAGCGGAGGACAAAGGTGAAATCTTCTTTTTGAAGTTGGGTAACTAGAAATTACAAACAAATTGCAGGAATGGTGTATGACAATTGTATTTTTTATACTTAAATTCTACAATTTCTTTACAATATAATCCAATCCATAACAATCGAATCCAAACTAGAGTGATTTAGGTCCTCCTTTTTGAAAAAATGCAGAAGTCTAGGGCAACTTGGTTTGTTGTGGCGACAGCTGGAGATGAGTAGATGGGGTGCAGCTGGTTTCTCAGAGTTGAAGAAAAAGAGGAGGGTCGTTGGTTTATTAGAGAGGAGGAGGCCACCGGATTCCAATAGTAAGGAGATGGGGACTGCCCGCCACCACCAACTACCCTTTCTTTGTCCTTACTCCACTCTCACCAAAAATTTCATCCATGTCTGATTCATCTGACAAGAACTCAAACTTTTATCCATGTTTGCTCCAAAACTAAGTGCAACAGATCTAGAAGATGCTAATTGACCCAATAAAGTTTTAAAAATTAACACAATCCGCTTCAAATCAAGTGTTATTTTCTTCAATTTCCTTGTCTTCAAGGAATTTTGGTGTTTGATAATAAATCTATTTTAAAGCAAGTTGAGACTCATTGAAAGGGGATAAGCTTTGTTACGGGAGGGAGAAGAAGAAGGAAATAAAAAAAACTATTTTTTGAGTCTTCACGCGCTTTTTCGGGGTAAAACTCACTATATGTGCGAATTTAGCAAGAAGTGTTTAATTGGAATAAGTTTCGGATAGTATGAGTGCTCAATAAAAACACCATTGAGTTTA
Source organism: Nicotiana benthamiana (assembly GCA_034376525.1). Taxonomy (NCBI): domain Eukaryota; kingdom Viridiplantae; phylum Streptophyta; class Magnoliopsida; order Solanales; family Solanaceae; genus Nicotiana; species Nicotiana benthamiana. The sequence goes on from CM067326.1 coordinate 30,716,887, forward strand.
GGTGTTTGAATGAAAAATCGTGCCAACTTGATTATATGAGTAACCCATATTATTCGCCTGTTAGCCCATTTTTTATTCGTATTAAATATGGATCGGGTCGGATAATTGATCTGTTTTTCAGTAAAAATAGCACGGAATAGACATTTTTCGGACTAACCATTCAAAAATATCCACCGTTTACCAAGTCAATGAAAAATAGCCAATATTTTGTTGCAATAGAGACTGGCCCAGCATAATATACTGTAGTTTGGTGCACATGTGTATGAACTCCAGCATATTATGCTGGACCGATATACTTTGATGGCTCTAGTATAATATATAGTATATTATGCTGGAGTTCTAGTGTACTTATGTTGGAACTTCATCATATTATGCTGAAGTTCCAACATACTTATTCTGGAACTCCAGTATAATATGTTGGAGTTCAAGTATACTTATGTTGGAACTCAAGCATAATATACTGGAGTATTTTTCGAGTTTTGAACAGTATTTTCGCTCAGATTTATCTTTACATAAAAAGTGGCTAAATTTCGACTACTTATGAAATTGGGCTATTTTTGAACGACCACTTGTAAATTTAACTATTTTTGAAGTTTTGCTCTTTTTTCATTACTCGGTTTCGACCGGAGCCATATCCGACCTGCCCGCCCGTTTGCCACTCTTATGCAAGACTAATTTAAATTAATTTTGTTCTTCTGCTTATAGAAAGAAGTAGAAATTTGTAGCTTCTTCCCAACAACAGAAAAATTACTTATGCTTTTGTTAAAAATTACTCTTACAAATTGGCTAAAAACCTCAATTCTTCAGAAAAAATACATTTTTCTAATAAACAGAAGTGCTTTTAGATTTCAAGAAAATTGACCAATCAGACTATAAGGTTCCAATCTTTAAAAAAAATTAGCTCAAAGCATAGAGCTATCATGTTTTTTGAGTAGCCCCATAAATCGCAGTTTTAAGTTAAACAAAAAAAAAAAAGAAGGAAAAAGCCAACATTTCTTTTTGTAACCTCCCAAAGGTAGATGGAAAAGAGAGGTAAAATGGTTAGATATGAAAATGTTATTGAATAGGAGCTCTATGAGGAAATCCCTTCCTCCTGCGCTTGCGCTTAATCTCACCATTCTGAATTGCTTCAAAAGCTTCAATTGCACGTAGCGCGCAACTCGCCTCATTTCTCTTCCTGGCTATGGCTTCTACCTACAAATTCCGTCATATATGAAAGATCAGAATACAGTTGAATAAGTAGATGCAATGAACAAGCGTAGAACTTGAACCACATATGCATTTCGAAAACAACAAAAGAAATAACCTAAATGGCCATCCAGCGAATCGATTAAATTAAAAATCCTCAAGGGATAGAGGATGTATAATATATGAATAATCTGGTCTATAATATGTGTATATTCAGTATATATATAATATATATAGACTAGAAAAATTAAAAAGTGAATCTAACCGACTATAAGTGTAAAGATTTGTAATTTTATGAAGCCAAATTAAAGTTCATTCTTACTAGGGGTGTGCATTCGAATCGGTTTATCGATAAATCGAATCGATTATTTGTTATCGAAATCGAAAAAATGAAAATCGAAAAAATCGAAACCTTATTGAAACGATAACGATAAGCATATGTACAAATCGATAATCGATAAGTAATTATCAATAAGGGTCAAAATCGAATCGATAAATCGAATACAAACCCCTATCACTGTAGACACTTATAAAATGAATAATTACATATTTGTGTAGATTAATATAACATACAGAATGCATATATATTCCGCTACTATTTTGATAGCGGCTATACAATATCATTTTCCCTAATCTATACCCTTTCATTTACTCTGAGTCCCATACCCTATTATTTCCTCTACCATATTTAAGGAATAATCATATTTAAAGATCAAGGGAATGAAGTTCAAATTAATGTAAAATAAAATTAGTCATGATGATGTATTTTGTCTTGTTTTATTTTTTTATACCGTTGGAGTGTTGGTGGCATATATTTGATTCCTTACTTTAGTTTTCTTGCATGTGCTTGTTAATACAATTTTTTATGTTACAAATGGTTTCGTCTTATTTTAACTTCTTTTTGTCCATATAATTTAGGCGTGTTTATAGCGATATACTTCCCTGGAATCCCGCAAATTTTCTTATTGGTGTAATCGATAACCGAATCGATAAGACCCCAAAATCGATAAATCGAAATCGAAAAAATCGAAACCTTATTGAAACGATAACGATAAACATATGTACAAATCGATAATCGATAAGTAATTATCGATAAGGGTCAAAATCGAATCGATAAATCGAATGCACACCCCTAATTCTTACCTTGCAGGCAATACAGCAGAAGCGATACTGGTCAGGGTCATTCAGTCTCCTTTTGCAAATATAGCAAGTAGCATCTCCAACAATTTGCGAGCCTGACCCACAATGTGGCAGCGGATTTAAAGAGATAACCCATTTCTTGTTGCATTTGTATGGCTGCAATAAACAAACAAATAATAATTATGCATCACTGCCAAATAAGTTGAAGTCGGCTATATGAATTCTTACTTTTTCGTTTAAGCTCAATTAATATAATTATATTCAAGAATAAATTGTTAGAAAATCACCTGAATTTTGGTGCAGTCAATATGAATCTCCATCTCATCGAGGGGAACAACATCTTTGTAAACATGTCGATAAATCTTTAGAAGCTTGTGGTCGTTGTGTTTGTCTGAAGAAATGCAATACCTGCATAATGCTAAATCACAGGTAATGCAATACCTGTTCAGTTCATTCTTTTGAAGTTCATGTACCAAACATGACCCAAAAAATGTCCTCTTTAAAAATGGACCAACCCATCCTGGCATATTCTTCCTAGCTTCCACACAGAATTCCTCCTACAAATTAAATATAATCATTATATATCTCAATCGAATTTCAAAAAGTCTTTTAGCTTATCAAATTAATGCCATCATTATATAGAGAAACTAAGACTTTACTACTCTTTTGGTACTTGGCTAAGTTCTAAGAATATCAAACGATGTATATAAATTGGGTTAAGATGACCATATATAACCGCACATATATAGAGAATACATAGAATTTATCATCAGAAATGTACATTAGATTTTCTTTATGTATCCTTGATTGAATGGAAAGTTTGATTGATTGATTGAATGTACATATATATATATATATATATATATATATATATATATATATATATATATATATATATATATATATATATAATGCATTTGTAAAGTTATTGAAAGGCAAGCACTATTATAGTTGAAACACGAAAATTTCTAGCATAATATGCTGGGTTACGAAGCTTATGTGTATAAGATTTCTATCATATTATATTGAAATTCCAGCATGGTATGAAATTAGCTTGTTATACCGGAATATGTAAAAGATTTGAACTCCAGCATATTATGTTGGAATTTTTCCGGATTCTAAAGATATTTTTATTCAAATTTTATCTTTATATGAAAAAGTAACTAAATTTCGATTATTTTTAAAACTGTGGCTATTGTTGTAATCAGGCTAATTGTTATTATTTACCCAATTTTGAATGATGAAAATCGTGCTATTGAAATCAATTTACAATACTGTCAAAAACTATTTCTCTCACAAAATTAAGTCTAGAAAATTTCTTTAATCAATTTAGGTTATAAAAAGACCAATTGCACAAAACAAGATGATGGAATCAAATTCCGACAAATTTTATCAATTATTACAATTATGTACCCCTTATGTCCCAAATTAGTTGTCATATTTCGTGTCTCGAACGTTAATTTGACTAATCTTTAAAACTAATTTAAATTATATTCAATATTTTACAATTAGAAATTAGCTTTTAAAAAGCAATACGAAAAGTTTTACAAGTTATAGTCTTCTCATGTCAATATGATAAAAACACATCTTAAAATATTGGTCTAAATTTACATAATTTGAATCTCAAAAATCGAAACATGACAACAAATTTGGGAGTCTCATTTTGTATTTTCAATCATAATATAACTCTACATAGTATGGACCAAATTCAGTTTCTGGAACAATTACTATACCTTTTATACACTATCATTTAAGAGCCTATCATACATAAATGATATTCAGACCTCACGAAATTTCCTCAACAATCAAAGAAAATATACATCAATTTCGAATGAATTAAAATTCTAATGTAGACTCCACCATATACTACTAAATAAAATGCGTTATTTTCTGACGAATTAAAAAAAGGAATTTGGTGTGTGTGTGTGTGTGTATATATATATATATATATATACATACCTGCTCAATTGATTCAAGAGATGATGAACCAGAGCTACTCATTTGATTTTTCTTTTCCAATTTTGTCCTCTCAACAATGTTTAAATTTTCTGAAAATGGTATTTAAAACAGAAATTATAGAAGAAAGGCACAGAAAACTACTACTACTATGAATTTATATATAGCCAATGCTTGTTCCTTTAAAGTGTAGTAATTGGCAAGAGAACAATTGAAGTACTTAATAAATACAACTGTTTTAGCCATTTTTTGTTTGTTTAGAAGAACATAAGGACAGGTAGGACAAAGTTTTCTAACAGCCCGTTACATTTCAACAGCAATGAAATGTGGTACTTTTCTTCCAATTTTACCCTTCATATGAAAATGTGACGGATCTAAGTATAGATTACAACTTGTTTGGATGGTTGTTATTGTATAGCATTACTTTGATATATATAATATTTGGGTAGATTATATGTTTGCTATCATTTCATGATGTCATGTACCTATAATATGAAGAATAAATTTAGAATATTATAAAAAAATAAGATATAAGGTAGAATTATATATTATATGAAAAGGTACATAGGATAAAGGATAAAATACTATTATTTAATAATAAGGACGGGCAAGACGAAAACAAAAATATAAGGTAACAACGTGATCACACCAAATCAGTCGTTCCATAGAGTTACATTTTTTGTCGTTCCTTCATTGTTATGATATAAGTAACAATCAAAATAAATATTATATTTAAAGTAATAATGCGACATAATATAGCAAGTAATAACCATCCAAATAAGCTGTTTGTGAATTTGGTAGAATCCGGAATTTAAAGGTCGAACCATATATACATGTATGAATAACAAATATAAATTAAGTTAAATATGCGTTTAGAATTCCATATTAAACTCAAAACTCACGACGTTAAAATTATGACTGGCGGGTTGGTGCTAGAATGGACTAAGTTGTCATTTCATTTTGCTAGCCAGGTAGTGTGAACGCAGACAGATTTTGTAACTCTATGAATTTTTTCCCTTTTCTATTTCTTGTCCTCCATTTTAAGTTCTTTTTCCCAAATAATTTCCTATCTGTAAAGTCAACCTTGCGCATTTAAATTTTCTCCGGATAAGAGGATTTGTTTACATTTATGATTCTTCCTCATTTGTATGAGGTAATTAGATTCGTAAATTTGCAATCAGGGCAAATTATTAGTAGTGTGTTTATTGTTTTTCTTTTTAAAATTAAGTGTCAAACAGACATATATATATATATATATATATATATATATATATATATATATATATATATTGGAAGTCGGAATAGGAAAGCACTCATCTTGGGGTGAGCTTACTACTTAGATGCTTTCAGCAGTTATCCGCTCTGCACTTGGCTACCCAGCATTTACCGTGGGCACGATAACTGGTACACCAAAGGTGCGTCCTTCCCGGTCCTCTCGTACTAGGGAAAGGTCCTCTCAATGCTCTAACGCCCACACCGGATATGGACCGAACTGTCTCACGACGTTCTGAACCCAGCTCACGTACTGCTTTAATGGGCGAACAGCCCAACCCTTGGAACATACTACAGCCCCAGGTGGCAAAGAGCCGACATCAAGGTGCCAAACCTTCCCGTCGATATATATATATATATATACACCTTAATTTTCTGAGATATCGGTATGTTACGCAATGCTGTAGTAGACTTAGAGCTTGATCGGCATTTTATTACATCTTATAGTTGAAATTAATTAATCGATAGTTTATGAAATTTAACATTGTTTAAGTGACAACTCGATATAATTACTTGGAAGGGTTGCATTCCTGTATGATCACAAAATTTTTCTCACAATAGTAGTAAAACCACAACTTTTTTCTCTCAAATTAAAAGTAACTAAACTTTACATACTATAATATTATAATTACACAACGATATTTTGTCACGTTTCTATATATTTCAGTTACCTTAATATAATTAAAGAATAATTTTACGGCTTTATTGTAAAATTCAATTGCTTTAATGGGGAAAAAATAGTTGCATCATTTTATCATACGATAGATAAGTTCACTACGTGCAATGAGTTAATTTCACAAATGGTCATATAACTATGATGTTTTTCATTAAAGTCGTATAACTTTATTTCCTCACACGAAAGTCATATAACTATGATGTTTTTCACTAAAGTCGTATAACTTTATTTCCTCACACGAAAGTCATATAACTATGACTTTTTTTCACAAAAGTCATATAACTTTGTTTTTCACACAAAAATCATATAACTATGAATTTTTTCACCAAAATCATATAACTTTGTCTTTTCATACGAAAATCATATAACTATAAATTTTTTTACCAAAATCATACAATTATGTTTCCTCACGCAAAAATTATAAAACTTTTACTAACTCACAAAAATTATAGTGATAGGAAAATATAATGTTTTACTTGTATATTTTGTAGATTTTTATTTTCTTATTTTTAGCCTAATAAATAATAATCCAATTAAAATAGGAATGAGTCAGCCCAACCTGGCCCACCCTGACCCAATACTCATATATACAAATTAAAAGTTGGGTTCATTCCTATTTACTAAAAGTGAATTCTTTCCCCCATAAAAAATTCAATTTGGAACACATGAGATTCTTATAAAGAAAATAAATGTACAATTAGAGAGCACTGAAATAAAAATATTATAAATTTGAATAAAAATCTCCAGAATTAAAACAAACAATAGAAGTATTGTCACACCTCCTTTTTACACGAATAACCCGAAGGATAAAACGTATAAGGGAGTTTTCCAATTAAAGTGACATTATTCAAAGTGAGATTATTTATTTATTTAGCGTTGCCACTTGGGATAGGCTTGGCTTTCGGTGTCCCAAGTCACCGATTTATTTTAAATTCCAAATCGAGAAAAATTTTGACTGCCCAATTGGAGTCTGCGAACCAGAAATTCTAAGTAAGGAATTTTGTTGACACAAGGGAAGGTATTAGGCACCCTCAGATCCCGTGGTTCTAGCATGGTCGTTTAAACTATTATAACTGGCTAAAATTCTGATTTTTTTTACACATGTTTATACTAGAGTGCAATTTTAAATTACTTTATACCGATTTTAATATCTTTAAGGAAATTTACAATGTCGTTACAACATGTCGCGAACCACGTCACATAAATTCGCATGCAGTTTTTGACATATTTCAACTCCATTGAGATTTGAATTTGGGTCACATAAATGTGCACCCGTACTTAAAGAGATAAATTTATTAAAGACGCGCCTAAAAGCGACTAACGTGTTATTATCTTTGCGGGCAGCCGTGAAATTCGCTAAACGGCATATCCTGAATCTTTAAGTACTTTAATATAAGCATTTTACGAGGGCCACACGATTTTTGATTCCGCTTGACGCGGCGCACCTCATTTTTTATTTTAAAAGGTCAATCTGAAGCAAACTATTATTTTTCTACAAAATGCGCTTCTAAAAGACTTGGCTAATTGATGTTGGAGTCCGGGCTTTTAAAACTCGAGTTCATATTTAAATAAAGATTAAATTCTTTTTGTTCCAGTGTGCTATCTAATTCGACAATTTCTATTTCACTCAGTCATGATTTCAACTGAAATTGGCCAGCATGAATTATTGTATTTGGGCCTCAATATGAGCCCAGAATTGAGATACATGGAAAACAAGGCATGGATGGGTCAACATTGGACCTATGTTGTTGCGTATCGAACCCTAAGATAATAAAGTCCAATAACTACACAGATAACTTTCAGATTTTATATTACATCATGTGGTTGAGAAGTAATGCAAAGTAATAGAAAAACTAGAACCAACTTTCAGGTTCATATATGATCAACAATTTTATACAGTGTAATGATTCACAGGAATAATGTTAAATAGACCTACTGTAAACATTCGTTTATCCAGAGTTTAATCATGATCAACTAACACAAGTCTGTCACCATACCAAGATTAATAATATATTTGAACTATAAATTCATTACACTACTAACTACTCTAACCCTTAATAGGATTATGCTACTATTAGTATTTACCCATGGAATCAAAACAAAACAATTGTTAACGGTCCAAAAACAGTCCTATAATTATTACAAGGTAAATCAGTTTAAATGTTCAATTTTATAAGACATTGTCTTAACTATGATAAACACAATAGTATTAAAAACGGATGAAGAACAAATAATAGACATCTTCAACTTGAGTATTCATTAGTTTCAAACTTCACACATCATTGGAGATTGAAAATGTACCTGGAATTTGTGCAGAACAAAACTGAGAGTTAGCAACACTCAAATAGCATAATATTCGCAGGAATCCACAACTTATGAGTAGTAAATGAACCCAGAAATTCTACCAAATATCTAGGAAAGTTTTAAACCTAAAATCAAACAGCAAAACCACTCAAATATCTCAAATGAATCTCAACCAACTAAAATGTACCCCAGGACAGATGCTGCAACTTTAACACCTCAAATAAGCATCTCTAGGTCATTTTTCATCGTATAGAGCTAAACTTATACTGAATGGCTGAAGTTGGGATTATTTTTAAGGAAAAGAGACTCAATGGAATAGTAAATACACTACTGAATTTCAGGGATTTGATAACCTGAATAAGCTTTGGATTTTCTAGAAATTTTTTGAAAATTTTGAGATTTTTTAGGCTTCAAAATATCTGAAATTTTTAGGGATTTTCAGACTGGTAACCTCTTTTTGAATGAATTGGGGTACCTTTTTATAGCCAAAGGCTAGGGCAACCATTTTATTTCATTTTAACTACAAGTCCCTCTTTCACTTTACAGATTTTACCTACTTGATCCTTTATTTCCTGACTTGTTTCCCAAGTCACTACACTAAAACTACTGCATTTTAGACTAAAGTCCCCTTATAGAAAGATCTAAAGGATTCTAGCCTTGTTTCCTACTTATAGATTACCTATAGTACCCTTGTTTTATCCTAAAATTACCAGAACCAAACTAAAACTCTATATTACCCTTTTAATGTACTATAATTACTATTTGTACTAAGCTAAGTTTTAAAACTAATTACTAGCTAACATCTATAACCAAAACATGACCAAATATGAACTACTAAACAAAAAATCAAAATCAATTAAGAATTCTCAACCAATGAACCACCAGTTCAAACCAAAAGCTGAAATTAACCTAATTAGAAGAAACACACAAAGCTACACTAACATGCAATCCTGTCATTTGAACCAATTTTGATTCATACTACTATCAATTTATTAATTAGACATCGAACTAAGCTAAACAATAACAAATACAAAATTGGGGCTTCTATAACTAAACCCAAGAAGAATTTCTAACTATAAAAAAAGAAAATCAAATAGCCATGTGAGATCAGAATCATTTGCAATGAAAAACATGAACTAACCTAATGAAAAATACAAAATCAGGAATCAAGTCTACAGGAATTGATTACTCAACTCAAAAACTAAACAGGATGAAACTCTTAAGCTAAAATCAGAAATAAGGCAATTCCTAAATACTAAACTAGAAAGAAAAAACAAAATAGAATAAAGACGAAAACAATCAAATTAAGGGTGAACTTATTGGTTGAGTCTTCAACTAGGCTACTGGATTCAATTTGAATCTCCAAACGGAGTTATATGTTTGTTTTTGGTCAAAACAAATATGAAACTCCACAATGAAACACAAGTGGCTTTGAAAAAATCATCTCAGAATTAGGTCCACTCTCAGATTTAAAATTCGAAGAGTTTGGGGGTTGTTCGAAGGAAACAAGACTCATTTTGGGTAGGGGAGGCCAAGGGGAGTATGGGGTGTTAATTTGGAAGCCATTGGAGTCGACGTCGCCGTGGACGGCGGAGCAGTCGCTCCTTTGGAGGGATATTTGATACGTTTGGCTGGGTTTTGAGGGGTGATTTTAGGGGGGTTGGAAAGATGACAAGACTGGGAACATATGGTGTTAATTTGGACGGTTAAAATCATTTTTATTAATTTTTGGAGTTAGTTTATTTGCATTTCATGCATTTTTAACATTCTTAAATCGTAGAAAAATCCTACAAATTATCATTTTTACGTATTTTTCTTTTAGTCTTTAAAATTAGTATTTTTTCCTTAGTTTAAAGTTAATTAATTATTTTAATATTAAAAATAAATAAATAATTTTAATTTCTACAAGAATAGATTAATTTAGAAATTTTAATCTATAGAATTTTTAATTAAAAAAAAGAAAAGAAATGAGAATAAGAGTTGAATTGCAATGGGGTTTTAAACTAAGCAATAGAGCCCCTTTTTTTAAAAGCCAGATCCAGCCCGAACCCACAAAACCCAAGCACATTCCCTTACCCTTATCTTAATTAAAAAAAAAACAAAACCAAGATGTAGAGATAGACAAAAAAATAACGCTGAAAAGGAGGAGAAGCTGCACAGAACAACAGCTGCAGAACACAGCAGCCCTTTAGATGCAGAAATTGATTTTAATCTGGGTCTTGACCTCTGTTCGATTCTCGCTACTGATAGAGTTCGATTGATTTCGAGATCGTCGCCGTCGAGGTCTGTTCGTGGTGGCTTAATTTGCAGTTCTGATTTTGAGTCATGATTAGCGTTGTTTCTCGGATTGTAGTTAGGTGCCGAAGATCTGTTTGTAACCTTAATCTTCAGAAAATCAATTGAAAAATGACTTCAAGGTTAGTTTGACGATTCTCCATATTTTACTTGATTTTCCATGAATAAATTGATTGAAGCTACCTCTGAATTTGGTGACGCGGTTCAAGACACGTTTTATTAACGTTGCAATCTTCTTAAAATTAAATAAAAGTGGTTAAAAATGAAATTTTTACATAGGTACAAGAAATGCATTAAAATCATATATTTAAGCCGAATATAACAGTTCAGCGACCATGCTAGAACCACGGAACTCGGAAATGTCTAACATCTTCTCCCGGATTAACAAAATTCCTTACCTGAATTTCTGGCTCGCAGACTGTATACTGAGTCAAACCTTCCTCGATTCAGGATTTAAGCCGGTGACTTTGGACACCATTAATTATCCCAAGTGGCTACTCTGAAATCTTTAAACAAATAAGCCCCGTTTCGATTGTCCTTTAATTGGAAAAATTTCCTTACTTAGCCCTTCGTCGGGGTGTAATGTAAAAAAAAGAGGTGTGACAGCTCTAGCGACTCTGCTAGGGATCGAACCCATAATTTCTGGTTCAGGGTTCAAGAATTTGAGCTTAAAATAATTGTTATATTTGGCTTTATTTGTTTAGTTTTGTTACATATTTGAGCCCAATGTGCTAAGTGTTGCTTTTTATCGCTTTGATATTATCTGAACTGTATATAAATTGTTACGAAATCCTTCTCCTCTCATCTTCGGGGATGTGCTCGCTTGTCGAGATTTTCTTTTCTGTTAGTATCATACCTTGAAATAAGAAAGGGGCTCGGACAAGTTAATAAGCCGGATGGCCTTTTGGTTCCCGGTACGTAGCCCCCTGCTCGACTCGAGTTGTCTGCTCGGGTACACAAGTCTAGAACAAATGCCCAGGTTTTGAACATAGAATAACTCAGCCCCATGCCGGATCCCTAGTAGGAACGCTTGTATGCATCACGTGCACTTGACTTAGGGGACTCAACACAGGGGTTGGGTCCGTCTAGGACAGGTATACCCCAAAAAATTAAAGAGCATCCTGATGCATCTTGTGTGCTACATGTTGCATTTATTTAAGGGTAAAAGGGTCATTTGGCGGACCAATGATAACGGAGGGTAAATGAAAAAAATAAAAAGAAAAACCATGAAAAAAAGAAAGAAGAAAGAAAAAAAAAGAAAAGAGAGGGTGAAGTGTGGAAATAAAGCAAAATTAGGGTCTAGTTATGTTTTGTTATATTTTATTAAGAAAAAGACAAATGCATGAAAAATTCAAAAATTTTGCACCTTCTTTTTAATCATTTTTCAAAAATCAAAAATTAAAAAAAAAAAAATCCAAAAAGAGTTTACATGTTTCATCATTTTTTTCAAAAAAAAAAAAACAAAAAAATGTTTTTTCTAATATAGTTATTTTCTTATTCTTGCTCGTATCCAATTTTCCCGAACTACGCTTACCTGATTCTCGTCTTTGGGGGCGTGATACGTAGGCAACCCACATAGGGCCCGGTCTTCCTAGTGAATCTTAGGTTCTTGGCTTTTTGTGGTATTAGCCAAACCTTGCATTTTTTAGCCACCTTTAGCCACATAGGTTAGTTTTAGAAAATAGTCACAATCTTGTCCTGCATGTCTCCAACAGAAAGGATTGTTGTCTCAGATAGTGTTCTAGGTCTTTAATTTTATTTGGTCTAAACTGCTATGTCTTTCGTGGCATTGCTGAATTTATCAAATAGCAAAAAGGAACTGCTATTTGGAAAACAAGTGTACAATTTTTTTTATGAAATCGGGCTTTGATTATGGGAATGTCCTCATTCAGTCAGCTTTGATTGATATGTATGGGAAAATTCAGTGTTTGTACTTCATAGCTCCCTCAAAATAAGCCTCCAATTTTTTAATTCAATGACCTCATCTTTGCTGCATCTTGGTATCCCCAAGATATGATTGAGTTGTTCCGTTGGATAGTTTGTGAAAATATTGGATATGGTGAAGTGAGTCTGTCCTTAAAAATAAAGGCATTATCATTGTATAGCTATGATTTGTTGCATTGCTAGTAATAAAATAGGTTTTGATTTTGATATTATGGTATTGTGGCTCTCTAGGTTGTTCAATGCGATCTTCAGGACCAAAAGGATGCCGGAGTAGAGGTGGAGTACAGTGATGCCCTTGTACAAGAACAAAGGGGACATCCAGTGCTGCAACAACTATAGGGGTATCAAATTAATAAGTCACACGATGAAGGTTTGGGAGAGGGTGATTGAGGCGTGGGTGAGGGAGGCGACATCTATATCTGGGAACCAGTTCGGTTTCATGCCGGGCCGCTCCACCACAGAGGCTATCCACCTAGTCAGGCGGCTGGCGGAGCAATTCAGGGATAAGAAGAAGGACCTTCACATGGTGCTTATCGACTTGGAGAAGGCGTATGACAAGGTCCCAAGGGAGGTGCTATGGAGGTGCTTGGAGGCGAAGAGCATGCCGGAAGCCTATATCAGAGTAATCAAGGACATGTACAATGGAGCTAAGACTAGGGTTAGGACGGTGGGTGGCGAATCAGACCATTTTCCTGTGGTTATGGGGCTCCATCAAGGATCGGCGCTGAACCCCCTCTTGTTTGCCTTAGTGATAGATGCTCTAACCCGACATATTCAAGGGGATGTGCCTTGGTGTATGCTTTTTGCTGATGATATAGTATTGATAGACGAGACGAGGGTCGGTGTTAGTGAAAGGTTAGAGGTATGGAGACAGACTCTCGGGTCTAAAGGTTTCAAAATAAGCAGATCTAAGACAGAATACCTGGAGTGCAAGTTTGGCGCCGAGCCGAGCGAGGTAGGCAGGGACGTGATGATTGGTTCTCAGGCCATCGCCAAGAGGGACAGTGTCCGATATCTTGGGTCTGTGATTCAGGGGGACGGAGAGATTGACGGGGACGTCACCCATCGTATAGGAGCGGGGTGGTCAAAGTGGAGGCTTGCATCAGGGGTCCTGTGTGACAAGAAAATTCCACACAAACTCAAGGGGAAATTCTATAGAGCCATGGTTAGACCTGCGATGTTGTATGGGGCGGAGTGCTGGCCCCTGAAGAACTCTCATGTTCAGAGAATGAAGGTTGCGGAGATGAGGATGCTTAGGTGGATGTGCGGGCACACCAGGCTAGATAAGATTAAGAATGAAGTTATTCGAGAGAAGGTAGGGGTGGCCCCGGTGGATGAGAAGATGCGAGAAGCGAGGCTGAGGTGGTTCGGGCATGTACGGAGGAGGGGTCCCGATGCCCCGGTGAGGAGCTGCGAGCGGCTGGAGATTGTTGGCGGTCGGCGAGGCAGAGGGAGGCCTAAGAAGCATTGGGGAGAGGTGATTAGGCAGGACATGACTAGAATGCAGGTTTCCGAGGACATGACCCTTGATAGGAGAGTCTGGAGGTCTAGAATCAGGGTTGTAGGTTAGGGGCTCCTAGAGTTCTTCGTACGCCTCATCCGGGGTTGGGTGTGGGTCAGCAGGGTTACCCATAGATGATTTGTGTTTTAGCTTATGTCCCCCCTATGGTTGTTAGTTATGGTAGTTACTGTATGATATTATTGCATGCGATTGTATTTATGTTTCTTATGTTTAGATAATTATTTACGCTATTTCTGCGGGAGTTACTAATGCTCTATTATTTTTGTTTTTGTCTTTGTTTTTGTTTTACTGCTGTTTTTCCTTTTATCCTATGAGCCGAGGGTCGATTGGAAACAGCCTCTCTGCCCTTTCGGGTAGGGGTAAGGCTCGTCTACATATTACTCTCCCCAGACCCCACCTGGTGGGAGTATACTGGGTAGTTGTTGTTGTTGGTGTTGTTGTTATCTGATTGATGCATATTTGAGATCTGGACAAATTGGGTACTCAGAAGATTTTGAAGCATTTCCTTCACCTAATATGATCGGTTTCACTTCATTAATTAATGCATATGCTCGGAAAGGAATGGGAAGTGAGTGCCTTGAATTGTTTGAAGAAATGATCCAAAAGGTGTAATACCAGATGAAGTAACATTCTTGTGTATGCTGTTGGGCTGCAACCATTCAGGTTTAGTTGAAGAGGGGAAAAGGATTTTTGAGTCAATGAGACTTCATGGGGTCTTTCCAGACAGGCGGCACTACTGTATGGTGGATCTTCTGGGCCGTGTAGGTTTAGTCATTAAGGCAGAAGAGTTGCTAAACCGTGCATCATCAACAGGAGATTCTGTGATTTGGAGCTCACTTTTGTGAAGTTGCAAAATTCATCAAAATGAGCATGTTGGAAGGAGACCAGCTACAAATTAATGGATCTTGAGCCAGGGATCCTTCAGTGTGCTTACAGGCTTCAAATTTTTATTCTGAAATTGGAGGAAAATATCCTGTTCCATTGGCAAAATAGGTCTTACAGGCAGCTGTGAGTTCTTGTAATTAGTGTAATGCAAGCAAATGATAATATATGTTGAAGAGGTGATTTTGAGTACAGATTACCATCATAAATTAATTCATATAATTCAAGCCATTATGATTAGATTACTCTTAACCTATGTGATATATAGGTAATTAGCTGGGTAGAGATCACGGTTTTGGTCTAGGTAATTAAGCACTTTGAAATGGTCTTTGTTGCTGCAAAATTTGCAGGTGGGTTTCCCTCAAACGAGAATGATTATCCCAAAGTTAGTCATGCAGGATTTGGTCTAGTTTTAAGAGAAGAGGGGAAACAGTTCCGTACGCGAAGTATTGGGGTTGGTTTCATAGCCATAGCTGAGGCCCTTGGTTTGGCCGCTGTAAAGGCAATTGTAGCCATCACTGCTATTATTGCTGGAGGACGTCTGCTGTTGCGGCCTGTTTATAAGCAGATTGCAGAAAACCAAATGCAGAAATATTTTTAGGTTGTCCTTGGGACTAGTCTTCGGACAGCCAGGGCTGGCCTCTCAATGGCTTTGGGTGCATTTTTAGCTGGTTTGCTTCTGGCAGAAACTGAATTCTAGTTGCAAGTTAAATCAGATATTGCTCCATATCGTGGACTCCTATTGGGTCTCTTTTTCATGACGGTTGGAATGTCTATTGATCCCCAGCTTCTTCTTTCAAACTTTCTAGTTATTGTGGGCTCATTGGGACTTTTAATTGGTGGAAAGACCATCTTGGTTGCCTTAGTTGGTAATCTATTTGGTATTTCAATTGTATCGGCAATAAGAGTTGGTCTCCTACTGGCTCCTGGTGGAGAGTTTGCCTTTGTAGCTTTTGGTGAAGCTGTTAACTAGGGTATAATGTCTCCTCAGTTGTCATCTCTGTTATTTCTTGTGGTTGGAATTTCAATGGTCCTCACGCCATATCTAGCTGTTGGAGGCCAATTAATAGCATCTTGTTTTGAGCTGCACGATGTGCGAAGTTTATTGCCTTTCGAAAGTGAGACAGATGATATGCAGGATCATATAATTATTTGTGGATTTGGTCATGTTTGGCAGATCATTGCCCAACTTCTCTCCGGGTGACTGATTTCGTTTGTTGCAGTTGATGTGCGAAGTGAATGAGTTTCAATTGGTCGTGCACTTGACCTTCCTGTATACTTTGGTAATGCTGGTAGCCGAGAGGTTCTACATAAAGTTGGAGCTGAGAGAGCATGTGCTGCAACAATAACATTAGATATTCCCGATGCAAATTACAGAACTGTTTGGGCCTTGTGCAAGTACTTCATCATGGCCTCAATCTAGAAAGGTTGGAGCAACAGCGGTTATGCCTGAGACCTTGGAACCAAGCCTGTAGTTGGCCGCTGCTGTCCTTGCACAAGCTAAGCTGCCAATGGCAGAAATAGCGGCATCAATCAACGAGTTTAGATCCCGCCACCTCTCGGAGCTTATTGAGCTATGTTAAACTAGTAGTTCTCTAGGCTATGGATTTTCTCGTATGGTGAATAAAGGCAAAGTTCAGCCTCCAGATTCTTCGGATGAGAACCAAGTCAGTGAAGGAACATTAGCAATATGATAGGAAAGATACTCCATATAAGTGTATAGTGTTTTACATAACCTTTGTTCTTGAAAATTGTACAGAAGAAATACGTCACATAGAGTGTGTCAGGCTAGTTAAATGTGTTGAGTCTTTTGTTATGGTGGTTCCTCTTTTATATTTGAAAAGATGTGTAGTAAGTCAAAAATCCAAAAAAAAAAAAAAAAAGAAGAAAGATTTTGCGCTTTTATATTTCTGTTAGATATTTACTTTAGAATACTAAATCCAGAAGTTCAAAAATCTTTTGTGGTTTTCTTTAGGCAATGAATATCTAGAACTTAAAATAAAAATTGTTTTATGTTTTCTTTTTGTAAAATTCAAAAAATGCGAAGAGAATTTTCTTTTAATACCTCTTTAAGAGTTCTCTTTCAAGATATTAATTCCAATCCAAAAAGATTTTATTTTGAGGTTCCTCTTTGGGAAATTAACGGCGAAAAATGAAAAAAAATTAATTTCATTAGATTTTTAAAATATTGTACATAGAAAAAACAACATATTTTATCTTTTGTTTATCATTAGAAATTCTTCTTTAGGCAATCAAATTTGAAATCCAGAAACATTTTTCTTTATCTTCTTCATTGCTTGTTTCGAAATCTGGCATCAGGATATCAAATGAAAATCCAAAATATTTTTCTGTGATTTATTCTTTAGATTTTCTTCTAAAAAAAAGATCAATTTTTTTTTCTCTTCTAGGATTTTTCCTTAATAATTTTCCATCGAGTGTTTGTTTCAAAAAGAAAAAGAAAAAATTATATATGCTCGTTAAGCTTGAGTTTAGAATAGGCTATAGAACACATTAAGTCTAGAAAATTCGAAAAAAAAGGATTTGCTTCTTTTATTTCCCTTATCTTGTCATAGTAGTCATTGAGATAAAAAGAAAGAAAAAAATAAAAATGAGAATGTTAGTTTGTTTACTTTATTCTCGATCTTTCAAAACTACGCAAAGGTCTGATTCATGCGGGGTCTTGATACGTAGACAACCTACATAGGGTTCGATCGAATCATTTTTATTTTATTAAAAGAAAAAGAAAAAAAGAGAAAGAAAAAAAAAGAGGTAAAATTATGGGATACGAGAAATGAAACGAAAGAAAGAGTGATAATTAGCAAAAAAAAAAAAAAGAGAAGAGGAAGGAAAATGAGCAAGAAAGTGCTAGAAATGCAAAGAATGGAGAGGTTGAAATGAACAAATTGGGATGATGCTGACTGACCTTTGTACCCTCGAAGTCATTTTAGAATCGTTAATTTTTGCTAAGTGCATTGCACGAAATGTGATTCTTTTAGCTGTTAAATGCCCTAACGCTAACATGATGACTTTATTTTGTTCCTCTTTGTTCTCCTCATTATAGCAGAAGGTTGGTTGGTTTGTGGTTCTTAAGGTAACTCGTCCGTACAACACAAGGTCAAAGGGCAAGGTGTGAGCACGTGATTTTTGCACTGCATGAATTACTCCTATAAATTCAGACAAAATCATTTCTTTTATTTGTTTGCAATTTTGTAAATTTTCGTGATCTTTTCTGTTAGTTGTTTGCATTTGTTTATGCATATTTATTTTATCTTAATTAAAAAAAATACAAAATATGTGGCATATGCATTTAGGATTCAATCTTGCATTTCATGAATTTTTCAGTAATTGTTCCATTTTATGAAAAGGAAATTTCAAAAATAGTTTAATTTGCACTTTAATTTTAATTTTGATATCTAGGTGATTTTCTTTATTTAATTTTGCTTTAACTAATTATGATAATTATTATTTATGATTAATTAGCACTTCTTATAGGTCAAATTGTGCATTTTTTTGTTTTAATTTAGGATTTTTAATTTACTTTTGAAAATAAAAAACAAAAAAAAGACAGAAAATAAAAAATGAAAAAAAAATAAAGAAACAAAGAGGAAAAACATATTTAGACCAGTCTTCATAATTCTCAGCCCAAACGGATCTCCAGCTTAATACACTACCCAAACCCGGTCCTTCACCCAGCCCAACCCCACCGGCTACCAAACGACACTGTTTACCCCTTAAGCAATCCTGGCCGTCGAGGATTTACGATCTAACGGCCTGGAACTCTGGGTTCCTCACTATATAACTGTCCAAACCCTATCCTACCCCCCCAAATCCAGCCCGTCTCTAACCCCTCACAACCGAAACCCTAGTACTACCCTCGAATATTGGCCAGTATTGTCGAATATTTGTTTCAAGCGACGGCTGTTCCGCTGCCTACGGCGGCGCCAACGCCAAATGACTCCAAATTTACACCATGGACTCCCCTCACATTCCCCAGTCCGAATCCCCAACCCATCTTCTCCGAATCACCCCAACACTCGTCGAATATTAGATCGAAATAGGACCCCAAAACCCTAGTTTACCCAACCAGTCTCAAATTAACACCAAACAACCCCCGACTTCCCCTCAACCCAAATTCGTGTCCTATTCCTTTCAAACAGCCCTAAAACTACCATTTCAAGGATTTGACCCAGCCGATGCATGAAGATGCCCAGGGTTCAGTACATTTTTCTTAAAAAGAAAAGCTAAGTATTCTATTCCTTTTGCCGTTGGTTGTATATTTCATCTGCTTCGTCTCCTTTATGTCAATTTGTTCAGTTAAGTTTAAATACTTGGGTATCAGTTTATTTGGTTTTCAGAGTCCAATTAAGCTAATTAGGGTTGTTTAATTAATCGATATTATGCCTTGAATTAGGTTCGATTGGAATATAGTCGAGTAGCGGAACATCTTAGTTTGAATAAATGAATTAGGGTTAATCGAATCTCATCTTGTTCAATCAGTCATGGTTGACATTGACATTTGTTGCATGATTGTCATCTGTAGCCCTTAAAGGTTCAGTAGTCTATCATTCGATTTAGGTTTAAGCTCGTTAAATCATCCATTGGAAAATCATACAAGTATGTGTATATAGTTCATGAAAAATTCTGATTTTTTTGGTATTGATTGACAAGATTTGTCGCATTTGAAATTTGGTTTGCTTGAATTCATTTGAAATTTCAGAATATAAGCTATTGAAGGGTAAGTAATTAGTAGGGTTTGTAAGGGTTAGTTTAGGAATTATAGATTAGGGAATCTTTCATAACTAACCTGGAAGTTTCTAGCAGGGATTCCTTGTTAATTTTGGATAATAAACTTGGTCGCGTATGAGTGTTTGAAATGGCTCGAACTTGATCCCTGTTGAAAATCTAGGTAGGTTCTGTGGTTAAACTACTGTTTCATTGGTGATTTCTGTGTGGATCTCCTGAATAATAATTTCTGAAATTGTTGTTGCTGGTTTCTGCAGCTGAGTTTCTTCCTAAGCTGATAGCTTCTTTATTTATCTGCTGTATCAGGTATCTCCTTTGGCTCATAACTGAGGATCAACTGCTGAACATGTAATAAATTTGAAGCAATTCAAAGGATACGTTCGAGTCTAACTTCCATGTTATTTTACTGTTTTGTTTGTTTTATGCTTAGCTATAGAATCATAGGTAGTGATAATAGTTCAATTTCTCCTTTCTAAAATTATGTGTATAAAGGACTCTCACAGAGTATTCTCATATGTGTCACGTGATAGGACTGTTAAACTACTAGCTTTCTTTTCATGATCATATGATATTCAGTAGTATTAGATTTGATTTTGTTAAGTCTGGGGTTCCTGTTGCAATGTGAAGTTTTAGAATAAATTCAATATTAGATGTCCACCCGAAATTGGAAGTCTGCTACAGTCTAGCTTGTGGTTTGAGTTCTTTTGAAAATAGGGGAAATATGAGTGACTTTGTTATTGGTTTCATAGTGGGTAATTAGGGACCTTAGAATACTGGGTTTGATATTGGTTTGTTGGGTTTTTGGGTATTGAAGGGGCAAATATGTCGGCTTCTTGAGCAGTTTTAATGGAGAGAAATTTGATTCTCCGTATGGTTTGTATGAATGGCATTTGCTGCCAATGAATATGTTGTATGTTTTCCTTTAGCATTTTCAGGCAGCGTTCAACCTGGGAGTCATCTGGTAGTTCTAGTATACATTGAATCAAGAGAGTCTATCGAGCTATAGTTTCTGCTTGTGAAAAAGAAGGGTTAGCTATTTGGATTTTGGAAGTTGATCGGTATATGTTACGATTGGTTTGGGGTTGATTAGCTTCAAGAGGATCGAAAGGCCATTGTTTGTTTATTTCCTTAATTGGCGTCTGTTTTAGTATCATGTTAGATGACTACGTTGATTCATTTATGGTTACGATTCGTTTGTTTGGTTAAAGAGAAGTAACATATGTTGTGAATTTGTTTCATTGATTTCTTTTGCTAAAGTTGTAAATAGTAATGAGAGAGGAATGCTACAATTTGTTTAAGCAAAACAGACCATGCTCAGGTACAGTGACTTTTTGGTTTTTAGAATAGTAGATTTGGTCTGAAGGAGTCTTGCTAGTAGTCTGTCTCAAACAAATCAACGATCTAGGCCACCCTTTCACGACAAATTCCTTGACTCTGTGCCTCACAATAATCCCAAAGTTTTTGGAACAATATGAACCCCTGTAATTTGCTTCAGTTGAGTGCAATGTTTTGAAATAAATCGAGGCGTGTCAAGACAAGTAAGATTCCAAAACCCATGACCCTCGCTTAATTAATTTTGAATCTTCAGAACTCGAGGCGTGCCATTTAGCTAATTTTCATGGCCCTCGCAAAAGTAATAACGTGTAGTTACTTTAGGTGCGTGTTTAATAATATTACCTTCCTAAATTCGGGTGCGCATTTATGTGCCCAAATCCGAATCCCAACGATGTTAATGTGTCAAAAACCACGGGTGCATTTATGTGCTATGGTTCGAGGCCTGTTTTAACGGCGTTGCAATTTTCTTTAAAAATAATAATAAAAGCGGCTAAAAGTTAAAATTGGCACATAGGTATAAATGCATTAAAATCAGATAATCAAGCCAAATATAACAATTGAGAGACCGTGCTAGAACCACAAAACTCGGGAGTGCCTAACACCTTCTCCCCGATTAGGAGAATTTCTTACCCGGATCCTCCATTCGGGATGTAAACCGGTGACTTGGGACAATTAATTATCCCAAGTGGCGACTGAAATTCTCAAATAAATAATTCCCGTTCCGATTATCCTTTAATTGGAAAAAAACTCTTTTATCTACGCCCTTCGCCGGGGTGTAGTGTAAAAAAGGAGGTGTGACACAAGGTAGCCATGACTAGCAAAAACTTGTGCATAAGAATTGTTGACCCGTCAAAGGGAGTTTGCGGAGTCGAAGTATGAATTAAAAGAGGAGGTCCAAAGGGTGAAACAACAGATGGCAAAAATGTATCAGTCTTGGATCAGGGGGCGTCCTCTACCTTCATTTCCTACTAACTACCCTGAAAACCCTGCAACTACCCCATCATTATCACAAATCCAGATTGCCACTGTTGCTGATATCTCCCCACAACCTTTTCGCACTCTACCCGCTAAAACCACCCCGTATCCCGCTCATTTGACCACTCATGCTCTTGTAGCTCCTCCTCTAGCTACTTTTCCTCGATCCTCTAACAAGGTTGTGTTCAAAGTACCCGATGCCCAACACTATGCTTTAGAACAAATTTTCAAAGTCTCGAACTCATCCTCTCACGCCCTTTATTTTGAGTCTCCTGGTGAAAATGAAAAGCCTGCTAAGACAGTGGGGCAAGATGAGATATCAAGGAAGGTGAAAATCTTAGAGCAGTCTTTAAGAAACATACAAGGGGCAAGGAGCCATATGAGAGTGTCTTACAAAGACTTGTGTTTGTTTCCTTATGTCCAACTGCCTGCTGGGTTTGAGATGCCAAAGTTTGATTTGTATGACGGGCACGGAGATACCGTGGCCCATTTGAGAGTTACTGTGGTAAGATGATAGGCACCGGTGGGAAAGACAAATTATTGATGGCATATTTTAGTCAGAGTCTGGGTGGGGCAGCTCTACAGTGGTTCACCCGCCAAAACGTTAGCAAGTGGTACCCATGTGATGATATGGCTCAGGCTTTTGCCCGACACTTTCAGTACAACATAGAAATTGTCCCGGATTGCATGTCCCTCACCAAGATGAAAAAGAAGCCTAAAAAAGCTTTAGGGAATATGGGCTCAGATGGAGGGAGCAAGCTGCTAGATTTGATCCCCCGATGGGAGAGCAAGAGATGGTCGAGTACTTTCTTCAAGCTCAAGAACCAACTTACTTTAGGTATTTGATCATGGCTGTGGGTAGGCCTTTTAATGATGTGGTAAAAATGGGAGAAATGAAGATGGGCTAAATTCGAGCAAGATCCTGAGCTATTCTGCTTTAAAAGCCACAACACAAGCAATTCAGAACGACGCAGGAAGTTCGATGGGTCAGAAGAAACAAGATGATGTTGCCATGGTTGTTTCAGAGTCACGACATGGACCAAAGGGTCCCCTCACCAATATACCCAGCCTCAACGCCAACCCCAAACCTATCCCCAAGCTCTACATAATCCACCTCAGTATTATCCTCCGAACCATGTCCGGTCATCTGTCCAACCGCCAGGACACTCCCTATGGTGAGCGCCAGCACCACATAATGCATTCTTGCCTTCACGACATTTTCGAGCACCCAAAAACTCTAGACAACATGGGCAGGGAAGAGAACAAAGGCAGTGAAATAGTTTCATGGCAATTGGGGAGTCCTATACAAGCCTGTTTAGAAAGTTAAAGCATTCTGGCCTGATTGAGCTGCTCCTCGGCTATGCTCCAGACCCATATGCAAAAGGCTTTGATCCTACTGTCCGATGCATGTACCACTATAATTCAAAAGGCTTTGACCCTACTGCCCGATGCATGTACCACTCTAATGCCCAAGGGCATAGCATTGAAGATTGTCGCTCTTTGAAAAGGAAAATGAAAGAATGATTCAAGAAGGGGTAATTGTGATTGATGAAAGTGACATGGAGCACGCGAATCCTCTTGGGAACTTGTTGATTGAAGTTTATGATATTGAAATTGGTAATGTTCTTGGAAATATTGATGCTTAACTTAGTGGCTAAGATGTTGTGCTTGGTAACTGGAATGACGGTCCATTTCTTGGTCAGCCGGAGAGGAGTTTTGGTGGTTTATTTTATCGTCATTTATGTTGTTCGAGTTATTTTCAGGGTTGTAATCTGGATATTGTCTTGTGGATCAAACCTTCTATCCTTTTATTTTGCCTAGTTTGTTTAGTCTTACTAGCTCTTTTAGTGTTGTTTAGTTTTTTTCCAAGGTTGTAACCCTGGTTTTAGTCTTCTTGTCTTGTTGTTCGAACCGTTTCACCGTCTGTTAATGCAATTTCCTGTTTTCTGTTATTTCTAGTCATTTTCTTTTACTCAGCTCCCTTCTCTTTTATAGTTCTTTTCACGCTGGTTTTAGTGACATGACTGCACATATAATTTTAGGCCCGATGTTAAAGGTTAGCTCAATCATGAAGCAATTTGGAAGATGATTGGGGCATTTGAGAGAAATAAGAACATATTTGGACATTTTGAGATCATTTGAAGTCCAAACCATGTGAAACTGGGGCAATTAGAACATAAAAAGCACTATTGATATGCATCATGCCGTATCAGGTTGAAGTTAAAGGCAAGTTTGCCCCTAATTGGCCTGGTCCGTTCTTGGTATTGAGAATGGTGTCCTATGGTGCTTTGTATTTAACAGAGGTAGAAGACAAATATTTGGATATGGCTATCAAATCTGATGCAGTCAAAAGATATTATGTGTGATTTCTTTGGTTTATTTAATTGTATTTATTTGTACTTGGCATATTTTAAAGGTTGGAATGACAAAGGCACTTTATTCTACTATCTAAACACTTTATCCTTTGTCATCCCTTTGAGCCTTATGTATATCCTTTCGTACCCCTTTTTCGAAATCAGTAGTAAAGATCAGAAACACAAGCGTGACAAATATGTAAAGGAGAAAGAGAAAAGAAAAGAATGGAAAGAAAGAAAAAAACAACAAAACAACAAAAAAGAAAAAAAAACAAAGGAAGTAAAGAGGAAGAGAAAGAAAAGAAAGAGAAAATCATAACAAAACAAAGCAATTCTTATGACATGAACTACGTTAGACCTGATTCCTTTTAAGGATACGTAGGCAGCCTCACAGTTCGGTCCCATCAAATAAAAATCTAAAAGTCCCCAAGCAAGAAACTGGGGTACAAGTTGTGTTTGTTGTAATAAATTTGATTCCAAAAGTTGTAATTTTGAACCCCATTGAGTGATTTTGAGCCTTTTGATACCCTTTCTTTCCAACCCTACCCAAAATCCCACATTATGGTCCAAAGAAAGACCTTCTGATAAATGTTCGAGAGATGCCAAGTCAAGCAAGTATAGGTGATTCATATAAGGGGCAACACTTCGGTCCGAGGAGGCAAAATAATGAAAATTAGAGTCTTATTGGTGAAAACCTTCACAGGCACCGTAGGGCGACGAAAACTGAGAGAAATAAAAAATGAGATTCTTATTGGTGAAAACCTTCAAGGGCACCTTGAGGCGACTGTTAGTTGAGAGAAAGAACAAAATGAGAGAGGATTGATGGTGAAACCCTTCGGGCACCATAAGTCGAATAAGGATTGTGAATCAGATTGGAAAATCGGAGCATTGAAGCCCAGTTTAATGGTGAAGAGGTGCAATAAGAATTGAATATTAGACTTGCTTGATAATCCAAAGGTGCATGTCATGGTCATTAGAGTTGGTATCCACATCTGATTAGTGTGTAGTTCTCCTCTTAGGGATTATCTTTTTCCATTGTCCCTTACTCTATTCCTTTTGTTCTGTTTATTCCCTCTTCTTGAGTCTGTTTGGTCAAAACAAGTGAGAAATGACTTCAAAATCTGCCACTAGCTTTTCAATTGCACAAAACGGGATCTGGCTAGACCATCAAAGTGGCATAAGTCAGGGAAGAACAACATGCACACTGAGCTGGTAAGAATTAACATGCTTTGGGATTTATGTGAAATACAACAGTTTGGTATATATCAATTCATGAACAATGCAAAAGATAGAGGATGTTGAGTGAACAGATCAAAGGCATTCTCTGTGATGAGGTTGACAGAGAAAGTGGTTAACCAGATGACAAGCAAGGGCTTCTAAGTGGAAACCAAAATTATCATGGAAAGTGAAGGAGAGATAGACCTCAAGGCCAAGGCCAGTGGTTTGAGTGAAGAAAGAACAGCATAGACATTGATTGGGTAGCAATTGATGTGCTTTGGGATTTATGTGACACAAAAAGGTTTGGTAAATGTCATTTCATGAAGGGTATTTGTTATGAACAGAGAAGAGGTATTTGTTGTGATAAGGGTAAATTGGGTAGTCAATAAGCAAGAAATGTCTTTTAAGGTGAAAACCAAAGTTACCATGGCTAGTGAAGGAGCAATCGCCGCAAAGTCAAGGCCACAAACCAACCACCATATTTGAACTCACAAGTTTTCTTTGTCTGAAATAGGGACGGAAGCTGTGTTCATATCAGAGTTTGGAAGCTTGAAATATTTAGGTGTAATGTCCTTATTTTGCTTACGCAAAGGCTATTGAGAAGATCACACATCACCCCAGGAGATGCACCTCCTAGTCTGAGCAATTCAGGTTGTATTTTTGTTTTAGGAGAAGCACTTCCTAAATTGAGAATTCATCCCTAGGAGATTCACGTCCTAGTTGGAGTCATTAAAATTTTACCCATTAGGAGACGTACTTCCTAGTAGGGGTCTTTCAAGATACACCTGTAGGAGACGCACTTCCTAAATTAAGAGTTCACCCATAAGAGACGCATTTCCTAATTTGAATCAATTATAGTTCATTCATAGGAGACACACTTCCTAGATTGAGAGTTCGTTCATAGGAGACACACTTCCTAGTATGCGTCATTAAAGTTTCACCCATAGGAGACACACTTTCTAGCTTTGGTCATTTAAATTCATTCCTAGGAGACGCACTTCCTAGTTGGAGTCATTGAAGTTTCACCCTTAGGAGACGCACTTCTTAGTCTGGGTCTTTCAGGATACACTTGTAGGAGATGCACTTCCTAAATTGAGAGTTCATTCATAGGAGACACACTTCCTAGTTTGAGTCATTGAAGTTTCACCCCTAGGAAACGCACTTCCTAAGTGGATTTTCACCCATTGGAGACTCACTTCCTAAATTGATAGTTCATTCATAGGGGACGCACTTCCTAGTATGAATCATTGAAGTTTTACATATAGGAGATGCACTTCCTAGTTTGAGTAATTGAAGTTTTACTCATATGAGACGGACTTCCTAGTTTGAGTAATTGAAGTTTTACCCATAGGAGAAGCACTTCCTAAATTAAGAGTTCATTCACAGGAGGCACACTTCCTAGTTTGAGTCATTTAAGTTCGACCCTAGGAGAAACACTTCCTAGTCTGGTTCATTTAAGTTTTACCTATAGGAGAGACACTTCCTTATCAAGGTCTTTCAAGTTATTCTTTTATGAGACGTCTCTCATAAACTAAGAGTTCATTCATAGGAGACGCACTTCCTAGTTTTAGTCACTGAAGTTTTCACCCCTAGGAGAGGCACTTCCTAGTCTTGGTCATTTAAATTCATCCCTAGGAGACGCACTTCCTAGCCTTGGTCATTTAAATTCACCCCTAGGAGATGCACTTCCTAGTTTGGTTCATTCAGGTTTTATTTTAGCAGACACATTTGCTAGTCAAAGTCTTGCTTTTACTCACAAGAGACACGCATTCTAGTCTAGTCTTTAGTTTACTCTCATCATTCATCAATAGTATAAGTGGTATACAATTTTTCTAACAACTCACAAATCTTCCTCGTGCAAACTGGGGCAGAAAATTTCGTTTGTTGTGCTTGTTTTAATTGCAAGACTCTCCTAGAAAATGGGACTCAATTTAAAATTAAAACAACCACGGGTAACATAATCTGGCATAAATATTTCCCTAATGAATATAAGAGATAGGATTCACATAGGAGTCTTTAGGACCCTCCTGGATATAGGGTGTAACTTTAATTGGCGATCCCCAGCAGTGACAACCGAGAGTTAAAATTAGCATTTAATTTGAAATCCTGAGGACCCTCCTAGACAAAAGGGATGTACATTTAATTGGCAATCCCCAGTAGAGACAACGAGAGTTGAAATTGGCATTCAATTTGAAATTCTCAGGACCCTCCTTGATAATGGGATGTAACTTAATTGGCAATCCCCAACAGAGACAACCGAGAGTTAAAATTGGAATTTCATTTGAAATTCTCAGGACCCTCTTGGATAATGGGATTTAATTTTAAATGTTTTCAGGACCCTCCTGGATAATGAGAGTTAATTTGAAATTTTCAGGACCCTCCTGGATAATGGAACGTAACTTTAATTGGCAATCCCCAATAGAGACAACCGAGAGTTAAAATTGGCATTTAATTTGAAATTCTCAAGACCCTCCTGGATAATGAGATTTAATTTTAAAAGTTTTCAGGACCCTTCAGGATAATAAGAGTTAATTTGAAGTTCTCAGGGACCTCCTGGATAATGGGATGTAGCTTTAGTTACTAGTTCCCAACTGATATAACTTAGCCCAAGGTCTGTCATTGGAAAGCATGATAAGATTTGATTGTTATTTTTCAGGACCCTCCTAGATAATGAGACACAACCTTAATATTTTCTCAGATAACAAGACATAGTGGAAGTAATACCTTTAGAGGACGTAGGCCAATGTAGAGTTGTAGTTAGTTAAGAATTGTCAGGACCCTCCAACATAATGGGATGCAAATTTATTGTCTTCTTAGATAACTAGATATTCAACTTTTAAATTGGCATTGAACTAAAGAATTGTTAGGACCCTCCTGGATAATGGGATTTAGCTCTCCAATATATTAGAGATATTGGGTAACAGTATTTAATTAACACTCACAGATGCACCCAGCACCAAACTGGGGCAGGAAAATTTCTTTTGTTTTGTTGTAATCAAGTTTAAAGGCAGTAGTTTCAAGGAATACAACCAAGTTTTGGCAATCAGGCGCCCACCTGGAGAACAAGGGAATACAGTTCAAGTTGTTGGCAATCAGGTGCCCACCTTGAGAATAAGAGAATAGAATTTAAGTTTTGGTAATCAGGCGCCAGCCTGGATAACAAGGAAATATAATTCAAGTTTTGTAATCAAGAGCCCACCTGGAGAACAAGGGAATACATTTCAAGATTTGGCAATCTGGCACCAACCTGGATAACGAGGGAATACATTTCAAAGTTTTGGTAATCAGGCGCCCACCTCGATAACAAGGGAATATAATTCAAGTTTTGCAATCAGGCGCCCACCTTGAAAACAAGGGAATACATTTCAAGTTTAGGCAATCAGGCGCCCACCTGGATAACAAGGGAATACATTTCAAAGTTTTGGCAATCGGGCGCCCACCAGGATAACAAGGGAATACAATTCATGTTTTTGGCAATCAGGCACCCACCTGGAGAATAAAGGAATATAATTCAAGTTTTTGGTAATCAGGCGCCCACTTAGAGAACAGAGAATGTAATTCAAGTTTTTGGTAATCAGGCGCGCACCTAGAGAACAAGGGAATACAATTTAAGTTTTTGCAATCAGGCGCATACCTGGAGAACAAGGGAATACAATTGAAGTTTTCAGGCGCCCACCTAGAGAACAAGGGAATACAATTCAAGTTTTGGTAATCAGGTGTCCACCTGAAGAACAAGGTAATACAGTTCAAGTTTCTGACAATCAGGCGCTCACTTGGAGAACAAGGGAATGCAGTTCAAGTTGTGGTAATCAGGCGCCCACCTGGAGAACAAGGAAATACATTTCAAGCTTTGGTAATCAGGCACCCACCTGGAGAACAAGGGAATACAATTCAAGTTTTAGTAATTAGACGCACACCTGGATAACAATTTCCTTATTCACATGGATGCTAATTTTAGTTTCCTTGATTTCACCGGGATCGCAAAAGTTAATCGATTCGGTATCATTTAAATTCGGCTTAGGTTTATTTTCAAAATGTTCCAACCCTCGGTTGATTTCCCTAAAAGCCTCTTATTCATCATACTCTGGTTCTTGGTTCATTATTTCACAAATAGGCAACATGTTCGGGTCGGGGAATGAAGTTCGTGAGCATGTCATGTTATTTAAAGCCGTATTATTGGAACTGAAAGAAAAGAACTAAAATGGACAAAAAAAACAAAAATCAAACAAATAGAGGAGTGCAGACGTCGAAATATTGATTTCATTTCCTGAAATTGTAAGATAACAGGGTTTACATCTGGAACTTAAAGGACAAAATACAAAAGAAAAACACCCGAGCTACACCCTGAAATAACTCGTGATGCAAGAAAAGGTGGCAAGGCAGGACTACCGAGCTTCCCGCCTGACTGGGTAAGGCGTGGCCTTCCAGTTTTGCAACTTGGCATCCGGTCCCATGTAGAGCACCTGAGCAGTGCTTGAGCCTTCTCCCAGCTGGAGCATGTTGGCTTCATATAATAATTTCCTCATGGCCCCACATATCTCTTGAATTTCCTCCGCTGTGAAGGTCTCGTCTTCTTCTTCCTCACTGTACTTTGGTTTCACAAATGTTTTGTACAAGTGGGGTAGGGGTTGTGGCAAAGCCCATCCATGACGTTTCCTACGGTTAGCCTAGGTGATATCTTCCGACGTGGGATGGAAACCTAGCCCAAAAAGCTTCTCTGCGGTAGGCAAAATCATCGGCTCAGTTTTTCCTTAGAGAACTTCCAAATCCTTGCCTGGCTTAAACCCTAGGCGTGTCATCTCTCTCACCACCATTATTGAGGCATTGGAGAGGAAAAGGTGGGGGAATGGTTTGCCTTCTTTGTGTTGATCAGCTACCACAATTTCAAAATCATGGTAGACTATATGCTCACTTCCCTCTTTAGCTTCAAGGCAGGGGAAAGAAGGATCACGGTAAATTGACTGTTCGTCTTCTCCATGGACCACAATCTCCTGGTTCTCATATTCGAATTTCAACGTTTGGTGCAGAGTAGAAGGCACCGCTCCTGCTGCGTGAATCCATGGTCTTTCTAGGATATAGTTGTAGGATGTGTCCATGTATAATACTTGAAATGTCACTTCAAAATCGACCGGGCCGATGGCCAATATTTAGTCAATTTCCCCTATGGTGTCTCTCTTGATTCCATCAAAGGTTCGAACACACACATTGTTGGGACGGATCCTCTCTATTCTAATCTCTGTTCTTTGTAATGTCGATAGTGGGCATATATCCACCCCGGAACCTCCATCTATCATTACTCTTTTGACGTAATAGCCTTCGCATTTGACGGTTGTTGAACAATACGCTTTACGCTAGAGGGGGGGGGGGGGTGAATAGCGTTTTAAAAATATTAAGCGTTTTAGTGCGGAATTTAAAAAACTTTGCAGAAATTAAAACAAGTGCAGTAAAAAGAACTTACACAATGATGTATCCTGGTTGGCCACAAACGTGGTTAGTCCAGTCCCCGAGAGACTCTCTCGAGATTTCCACTAAACTTGTCAAGCTTACGGGTGCTTAACAAACCGTTACAGTTGAGGACACAAGCCTCACCTAGGTGCTCGGGGATCACAATCCCAAAGACTTCAATTGCTCGGGGATACCAATCCCAAAGACTTCAATTGCTCGGGGATACCAATCCCAAAGACTTCAATTGCTCGGGGATAACAATCCCAAAGACTTCAATTGCTCGGGGATAACAATCCCAAAGACTTCAATTGCTCGGGGATAACAATCCCAAAGACTTCAACTGCTCGGGGATAACAATCCCAAAGACTTCAACTGCTCGGGGATAACAATCCCAAAGACTTCAACTGAGGAATCACAAGTTCCTCAACAAACGAGAATCGCAATTCTCTTACAAACACAAAACAAACTCACTTTACAAAGTACTCCTCAATGAGTAGATATGAGTAGAAATAGTACGCTCAAGATCACAACAACTTAGCTCAATAGAATGGCTCTTCAAAACGCTTTATGGATGAATGAAAATGATGATCAATGTAAGAAAGCTTTTAGCAATGAAAATACTTAAATTGTATATGTTGTTGTTGTGAAAACACTGAGTTAAGCCTGTATTTATAGGTGAAAAACTCAGTCTTACCGTTGTCTAATTGCCAATTAAGGATTGCTGAAATTACTCAGTGACAATCGATTGTCAAGACTAAACAATCGATTGTTTGCCTATCAGATCAAAAATTCAATCCCAGATTTTACGTCAACAATCGATTACTTCAAATCAATAATCGATTATTTATAACGTTAAAAAATCCTTTCCAATTTTTGGCATAAAACATCGATTATCAAGAAATCAACAATCGATTATTTTAACAACGTTCAGAAAATCTTTTCCAGATTTTACGCAAAACATCGATTGTTAAATATCAACAATCGATTACCTGAAGGTAATTTGAAAATGTGTGACAACGGTTAGTTCCAACAATCGATTATCAAATAGAACAATCGATTATAAATTAATTTCAAAACTTACTGTCTCATATATAATCGATTATCAAAAGCCATAATCGATTATTAATTAATTTCAAAACTTTCTGTCTCATATATAATCGATTATCAAAAGCCACAATCGATTATTAATTTATTTAAAAACACTGGGAGACATTTTTCTCATTCTAATCGATTACCATTAGTTCAGAATCGATTTTTCTGAGTTTTGAAAACTTTGCCTCAGTTAACAATCGATTATCAAAAGTACACAATCGATTGTTATGCAGTTTGCAAAAACCTGATGTTAACTGACTTACTCACAATCGATTATCATTAATTCACAATCGATTGTCATGCAGTCTTGGCTTAGAGATACTCGATTATCATAAGTACATAATCGATTATCTTAGCCCAGATTTTTGAGGCATGTTTGAAAAACATTTTAACAAATATAAATATGCATAGTTTAAAATCATTTGACACTTAAGTTAGATATGCATGATTTTGGAAAAATAATTTTAGTAGAGAAGCCATGTTATGA
Source organism: Nicotiana benthamiana (assembly GCA_034376525.1). NCBI lineage: Eukaryota > Viridiplantae > Streptophyta > Magnoliopsida > Solanales > Solanaceae > Nicotiana > Nicotiana benthamiana. The sequence continues at coordinate 30,749,715 of CM067326.1, forward strand.
GCCAAGATTGAGGAATCAAGATCACAATTAATATTGACTCAATTATAACATTTCTAAACTTTGTCTTGAGCTTCTTGTAATGCATCCATTTTGTGCTTGTCCTTGAGCACTGCTATATATCGCTTATTGCTTTGTTTGACATTCATCAAAACCTACAAAAGAACACACGTTTAGTATATTGCATTTGAAACGTGTTTCCAACAATTTCCCCCTTTTTGATAATGGCAAACATAAGCGGGATATATGCAATAATTAATTTGATAATCCAAGACAAGTGTAAAGTATGCAAGTGTAAAGTATGCAATTTGATGTTCCCCCTCAATTCATGTTCCCCCTCACTTTAAGCATGAATGAAGTTGAGAGTGATATAGCATAGCATACTTCTTGATATCCCGTTTCTTCCCCCTTTTGCCATTAGCAAAAAGTGGCTAGATAACAAGTCTAATAATAGCATGCTAGTTCAACAAACGTCAACATAATCGATTATTATACGGGATAATCGAATAGTTTAAAAAAAATTCCCCCTAAATATAAGATTCCCCCTGAATTTATGCAACGCATTCAAAGAAAGCATGTAAGTATGCATAAACTCTAGTCTTGCATATAGCCTTTCTTTTCTTCCTTTTAAAAAAATATTTACTTCCCCCTTTTGAAAATATCAAATAATTCATATAATGGAAATAGGAGAGATATTTCAAATAAAAATCAACTTTCATTAAATAGATAAAATATTACATAGGCCATTAAATAAATAAAAATACAAGAAAATATTTAATCCTCGTTATCATCATCTTCGTCCATGTTTTGCGGCGGTGCCTCAAATGGGACAACAGCACCATATTGATGGTTGACATGGTCAAAGTATCCCTGGACATAGCGGGTTAAGATCAACTTTTGTCTCAATGCGGGTAAGATGATTTAAAAATATCCGAATTTGGATCTTGATTTGGAGGTGGATTTGAGGAGGATGAATATCACGTTTTTCAAAATTAGTAAGAAAGCGATTTAATTTATTTTCGCTTTTGAAGACCAAAACATCACCATCTTGATATGGATGATATCCGGAGGGAGGAAGAGTAGAGGTGGAAGAACCTTCCCTATTTGAACGGGTTCTTCTCGACATATTGATAGAAGAAAGAAAGCTTGAATTTTGCAAAAAGAGCTTTTTAGAGAGGATTTGAGGCTTTGAGCTTGAATATTTGGTGATGAGAATGAAGACACCATCTCCTATTTATAGAGGGGAGAATAGGAAAAAATTATGCCTGAAGTTAACTCAAAAACGGTCGAGTTTTGGAATTGACCGTTGAGACAATCGATTGTATACCTGAGACACTCGATTGTTGAACAGTGTTATGCCAGTTGGATTGAGTGATAAAAACTGATAATCGATTAACGAGAGCTGCAGGACTCAGAACGGTAAGAATTTTTGAATTAATACCGTTGGACAATCGATTGTGTGATAGAGACAATCGATTGTGTCAAGTTTGACACTTAGATTCTGAGAATTTGGCTTGAAACAGAATGTTTTTGAAATTTCAGAAAATCACTGACAATCGATTGTGGAACATGACAATCGATTGTGTACTGGGCAAAAATGGTCTTAAGTCCTGAAAATTGATTTTGGAAGTATGGTAATCAATTTTGAATATATTATAATCAATTTTGGATTTATGACAATTGATTATGAATGAAACAACGTCATCAACACATGGTGGAAGATAATGATTCTTTGGATGAAAACGTTTTTATGAAAATAGATTATCCATCATGAATACATATAATCAACACCAATTGTTATAAATACCAATTTAGAAGATCAAAACTCAATACAATTTATGCACTTAATCAATTATGCAATTTATCAAAATAACATTCATATCAATACTTGTGACATATAATACCAATTCAACTAGCTAAAGGGTAGAGTAAGGAACGATCATACCCGGTTTGTCTTGATGTCATCCTCCATTGTTGACATCTCAATTTGCTAGAGATTGAATTGAATGCTTCATGCGAGCACATTAGCATTTCCAACACTTAATCAAGTGAAGCCATTTCCGATATATATATATAAACAATTTATCACCATAATAACAATTCAAAACCCAAACAGATATTTGTTAAGAGAATATCATCAATAAAATTTATGCAATCAATTCTTTCAAAGCACAAGTTCCCTCTTAAGTAAGACAAAATGGAATGTAATGACATTCCTCTTACTTGTAACAAATTTGCCTAAAATATTTCTTCTTTTGATAAGAAGATTGTATTAAGGCTAATTCCTTTTACCATATTCACATAAGAATAGGAAGGAAATTGAGGAATAAACAATATGACGATTTCTATAAATTTATCAATTATATCAACAAAAAAATACCCATTGTTATTTTGAAAGGCATTTGTCAAAACATATATTGCATGCTGTTTCAAATAGATAGTCAAATCATGAATCAACCATCTTATCACCTGTTTAAGCACAACACATCAATTTGACATTTTTCAGGAAATACCGATTGTTACACAAGCAAAAAATCCATTTGACGGAGAGCATAACAAATGCATCAAATGTTATTTTATTAACAGTGATACACAAGGTTATTTTCAGCAATCCATATTGCAACAAATGTCAAATATTTCAATTGGGCGCATTTGCAATAATGAGAACCAAAACAAAGTATGATTCAAGGAGAATTGATACGAATGGTTTAACAAAGACATATCAACACATACAATTGGGCATGATAAAGATGAAAGCCTAGCCTTTAAAAAAAATGAGTTCAAGAACGTTTATGCCTATTTTGAACTGACACGATGATAAAAGATAGCTGTCAAGTTCAGAATTTAGAGTGGTAACAAATCTTGAGATTTTTACCGATTGACAATCGATTGTTGAAAAGGGACAATCGATTGTTGAACTATTTGACACTTAGTTCCTGAAAAATTTGCAAGAAACAGAGTTTTTGAAAACTCAGAAAAACACGGACAATCGATTGTGCCTGTGAACAATCGATTGTGGACTAGACCAAAAAGGTTTTAAGTCCTGGAAATCGATTATGAGAGTATACAAAAAAACATTTATCAAAACATATATTAAAACATGATTTAAAACACTTTGCTGTTTGAAAAGATTGTCAAGACATAATTCAACTAAACATGATTCTAGTAGGTACTCATTCAATGCACGAATCAACATTTGTCAAAGCATGGATCAAGCATTTAATAGTTGATACTAGTAATAAAAAATGAGTTTTCAGCATGTCAATCAACAAGTATAGTCAACAAGAAATTTCACAAATTGATTCTTACAGTTAACGCATGTCAACGTTTTTCAGGGTGAGAATCAAGTTGACAACTTATATGTTAATAACACCAGCTGCCATATATCAAAAAATCTGTCAACATTAATAGCTTGCACATATTCGGTTTTATCAAAAAGAATAGCTAACCGAAATTCCTCTCGATGCCTTTGGGTGTCGTGCTTGGCGCATCTACTACAATTTTGTAGTCTTCAAGCACACCTGCAAAAATACCTACGGAGAGGTTTTTGGTACCCATATCTTTTTGGGTCCTTTGGGGTTAGGCAAATAATAATTATAACCAAAAGATAAATCTCTATGTTTAGCAAAACACACGGGTGCAATGTGACCTATCCGATTGCAATAATGGCATACTACGTTCGGATTGTGCCAATGCCTAGGTTGCGCCAAATACATTCTAGGTGATCTAGAGTCATTCCTAGAGGCGTTGAGAATCCTAGAGTCATTTCTAGGTTGTCTAACGTAGTTCGTTCTAGGCTTATCAACAATAGTCTTAGTATTGATTCTAGGCGATGTACAGTGATTAACTCTAGATTCATTATTCCAATTTCTAGAGTTGTATCTAGGTGATCTAAAGGCGTTAGTTTTAGACTTGTTTTCATACATCCTAGCGTAATGTCTAGGTGGTCTAAAGGAATTTGTCCTAGACTCATTTACAGCCCTAGAATTATTTCTAGGTGGAGCAGTAAAATTTCTAATGGGATTTCTGCTTTTATGCCGTTGATTATTCTTAGGCGTTTCTTTTTCAACAACTTTAGGAACTTCTTTACTACGTGTTTCTAACGTTTTCCTAAGTTTTGCGTTTTCTAACTTCAAAGAATCGCAGGAAGTACAAGTAGAGCATTCATCAACATAAGAAGTTTCATGCATAGTCTTAATGACTTGTCTAAGTTCTACACTATCATTTTGCAAAAACTGATTTTCTTTTACAAGATTCTCGTTATCAAGAGACAGATTTTCAAAATCTTTTTGTTTTAAAGAAAGTTGATTTTTGAAATCTTTTTCTTTCAATAAGAGACGTTCTTCAAAATCCTTTTCTTTTAAAGAGAGATTTTTCTGAAAATCTAATTCTTGCTGGGAAAGTGATTTCTTCAGATCTTTAATCATTTTGACAGCATTACCAAATTCACCATACAAATCTTCAAATGCATTTTGTAATTCTTTGAACGAGTGAGAATTAGAGATACTTACCTCTTCTTCGTCGTTTCCATCAAATATTGGAGGCATGGTGTAGCAATTTCCTTCACCGATTCCTGCAAAAGAATCATGAGTAGAAGCCATGGATGGTTCTCTCAAACTGTTAAGTTTTTCAGAGAGTATGGCTCTGATACCAATTGTTGAACAATACGCTTTACGCTAGAGGGGGGGGGGGGGTGAATAGCGTTTTAAAAATATTAAGCGTTTTAGTGCGGAATTTAAAAAACTTTGCAAAAATTAAAACAAGTGCAGTAAAAAGAACTTACACAATGATGTATCCTGGTTGGCCACAAACGTGGTTAGTCCAGTCCCCGAGAGACTCTCTCGAGATTTCCACTAAACTTGTCAAGCTTACGGGTGCTTAACAAACCGTTACAGTTGAGGACACAAGCCTCACCTAGGTGCTCGGGGATCACAATCCCAAAGACTTCAATTGCTCGGGGATACCAATCCCAAAGACTTCAATTGCTCGGGGATACCAATCCCAAAGACTTCAATTGCTCGGGGATAACAATCCCAAAGACTTCAATTGCTCGGGGATAACAATCCCAAAGACTTCAATTGCTCGGGGATAACAATCCCAAAGACTTCAACTGCTCGGGGATAACAATCCCAAAGACTTCAACTGCTCGGGGATAACAATCCCAAAGACTTCAACTGAGGAATCACAAGTTCCTCAACAAACGAGAATCGCAATTCTCTTACAAACACAAAACAAACTCACTTTACAAAGTACTCCTCAATGAGTAGATATGAGTAGAAATAGTACGCTCAAGATCACAACAACTTAGCTCAATAGAATGGCTCTTCAAAACGCTTTATGGATGAATGAAAATGATGATCAATGTAAGAAAGCTTTTAGCAATGAAAATACTTAAATTGTATATGTTGTTGTTGTGAAAACACTGAGTTAAGCCTGTATTTATAGGTGAAAAACTCAGTCTTACCGTTGTCTAATTGCCAATTAAGGATTGCTGAAATTACTCAGTGACAATCGATTGTCAAGACTAAACAATCGATTGTTTGCCTATCAGATCAAAAATTCAATCCCAGATTTTACGTCAACAATCGATTACTTCAAATCAATAATCGATTATTTATAACGTTAAAAAATCCTTTCCAATTTTTGGCATAAAACATCGATTATCAGGAAATCAACAATCGATTATTTTAACAACGTTCAGAAAATCTTTTCCAGATTTTACGCAAAACATCGATTGTTAAATATCAACAATCGATTACCTGAAGGTAATTTGAAAATGTGTGACAACGGTTAGTTCCAACAATCGATTATCAAATAGAACAATCGATTATAAATTAATTTCAAAACTTACTGTCTCATATATAATCGATTATCAAAAGCCATAATCGATTATTAATTAATTTCAAAACTTTCTGTCTCATATATAATCGATTATCAAAAGCCACAATCGATTATTAATTTATTTAAAAACACTGGGAGACATTTTTCTCATTCTAATCGATTACCATTAGTTCATAATCGATTTTTCTGAGTTTTGAAAACTTTGCCTCAGTTAACAATCGATTATCAAAAGTACACAATCGATTGTTATGCAGTTTGCAAAAACCTGATGTTAACTGACTTACTCACAATCGATTATCATTAATTCACAATCGATTGTCATGCAGTCTTGGCTTAGAGATACTCGATTATCATAAGTACATAATCGATTATCTTAGCCCAGATTTTTGAGGCATGTTTGAAAAACATTTTAACAAATATAAATATGCATAGTTTAAAATCATTTGACACTTAAGTTAGATATGCATGATTTTGGAAAAATAATTTTAGTAGAGAAGCCATGTTATGAGCCAAGATTGAGGAATCAAGATCACAATTAATATTGACTCAATTATAACATTTCTAAACTTTGTCTTGAGCTTCTTGTAATGCATCCATTTTGTGCTTGTCCTTGAGCACTGCTATATATCGCTTATTGCTTTGTTTGACATTCATCAAAACCTACAAAAGAACACACGTTTAGTATATTGCATTTGAAACGTGTTTCCAACAACGGTGATATGCAAGGCTTTGTTGTGGGCAGCTCCCTATGAGGGTAAATCATTCTTGCTGAATGTAACATGATTAATAGCAAAGAATCTTTCCGCCATTTTCTCCAACTGCTCCACGGAGGTTTGAACCGGTACATAAGCTTCATTCAAGGTTTTGGCCAACACTTTCTGGTGCTCTGGAGAATTCATCAGCAATGACAATAAAAAGACTTGCTCGGGAGACTTCCGGAGCTGGTCCACCACCTCATATTCTGGCATTTTCATTTTTCGAAAGAAAGCCTCTGCCTCTTCAGAATTTACGGGTTTTTTGGGTGGAATTCGCCTTTTGGTGGCAGTGTTCACTTCTTCTATGTCCGAGTATTTCTTTGCGGGATGGCGCTTTTGAGTTTCCCCAGTGATCTCTTTGCCTTTGTGTGTTACTATGATTTCTTGGTAGTTCCATGGGACTGTAGAAGGGTTTGCCATTGGCTTCTGAGGCACGCGACCGATTACCACAGGCTCATTCAGCTTTGGCGGTTTAATCGGCCCCCATACCACATAAGTTCCCTTGGGTACATACATCGTTTTGTTCAATTCAAATCTTCTTGAGGGACTAAGAGTGGGCTGTTTTTCTTGACGCCCAAGTGGGATGTAAAGTATGGCTTCCTCGGTGGGTGCCGTCTCAGTTTTAATTTCAACTTTCTTCTTTGTTTTCAGGTGCTTGACTTCATTCATTTCCTTTTCTTCAACCTTCTTAGGGGTAACCATCGGTTTTCTGTCTATTTCAGCAATGGCTATTTTATGGCTTTTAAAGCAGGGTCGAACTCTTTGTCCTCACAAATCATTCCAATGACTGGCCCATTGTTGTGAGCCGGTAACGGGTTATCGGTTACGTTCAGGACATTTTCATCTCTCAGAACTATTTTCTTTTGTTCTATTAGGTCCTTCACTGCTCGCTTCAGAGTCCAACAATTTTCAGTGTCGTGTCCTTCGGCCCCTTAATGATAAGAACAACGTACACCCCGTTGATAGGAAGGTGACTCAAGGTTCTGCCTGTTTGGGGGCATGGGCTGCAAGAGAACCATTTTGACTAGTTTTGGGAATAAGCTGACATAAGATTCCCCTATTGGTGTAAAGTTTTGTCTTCCGGGCGGCTCCCTGGGACAGAAATTATTTTATGGAGGGCGGGGATTATAGTGGTTTTGGGGAGGCTGATTTCTCGGGGCCTGCTTTCTGTTGCCATGTTGTTGTGATCGAGCGAATGGCTGGGCATTCATAACTGCATAAGTTGTGGAACATAATGCATGTGTTGATGGGGATAGTAGTGTTGAGAGGTCCTTTCTAAAAACATGGTTCTGGGGGAATAGTGTCTTCTCACGCCGGGGGCATTGAAGCTTCTTCTTTCTTTTTGTTTCTTGCGACTCCTCCTGCCCTGTTTTTTATGGCCTGAGAGGTCACCCTTATGGCTGACTGGCTCAGAATTCTTCCTGTTTTCAAGCCATTTTCTACCATCTCGGCGATTTTGATTGCTTCCACGAAAGGTTTGCCCATTACTAACATCATATTTTGGAAATAATCCGCCTCCTATGCCTGGAGAAAAAAATGACCATATCTACCTCATCCATGGGCGGTTTTACTCTTGACGCTTGTTCGCGCCACTTGACAGCATATTCTCTAAAACTTTCCGAAGGTTTCTTTTTCAGGTTGGCCAAATAGTTCCTGTCTGGTGCAATGTCAATGTTATACTGGAACTGCCTTACGAAATCCCAGGCAAGATCATCCCAAATATTTCATCGAGTGATATCCTGGTCCATTTACCATTCAGAAGCGATGCCTACCAAGCTTTCTCCGAAGTATACCATCAATAGTTCTTCTTTTCCACCTTCCCCATGCAATTGGTTGAAGTATTTTTTCAAATGAGCAATGGGGTCGCCATGACCATCGTACTTTTCAAACTTTAGCGTTTTGAATCCCAGGGGAAGATGTAAATGCGGGAACATGCACAGATCTGTGTAAGACACACTCTTCTGCCCTCTCAAACCTTCCATGTTTTTCAAACTCTGATAAAGGCTTTTCATCCTTGTTGCTATCTCATCTTGTTTGGGTGTTTTAGGAGTTTGATCCTGCACCGGTGTGAGTTCATATGCTGGTTGAGGATAAGTGTTTATGGGGTATGGGGGAGGCTCGGTTTGGCAGTTGGGAGTTTGAAATGTGAAAGCTGTAGGATCAAACATGGGTCTCGGCACCGTGGGCTGTGTGGTGGTTGCGCATGGTAGAGCCGTAAAAATATTAGGAACTAGGCCAGATGTGAGCACCTGAGGGCGAACTTCAGAAGGCGCTTCGACAAAGTTGGCCGGTATGGTAGGCTGTCCCAAAAGGATGTTTGGGTGGCTGATGGGAATAGTGGAGGTACCCACCAACCTTGGGAAGAGCTCAGGAAATTCAGGGATGGCACTCGGTGGCTCTCTTCCATTTTCCCAAGCGTCCCACGTCTCCATAACTCTGAGTTGAAGGATCCTGTTTTCTTCAGCTGCCGTAGATTCTGAGGCCGGGATCCCTGCAATTGGGCTATCCTCTAAGATGGACACTGCTGAAAAAGTCATTTCAGATGACATTTCTGTGCTTCCTTTTGATCTGGTGAAGTATCTATGCGATGCCGGTTTATCACAAACCAAACACTATTGTATAAACCTGTGATTGTTAACTGGAATTACAAACGGTTAGGCTGGGATAGATAGCAAACAGGAAATCGCATGTTGGGTATGATGCACCTACAAAGTTAACGGGTTTCTATATGTTTGCAATGGTTGCATGCGTCGTCCCGGCATTTATTCCGAACTTCCTTTTGGTTTCTACTTCTTATTTTCTATTAAGAATACGGTCGAATACGATAAATATTACCTACGTATCGTGACGCCGCATGAATCAGATCGAGCGTAGTTCATATAAACTGTGATGGAAATAACAGGATATTTTGGGATTTTCAAATTTTATAAAGATAAAACTTTGGTTACAAAAACTAACAATGACAAAACACGATCAAGAAGCTGCTTCATAATATTGGACAATTTCTCTCTCTTCCGACTCTCCTCTCGGCGCACGTTAGTTAACATACGCCGAGCTTGGTTTCCATGGCGAGAGGAAGAGGACGAGGCAAGGGTCGACCTCGGAAACTGCCGATTACAACCATAGATCGAATCATTTCAACGATAAACCATCCAACTAGTGTTAATAAACCCATTGATACTGTTCCAGTAGCTGATACTGTTCCATTGAATGTTACTGTTCCATTGACACAATCAGATGAGGTATTAGAAGCAAATGAAGTTTCTTTGCTTCCTCAACCCCAGATGGTACAAGGAAATGGTGAAATCGACCACATGCAGAACCTATCTCAAACACCAGTGACAGAGCCAGAGGAGAGGACCAATGAAGTAGCCAAAGGGTGGGCAAATCTCTTCCAGAAGAACCGATTTGCTTCTAATGGCATGGCGTTGGAATATATCCCACCGACTCTGATTGATGGTAAACCTGTAGGTCATCTGATTAAAGAGGAAGTAGAAGCGGAAGAACAGAAATGGAAATGTGCCCTAGTAATTTTTGTGTTAGGGACTGGACCAGGGTACAATGCAATGAAACGCTTCATTAATCTACATTGGTCCCATGTTCCAGAACCAGATCTATACTATCATGAGGAGGGCTATTATGTAGCCAAATTTTGATCAATGGAAGATGCCAAAGAAGTGCTCTGTGCTGGCCCATACTCCATCGCTAATAGACCTATGGTACTGAAACAATGGACTGCTGATTTTGATTTCAATGCTGCTTTTCCTACTCAAATTCCTCTGTGGGTCAAGTTTCCTAAACTCCCTATGTCATGCTGGGGAATCAGGTCTTTGAGTAGGATAGCCAGTGTCCAAGCCCATTTTTGCAGATGAATGTACGACTAAGCAGACTAGAATTTCTTATGCACGCATGCTTATTGAGGTTAATGTCTCTAAAGAATTGCCAAGTGAGATTAAGCTAATAGATCCAAATGGGAAGAAATTTGTGCAGGAAGTGGCCTATGATTGGAAACCATCATATTGTGAGAAATGCCTTGTGGTTGGACACAATTGTCTGGCTAATCCCAAACCTTCCCAACCTAACCATATGCAAAATCCTAGAGTATTTCAGGAATGGAGAGCTAAAGTTCCAAACCAGACTGTTATGTAGCATCAGGAGGCTCCTAAACAACAGCTTGGACCAAAGCAGAATGATGTACCTCCTAAAGATGTTGCTCCTTTAGGAAGTATAGAGTTGAACAAACAGGAAGAAAGAGGCAAACATGTGCAATCTCCAGTGTTCAATCTTGCAAACTTTCCCCCTTTATCTCCTGTTGTGATGAGTAACAGATTTTAAGTAATGCCAGCTAGTAGACCAGGAAATCCTCCAGATGAAGGGGGTCCTAGTCATACCCAATGAATTTTTTATTTTGGAATATTAGAGGTGTGAATAAGAGGTATAAGCAGAAGGAAGCTAAGGAATATTTTAGATATAATAAATTTAACCTTGTTGGTCTGGTAGAGACAAAGGTTAAGGAGAGAAATGCAGAGAGAATAGCTAAACTGTTGGTTCCAGGATGGGATATGTTAAATAACTATAGGGACTCTCCAAGGGGCAGAATTTGGGTCCTATGGGATACTCAGAGATTAGGCTCACTGGTATTCAGGAGGAGGCTCAATTCCTTCATTGTAGTGTTAACACCCCTGCAGGTGATCTGGTTTGCCTCCTCACTGTGGTGTATGGCTTCAATGGATTGGATCAAAGGAGAACAATGTGGCAACAACTACAGAATATTGCTGCTGGTATTACTGACCCTTGGCTAGTAGCAGGTGATTTCAATGCTGTTATGTCTATCAATGATAGGCAATCTTGTAGTCAAGTTAAACAAGCTGAAATTCTGGATTTTATTCAATTGTCCAACTGGCTGAGCTATCAGAACTTCCTTGGAAAGGGGAATATTTCACATGGACCAATAAACAAACTGGCAATGATAGAGTTTGTAGCAGATTGGACAGAATATTTGGTATTATGACTGGATGATTAAATGGAGCCATGTACAAACTGTATATGACCCCCCACTAATCTCTGATCATAATCCAATGGTGCTCACTTTGGCTGAAGATACTATGATCAAGAAGGCCCCCTTCAGATTCAATAATGTATGGGCTAATCATAAGGACTTCCAGCAACTTAGCAAGGAGAATTGGAGAAATACTACTCAAGGTACTTTCAAGGAGGTGTGGAATAATAAGAAAATTGAGTCTAGCAGGGAGGAGTAGAAGGACATTCAGACCCAGATGATGCTGAATTACACTGATGGTTTGCAGATTAAAGAGAAGGAACTAGTCTTGAAGTTAGAAAAATGGTCAATGATAGAAGAGAATATCCTACAACAGAAGTCCAGGGCCAGATGGATTCAATTGGGAGACTCAAATAATAAATATTTTAATGTTGTTTTGAAGGAAAGGAATCAATACAAAAGCATAACAGAACTGATTACAGCAGAGGGAACCAGGCTTACCAATCCAGATGACATTAGAAAGGAGATCAAGGAGTTCCATAAGTCTTTGATGGGAACATCAGCTGCCTCACTACCAGCAATTAACAGATTGTATATGAGTAGTGGTCCAAAGCTCACACATCTCCAGAAGCAACAGTTAGCTGCTGATATCACTGCTGATGAGATTCTGGACAGTCTAAAATCCATTTGTAATGACAAAGCACCGGGGATTGATGGATATAATGCTGCTTTCTTCAAGCAGACCTGGAGTTCACTGGAAATCATATAATTAACGCAGTTATGAATTTCTTCCAGTCCAGCAAAATGTATAGACCAGTTAATTGTGCTTCCCTCACCTTGATACCTAAAGTTGCTAACCCACAATCAGTCAAGGAGTTTCGACCAATTGCTTGCTGCTCAGTCTTATATAAAATAATTTCTAAGATACTGGTCAACAGACTACAAAAATGTATGACCAGTATCATTTGTGACGCCCAAGCAGGATTTATCCCAGGCAGGAGGATTGCAGATAATGTTATACTAGCCCATGAACTAATTAAACACTATGCAAGAGCTCATGCGTCTCCTAGATGCATGATTAAAATAGATTTGCAGAAGGCATATGATTCTGTTGAATGGATCTTCTTACAACAGGTAATGGAGGCCTTAGACTTCCCAGGTAGATTTATGAAGTGGATCATGAAATGTGTCCAAACAGTCAGCTATACAGTGATGGTGAATGGGGAAACTACTGAACCCTTCCAAGCAGCTAAAGGCTTGAGACAGGGTGATCCAATTTCCCCCTTTCTATTTGCCATAGTGATGGAGTATCTAAGTAGAGCTCTTGCTGAATTGAAGAAGGATACAGGTTTCCTATTTCATCCTGGCTGTAAAAAGCTAGGAATTACTCACCTTAGCTTTGCAGATGACCTTTTGCTGTTTGTCAAAGGAGAGCATCAGTCTGTAGCAGCCATGTTTAAGTACTTTTCTCACTTCACTGAAGCATCTGGGATGAAAGCTAATCTGAGTAAGAGTTCTGTTTATTTTGGTGGTGTTCCTACTGATATCCAACATCAAATTGTAGATCATCTTGGCTATGTATATGGGGAGTTGCCTTTCAAATACTTGGGAGTTCCCTTATCTACCAAGAAAATGTCTTTAGTACAATGGCAGCCACTGGTGGATAAGGTCACTGGCAGGATCACATCCTGGACTGCTAGAAAATTGTCTTATGCTGGTATAGTTCAATTGGTTCAATCAGTGATATTTGGCATACAAGCTTACTGTGCTTAACTTTTCCTTATTCCTTCAAAAATCTTAAAGATGCTAGAAGTAGTATGTAGATCCTTTGTATGGATAGGTTCAGCCAATATATCAAAGAAAGCATATATAGCCTGGGATAAAGTATGCTTGCCTAAATCAGCTGGAGGCTTAAATATTATGAACCTGCTAGTGTGGAAAAAAGCTGCAATTACCAAGCTTGGATGGGATTTAGCTCACAAGAAGGATGCTCTATGGGTAAGGTGGATTCACACAGTCTATATATAACATCAGCAGCTACATTCCATAGTTATTCCTAACCAAGCCAGCTGGATGGTCAGGAAGATTATTGAAGCTACTGTTACATTGCAGCAATCTCAGTTGATGAATCGACCAGTGTGTACTATAAAGATGATGTACCTACACCAGATTGGACAATTGCCTAGAGTCCTGTGGAAGAATCTAACCATCCAAAACTATGCCAGACCCAAGGCAGTCTTCAACCTCTGGTTGGTATTGCAAGACAGATTACCTACTAAAGACAGGTTGGGCCAATGGAACTTGACTGTGGATAGCACCTGTGCTTTATGCCAACAAGGTATGGAGAACAGAGATCATCTTTTCTTTTTGCTGTCCCTTTGTTAGGCAACTGAGGCACCAAACAATGTTATGGATTGGAGTAACTCAGCCTAATTATCAGAACTGGGAGCAGTTTATTCACAGGATCATTGCCAAAGCTAAATGGAAAACTAGTCGAGCTCGCATTGTCAAAATGATTATAGCAGAACTGTTCTATAACATTTGGTTAGAGAGAAACTCGAGGTTGTTTAAGAATGTCTCTTGTTCTAGTGATCAATTAATTAGGACTATAGCATATGTTTGTAATGATAGGAGTCCCCCTAAAGTTAGCCTACAGCTTCAGCATTCTCTACTGTAAATAGAAGTATAGGTACAGTATCAGTAGATGTTGATTAAGTTTTCTTTTTGATAGTCAGCTTTGTTTAGCTGCACTATGGATTTGTAAAGAAACCTCTTTGGTGATTAATACAAAATTTTAGTTACCAAAAAAAAAAAATTAACAATGTTAAAGACAACTAACAGACTTGGAAACTTACAGACTCAAATGGTGCATAAAAGTAAATACAGACTGACAGACTCTTTTAAGAAAAATACAATTTTTCTGAAATTATGAATACATTAAGACTTCAACTGCTTTTGGAGCTTGTGGGGCATCATTCGGCCTTGCCCCAGGCTTGCGTGCTAAACTTCCTTGGAGATGGTGGAGGTCCTCAATCACATGACGAACAAATGTCATGGAAGTGGCAAAGAACATGGATTTCGTCATATCCTCACAATGGTTGCAATTTATGGTAATGTAATCTGCGGTTGCCCGTATCCTTTCCCTAATAACACCTTTTTCTTGCAGCAAACTCCCAATATGCTTGACTCTTGCCTCTAGAGTTCGCTCTGCTACCTGACTTAACTTCTAGAATTGCCACAAATCCCTTTCTAATCCTGCTATTATTGCATAACAATGTTCTTTTTCGGCTTTGAAGTCCCCAGCTTGCTTGGTCATTCTTTTTTCAGTCATGATGACCCTCCGCTTTAAACCACCAATCTCACCGTTATGCCCTTCTTTTAATTGCTCAAGAATGCGGGCTCGTTCCTCTGCACTTTTAACCAATTGCTTCCGAACCTTGGATAGCTCAGCTTCTGCCTTATCCAAGTCAAACCCATACTCGGTTACTTTCTGCCAAAAATTTTCTATGAGTTTTTCATCTTTTGTGCTTGTGGCTGCTTTCATTTTCTGGATTTGGGCTCGCAATGTGTTGTTTTCTTTGGTTAATATCTTCTTTTCTCCCTCACTGGCTGCAGCTTGTAAACTATTTTCAAATCGCAGCTCTTTGATTTGATTTTCCAATCTTCCTATAGTGGCCCTATATTCATTTTCCTTGGTTAGCCAATCCCATTGCTCTTGCGATGTTTCAACAAATTCTTGGAGATGTGGTCTCTTAGCCGGTCTTCCATGCTCTATTTCTCTTTTGTACCAAGAAACATACTCCGGCGCTACCTCGCCTTTAGATATTTCACCTACTCGAGTACCTGTTGTCAAGAATTAACATTCACTCTAGATTGGACGTACGACGACCTCTGGGAATTGACCATTAGGGCTTATCTCAACCGTGTGACGACTAATATCCTTATCTTTGGGGATCATTTGGCATCTACCTAATTGTCTCAGTACTCCATGTGGCGCATGGGGCTGGATACTTTGGAGACCCATCAGAAGTAAATGAGGCCCGGTGGCTGGCATATACACAACTTCATCCACAGGGAGCCACCCGAATGTCCACTCTATCTTATTTGCAGTGATGAACCGGAGATGCGACACCCATTCTGTGTCGCCCTCAGGTACTCTATACCCATCAACCCTGTTGCAGAATTCTTCTATGCAACTCTTTGTTGGTGACACATAACTCATGAACCGAGGCCGGTGGCATGGATGCTCGATCATCCATATTTGCAACAACAGGTTACATCCCTCAAAGAAGTCTCCTCCTGCTTTACAGGCGGTGAGAGCATGAAATATTTCGGATAGGATCATTGGAGCGAGGGTACTTTTGGCCTGGGTCAATAAAGCGTTGGCGACCCCTGCTATCCATATGTCAATGTTCCCATCCTTTCACGGAAACACCAGAAGACCCAAGAAAAATACCATGAACGCAAAAAAAAAATTGATGCTCCTTCCATTTGAGCTGATTTACTTTGCTACAAATATGATTTTTGGGGTTATTAAATCCCCCGACATGCATACCTCTAATATATAAACTGGGGGGTGCAGAAGCCAACTAATAGGTCCAGATTGTGAATCTTCCTACTCATTTTCAAGGAGTCCAGGAATTTGTGCACGGTAAGGGCTCTTGGTGCAATGAGGTATTGATGTCTCAAAGGAATTGTAGGGGTCCCAATATATCCAGTTATTTCCTCCAATGTTGGTGTGAGTTGAAAGTCCGAGAAGTGGAAGACATTGTGAGTCGAACCCAATATGTGATTAATGCTTTTATGATGTCTCCCCTTGGATTAATTATCAATAAACCAATGAGGTCTCCCAGATGCGTAATGACCCTTTTTTGCCCTGCTTCCCCCAGGTCATCCCACCACAGTCGCAACTCCAAGGGAATTTTGTTCATGAACATTATCGTGCTCATTCTGATCATTTATTAAGGTAAATTAGTATCTCCCGAATTTGACTAGTTGATTCCACAAAATATTAACACCAGTACTTTATGAAATTTATTTCCTAAAATCAGGGCCTGACTTTGCGAATACGGCCTTGCAACACTTCCGAAGGAAGGTCTTTTAGGCTGTGATCGCTTTCCGGCCAAAAATAAGACTCGGAGGTGGCCGTTTGTGCAGGATAAACCTTCCAGCGTCCCTTGCGGTAACATTCAGCTATTTACGGTAGTAATAGCATCAGCCGATTTATTTCAAAACAAGTGGATAAAATCGAAAATTTGCTTTTCTTGTTTTGGTTATTTTTTGCAAAATAGAGGTTGGACCCGGTAAAACAATTTATCAAAACCAAAAATATTATTGAAAAACTTTCCCAATTTCTTTTCCCTTTGTTTTGTATTTTTATTTTGTTTTTTTGAAAAATCCGGCAGCATTTTTGCGCTATTTGAGCACTGGTTTTTACAAACGATTAATATCAGTAGCTCTCAAATTTCCTCTTTATTCACAAGCCGGTCAACATACGAATCAAAAGCAAATAAATGTGCAAGTAGCACGTAACATGTATCAGGATGGTCTTTTCATTTCGGGTTTCCTGTCCTAGACGGACCCAACCCCTGTGTTGAGTCCCCTAGGTCAAATGCATGGTGCAAATAAGTGTTCTTACTAGGGATCCAGCATGAGGTCAAGTTACTCTAAATTAAAAACCTTGGTGTAGGGTCCAGATTATGCACCAAGCGAATGACCTGAGTCGAGGAGGGGGCTACAAACTAGGAACCAAAAAGCCATCCGACTTAATAACTTGTCCACCCTATTTCTTATTTTCAGGCATGACACTAACAGAATGGGGAGTCCCAACCAGTAATCACATCCCCGGAGGTGAGAAGTGAAGGGTTTCGTAGCAGTTTATATGTACAGTTCAGATAATATCAAAGCGGTAAAGCATTTAGCACTTAACATAGAACATGTAAGCGAGTCAGAAGAAGCCAAATATAATAGTTATTCTATGCTCGAATTCTCAAACCCTGAACAAGAGATTCTAGGTTCGTTTCCCCAACAGAGTCGCCAGAGCTGTCACACCTCCTTTTTTACACGCCTACCCCGAAGGATGGCCGTATAATGGAGTTTTTCCAATTAAAGTGACATTATTCAAAATGGGATCATTTATTTATTTAGAGTCGCCACTTAGGATATGTTTGGCTTTTGGTGTCCCAAGTCACCGATTTATTTAAGATCCCAAATCGAGGAAATATTCGACTGCCCAATTGGAGTCTGCGAACCAGAAATTCTTGAGTAAGGAATTCTGTTAATATGAGGGAAGGTGCTAGGCACCCTCAGATTTCGTGTTGCTAGCACGGTCACTTAGACTATTATAAATGGCCAATTTCTTGATTTTTATACATGTTTATCCTACAGTGGAATATTTAAAAATTTTTAACCGCTTTATTCATTTTAGGAATATTTTCAACGTTATTAAAACACGTCTCGAACCACGTCACATAAATGCACCCGGGTTCTCGACACATTTCAACATCGTTGTGACTAGGATTTGGGTCCCATAAATGCGCACCCAAATTTAGGAAGATACATTATTAAAATAATGCGCTTATAGCAACTACGTGTTATACACTTCGTGGGAAAAATCGTGGAATTCACAAAACGGTACCTCCCAGAGTTCTAAGCATATTATTACAATTAGAGGGCCAACGCAGCGTATGATTTTTTTAGCGTGGCTAACTCAATTTATTTTAGAAAGGCAACCTAAAGGGACTATCATTCTCTATTACTCGTGTCTCTAAATAAAAGAGAAATCCTAATCGATTCATATATTAATGGTTGATCCAAATGAAACAATCAATATGCATATTTTCAGCATTTGTATAACAGATTTCTTCAATTGGGCTTTTATCAACGAAAGTAGACAGCCCAGAAGTATATTTTTCCCATACTTCATAACTTACAATAGTCTGGGCCTTCGATTGAGCCCAGAAATTTGGTACTATAAATTATTCACGAGGCAATAATGGAGTTTCCCAAATCACTACACTGCAGCTGTTGAGATTGCTTACAGATGATCATTTTAACATATTAAAGACATTTAACAGAAAGAAATCCCAGTAGTGATTTTCGTATTAGTAAATTAATATGCTACAACTCAGGTTTCAAATTCAATATCTAAAATTGATGAACTTATAAATCAGAATACATGTACATGTGGTGAATCCCTATTACTGAATCATACATTAAAATCAGGCAAGTTATCGACTACCATATTTTAAACCTACTGAAATTTAAACAAAATAAAGCTAATAGTCCAAACAACAGTCCGGTAGTTTAAATGTTCATACATATTACAACACTAAAATGAGATGGATATCTTAAATACTAATAAACTAGTAACATTTGTATTATGACATTAACATAAAAAAATACAAATATCTTCATTATTAGACATGATCACACATATACACAGCTCTGCATTTCCATATTTTCCTGAGTGAGAGTAATACCTGGAATTACAGCAAAGAGGAAAACCTATGAGTAAGGTAAACGAGAATCAACAAACAGCAGCAGATCAACCTGTTAAGCCCAGGAATGGTATCAAGAACTCAAGAAGGTTTTGAAAAGACAACAACAACACAAGTTTCGATCCTAAGCTTGAACAAAGCAAACCAGCCTAAGATCAATGCCTAAAGTAGCTTCTGAAAAAGCTTTAACACCTTAAATGCATATGCCTCAAGCCATCTTCAACTTCTAATGAACAGAATTTTGGTTATTTTAGAAGATTTTTGCTCGAAAAGCTTAGGATTTTCAGAGAATTTGTTTTCAGATGGCGTTCTCGACCTCATCTCTTAAAAAATCTTCCTTCTGAAACAATAGGATACCCTTTTATAGCCAAGACTTTGGGCAACAAATTCTTCTTGTTTTCTTATTAGTCCCTTACCCATTTTCCAGATTTGCTTAATTGATCCCTTGTTTTTTAGCTTGTGCCTCAAGTTTTGAGAAGAAATTAATAGAAATTGCATTTCAAACCTCCAACTAGAATGTTCCAGGGATTTGTTACAAGATTCTTCTGCCCAAATACTCCTGTTACCCCTGTCTTCCCTTCTTAATTATTAGTCCCTTACCCATTTTCCAGATTTGCTTAATTGATCCCTTGTTTTTTAGCTTGTGCCTCAAGTTTTGAGAAGAAATTAATAGAAATTGCATTTCAAACCTCCAACTAGAACGTTCCAGGGATTTGTTACAAGATTCTTCTGCCCAAATACCCCTGTTACCCCTGTCTTCCCTTCTTAATTATTAGCCTAAAGGTTTTCTACCCCGGTGCCTATCCATTTGGTCAGGAATTGACCATGGTCAATTACTCAAGGCCATAAACCATGGTCTCATTAGCAGTTGGGGTCGAGTTTTTAGAAAGCTGAGCATGACTAATAATTAAATCTACACTATACTATTAAAAGCAAATAAAAGATGGTCAAAATTGATAAGTAACAGGTCAATGATACACATATATACAAACGGATTTAGACAAATACCAAATATGGGACTGAATTACTCAGAAGCAAAGATAGAGCTAAACAACACAAATTTTAGAAACAAACAACAAGTTTATCACAACTGAACATTGATCAAATTGAAACGAAAAAATGGAAAGTTAAACCAGGGAAGATGAAAAATTTGAGCTTAATTCAAATTAGTCAAGGAACATCTATGACTTCAATTGGTAAAGGGACAATTCAAAACAAGTTATCAAAACTTAAAACAAAAGGCACATGATTTTGGATGGAAACAAAACAACTAATCAGAATATTTTCACATATGAGCAAGTAGATTATTCATGCATTCACACAAACGAAAACAAAGAAAAATTAAAAAGCAATCAAAGGGAAAATAAAGGGAACTTAGCTTAATACTGCAACCCTAAAAATCCTGGACCTTTCGTGCCTCATGGTTTTCGACCATTTCTGGGAAGGTTTTTGGCCTTTTGGAAAGCCGGAGCAATCATTTGAGAGGGTGAGAGGGTATCAGATGTAAGGTCGGTCAGTTTGAGATGGGTCTGTGTTTCAGATTGTTTTTCAATATGATTTTTGGCCAGGTTCCGGTTGTATTCGAAAGCTGTTGGTTGTGGATTTGTGGATGGGAAGGTGAGGAGGTCACATGGTATCATTTTCAAGGGATTCCGTTGAGGTTGGAGGTTTGGTCAGTACTTTGAATTAATATTCGAAGCAAAGGGTAGGGGTTTGGAGGAAATTGACCATGGATTCATTATGGGGATAGGGTAGGAGACCTACGGTGTTATTTTGGAAGGGTTCCAGCGGTGGTGCCGCCGTGGACGGCGGAAGCGGTGCCCAAGGATTTCAATATTCAAGGAGATCGGCTCACAGTTGAGACTTTGTTTTTAGGACATCAGAAAGAGGAGGGCACGGTGAGTCAGGGTGTATTTTTGGGAAGCAACGGAGCTCTGCCGCCGTCGGAGACAATTTTCGGCGGCGATTATATGGTGGTGTATCGACGGAGATGGAGGGTACGAGGAAAAAGGTGTCTGTCTCTAGGGTTTGGTCTGATTTAGACCTTTTTTATGCAATGATCTCATCGAACCCAGGCCGTTGGTTTATTGTTGATGAACGGCTAAGATTGATGGCCCCAAAAGGACGTCGTTTTGGGGCGTCTCTCACAACAACTTGGGTCAGAGACGGGTTTGGGCCAGTTTTGGGTATTTTTGGACGGGTAAGGGGTATTTGGGCCACCCAGGTTTGGCCCAATTGTGGCCAGCCTAATTCATTTTAATTCGTACTTCTTTTTTTCAATTTCATTTTAAAAATCTCCCTAATTTATTTAAAAATATTATTAAATTAAATACTAAATTTAACTAGATTAGACTAATGGTCACCTAGGCTAATCAAATATGAAAATTAACAATTTTGAAGCTACAAATGAAATAATGCCGAAATAAACTACTTATTTTTTGTGATTTTTATATTTCACAAAACAAAGCCTTAATTACCAATTAGTTCTAACAAAAATATGTGAAATCAAATCCTAAATGCTTATGTAATGTTTGTTTGTATTTTATGACTTGTCATGTATACACCAATAAAAAATACACACAAATATGCATAATTAAATCCTAAAATTGAATAATAAAATGGAGAAATCCTAAGGCCGAGAATTCTATAGGAGTAATTTTAATGAGGCAAAAATCACGTGCTCACACCTGACATTATCTGTTGAGTGAGTATTGTGCCGTAGGGGCATAATTCTATGCTTATCTGCACTAATTTTTTTGGATTCATTTGCATAACTGTTGAAAAAGTCATTTTCAAAAGAGGTTTAAACTGAGTTAAGATGTCTTCTAAAGATTTCACAGCTTCATTGCTTTTCTCAAATGGTTTTATACTGCTTCTATACAGCATGAGGATTTTCTTTACGTGATTTCTTACTACTCAGTTATTATTATTTATCTCTATTACTCTCTGAGTTGGAGTACTCACTTTACTCCCTTCACCTCGCCTGAAGATGCGGGTATTTGTTCCCCCGGTAGTAGATTTTGAGTTGATCGGAGGCAAAGTTATCGGAGTTTAGCGAGGTGACTGCCAGCGTTCGCAGCACCGCATTTCTTCCTCTGTTTATCGGTCCTATTTTGTATACTTCAGACTTCGTAATTGTATTCATATCTTAATAGATGCTCGTGACTTGTGACACCCCGGTTTGGGTTGTGTTGGGTTGTACTTCCGCTAATTATTATCATTAAAACATATTTAAACTTCTTATGAACTGTTCAACTGTTTTAAGGGATGAATTGGGTTTAGTTGGCTGGCCTTGTACCTACGAGAGGCGTCATCATGACCGGGTCTGGGTTTGGGTCGTGATACTTAGTTTACCAAATCTTTCTCCTAAGATAACCAATGAAAAAAAAGAGACCTAGTTTGATGAACTTTCTTCTAGGATCAAAATCTTAGTGTGATGAATCTTTTTCCTAATATAGAAGATCTAGTCTGATGAACGTTCTCCTAGGATCGAAATCTTAGTCTGGTGAATTTTTCTCCTATGATAGAAGACCTAGTCTGATAAACTTTTTCCTAGGATAGAAATCTTTGTCTGATGAATTTTTCTCATAAGACAACAAAAAAAAAAAATAGACCTAATTTGATGAATCTTTCTCCTACGATCAAAATCTTAGTCTAATGAATCTTTTTCCCAAGATAGGAAACCTAGTCCAACGAATTTTTCATAATTTGAAAAAGAAAAAAAAAGGATGTCTTGAAAAAAAAAGGTCATTTGTTCATGCTTTTGATAAAAAGAGTTTGAGAAATTTGTTAAAAAGAATGATTTTCTCAAAAATAAAAAAATGTTGTTTTTTCTAAAAAAAAATAAGAAACAAATCCTTCTTGGTTCATTTAGCATAAGTACATAATTTAGCAATCTCATTTTTCCAACATAGGGATCAAATCCCTAGTTGAGATTTTTAGATATGAGACCTCCATTCCTTAGTCGCCTTTTTCCTAACATTAGGGCTCCAACCCTTGAGTTGAGATTTTAGACATAAGGTCTCCATTCCCTAGTCGCCTTTTACCAATATCAGGACTCCAATCTCTAAGTTGAGAATTTTAGACATAGGGTTTTCATTCCCTAGTCATCTTTTTTTGACAACATTAGGGCTCCAATCCCTGAGTTGAGATTTTTAGACATAGGGCCTCCATTCCCTAGTCGCCTATTTTGCCAACATAGGGCCTCCATTCTCTAGTTGAGAATTTTATATAACTTTCCTCCAAAAGATACACAATCCTTATTTTATTACTTTAAAAAAGGGAAAATAGTTTAGATTTTAGTTACAAATAACTCACGAAATTTTCCTAGTGAAAACTAGGGCAAAAATTTCGTTCATTTGTTTGTTTTTGTGACTGAGAAGGCTATACCTTGAGAAACATGGTTCGAGATGACCAAAAGAATGAGTCTCAATCCAGAATAAAGAAAAAGAAGAAAAAGAAAAAGAAAAAGAAAAAGAAAAAGAAGTGAAGTGAAAATGCAGAAGCGGAGAAAGATGCGGACTGCTCAAGATATGATTGAAGTCACAAGCTTCGCATGTCCCGCCTTAATCCGAAAAGCTGAAGAAGAAAGAACTAGCACCTACATCTAACTAGCATCAAGATTCAGATCAAAATCCGCATGAAGAACCAACCAAGACTCAACATTAAGCTTCACGATATTTATATATAGGAATCTTATAACTCGTAGTTGATAGGCTTAGCTAGGTTAGCTTTTTATTTTCTATTTCGATGTAATAAGGAGCTCAGCAAGCAGAAACAGCAGCAGCAGCAGTGAATGCACAGCTTCTCGGTAGTCTCAGCTACCAAAACTTCTAGAACTACACTGACCTGATTCCTTTATAGCCAAGGATATATAGGCAGCCTTTGAAGCAAGATTCGGTCAAATTCTTTCAAAAATGCTTCCCATAGAGTTTCAGACGGGTAACAATCTGTCATATTGCTCACTTTATCTTTATCCGAAAACTTTTCATGTTCCGGAGCAAAGAGGGGCAGCTGTAAGCACGTGATATTTGCCCTATATGAAATACTCCTATAAAATCTCTCATCCCCCCCCCCCCCCCCCCCCCCCCCCCAAAAAAAAGATTTTTTTAATGATTTGCCATTTTAGGAATTTTTGTAGAATTTTATGCATTTTGTGCATGTTTTATTTAAATCATGAAAATACCAAAAATGTCATGCATGACATTTTATTTTATAAAAATTGAAAATCACAAAAAAATGCTTAATTTTTACACATTTTCCTTTTGCTGATTTTTATTCTCTTTTAATTTAGGATTAAGAAGTTTTTATAATTTTTGTAATTAGTTTAATTTCACATTTTTAGATAACGTAGGATTTTAATTTTTAGATTTCAATTAAAGAAAAAGAAAAAGAAAATACAAGAAAAAGAATTTGAAAAAAAATTAATCGGACATTGAGATAGTTTTAGTACCCAAATTAGGCCCAAATTTTTCTACCTAGCCCAAATACACTTGAACCTATTAGCCCAAAATCAATACAATTCCAATTAAAATTTAGACCTAGACCTATATAAATAGGGTTAGGATACACATAAAGGGATCAGATTTTAGAAGTTTCCCTCTTGAAAAAAATAAAAAAATGGCGAATCTCAGCAAAAGCAAAGGAACACCCCCAATTTGAAGAGTGAAATGGCAGCCCCTTCTTTCACTGTATTGATCTTTTCATCTCATTTGTGAGAGTCTAGGATAAAGTCCTTTTGGGGAAGAGAACAACAACCAACAACGAGATTCCAGGAGCTAAAACCCATCCTTCACCCAACCCATGAATTTTTTTATTTTACAACAATGGATCAGTGCAGGGCCAATAATTGTCTGTTTTAACTCTTAACACCAGCGACCCTTTGCTGGAAATCAAATTACCTATCACGCTTCGGTAGATAATGGCGTGTTCAGTTGTTGGGCTCCATTATTCTTTTGCTCTCCAAATTCTGCTTTTGAATCCTTCATAAATAAGTTTTCTACTTTAAGGGACTGTGGACTGCTGCTGGATCTTTGTTGCAGAGTCTGCCAACCTCTTTTTTTAGCTCAATAAGAATTTTGGTTTGATTTAAGGTAACATCCAAGCTTTCTGTTACGGTATTACAATATTTTAGATTTTAATGTCTTTTGTTATTGTTTTTAACGCCATTTTGTTGACGTAATTAAGTACAACCCAGTATAATCTCACTCAGTGGGGTCTGGGGAGGGTAGTATGTACTAGACCTTACCCCTACCATGGGGTAGA
This sequence comes from Nicotiana benthamiana, assembly GCA_034376525.1. Taxonomy (NCBI): domain Eukaryota; kingdom Viridiplantae; phylum Streptophyta; class Magnoliopsida; order Solanales; family Solanaceae; genus Nicotiana; species Nicotiana benthamiana. The sequence continues at coordinate 30,775,070 of CM067326.1, forward strand.
GAGGACCCCCGGCATCCTTCCCTCCAAGAAATACCCACCTTTGCTCTTGGGGAGAAACTCGAACTCACAACTTCTCAGTTGGAAGTGGGGGTTGCTTACCATCAGAGCAAGCCCCTCTTGTCATTTTGTTGATGTAATTAAAGTGGGATATGGCTATTTTCAGCTCCTCTTCAATCGTGTGAATAAAATTAGTTCATGGATTTTTTTGCTCTTGATTAAACTTTCAATTTAGCTTTAAAAAAAAGATTTCATTTTGTGTATTGAAATGGAGGATACGTGAATACCAGTATTGGATTTCGGGTGATACTAAATCACTACTGTGATGAATATACTTGTTGTGATTTCCTTGTTTTTTTATTTTTAAAATATGTGAATGAGATTGTGACCATGTATGCAAAGGATTCAGAATCTGCAAAATTAAGACGCTAGTGCTTCACTCTCGTGCTAGACTTTGAATCGGCCCATTTTGGATATTGATAATGATTAAGTCGAGTATTGATTTTAGTTCAAATTAGATAATGTGAATAAATTCAAACTTAGAAAAATAATTCATGAGTACCATAGTTTGCTTTTAGACACACAATTAAACTATTATAATTACGGGTACGGCTTTCATGACGTGATTGTGATAACTAGTTTTAAATGAGATTAAAATAGGAGCATGTTTAGTTTTCCTTAAAAATATATAATCCTTTCCTTAAAATAATTTGAGGCGTGCCATGCCAAATAAAAATCTCAGAATAGATGGCCCTCGCTTAATTAATTTTAACTCTTTAGAAATTGAGGTATACCATTGGTTGAATTATTCATGGCCTTGGCAAACATTGCTATTAACTTGAAAGCGCATAGTTGCTTTAGGCGCACTATTTTAAAATTAATTTGCTAAACTCGGATGTGAATTTCATGTGACCCAACACAAATTCTCAACAATGTTAAATAAAATGTATCATAGACCGTTGGTACATTTATGTGACGTGGTTCAAGACGCGTTTTAAATAACATTGAATCTTCCTAAATTAATTAAAAGAGGTTAATAATTTGAAATATACGATAGGCTAAAATATGTATTAAAATCAGATAATAGTCCAATTATAATAGTTTAAGCAACCGCGCTAGAACCATGGAATCCGGGGGTGCCTAACACCTTTCCTCGAGTTAACAGAATTCCTTATTCAAAATTTTTGATTAGTAGATTTCGAAAGGAAAGTCAAAATCTTGCTCGATTTAGGATTTAAACTAAACCGGTGACTTGGGACACCAGAAAATAAACCATCCCAAAGTGGCGGCTCTAAATAAAAATCGAATAAATAATCTAATTTCGAATAATGTCAAAACTTCCATATACACTATCCTTCGGGGTAGTTTGTAAAAAAAAAGGTGTGACAGAGATAATTGAAAATGAGGCATTGGTTGATGGTGAAGTAATAAAAGAAGAGTTCAAATCCCCATCCACCTTCTCACATTTACAATCTTTAGTAGAAGAGAATGAGGAACAAATGGTCTTGGAGATACCACATGAATATTTACTGTCACACCTCCTTTTTACCGCTTGGCACAAGGTTACCCCGAAAGGTGACACGTGTATATGAGTTTTTCCAATTAAAGTGACATTATTCGATATGGGATTAATTATTCATTACAAGAGTCGCCACTTGGGATAGGTTTGGCTTTTGGTATCTCAAGTCACCAATTTATTCAGAATCCCAAATCGAGGAAATTTCGACTACCCAATTGGAGTCTGCGAACCAAAAATTCTTGAGCAAGGAATTCTGCTGACCCGAGGGAAGGTGTTAGGCACCCTTAGATCCCGTGGTTCAAGCACGGTCTCTTAAACTCATTATAAGTGGCTGAAACATGATTTTCTATACCTGTTAACTCATAATTTAGATTATTAACAGCTTTTAACATCTATTTTAGGAAATTTGCAATGTTATTAAAACATGTCGCGGATCGAGTCACCTAAATGCACCCGTAATCTTAGACATATTATAATTCCACTGAGAATAGGATTTGGATCACATAAATTCGCATCCGAATGTTAGGAAGGTATTTTATTAAACACGCACCTACAACAACTACGTCTTTGCCATTTATGGGAAGGCCCTGAAATTTACTAAAACGACACTTCCTATTTTTCTATGTGTTTTATTGAATTAAGGAGCCATCGCATAGTATTTGCTTGAATTAATGCAGCTCACTTTATTTTTATAAGGACATCCCAATCCATGCTAAATTTCTACTCTTGTGAGTGCTTACATGCACGAATTGTTTTATGTATAGACCGTGTGTTTGGAAAAACATTATGTGTACCTTAGCCTCATTCATGGCTAATTGCACATATTGGATTCAAAATTTGAACTGGCCCAGAACACATATTGTGTTTGGGCTACAACTAATAGCTATTGTGACTGGCCTAGGTCTTTAATCGCTTAGCCCGTCAAATATGTTGAATTACAACATTTGAGTACATACTGGGCCTCGCGGATGAGCCCACTACTGATTTGAACGAAAGATCCCAATCATTAATAACCATCGGTGTTCGAAATTATATACAAAAATTGAATCTCTACATATTCACGAAGGAAATGTAACAACCACTTTTTTTATCAATTCCTAACATTAGATATGAATCAAATGATTCATATACTCATCAGCCAGAGTATATGAATCTAACTCTTCAAAATTCCATTATGACTTAGATTTACAGCTTAGATGTCAGGAAAAACACTGCTAAAATGCTGAAACTTAAATTAGCCAACACAATACATGATATTGGGGTTTTAAGTACTTACTAAGCTATCGTTTTTCTGAACTCCTCATTTTAAACAAGACATGAAATATACAACTGAGTAAGCAGCATCACCTAGTTAATTATACAATCAGCTACTCATGTTTGAAAGAATAATTCAAATGTACTGAAATGCTTCATGGCATTTTAACCTTCACATGATTATTAAAACTACTACTTCCTACGTCTAATGGCTCTAAGTGCAGAGAATTAGCACTTGAACCAGCAAGACTAAAATTGAAACTAGCTATTAATTATACACATAAAAAGAGAAAACTCAGTCAAACGTTCAAGTTATTACATACTGGAAATAGTCCAAAATTTCCAATTATTACAAAAGTGGATCAGTCTAATATTGAACTATGATGATCATCCTATTACTACACCTATATTCAGAACTAAATAGGGGAATGGGGAAAGGGTTTAGAATGATACAATGGAACTCAAATGTGCACATTCATGGTTATTTTATACTTGAACTTCAATGTATCAGATGAACAAGGAAATGTACCTGTAATTCAAGTAAAACATGAGCCTATGAGTAAATATGAGAGACCAGCTAAGCAATCAACATCCAATCAAACAGTGTATCCAGACTTCAGCAGAGTTTTTAGAGAACTAAACTTTCAGAAAAAATGATTCCAACAGCACTAGTGGTATTTTTAGATATAGGAATAAGTATTTCAGCTTTAGTATTCAAAGAGAATGTTTCCGGATCCCTTTTTCAATGCCCAACTGATTCATTTTATAGTAAAGCTTTTAGGGCATCACATTTTTGCCTTGTTTTCTTTTTAGTCCTTAACTCAAATTGCATTTTGTCTAAATGATCCTTCAATTTCTGACTTGTGCCTCAAGTTTGAGGCAAGAATTATGTTTTAGTACCTGCTAGAAGGTTCTAAAGGATTCCTATCAGATTTTTAAAGGTTCAAATGCCTCTTATACCCCCACTTCCTTTCCTAAATTACCCTCCCCTGAAATTTGACCTTAGTCAATTCCTTGACCCTAATTTAGTTACAGTTGACCCTGGTCAATCAAACTTGGGTCACATTTCAACTTTAGACTAATATGCTCACGAAAATTCAACCAGCCAAAATTAACAAGGCTTAACACAGATGCCTTAATACAGATTTCCACAAACATTATACAGGATTGTCAAAACAAAGGACCATAATAAAGAATACATTTATCAACAATCAGTTTTCAGAAATGCCTCAATCAAAATGCTTCAGAAATACTTCACAACGAGAAGCACACATCAATTTAGTTCAGGAATCACCTTAGGAAGCAAGTAAAGGCTACCAATGACCAACTAAAGGTGCCAACTCCCAAAATCAACTTAAACCAACATCAATTATGAAAAACCAAAGTCATTATGGCAATCAAATACTTAGGGGCCAACTAGAAATCATAGGATCAGATGATGGATGTCAATTAAACCACAAAAATAACAATACAGAGGAACTAACCAAGCTTTCAAGATCAAGAAACTAAACATACAACTATTCAAAAGATGAAGGGATTTTCAGACTAGTGTCAAACAAAGCATATGGATATTGAAACCTATTTCAGATGAACTTGTGGATAAACACCAAAAAAAATAAAAGGAACTTCAAACTACGTAACTACTAATCAATTATTAAAAGAAATCAATCATTTATCAGCTAAAGGAATGAAAACAAATGGAGAACTTAGCTTTTTCACGTATGTCCATTTAAACCATTTCAACTGGCTCTTAACTCTTTCCACCGGGGTTCCAAGCCCTCTAGGGTGGTGTACAACTAGTTAAGAGCTCAGGGGAGGGTTTTTTGAAGGTCTAAGACCTCAGTAAGGTCTCAGATTTGGATTTGTATGGTGGTTGAGGGTCTTTAGGAGTCAAGGGTGGTATGGCTGTTGCCTAGGAGTATTTTGAACCATTTCCAGTGTGTTTTGTGTTTTAGGGTTAAGTTTTGATTAAAAATTCGAAGAGTTTCAGGAATATTTGAAAGGAGTGACTTACATGGTTTGAACAAGGGGATTAAGGTGCCTTAGGGATGTAAACTTGGGGAGCTTTGGAACAGGGTCACCGAGATAGGGTTTCTGGCAACCTTTCAGAGAATATTCGAGATGATGGAAGGGGATTTGAAGGGAGTGGGATACAGGAAGGGGAAGGGGGTGTCCTAGTGGTCCTGTGGTGTTAATGTGGAAGGGTTTGGAACAAGGTCACCGGAGACGGCGGTTCTGACGGCCCATTTTTTGAAGATTCGAGACGAAGGGGTTATGTTTGACGGAAACTGACCATGGGACGGTGCAGGGGAGGTCATGACGGTTGAGTGGTTTTAATCTGGGGAGGTTTGGTTGCTGGCCGCCGCCGTGAGGCAATTTCCGGCGGTGATAGTAGGGTGGTAGGCTGGTGGTCAAGGGGTAGTCGTGCGGTGGTCAATGAAGGCGTTAGGTCGGAGAAGAATGGTACGATGAGGGAAGTGTTTGGTCGTGTATGTGTATTAGAGGTGTTTGGATATATGTATACAAAATGGTGGTGGCTTCCGTGGCCGTTGGATGAGATGGGGATCAACGATTTTGATGATGGGGCTTCTAAATGGTGTCGTTTAGCTAATTAGGTGTGGACATGGACTGGGGCGATAATTTGGGCTGGGTTGTGTATCGTTTTTAAAGGGAGAAGGCAGGTTTGGGCCACTCAGGTCTAGCCTAATTGTCGCCAGCCTGAGTGGTTGTGTATATATATACACATTATTTTTTTCTTTTTTCTTTTAATTAAATTAACAAAATATTTCTAACTTTACTTACAACCATAAATTCATAATTATCATAAATAAAATAAAAATAATAACAAAAAAAGAAAACCAAGTTAAAAAATTAAACCAAAAATAATTTCAAATGCCGGACATTTATATATATTTTTTGTATTTTCATTTGCAAACAAATTTATTAAATCCTACTCAATCTTAAAACACGCAGTAATGGACATGAGCATGCAACTAAATCCTAAAAATTAAAAACCTAATATTTTTAAAGAAAAATCCCAAACTTTAAGAGTCCTGTAGGAGCTTGTTTTGACCGGGTAAACATCAGATGCTCACAGCTGCCCCTCTTTGCGCGGGAACACGAAGGGTTTTCGTGCAAAGACAAGTGAGCAAATATGAGCGATTTCTGCCCGATTGAATACTCCATGTGAACCATTTTGAAAAATTTCTGATCGAATCTTGCTTCAAAGGTTGCCTACATATCTTTGGCAATAAAGGAATCAGATCAGTGTAGTTCTGGATGTTTTGGTAGCTGGGACTACCGAGAGCTGTGATTGGCTGTTGTTGCTGCTGTTTCTACTCACTAAGCTCGTTATTATACTGAAAGAAAATAAAAAACTAGGCCAGCTAAACCTACAACTACAAGTTACAAGATTACTATCTATGATTCTCTTGAAGCTTGATCTTTAGTCTCGGCTATCTTTCGCAGCACACTCCGATTTGAATCTTGATATTCGTTAATTGCGGCTGCTGGCTCAGTCTTTAATCTTGAAACAAAACAGGATACACCGAGCTTGTGACTTCAATTATATCTTGAGCAGTCCGCGTCTTTGTGTGCCTCACCCCTTTGAGTTCACCTTTCGTCTCTATTTATTTTTTCTACTATGAATTGACACTCATGTTTTCAATTATGCCGGATCTTGTGACTAAAGGCGACACCTGCTCATACAACAAAACACACAAACGAATGAAATTTTCTGCCCCAGTTTTCACTGAGCAATTTCATGAGTTATTTATAACACACATCTATGCTATTCATTATTAAAACAAAAGGATCAGAATTGTGTATCCCTTGGAAAGATCACCAGGTTATGTTGGAGAGGAGAAATGGTTGTTGTTGGGGATAAGATGAGAATCCTCGGGTTATGTCGTGATGAGAATGAAAAAAGACTTTGTGGAGATGGAAAGAAACGATCCGCGGGCTATGCTGGGATAGGAAAATATCCTAGGTTATGCTAGGGGGCTCCACGGGTTATGCCGGGATGAATAGAGATTCTGAGTTATGTCAGGGGGATCCACGGGTTATGCCGGGATAAAAAATCCTAGGTTATGCTAGGGGAACCCACGAGTTATGCCGGGATGAATGAAAAAGTTTTCTGGGTTATGCCAGGAAGATCTGCGGGTTATGGCAGGATGAATGATAAATCCTAGGTTATGCTAGAGAGATCCGCGGGTTATGCCGGGATGAGGGAAAATCCTGAGTTATGTCAGGGGAATCCACGGGTTATGCCAGGATGAATGAAGAATCCTAGGTTATGCTAGGAGAATCCACTGGTTATGCCGGGATGAAAGAACAATCCTAGGTTATACTTGGGGAATCCACGGGTTATGCCAAGATGAAGGGAGATCCTAAGTTATGTCAGGGGAGATCCGTGGGTTATGCCGGGATGAGCGAGAATCCTAGGTTGTGCTAGTAAGATCAGCGGGTTTTGTCGGGATGAAGGAAAATCCTGAGTTATGTCAGGGGAATCCACGGGTTATGCCGGGATGAATGAAAAAGGTTCCTGTGTTATGTCAGGTAAATCCACGTGTTATTCCGGGATGAAGGGAGATCCTGAGTTATGTCAAGGGGATCCGCGGGTTATGCCGGGATGAAGGAAAATCCTGCTGGGGATGAAAGAAGACATCCACGGGTTATCCCGTGATGAAAGAGATTCCTGGGTCATGCCAGGGTGAAAAGAGATCCTGAGTTATGTCAGGGGAATCCACGGGTTATGCCGGGATGAAGGCAATCATAGGTTATGCTAGGGGGATTCGCGTGTTATGCCAGGATAAATGAAAAGTCCTAGGTTATACTAGGGGGATCCGCGGGTTATGCCGGGATGAGGAGAAATCCTAGGTTATGCTAGGGAAATATGCAGGGCAGTGGAGGACCTTAGAGATCCTTTTGACTGTGCTGGGGATAGGGGAGGAAAGGAATAACTCTTAGGTTATGCTAAGAGTAGGGGAATACTAACTCCTAGACTATGTTGGGAGTAGAGTATAGGGAAGGAGTCCTCAGGTTATGCTGGGGATGTAGAGGGAAACTTCCTCGATTTATGCTGGAGGGGGGTGGAATGCAATCCTTAGGTAATGCATAGGAAATCCACAAACTGTGAAAAGGGAACTAGGGATTGAGATCTCTTGCTATCATGCTCATTTGCGAGATTGCGGAAAAATGAAAAGAAAACTTCCCTTTTGTCATTGACGCACCACCACCTTTGGCCTTTGTGCCTATCCTTTGGTTGTTTTTTGCCTCATGTTCCTTTTTGTTTTCTATGTTGCACCTGCATCTATTTTAGTTCAGAGACTTAACAAACTGTTAGTTTGAACAGTGATTGCTTTTGTGGTCTTGTGACGCTTGATTTCGGCTTCTTTTGTATTCAAAATCGAACCCTCAACTTTTCGTCCTTGCTTAGTTGGCCAGGGGGTCCTCATTTCAGATTGGGTTTTGCCTCTCGGGCCTTGGGTTATGAGTTTTGTCCCGCTTTTGCATTTGCTTTTGGGAATTTTGATAAGAATCGATACCCTGTTCGGCTTAAAACCCCTCGATTTTGCTTCAATTTCATGCCTTTGACTTTGAATTTCCTTTCCTTTATTTCTTTATTTTGGGACATTAACTGTAATGATCAACCGGAATTGGCCAAGCGTACTTGATGATGTCAGTCATTTCCCTAATTTTTACCAGAAGAAAAACTGCGAAGCCAGTCCTGCTACCTTTCTGTAAGGAATGGTGAGGAGGTTAAAGTGGAAAGGAGTGAAATATGGATTTAGAGAGGTATACACTAGGAAGGAGAAGAGAGAACTTATCTGGAAATACGAGTCGTCTTTAAATTGCGACGACATGCTTTTTGGAATGCACGCCCGGCCCAAATCCATTTCTGCTTCCTCGCTTCAACTTTTCGAAACCTAAAGAAACTTGCTCAGATCCGGGCAGCACTATTTCCTGCCGATGGCGCCCTTTACGGCTTTTCACCAAGCGGACTCTCTCATTTCTCTTCTCCCGTCGCCCGATAGTGTTTTGTGCAAGTTTTCGCTAAATGGACTCTCTCATTTTGTTCTTCTCTGCTCACCATCCCCTTATGATTCCCAGAGGTTTTCACCAATAAGACTCTCTCATTTGTTTTTCTCACAAATTTTATTGGTGCCGAACCCCCACAATTGGTATTTTCTTCCCCGGGGATCTATGACTTTCCAACCATTCGGACGGATTTTTAATCGAAGCGATACACTTCTGCCCCAATTTAAATTTTCTTGGGTAAATGGGGTTTTTATTTTTATGTGACTGAACCTTAGGGAGAGGCTGCCTTTGTATCCTTTCGGAATCAAGTCAGACGTAGTTCAGGAAGTGTTTCCTAAACTAATTTTGTTTTGTATTCTCTTTTTGAATTTTCTTTTCTTTTCTCTTTTCTTCTCTTTTTTTTGCACTCTTTTTTCTTCTCTTTCTTTTTTTTTCTTTTTCATTTTTTTTGAGTTACAAAAAGGACGGGGATAGATCCACCGCGGTAATTGCTGCAGGGGATTTAAACATAATACCTTTTCACTGCGTCAGTGTTTACCGCTGCCTCGGGCTCATCTCCTTCAATGTCGCCAAAGTACAATGATCCTCTAGGCAATATCTTTCTGATGATGTATGGGCCTTTCCAATTTGGAGCGAACTTTCCTTTGGCTTCCTGATAGTGTGAAGTATCCGTCTCAACACCAGCTGCCCTACTTCAAAATTCCTAGGGCACACTTTTTTGTTGTAGGCATGAGCCATTCTTTGTTGGTACAACTTCCCGTGGCATACTGCGGCCATTCGTTTTTCGTCTATTAATGACAGATGCTCCAATCGGGGTTTGACCCATTCACTATCTTCGATTTCTGCTTCGACAATCACTCGGAGCAAATGGATTTCTACCTCGGCAAGTATAACAACCTCAGATCCGTAGACCAGCAAATAGGGAGTGGCCCCTATAGATGTACGTACTGTTGTACGATATCGCATCAATGCGAAAGGTAGCATTTCGTGCCATTGCCAAGAGCTTTGAATCATTTTCCTCAAGATTTTCTTGATGTTCTTGTTGGCTGCTTCGACCGCACCATTAGCTTTAGGTCGGTAGGGAGTGAGTTTCTATGTGTTATTTTGAATTGTTCAGATATCTCTCCCATCAACCGACAGTTTAGATTAGGTGCATTGTCAGTAATGATGGTAGCCAGGATTCCAAAGCGGCAGATGATGTTGGAATGCACGAAATCCACAACCACTTTCTTGGTAACAGACTTGAGGGTAGTGGCCCCAACCCATTTTTTAAAATAATCAATGACGACCAATATAAATCTGTGCCCATTTGAAGCCTTTGGCTCGATCAGCCCAATGACGTCCATTCCCCAGGCGGCAAACGGCCAGGGAGCTGACATAGGATGCAACTCATTTGGTGGTGCATGAATCAGATCACCGTGCTCCTGGCATTGATGACATTTCCACAGCTGAAGCAGTCTTTTTCCATGGTCATCCAATAATAACTAGCTCGTAGTATCTTCTTTGGCAATACACAGCCATTCATATGGGGCCCACATACGCCCGCATGTACTTCCTGCATAATTCTCCCAGCTTCTTCGGCATCCACACATCTCAACAAATTATGATCTAGATTCCTTTTATACAAAGTGTCACCACTTAAGAAGAAATTGCTGGCATGCCGTCGGATGGTCTTCTTTTGTTCTCCTGTCGCTTGCTCAGAGTACTCCTGTGTTTTTAGGAACCTCAAGATGTCATGATACCAAGGGTGTGGGCTAGGCTCTACTTCGGTTGCATTACAATACCCACGTCTTTCTCTGATTTGGATTTGTAACGGATCAACATAGGCATTCCCAGGGTATGGCAGCATGGAGGCTAAGGTTGCAAGTGCATTGCTAACTCATTGTCACAATGAGGAATGTACCTGAACTATACCGATCTGAAGCGTTCGCTAAGGTCTTCGACATGCTGTCTATACGGGCGGAGCTTAATGTACCTTGTCTCCCATTCTCCTTGAGCATGTCGGATGATTAGATCGGAATCCCCTATGATTAGCAATTCTTCGACATCTCGGTTAATAGCCATATTCATGCCCATAATGCAAGCCTCATCTTCAGCTGTATTATTGGTAAAAAAGAACCGAAGTCTGGCCGTAGCTGGATAATGCTGGCCTGTAGGTGAGATTACGATTACTCCGATCCCTACGCCCTTGGCGTTTGCCGCTTCGTCGAAGGACATTTTTCAGACGGGAGTGTCCTTAGCTACTATTTCCAATGAGTTTACTTCTTCGTCAGGGAAGTAAGTGTTTAAAGGTTGATACTCTTCATCAACGGGGTTTTCTTCTAGGTGATCTGCCAGTGCCTGATCTTTCATCGTCGTACGAGTGACATAGACTATGTCGAACTCGGTAAGCAAGATCTGCCATTTAGCCAGTCGCCCTGTGGGCATTGGTTTTTGGAATATGTACCTTAGTGGATCTAGCCTGGATATGAGGTATGTGGTATGAGCTTGCAAATAATGCCTCAGCTTTTGAGATACCCATGTCAAAGCGCAACACGTTCTCTCCAACAATGTGTACTTGGACTCATAGCCGGCAAACTTTTTTCTCAAATAATAAATGGCCTGCTCTTGCTTTTTCGTGGCATCATGCTGCCCGAGAATACAACCTAAAGAGCCTTCCAAGATCATCAGATAGAGAAACAATGGCCTTCCTGGTTCTGGCGGAACTAAAACCGGTGGATTGGACAAGTATTGTTTGATTTGATCAAAAGCTTCCTGACACTCGACCGTCAAATTAATTGCCGCATCCTTCTTAAATAGTTTGAATATAGGCTCATATGTTGAAGTCAATTGGTCAATGAACCGACTGATGTAATTTAATCTCCCCAATAGACTCATCACATCCTTTTTGGTCCTTGGTGGGGGCAGTTCCCGAATAGATTTGATCTTGGTTGGATCTAATTCAATGCCTCTCCGACTGACGATGAACCCCAGAAGCTTGCCCGAAGGAACTCCAAAGGCGCATTTGGCCGGATTCAATTTCAAATTATATTTGCGGAGCCTTTCGAAGAATTTCCTCAAATCCTTTACTTGATCGCCCTGAGTTTTTGATTTGATAATCACTTTATCCATGTATATCTCAATTTCTCTATGCATCATGTCGTGTAAGATGGTGGTCATAGCCCTCATGTAGGTTTCCCCTGCGTTTTTAAATCCAAAGGGAGTAACTCTATAACAATATGTTCCCTAAGGTGTGGTGAAAGCGGTTTTCTCTGCATCTTCCTCATCCATCAGCACTTGGTGATACCCTCCGTAGCAGTCTACAAAGGATTGAATCTCATGCTTGGCACAATTATCGACGAGGATGTGGATGTTGGGTAGAGGGAAGTTATCCTTGGGACTTGCCCTATTCAGATCTCTATAATCCACACACACCCGGGTTCTCCCATCCTTCTTTAGCACCGGGACCACATTAGCCTGCTATGTGGTGAATCGCACTACCTGGATTACTCCTGCTTCAAGATATTTTGTAATTTCCTCTTTGATTTTATCAATAACATTAGGCTTGAAATTTCTTTGCTTTTGTTATACTGGAGGGCATTCAGGGTATGTAGGCAACTTATGAACCACCAAATCCATACTCAGACCAGGCATGTCATCATAGGACCACACAATTACGTCCTTGAATTCCAACATGAGTTGAACCAATGAATCCCGTATCTGTTTATTTACGTGGATGCTTATTTTTGTTTCTTTGATTTCATCAAGATTGCCAAGGTTACTGGTTCAGTATCGTTTAATTTAGGCTTAGGTTTGTTCTTGAGCGATTTCCTTAAAAGCTTCTTCTTCATTGTATTCTGGTTCCTGGTTCATTATTTCACGGACATGCAGCGGGTTTGGGTCATGGCAAGAAATCCGCAAGCATGTCATTTTATTTAAAGCTGCCTTATTGGGCTTGAAAAAGATGAAAAATGAAGAAAGACAAAAAAACATCAAAGAATGGCAGCGAAATGAAAACTATTGATTTATTTCTTTGAACTTGAAAGATAAGCATGGTTTACAATTGAGATTTAAAGTGCTAAAAGGAAAAACAAACAACCGAGCTACACCTTGAATAGCTCGTGATGTGGAAGAGATAGCAAGGCGAGACTACCGGGTCTCCCGCCTAACCGGAAAGGGTGTTGCCTTCCAATTTTGAAATTTAGCATCTAACCCCATATACAGCATTTCAGCGGCGCTTGAACCTTCTCTCGGTTGGACCATGTTTACTTCATAGAGCAATTCTCTCATAGCCCCGCAGATCTCATCGATTTATTCTGCCGTGAAGGTTTCTTCCTCCTCCTCTTCACTGTACTTTGGTTTTATAAAGGTTCTGTACAAGTGAGGCAGGGGTCGTGGTAAGGCCCATCCTAGGCGTTTTTTGCGATTCACCCAGGTGATATCTTCTCAAGTTGGATGAAATCCCAGTCCAAAGAATTTTTCTGTGGCAGGCAAGGTGACCAGCTCGGTTATGGCTTGTAGGGAGCTTCCGAGTCCCTTACCTGGCTTGAAGCCTTGGCGCGTCATTTCCGTTGCGACCGTAATTGAAGTATTTGACAGGAAAGGCTGAGGAAGCGGTTTGCCCTCTTCATGTTGATTAGCTACTACGACTTCAAAAGCTTGATAGACTATGCTTAACTGCCTTCCTTGGCTTCTAGACAGGGGACAGAGGGGTCCCGATAAATTGATTGTTCGTCCTCTCCATGAACTACAATCTCCTGATTTTCGTACTCAAATTTTAAAATTTGGTGCAAGGTCAAAAGCACTGCCCCTGCTGCATGAATCCACGGCCTTCCCAGGAGGTAGTTGTAAGAGGTGTCCATGTCCAACACCTGGAATGTTACTTCGAAGTCGACTGGACCAATAGTGAGCACCAAATTGATTTCACCTATGGTATCCCTTTTTATTCCATCGAAGGCTCGGACACATATGTTGTTAGGACGAATCCTCCCTGTCCCGATATCCATTCTCTGCAAGGTAGATAGTGGACATATGTCTACTCCGGAACCTCCGTCTACCATCACTCTCTTGACATAATATCCCTCACATTTGGCAGTGAGGTGCAAAGCCTTGTTATGAGCAGCTTCCTCTGGGGGTAGGTCATTCTTACTGAACGATATCTGATTAATAGCTAAGAATCTTTCGCCATTTTCTCTAGTTGTTCTACAGAGGTCTTAGCCGGCACATAAGCTTTTTTTAATGTTTTGGCCAACACCTGTTGATGCTCTGGAGATTTTATCAAGATTGACAATAGAGAAATCTGCTCAGGAGATTTTTGGAGTTGATCTACCACTTTGTACTCATTTTCTGGAAAAAGGCTTCTGCCTCCTCAGCATTCATTGGCTTCTTTGGCGGAAATCACCGTTTGGTAGCGGCATTCACCTCTTCTATGTCCAGGTATTTCTTGGTGTGACATCCTTTTTTGGTTTCTCCAATGATTTCTTTGCCTTATATGTAACGACGGCTTCCTGATAATTCCAAGGGACAGCTAAGGGGTTGGTCATGGGCTTTTGTGGCGCGCGACCAATAACCCTAGGCTCATTCAGCACCAGTGGTTTAATCGATCCCCGTATCACATAGGCTATCTTGGGCACATTGAGGGCTTTGTTCAGCTCAAACCTTTGGGGTGGGGGCTTAAAGTGGGCCGCTTTTCTTTGCTTCTGTGGGGAATATAGTGTATTTTTTCTTTGGCGGGGGTTCCCTCAGCTTTGACCTCAACCTTCTTCTCTTCTTCAGGGCATTTGGCTTCATTTGTTTTCTTTTCATCCATCTTCTTTGGGGCGACTTTTGTCTTCCGATGACCGAACCGTTGTTGTGGTCCGGTAACGGGTTATCAGTTACATTTGGGACTTCGTCATCTTGGAGAACTATTTTCTTTTGATCAATCAAGTCTTCCACTGCTCGCTTTAAGGTCCAACAATTTTCAGTATCGTGGCCCTCTACCGCTGAGTGGTAAGCACATCGCACCCCCCCTTGGTAAGATGGTTTTCAGGATTTTGTCTCTTTGGGGGTACAGGCTGTAGGACACCCAGGTGGACTAGCTTTGGAAATAGGCTGGCGTAGGATTATCCAATTGGGGTGAAGTTCTATCTCCGGGGTGGCTCCCGGGGATGATAGTTGTTTTGCTGATGGCGGGGATTGTAATGATTATGGGGGAGTTGATTCCTCGGAGCTTGATTTCTGTTATTCTGCTATTGAGGGAGGGGAAAGGGCTGAGCATTCATAACTGCGTAGGGTTGAGGGACATAGTGCATGTATCTGTGAGGATAGTAATGTTGAGGAGCTCTTTCAGAGAATGCATGCCTGTGAGTGTGCTGCTTCCTCATCCCGTAGGCTGCCATGGATGCTTCCTTTTTTTTTTCTTGTTCCTTGAGATTCCTCCCGCCCCTCCCTCTATAGATTGGGAGGTGGCTCTTATGGCAGATTGGCTTAGAATCCTCCTATTTTGAGGCCATTCTCCACTATCTCCCCAATCTTTATTGCTTCGGCGAATGGTTTGCCCGTTACAGACATTATGTTCTGGAAATAGTCTACTTCTCATGCTTGCAGAAACACAGTGACCATTTCAGTTTTATCCATATGAGGCTTCACCCTCGATGCCTGCTCTCGCCATTTAATAGTGTACTCCTTGAAGCTTTCAGCAGGTTTCTTCTTCAGGTTGGCTAGGGAATTCCTATCCGGGGCGATGTCGACATTGTACTAGAATTGTTTTACAAAGTCCTGGGCAAGGTCATCCCATATGTGCCATCGGGTAATGTCTTGATCTATGTACCATTCGGATGAAATACCCACTAGGTTTTCCCCAAAGTACGCCATCAGGAGCTCTTCCTTCCCGCCGGCTCCACATAATTGATTACAATAATTTTTCAGATGGGTGATGGGATCGCCATGGCCATCATATTTCTCGAATTTAGGAATGTTAAACCCCAAAGGAAGATGTACATGAGGGAACATGCACAGGTCTAAATAGGCTACACTTTTATGTCCGCCCAGTCCTTGCATTATTCTTCAGGCTTTGCTAAAGATTCTTCATCCTCGTGATCTCATCCTGCTCGGGTGCATTGGAAGTTTTGTTTGACACAGGGGTAATTTCATATGTTGGCTGAGGGTAGCTGTATGTAGGGTACGGAGGAGGCTCATTTTGGTAATTAGGAGTTTGGAAGGTAAAGGATGTGGGGGAGAACACAGGCCTTGGCACTGCTGACTGTGTAGTAGCCGCACACGGAGGGGCTGTAAATATATAGGGAACTGGCCCGGATGCAAAAATTGGAGGGTGGGTTTCGGAAGGCGCCCCAACAAAATTGGTAGAAATAGTGGGCTTCCCCAGGAGAATGCTCGGGTGACTGATAGGAAAAGTTGAGGTGCCCCCTGACCGTGGAAATAGCTCGGGAAATCTAGGGATTGCGTTGGGAGGTTCCTTTCCGTTGGTCCATGCATCTCACATTTCCATGACCCGGAGCCGCAGAATCCTGTTCTCTTCGTCCCCTGCAGATTCAGAGGCCGGTACTCCCGTGATTGGACTGTCTTCTGGAATAGGGACGGTGGGTAGATCCATTTCAGTTGACATCTCTGTATTTCCCTTTGAACGAGTGAAGTATCCGCGTGAAGCCAGTTTACCGCAAAACCAACCACTGTTCTAAACACCTAAACTGTAATGCTGTAAAATGTAGATAGTTCGAGGTAGATGACAAAATAGGAAATCATACGTTGAGCATGATGCACCTATGCAGATAATGGGTTTCTATATGCTTGCCGCGGACGCATGTGTCATCCCGGCACTTATTCCAATTTCCCTTTGCTTCTGGCCTTTTATTTCCTCTCTTTTTGTTGTTTTTATTCTATATATATATTTTAGCTTTTGAAAGAATACGGTCGAATCCTATAGAGATTGCTACGTATCATGACTTTGCATGAATCAGATCGAGCGTAGTTCAGGGAAATAAACGATGAAGTACACAGTAAAACATATTTTGGGGATTTTCGATTTTGATAATGATCTCAATAAAACAATAGCACCTACCAGACTGGGAATTAATACCCTTATAGACTCAAAAGGACAACAAAATACTCTTTATTTTTTTTCCAGCAAAATATAAATCTATGAGTACATTAACATTTCAAATGCTTTTGGAGCTTGCGAGGCATCATTCGACCTTCTTGCGGGTTTGTGCACTAGACTTCCTTGGAGATAGTGGAGATCTTCGATTACTTGTCGGACAAAGGTCATAGCAGCGACAAAAAACATAGACTTTGTCATATCTTCACAGTGATTGCATTTAGTGGTGATATAGTCTGCAATTGCCCGCACCTTCTCCCTGATAATCCCTTTTCCTTGTAGCAGACGCCCTATTTGTTCAGCCCGTGCTTCTAATGTCCGATCAGCTGCCTGATTTAGCTTTTGAAACTGTCACAAATCTCTTTCCAACCCCGCTATAACCGCATAACAATGCTTCCTCTCAACTTTGAAATCCTTGGCCTGCTTGGCCATTTTGCTTTCAGCTATGATAACTCTCTGTTTTAGACTGATGCTTTCATTGCCGCTCCCTTCTTTTAACTGCTCCAGTATGCGGCCCTTTCTTCGACACTTTTAATTAATTGCTTTCGAGCTCTAGACAATTCCCCCTCTGCCTTATTCAGATCAAAACCGTATTCGGTTACTTTTCGTTGCAGGTTCTCTATGAGCTTTTTATCTTTTATACTCCTTGGAGGGTTTTCTGCAGCTATCTTCATTTTCAGAATCTGGGCTCGCAGGGTTTTGTTTTCTTTAACCAATACCTTATTTTCTCCCTCGCTAGCAGCAGTTTGCAGGATATTCTTGAATTGCAATTCTTGAATTTTCATTTCCATCCTTCCTATGGTAGCACGATATTTATGTTCATTCGCTAACGAATCCCATTGCTTTTGTGATATTCCGACAATCTCTTGGAGGTGAGGCCTTTTGAATGGTCTTTCATGCTCAATTTCTCTCTTATACCAAGCAAGGTACCTCGGAGACTCTTCACCTTTGGCAGGATCTTGTACACAAGTGTCAACGGTTAGATATTGGCATTCATTCCAGATTTTGCGAACCATGGCTTAGGGGAACTGACTGCGAGGCCCAATTTTGACTACTCGGATGCCGAGATCTTCTTCTTTTGGCAC
The DNA here is from genome assembly GCA_034376525.1 of Nicotiana benthamiana. Classification (NCBI taxonomy): domain Eukaryota; kingdom Viridiplantae; phylum Streptophyta; class Magnoliopsida; order Solanales; family Solanaceae; genus Nicotiana; species Nicotiana benthamiana. The sequence continues at coordinate 30,793,038 of CM067326.1, forward strand.
TATCTGGCATCTTTCGAGTTGTCTCAAGACCCGATGTGGGCCGTATGTCTGGATGCTTCTAAGGCCCATCAAGAGAAAATGCGGTTCTATTGCGGGCGTATACACAACTTCGTCCACGGAGAGCCAACTGAGCGTCCATTGTATTTGATTTGCAGAAACAGACAGGAGATATGACACCCACTCTGCGACACCCTACTAATTTAAACCCATTCACCATGTTGCCAACTTCTTCTATGAAACCTATCGTTGGCAACCCACCATTCACGAACCGAGGCCTGGACATAGATCCTCAATCATCCAGAATTGTAATAGCAAGTTATAGCCTTCAAAGAAATCCCCTACTGCAATACAAATGGTAAGGGCTCGGAAGATATCAGTCAGGATCATCGGGGCAAGAGTGCTCTTTGCCTGAGTCATCAGTGTACTAACGCCCCCTGCAATCCGTATATTGATGTTTCCGTCCTTTCGTGGGAATACTAAAAGACCCAAAAAGGACACCATAAACGCGAAACATCTATGCTCCTCCCATTTGATCCGATTGCCCTTGCTACAGATGAGGTTTTCAGGGTTGTTGAATCCTCCGATGTGGCCATACCTTTGGTATATAAACTGAAGGGTGCAAATCTAGCCGACAGGTCAGGGTTATGATTCTTTCAGCTAATTTTCAAAACATCCAGAAATTTATGCACAACGAGGGCCTTGGATGCTATCAAGTATTGATGTCTCAACGGGATTGTATGGGTCCCGATGTATCCGGTCATTTCCTCCAAGTTCGGGGTTAACTCGAAATCTGGGAAGTGGAAGACGTTGTGAGCTGGGTCCCAGAAGGTGATTAAGGCTTTTATGATGTCCCCCTAGGGTTGATTTTCAGCAAACTAGTGAGGCCTCCCAGATGCGCATCGACCTTTTTCTATCCGGCTTCTCCAAGGTCATTCCACCACAACCGCAACTCCAAAGGAATTTTGTTCATTACCGTGTTCATTATGCATATTTATTAGGGAGTATTCTCAAAATACGACCTTTTGACACTTCGGCTAGAAGGTCTTGCAGGTTGTGCTTACTTACCGAACCGAATAAAATTCAGAGGCAGCCATTTGCGTAAGATAAGCCTTCCAGCGTCCTCTGTAGCGTCATTCAGCTATTATCACAATGACGACACCATTTGACTCGTTTCGAAGTAAGAAAATAAACCTGGGCATTTCTTGACATTTAGAAAGAGGGATTGGACCTGGCCAAAATAATTTATCAAAATCCGCAGACATTATTGAAAATTCAAAAATTTGGTGCCTTTTTTTGTTTTTTGTGCTTTGTTTTTCTTTTTATTTTTTTTGAAAAGTCCTGCAGCATTTCAGTGCTATTTGAGCATTAGTTTTTAAAGCGACTACCCTAGCACAACTTATTTCTCTCAATTATCTCCTTTGTTTACATACCGGTCAACATGCAAATCCAAGGCAAGTAAATGCGCAAGTAGCACGTAAAAATGCATCAGGGTGGTCTTTTATTTCAGGGCACCTGTCCTAGACGGAGACAACCCCTGTGTTGAGTCCCCTAAGTCAAAATTCATAATGCAAATAAACTTTTCTACTAGGGATCCAACATTAAGTTCTGTAATACTAAGGTGAAAACCTTGGTATAGGGTGTAAACTGTGTACCCGAGCGGACAACTCGAGTCGAGGAGGGGGCTATGTACCGGGGACCCGCTAGATCGTCCGGCTTTGTAACTTGTTTGGCCTCTTTCTAAATTCAGGCTAAGACTAACAGAATAGGAAGTCTCAACCAGTAAGCACATCCCCGGAGTTGAGAAGTGAAGGGTTTTCGCAAGAGTTTATATATACAATTCAGATAATATCAAAGCGGTAAAACATGCGACATTTAGCACAGAACAGGTAAGCAAATCAGAAGAAGCCAAATATAACAGTTATTGTAAGCTCGAATTCTTGAACCCCGAACCAGAGATTCTAGGTTCCATCCCCAGCAGAGTCGCCAGAGCTGTCACACCTCATTTTCACCACTTGGCACGAGGTTACCCCGAAAGGTGACACGTGTATAGGAGCTTTTCCAATTAAAGTGACATTATTTGATAAGGGATTAATTATTAATTTCAAGAGTCGCCACTTGGATAGGTTTGGCTTTTGGTGTCCCAAGTCACCAATTTATTCAGAATCCCAAATCGAGGAAATTTCGGCTACCCAATTGGAGTCTGCGAACAAAAAATTCTTGAGTAAGGAATTCTGTTGACCCGAGGGAAGGTGTTAGTCACCCTCATATCTCGTAGTTTTAGCATGGTCGCGTAAGCTCATTATAAGTGGCTGAAACATGATTCGCTATACCTGTTAACTCGTAATTTCAGATTATTAACCGCTTTTTACATCTGTTTTAGGAAATTTGCAATGTTATTAAAACATGTCGCGGATCGCGTCGCATAAATGCACCCGCAATCTTAGACATATTATAATTCCACTGAGAATAAGATTTGGTTCACATAAATGCGCACTCGAATTTTAGGAAGGTATTTTATTAAACACGAGCCTACAGCAACTACGTCATTGCCATTTATGGGAAGGCCGTGAAATTTGCTAAAACGAGACTTTCGATTTTTCTATGTGTTTTAATGAATTATGGAGACATCGCACATTATTTTCTTGAATTAACACGTCTCACTTTACTTTTTATAGGGACATCCTAATCAATGCTAAATTTCTACTCTTGTGAGTGCTTACATGGACTAATTGTTTTTTGTATAGACCGTGTGTTTGGGAAAATATTATGTGTACCTTAGCCTCATTCATGGCTAATTTCACATATTCGAGTACTTACTGGGCCTCGCGGATAAGCCCAGTACTGATTTGAACGAAAGAGCCCAAACATTAATAACCATCTTTGTTCGAAATTACATACAAAAATCGAATCTCTACACTTTCACGAAGGAAATCTTAACAACCATTTTTTATATCAATTCCTAACATTAGATCTGAATCAAATGATTCACATACTCATCAGCCAGAGAATATGAATCTAACTCTTCAAAATTCGATTATGACTTAAATTTACAACTTAGAGGCCAGGAAAAACACTGCTAACATGCTGAAACTTAAATTAGCCAACACAATACATGATATTGGGGTTGTAAGTACTTACTAAGCTATCATTTTTTTGAACTCCTAATTTTTAAACAAGACATGAAATATACAATTGAGTAAGCATTATCACCTAGTTAATTATACAATCAATTACTCATATATGAAAGAATAATTCGAACGTACTGAAATGTTGTCATGGCATTTTAACCTTCACATGATTATTAAAACTACTACTTCCTAAGTCTAATGGCTCTAAGTGCACAAAATCAGCACTTGAACCAGCCAGACTAAAATTGAAACTAGCTATTAATTATGCACATAAAAAAGAGAAAACTCAGTCCAACGTTCAAGTTATTACATATTGGAAACAGACCCAACTGTCCAATTATTACAAAAGTGGATCAGTCTAATATTGAACTATAACATGATGATCATCCTATTACTACACCTATATTCAGAACTAAATAGGGGAAAATGGGGAAAGGGTTTAGAATGATACAATGGAACTCCAATCTGCACATTCATGGATATTTTATACTTGAACTTCAATGTATTAGATGAACAAGGAAATGTACCTGTAATTCAAGTAATAAAGGAGCGTATGAGTAAATATAAGAGATCAGCTAAGCAATCAACAACCAATCAAACAGTGTATACAGACTTCAGCAGAGTTTTAAGAGAACTAAACTTTCTGAAAAATTGATTCCAACAGCACCAGTAGTATTTTCAGATATAGGAATAAGTATTTTAACTCTAGTATTCAAAGAGAATGTTTCCGGATCCCTTTTTCAATGCCCAGCTGATTCATTTTATAGTAAAGATTTTAGGGCATCAGATTTTTGCCTTGTTTTCTTTTTAGTCCTTAACTCAAATTGTATTTTTTCTAAATGATCCTTCAATTTCTGACTTGTGCCTCAAGTTTGAGGCAAGAATTATGTTTTTGTCCCTGCTAGAAGGTTCAACAGGATTCCTATCAGATTTTTTAAATGTTCAAATGCCTCTTATACCCTTAGTTCCTTTCCAAAATTACCCTCTCTTGAAATTTGACCTTAGTCAATTCCTTGACCTTAATTTAGTTACAATTGACCCTGGTCAATCAAACTTGGGTCACATTTCAACCTTAGACTAATATGCTCACCAAAGTTCAATCAGCCAAAATTAACAAGGCTTAACACATATGCCTTATACAGACTTCCACAAACATTACACATGATTATCAAAACAAAGGACCATAAGAAAGAATACATTTATCAACACTCAGTTTATAGAAAAGTCTCAATCAAAATGCTTCAAAAATACTTAACAACGAGAAACACACAACAATTTAGTTCAGGAATCACCTTAGGAATCAAGTAAAGGCTATGAATGAACAACTAAGGGTCCCAACCCCCCAAATCAACTTAAACCAACATCAATTCTGAAAAACCAAAGTCATTATGGCAATCAAATATTTAGGGGCGAACCAGAAATCATAGGATCAGAAGATGGATATCAATTAAACCACAAAAATAACAATACTGAGGAACTAACTAAGCTTTGAAGATCAAGAAGCCGAATATAAAATTATTCAAAAGATGAAGGGATTTCCGGACTAGTGTCAAACAATGCATATGGATATTGAAACCTATTTCAGATGAACTTGTGGATAAACAACCAAACAAAAATCAAATAAAAGAAACTTCAAACTATGTAACTACTAATCAATTATTAAAAGAAATCAAGCATTTAACAGCTAAATTAATGAAAACAATCAGAGAACTTAGCTTTTTCACGCATGTCCATTTACCATTGCAACTAGATCTTGACTCTTTCCACAGGGGTCTCAAACCCTCTAGGGTGGTGTACAACCAGTTTAAGAGCTTAGGGGAGGGTTTTCAAGGTTCTGAGACCTCAGTAAGGTCTTAGATTTGGATTTGTTTGGTGGTTGAGGGTGTTTGGGAGTCAAGGGTGATATGGCTGGTGTCAAGAAGGACCAAGAACTGCCTAGGAGTATTTTGAACCATTTCCAGTGTGTTTTATGTTTTAGGGTTAAGTTTTGATTTAGAATTCTAAGAGTTTCAGGAAGATTTGAGAGGAGTGACTCACATGTTTAGAACAAGGGGATTGAAGTGCCTTAGGGGTGTAAATTTGGGGAGCTTTGGAACAGGGTCTCCGGAGATAGGGTTTCCGGCAACCTTTCAGAGAATATTCAAGATGATTGAGGGGAATTTGAAGGGAGTGGGATACAAGACGGGGAAGGGGGTGTCCTAGTGGTCTTGTAGTGTTAAGCTGGAAGGGTTTGGAATAGAATCGCTGGAGGCGGCGGTTCCGACGACCCTATTTTTAAGATACAAGACGAAGGGGTTATGTTTGACGGAAACTGACCATGGGACGGGGTAGGGGAGGTCATGACTGTTGAGTAGTGTTAATCTGGGGAGGTTTGGTTGCCAGCCAATTTCAGGCGGCGATAGTAGAGTGGTAGGCTGGTGGTCAAGGGGTGGTCATGGGGTGGTCAATGGAGGCGTTAGGTTGAAGAAGAATGGTACGAGGAGGGAAGGGTTTGGTCGTGTATTTGTATTAGAGGTGTTTGGACATATTAATACAAAATAGGGGAGGCTGCTGTGGCCGTTGGATGAGATGGGGATCAACGGTTGTGATGATGGGGCTTCTAAACGGTTTTGTTTAGTTCATTGGGTGTGGACATGGACTGGGGCGATAATTTGGGCTGGGTTGTGTATTGTTTTTAAAGGGAGAAGGTAGGTTTGGGCCACTCAGGTCTGGCCTAATTGTGGCCAGCCTGAGTGGATGTGTATATATATCACATATTATTTTTTGTATTTTTTCTTTGATTAAATTAAAAAAATAATTTCTAATTTTACTTACAGCCATAAATTCCTAATTATCATAAATAAAATTAAAAAAATCCAAGTTAATAAATTAAACAAAAATAATTTCAAATGCAGGACATGTATATATATATATATATATATATATATATATATATATATATATATATATATATATATATATATATATATATATATTTGTATTTTCATTTGCAAAAAAATTTATTAAATCCTAATCAATCTTAAAACAAGCAGTAATGGACATGCGCATGCAATTAAATCCTAAAAATTAAAATTTTAATATTTTTAAAGAAAAATCCTAAACTTTAAGAGTCCTGTAGGAGCTTGTTTTGACCGGGTAAAAATCATATGCTCACATTTACATAACCTTTCTTCTTTGCTTTCTTATTCTAACCTCGATCATGTGAATTTCATTTTGAGGATTTACAGGAATATGCATGGATTAATCATGTGAAAGAATCAGAAACAAGTTAAGGATGATCTTACAAAAATAATCCACTGGTCAAAATGAGGCCAAGAAAGAAAGAAAAGAGTGGGGCTTGCAGATATCCTTAGATGACGTTGGTCTGATGAGCTCCATAATGAATCCCAAGGAGAGAAAATGAGGAATGAATTCGGAATTAGACGTGGAGTTCACAAGTTCTCAAAAACAGAAAGAACTCAAGGGAGTTTTCGTAACCTCTTGCTTTTTATTTGTGTGTCATGGGGCCAAGCCACATTTTAAAGTGTGGGGTAGGGATGGAAATATGTATATATGTGTTTGTTTTCATTTCTTTTGATTGAATTTTTTTTGCTTTTCCCGATGATGGAGTTCATCGACTTTTTCTGACGATGAATTTCCTCGACTGTCTTCTTGAGGGATCAGAGTCTAAGAAACGTTTTTTGTTTTTCCTAGGTAGTGTAACAATTTCCCCTTGGTTTTTCTTTGTGTTGCAATTCTTTTCCAAGAGTTTTGCTGGTACCTGGTATAGTTCGTGTTTTTATTAGGAATAGGGATGTCTTATGCTATGTATTAAATGGAGATGACTTTTGTTCATGTTATTGTGCTGTGAGAGTAGTGAGTGATTTTGTTTGACTCCTAGGCTCAGTTCTTGGCACATAGATAAGTGCCTTAAATTATATATATTTGATTTTTATTAAATGCTTTGACTAGAGAGTCGGAATAGATCCGATCCTGAGTGAGTTATATGTCAATGTGCTTGTGTGGTTGTTGTGATATTTTGTGCATATCAGTTGATATCTAGAACTTTCCTCGTGTATTTGCAAAGTGGAGCAACAGTCTTGTTCAGTCTAGGAAGTGATATAGGTATTTCTTTGTTGAGCCAATTATATGTCTGTGACTCACCTAATTATTGTATATCCTAGTTAGCCCCTTTGATCTTGTCATCCTACTTCTTTGGCAACCACACTACAAGCCTGATCCATTTTGTTTGAATTGACTATATGTTTTGAACCTTTTACCTTTCTTGAGCACTTGGAATTGTTTGAGCCTGTGAAAGCTAAAGTTGAGGTATGGTCGGGTTTTTGAGTGGAACTATTGAAAAATGAGAAAGGTGCACTATTTGAAAAAAAATGTGAGAGCCACTTGTGGGGAATTGATAGGAAACAAAGAGTGAGTGTGATTGAAAGAAAAAAATCAGAACTTAGAAAAGAAAAAGAACGGATTCCATGCTAGTGGTAGTTCTCATCTTGTTTGTGTTTAAAGATATTAGGAGCTTGTTGCTCTTTTGTATGAAGGTACCCCAAAACAAGTGTAGAGTTTGAATTGTTAATGTATGTGTATTAAAGTGCTCTAGGAGGTGTAGTCACTATATCTATATGTAACCTACCCGTCCCACAGCCTACAGTACAACCAAAATAAAGTCCTACTTGATACTTGACTGAATGAGCTCAATTAGTAGAGTACTACACTACAGGAAAGCCTATGGTACATTCTCTGTGGCACATGAATTTTATTTCTGAGAGTGAGTTAATTCTTTATATCTTCATTTCCTAATTGTTCATGAATTTTATTATGAGTAGAACTACTCTGTGTTTTCTATGTGAGGGTTCATGATTTGCGAAGGTAAGGTAAAAGTCATTAACCCTTGTGTTAGAGTAAGTGAGCAGGTTGTGAAAAATGTGTGATGCTTTTGACTCGAGTCTTGAGGCTAGGATATTATGATAGGGTGTTTAGTGTGCTTTAAATATGATTGACATAATACGTTATGGAAGTTGTCTAATAAGAAAGTCGTCTCGATGTGAGGTGCAGTTTGGTTGTGGTTGAGCTTAAATAATGGTAAATAACAAATAATGGTAAATAATGCTATAGTAATTTTATTCATATTTTGCACTCTAATCATTGTATTTTACATATGGTTAAGCTTAAATAATGGTAATTTGTGCTTATTATGTGTTTTATATCTGGTAGGAAATGATTCCGAGCTATTAAGATAATTTGGAGCTAAATTGAATAAATTAGAGCTTTGAAGTCTGAGTAAAAGCCTAACAAAATTAAGTTGGGACCATGTTCGGGACTCGAGGACCAAGTCTAGATGTCAAAAGGTGAGAAAATAATTACTCTGAAAAAAATTACGCTACCATGCTGCGCCATGATTAGCGGAGCACAAAACGCTAGTGCAAAATTTCTGCAGAGTGTAAACTAACTCTCAGAAGGTTTTCACAGGCACACCGTGTGGGCCGACGCGCCATGCATTGCGCATGTGCAAATTTTTATAGAGTATTTCTCCTACTTTGGCTTGGAAAGGATGGTTTCGTTCGGGCCCGTCCCGACACGGTAGAAATACATCAAAAACATGAATTTTAGAGGACTTTTGACCTGGGAAACACTGGAAAAACATTGGATGCTATAAGACACAGGATTTCATCATCTTTCTATTAAATCAATACGAAAGTTTGGTTTGTAACATTAGATTAATATTTTCTTATCCTTTAATTATATTTGTGATGACTTCCTCCATGATTATAGAGTATGTTCTCTTAGGGTTTCACGGATATGGTGTTTTGATTGATATTTGCCGATTTTAACTCTAGTTCTTTGCTTTAATTTTTTTAAGGAGATTTGAACTATTGCAACTTTATTCACCAATTTATTTAATTGCATATGTTGGTAATTATCTTTGCATGATTTTCTTTGGTTTAATTTAATGATTCTCTTAAGTAATTGAAACAACTTCTTGAGTTGTTGATTAAATCAAGTTAGAAGAATACTCAAGAGACGTTTCCCTGAATACCAATCTATTACATGCTGCATATTTTCACAATATTTTTATTAGTTTACCTCAAATAGTTAAGATTTAATCAAGATAGGAGTCTTGACTATGTGTTTGAACTAAACATCGAGTAAATGCGTGAGAATTATTAGAACATTAGAGTGAAATAAACTAAAGTTGGATCTCAAATAGCTATCTTGTACCTATCTTTTCAACACCATTATATCACACATTGATAAGAAACTGACTTTCCTAATCTCTTGTTCTTTGCAGTGAATTGTCAATTGCTTTATGTTAGTAGTTAATCGTAGTTCTTAATCAATCCAAATTAAGTTTGATCATCCTTAATAGCAGTTAAACCAAAAATTACTAGAGCATTATTTAGATCTAATCCCTGTGGAGATGATCATTAAACTATATTATCTTTGGATAGCAAGTATCAATCTCGTATTGTATTTTGCGCTCGTCATATTATTGCTAAGATGATTCTCTCAGAGAAGCTATGGTACAAATTTGTCATTGCTTCAGAGAATCAAATCAAGTGACGGACTTCCTTGCTAAGTTAGCATCTTCTAAAGAAACAAACGCCTTCTATCACTCTTTCTAAGAAATGCCAAGATAGGATAAGGGACTAATTCAACTAGATATATGGAAACTTCCTTCCATGAGAAGAAGATATTATAAATATAATTTTTTTGTAAGTTGATTTGTATAGATCGAATAACTGAAAAGAACTTAGGCTTTTTCTTTCTTTCCTTGGTTGTGGAGGTAAGGTCCATATCCTCCTATATTTTGTGCTCTTTTATTCATATATAAATATGATAGGGGTGTTGCCTAACCTTCCCCCACCCCCTCCCCCAATGGCTCTAGCCTGAAGATGTTGACTTCAAATAAAAAAAATCTCCTAAGACAAATTACTTAACCAATTGTGTGTAGAATATTGTTGATGCCCAATTTTTCTCTCATATTTTTCCAAATAGTATATGTATATTAATATTTTCATTTTGCATCATTACTTAATTTACAAAACTTATACATATATTTTATACTTTTTTCATAATTTTTAGAGCTTTACAATTAATTTTCTTGCATTAAAATTACTTGAATATTTATTAGTTACCCCTTTGAATTATTTTGTGATTACTTAATTATTCAAAATTTTCATTTACGTCCACATGTGTATTTAATAAAATTTTAATTTTTTTGGCAAATTCACTAGGCAAGGTGCCTAAGGCTAGTTTTTATCTATATTCTAAAAGTAAAAAGCAACAAATATCATGAGGTCTTAAAAAATGCAAGAAACAAACTATATTTACTTCACTTTTACTTTATTATACATAATTACATTTGTATTTTTAGCTATTTACGTTACTTTTCAATAATAGCCTATATTTCATCCTTAATTACTTCATAAATAATATCTTTTTATTTTTTTTATTAATTTTATAAATTATTTCTTGATAAATTTTGTGTATTTAAACTATGGCCCTATTTTTAAGTAATTTTCGAACCAAATTTGGCCCAAATCCTTAGCCCAATAGCCCCCAGCCCAAACCAAAAGACATTTTAACAGGCCTGATCGATTCTCGTCTTTATGATCCCCCCCTCCTTCATCTTTAAATCTTGGTCGTTGATCTCTCAAGATTAATGGTCCTCGTTCATCCAAGCCTTTTAAACTAACCAAACCCACCCAAAACCCTACCATTTCTCTAAGACCTCCGCCCTTAAATCCTCTCCTCTTCTCTCATCTCATCTCAAACCCTAGATTCCACATCTCTTATTCTGTGCAAACTACAACCTCAACATGGAATCATTCCATGATTCCCTTCTATTTATGCTCTGACTCATCCTTTCTTACACGATTTTGGTACTCGCCTATTTTTGGCAAGTGCTAGGCTCCGAATCTAGGGAATCAAGCTCCATTTTATTTAGATCCAGATGATATTTCATCTGTATACACTCATTACCAGGCTACATGGGTCCGATTCAGTGAGATCTCTGACTATTTGTCTTCTCCTTCTTGAACTAGGGTTTACCCAATTTTTTCTCCTAAATTGATTCTGAGTTGATTTTGCATGCTTTCTTTCCTTATTTGGTGTTTGAATAATTATGTTTCCTTGTTTGTTCATTCAATTTTACTGCTATATGAAACCCTCCACTAATTCCCTTTGAAGGGACCTTAATCACTGTTACTCTCTCACTCTCACTCGTTCTATACTATTCTAAAACTTGGCATTTAGCCAATTGAAAGCCAAGGCCACCAAAATCCCCTTTATCTACCTCTCTAGTGCAAGTACTGCTTGGGGTTCATTCGAAACTCCTAAGAACTCTGATTCACTAGGGTTTGGAGTTTTTGATGTTGTTCTTACTTTGCTACTGGAATTTGGTGATTTTCCTTTATTTATTGTTAAATCTGCAACCAGCAAGTGTTCGACCCCTCACAGTTATATTTCTTCCATGTCTGTGCTCATGCTTCTGAACATCTGTGTTGTGTGGATCTTCTAAGCCAAGATGATATTGTGACAGCCTTGCTTTTCTTCAACGATCCTTCATCAGAGCTTGTATAGGTTTTTATATATTCACTCATGTTTAGTCCATTGGAGGAATTCTGGATTGTTATGCTTGTTTGATGATGTTATGTTTATGTATACATAAATACCTACATTAATCGTTTAGTATCAAACCCTTTCTCATACCTTACTTTGAACAATTGTACTGAAACTTCTATGGAATTAATACTTGCCTAGAATTTTCCTTATTAACTCTCTTTCTATTGAACCGTTTATGAATAATATACTGTTACCTTGGAAATTAATCCTTGAACATCCCTTGTTACAACACTGTCTTAATATCTAGCCTAAATACGTTTCTTTGCTATTTGTAACCCTGATGATTGTAGACTTTAGCATTACCTAAGACATCTATGATAAATGTCCCAATTCTTCGCTTATGTGTGATCGACTAACAAGAGTTCTGATGCCTGCTTTCATATTAGCATACTGTTCTTTTACCTACCACAAGTTTCTTTGGAATCTTTGTGCTATGATCAGTTCTCATTATGTTAAGTTTCATGTTCAACCAAATGATATGTTGGCTAAACTGTGCCACTAGTATGTTGTCATGATATTTGTAGCCATATGCTCATTAAACTATCATGTTAAAACCTTCTTTGTGAAATTTGTACTCTACTAGCTTCCTGACTATGATTATGTTAGATTTCCATATGAAGTTCATTAGGTTTGTTTTGAATCAAGTTTTATTTTGAAACTCTATATAGAGTGGCCTGCTAGCTCATGTTACTCGACACCATCACTTCATTTTGGAAATACAAACATGAATATGCCTCATGTATATCTCATGAGCCTTTAAATTTGATGTTGTCTTGTCTATGTGCCTTTGGCTTATGACTGTTGATATCTATAGCCTTAAGAACTGAGTGTGTGGACTTAGAGTTTTCTTAATTAATTTAGTAAGTAGTTGTTTGGTCAAGTTGTTCATTTGTGACTACTGGTTTAGTGAATTCTCCACTTCTGCTTCGTATGAGTATATACAAGTTTGAATCTTGCAATTGGCATACTGTAATACTTGAGTCGAGTTTGATTTTGGGTTTGCTGCTGGTACGAATAATAAGCTCGTTGAAGGCCTATGCATTACTGAGTTGTCTTCTTTTGGGCCTCCTCTATTCATAGAGTCTATAGCTATTCAATGTTGTAATACTGAGGTTAATTTTCTTTACTTCTAGGCCTGTAATGATTAATTAAAAGGGAGATTGATGTATTCAAATGCTTGCATGCCGATAGGGTCTATGTGTTCTATTTTCTATTCCGCTCAGCATGACTTATATGTTATTTAGTTTAGTGTGTTGTACACTAATAGAAAGCATGTTATAACGATCCGACTGGTCATTTTACGTTTTAGAATCCTGATCCCCTGGATAATACTTCTCATACTTGGTTTTACTGATTTATGACTTGTGGGAATGGTTAGTTCGGGATTCGGAAGAGTTTTGGTTGAAATCGGAACACTTGGTTCCTTAAGGTTGGCTTAAAAGGCCAAGTTTGACTTCGCTTAATGTTTTGAATAAATGATCTTGAATATGAAATCAAAGATTTTAACAGATTTGTATGATGATTTCGGACGTGGGCATACGTTCGGATTGGGTTTTGGATGATCAGGGAGTATTTTGGTGCCTAATAGTGAAAGTTGATTCCTTGAGGATATTGAAGCTCTTAAATATTTGGTTTGGTTCGGGTTTTTGTGTTATCGAGGCCTGAATGGATTTTAAAGACCTGTAATAGTTCTATATTGTCATATAAGACTTGCACGCAAAATTTAATGTCAATCCGAGTAGTGTAAGTGTGTTTCGTCGTATTGGAAGTAAATTGAAGAACTTGAAGTTCATATGTTTGATTCAACTGGTTTTAGGGGTGATTCTTAGATTTAAAGATGTTTCGGGCATTCTAGGGATTTGGCGAGTCCGTTTTATAATTTTTAACTTTTCGTTATACTCGGGAAAGTCTCCGGGGCCCCAAGCGTCAATCGGAGGAGGCTTGAGTGAAGTTGGAAAATTTGAAAAGGAGTTGAAGCTTTAGTTATCTATCATAAATGCACCTGCAGTTGGTCATCTCCAAGTGTGAGACCGCAGGACCGGTCAACCCATCGCAGGCGCCCAAGGGGGAGGAGCCCAGGAACCGCAAATGTGGCTCCTTCTCCACAGAAGCGGAACCGTAGGAGTGGCCCCCAAACCGCAGAAACGGTCCCATCCAGCCCAAACCAATTCCGCAAATGCAGGCGTCCCCTCCCCTAACTGCATGTGCAGAAATTGTTGAAGGAAGTGGCTTCATTTAATATGGGAATGTATCATTTTTGACATATTTCCTGCATTGTTTGGGCGATTTGGGAGCTTCTAAAGAGAGAATTTCCATCTAGCATCTTGAGGTAAGTGATTTCTACTTTTTTGGAGTTTAATACTTAGGTTTTGGGTAGATTAACACACAAAGATTAGTAAAAAATTATGGGATTAGAGTAAAAGCTAGGGTTTTGACAAAAACAAGATTTAACCATGAAATTTGTTATGGAATAAAGTAGAAATCATATATTCTAGATCCTTAGGTTGTAAAGAATAACTTTCTTCAAAAATTTCCAAAATACGGGCATGTTGGCCCGGGGATGGATTTTAGAAAACTTGTTTCTAGGGTTGGGAAATTACTTTAATAGTTAGAATGCCAACTCTTAAGCTTGTATTGACTAGTTCCTACATCGTTTAATTAGTTTTGGATCGTTCAGTTCCAAATTGAGGGTTTGAGGATGTTCTTGATATTGGAAGCACGCTTTGGAGCAAGATGAGTCTCCTTTCTAACCTTGTAAGAGGGAATTATCCCTATGAGTGAAATAATTGAATAATTTGCCATAAATGCGGGGGCTACGTACGCACTAGGTGACATGATACTGTACGTAACCGCTATTATGCTTAAGTCCGGGTGGTCTAGGACCCAAAAGTATGCTTTATGTGCTATTATTATAACTTTATTGTCAATTTAGATTGCTTAACTCATGTTGAATGTGGTAAATGAATCTATATAGAGGAACATCATTTTCTTGACCATTTAAAGAGAAAGTGACATTTCTTTGAGTAATTATTTCCTTGATGTATACCTGTCTGACTGTCTGTTGTGTTTAATTATATTCGAATATATCGTATGTATGACTCACGAGCGAGGTAATAGATGGATTATGGTTCGCACTGTTCACCCCTCCGGCAGTGCACACATTATTTTTATGCTGGATCGGGCTGTACGGCCTCGGCACTATTTTCGCATGCTTCTTGCTCAGTATTTTCTGTGATTTGAATTGTATTAAATGCACTGAAATGTAAATGGCTATCTGTGATATTATCTAGGAAATAACCCATCACTTATTGCTATAAATTGTTATTTAATTGTGACATCCATGATTAGCATAATACTTGCTTCGATTATTTGACCCTAGTAAGTGTCAAGTCGACCTCTCGTCACTACTTCTTCGAGATTAGACGGGATACTTACTGGTTCATATTTTTTATGTAATCATACTATGTTTCTGTACTTAGTTGTACAGGATCTGAGACAGGTACATCTGGCACTAGTTTGCTGTGCATTCTTGATAGTAGGCCGAGATTTTCACGGTGAGTTGCTCCCTTCCTTGGCCGTTCAGCAGTATGATAGAGTCTCTCTTTGGTTTTGACTGTCTATTCTATTTTAGACAGTAGTATAGATTTATTATTTGTATGTTCTACCGGATGACCATATACATGTTGCACTGGGTCTTTGCACACACATTGGTAGACTATTCTTTTGGGTTGTATAATTATTTTAAGTTGCTAATTATCACTTGTTTCAATTTTAAATTAAGAAAATGCTGGAATTATTTTGGTAAAGTAAAATAAGAATTCAATTATAATTTCGGGTTGGCTTGCCTGACATCTGTGTTGGGCCCCATCACGGCCGATAATAAAATTGGGTCGTCACAACTTGGTATCAAAGCACTAGGTTCACGTAGGTCTCATGGGTTGTGGGAAAACCAAATAGAGTCTTCCAGATTAGTAAGAAGACATTTATATTTATCCTCGAGAGGCTATATGGTGTTAGGAAACTACTCTTTATTCATTTCCTATCATGTAGTGGTTAGTATACTAAATTTCCCTCTTCTATTCTCTCACAGATGGTTAGAATGCACATGGCAGATGTTCCAGACCTGGGAGGAGCTGCTCCTTCCATTACGAGAGGTCGAGGCAGAGGCCGAGGGAGGGCACCGGCCTGAGGCAGGGACACGGGCATCCCACAGTTGTTCGAGTAGCACCATCGCTAGATTTTATGGGAGATACTATCATTGAGGAGAAGGGTGAGGTACCCGTAGTTGAGCCTACCTTGGTGGACTTTATAAAAGCATCGAGTTTTCAGGAGTCATGGGCCATATGTTGAAATTCATGGACAGCATGACTCAAGCTAGTTTATTTCTAGCAGATCCAACGACATCACATGCGGGATGGGGAGCACAAACACCTGCTGCTCGAGCTCTTAGTCATGCAGTTGTAGTGTGTCAAACTCTGGGTGCACTACCTGCGGATGGGGCTCAGCCAGTTGATGCAATGGTACCTAAGCCCAGACCAGCTGCGGATGGTGATCTGTAGAAGTTAATGGACATATGGACCTGGCTACACCCTCTTATCTTTGGGGTGAGCGTTATGAGGATAACTAGGATTTCATTAATAAGTGCAGAGACATACTACACAACATGAGGATATTGGATTCGCATGGGGTTGAACTCACTACTTTCCAGCTGGAGGGCAGAGACCGTAGATGGTGGTAGTCGTATTCTCTTGGTAGGCCGGCCGGTTCTTCTCATATCATATGGAGTCAGTTAACACAACTATTCCTGGACAGGTATATCCCACCCTATAAGAGGGAAGAGCTACGATATCTGTTTGAGAAGATTGAGCAGGGTCTATGTCTTTGACCGACTATGAGGTAAGGTTTTCTGAGTTATTCCACCATGCACTGATGATACTTCCAACTGACACAGAGAGTGTGCGGAGGTTCGTTGCAAGGTTGGATTCTGGCATTAGGTCGAACATGCCCCAAGAAGTGGATATGAGGACTCCTTATCAGCTAGTAGTGGAGATTTATCGGAGGATTTAGGGATACCGTCTAAGAGGAAGAGAGCAAGCGTAGAAGGACAAGAGAGCCCAATTATCCAGAGGGTATAGAGGTGCCCCGACTAGGGGTAGAGGTCGATTTGGAAGGGGTCACCCTAGCAGAGACCCATATTTAGCACCACCACCTTCTCAAAGTGCTTAGAGCGCCCTTATTTCAGAGCCATCCCAGAGAGTTCCTACCGTATGCCAGCTATTTAGGGTTCCTCCAAAAGGTTTTCAAGTCCGCAGGGTTCTTCTAGTTCCTATTTCAGTGTTATGCTAGAGAGTTCATACTATCCACTAGATATTTAGAGTTCCTCCGGTAGGTATTCTGTCCATTAGAGCCAGGCTTCCGGACAGTAGGCTACGGTTCTGAGAGGTTGTTACGAGTGTGGGGATCTGGGTCACATAAAGGGGACCTGCCCCAGACTTCCGGGCAAGGCAGTACAACAGGGTTAGCAGCCCATGATTGCAGCACCGGTTGCCCAGCCTCCTAGAGGCAAGGGATAGACGGTTAGGGGCCGTCTTAAAGGTAGATACCAAACAGGGAGAGGTTAGCCAACTGCTACTTAGTCAGTTGGAGGCCAGCCGGTGCTCCGACCATATTCTATGCCCTTCCATCCAGACCAGATGCATTGGCCTCAGATGCCATTATCACAGGTATTATTTCTGTCAGCGCTAGATATTCTTCATTTCTATTTGATCTAGGGTCTAACTATTCATATATATCATCTTTATTTGCTCATTTCCTGGTTATTCCTCGTGAGCTTTTGGACACTCATGCTCATGTATTTACTCTTGTGGGCGATTTTATGATTGTGGATTAGATCTACCGGTCCTGTGTGGTCATATTTTGTGGTTTCGAGACTAGAGCAGATCTTCTGTTACTTGACATGAGCGACTTTGAGGTCATCCTGGGCATGGATTGGTTATCTCCATATCACACCTTCCTAGATTGCCATACTAAGACAATTACATTAGCAATGCCAGGGTTGCCAAGGTTTGAATGGAAAGGTTCCTTAGTTGATACATATAGTTGGGTTATTTCTTTTCTGAAGGCCCGACATATGGTCGAGAAGGGGTGTTTGGCCTATCTAGACTATGTTTGGGATACCACCATAGAGTCTCTGATGATTGATTCAGTTCCAGTCGTCTAAGAGTTTGCCGATGTGTTTCCTTCTGACCTTTCTGGCATGGCATCAGATCGTGATATTGATTTTTGTATTGATTTGGCTCCAGGTACCCAGACTATATCTATTCCACCATACTGTATGGCTCCGAAAGAGTTGAAGGAGTTGAAGGATTTGATGGAGTAGCTTGAGGAGTTGTTAGCAAAGGGGTTTGTTAGACCAAGTGTGTCACCTTATGGTGCATCGATGTTGTTTGTAAAGAAGAAGGATGGGACCATGAAGATGTGCATTGATTACCACCAGTTTAAAAAGGATACCATCAAGAACAAGTATTCATTCATGATTTGTTTGACCAGTTGCAGAGTGTTAGGATGTTCTCTAAGATCGACTTGATATAAGGGTGCCATTAGTTGAGCATTCGGAACTCATATGTTTCGAAGACTGCTTTCCGTACTAGATATGGTCAATATGAGTTTTTGGTGATGTCCTTTGGCTTGACTAATGCCCCGGAAACATATATGGATTAGATGAAAAGGGTGTTCAGGCCTTATATAGATTCCTTTTTCATCATCTTCATTGACGACATCTTGATATACTCACGTAGCCTGGGGGAGCTCGAGCGTCCTTTGAGTGCAGTATTGCAGACTATCATGCCCCAACCTTAGGAGGCGTGGCTGGCACTCGGTGCTACACCGACTCGAGCGAACCACTTTGACTCATTCATTCCTTTTGTAACAATCATGGCCCAACATGGCCACAACTCATAGTGTATAATTGTAAGTGGACAAAATTGTATGAATGAACCATTTTTCTTAAAACATGAATATATATGGGCCATCAAGGCCTCTGACATACTATACAAAATGAACCTCTATCAACAAAACCTTTAAGATTAATTTGACATCAAATGGGACGGGGTACCGGCCAATCCATAAGTTTGTAGCAAAACTCTGACACGATAACTCATAGACTCGGCTGCACCTAGAATGAGGTGGAGTCTTACCGATTCTTCGATGAATGGCAATCTTGTCTACTATGAGGGCTTGTCAAACTGATTGTCTATACTTGCAGGCATGAATGTAGCATCCCCAGGCAAAAGGGACTTAGTATGAATAATGTACCGAGTATGTAAGACATATAAATAAGTACATAAAAGACATGGAAGAAATATATAGTAAATGACTCAACCTGTAAGTCTGGATAACTCTGTAAATTATGAAATACTTATATTGTCATGCATATGTGCATGAATTTCATTTCGTGCATAGGTATATGTGTTCATAACACCGTCACGCCTCTGAGGGCATCCCATAATATCATCTCGGCCACAGTGGGCAAATCATCAACGTATATTTACTGATCTGGTGGTGGTGCGTATATAACTCCATAATATATGCATATATAACTCCATAACATCATCATGCCTCTGAGGGAATCCTATCATATCATCTTGACCACTATGGGAAAATCATCAACGTATATCAGCTGATCAGGTAATGGTGCGTATATAACGCTATAACCTTTTCCATATCCCATATACATGCATACATACATACATACATACATACATACATACATACATACACACATACATACATACATACATACATACATACACCATCTTATCATGGGTCAATGTGCATGTATAAATGCATGAAATGCATATGAAATACGTTAATAAAATCTCTCGGTACGTCATAAGACCATTAAGTCTCTGAGTAATATCATAAAATAAACTTTATCAACTTACGGATTTTTTAGGCATATAAACAGATGATAGAATAATATGACACACATATCTCTAGCGTTTCTACGAATAGAGTAATTTATGAAAGTTGTGCATTTGCTCGTTTTTCTTGTGTATAACTTGATCATGCCAAAAATAAAAAAAGGATAGCTTTGATATACCTAAACCATAGAGAGTTGGTGTTAGATGTTGAAAATCTAAAAAAGAACTGGAGTTAGGGAATGGGATGTCACACTTGAGAGAAACTTCGAGAAGAAGAGGGAAGTATCCGATATTTTCTCATTATGTCAAAATGAATTGTTAGTCTGTACAAAAGAAGAATCAAAAGTAATAAAAATATATAGTGGGCCTTGACCCTCGACCCGGTGGCCCAATTATAGCTAATACAAACTAGAATAGGCCACTGCTAAACTTGATTACAATAATAGGCCCAACAATATAACCATTAACATTTGTCTTCTAATATTCTAACAGCCCCCTTTAAGTTGGAGGTTGATAAAACACCCAACTTGCGAAGATGAAAATGATGAGCAAGCCCAGGAAGCGCCTTGGTAAGTATATCAGCAACTTGAGCATGACTAGAAACACGGGCCAAGCTAATCAGCCCATCACCAATTTTACTTCTGATAAAATGACAATCCAGCTCTATATGTTTGTTCTGCTCATGAAAAACTAGGTTGTGAGAAATATACAATGCTGCCTAGTTATCACAGTATAGAGAAACAGGATAAAAAGAAGGGAGACTAAAATCAAACAATAATCTGGATAGAAAAGTAACTTCAGCAACAACATTGCTCATGGCCCTGTATTTAACTTTAAAGAGAGACCATATGCTGTTTTTTAGATTTCCAATTCACCAAATAGTCTCTCAAAATACAGAAAACCTAGTGACAGACCTTTTACTATCAGCACAAGAAGCCCAATCATTTTCACAATAGGCTCTCAAAGCAAGGTCAAGAGAGTGACTGAACAACAATCCAAAATCGGAAGTCCCTTTCAAATAGCGCAAGAGATGTAAGGCAACCTGCATTTGAGGAATACGAGGGGTTTGCAAGAACTAGCTAAGGTATTGTATGGAAAAAAAAATATCAGGTTGTGTGTGAGTTAAAAAAATTCAACTTGCCCATTAAGCATCTATATTCTTCAGGCTTGGGAAAAGGGTCACCAACAGAAGCTTGTAGTTTCTCATTAATAGTAAGAGGATAGACAATAGCTGAAGATGCAGAAGAGTCAAATGACCCTAACAAGTCATGAACGAACTTCATTTGGTGAAGAAGAACAACAGTAAAACACATCAATACCCAGAAAATAATTAAGGGAACCAAGGTCCTTAATCCTGAACTGTTCATGTAGAAAGCACTTTAAAGATGAAATCTCAGACAAATCAGTGCCAGTAAGAATAATTTCATCCACATACACAACTAAAATAACCAAGGATGAACCAGAACCCCTAGTGAATAAGGAGTAGTCATTCAAAGAATGAGAATATCCTCCAAAGAAAAGAGTTAGAGACAATTTTGCATACCATTGTCTGGAAGACTTTCTCAAACCATATAGAGATTTGAGTAATTTACATACCAAAGGAGGAGGAGAAGAAGAAGAAGAAGAGGGAGAAACAGACAAACCAAGAGGTACTCTCAAGAAAACCTCTTTATCAAGATTCCCGTGTAAGAAAGCATTATTAACATCAAGCTGGAACAAGGGCAAGTGCTGTTTGACATCCACAACAATCAAAGTTTATACAGTAGACATTTTGACAATAAGGGAAAATGGTTCATGAAAATCAACCCCTTCAACCTGAGTATCACCTCTAACAACTAACCTGGCCTTATACATCTCTAGAGCTCCATCAGCTTTATATTTTACTTTGTATACCCATTTACAACATATAGGCTTTTTACCAGGGGATAAATCAACAATATTCCAAGTTCTATTAGCCTCCAAAGCCTCAAACTCTCTTCTCATAGTTTTCTGCCACTCAGGGGCAACAATAGCCTGTGAGTAAGTATAAGGCTCATGAATATAGAGCTGTGAAGTGGTTGCATTGAACGATAGAGACTCAGAACTAGAAGAAACAGGGTTAGAAATGGATGTAGGAAGTCTTGAACATACAAAGTCTTGAAGATAAGCAGGAAAAGAATGAGGTCTACAAGACCTTCTAAGAGGAGGAGGATCAGGTGATGGAGTAGAAGAAATAGGAGTAGAAGAGGATAAAGTAGAAACTGAAACATTAGAGGGAAGTATATGGATAGAGGGAGATGAAGAAGTAGTTGGATCAAGAGGGATAGGTGGGGAAGAATGACCAGAAATAGAAGTAGGGACATAGGAAGTTGAATCATATGAAAAGTGTTCAGGAGAGAGAGGAGAAGGCAAGACAGAGGATGGTGAAGGAGAGGGTTTAAGAAAGGGAAAAATGTGTCCATGAAAACTTATATCTCGGGAGTCAAAACAAGATTGATTGGTGAGATTGTAAAGTTTGTAGCCCTTTTTGGAAAAAGGGTAGCCTAAACACATGGAATATATCTTCGATGAAATTTATCTCTATGGACTTTAGGCATGGTGGAGTTGCACTGGCAACTAAAAGATCTAAGATAGGAATATGTGGGTGTCTTGCCAGAGAGTAGTTCATAGGGACTCTTGTTTTTGAGAAGGGGGGAAGGGAATCTATTTATCAAATAGGTGGCAGTAAGGAGACAATCTGCCTAGAATTTTATAGGAAGATGAGACTAAAACAAAAGAGCCTTGGCATTTTCTAGCAAGTATCTATACTTTCTCTCCACCATATCGTTGCGTATGGAGTGCGTGGGAAATATGTTTGATGAATAATAATTTTTTCAGAAAAGAAAAGGGCCCTAGAAGAAGAAGAACCTAATTCTAAAGCATTGTCACTCCTTACAGACTGGACACTAGTTTGAAATTGTATTTCAACCATAGAAATGAAGGCGTTCAAGAGGTCAAAAGCATTTTTTTAGCCCCCATTAGGTGTGTCCAGGTAGCCCTAGTGTAATCATCTACAATTGTAAGAAAATACATAGCATCAGCGTGAGTAGGAGTTGAGTAAGGACCCCAAGTATCTATGTGAACAAGCTGAAAGGAATGAGTGGACTGAATGGAACTATCATGAAAAGGAAGCTTAGTTTGACTAGCTAATGGGAAAATAGGGCATGTGTAGGACTATTTAGAAGACAGGTCACAATTAACACCAGAAATAAACTTCATCTTGGAAAATGGTATATCTCCAAGTTTATAATGCCATACATCAGAATTATTCACTTTATTTGAGTAACCATGGTAGTTACAGATGAATTGTCATTTACATGAGCATTAGTTATAGGGGAAACATGTAAAGAAGAAACAACTGAAGAGCAAGAGTTCACAAGAGTAGAGTCAATTGGTGAAGTCACATGCTGAAATAGCTTGTAAAGTCCATTGTCCAGTCTATCAAGCACCACTGGCTTCTTCACTGAAGGGCCCTGAAATGTGCAAGCATATTTGGTAAACTAAACAGTATCATCAAAATGATTTAAAAGTTTGTGAACATATATGAGATTATGTTTGAAATTGGCAATGTAAAGAGCATTATGAAGGATTAAATCATGGAACAAGCTAAAGAGCCAACATTGGTGACTTTAACTTTGTAGCCATTTGTGTGAGACACAAGATAAGAAATGGGATGAGTGACTATACCAAAAAGTAGACTTTTAATGGAAGTCATATGATTAGTAGCTCCAGAGTCTATTATCCAAATAATGCCATTCACATTTGATAACAAACAAGCTCCATAAGAAGCACCCTCATAAGGCATGAGCTTACCAGCAAAGTTACCAGACGCCAAAAGAGAGGTGGAAAATGTGGGGAAGCAGAAATTTGGGATAGTTGCAATAAGGTCATCAGCTGGGATATTGATCCTTGGTGACGCCAGGTATCACAGAAGACTCTTCATGCTCAGCTGGACCAATTGAACTACCAATCACATAATTAGCACTAAGAGAGTCAAGCTCAACATATGCAGCAGATCTGCAAGGAGAAGGTCCTTTGCTAAACTTGGAATGAGAAGGATATCCATGCAACTTATAGCATTTATCTATTGAGTGACTAGGTTTTTTTGCAATATTTGCAGATAAGAGAATTCCTGGTCCCCTCAAAAGAAACCTTGGAGAAAAATGATGGCTTAAAAGTCCCAGCATGAAATGAAGCAGATTGAGATGGGAATTGAGAGGCAAAAGACACATGTCTATTTTTCATCAGATAATAGAATGTTGTAAACATTTCCAACAAATCGAAGTGGTTTCATCATTAGAATATTGCTACGAGTCTGCATATAGGTATCATTCAGACCTATAAGGAACTGATAAACCTTCAGCTCTTCATCCTCAATAGCTTTCCCTCCACAAGTACAAACTCTAACATTAAAAGATACTACCTCATCCCAGAGTCGTTTGATTTTGTTGAAGCTATGTTTAAAGACCCTTGGGAAAAATGTGCTAAGTCTTTCTTAAGTTCAAATACTCTAGCCCCATCAGCCTTACAATATCTCTTTTTCAATTCACACCAAATTACCTTGGCAGACTCAGAATATTCTACGCTACGAAATATTTCTTTTGACAAAGAGTTAATCAACCGTGAAACCACAAGATCATTACATCGTTTCCACTAGTGTTCCAGAGGAGACCCAGAAGGTGGCTTTAAGAGGAACCACTAATAAATTAAGTTTATTATGAATGGAGAGAGTAACTAAAATATTTCTCCTACAGCCGCCATGGCAGGTGCCATCAAACGGACTAGAAACCAAAGAAGTTCCTAGTACATCTGATGGATGCACATATAGAGGATGACAAGGCTGCGTAAAATCATCCTCATCAAACAAAGTACGAGGTGCAGTAGATGAAGAGGAAGGCGTAATAACAGAATTATCATTCGTCATTGTGAGAATACAGGACAACAAAATACAATAGTTAACTAATAGCCAACAAAATTATGAAATATGAACAGGAAACAGATTTACCCACCTCTTTTCCAACCAAAAAGAGAACAACCTTTCAAAAATGAAGAAGAGACTTCAGGCAGCTCAGCAAAAATTAACTAAGAAACCCTAGCTCAAAATAGCCGAACAAATAAGTCAATTGCAGTCTAAATCAGTCAATATCTCCATCGAAGATAAAGATCGAGTAGAGATAAGAAAAAATATTATGAAATCTTTCAGCAAATTTAGACAAAATCCTAATCTAGCATAAATTCAATGAAAATCCAAAAATTGACGAAAACTGAGGTGTTTAACATCAATCGGAAGCAAACGGAATGAACTATCAAGATCTACGCTCTGATACCATGTTAGATGTTGCAAATTTAGAGAAGAAACAAAGATTAGGGAATGGGATGTTGCACTTGCGAGAAACTTAGAGAAGAAGAGGGAAGCATCCAATATTTTCTCATTATGTCAAAATGAATTGTTAGTCCGTACAAAAAAAGAATCAAAAGTAATAAAGATAAATAGTAGGTCTTGACCATTGACCCGGTGGCCCAATTACAACTAATACAAACTAGAATAGGCCACTGCTAAATTTGATTACAATAATAGGCCCAACAATATAACCATTAACCTTTATCTTCTAATATTCTAAGAGTTGGCTCATCACTTACGTTTTTATTACCTTTTTTTTTTCGTTTGAGCACTGTGACTTTCAGGTGTTGGAAAATGTGACGAGAGTACCTTTGGCTGCTAGAAGTTAACATCTGCATTGATGTCCAAAAATTTGACCAGCAGCAATAGTAAATGAAAATCTGAGATTCGCTTCACAAAAAAAAATTTTTTGTTCGATTAAAATTATCTTTTAATGCTGTTATGCTCACTGGAAGATTCATGTTTTCAATAGGAAATGAAGTAGGCTTATAAATAAATTGTCAAAATTGGATGTCACATAGTAGAGTTTTCTCTCTTTTAGCTTCAAGACAGAAATCATAACACCACCTAGCACCACGTCTTCTTCTTAAAATTCTGAAAGCAACTTGACACGTCAGATGGCATTTGAGATGTATGCCATGTTTTTATAAAAATTCAAGAGCTACTTAGTTTAGGTTATAAGGCTGCCACGTGAAAGATTTGTTAATCTTATCAAATAATTTATTAAGTAATATTGTGTTACCCAATAATTCATCAATTATCCGCATAATTAAAAATTGTCTCAATACTTAAATTTTACTTAATTTTAGTATATATTTTATACATCCCACTATCATGGTCATATGGTACCTTATATTGTACTAATCTATTGATATTAGGTATTTTAGCTCGAGCCTTATTTTATCCTAAAATGACAAATTTCGACCAACCTCATTTTCTTCAACCTGTTTACCCTCACTTTCACGACTTTACTTATCACTTGTTATAAATATCATAAATACTTATAACCTCAAAAAATAATCTTGTCATCATCTTAAAGTACTATTATAATTTTAAAATAATAAATTGTGGTACTATATAAAATCAATGCATAGATTATTATTTCGTTAAAATATCCGTCTTCTCAAGACAATATTAAAGCATCCTTTAGTAATTTCTTCCTCCACTTTGATTTAATTTTAAACTTATTGACATCCGAAGAATTCATAATTTGAATTATCTCAAAGCCTACATTTACCTTCACAATCAAAGAACAAGCTCCAAACTTAGCTCTCGTCTTAAATCATGCCAACTTAAACCAAGACAAGCAACAAATAGAAGGAATAGCAAATATTAGTTAAAAGAACACAACGAAACATGAAACTTTTGGATCGCTTCTAATACTTTCACTGTCCGATGACTTAAAAGGCTAATGTCATTCGGCTTTTGTTCAACACAGCAGTACATACTACACAAAGAAAAGTGATATAGTGCAAAATCGAATCTTTACATAACTATACCAAGAAAAGCAATACTCTTCATCAATGCTAAATTGAATATTTCCCTTTTATTAGATGTGATCAAATGTAAACTTCATTATAACTCTTTTCTACTCTTAAAACAGTCAAAAGGTAAATCTTATACTCACATGTCATTTTTAAAAGAAAAACACTGTTAAAAGTATCATAACAATTAAGACATACTCTATAAAATATGAACATCCAATTTGGATAAAAGATTAGTACTCAGTTACAACTTTTAATTTTGTTAATCTCGGATCAAGAGTATAAATTCTTGTACGCTTAATTCTTAAAATGGTAAAAAGATAACATTCTTTTCTCGTGAGAAAATAATTTCTATTTTTTACAATAAATAAAATCTCATAAACTTCCTCATATTATGTATATAATTTAAAATATATTAAAAAGTTCTAAAAATAATAACTATATAAAATTATATTTTTCAAACTTTTTTAAAAAAGCATTCCACTCAATATAATTACCATATAAAAATGTATCTAACGGTATCAAGGTTGTTGAACTTACAGGACCTTATGGCCGCAAATCCTCTGTAGAAAGATACGATATGTAACACTGACCTTGCGAGAGCAGAAGTTATATGCTAAGTTCTCCAAGTGTGAGTTTTGGCTAGAGTAAGTGGCATTGTTGGGAAATATTATATCAAGAGAGGGTATTAAGGTGGATCCCAAGAAGATTGAGGAAATTCAAAGTTGGTCACGGCTTACTTCAGTGACCGAGATCAGGAGTTTCCTGGGATTAGCAGGTTATTACTGTTGATTCACGCAGCTTTTTTCTTCTATTGCATCACCTCTAACTAGATTGATCCAGAAGGGTACTCCTTTCTGCTGGTTCATGATTTTGAGATGAGCTTTCAGAAGCTCAAGACGGCTTTGACTATAACACTAGTTCTTATGTTGCCTTGTGGTTCGGGGATGTATAAGGTATATTGCGATGCTTCACGTGTTGGCTTGGGTTGTGTATTGATGCAGGAGAGGCAAGTTATTGTATATGCTTCGCGTCAGTTGAAGATTCATGAGAAGAATTATCATGTGCACGATTTAGAGTTGGTCGCGATTGTTCATGCTCTTAAGATATTGAGGCATAGTTTATACTGATCATCGTAGATTACAGCATTTTTTCAAGCAGAGGAACATCAATTTGAGGCATCGTAGATGGCTTGAGTTACTGAAGAATTATGACATCACTATTCTTTATCATTCGGGTAAGGCAAATATGGTCACATATGCCTTAAGCAGAAAAGCAGAGAGTATGGGTAGCTTGGCATTCATTCCAGCAGAGGAGAGGCCACTAGCCTTGGACTGAACACATTCAGTCCTTGGCTAATAGACTTATGAGGTTGGATATTTTAAGGCCCAACTAAGTACTTGTGTGTGTTGTTGCTCAGTCTTCATTATTGGGGCAGATTAAGTCCACGCAGTTCGATGATCCACATTTGGCAATTCTTAGAGAGGCAGTGCTATAGGGTAGTGCCAAGGAGGTTTCTATTAGCGATGATGGTGTTCCAAGGCTCCAGGGTCACCTATGCATTCCAAATGTTGATGGTCTGAGGGAGCGGATTCTAGATGAGGCATACAGTTCATAGTATTCCATTCATCTGGGTGCTACAAAAATGTTTCGTGACTTGAGGCAGCATTATTGGTGGCGGCGGATAAATAAAGACATAGTGGAGTATGTTGCTTGGTATTTAAATTCCCAGCAAGTTAAGTATGAATACTAGAGGTTGGGCGGCCTACTTTAGCATATGCCTATCTATATGTGGAAGTAGGAGCGCATTACCATAGATATCGTAGATTGGTTGCCCCGAACTTTACAGAAGTTTGATGCAGTGTGGGTCATTGTTGACAGGTTGACTAAGTCGGCACACTTTATTCCGATTATGACTACTTATATTTCAGAGAGGTTGACTCAGATTTACATTCGAGAGATAGATTGGTTGCACGGTGTGCCTGTTTCCATCATATCAGATAGAGACCTTCAGTTCACTTCCCATTTCTGGAGAGTTGTTCAGAGTGAGTTGGGAACCAATGTGGAGCTCAGCGCACCATTTCATCCTCAAACCGACGGACAGCCATAACGGATAGTTCGGATTTTGAAGGACATGCCTAGCGCATGTGTGATTGACTTTGGAGGGCAGTGGGATCAGTTCTTGCCCTTGGCAGAGTTAACTTACGACAAAAGCTATCATTCAAGCATCGAAATGGATCCATTTGAGGCTTTATATAGTCGTAATGTCGTTCTCCTGTCGGGTGGTTTAAATCTAGTGAGGCTAAGTTGTACGGCACATACTTGATAAAAGATGCCTTGGAAAAGGTACAGTTGATTTAGGAAAGGATTCACACAGCTCAGTCCAAACAGAAGAGTTATGTGGATCAGAAGGCATGTGATGTATCATACATGATCGGCAAGAAAATTCTCTCGAAAGTCTCGCCAATGAAGGGTGTTGTGAGATTCGGGAAGAATGTCAGTTGAGCCTAGTATTTATTGGCCAATTTGAGGTGTTGAGGCAAGTTGGAGAGGTTTATTATGAGCTTGATTTACCCCCAACATATCGGGATTTCATCAAATTTTTTACATGTTTATTCTTTGGAGGTATCATGCCGACATGTCCCATGTGCTAGACTTCAGCTCTATTTAGCTAGACAAGAGATTGGGCTATGAGGAGAATCCAATTGTCATTTTTGATAGGCAGGAGCGCCAATTGAGATCCAAGAGGATTTCTGCATTAAATGTTCAGTGTAAGGTCCAACCAGTCGAAGAGCGACCTGGGAGTCCGAGGAGAACATGCGGAGCAGATATCCACGCTTATTTGGCACTTCTGGTGTGAATCTAAGCCCTTTTGAGGAGAAATGTTTGTTTAAGAGGTGGAGAATGTAACTACTCAACTGCTCGTATTACTTTTTAGAACCCCGTTCCCCTAGATAAGGCTTTCCATGCTTGCTTTTACTAATTTATGACTAGCGAAAATGGTTGGTTCGGGATTTGGAAGAGTTTGGATTGAAATCGGAACACTCGGTTCCTTAAGGTTGGCTTAAAAGGCCAAGTTCGACTTCGGTCAATATTTTGTGTAAACGACCTCAAAATCCGTATTTGAAGATTCCAACAGGTTTGTATGATGATTTTGAACTTGGGAATACTCTCAGATCGGGTTTTGGATGACCCGGGAGCGTTTTGGTGCCTAATAATGAAAGTTGATTCCTTAAGGATTTTGAAGCTCTTAAATATTTGGTTCGGGCGGGTTTTTGTATTATCAAAGTACGAATGGAGTTCCAAGATCGGGAATACTTATGTAGTTCCATTTAAGACTTGCACGCAAAATTTGGTACTAATCTAAGTAGTGTAAGTGTGTTTCGTTGCATTGGAAGTAAATTGAAGAAGTTGAAGTTCATAAGTTTGATGCAATTGGTTTTACCGGGTGATTCTTAGATTTATCATTGTTTTTAGCATTCCGAGGGTTCGAGCGAGTCAATTTTATGATTTCAAACTTATTGGTATGTTCGGGTGTGGCCCGGGGGGCCGAGCGTCAATCAGACGAGGTTCGAGTGAAGTTCAAAAATTTGGAAAGGAGCTAAAGCTCCAGCTATCCATCATAACCACACCTACAAGTTGTTAGCTGCAGGTGCGAGACCGCAAGAGAGGTCGACCCATCAGAAATGCAGCCAAGGGGGAGGAGCCCAGGAACCCCGGATGGGGCTGCTTCTCCCTAGAAGAAAAACCGCAAGAGATGTCCCAGCCAGCCCAGCTCTGCAGGTGTGGACGTCCCCTCATAGAAGCGAGACCACAGATGCGGTCCCTTAACTGTATGTGAGGAAATAGCTGAAGGAAGTGCCTTCATTTAATATGGGAATGTGCCATTTTTGACACATCTCCTCCATTGTTTGGTGATTTGGGAGCTTTTAAATAAAGAATTTCCAGCTAGCATCTTATTTTGAGATTAATACTTGGGTTTAGGTAGATTAACACACAAAGATTAGTAAAAAATTTTGGGATTAGAATAAAATCTAGGATTTTGATAAAAATAACATTAATCCCAAAATTTGTTATAGAATAAAGTAAAAATCATATATTCTTGATCCTTAAGTTGTAGAAAACAACATTTTTCAAAAATTTCTAGAATCCAGGTATGTGGGCATGGGGATGGATTTTAGAGAACTTGTGCTTAGGGTTGGAAAATTACTTTAATAGTTAGACTGTGAACTCTTAATCTTGTATTGACTAGTTCCTACCTCGTTTAATTAGTTTTGAATTGTTCGGCTCCAAATTGAGGATTTGAGCATGTTCTTGATATTGGAAGAACGCTTTGGCGTAAGGTGAGTATCCTTTATAACCTAGTAAGAGGTAATTGTCCCCATAGGTAAAATAATTGAATAATTTTCCACTAAATACGGGGACTACATACGCACTGGGTGATGAGAGTCCATGTATAGCCACTATTATCTTAACTCCAGGTAGTCTAGCACCCAAAAGTATGCTTTATGTGCTATTCTTGTAACTTTATAGTCAAGTTAGATGCTTAAATCATGTTGAATGTGGTAAATGAATTTATAAAGAGGAACATCATTTTCATGACCCTTTAAAGAGTAGTTGACATTTCTTTGAGTAATTGCTTCAATGATATATCCATGCCTGACTGTCTGTTGGGATTAATTATGTTTGGCCACGTCGCATGTATGATTCGCGAGCGGGGTAATATATGCATCTATGATTTTCGCCATTCGACCCTCGTGTAGTGCATACTTTGTTTTTACTTAGATCAGGTTGTACGACCTCGGTACTATTTGTGCATTTTTCTTGCTCGGTATTTTCGGTGATTTGAAATGTGTGAAATGCCCCAAAATGTAAATGGCTATCTATAATATTATCTAGGAAATAACCCATCACTTTTTGCGATAAATTGTTGTTTAATTGTGACATCCATACTTAGCATAACAGTTTCTTATATTATTTGACCCTAGTAAGTGTCAAGTGGATCTTTCATCACTACTTCGAGATTAGATGGATATTTATTGGGTACATATTGTTTATGTACTCATATTATGCTTATGTATTTAATTGTACAGGATCTGAGGCATGTATATCTAGCTACCAGTCTGGTACGCATTCTTGATAGTAGGCCGAGATTTTCACGGTGAACTGCTCCCTTCATAGGCCATTCAGCGCATGATGGAGTCTCTCTTTGTTTTTGAATGTCTATTCCATTTTAGACTGTAGAATAGATTTATTATTTTGTATATTCTACTAGATGCTCATATACTTGTAACACCAGGTCCTGGCACACACATTGGTAGACTATTCTTTTGAGTTGTACAATTATTTTATGTTGCTAACTATCACTTATTTAATTTCAAATTAAGGAAATGCTGGAATTGTTTTGGTAAAGCAAAATGAGAACTCACTAATAATTTTGGGTTGATTTTCCTGACAACGGTGTTGGGTGCCATCACGACAAGTAATGAAATTGGGTCTTGACACATGCATATAGGGATCACACACACTTCACTTAACTTGTCAAAACATGTTGACTCGAGTAATCGCTATATTTTTTCCATGTGTACTACTAAATACTTCTAAATAGCATGCCTGTAGTATATAATAATACATATTTTACCAATGTCTATGTAGATACCATGTCTATAGGGTTTCAATTAATCGATCAATTGTTTCTACTATTCTTAGCACGCTGCTCCTTTAGACATCATAACTATAGGATCTTAATCAATCAATTGACAGCTTTCATCATTTTCATTACACTGCCCTACCTAGATAACATGTCTATAGGAATGAAGTATTGTAAAATCAAGTTCAATTGTCAATCCTTCCTATGGGATACTATCACTCTTCTTGAAAGCATGTTTATAAATAAAACGTCATTAATTCTAAGCGTTCCAATATTTTTACTGCCTCATCATATAAACAATTTAGAGACCATGCCTGTAGGAGCTTTGTAAACACCTATAATTTGCGAATTCACTAGTCAGAAATAACAATGACATTTGTATGATGCGGGAAATCAGAATCGCCTAAAAATTATGCATATAGGGTTTGACAGCTCTAATACGCCTTAATTCCCTAAAATATACACTGCTCAATACCATAAATCAGTCGGCGTGATTTCCTTGTTTATGTGTGGAGGCTAACGTGGGACACTCTTTGCTATTATGTGCAGTCCTATTTGTTATTTATTGCGAGATTTGTTGTATCATTTTTTAGCAACCTAAGTAAGTCTAGAACTACCCATATAGAAGTCCAAAGTCTCCTGAACCATAGACATAGGACGGGTAATGCACAGACACGACTTAGAATTGAATTAGAGCGCCTCTAAATAAACAACTTTATTATAGTAATTGGTTAGCAGGAGATGATAGTCGGTGCCCGCTGAATAATATAAGCAACCCTCTACCCCAAGTGAGTTGCATAGTATTATTTATGTTGCATGGAGTGATCCTTTAGGCTAAAAAACTTAGGACCCCCATTCTACTTGTTGTTCACATTTAATCACTTAACATACATCAATGTATTTGTACCCGTGTAATCTAAAGATTTGTACCAATTCCCATGCGTTATGATAAGACTCTTCGACTTCTATATTTTCCTTTGCTTATTTGATCACCTAGTCTAATTGCATAATTCACATAGTTTTAAAGTTCAGTAGGGACCCGCAGTTGTGAACCTCGAAGAGTGCCTAACACCTTCTCTTTGAGGTAATTTGAACCCTTTCCTAATTTTTGGTGACGTTGACTAGTCAAATAGAGTTATTTACAAATAGGCACCCTAATGCACCTTAAAATCGTTAGGTGGCGACTATTTTCTTTTAATATCTTCTTTAAAAAAGTTACCACACGTCGAAACTCACTTTTATGAAAAAACAAGGGTGCGACAAATGCATTAAGTAATTTTTCCCCCAATGTCAAAAGGGAAAGAAATTAAAAACAAGCAATTTTCTCAATATGTCAAACTCGTGAGGGGTAAGTACACAGATAGCCATTCTCAGGGCTACTATTTAGAGATTACCGATCGATACTTATTTTGTCTTGAAAGTTTATCCTAATCATCGTTACTTATTTACAGGGCTGCTATTTAGATATTAGTGATCAATACTTATTTTGTCCTGAAATTTTATTCTAACAATTATTATTCAGGACAAATTTATCCAAAATAATAAATTAAAAACTAAAATGTAAGACGCACTGACTAATTCATAAATAGTAGTCTTTCAAAGTGGCTATCTGATGCCATTTCTACAACTCGTGAACGGCTCAACATTGTCTTCAAGTTGATCTCAAGGTTTTACGTATGTGGTAAAATACTAAAATGTTGTATTTTCAATTAATTTTGTAGGTTGCATATATTGGGTGTGCAAAAAAAATCGCACATTAAAATTTGATATATAAATTATATGTAAAGTGTGAAAATACTCCTTTTTATATTTTCCCGCTATAAAATTTTCAATATACGCGCATATTTGCTCCAGAGCGGGCAAATATTAAAATCTTTCCCCAAGATTGATTAGAAACAAACTTGAAATATCATAAAATTTAAAAGAATGGGAGTTTCATATTTTTATCCCTGTGATGAGGATATTCTTTCGATAATAGAAGACATAAAAACATTTATTAAGTTTATTAGCTAAAGGTGGTGGGATGGTTGAAATTACTTTATTCTTATCCAAAAGTATCGTGTTCAAATTTTGAAAAGAAAGTATTTTTTTTTATAAGAAATGATTTAACCCCTTTTAATAAGCTTACAAGACGTAAATTAGTGGACTTAAGATACCATATGATTAAATAAGCAAAAGAAAAACAATAGAAGAAACAAAATGTAACTTTGTGCTTCATCCATCTAATATTACTCTGTAAATATCTTTTATGCCATTAGTATACAACTTAAAATCCTTTTAATTAATTGAAACAAATATATTCCTTTTATACAGTTTAACCCTCTATTTTAAATTGTTATTTTCTACATCCATCATTCTTTCAATTTTGATTTATTTTGGTGGAGTATTAGTGACCTTACTGTCCGAGTTTAACCGTCCAAAATCTTCATTATTCTCAGTTTGCACGTCTTCTACTTTGTATTTCCTTTGGATACGACATATTGTAATTATATCTAGGTGACGGAATCAACAATAACAATAACATATAAGTGTGATCGTATAAGTAAGGTAGGGGCGGATGGAGCCTAAAATTATCCGGTTTAATTGAACCCAATATTTTTTATGCGGAGCATAAATTTACAAGTAAAAATTACTATAATTATAATATATAAATAATAAATATGAACCTATAACTTTAAAAATATTATTGGTTCAATCTAAGTAGCAGAAGTCTGTTTTTAGGGATGTTTTATAATTTCTTTTTGTATCTGTTGAAAATTTCAATAAATTCTAATTCAATTTAAGTAGAAAATTTATGTCAAAAATCATGAAGGTTGAAACAATGAAACTTAAACCCATCCACCACTGGGTCCGAGGAGTGAGCAATATATCTTACTCCTACCTTGTGCGAGGTAGAGAACTTATTTTTAATAAACTTTCAGCTCAAGAAAAATATTTTCAAAAGAGGTTTGAAAAAAACAACAACAACAACCCAGTACTTAGTGAGGTATGGGAAGGGTAGTGTGTACGCAGACTTTACCCCTACCCTTGGATAGAGGGGCTGTTTTCAAATAAACCCCCGACATCCTTCCCTTCAAAAACTTTCGACCTTACTCTTAGATAGACTCGAACTCACAACCTTTCGGTTGGAAGTGGGGTTTGCTTACCATCAGAGCAACCCCTCTTGTCTTAATAAATAAATTAAGATGATAATACTACGGATAAAAAACGAATAGTATTGACTGCAAAATAATAAAGGTGATGGAACCAAGAACACAAAATATTTAGGATTGAAACTTGTTAAAACGCTTTCCTAAAAGCAATATTTGTTTTCTCTCGCCTCCACGAGATTATTATGAAATTACATGCAAAAAAACATTTTTTAAAAAAATAGAAATTTAAATGACAGATATTAAATATGCAAATTACTGCTTATTTCATCTTTGTGTTTCATCACAAGGGTAATCATCAGTAGTTTTTTCCTTACTCAAATTTGTAACAACTTGGTAATAAGCATAGTGTGCCGCCCTATTTTGTACAATTATTTTCTTTCCACTAAACTTCCCCTTTCCAACAAGTTGGCCATTAACATGAACTTCAACCTCTCCTGTTTCCTCCCATGAATCAACAAATTCTACTTTCAATCCATTCTTTTGGCATAACTCGTTAATTTTAGTAACGGGATGAATCTCGAGTTTTTCTAGAGTAATTAGAGGCTGCAATAATTTTTCTACCACCTGTCATCAAAATATACATAGTATTGTGTTAGCAACGTGCACGTGGACACCGGATTTTCATCAAAGAAGTTCATCGTTATATTTAGAGAGAGAGTCATTTTTCGTCCATACCTCCAAAGGTACAATGATAAGCTAGAAAAAAAATATTGTATAATATTTCAAAGTGAAAAAAGCTAAAGCACCTTCCAAGTTGTATCCATGGAGAAATTGCAATCAATATAGGTTGCACCAATCAAAGATTCAACTATATCTGCAAGAACTTTAGGGGGGGTCAATGAGACCTGTTGAATGCAATGGGTACTCTATTATTGCATTTCTGAATTCTTCCACCTGTGGACACATCAAACTTTTTCACCAAAATTGATTTTTTTTAAAATTACTGTACTCTTGAATGTTACTGCAATAAAATCAAAAAACACGAGTACCATATAAACTTGTGTTTTATCTAACATATATCTAAGTCTAAACACTTCAGTACTTTCTTCTCCCACCTTTTTGATACCTATAAGTATTATATGCACCATTTCTTTGAAAGACTCAGTCCTCTTGTTGACCACACTCATTCGTCAACTCTCCATAATGAATGTTAATATGTAAATGGAAGAAAATTCTATGCACCAACCAGTACATAATTTTATATATATATATATATATATATTATTTTTTTATCAAATTTTCCGACCTACTAGTAGAACATGATGAATGTAGAAACTAGTAAATTTGTTCTTACTTACTTGTCCTTTAAGTAAAGGCTTTTGGTGACGTAAATAATCATGCAAATTATATTTAATGGCAACTCTAGCAAGTTTCTCAGTAACTACATTGGCATCTCTCGACCTTGTTGAGATGAAAGACTACAAGTGATTGTATACACTGTATATACATTGTATATTTATTATATTTTTTGGTATACATTATGTATGTGGGAGTTGGGCTGTGATATTTGAAGATTGGGTTGTAAATAATCTGAACCCGTTTTCATTTTTGTTCTTGGACCGGTAGACCCGACTCAAGAGTGAGTGTATATATGTAGCCTATAAAGATATTTTATATCAGGGGGTTCATTTGGTCTTCTGGTTTTCTCCAGAAGCTTCCGTTTCTCTTTCTCTTTGTCTCACACTGTTCATCTTCATCTTCTCTGATTTCATCTTCAAATCTTCATGTTTTCATGGTATCAGAGCAGGAAAGTCTTCCGATCCTTCTCTGTTATGTGTTATCGATACTTGATGAAGCTTTCGCTGAAGTTTTTTTTTGGTTATCTGAGAAAAATATATTTTTTTGCGATGAATGTTAATCGGTTAATCGGGACTTTTATGTCAGTTTGAGGCTCCGATCCTATATCAGTAGGTGTTTTGGGTGATTTTCCGACATCTCTGACTTTCTTCCGACGAGTTCTTCAAATTCTAGGGTTTTCCGACTTTCGGACCTAGAGTTTTGGTGTTATCCGATGACTTTTTCTTCACTTGATGGACGTTTTGAGTGATTCTCCGGCGTCTATGACCTTACTCCGGTGAGTTTCAGAACCTAGGGTTTCCGGTGTTGGACCTAGGGTTTTCTTTGTTGATTGAAGGCCGATCTTCTCCGGTCGCGAAAAAGGAGAGTAACTCTGTCCTTATTTTGAGTATTGTATGCTTTGTGTGTGGCTATATGGTTCCGTATGTGACTATCTCGTTCCGTTATATTTTGCTTGTCGAAAATATTTTTTCTTTCAAGCTGGTTCATTAATCATGGCTTCTAATACCACTGCTGGTACCTCCTCCTCGGTAGACTCTACCATCCCCTTTTTTGTATATTCCTCTGATGTCCCTGGGTCTCTCTTGTCCCCACTCCTTTCTCGGGTAGTAGTTATGGGAGTTGGAGGCGAAAGATGATTGTTGCATTATCTGCTAAAAACAAAATCGGATTTGTTGGCGGCTTATGTCCTCGACCTACCACTAATGTGGCTCAACAGAGACTGTGGGATAGATGTAATAACATGGTCATTTCTTGGTTGACCTTTTCCCTGTCTTCTCAGATTGCTGATGGTGTGCAGTATTCCGATACTGCACAGAGTATATGGTTCCAAATTGAGAAAATATATGATACCCCTAACAAGACCAAAATCTTTGAATTAAAAAGGGAACTTTCCCACACATCTCAAGGATGCTTAGACGTAGCGTCATGCTTTAACAAGCTCAAAGGCCTGTGGGATGAGTTGGGCACAATGTGCACAAATCATGGGCGGAGATGTGTGTGTGCTGCTAAAAATGGAATAATTGAGGAAGATGATGAAAACAAGGAAATCCAGTTTCTTATGGGGTTAAATGAAGCATACATGGGGGTTAAGAGTAATCTGTTGATGATGCAGCCATTTCCTTCCCTTGATAGTGTTTACAATATAATGCTTAATGATGAGAAACAGAGACAAGTTCAATCTATTTCTCAAATCAGTCCAGACTCTATGTCTTTTAATGCTAATGCAAACAAGCACTCAGTTGGGTTTGATCAGGCCACAGTGCCGACCCCCTAGTTTCAGACCTAGAGTTAATTTTGAGCAAAGCAAAGGGCCCTTATTTTGCAGATACTGCGAAATCTGGGCACTTAATTGATAAGTGCTACAAGATCCATGGGTTTTCTTAAAACATAAATTACAACAAGGGAAGGAAATCTGCATCTGCTCATGTCTCCACTGGTGAGGAATGTGCGTCTGTTAATTATGGGAATCCTAATTTGTCTGTTCCTCTTGGGGATCCTCCTGCCAGCCATCACCATGTTACACACATAGATGGTCACAGCTCTGTGATACCAGGGTTGAGCAGACACCACTATGATCAGTTGATGAGCTTGTTACAACAGACCAAGTTAGGGGATTCCAGTGATCAAGCTCCTCCACCCATGTGTGCTGCTAATTTTGCTGGTACTATGTTGACTGAGAGTCTTGTTTCTGATTCCAAATTATGCATGCTTACACCCATTAATTCTGTCACCTGGATCATAGATTCAGGGGCATCTAATCATATGACTCATGATAAAAACCTACTCTTTAACATCATACCTTTGACTGTTCCTTATCTTGTAACTTTGCCTAATGGTTACAAAGTGAAAGTAACTTGTACATGTTCTTTTGCATTAACTTCTTCCCTTACTCTTCACAATGTGCTTCTAGTTCCTTCCTTTAAACAAAATTTGATTTCTGTTCACAAGTTGGTAAAACAATTGCACTGTATAGTTTTGTTTACTCCAACTTCCTGTTTACTTCACATGATACAGGACCCTTCTCTGAAGAGGCCTCTGGATCTTGGTAAAGAGGAAGCTGGCCTATACAAACTGTCGTGGGTGCCACCTACCCCTTCTTCCTCTCCTGGTTCTTCATTTACCTCTGTATGTGCTTTGTCTGATTTTTGTAATAATGACAATGTGTCTGACAGCAAAATTGTTGCCTTGCCTCCAATTGTAAATAATTCCATTTGTAATAATGATGTTACCACTAATATGAATTACATTTGGCATTTAAGACTAGCACATACTTCTTTTGCAAATATGAGACATATTTCTGGTTTGCCTTTTCCCCTTGCTTCTAAACAGCCTTTTCCTTGTTCTGTCTGTCCTATGTCCAAACAAACTAGACTCCCTTTTCCTGATAGCAGTATCAGTACTACTAGACCATTTCAATTAATACATGTGGATACTTGGGGGCCTTACCACACTTCTACTTCTTCTGGTTATAGATTATTCCTTACTATAGTAGATGATTTTTCTAGGGCAACCTGGACACACTTAATGGGATCTAAAAGCAATGCTTTTTCCCTGCTTAAGTCTTTCATCTGTTTTGTTAAAACTCAGTTTAACACTGTGGTTCAAACTGTTAGAAGTGACAATGCCATAGAATTGGGTTCCACCATTAAGGGCATATCTTTCTTTAGTAGCCAGGGGATTATTCATGAAACCTCCTGCCCTCATTCACCCCAACAGAATGGTGTTGTTGAAAGAAAGCAAAGAACCTTTCTTGAAACATGTAGAGCCTTGCTTTTTCAATCTCGCTTACCTGTGTCTTTCTGGGGGGATTGTCTGTTGACTGCCACTTATCTTCTTAGCAAAATTCCTTCCAGAATTCTTCACAATAAGTCTCCTCATGAAATTTTGTATGGGAAAGCTCCATCCTATTCTCATTTGAGGGCATTTGGGTGCCTTGCTTATGCTGCTGTCCCTATTCCTCAAAGGGACAAGTTAAAGCCTAGATCCTTCTCTTGTGTTTTTCTGGGTTACCCCTTTTCCAAAAAGGGTTATAAACTGTATGATTTGGTTTCCGAGAAGTGTTGTCTCCAAGGATGTTGTATTCCATGAAACTTGATTTCCTTTTAAGAATAATCCTTCTTTTTCTCACCCTTCTCCTTC
The DNA here is from genome assembly GCA_034376525.1 of Nicotiana benthamiana. Classification (NCBI taxonomy): domain Eukaryota; kingdom Viridiplantae; phylum Streptophyta; class Magnoliopsida; order Solanales; family Solanaceae; genus Nicotiana; species Nicotiana benthamiana. Next base: position 30,833,350 of record CM067326.1, read on the forward strand.
ATCTTTTCCTTCTATTCCTCCTGCTGAACATTCCCTTGACACTAATTTTCCTATACATGCTTCCTCCCCTCCTTCCCCTCCATCTGATTCTCCTGTTCCTGACTTTACTGATGCTGCTCCATCTTCCCTTCCTTCTTTCAATCCTGATATTTCTCCCCCTGTTTTACCTCCTTCACACCCTATTCCTGCTCCTAGAAAGTCCACTAGACAGCATATCCTCCTTCCTATCTTAAGGATTATGTCTGTCAACTCCCTGCCTTTTCTGGTTCCTCTTCTTCTACTTTGGAATCTGAACCTTTGTATTACTCTCAAGCTGCATCTGTCCCAGCATGGCAGGCAGCCATGAGACAGGAGTTTGATGCTTTGGAAGCTAACAATACTTGGGATGTTGTTCCCCTTCCTCCTGGTAAGAAACCCATTGGCTGTAAATGGGTCTATAAAATCAAATACAAGGCTGATGGTATTGTTGAAAGGTATAAGGCCAGGCTTGTTATTAGGGGTGACACTCAAGTTGAAGGGGTTGATTTTACTGACACCTTTTCTCCTGTTATTAAGATGACCACTGTGAAATGCCTTATTGCTGTGGCTGTCAAGAATCACTGGCGTCTGTTTCAACTAGATGTCAATAATGCTTTTCTCCATGAGGATTTGAATGGGGAAGTTTATATGAAACTTCCCCCAGGTTTGACAGTTTCTGCTCCTCTTTCTGGTTCTGTTTCTCCTTCATCTTCTACTTCTTCTCCTCTGGTTTGTAAGCTCAAGAAATCTCTATATGGGCTGAGACAAGCATCCAGACAATGGTATGCCAAATTGTCTTCTGCTCTTTATTCCAGAGGGTACAAACATTCTTTGAATGACTATTCTTTGTTCATCAAAGGTAAACCTGGATCCCTTGTGGTTGTGGCAGTCTATGTGGATGATATTATCCTTACTGGGGATGACAGTGATGAGATTACTGCCCTGAAGCTGTTTCTGGATGATCAGTTTAAAATCAAAGACCTAGGATCTTTGCATTATTTTCTGGGCCTTGAAATGTCAGTTGTTCCTGGTGGTATGATCCTTAATCAGCATAAGTATATTTCTGATTTACTGCATCAGTTTGATTGTGCAAATGTCTCCTCTGTTGTTTCTCCTTTGGACATTAATGTCAAACTTCATGCTGATTCTGGTGACCTTTTATCCTCTCCTGACCAGTACAGGAGTCTTGTTGGTAAGATGTTGTTTCTGACTCATACTAGGCCTGACATATGCTTTGTTGTTCAATATCTGAGTCAATTCCTAAAATGCCCCAGACTTCTACATATGACTGCTGCCCTGCATGTTTTGAGATACCTTAAAGGCACTCCTTCTATGGGTCTATTTTATTCTGCCTGTGATGATTTCTCTGTTGTTGGTTATTCTGATAGTGACTGGGCTGCCTGCCCTGATACTAGGAGATCTGTCACTGGATTTTGTGTGCTTTTAGGTGGTTGCCTGATTAGTTGGAAATCTAAGAAGCAACCTGTTGTTTCTTTGTCTTCTGCTGAGGCAGAATATAGAGCCCTCAGCAAAGTTGTTGCTGAATTATCTTGGCTTTCTCGTTTATTGGTTGATCTTGGAGCATCTGTTTCTCTTCCTTTTTCTATATATTGTGACAGTCAGGCTGCTGTCCATATAGCTAACAATCCTGTTTTTCATGAGCGTACCAAACACATCGAGGTGGACTGCCATTTTGTTCGGGACCTGCTCCAGAATGGTTTTCTCAAGCTGCTTCATGTTCCTACTTCTCGTTAGTTGGCTGACCTGCTCACTAAGCCATTGCCTGGAACTGTGCTTCACCCACTGTTATCCAAGTTGCAGGTGGTTTCTCCCTCCAACTTGAGGGGGGGTGTTGAGATGAAAGACTACAAGTGATTGTATACACTGTATATACATTGTATATTTATTGTATTTTCTGGTATACATTGGGTATGTGGGAGTTGGGCTGTGATGATTTGAAGATTGGGTTGTAAATAATCTGAGCCCGTTTCATTTTTGTTCTTGGGCCGGTTGACCCGACCCAAGAGTGAGTGTATATATGTAGCCTATACAGATATTTTATATCAGAGGGTTCATTTGGTCTTCTGGTTTTCTCCAGAAGCGTCCGTTTCTCTCTCTCTGTGTCTCACACTGTTCATCTTCATCTTCTCTGATTTCATCTTCGAATCTTCATGTTTTCAAACCTTGTGAGTTTCCCAGGAGGTAAATCAGGGTAATCCAAATAATGCACCGTTGCTATCAACAGATTGAGAACAGCATCACCTACAAAAAGTGAATTCATCAAGATCATAGATACTGAGTTCAGAATAAGTGTATTATATATATAGTTCGAGCAAAAAGCAAAGTGAATACCTAAAGCATTGTCTAGAACTTACCTACATACTCCAATCTCTCAGATGATGCACAGTTCTCTTCAAAGGAAGAATGAGTAGAAGCTTGTTGTAACAAATTAGGGTTCTTGAATTTGTATGCTATTATTTCCTCTACTTCCTCCACTGACCTCTCTGGAACAATATGAATTTCATCATTTAGTGTAATTTGGTTCATTTCTGATGATGAAGTATCAAGAGAGACAAGGTTTTCATCACAAGGGTAATCATCTGTAGTTTTTTTCACACTCAAATTTTTGACAACTTGAAGATAAGCATTGCGTGCAGCCCTATTTATTGCAACTAATTTCTTTCCATTAAACTTCCCCTTTCCAACAAGTTTGCCATCAACATGAACTTCAACCTCTCCTGTTTCCTCCCGTGAATCAACAAATTTTACTTTCAATCCAGTCTTTTGGCATAACTCGATAATTTTTGTAACTGGATGAATCTCGAGTTTTTCTGGAGTAATTAGAGGCTGCAACAAATTTTTTACCACCTGTCATCAAAATACACATCAGGTTGTGTTAGCAACGTGCAAGTGGATGCATGATTTTCACCAAAGAGGTTCATCACTACACGCGCGCGCACATATATATATATATATATATATATATATATATATTTCAAAGTGAAAAAATTTAAAAGTACCTGCCAAATTATATTCATGGAGAAATTGCCATCAATATAGATGGCACCAATCAAAGATTCAACTATATCTGCAAGAACTTTTGGGGCATCAACGAGACCTGTTGAGTGCAGTGGGTACTCCATTATTGCATCTCTGAATTCTTTCACCTGTGGACACAACAAACTTTTTCACCAAAACTGATTTCTTATAATTACCTTACCCTTGTACGTTTACTACAAATAAACAAAAACGCGTATCATGTCAACTTGTATTATGTTTTACATATATCAATTTCCTCTCCTATCTTTTTGATACCTCAGATGTTATATGCACAATCTTTTTGGAAGACAGTCCTCTTTTTTACCACACTTATCAGTCAACTCTTCGTTATGAGTGACAAAATTTCTACGCACCAACCAATAAATAAATTTATATACTATTTTTTTAAAACATAAATTTACAGACCTGCTTAGTAGAACATCGTGAATATAAAAACAAGTAAAAAGGAGATAGAAATAAACTAGTTCTCTTTGTTGTTACTTACTTGTCCTTTAAATAAAGGCTTATTGTGACGTAAATAATCATGCAAATTATATTTGATGGCAACTCTAGCAAGTTTCTCGGTATCTACATTGGTAGCTCTCAACCTTGTGAGTTTCCCAGGAGGTAAATCAGGGTAAATCAAAAAAAAAACTCCGTTGCTATCAACAGATTGACAGTAGCATCACCTACAAAAAGTGAATTCAAGAAATAGAGATATAATGCTTTGGAATAAGTTTAATCTTATTATATATAGTTCGAGCAGCAAATGAATACATGGAACTTTCTCTACAGATCCCCTTCTTACCCATAAACTCCAATCTCTCATATGAAGCACAGTTTTCTTCAAAGGAAGAATGAGTAAAAGCTCGTTGTAATAGATTAGGGTTCTTGAATTTGTATGCTATTATTTCCTCTACTTCCTTCACTGACCTCTCCAAAACAATATGAGGTTCATCATTTAGTGTAATTTGGTTCATTTCTTTTGTTAAATGAATGTTTTCTGGTGATGAAGTATAAAGAGAGACAAGGTTTTCCTCTTGTTTTTGATTTTCCATCGCTATATATGTCATATGAAGTAAGGAATTTGAATTGGCCATCTTTTTAAGTAGGTTTATATAGAATATATTTTCATTGTAAAGATAATGACATGAAGTAGGGTGAGATGAGAACATAAGGAATTTTATTAATTTCTTTTCTTTAATTAGATTAGAAGATCCTCATGGTGTGAACTGAAATCATGACGTTGAAGTTTCCTACTAATGTCTAAGTAAGAAAATACCTTGTTTGTTGGTTATAATTAAAACCCTAAACAATATATAGGAGTTGACTTTAGAAATCATATACGTTGTATCAAAGAAAAAACATCTTTAAATACGCGTGTTGCCCACGAATCCTAATTTAATAAATATATAATTTTTAAAATTAAAGAAGACCAATCTAATATATAAAGCATCTTGAATCTATGTAAGATCCGAGGAAGAACATAATTTTTAAAATTATTTAACTATAATATTAAATATTGTATTTGAGTTTTGAAATAAAAATTGAAGAAAGAAAGTAGCCTATGATTACTTTGCGTGTAAATTAAAAGTATAGTGATCTGTTTTCTCACCAGTTTAACTTTGTTTATGGAATGATCAGGCACACAATTTTAATCTAAGATATATTTGCCACCTTACTCATGCTATAAAATATTTTATTTTCTGCTTTATTTTTTACTTCGTATAAAAAGCATATGTGATAAATATATACGATAGAATTTATTATTTATGTGTAACAATTAAGTGATGATTCACAAAACTATCGTGCAATACATTATCCAGAAACTGCATTAAGCTATAATTTGTGTTTGTTAAAATTATAACGTAAATATTGAATAAATTATTATTTAAGATTTTAAAGTAAATTATGTATTTGTCGCTCTTATTCCAAATCATGCAAAAACAAGTAAAAATCTCTTATGTCGTTGGAAAAGCACATTTATGAAAGAAAAAATTTCGGCGAGTTGTCCTCGTCGAAAACAATAATATATTAACTATCCATACCATATCGATTTAAACATTTAAATATTAAACTTCATATCTAATTTAAATTGAAATGATTTAATAACCAACATTTTAGTTAATTTTAAAGTTGTGAATATTAGGAAAGTGTTACAAATATTAGGAAAATAACTACATTATTATTTTTAAGTGGTAGAAAATTAATTAATTGACTATTTTTAAATAGTAGAAAATTAATTAACTATTCCTAAATAGTAAATAACTAATTAAATGACAGTTTCTAAATAATAGAAAAATAATAAAAAGAACTATTGTCTAATGTGAACTATATTTTAGAACACTATTTTAAAAGGGTAAAAAAGTTGAATGATATTTCACTAAGGGTATGCATGCTTTTAATATAATACAATATATATATATATATATATATATATATATATATATATATATATATATATATATTGTTTGGAAAATATTCTCAAGAAAAAAGTTTGTCCCACCATACAACACTCTAAAAATTTAATATATTTTTCCAAATGGATCAACTAAGAAAAATATAAGAGAAAAAAAGTCGTTTTCCTTATTTACCTTTTGAAGGAAAATATATTTTAGAAAGAATATTTTTTAGTGTTTCATTATAAAAAAAAATGACTTATTTTCTGAAAGATGATTTCCTTGTACCAAACACACCCAATCTTTTCTTTGTTAATTAAGGAATGCTGCTTAGTTTCTTGCTTTCCAAACACAATTAGCATGCATAGATATGTTTCTTTAAATGGTTAATTTTGCTACCGACTGTAGCATGCTAATTGCCTTTCTAGCTAATTGGGGTATGTGAGCCGACAATTAATTTATAATATAAAGTATTAAATTGATAAAACTAGAAAAAGAAGAGGAATCTTTACAAATAGCAATTAACTAGGTAATATTTTTTTTAGCTAATATGCATAAATTATACACTTATTATATACAATTTTACATATATTATTGAGTGACAATAATAACAATAACCCAATGGAACTCTATAAGCCGGGTCTGAAAAGTAGTGTATACGCAAAGCTTGTCCCTATCCATGAAGGTAGAGAATTTATTCCGACAAAGGCAACTCAATATTGCATGAGGCCTAAAGCAAAAATTTAAAAAGAGGCCTCAAAAGATATTCGAGGTTAAGAAATACTTTTTCATATCTAATTATTTGATTATTTCATTAGCTTAAGAATGAAAAATTATCCAAAAAGCACTTACAGAATAGAAGAATATTTCACAAAATCACATTTATAAACAAAATTGATTCAAGTTGAAGTGAGTTAGACAAATTCAAAAGTTGATGTTAGGTGTTTGTCCAGATTTTCTTACCATAATAGGGTTTTCCTATTTGTTGAAGGAAAAGAGAAATACAATAACCTTAATTGGGTTTTCCTTTTTGTAAGAGGAAATTATAAATCTCTCATATTTGGCTAGTCCTTTTTCTTGTAGGAAAAAGTTTGAACTTCTATAAATTGAAGATCCGTCCTTCTCATTCAGTAGCATCCACAATGTAGCCTAGAGGGCTTGAGAGTAGCGTTTAGGGGGAGAACTTTACGGGACAAGTGTTAGTGTCTCACTTGTGTTTGCCTCTTCGTGAGGTTGTTCTCTCAATTTTTTGTACTCTCTTTTTATATAGTGAATTGCTCATCTCCGCAGTGGATGTAGGTCAGTTGACCGAACCATGTTAAGTTTTTGTGTCTCTTTTGGTAGATTTCTCTTTTGTTGTTGGATTTATCATCGCACAAGGTTTGCATTACTAGCTTCCGCATGATACCTGAATTTTCTGGTCCTAACAAGTAGTATTAGAGCCAGCTTCGAGCGAGGTTCAAGACAGGTTCATCTAGGCACATTCAGTTCTATCTTAAACATATTTGACGATAATTGTGATTTTTGTTTGAGAAATTAGACCGGAGTGCTATGCACGTTTGAGATAAACTTTGCGGTGGAGATTTGGAGATGCGACCTGTTGAACGCTAAGTGAAGAGGGTGGATCAAATTTATTTTGCTAGAAAATTCTGGCAAAGAGGGAGAATTGTTAGGTTTGTCCAGATTTTCTTACCATAATTTGACTTTCCTATTTGTTGAAGGAAAAGGGTAATATAATTACCTTAATTGAGTTTTTCTTTTTGTATAAGAAAATTATAAATCTTCCATATTTGCCTAGTCCTTTTTCTTGTAGGAAAATGTTTGAACTTCTATAAATTGAAGATCTGCCCTTCTCATTCATTAGCATCCACAATGTAGCCCTTGAGAGTAGTGTTTAGGGGGAGAACTTTACGGGACAAGTGTTAGTGTGTCACTTGTGTTTGCCTCTTCGTGAGGTTGTTCTCTCGATATTTGATACTTTCTTTTTATATAGTGGATTGCTCATCTCCATGGTGAACGTAGCTCAGTTGACCGAACCACGTTAAATGTTTGTGTCTCTTTTGGTAGATTTCTCTTTTGTTGTTGGATTTATAGTCTCTTAAGGTTTGCGTTATTAGCTTCCGCATGGCATCTGATTTTTCTGGTCCTAATAGTTGAACCCATTTACCATGCATGAGGTAACAAAAAAATAATTAAGAAAATAGGAAATAAATACAAATTTAATAATCTCCAATTTTTAGTACAAAATTTAAAAATTGACAATAAATGATTCAAACTTTTTAATTTATCGCTAATAATAAATATATAATTATTCATATTATACATCATTTGAGTAAATTTGGGACCCTAATTTTTTAAAAACTTAAAGCCACTGCATTATTGGCTCTAGGATTGAGCCGCAATTAATTTTCCAAAGACCCTTGATTCAAAAACATTAAAAATAAAGTAATAGAGAAACAGGAGCAACGTAAAATATAAAAAGACAGTAAAAATAAATAATACAACGAATATAACAAAACAAAGGACTAGAGTGCCGGTCCATTTGAGGATAAATAGCAAAGACAGAGACTCGGCCCTTTTTCAAGCTAATATCCAAAAACCAAATGACTGCGCGCAGAGCGTATAAAATCCAAATGTCAAAGCCAAAGTCTTGCACTATTAGTTCTCAAACTATTAGACGTCCGCACTATATAATTGTTGTTATGAAATGAATGTCTATTGGTCTTCTACCATTGTATACCACCCCTAACAATCTCTAAGTATCAATAAGAATAACTCTCTCTATTCTTCTCTCTATTGCTCTTGTTCTTGCATTATTGTTCTTGTCTTTATATTATTTCATAACACGTTATCAGCACGAGACTCTACAATCCAATAAAGAAGCTCTTTTAATTAACGATTACCTTATTTAATAAGAGGAAGTTTTAGATATCATGCTATTAGACATCAGATTGTCTAAGGAGTGCAAACAAGCTGCTACTAGACAATACAGTGATTTGTCCATTTAATTACTGCATCTCTTGATATGATTACGACTTTGCAAGACTATTTCGTTGCAATTTGCAGTATCCAAACCTTGAGGACAAGGTTTGTTTTAAAGAGGGATGGAATGTAACAGTGGAGACATATTGTGGTTTCGAAGATAAATACTGGTCTTTAGAGGAATATGTGTTCTATGAACTTCCTTCAAGATTAATTCTGGATTTAAGGTAAGTATTTTGCTTTTCTCTTTCAAATTATTGATATTCTATAATTTGTTTTTAAATATAAGCAAAGACGATAAATTTTGATTGCAACTCTAATGGAGTTTGTAAGAGATTATAACCACATGAAGTGGTAAAATCTCTATGTCCTGCCATGATTAAATTCATGTATGATTGTGGGCAAAGAGTTGATAATCCGTCCCATTGAATTTGCTCCATTCCCTTTAGAGAATGTGGAAGCAGTATGTGATAAGTCTGAAAGAAGACAAAATTATTACCGTAAAGGTATCAATGGATGTGAACGTGGCAATAGACGAAATTATAATCGTCATTATTGTGATAATGAGAATAATAAAGATTCTCAAAATAATCTTTCACTTTATGAAAGTAATATTTGACATAAGATTGTGTAAAGCACATGATTATGATCCATTCCCTGAAGTGAATGTGATAATTGTAATAGAGCCCGTTAGTATGAACACGCTCTTGATGTAAATTTGTTTTATATCTGACATTATGAAAAGAAAGTTCGTTGCCCTTGAAATTTCGGGCAAGAACTATATGACATGGGTGTTGGATGCTGAAATCCACTTAGATGCTATGGGTCTTGGAGACGCCATTAAAGACAGAAATAATGCATCCACCCTAAACTATGCTAAGGCCTTGATTTTCTTGCGCCATCACCTTGATGAAGGTTTGAAGATTGAATATCTCACCGTCAAGGATCCACCTATCTTGTGGAATGGCTTAAAGAAGAGATATGACAACCTGAAGTTGGTCACTCTGCCACAAGCACGATACGATAAGAACCCAAAAGCAAATAGTTTATAAACTATATATTATCGTTGCGGTGAAAACGGGCACTGGTCAAAGGCTTTCCGTATACCATGACATTTGGTTGACATTTATCAAGCATCTCGAAAGAGTAAAGGCCCTGAAACAAATTTTGTCTCTGACGACAACTTTGATATCATGTGGCAGACTTCTTTGAGCAACCCGAAGGGAAAATAGACCACCTAATCGGTGATGGATCGGTGATGAAAGAAGATGAAATTGTTTGATTTTATTGTACTTATTCGTAATAGTTACATACGAATCCTACATATTACATGTGTTTTAAGTCTAAAAGCTATACATTACTGATACATAATTATTTTATTTGAAGTAGTTCTGTGCGTGATTAAACACATTATTGTTGCATATATGTGTTTAAATAACAATATTTACAATTTGCTAAAATCATTGCGTGGAACTATGTACTCTGTATTTGATTGACGAATTGGACTGTAAGGTAAAAATTAGATAATAACTAAATACAAGATGGCATTGTAAATTGTTTTTTTTTTTTTTTTGCATGGCACCTTATTACAAATAAATATATAATTCTCTAGTTAGAGCACTGTGAATGCAATGATTTTGTATTCGTTTTTACATGTACAGTAATATACACATGTTAATACCTTGTCCTTAGCGTTAAAATCACATTATTCCTTTTGTATGCCAAACCATGGGAAGTAAATTGATTGAATGCTCCGGAAGAGCAACTGTAACTCTGCCCAAAGGCACGACGTTTATCTTAGAGAACGCAATGTTCTCCTCCAAGTCTAAAAGGAACTTGTTGAGTTTTAAAGATATCATTCAAAATGGATATCAGATTGAGACAATACATGAGTATAATCTTGAACATCTTGTATATGTGCCTTTAGCACCGCCATCCCGCACCAAAATGGGTCTGCAAAGAAGGTTAGGAATATATGTTGAGGTTGAATCGCCCTCCATTATTCGCTACCTCGAAACATTGACAGGAGATTTGTTCACTGCACGATTTGCAGACTGTCAATTTGATGAGACACTTTTCCCAAAATTAGGGGGAGAAGTTGGTGAAACCAAACGGAAAATTTTATGGAAAAATGCATCATTATCTCATCTTGATCCACATACCTCTATTTGTGAAAGAGGCACAAAAGATTATCCATTTGCGAAGAATAGCAAATCAAATGCCTGACGCATTTATAGATTTGAAAAGGATAACAAAATCACATATCCCCGAAGTGAATGTGACAACATCTGATTCACGAATACATATTCATTATTGGAAGAATATGAACATGAAATTGGTATTAAATATACCACACTCACCCCTAGAAGGAGGTTTGAGATGATACCACACTCACCCCTAGAAGGAGGTTTGAGATGATATATGGCATGAATGATCGTTGGTCACGTACCTATTGTACGCCAAAGTATTTTGGAAATATGACTATTAAAGGACAACGATAATGCGAGAAACATATCTTGCATATAAGTTTGACATGACCATAATGGTATAACTTTCTCTTTAAGAAAGATATTCACCACGTGGATGTTGATGAATCTGTGGTAGTACAAAATTAATTGAGAAGCTCTAGAAGAGCCAATTATTACTATGTTGGAGAAACACAATTGAGTATTGTGCTGTAGTAAGTCTCAAAGAAACTTATTCAGTTTCCAAAGTACACGCGAAAGCGATTCATTATATTGAGACTATAAATAAAGGAAGGATTTGATATCTTCTATTACTACAACTTGTAGCGGGATAATTTGTATATGAAAAGCTACCCGCTTTATTCTCCAGTTTGTACTACACAAACAAAAGAATGCCACAATAAAGTGAATATTTATTGGTATAAAAACCCATACCATAATAAACTTGAAGTTTATTGATAATTGCACACGTCATGGTGTAAATTTAAAGTTTACCAATATTGATAATTTATTCAGTTGGCATTCGTGTTAGCCATCTCATTTTAAGTATGATGTGCAAATTCACATAGGTGAATATCAAAGAACTAGAAAGTTCTTTACGAATTCTCTTGTATCACTTGTTCTCATTAATGAACTGACCAACTAAAGAGTTCGGGTTGAAGCCCATAAATTCTGGAAATATCAAAGGTGAATATGGGCCCATTCACCTGCCATGTATACCACATATGATGCATCTATGAAATGGTTACATGCGCAATTGTTATTAACCCGCAGCCTGGCCGGTGCTTGCGAGGTAAATTGCTCAGTAATCTAACTTCGAGCATAATTTCCAGATTCTCTACTCAAGATAGTTCATCTTGATAAATTGGTTTATATCAAAGTTGGTTTAGCAAGATAATTATTGAGTACTTCCACTTAATAGCTAAACTGTTTCTTATGAGAATAAAGTTATATATATCAGTTTGATATAAGTTGTATACGAGAGTATATTCTCCCCTCACAAGTGGTTCAGGGTCAGGAACCAAATAATTTCATCTTATTATTAATGTGCTGTGTATATTGACATGATAATGCACAAAGATGATTTCCCAAAGATGAGGAAACAAGTTAGATTTTCTAACATGAGGGGGAGACATGATAAACACTTGAGAAAAGGTTACATGGGATGAATTATCATTTGTATATGTAAATCCCCGAATATCATGATATGAACCTGAAGTTCATAAAAGGGATAATTCAATTGCAACATATTGCAAAGCATGCTATACTTATTTGCTGACCCAAAGAAAGTAACTAAATGGAAGAGATACAATTCAAGAAGAATTGATTCCATATGAAAGACATGTAGTTTTGAACCTATAGTTCAAATGCTTGAAAGTATAAAGTCAAAGGTATGTATAGTCAGTTTTCGATATCTTATTTGTCTAGCATGACATGGAAAACTTGATATGCATCTAAAGTCTATTATATGGCTTATATGACTTAACTTGAAAGATTTAAGTTACTTGAAGCATATGCAATTCTTGGTCCTGAAGTACCACATCCTTAGTACAATTTGTGTACATATGTATCTTGCTATAACTATAAGCATGATGGCATTGAGAATGCATCTATGGAGATATTGAAGAGTTATTCCACGACATTATATAAATATGTTCATATCTATCAAGAATGATGATTTCAAGGTACGGAATATTTATTCAAGTCAATATGGTTGATTTATCAAATCTCTACCAAAGATCGTTTTGAAGATGATGCACAAGATTGGAATGCAAATGCTCAAGGATATAAATTGATGTACTCATTAGGGGGAGTTAATGCGCGTTGCACTCTTTTTCCCTTACAAGGTTTTGTCCCACTGGGTTTTCCTTGCAAGGTTTTTAACGAGGCAACCAATAGGCGCATATTCAAACATGTGTACTCTTTTTCCTTTCTTTAATTTTTCCCATTGGGTTTTGGTTTTAAGGTTTTAACGAGGCACATTGTTGAATAGACATTCAAGGGGGGGTGTTATGAAATCTCCTATTTAAGGTGAATGTCTATAATTAGAGAGATTCTAGAGTTCTATTCTTGGTAGATAAATCATCCCCCTCCCTATAAATAAAGGGGTCTTCTACCATTGTATACCACCCCTAACAATCTCTAAGTATCAATAAGAAGAACTCTCTCTATTCTTCTCTCTATTGCTCTTGTTCTTGCATTATTGTTCTTGTCTTTATATTATTTCATAACAATTGTTGTGTTTTTCTTTACACGTCTCCTAAAAAACAATTAATAAGAGAATATTTGACCACTATATCCTAATTTAATACTCTTCACTTTTAGGTTTTCTATGCTATGTACTTATTCAATGTTTATTTTTTTTAACACATATCCTAAGACTAATTCTCTGACTTCTCTTTAGGCACTATTTAGTGAATAGTATTTTCGTCAATATTTATCGGCTATATCGCCGGAATCCGGTGGTGGATTTTCACAATTTTGGTGTCACGACATCCCCTTCTCGTCGCGAATAATCCCCAATAGATTTTATACTTAAATCTATAGCCAATTTCTCTAAATCTTGAATCTAGTTTCCGATTTACTGTAGGATTTCGAATCGAATCGTGCTATCAAAATAATCTCCAACTGGTTTCATTTCCAAATCCTTATCCAATCCTCCAAGATCTTAATTTGATTACATATTACTGTTCTCGCTGGTTAGAACAATGAATTGTGTCATCGTGTAGTGATCTTGGCAATCATGTCTGCGCGGACCTCTCCCCAGCCTTTGGCTGTGGGAGAGGCTTCTGATTCAAATGAAAAGTTCAAGCAATCATATGCTTCAACTTTACAATCAAAATAGCCGGCTCCAACTAAAATAGAGCTGTGTCTGGTTATATACGATCATGATGAACTTATAATTCAACTCACAATGGAAGAGGTTAACAACTTCACTAAAGAAGAAGGATTACATCAGGCAGTTGTTTTAAAGTTCTCTTATGGCAGACCTGATTTAGCGGAAGTGCGAAAGATGTTCTCGTTGCAATTTGATGTTCAAGGTCAATGTAATGTTGGGCAGTTGGAATTTTGGCATCTGTTAATCAGATTTGATCTATACGATGATTACGTTCGCTTCCTTTCAAAGTCGACTGGATATATTAAATCCAAAGGCGAAGAATACTTCTTCAGAACATTTCCCTGGTCTTTCGATTTCAATCCGAGGAAAGAGACATCGATGGCAGTCGTGTGGATATCACTGCCAGGCCTGTCTCCAAATTTCTTTGCTAAGAGATCATTAATGTCTATAGCATCAGCTGTGGGAAAACCTCTTGCTGTAGACAGGCGACGCAGGACAGAACGAAACCGAGCGTGGCAAGAGTTAAGGTTATAGTCGACCTTTTGAATAAACATCCAAAAAAGGTCATGCTGCAGATTTTAGATTCTGCTTCAGGTAAATCTGTCGAGTTCCATCAATAAATTGTTTTCGACAATCTGCCAAAGTACTGTGCTTACTGCAAACATCAAGGGCACGATGTAAAGGCCTGCAGAATTAGAAAAGAATAAGCCGGAGCAGATGTGGTGATAGAGGATAATCTGGTTAGTGATCTGATTCGTAATGATGGGAATGAAGTTGACAAATTACAAGGGGATGCAAGGGACTATCTAAATGGTAAACGAGCTGGACAACGAGCTGGACAACGAGCTAAGGATTTACAAGAAAAAGTTGATAATTCAGGAGTTGAATTAACAAAAGTCGCACAACACACTGCACATTTTGCTGAAGCAGTGACTTCACAAAAGAATACAGCATTAAATGAGAATATTGGTCTTTTTGATTCAGCTGTACAACATGGTATTGTAAAAGATGTTACGAAACAGAATGATGATATTAAGTCTACTCAAACTTCTAATACTGTTAAATCCAATGTGAATGTTTCCAGTAAACAGTTGGTGTCAAACATGCCAGGGATTCCTCCTAATGGGACTGCTGATGTACTTGTTTCTGGTCAAATAGTTCCAGCTGCTGAAGCTAGTTCAACACTAAATGATAATACTGCACAGCTGTGTAAAAGCACTTCTACAATTGCATCCAAACTGAATGTTCCCAGTGAACAAGTGGTGTCAAATATGGCAGGGATGCTTGTGACTGCTGATGTAATTGTTTCTGGTCAAAAGGTTCCAGCTGTAGAAGCTAGCTCAACACTGAATGAAGATATTGCACAGATGTGTAAAAATGTTTCTACTGGTGCATCCAAATTGAATGTTTCCAGTGAACAAGTGGTGTCAAATTAGCAGACTGCTATGATCAGTAGTGTATCAGATGTTTCACAGTTAGCAGCTCCAAAGAAGTCTATTTACGAGGTAATGAATTTGGACAATCGACCTCCTAATTTGGCTATGGATGTACCTGCATCTTATGTGGAGAGTGCTGGAGCAATTCAAACCTCTACAGCTTTTACCACATCAAGTGCACGCACTGGATAGGTCATTGATCTCGCTGGACAGTCTGATAAGGACAAAACCATCGAGCAGCAGATTCCAAACTCTCATGCTGCACATCTTAGCAAAGCGTCTAATAATTTTCCACAGCAGTCTCTTCAAAATGCTTTGCCTAAAAAAAAGTCAGCTATGGTTGCATAAAATTTGACACAGTCAGCTGCATCTTGCATACCACCAGATGAAAACACCAAAGGGACAGATCAAGTATGGACAAATTCCTCAGTGCAGAGAGTAGCTATTGAACAGCAGTATTTGATGTAGAATGAAACAGTTGTGGAATCTGATGAATCACAAGAGAAGTTAACACACGCCAAATATCAAAATGTTCCGAACAGTTTATTGCTTAATGAAGCAGTCACTGCAGTTGATGTAGTGCCAAAGTTGGATTACTCTCTTCCAACTCACAGTCTTGCAGATCAACAGTACATGATGCAGAATGAAACAGTTTTTGAATCTGTTGAATCACAGGAGAAGATAACACAGGCCATGGATCAAAATACTCCTAATAGTTCACTGATTAATGAAGCTGTCATTGCAGCTGCTGTAGTGCCAAATATGGATTATACTCTTCCAACTCATAGTCTTGCTGATCAAGGAGTTTCAACTGAGAGCCAGGATACAAATCAGGCAGCATTTTCAGTTAAGTCGATGGAGGAGATATTGAGGGAGGAAAAAGGGCCTGCTAAGCCTTCCAAAGATGTACCTAAATCTGGGAAAATGCAATCTACTGAAGTCTCTAGTAATCAGTCTGGGCAAGCGAATGATCATGAAGATGAGACATTACAGTGGAATACAAAAACAGTTTTGGTTACTTCTGATCATACCAGAACAGAAGAATCCAAACATCAAGATCAATGCTGCAATAAACATCAGTTAGGAGGAGAGGACAGACAGTTACTCATTCATGTAGCTGATTCAAATGGAGTATCAGAATCTAAACCATCTGGTGCAATAGAAGCTGACAACACAAAAATTCAACATCATATGTTACATGAACAGTTCTATACTCTGCAGAATACAACCGACAAGAATACAATGCATAATGGGCAGATGGACAATGTTCAATTTTCGCCACCATCAAATTCCATTGGAAATAACAAACAACTAGTTGTTAGCATGAGGGACATGGTCATTAAATCAAAATTGTGGAAAGACCAACGAGATTATGACGACGGGGAGAGCTGGGGAGAAGGATTTTCTGCTTTTTCATCCTCAGACGATGATCAAGATTTTGAGGACGACACTGCTGGAGAGGACAGTGAGGGTCAGTTCATAACTCAAAGGAAGTTTGCGACAAGCAAGTATACTGGTAATATGCAAACAGTAGCACTCAGAAAACCAATTTGAACCATAATGCTCCAGTATTTTTGCCAAGAAATACTATAAAACCAGGTGAAACTTCAACTGCCAATCGAAGCACAACAACTATAGCTATCCAGAATCAGATTATGCCAATTAAGACAACCACATCAATGGGGAAGGGACTGCAACAGATTGTTTTAACTAATTCTGCAACCAATCTCAAGAATCAAAATTTCTTCAAAGAGGAGATAGGAAGACATATATATGAAGAAGGGGAGGAAGAAGATATCCTATCGCATTGTAGAGCAGAAGCGTCAAGAAATGGAGATTTATCACCAATGCATAGCAAAACAAATAAGAAGTATCGTCAAGAGATACAAGTGGAGATAGCAGGATTTGTGAAGATGCTTACATTCGGAGACCCCCAATGAGAATCGCAAAGCAGAAACAACTCTTGCAACCATCTGTTACAAAGCCTAATCGTTCGAGGAACAAGCGTGAATTTTAAAGCCATATTGAAAAAATAGATCACATCACATTAGTAGTTCTCGGTGTATTATCATCACATTAGTAGTTCTTGGTGTTTGAAGCATCAATAGGATGAATACGGTAAGGTTAGACCGGTTGTGTTATATGGGTAACAACTCCGACGATATTGTTTCCCTTATTAGGATTTATCCTAATTGTTGTAATTTACTGTTTTCTATTAATAAAAATCTAGCCCTTGGCTTCGCCTAGTGGATTGCCAAAAAAAAAATATTTATTTTTAAGAACATTTGATACTAAGGGTAAAAAAATGATTAGTTATACCTTGATTTTCCAAAACGACAACTTTTTGGAAAAAGATGTATTTAGTAACTACCACGATTAATAAATGGGAAGGAATATTTTCAGCACCATTTATATATAAAGACATTTTAGTGCCTAACCTAGCTAAATTTTTGTGTGTGTTGGTAGGAGCTTTCACTAGTTGTTTATTTCTCATGAATGAAAACAGATAAATAAACTAATACAAATAATAGATACCTTTAAACTGAAATTTTGGTTGGAAATGGGAAGAAGTGGAATAACCTGTGAAGCTTTATTAACCGTTCCGATGACATACTCCAATTCTTTGGGTCATAAAATTTAAGAATATGGACTAGTATATTGCAAAGTGATCGAATATACTTTACGTTATGCGATGTGACGGTTCATCCATTGTCAACTAAAAGTTTCCCTTGACAATTAAAAATTTCTTAGGAGACGTATTTCTCCTTTAAATAAGTCTTACACGGTACAAATAAAGCAAAACACATAGGTCCGTTTTGACTAGGTAATGATATGACTTGGCCCGTTGAAAGGAGAAAAGAATATCGACTTCAATTCCAAAATAACTTCTCAATGAATAACTTCGCTGTCTTGTACAATTCTTTCTTCTTTCATTTCCAAATCTTTAGCTGACAGGTCAAATGAGTTCATCTATTGATAGAGAAAAAAAAGTAATAGTTATATGACTTTTGTGTGAGAAAATAAAG
The DNA here is from genome assembly GCA_034376525.1 of Nicotiana benthamiana. Lineage (NCBI taxonomy): Eukaryota > Viridiplantae > Streptophyta > Magnoliopsida > Solanales > Solanaceae > Nicotiana > Nicotiana benthamiana. The sequence goes on from CM067326.1 coordinate 30,851,554, forward strand.
CTATATAACTTTAGTGAAAAACGTCATATTTTATGAAATTTACCCTCGGATAAAGCCCTAAAATTATAATATAAGTAAGCCTCTCCATATAATATATATTTTCTTTGGTCAAAAGAGAAGCTAATATATAAATTTAAATATTGTTCGTAAAACTAGACATGGTCCTCTGAGCATCAAAGTTGCCAAGGTTGGCCAAAACATTAGACTATCACTAGAGATAGATCTACGATATGTAGTTCCAGAAATATCCAACATAAGACTAGGCCAAATAGCAGTTGGTGGTAGTACTAAAACAGTTGGAGCACCAATTTCCAATTTTCAGTCCTTCCTTAGCTAGCAAATCAGTCACTTTGTTTTTCTCCCGAAAATAGTGTTTTAATTCTGGATCTATGTCACGACTCGAATTTCTCGCAGTGGGATCGTGATGGCACCTAACATCGCACTCGCTAAGCAAGCCAATATTAGAGTTATAATTACCTTTTTCCTTTACTTGTTATGATTAAAACTAAACAAAACTAAACCAACAGAATTAAATGCAGAAGTACAAAATTAACTGATCACCTTTATACTATTAACAGAAAACCGAAACAGTCACCACACAGAAACCGGTGTCACAACTCACGAACTTTCTACATATTAGTACGAATACTGATCTGAAAGAAAGTAATACATCTATCTCAAAAATAAATAACACAACACACACACACACACACACACACACATATATATATATACACACACACACATATATATATATATAGATATATATATATAGGATGTAGGAAGGGACACCAGGGCCTGCGAACACCTATAGAAATACCTTGGGTCTCCTGACTGAAGTATCTGCAACGGATATATATATATATATACATATATGTATATATATATATATATATATATACATATGTATATATATATAGGATGTAGGAAGGGACACCAGGGCCTGCGAACACCTATAGAAATACCTTGGGTCTCCTGACTGAAGTATCTGCAACGGACCTCTTGATCAGCCACTACCATCTCCGAAATTTACACTGAAAGTGCAGAGTGCAGTATCAGTACAACCGACCTCATGTACTAATAAGTGCCGAGCCTAACCTCGATGATGTAATGGCGAGGCTACGGCTGGGCATAAACAATAAATCCCCCGACAATTTATAATAAAGCAAGAAGAAAATATGGAATGAAATAGGATAGAAACTTGCATTAAATAAAGACGGAACCCAGTATTTCTATCAAATACTCAGCTATAACCAATCCTTTAGGGAGTTTCAACACCACAATACTGAATCTCAGCAGAAGAAGAATACTTAAATAACAAATGATTCGGCGCGCATCCTAATCCCATCATATAATCAATAACAAAATGAAGGTTTGCCCTTATTACTCATTGTTACAACGTGCAATCATATCCAACCAGTCCATCTTTATTACTCCTTAATATCACCCTTATTCCTCCTATTGCGGCGTGCGATCCGATCCCACATTTCTACCCTTATTGCTCCTTATTGCGGTGTGCAACCTGATCCCACTAGAACATCACTTTTTACCCCTATTCCTCATGTTGCGGCATGCAACCCGATCCCAGCACCTCAATACCAATCACAAAATAAGGACAAATATTTCATAAGTTAACTCAAATCCTCCACGACATTTATACCTCACCAAAACAATGGAAAATCACTACAATTATAAAACTTCATCAGTTAATGCTATACATCGTGACCAACCAAAGTTACCATAAAGCAACAATAAACCAATGTAAGACAACAATGTAATATAACGAAACCACGAAACAATTACATAATGTCAATAGAGAAACATCATTTAACAAGAAGCAATTAGATACGGAAGCATTAATAAGCAAGTGACAATTAAGACAGGAAAGCTATATATATTAGGGAACGGGGAATGGAACATGCTAAATAGGAAATTTAGCGACACATAGGTTCTCGTCACCACAAATATTCCCCACATGCATGGAATTTCACGTAGCAAGTAAGTCGAGGATCCCTAATTCCTCGAGTCAAAGTTAGACCAATCATTTACCTCAAGCCAACGAGTATTTAAAATCTCAATTACAGCTTTACTTTTCTATTCCACCTCCAATCTACTCGTATCTAGTCATAATTTACTTAATAATATTAACTAATGCTAAAGAAATCAATTTCAATGCATAATTATAGATTCCCCAATATTTTTCCTAAAAAGTCAAAAAGCAACCCCGAGCCCGCTTGGTCAAACTCAAAATTTTTATCAAAACCTGATTATCCATTCACCTTCGAGCCCGAATATACAATTGATTTTGGAAAACGACCTCAATTTGAGGTCTAAATTCCTAAATTTTGAAATTCCCAAGTTCTACCCAAAAACACCCAATTCCACTATGAAAAATCCTAGATACTAAGATAAAATCTTGTAAAACGATGAAATAGATTTAAAGAAATGAGGTAAGAATAATTTACCTATAATTTGGGGAAGAACTTACCGTAGGAAAATCGCCTCTTGAAGTTTAGGTTTTGAAAAAAGGGAGAATGAATGAAAAATCTCATCTAAGACCTTTCTACTCAGCTACAGATGTCGCAATTGCAACCTGCGCTTTGCAATTTTGACCTGAGCTTCGCAATTGCGAAGCTCGAAAACGTGAAGTAGCCATCGCAAATGCGAATCCCTTCACAATCGTGATACCTTCACAAATGTGAAGAAAGTGTCGCATTTGCGAACACTGTTCCTCGCAAATACGAGTAGAAGATCACATTTGCGATCATACCCCTTCCGAGATTCCTCTTGAAATTTTGAAGATTTGTTCACATTTGCATACTCTGATTCCAGGCCTTCTTCGCAATTGCGATAAATACCTAGCAATTTCCATGCATGCTTCTTTCGCATTTCTGAAGCTTGATCTCGCAATTGTTAGATCAGAGGCCTGCAACACAGCTGAAACATACCACTTTGTTTTCTAAGTTCCAAATCACTCCATAGCCTATCCAAAACTAACCCGAGCCTAAGGGTATCCAAACCAAACATGCACAAAAGTCTTATAACGTCATACCAACTTGCTCATACGATTAAATCGCCAAAATAACACCTTGAACTATGAATTTTGCACCAAATTGCATTAAATTTTCAAGATAGTTTTAAAAGTTTTATTTTCTCAACCAAAGGTCCGAATCGCATCAAATTAATTTTGTTATTCACCAAATTTCAAAAAAAAGGTTAAAATATCATAATGAACTTGTATCGAGCTCCAGAACCAAAATACTGGCCCGATACCAACAAGATCAAAAATTTTAAATTATTACCTTTTCAATCTTATCAATTTCCTTCAAAAATTCATTTCTCAGGCTATGGACCTTGAAATTCGATTTCGGGCATACGCCCAGGTCCCGGATGTTACTACGGACCCTCCGGAATAGTTGGAACATAGGTCCCGTCCCGTTTATCCAAAACATTGACCAAAGTCAATAAAAAATTATCTTTTTAAGTCAAAAATTATTATTTTATAAAATTTTCACATAAGAGCTTTTTGGATACATGCACAGACTGTGCACGTAAATTTATGAGACATAAAATGAGGTTTTTAAGGCCTTGGAACATAGAATCGGATTCTAAAATAGAAGATGACCCCTTGGGTCATCACGTTCTCCACCTCTAAAACAACCACTCTTCCTCGAACGGACATAGAAAAGTACTTGAGTTGGTGAAAAGATGGGGAAATATCCTCCACATATCGAACTCAAACTCCCAAGTAGCTACCTCAATAGGCTGACCTCTCCATTGCACATGAATCGAAGGGTAACTCTTCCATATCAGCTATCGAACATGCCGGACTAGAATAGCTACCGGTCCTCCTCGTAGGTCATATCCTTGTCCAACTGGATAATCCTGAAGTCTAACACATAGGACGGATCGCGGTGATACTTTCAAAGCATGTACACATGAAATACTGGATGCACAACCTAGCAACAAGGCAAGTTTGTAAGCCAACTCTCCTACTAGATCGAGGATCTCAAAAGGCCCGATGAACCTAGGTCTTCGCTTGCCCTTCTTCCCAAATGTCATCATGCCCTTCATGGGCGACACTCGAAGCAACAGTCGTTCTTCGACCATGAATGTCACATCACAAACCTTACAATCGGTATAACTCTTTTTCATGGACTGAGCTGTACGAAGTCTATCCTGAATGATCTTAACCTTATCCAAGGCATCATGTACTAAATCTTACCCAACAACTGAGCCTCCTCCGGCTAAAAACACCCAATTGGCAATCAGTGTCGTCTTCCATATAATGCCTCATAGGGAGCCATCCGGATGCTCGACTGATAGTTGTTGTTGTACGTGGAAAAAACTAATGCCAAGGACTTACAATGTCAATAACATAGGCGCATAGCATATCCTCCAAAATATGAATAGTACGCTCAGACTGTCTATCCATCGGAGGATAAAATGTTGTGCTCATCTCGACCCGTGTACCCAACTCACGCTGCACTGCCCTCCAAAAATGTGAGGAAAATTATGTACCTCGATCAAAAATGATAGACACGAGCATACCATTAAGACAAATGATCTCATGGATATATATCTCTACCAACGGCTTCGAAGAATAGGAAACTGCCACAGAAATGAAATGCGCTGACTTAGATAGCCTATCCACAATAACCCATACTACATCGGACTTCCTTTGAGTCTGTGGGAGTCCGACAATAAAATCCATAGTGAAATGCTCCCACTTTCACTTAGTAATCTAAATCTTCTGAAGCAAACCACTAGGTCTTTGATGCCCGTACTTTACCCGCTAACAACTCAAACCCAAGCTACATATGCAATAATATCCCTCTTCATCCTCCTCACCAATACTATTGCTGCAAGTCCTAATGTATCTTGGTGGCACCCAGATGAATAGACTACCAAGAACAGTGTTCCTCCTTTAGAATAGTATATCAAATATTGAGGAAACAATGATAAAATCCATGGAGGACTCAAGTAGTCGGCATGAAGCCCAAAAAATATGGAAATAAGCCCAAAACATATTGATAACAAACATATCTCAGTCAAATACAAAGTAAAATAGTCAATCGGGACGGACCAAGTCACAATCCCCAATAGTAAATAACCCCCACGCCTCTCATTACGCACGTGTTTCACCTCCATATAGCACTACGTTGTGCAAATCCGGAGTTTCAAACCCTCAGGATATAATTTACAATCATTACTCACCTCGAACCGATGAAATCCCTAGCTCGCGATGCCCTTGCCCCGCAAATCAGCCTCTACGCGCGTCGAATCTATCTAAAACCAGAACGAATACATCACAATATGCCAATGAAACAATACCCAATCGAAAACAATTGAAAAATAATAAAAATATCGAAATTAGCAAAACCCGAGCCCCGGGCCCACTTGTTGAAACTCAGAAATTATTACATTAATAGGTTCCTTTTCACCTCACGAGTTCATACATACCAAAAGTTCTCAAATCCGACCTCAAATGGTCCTTTAAATCCCTAAATCAAATTTCCAAAATGTCAAACCCTAGTTCTTCAATTTAGGCTTAGTTTCCCTAAATTTCTAGGTGGATTTCACAATAAAAACGAGTATTGAGTTCAAAAAACTTACCTCCAGGTGATTCCCCTTGAATCCCTCTTCCATTAGCTCTCGCAAGCTCCAAAATCGCTCAACAATGGGGGTTCTTAGCCTCAAAATCGCAGAGTAACCTTTTTAGAACATTCTGCCCAGTAGTCAAAATCCCTTCTTCACGATCGCGTAAGACAAATTTTGATTTCCCAAAAATACTCTATGCGAACGCGAAAAAATCCCTGTAGATGCGATGCTTCAGCCCTCTATACTTACGTGAACACAATTTGAATCATGTGAACGCGATGCACAAAGATCCTCAGACCCTAACTCCTTATATGCGACCACGATTTCACTCAGGCGAACGCGATACATGACATTCCGGCCTTCCGCGACCACGAAGCCTCTAATGCGAAAGCGAAGGCTAAATTCTTGGCCTTCGTCAATCCTGCTACATGATCCCGATGAACCCCACGCGATCGCAAAAGCTTAATTTTTGCTGCATCTGAACACACAAATCTGCAACTTCAAAAATACCAAAAACGGTCTGATTGACCATCCGCAACTCACCCGAGGCCCCTAAGACCTCAACCAAAATCACCAACCCATCCTAAAACATCATTCAAACTTGTTCCAATAACCAAAACACCTCAAACGACACCAAAAGCATCAAATTACATCAAATTCAAGCCTAATTTCTTCTAAAACTTCCGAAACACGCATTCGATCAAAAACCCGACCAAATTACATCCAAACGACTTGAAATTTTACACACACATCCTAAATCAGCTAAAGAAACTACATCAAATCCCGGAATTCCATTCCGACCCTCGAATCAAAATTTCACCTATCAACCGGAATTCGCCAAAATGCTAACTTCGCCAATTCAAGCCTAATTCTATACTGGACCTCCAAAATCACTTTCGAACACACGTCTAAGTTACAAACCATCCCTCAAAGCTAAATGAATCATCGTAATTAATATCTAAATCCTCTAACACATAAGTCAATATCCGGTTGACTTTTCCAAACTAAGACTTCCTTAAAGAGACTAAGTGTCTCATTTCCTATCGAAACCAATCCAAATCGACTCGATCACATCCAATACCGATAACGAAACAAGAGAAGCATAAAATGGGGAAAACAAAGAGGTAACTCATGAGACAACGGATCGGGTAATCACAAAAGGTTTCTTCATAAGATTTACAAGTGGAGCTTTGTCTATCAATATTAATACCTATGTTTAAGTAGATTCGGGTTGGTAAACGATTATAATAACATAACCAAATAAAATTATTATTTTAATTGGGGTCTTGAGCTTCCAAATCCAAGAGAAGTTAAGAGTATGTGGGTGGCTAGATTTGATAAGTGTCCGAGCAAATTTTGAGCTAAGACAACCAATTTTTGTTAGTTTCCAAATTGGCATATCTTCATGTTCAGGGAATAATGGTAGTTGAACACTATTAATAGTGTTAAGTAACTGGGATGGTAGGTTAAAAGAGATGTTTTTGAGGCTCCAAGATCCATTTTCATAAAGGTATGCAATATTGAGAGCATGTTCAGTAGAAGTTGAAGGACCCTCTATAGTAGCTTTAAGACTAGGAGTATTGGGTAATCATTGGGTATGCCAAAAACTAATGCTTTTACCAGTTTCAATGATCCAACGGATACCTTGATTATAAAAGTTCCATCCCTTAAGAATGTTTCTCCAGATAATTGAATCACTTTTGCATGGACGGCTATGAGTCTAGGACTAGAAGTTTCTCTGAAGGCAACAATATTTATTAATGAGGTCTCGTGCCCAGAGGAAATGAGGGTTTTTAAAAAGTCGCCACGCAAGGTTCGTGTGAATAGTTAAATTCTTATATTCAGTACTGACTATTCCTAATCCACCATAATTCTTAGTATCAGTCAAGGTATGCCAATTAACAAGATGAGGCTTTAATTTTTCAGCAGTAGATCCCCATATGAAATTACGTTGGGTCCGATCAATGAGGCTATTTTTTTTTTTGGAGAGTTTGTGGCATTGCATAATATGGTTTGGAATACTATTAAGAGTGGAGGTTGCAAGGGTAGCGCGACCTATCGTATTAAGGAATCTATTCTTCCAACCTGTAAGCTTCTTATTCATGTTATCAATGACGAATTGGAAGTCTCTTGACTTTGGATTTTGCTGAAAATAGAAAAACCTAAGTATCTACCAAAAGTGAAACTTTTCTTAACTTGGAGGGAATGAGCAGGGATTTCCCTGATAGTGGGATCACAATTTGCAGAGAAAAGGAATTTTGATTTATCAAGGTTTATTTTTTGACCCGACAAAGCACAAAAAGAATTTATAGCTCTCAAAATGGTGTCACAATTCCTATTGTCAGCGCCAGCCATCAGGGTTAGATCATCGGCAAAGAAAAGATGGGATAACTAGGGGTCAGTTCTACTAATTTTGATAGGGTTCTAATTACCTAGATCCACCTCATGAGAGATATTTCTAGAGAGCATTAATAAGCATAGTGTAAAGATGTAAGGAGACATTGGATCTCCTTGTCTAATGTCTCTACTAGCGCAAAAAAATTCAGTTTACTTTCAATGGTAAGGAGATATAGTGGATGAAGCAATACAATACATAATAAGTTTAATAAGATTCGAAGGGAATTGGAAAAAAGTGAGAGTGGGATGTATGAAAGACCATTCAAATCGATCAAAAGTTTTTTCTATGTCAATTTAATCATGCTAGCTTCTTAACCTTTCATATTTTGGTAGTGGTTCACAACTTCTTGAACAATGATTGCACAGTCGGCCGCTCTTCTATTTTTCAGGAAACTAGCTTGATGGGGACCAATAAGCTTGTCTAAAAGTGGTTTAATACAGTTTGCAATAACTTTTGTGACAAGTTTATAGACAGTATTACAAAAGTCGATAGGTCTAAAGTTCTTTATATAATTGGCATTTTCGAATTTTGGGATGAGACACAAATAAGTACGGTTTAGTTTCGGAGGGATGGTACTAGTGGTGAAAATATTATGGAAGAGTGATAGAACAGAGAGACTCATAATTTTCTAGTATTTTTAATTAAAAAAAAGGGTGTAAACCATCTGGTCCGGGTGCTTTGAAGGGCTTAAAATATTTTAAAGCCTCTAAGATTTCATGGTCATGGAGGTCTTTTCCTAAATGTAATTTATTTGAATCTCTGAGAATGTGAAAAGGATAATAATTGTAGTGATTAGCTACATCAAGATGAGTAGTGGAATACAAGCCTTTGAAGTAGTTGAAAATATGGGCTTCTATATTAGCATGGTCATAAATCAAGTTACCAGTATCATCTATAAAAGAGATAATACGATTTCTTCTTCTTCGATTAATGGTTGAAATGTTAAAAAAAAATTAGTATTTGCATCTCCATTAGTAATCCAGTTTATACAAGATTTTAATTTCTCGAACTCTTCTTCCAACCTAAGGATATCATTGAAGTCTTTTCAAAGAGAGATTTCATGATTTTGAAGGGAAGAGCTAGTGGCATACTTAGCAGAATTTTGTATATCAGTAAATCTAGCTAAAATAGTCTTCTTTTTTGTAAAAATATTTCCAAAAACATGCTTGGTCCACAAGGTAATGTTGTATTGAAAAAGTGAGGTAGCTTGTAGAAGGTCAAAATTACTATTCTAGGAATCATTAATAATATTAACAAGATCAGGATGCGAGCACCAAATGGTTTTAAATCTGAAAGGCTTGCTAGCACTAGGAATGTGATTGCCGTGGAGATGTAACAGTAAAGTGTTTTGATTAGAACAAGTTTTAGGTAGATGACTAACATGAGCATCTAGGAAAATATTAAGCCAATAATCTGTTGGAAATAACGCTTTACGCTAGAGGGGGGGGTGAATAGCGTTTTAAAATTATTAAGCGTTTTAGTGCGGAATTTAAAAACTTTGCAGAAATTAAGACAAGTGCAGTAAAATAAACTTACACAAAGATGTATCCTGGTTGGCCACAAACGTGGTTAGTCCAGTCCCCGAGAGACTCTCTCGAGATTTCCACTAAACTTGTCAAGCTTACGGGTGCTTAACAAACCGTTACAGCTGAGGACACAAGCCTCACCTAGGTGCTCGGGGATCACAATCCCAAAGACTTCAATTGCTCGGGGATACCAATCCCAAAGACTTCAATTGCTCGGGGATAACAATCCCAAAGACTTCAATTGCTCGGGGATAACAATCCCAAAGACTTCAATTGCTCGGGGATAACAATCCCAAAGACTTCAATTGCTCGGGGATAACAATCCCAAAGACTTCAATTGCTCGGGGATAACAATCCCAAAGACTTCAACCGAGGAATCACAAGTTCCTCAACAAACGAGAATCACAATTCTCTTACAAACACAAAGACACACTCACTTTACAAAGTACTCCTCAATGAGTAGATATGAGTAGAAATAGTACGCTCAAGATCACAACAACTTAGCTCAATAGAATGGCTCTTCAAAAAGCTTTATAGATGAATGAAAATGATGATCAATGTAAGAAAGCTTTTAGCAATGAAAATACTTAAATTGTATGTGTTGTTGTTGTGAAAACACTGAGTTAAACCTGTATTTATAGGTGAAAAACTCAGTCTTACCGTTGTCTAATTGCCAATTAAGGATTGCTGAAATTACTCAGTGACAATCGATTGTCAGGACTAAACAATCGATTATTTGCCTATCAGATCAAAAAATCAATCCCAGATTTTACGTTAACAATCGATTACTTCAAATCAATAATCGATTAATTATAACGTTAAAAAATCCTTTCCAATTTTTGGCATAAAACATCGATTATCAGGAAATCAATAATCGATTATTTTAACAACGTTCAGAAAATCTTTTCCAGATTTTACGCTAAAACATCGATTGTTAAATATCAACAATCGATTACCTGAAGGTAATTTGAAAAAAGTATGACAACGGTCAGCTTCAACAATCGATTATCAAATAGAACAATCGATTATTAATTAATTTCAAAACTTACTGTCTCATATATAATCGATTATCAAAAACCACAATCGATTATTAATTAATTTCAAAACTTACTGTCTCATATATAATCGATTATCAAAAGCCACAATCGATTATTAATTAATTTCAAAACTTACTGTCTCATATATAATCGATTATCAAAAGCCACAATCGATTATCATTTTACTTAAAATCACTGGGAGACATTTTTCTCATTCCAATCGATTACCATTAGTTCATAATCGATTTTTATGAGTTTTGAAAACTTTGCCTCAGTTAACAATCGATTATCGAAAGTACACAATCGATTGTTATGCAGTTTGCAAAAACCTGATGTTAACTGGCTTACTCACAATCGATTATCATTAATTCACAATCGATTGTCATGCAGTCTTGGCTTAGAGATACTCGATTATCATAAGTACATAATCGATTATCTTAGCCCAGATTTTTGAGGCATGTTTGGAAAACATTTTAACAAATGTAAATATGCATAGTTTAAAATCATTTGACACTTAAGTTAGATATGCATGATTTTGGAAAACTAATTTTAGTAGAGAAGCCATGTTATGAGCCAAGATTGAGGGATCAAGATCACAATTAATATTGACTCAATTATAACATTTCTAAACTTTGTCTTGAGCTTCTTGTAATGCATCCATTTTGTGCTTGTCCTTGAGCACTGCTATATATCGCTTATTGCTTTGTTTGACATTCATCAAAACCTACAAAAGAACACACGTTTAGTATATTGCATTTGAAACGTGTTTCCAACAATTTCCCCCTTTTTGATAATGGCAAACATAAGCGGGATATATGCAATAATTATTTTGATAATCCAAGACAAGAGTAAAGTATGCAATTTGATGTTCCTCCTCAATTCATGTTCCCCCTCACTCTAAGCATGAATGAAGTTGAGAGTGATATAGCATATAGCATACTTCTTGATATCCCGTTTCTTCCCCCTTTTGCCATTAGCAAAAATTTACACACGGGAAGAATATGAAAAAAAATGAAATAAACACAAGTTTATTTATTGGAAAATAATAACGGAAGTAGTCGATTATTGATACAGTAATCGATTGTTTGACGGCGATTTTCCTGTAGAAAACTTTGAGTATCTTGCGTCATGCTTTTTATGATCCCCTTTTCTTTAGGGTGATACCTGCAACAAAATGTTAGACGCCTCCGACGCTCAAGTTAGAAATTATGTAAGAAATAAAATGCAATGCATGACTTAGATCAACGTGGAGTCAAGGATCCCGAGTTCACTACGAATTCGGAAGAAGGACTCTTTATCTAAGGGCTTTGTAAAGATGTCTGCCAATTGGCTTTTTGTTTCAACAAATTCAATTTCGACATCGCCTTTTAGAACGTGATCTCTAATAAAATGATGTCTAATTTCAATGTGTTTTGTTCGCGAGTGAAGAATGGGGTTCTTCGTCAAGCATATGGCACTAGTGTTGTCACATCTAAGAGGAATGTGATCAAGACGTAGGCCATAGTCCAAGAGTTGTTGTTTCATCCATAGGATTTGAGCGCAACAACTCCCCGCGGCTACATATTCAGCCTCGGTTGTGGACAACGCAACACTAACTTGCTTCTTACTAAACCAAGAAACTAAAGCGCTACCGAGCAAGTGGCAAGTGCCGCTAGTGCTCTTGCGGTCCAATTTGCATCCAGCAAAATCGGAGTCGGAATAGCCAATAAGTTGGCATGAAGAACCTTTGGGGTACCATAGACCCACATTGGTAGTACCGACAAGATACCTTAGAATCCGCTTTACCGCAGTAAGGTGAGACTCTTTTGGACATGATTGATAACGGGCACAGACGCACACGCTAAACATGATGTCCGGACGACTAGCAGTAAGATAAAGAAGAGAGCCAATCATACCTCGGTACTTTTTGATGTCGACTTCCTTACCTTTTTCATCTTTGTCGAGATGATCGGATGTGCTTATGGGAGTTGCTATTTCCTTTGCATTGTTCATGTCAAAACGTTTAAGCAGATCTTTGCAATACTTGCTTTGACAAATGAATGTACCTTCCTTCATTTGTTTTACTTGTAATCCCAAAAAGAATTGTAACTCACCCATCATGGACATCTCAAATTTGCTAGTCATTAAGTTTGAAAATTCCTTGCATAGAGCATTGTTAGTAGCACCAAAAATGATATCATCTACATATATTTGAACTAGCAAGATATCATTATTTTCATGCTTGACAAATAAAGTTGTGTCAACTTTTCCATGAATAAAACTATTTTCTAAAAGAAATTTACTCAACCTTTCATACCAAGCTCGAGGAGCTTGTTTTAAACCATAAAGGGCCTTTTTGAGTTTGAAAACATGATTGGGAAAATTAAAGTCTTCAAAACCGGGGGGTTGTTTTACAAAAACTTCTTCTTGGATAAAACCATTTAAAAAGGCACTTTTCACATCCATTTGATATAAAAAGAAATTCATAGAAGATGCAAAAGCAAGCAACAGACGGATGGCCTCTAATCTAGCTACCGGAGCATATGTCTCATCATAATCAATCCCTTCTTCTTGATTATAGCCTTGAGCCACAAGCCTAGCTTTGTTTCTAGTGATTATGCCATTTTCATCTAATTTATTTCGAAAAACCCATTTCGTACCAATTATGGTATGACCTTCGGGTCTTGGCACCAAATCCCAAACGTTGTTACGTTTGAATTGGTTAAGCTCCTCTTGCATTGCCAAGGTCCAAAATTCATCCCCAATTGCTTCAGAGATGGTTTTGGGTTCAATTTGAGAAACAAAAGCAGTAAGATCTAAGGTATTTCTAAAAGAGCTCCGGGTACTTACCTTCCCTCCAACGTCGCCTATTACCTGATCGAGAGGATGATCTTTGACTGTCCTCCATTCTATTTGCTCTTTTGGTTCATTTTCTGGTTGAGGAGCTTTTTCAATTTGTGGTTCCACCGTTTTGTCAGTTTCTTTCCTTGGTGGTTCTTCTTGAATTTTGTCCTTTAGGCTTTCCAGAATACCTGAAAGATCAAGACCACAATCCTTTCTCGCCAAGCGAGTATTATCTTCGGAAAAAACAATATGAGGAGATTCCTCTACAACTTGGGTTCTTTTATTAAAAACCCTATAAGCTTTACTACGAGAAGAATAGCCAATGAAGATACCTTCATCCGACTTTGCATCAAATTTTCCTAATTGGTCCTTTCCATTGTTATGCACAAAACATTTACAACCAAAAACACGTAGATGTGAAATGTTAGGTTTTCTACCTTTGTAGAGTTCATATGGGGTTTTTAAGAGTATCGGCCGAATTGCTACTCTATTCAAAACATAGCATGCGGTACTCACGGCGTCTGCCCAAAAGTGTTTGGGAATCTTAGCTTCGTCGAGCATGGTTCTAGCCATCTCTTCGAGGCTCCTATTTTTCCTTTCCACCACCCCGTTTTGTTGTGGTGTACGTGGAGCGGAAAAGGTATGCTCGATTCCGAGTTCATCACAAAAGTCCGCAAAGAGATTGTGATCAAACTCTCCCCCATGATCACTTCTAATGGAAGTGACAGTTGATTCCTTTTCATTTTGAACTCTTTTAAGAAAAAGCTTGAAGCTAATAAATGCATCACTTTTATGCGCAAGAAATAGTGTCCATGTAAATCTAGAGAAGTCATCAACAATTACAAAAGCATATCTATTTCTTCCTAGACTTTCGATACGGGATGGTCCGAATAAATCCATATGCAATAGTTGTAAAGGTCTAGATGTTGAAACAACATTTTTGGATTTAAAAGATGCTCTTGTTTGCTTCCCCTTTTGACATGAATCACAAATAGTATCACTTTCAAATTTTAAGAAGGGAAGACCAATCACTAGATTTTGAGAAATCAATTTATTTAAAAGATGCATGTTCATATGAGCTACTCTACGATGCCACAACCACACATTTTCATCTTTGCTCAACAAACAATCAACATACTCGGATGAGGAGTTTTCAAGATCAACCATGTAAATATTGTCAATTCTAAAACCACGTAGAATAATCTTGAAGTCACTGCGTCTAAGCACTAAACACTCATCCGAATCAAACAAAGCAAGATTTCCCTTGTCACATAATTGACTTATGCTCAAGAGATTATGCTTTAAACCTTTGACAAGTAATATATGCTTTATAGAGGATTTTTCATTCTTACCGACCGATCCGATGCCAATAATTTGTCCTTTATTGTTGTCACCGAATACAACGCTTCCTCCTTCTTTGTGCTCTAGTTGAAGGAATTTGGATTCGTCTCCTGTCATGTGTCTGGAGCATCCACTGTCAAGGTACCATAGTACACTTGATCCCTTCAAGCACACCTACAAGGCAAATTAATATTCTTTAGGTACCCATACCATTTTGGGTCCTTGGGGGTTAGGCAAGTAACGATAATAATATGAAGAATCTCTATGCTTTGTAAAACACATAGGTGCAATATGACCTATACGATTGCAGTAATGACATACTACGTTTGGGTTGTGTTGATGCCTAGGTTGAGCCAACAAGGTTCTAGGCGAATGAAAATGATTAACACAAGACATATTGTTCCCATTTCTGGTATAATATCTAGATGGTCTAAGGTCATTAGTGCTAGACTTGTTGAAGGACCTAGTGTCATGTCTAGGTGGTCTAAGCTCGTTCCTAGAGTAATTTCTTGGTTGCCGAAAATTACTATTTGTAGGCTTGTTTGCAAGAATCCTAGATTCGGATCTAGGTTGTCTAAAGATATTAGTTCTACCCTTATCTTCATACATTCTAGCATAATGTCTAGGTGGTCTAAAAGAATTTGTTCTAGGCTTGTTTACAAACTTAGAGTTATTTCTAGGTGGAGTAGTGGAGTTTTTGTTTTTATGCCGTTGATTTCTCTTAGGCGATTCTTTTTCACTAACTTTAAGAACTTTTTTACTACGAGTTTCTAAAGTTTTCCTAAGTTCTGTGTTTTCTAGTTTTAAGGACTCACAAGTAGTACAAGTAAGGCAATTTTCAACACAAGAGGCTTCATGCATGGTCTTGATGACTTGTCTAAGTTCTATACTATCATTTAACAAAAATTGATTTTCATTTGCAAGATTCTCGTTATCACGAGACAGATTTTCAACACCTTTTTGAGCTAAAGAAAGACGTTCTTCAAAGTCCTTGTCTTTTAAAAGGAGTTGTTTTTGAAAATCCTCTTCTTGTAGAGAAAGAGTTTTTTGTAAATCTTTAATAGTCTTAGAAGCATTTACCAGCTCATCATGCAGTTTGTTATAAGCAATTTGTATATCGTTAGATGTACTTACCTCGTCTTTTTCGTCTGCCATGAGGCACCGACCAGTTGATTCATCGTTTGTGCTGACCGCTTTTTGAGGCGTGTTTTCGTGCAATTCCTCAAGTTTGTCCCACATTTCCTTAGCAGTTTTATAGTGGGAGATTTTTCGCCAAAGTTCCTGATTCAAGGCGTTATGTAATATATTCATAGCTTTAGTGTTGTATTCACTTACCTTATCTTTCCCGACTTTTGTCGTCAGTTGATCACTGTGTTTAATAGCTTGCCATAGATACAAATCGTTTGCCATTGTAAAAATTTGCATCCGATATTTCCAGACTGAGTAGTCGTTTTCGTCTAATATTGGAGGCGACATGCTGCATTCTCCTTCACCTATTCCTGCAAAGAAATTTAGAGTAGAAGCCATCGATGGTTCTCTCAAACGGTTAAGTTTTTCAGAGAGTATGGCTCTGATACCAATTGTTGGAAATAACGCTTTACGCTAGAGGGGGGGTGAATAGCGTTTTAAAATTATTAAGCGTTTTAGTGCGGAATTTAAAAACTTTGCAGAAATTAAGACAAGTGCAGTAAAATAAACTTACACAAAGATGTATCCTGGTTGGCCACAAACGTGGTTAGTCCAGTCCCCGAGAGACTCTCTCGAGATTTCCACTAAACTTGTCAAGCTTACGGGTGCTTAACAAACCGTTACAGCTGAGGACACAAGCCTCACCTAGGTGCTCGGGGATCACAATCCCAAAGACTTCAATTGCTCGGGGATACCAATCCCAAAGACTTCAATTGCTCGGGGATAACAATCCCAAAGACTTCAATTGCTCGGGGATAACAATCCCAAAGACTTCAATTGCTCGGGGATAACAATCCCAAAGACTTCAATTGCTCGGGGATAACAATCCCAAAGACTTCAATTGCTCGGGGATAACAATCCCAAAGACTTCAACCGAGGAATCACAAGTTCCTCAACAAACGAGAATCGCAATTCTCTTACAAACACAAAGACACACTCACTTTACAAAGTACTCCTCAATGAGTAGATATGAGTAGAAATAGTACGCTCAAGATCACAACAACTTAGCTCAATAGAATGGCTCTTCAAAAAGCTTTATAGATGAATGAAAATGATGATCAATGTAAGAAAGCTTTTAGCAATGAAAATACTTAAATTGTATGTGTTGTTGTTGTGAAAACACTGAGTTAAACCTGTATTTATAGGTGAAAAACTCAGTCTTACCGTTGTCTAATTGCCAATTAAGGATTGCTGAAATTACTCAGTGACAATCGATTGTCAGGACTAAACAATCGATTATTTGCCTATCAGATCAAAAAATCAATCCCAGATTTTACGTTAACAATCGATTACTTCAAATCAATAATCGATTAATTATAACGTTAAAAAATCCTTTCCAATTTTTGGCATAAAACATCGATTATCAGGAAATCAATAATCGATTATTTTAACAACGTTCAGAAAATCTTTTCCAGATTTTACGCTAAAACATCGATTGTTAAATATCAACAATCGATTACCTGAAGGTAATTTGAAAAAAGTATGACAACGGTCAGCTTCAACAATCGATTATCAAATAGAACAATCGATTATTAATTAATTTCAAAACTTACTGTCTCATATATAATCGATTATCAAAAACCACAATCGATTATTAATTAATTTCAAAACTTACTGTCTCATATATAATCGATTATCAAAAGCCACAATCGATTATTAATTAATTTCAAAACTTACTGTCTCATATATAATCGATTATCAAAAGCCACAATCGATTATCATTTTACTTAAAATCACTGGGAGACATTTTTCTCATTCCAATCGATTACCATTAGTTCATAATCGATTTTTATGAGTTTTGAAAACTTTGCCTCAGTTAACAATCGATTATCGAAAGTACACAATCGATTGTTATGCAGTTTGCAAAAACCTGATGTTAACTGGCTTACTCACAATCGATTATCATTAATTCACAATCGATTGTCATGCAGTCTTGGCTTAGAGATACTCGATTATCATAAGTACATAATCGATTATCTTAGCCCAGATTTTTGAGGCATGTTTGGAAAACATTTTAACAAATGTAAATATGCATAGTTTAAAATCATTTGACACTTAAGTTAGATATGCATGATTTTGGAAAACTAATTTTAGTAGAGAAGCCATGTTATGAGCCAAGATTGAGGGATCAAGATCACAATTAATATTGACTCAATTATAACATTTCTAAACTTTGTCTTGAGCTTCTTGTAATGCATCCATTTTGTGCTTGTCCTTGAGCACTGCTATATATCGCTTATTGCTTTGTTTGACATTCATCAAAACCTACAAAAGAACACACGTTTAGTATATTGCATTTGAAACGTGTTTCCAACATAATCATTAATTAAGCATCTGTCAATTCTTTCAAGAATCAAATCATTTCGAGATCATTTATTAGACCAAGTGTATTTGCTCCTCTTAAAACCTAGATCAAATAAGTAACGGAGATTGTGTCAACAGTGATAAGTCTACGTGACCAAGGAGAACCATGCCACCTGATCAACCGTTAGTTGACATTTTGATCATATTCATGAAAACGAAATCATCTCTAAGTGCTTGGTGATTCTCCATCTTGGTCTCTAGGAGAGCAACTAGGTAAGGCTTATGATAATGTAACATAAATCTAAAATTTCTTCTATAATAAGAATTATTGGAACCTCTTAATTCCATATGACAAAGTTAGTGTGGCTATTCATTACGGCTAACGGATTGTTTTGGTTCAAAGGGCTCACATGTAATAATCGCCGACATGATTTCATTTACATGACGGAAACATCATTTTTTTCCTTGGTTCCCACTAAAGATTTGAGTGCATTAAAATCTACAAGTGAGGAGTTCGGCGAATTGCACTAGTACGCTTAGTTGAGCTCTTGTTGGTAGTAAGTGATGTAGAGTTGATTTAACAAAAAGAAGTGTGAGACGGTTCCAGATTACTTGTTGTGACAGTGGAACTGCTTGGAGAATCTGCAATAGATGAAGGTTTGGGAAATCGATCTAGATCCTCTATTGTATTAGACTGAGAATGGGTCACAAGATTGTGGAGAAGTTGAGGTTCGTGTGAAAGGTTAGGGATTTGCCCCACAATTGTAGCCTTAGGTTGGAGGCTTCTTCTTGCGGATTGTCTTTGTGTAATTTGATAGGATATCAAGGGTCTTTTATCAGCACTACTATTAGTAGATATATAAAGTTGAAAAATAAGATTAGAATTCTTTATAGTTATGAAATTGATATCATTCTCATTTGAATCCTCTAGGTTCATTAATGTAAAATAACTAGGTGAAGTTTGTAGGAGAAGGTATATGATTATTTCATGGGTGAAAATTTTTGTTTCAAGTTGTGCTTCGAGCATATTAGGTAAAGAAATTACAGGAGTAGTTAATTTAACTAAACTTTCACTTTGGTGAACATCTATATGTTGCTTTCCACTATTGACTAAGTTTGAAACATCAGAAGAAGAATTTTCATCCATGATTTTGTCTTCAATAACAGTTGATGCAACGCTATCATGTTGAGCATTAGCATAAGTATTTTTAGATATGTGAATGTTAGCGATCTGTGCGCTCTCTATTTTATCAAAACCAAGTGACTGATTGGGATTAGGGGCCATTACAGGAGTTTTGCTAGATTGTAACTTGGGTTTTATTAACTCTAAGTTAAGTTTTCCCTGATTAGCGGCTTCATTATCGCTTGTTAGCAGCTTAGTCGGACAATGTTCATGATTGTTAACGGCAGTCAAATTAAGGTGAGCATATGATACAGATTTTGAAAAAGATTTAGAACTATATTTTTCTTTGTAAGTAAAAGTTTTTGAATCAAGACACTTACCAGCGGTGGCATGATATAATTATTAACATTTATACCTTGTTCTGTTTCTTTTCTCAACGGTAGTGGGCCACTTGGGGCCGTTGCTTTAAAGCTACTTCTATTTCTCCGTCTGGGGAAAACAAAATTTTCCAAGTGTCATCCTCATTGTAAGTAAGTGGTGGGGTTTGGGTTCCCCTAGCATGTTGAGGTTTTGTGCTTCTTTGTTGCTCGATCTTCGTTGAAGTTGTTGTCTTCTAGGCACAATTAAGTTGAATATGCGCTAATTTGGGACTTATTTTAAACAAGATTTATGCTTCTCCATAGAAAAGATTTTATTTGGTACCTTCCGATAGTGATGTGCGTTTTGGCTGATATTCCAATGGGGACCTCAACAGACATACGAGCGTATATGCCCATTAAAGTTTCAGATGTACAAGTATCAACTTTAAGAAAACGACCCAACATGCTTGTAACACCCGGTAAATTCGGCTTAGGTATGAATAAGCTAAAGGAGTAGTAAGATCATATTTTGAATATATGAAGTCCCATCAGGATTATTATAGGTAAAATATTTATTTCAAAATCAAGATGGAAAGTGAGGTGCATAAGATTTGATAAATTCGACTAAGTTTACAGAAGGACTATACTCCAGCAGAGAATAGTGAAAATGTGTAAGGAATTTGTGAAAATTCAAAGAATGAAAAGTGTAGGGCTTTGAAATAGCTTTCCAATGATATATTATGGAGCCTGAATGGATCTCTATGCAAAAGGTTATGCGTGTTTTATAGAACAGTATGCGATATGCGCGCTCGGAAGAGCGCCCATAGTGCAACCGCTCTAATTTTGAGGCAGTGTTACTGCAGTTTTACGTGGTTAGTAGCACGATCAGGTATCCAGGTGTCCAGGCGCGCTCATGGAGGGTTATTTTAAAACCATATTTTGTCCACCACAACCCCAAAACATAAAAACTTTCTCTAGAAAGGGGAACTCTCAAAAACCTAACTCCTTAAGGGTCCTTCCACCATCCAAGGCAAGTTCTAATGGTGATTCTAAGTTAATTTCACTTTCCAACATCTTATTAACATGGATAAATCCTCCATATCATTAGATATTCGATTGGGGCATCATTGTTGAGAGCAGGAACCCTAGAACTCGAATTCAAGAGGATTGAACTTCAAAAAGATAATGTCTTCATCCTCTAATTTATTATACTGTTGGATTAATGATTATAGACTCAAGTTCATGAGATATTTGTTGATGGGTTTGATAGAAAGCATTAACAATTATAGGTTTGGATTGTTGATTGTTGATTATTGATTAAGGGTGTTGTTTACCTTATGGGTGATAAAGAAAAATAGTGATTACACCCATTTGAGACTTTAGAATTTATATAGGAGCAAGAGAATGGGTTATTGGGTGTAGATACACAATTAATAAGGATTATGAAGCTTTATGTCATCAAGTGTTTGAGAAAATGCATAGCTGACTATAACATGAGAATTATTGCTAATATGAAATCCATTAACTTGTCTTGATATAGATTAAAACTGAAGGGGTTGGCGAATGTTGTATTACGCTCAAGAGCATGAAGTTAAGGTATGTGAGGCTAAATCTCTATGTTTGGGAATGGTAATAATTCTCCCTACACTACGTTTCTTTTACGATGTATCAAATGCCTCGAAAATATAGTTAAACATAGTTCCTTAAATAGTTGTAGAACTTCTTTTCTCTAGCTTCATAACTCATTCATGACTTTCATTCTAAATGTTGTGAGCTCAGTTTGAATTCAATATAGACATGGATTTGATATCCTAAGTCTTAGTATAGCTTACTCCGCATGTCATACACAGTTGAAGTTCCAATGTTCATAATCAGTTCAAGAATACATGTCTCAATCTAGTCCTATTCAGTATTCTGGTATTATGTAACTTAGTGTGATTCAATATTTCACTATCATGTATTTCAGTATGATTCTTAGTTTCTAATTTTAAATCTATGAATGTCGAAAACATGTATTTGGACCTGAGGCCGCAGTTAATGCTTTATGCATCTTTGAGCTTGAGGCCGCAGTTTATGCTTTATGCATCTTTGGGCCTGAGGCCGCAGTTTTATATATA
The DNA here is from genome assembly GCA_034376525.1 of Nicotiana benthamiana. NCBI lineage: Eukaryota > Viridiplantae > Streptophyta > Magnoliopsida > Solanales > Solanaceae > Nicotiana > Nicotiana benthamiana. Next base: position 30,873,371 of record CM067326.1, read on the forward strand.
TATATATATATATATATATATATATATATATATATATATACACACACACACACACTTGGGCCCAAGGCCGTAGTTTGTGCGCATATATATTGTGTTTGAGGCCGCAGTTTATCCATTTTTATAAATAGGTGGTTCATGATTCAGAATAGGGAGTATTTATATCTTAAGATCCTTTGTTCTCTTTAGTTATCAGTCATCTTTTCAGCTATCAGTTCAGTTATCAGTTATCAATTCAGTTTTAGTTTCAATTGTTATCGTCTTAGTTTTGGTTTCAACATTTATAATTCTTTCTTTCAGTTTCTTTCGATACCAGTGCAATTCAAATGTACTGACGTCCCATTTAGCCGGGGCCTGCATCTCAAAATGCAGGTAATGATTTATAGTTTGATGATTCAGAGTGTTAGGATTCTCGTACCAGCTATTTGGTGATCCCCAGTGCTTTCGGGGTATTATCATTACTTTACAGCTTTTCAGTATTTACGAATAGTCAGTGTTTTCAGTACTTCAATAGAGGCTTCATAGACAAGAGTAAGAGCTAGACAGAGTCTCAGGACTTTTATGTTAAGCTATGTTGGCTACAAATATGTTTCAGAATTGTATTAGTATTTCCGCACTTTGATTTATAACATCCAGACTTTAAGTATGTCAGCATGTGTTAGTTTATCTTTCGTATTCAGTATGTTATGATATCACATATTGATTCAGCCAGCTAGTTGTTCGCTTGGTCACATGTAGTCAGGCACCAAGTATCGTGTTACGGCCAGGCCCAGGTTCGGGGCGTGACAAAGCTTGGTATCAAAGCACTAGGTTCAGGAGTCCTAAGGAGTCTATGAAGTCGTTTCCGGTGGAGTTTCCTTTATATGTGTGTGCCGGCCACTGATTGTCTCATATCTTTCTACTCTACTTCGTGCCATGAAGCTTAGAGAAATAGTTAGCCTTCTCTTCCGATTGAATTCCAAACATATTGGATGCCCAAGTGACGCATTGGAGAAACCTAAAGTCCTAAAGAGGATAATTGCCCATTGGGGTATAATTATGGAGTACTTATTGGTAAATATGAGACTTGAGAGGATGTTAACAACGGGATGCAATAGATAGTAGTACATATTAGAGCATAACCTTATCAGAAAGTACAAAAGGGGTTATCATGTCTTATGGTTATCAGTTTACCTCAATTACCAGTTATGGAGTTTTTTAGTTAGCAAGTTTATGGTTATTCAGGATGCCAGTTATCAGTTATTCAGTTACTAGATGTCTATTTTTCAGTATATCAAAATTTCTGGTTACTTGTGAGTATACAATGATGCATATGGGTTCTCAAAGAAAATGTAAGTAATAGTGATTATAGAGAAACCTTTGCATTCTTTAGGTCTGGATTAAGACCAAGACTCACCGGACGGTACATTAAATATTTATCTGATGATGGTATACTATGAAGGACAAGTTTGTGTATGGTAGTTTATTCATATGTGATTTTCCTCCTAGAACAACTTCATTTAATTTTTGGAAATGGAGCCACAAGTTAAATGATGATAGTCCAGATGTCAGATCCTGACATTGGTCATTATAGTTTTGGACAGAAAATAGCCTAAGGGCAAAATACCTGGGAGTCAAAAAAGTTTGTTATTACCAAAGATGTGATTCGTGCAACTCATTAAAATGACTAGAAGATATGATGCTAGTAAGTGGTTGTAAAAAGGATAGTAAGTAAGTTTTGAGTTGATACATTGAATTAGCAATTTTAGCAGAGCTAGTAGAGGTACAATTTGATTCACTTAGCCAACTTAACTCTAGTGAGTGGATGACAGCTTGAAATATCAAATATGTGTTAGAACCCAAAGAGTTTAAGTTAAATCCGAAGTACAGTGGCGGTGGAAAAAAATCAGCTAGCAGTGAGAGCACAAAGTAGAGAAGAATAGCCTTTACGAATTATCGAAAAGGGATCTTCCCAAGATTGATAGTGAGAGCAGAGTTAAATTATTAAGATTGGGTATGATAATTGTGAATATATTAGCTTTTCGCTATATGAATAATTTAGTTTTTCCTAGCTCAGAAGTAAGTTGGAAATTGAGTCGTTATTGATGTAGAGCGCAAAGAATTGCAGAAAATAAGGAAAGTTATTTGGATCCCAACAAAAAGAGAATTATCCACAAGTAAGTGAGCTTTGGTTTAAGGGGTGATGTGAAAATTTTTGGTAAGTCCAGTTAGAGATTTGAAACATGAATAGTTAGTATGGGATATGAAAAAAAGAAATCAGTTCGGTAATGAGGGAAAAATTTGTATAATTACCGCATGGATTATTTCTAGCATGGGTAAGAAACACAAAGTGAGTAGAATGATCACCGAGCTTAGTTATTGATGATCAAGTGGTCACAGAAAAGCTATAAAATCATGCATTTTATGTGTTATGAGGGTAGTGTCATTGCACGAAGCTTTAATTTTGGAGTATAAGTCAAAGACTTAGACCGCAACAATGCTATAAGTGTGTTCAGGAAGTGCTTAAAAAGATAATCAAGTGTAGGAAGTGTAACTCGTGATTTAGGTAGATAAAATAACTCAGGTGAAAGAAGTTCACCAACCAACATGGGAGTTCGACTTCGGACTTCGAAGATGACGGAGTTGTTGCCTACAACAGGACTGGTTCCCCTTAGTAGCCGAAGAGAAGGAGGAACAATTTGATGATCCTGATGTGTTACAGTTGAAAGAGGAGATTCACAAGTATAAGACGATGGCTTTTGAATAAGGGGGGGATGATGGTACTTTGAGGTACCAAGATAGATTATGTGTTCCAAATATAGATGGACTCAAAGAGGGAAGACCATGTTAGAAGCCCATAATTCTAGGTATTATTTCCATCCAGGTTCCAGAATATGCATCATGACCAAGAAGATTTACTGGTTGAACGACATAAAAAAGAACATCGCAGACCTTGCGGCCAATTGTCTGAATCGTCAGCAAGTGAAAGTCGAGCAAAAGCCTAGTGTTTTATCACCGAATATAAATAAATAAATAAATATATATATATATATATATATATATATATATATATATATATATATATATATATATATATATATATATATATATATATATATATATATAGTGGAGATGGTAAATATGGAGTTTATAACAGGATTATCTTACTCATCTTGAAAGCGTGATTTGATTGGATGATTGTAAATCGACTTACCAAGTCAGCACGCTTTTGCCAGTAAAAACTACATATTCAGTAGAAGATAATACCAAGTTGTACATTCAGGAAATTGTGTGATGTATGGGACTCCGTTATCCGTCATTTCGAGTTGTGGTGCTAAGTTTAAAATGAACTTTTAGAATTTCTTTCAGAAATGATTGGGCACATGTCTTTCATCCTCAGAAAGATGGCCAGGCAGAGCGCATAGTTAAAGTAAATGAGGATATGTCTCTGATGTTAAAAGTAATTGGGATGATCACATACCTCTCATTGACCTTGGTAATAATAACGTACCATTCTAGTATCAAGATGGTACCGTCCGAAGCTCTGTATGGGCAAAGGTGTAGATCACCGATTCAAAGTTGGAGAAGTGGAGTTGTTAGGACCCAATTTGATTTATCAAACTATAGAGAAAGTTGAGTTGATTCAAGAGCGTTTGAAAAAAAACTCACATCCACCAAAAATCCTATTTGAGTGTGTATCATAGAGACCTAGAGTTTCAAGTTGATGATTGGGTTTTCCTGAAAGTTTCGCTTATGAAAAGCATTATGAGATTTGGGAAGAAGGGGAAGCATAGTCCCTGCTATAATAGGCCATATAAATTATTACGAATGATAGGTCAATTAGCTTATGAGTTGAAGTTGTCACCATAATTAGTGGTGGTACAGCTAGTATTTCACGTGTCATGTTATAACATTCAAGTTTCCAGTACTCAGATACTCATGTCAGTTCAGTACTCATATACTCATGTCACTTTAGTACTCAGATACTTATGTCATTTATACTCAGCTACTCATGTTACTCCAATACTTAGACATTCATGCGAGCTTAGTACTCAAATTACTCAAATATCCATGCCAGTTCAATATTCATATATCCATGTTAGTTCAGTATTCACGTATCTATGGCAGACCAATATTCAGTCAATGTAATAGTCATTCAATTCAGTATAGCAATAGTTTAGTAATCGTGTAATCATTCACTTTAGTATACAAGTGTTAATGAAAGTTCTTGTATCCACCATACCCGTTTAAGATCTGTAGTTAGTAGAAGTTACAATTAGGACAATCATTCGAGTACGAATGATCCCAAGGGGGGGATAATGTAACACCCCGTAAATTCAGCTTAGGTATGAACGAGTTAAAGGAGTAGTAAGGTCATATTTTGAACATATAAAGTCTCATCGGGATGATTATGGGTAAAATTATTATTTCAAAATCAAGAAGGGAAGTAAGGTGCATAAGATTTGACAAAATCGACTAAGGTTGCAGAAGGTCTTTCATTCAGAAAGGTTTAGTGACAATGTGTAAGGAATTTGGAAAACCTCAAAGAGTAAAAGTTGTAGGCGTTTGAAATATCTTTCCAACGATATATTATGGAGCCCGAACGGATCTCTGTGCAAAATGTTATGCGCATTTTACAGAACAGTATGCAATATGCACGCCCGGAACCGCGCTAATTTTGAGGCAGTGTTACTGCCGTTTTGCGTGGGCAGGTATCCAGGTGCGCAGGCGCGCTCATGGAGAGTCATTTTAAAGCGATATTTAGTCCACCACGGCCCCAAAACATAAAAACTTGCTCTAGAAAGGGAAACTCTCAAAACCCTAACTCCTTAAGGATCCTTCCACCACCCAAGGTAAGTTCTAATGGTGATTCTAAGTTAATTTCACTTTCCTAACATCTTATTAACTGGGTAAACCTCCATATCATTAGATATTCGATTGGGGAATCATTGTTGAAAGAATGAACCTTAGAACTCGAATTCTAGAGGATTGAACTTCAAAAAAATAATGTCGTCATCCTCTAATTGATTATACTATTGGATTAATGATTATAGATTCAAGTTCATGAGATATTTATTGATGGGTTTGATAGAAAGCATTAACAATTACAGGTTTGGATTGTTGATTGTTGATTATTGATTAAGGGTGTTGTTTACCTTATGGGTGATAAAGAAAAATGTTGATTACACCAATTTGAGAATTTAGAATTTATATAGGAGCAAGAGAATGGGTTATTGGGTGTAGATACACAATTAATAAGGATTATGAATCTTTATGTCATCAAGTGTTTGAGAAAATGCATAACTGACTATAACATGAGAATTATTGCTAATATGAAATCCATTAACTTGTATTGATATAGATTAAAGTTGAAGGGTTGGCGAATAATGTATTACGCTCAAGAGCATAAAGTTAAGGAATGCGAGGTTAACTCTCTATGTTTAGGAATGTAAATGATTCTCCATACACTACGTTTCTTTTACGATGTATCAATTGCCTCGAAAATATAGTTAAACCTAGTTCCTTGAATAGTTGTAGAACTTTTATTCTCTAGCTTCATAACTCGTTCATGACTTTCATTCTGAACGTTGTGAGGTTAATTCGTATTCAATATAGACTTAGGTTTGATATCCCTAAGTCTTAGTGTAACTTACTCAGCATGTCATAAACAGTTGAAGTTTCAGTGTTCATAATCAATTCAAGAATACATGTCTCAGTCTAGTCATATTCAATATTCCAATATTATGTAACTCAGTGTGATTCAGTATTTCACTATCATGTATTGCAGTATGATTCTTAGTTCCTGATTTTAAATCCATGAATGTCAAAGACCTGTATTTGGGCCTGAGACCGTAGTTAATACTTTATGCATCTTTGGGCCTAAGGCCATAGTTTATGATTTATGCATTTTTGGGCCTGAGAACGCAGTTATATATATGTATACTTGGGCCCGAGGTCGCAATTTGTGTACATATATATTGGGCCTGAGGCCGCAGTTTGCTTATTTTGATAAACATGCGGTTTATCATTCAGAAGATGGAGTATTCATATCCTTACTTTCTTTGTTCAGTTCAGTTATTAATTATCTTTTCAGTTATCAATTCAGTTTCAGTCAATAGTTATCATTCCAGTTATCATCTTAGTTTCAGTTTCAACATTTATAATTCTTTTTTTCATTTGCTTTACATCCCAGTGCAATTCTAATGTATTGACGTCCCTTTTGTCCGGGGCCTGCATCTCAAATGCAGTTAATGATTTGTAGGTTGATGATTCAGATTGTTAGGATTCTCGTACCAGCTATTTGGTGATCCCCAGTTCTTTTGGGGCATTATTATTACTTTACAGTCGTTCGGTATTTGCAGATAGTCAGTGTTTTCAGTACTTCAATAGAGGCTTCATAGATTAGAGTAACAACTAGACAGAGTCTCAGGCTTTTCATGTTAAACTATGTTGGCTACAAATATGCTTCAGAATTGTACTAGTAATTGTGCACTTTGATTTATAACATCTAGACTTTCAGTATGTCAGCATGTGTTAGTTTATCTTCCGCATTCAGTATGTTATGATATCACATGTTGATTCAGCCAGCCAGTTGGTTCGCTCGATCACATGTAGTCAGGCACTGAGTGCCATGTTATGTCCAGGCTTAGGTTTGAGGCGTGATATTGCTTCCAGTCTTAGATAAAATAATTGTGTCATAGAACTCAATAGGGAATTTCGGTAAACGGACCCAATACCGAAGTAGGTGACTTCTGCCTCAGAGGCAACAAAATTTGGAGGGATAAATCAAGGCCGTTATGAAGTGCTTTTCGCATACTTTCTTCCTTGATAAATTTGACTATGAAGTAGTCAAATCCTAAATCGATTAACAATAACTCTTATGAGACTTTCCACAGATCTTTCATTTTAGATTTAAGATATTGGTGGCTCAATTCGTTTTTCGAATAATTTGATAATGATTAAAAATTTCCAAGGGAAGTACAGACTGTTCTTGTCTTCCAGGTATAATGGTATAGTGTCATCATCGTTAAGTTTGTCACCTGAATGTCTCCATATGCAACTCTTTGGTATAGAATACTGTATCTGCATTTTGGAAATTGAAAAATGGGAAGGACGGGTGAATAACAAAGCTCCATATCATAGATACAAGTGTGCGTCGAGCCCTTCATTTAGACCTGGATGATATATATATATATATATATATATATATATATATATATATATATATATATATATATATATATATATATGAAACTATGAATTTAAGGGTCGTTTGGTTGTAAAAGTTGCATTTGAACTAATGTGTTCAATCCAATCCGCAAGTTAAAAGGATTAGTCTATCTAAAGAAACTAATAATTTTCACAATTTGTGTATTTTAACTCGATAAAATAAGTTTTTTATGTTACTTTTTATGTTAGCTACCAAACTTGGCATAATATAGACATGAATTACCTTTCATAACAAGTCATTCTTACCTGATGGCGTAGAAAAACTACAGCACTATCACTCAGAGGCGTAGCCACAGGTAGGGGATGAGTTCACGTGAATTCACTCTCCTCTCCTTAAATAATGTATAATAATAGTGAATTTCAACTCGAATACTTAAATTAATATTGGTGAATCCAAGCTCAACTTTAATGTATTGTAAGGAAGTGCACCTTCCACCTAGTCAGGTGTTCGGTTTGCATACTCTTTCTTCTTTTAAATCATATTTCAACTAATAAATAGTGTTAAATCCCCGTGCCTTTGCCGCTTTTTCTAATTAAACACACTACTTTTGTTTTTTTCCCCTTTTTTTAATGGTTACACGTTTTCTTTTTTCCTTTTTCCCATTCCTTCCTTTAGTCTTTGTTTCAACTTTTAAAACTCCTAAATCAAAAATACATCTCAGCCACCCTCTCAAAAACTCAGGTTTCTGGTACTCATAGTGTGCATTAGGGGTGTACAAAGTAAACCGATAAATCGCATCAACCCGATAATCCGAGTTAAACCGAGAAAACAAACCCGACCATGGTTTGGTTTGATTTGGTTTGGTATTGGATAAAAAATATCGACCATAATTAGTTTGGTTTGGTTTTAACTAAAGAAAGTCAAACCGAAACCAAATCAACCCGACATTATATATATATATATATATATATATATAGATATAGAACTTTTCGATATATTTAATATATAAATATACTTATTGTGATGTAATTTATAAATATTTCTTAAAGAAATTCATAATTTTATCTTTTAAGGTATTATTTCAAGGCTTGACTTAGAGCTTTTTGAATGTTCCAATAAGTTTTATAGCCATTAACATTAGTAAATTAAATAATGCGAACAAAAGCCAAATTAAAACCAAAATCAAATCAATATTAATGCTAACAAAAGACATTCAATTCAATACTATGAACGAGAATGTATCGAATATCTATTTTTTTGCAATAATTTAGATAAATGCACAACCTATTTTTATTTTTTCTTTAACATCTAGTCATGTAATTAATTTTCCCTTATTAGTCTACTTATTTTAGCATGACTTAGTATTTTTAAATTATATTTATTTTATTATGGCTTTTTAATTAGCAATATTGATATTACACAATTTTATTGTCTTCGTTATTGAATATTTTAGGATAATGCCATGACAAATCTCATATTTTGTATTATTTTCTTGGAAAATACTTTATATAGCTGTATCTTACTAGGATTAAAGAAATAATTTGAGCATAATTTATATGTTTTGTTCTATGAAGATTTTATTGAAAAAAGTTTAGAAAAAATCCGAACAACCCGAAAACCCGAGAAACCCGAAAAAATCCGAGAGCGAAAAATCCGAGTTTATTAGTTTGGTTTGGTATTTAGATTTAATAACCCGACACAATTGGTTTGATTTGGTAATTGTAAAATCCGAACCAACCCAGCCTATGTACACCCCTAGTGCGCATGCTCTTGAAATCTTGAATATGCCTCTGCTATCAGTGTATAGAAGTAAACTCACGTTAAGATGATTCACTGTGCTCCACAGAGAAATTTCAAATGTTTCTTTCATTACCAAAAACTCATTGGTGAGTCTATATTTCAACTTTGGAAACCCAAAGTTGTCGATGAGCAATAAGAACAAAATAGAGAGAAATAGTTCTATTTCTAAGCCCAGATTATTAGCTATTAGCTATCTTCACACTGCCAACACTAAGCATATTAATAAGTTCATTATATGCCTTGTTTGCTGCTATGTTCAATGCAATTTCTTTTTTTACATGGCACATGCCTTTTCCCCTTAGTTGATTGTCTATAAAAACTTCAAAACTCCCATCATGAGGCCACATATCGACTACCCGAACTTAAGTTTATGCTTCTGACAGGTCTCATAGAGCTTCTTCACTGGATTTGTTTGAAGCATTTCCGGTGTAATTATGGGCTCTAATAGAGTCTTCGCTACCTACAGGCCATACAAAATCAAAAGCAGTATGCATTAGAGGCGCCGAAAGAGAAGAATCCTGTCCAAGTAACGTATTTTGAGCCCCAACCAAGAATAAAGCACAAGACAAGTTAAATAAGTTAACCTTCACCTGCTAATCTTCTTATTATTCAAAATGACATTCTTTATCTACTTGGGGGTTGTTTTGTTCCGTTCTGTGATATCCCATTATCTATCCACCTCTTATGTGGGAAAATTAATACCACTATTTTGATATAAATTCATACTTACAACCAAACATGGGATAACTATAATCATTAAGGTGGAGAAGGTCATGGGGGCTTTGAGTAAGATGAGTAGGGGTAGAGCGATCGCGTCAAATGAGATTTCGGTCGAGTTTTGGAAGTGTGTGGGTAGAGCAGGATTGGACTGGCTGATTGGGTTGTTCAATGTAATTTTTAGGACGAAGAGGATGCCGAGGAATGGAGGTCGAGTACAGTGGTACCGTCGTACAAGAACAAAGGTAATATCCAGTGTTGTAACAATTATAGGGGTATCAAATTACTTAGCCATACCATGAAAGTCTGGGAGAGGGTGGTGGAGGTGAGGGTGAGGAAGACGACGCCTATATCCGACAATCAGTTTGGGTTCATGTCGGGTCGCTCCACTACGGAAGTTATCCAGCTTATTAGGAGGTTGGTGGAACATTACAGGAATAAGAAGAAGGATCTGCACATGGTGTTTATTGACTTGGAGAAAGCATATGACAAGGTTCCTAGGGAGGTACTCTGGAGATGTCTTGAGACGAAGGGCGTGCCGGTAGCCTACATAAGAGCGATCAAGGACATGTATGATGGAGCTAAGACAAGGATTAAGACTGTGGGAGGCGACTCGGATCATTTTCCGGTTGTTATGGGATTACACCAAGGCTATGCGCTTAGCCCATTTGCCTTGGTGATGGATGCTTTGACACACCATATTCAAGGGGATGTGCCATGGTGTATGTTATTTACTGATGACATAGTTCTAATTGATGAGACGAGGGCCGGTGTTAACGAGAGATTGGAGGTTTGGAGACAGACTCTCGAGTCTAAGGGTTTCAAATTGAGCAGGCCTGAGACAGAGTACCTGGAGTGCAAGTTTAGCACTGAATCGAGGGAAATAGGGGGGACGTGAGGCTTGGGTCACGGGTCATCCCCAAGAGAGATAGCTTCAAGTACCTTGGGTAGATGATTCAGGGGGACGGAGAGATCGACGAGGATGTCACTCACCGCATAGGGGCGGGCTAGATGAAATGGAGGCTTGCATCTTTAGTCTTGTGTGACAAGAAAGTGCCACCGATACTCAAAGGTAAGTTTTATAGAGCTGTGCTTAGACCGGTTAAAAACTCCCATATCTAGAGGATAAAAGTAGCAGAGATGCGGATGCTGAGGCGGATGTGCGAGCACATTACGATAGACAAGATTAGGAATGATGATATTCGGAAGAAGGTTGGTGTCGCCCCTGTGGATGACAAGACGCAGGAAACGAGGCTCAGATGGTTGGGGCACGTGTAGAGAAGAAGCCTTAATGCACCGGTGAGGAGGTGTGAGCGATTGGCCGTGGTGGGTACAAGGAGAGGCAGAGGGAGACCTAAGAAGTAATGGAGAGAGGTGATCAGGCAAGACATGGTATGACTACAGATTTCCGAGGACATGGCCTTTGATAGGGAGGCCTGGAGGTCAAACATTAGGGTGGTAGGATAGGAGTAGTAGAGCTTTCCTTACTTCATACCGGGGGTGAGCCGGGGTTGAATTAGGGTGGATCTTAGATGGCTTGCAGTGTATGTTGAACCTACACTATTCTTGTTGTTTAACTTAGCCCCGGGCCTTAGACTCTGGTTACTGTTATTGCATGTTATTCATCTTTGGTTTTTATGCTTCTGTTACTATTACGGTTTCTACTGGAGTTATTAATAAATTCTCTTTTCTTGTTTTTATTTCCGTCTTTCTGAGTCGAGGGTCTATCGGAAATAGCCTCTCTATCCTATGGGGGCAGGGGTAAAGCCTGCGTATACATTACCCTCTCCAGATCCCACTATATGGGATTTTACTGAGTGGTTGTTGTTGTTGTTGTTGATTAATATCCTTATTCGAGTAACCAAACGACCCCTTTAAGTATCTTTGTCCCCCTCAATGCCACCTCCTATTTGTATATTCTCATTACAAGGGACCATGTGGATATAGAACTTAAAGTAAAGACATTGAGCACAAGCTCATCAAATTCTCAAATATTTCTCTTTTTCTGATATTTTCTGTGACATAAATGGCATTACTTCAGCATCCAATCACAGAGATTCATACAAGATTTCTCGTGAATTTCAGAGTCATAAGGTTCTAATATAATATATAACTTATCCACACTTGGTTGTATGACTAATTCATTAGATGTCTTCAGCGGGCTGGAAGAGCCCTGTTTCCTCCTTTATTCTAAAGTTAACAAAATTTATATGCCACAAATTCACAAAGTGAGCATGCCTTGTAGCCATTTTGAGGCGATAGTGGGCTAGAAATGGAAGCCAAAGCTAAATCTAGCATTTGCATTGGCTCTAAGTGGACTTCCCAGCTACAACATGTAAAATTTAGCTAAAGGAAAAGGTACTCCTCTTTCCTTTTCTTTTGCTGGTTCGCTTTTTGTCGTTTCTTTTCTTTCTTTAACTACTCTTTTCTTTTAAGGGAATAGGGGGAAGGTTCATGTAGGAATCTTAGCTCCTAGCAACCTATAAGCTATAAGAATTACAAGACATTTAAAAGAATTGTGATCAAAACCTTTCACATATGAAGAGGTACATGTACGGCTAATGCTCTTAAAATGAGGAATTTGAGGGGGGAAAGAGAGCACACCTCCCAGGTAATGTCAATTGAGGAATCGCTATCAATAAATACTGCTCCTATTGTTGATTCAACAACATCAGCAAGCACCTACGGAGCATTTATCAGTCCATGAGAATGCAAGGGATACTCTGGAAGAGCATTTATAAATGATTGAATCTGTGATAACAGATAACTTTTGTCAATTGGAAGAAGATAAGGGGCACATACAAAATCTGAAAATGAAACACTAAGAAAAAGGTAAAGCAGTAAAAGAGCAGTAAAGTGAGAAAAGTCAAAGGAAGTGAAGCGAAACTTTCCCATCCGTCTTATTCGCAAAGGTTAACAGATATTTTCGATAAACACAGTCAGCGCGGAAATAGAATTGAAGAAGTATTAGACACAACTTGAATGTAGTCCTCTTTAAAGAATCTAAGGTCAACTATGTTAAATCTTCCTCCTTATTCCATTAACTGTCGTTTTTGCTTTCTTCCAGGACTTTTTTTTCCACCCAAGGTTTTGATTGCGGAGCTCGGACGAGGAGGGTTCTCTAAAAGGAAGTGAAGAGTATAGTAGTAGTTCAAACGAAAACCATCTAACCTGTAGTATAGGAGAAGCCAATCAGCAAATGAATAATTACATTGATTTACTACATTACTCCATTCCTATAATATTCAACTAGACAAAGGAACCAGGTAAACTAAGGTATGGGGGTCATGGATACATTATATTAAGCAGCTCTTGGCATGCATCTTTGCTTAGTCAGAAGCACAAATACAGGCACTCCGCTGACCATGCAGTGAATTATTGTGACTAGGGTGCTATAGGTATGGCTCACAGTGGCACGAGACTTGATATTTCTCCAGATTGGATTAGTAGCAAACTGTTGGTTTGGTCAAAGATAAAGATCTTGAAGTGAAAAGAAGAAAGCCAACAACAACATCATAATCAGTATTATCCCACACTCTGGGGTCTGGGGAAAGAAGAAAGCCAATGCCCTTAATTAGTAAGCTCACTTACTTGTCGTGTAAGGATAGGCCTTCCATGCCGTAAATACTTGTGGAAGCTATGCTTAACAGCAACACGTGCAAGCTTCTCCGTGTCAACATTTGCTGCACGTAGAGGTGACAACAACCCAGGTGGAAGATTTGGATACTTGGAAAACTGTTGTTTTGTTATCATAAGGTTAAGAACCGAGTCACCCACATACTCGAGCCGCTCATAAGATATACAGTCCTTGTCATACGATGGGTGTGTAAAAGCTTGCCACAGTAAATTCTGATCATTAAAGTGGTACCCGATGATTTTTTGTAAAGGAGTAGTTCACCAGAAGTTATTTGGATCTTGAATTTGGTAAATAGCTGCTTTTCTTTGGCTCATGCAGATAACTGCCTCAGTTTTGTCAATTATAAATAGAAGGTCACCTAACTACAGAAATTTGAGTTTATTACTGGAAGTATTTATGTCAATAAGAATATAAGAAAAGCACAATTGCTTGGACTTCTGATTTCCGCCACAAAGGTGAAAAGATCTATCATCATAAAGTAAAGCAGCAGGATAAGATAAAGACAGTTGACAGACACTTGATGTTATAAAACCTCCTCAGCTGCAACAGCAATCACAACCGCGACAACACCTACACCTCAATCCCAACCTAGTTGACGCAATATTTATTGCATTCCAGCAAAATGAGAAGTCAGATTTTAGGAGAATGTCATACAATAGCTCATTGTTTCTTCACATGTATCAGGTTCCTATTTTTTCTACTGCATTTAACTTGTCTGTTGAAGAATGTCATCAGATTGAGGAGTCATTCTGGTACTACTAGTACATCAGTAGCAACTGATTAGAATCAAAACCATTTTTTAGAGTTTGGGCCTCCTGAGATGCCCAAACTACAAGTAATTGCCAGTTCAACATAACAATACTATTTTCTATCTCTAACTTTGCAACAATACTATTTTCTATCTCTAACTTTTCTTCTTATATTAAGAAAATTATTTGGTAGAACTAATAGATAGATTATAGCATAAACTAGTAAATGTAGAAATTTGTAAAGCTCATGCCATGCTAAACAAAAGCCAACAGATGTCTGAACTAACTACCGGAAAACCTATAGTTGCAACTTGTAATTCATAGTAACATCCTTCCCTTCCTAAAGACATCGACAAAGAGTCAAAGACAGCAACCTACAGCACAGAGACTGATGAGATAACCTAAGTCGTGCACTGAAACCATAGCCATAAATATTACACATATCATTTTTACCTTTCTGCTCTACTTAATACTTTGAAGAAATTGGAGCTCCACAAACCCATCATACCATGTAATTTACGAACTGTGACACCCAAAGCACAAATAACAGAGCACCTGCATAGCTCCTTCACATTCTGCTTAATCAAATTACTTCAAATTGTCTTCTTCTTTTTTTTTTTTGATAAGGTAAATTACTTCAAATTGTCTAAGTGCTGCAAACACTTCTAGTACAAAAACTAAATATATAAATATAAGTCGTCGTTTCATGACAGTTCAAAATACGGATTATAGCTACAACTGTGCTTGTGGTCAGTCGAGGCGCGTGTAAGCTGACCTTAGCACCACCGTCGACCAAAAAAATTCCAGTTATAGATTGGTTCAGCTTGCAAAGTTACATTTCAGCACCGGAAACAAACAACAACAGCAACAACAACTACCAAGTATAGTCCCACAAAGTGGGGTCTGGGGAGGGTAATATGTAGACAGGCCTTACCCCTACCCGAAAGGGCAGAGAGGCTGTTTCCAATCGACCCTCAGCTCAGTGAAGGGAAGGAAAAACAAAAACAAAAATAAAAGATCATTAAACTCCAACATAAATAGCGTAAATAATTATCTAAACATAAGAACCATAAATAAAATAGCATGCAATAATATCAGACAGTAACTACCATAAATAACTACCATAAGGGAGACACAATCCAATACACAAATCATCTATGGATAGCCCTGCCAAGCCTCACCCAACCCCGGGTGAGGAGTACGAAAAACTCTAGGAGCCCCTATCCTACAACCCTGATACTAGACCTCCAGACTTTTCTATCAAGGATCATGTCCTCGGAAACCCGCATTCTAGCCATGTCATGCCTAATCACCTCTCCCCAATACCTCTTAGGCCTCCCTCTGCCTCGCCGTACGCCGATCATCGCCAGCCGATCACAACTCTTCACCGGGGCATCAGGACTTCTCCTCCGCACATGCCCGAACCACCTCAGCCTTGCTTCTCGCATCTTCTCATCCACCGGGGCCACCCCCACCTTCTCTCGAATAACTTCATTCTTAATCTTATCTAACATGGTGAGCCCGCACATCCACCTGAGCATCCTCATCTCCGCAACCTTCATTTTCTGAACATGAGAGTTCTTCACTGGCCAGCACTCCGCCCCATACAACATGGCAGGTCTAACCACAGCTCTATAAAATTTGCCCTTGAGTTTCTGTGGAACTTTCTTGTCACACAGGACTCCTGATGCAAGCCTCCACTTTGACCATCCCGCTTCTATACGATGAGTGACGTCCCCGTCAATCTCTCAGTCCCCCTGAATTACCGACCCAAGATATCTGACACTGTCCCTCTTGGCGATGACCTGAGATCCAATCATCACGTCCCTGCCTACTTCGCTCGGCTCAGCTCTAAACTTGCACTCCAGGTATTCTGTCTTAGATCTGCTTATTTTGAAACCCTTAGACTCAAGAGTCTGTCTCCATACCTCTAACCTCTCAATATCACCGACCCTCGTCTCGTCTATCAAGACTATGTCATCATAAAATAGCATACACCAAGGCACATCCCCTTGAATATGTCAGGTTAGAGCATCCATCACCAAGGCAAACAAGAAAGGGCTAAGCGTCGATCCTTGATGGAGCCCCATAACCACTGGAAAATGGTTTGAGTCGCCACCCACCGTCCTAACCCTAGTCTTAGCTCCATGGTACATGTCCTTGATTACTCTGATGTAGGCTTCCGGCACGCTCTTCGCCTCCAAGCACCTCCATAGCACCTCCTTGGGATCTTGTCATACGCCTTCTCCAAGTCGATAAGCATCATGTGCAGGTCCTTCTTCTTATTCCTGAACTGCTCCACCATCCTCCTGACAAGGTGGTTAGCTTCTGTAGTGGAGCGACCCGGTATGAAACCGAACTGGTTCACAGATATAAATGTCATCTCCCTCACCCTCGCCTCGATCACCCGCTCCCAAACCTTCACGGTGTGACTTATTAATTTGATACCCCTATAGTTGTTGCAGCATTGGATGTCCCCTTTGTTCTTGTACAAGGGCACCACTATACTCCACCTCCACTCCTCCGGCATCCTTTTGGTCCTGAAGATCGCATTGAACAACCTAAAGAGCCACTCCACTCCTGACCTACCCATGCATTTCCAGAACTCCACCGGGATCTCGTCAGGCCAGCTCGCTCGACCCCTACTCATCCTACGCAAAGCCCCCATGACCTCCTCCGCCCTAATGCGCCTGCAATACCCAAGGTCTCTATGTTGCTATGAATGCCCCAACTCCGCTAGCTCTATGTTACAATCCCCCTCCTCGTTAAGTAAGTCTCGAAAGTACGAATGCCACCTCTGCTTGACTTGAGACTCCCCAATCAGAACTCTACCATCCTCGCCCTTGATGCACCTAACTTGGTCAAGATCACGCGCCTTCTTTTCCCTTGCTTTAGCTAACCGGAATAACTTCCTGTCCCGCCTCTCTCCCCTAATTCCTCGTACATGTGACCAAACGCCGCGTTTTTAGCTTCCGTAACCGCCAGCTTTGCTTTTTAGCACTGGAAACAATTGCATTCAAATATTGCTTTTCATCCAAATAACTAATTTTTCAATTTACTTTCCATATAGCTCCCTAAATCCTTAGACACCCATTAATCAAACAAGAAACAGTAAACCTGCCAGTCAATTAAAAGATCCAATCTTTAAGCTCATATATACATTTTAATAGACAGACAAATATCTCTATGCATATTCGATAAAAACAAAAAAAGGGAACACAGATTAGAATTGCTAACCGTATTTTTGGACGTTTTGAACGTAGACCCAATTCACGGCTGGAGTGAAAAAGGAATGTAACCAAGATCCCATTTGTAATTAGAGCGTCTATTGATTTCTTTGATCCATTTCTTCCCTTCGTTTCCTTCCACTTCTACGCCCTAGACTGGAATGGTAGCAATTTAACTATCTGGTTGAAAAAGTTCAAGCTTGAGCCTTTGAGTTCTCTTTATAAATTTAAAGCTTGTTTGGATGGTTTTTCGGGTTGTATCATATTGTACTGTTAAATTCACGCCAAATCCAAACTATGGATTTGATGCGGTTGAAATTGTTTCCTTTTTTATTTCTAATTATGGCTAACTTATTACTCAATAATTTTATTTTGTTTTTTATATTTTTTATTTTAACTTCAAATTTTAAACTTATAACCTACTTTATTTTTGTCAAAATTTACCGCCAATGTTAAAAGTTTGTTGCCGCCTTCTACTTTAATTTTTTCCTCCTAATTTATTTTAACTCAATTTTAATTAGATGTGCTTCTTTATTTTGCCTTCTTCTGTCTCGCTCCTTTATTCTGGTATTTTAGCTTATTCTGTTTTATTTTTTAAAATTATTTTATGCTTAATTTTTGACAAATTTAATGTATTTTACTAAATTTATCAGTTATAGTATAATACGATACGGCCAAATCAAACAGTAAAATATTATTTAACAATAACAAACATTATAATCTATCCAAGCATTATATTTATAAAATGATATAATAGAATACAATACAATACATTAAAAAATAATGGGGAACATTGATCAAATAGTGTGAAAAGAGAAAAACAATTGTTTTGCTTACAATTTTCTTATCTTTCTTTTTTCTCTTTTGTCAAGTATTATTTTGGGGTGTGTTTGGTGATGAACGAAAATGTTTTTTACGCTTTTAAAAAATTAATTTTAGGGAAATAAGTAATTTTCTTACTTATTTTAGTGTTTAGTTGGTGAAGAATATTTATTTACTAAAAGAATGTTAATAATGATCAAGACAGCATGTTAAAGTAAAATAATGTTGCCAATGATTAAAACAACAGTTTTAGCTCTTAAATTAGGAAAGTATAGTAAATATAATCAAAAAATAAATGCACTTTTTGTAAAAGAAGGTTGTGAATAAAATATACTATTCCCTCCATTTCAATTTTTTTAGTCTCTGCTAAAAAGAATGACATATTATCCTTACATAAAAATAATTTACCTTATACAATGATTTGTAGCCATATAAAATATATGTACTTCATTTTATACCACAAGTTTAAAAGTTTTCTTTCTTTTCTTAAATGATGTATAAATTGAAACGAAGGAAATATATACCCAAGAGACGACCTAGTGTTCAATAAATTGAATAAGAATGATGAGGTCTGTTATTCAAATTCCAACATAAGCAAACAAATACAAAGTGATTTCTTTCCCTCAAACTGGCCAAACAGCACGGTATTATTTATCTTTAAATATAATACATGCAAATGAAGATTTCTAATGTTGGAAGTACTTGATTTAAATTCCAAGGAAGGTGAGTGGATATCCTCAAAATTTGAGGTTTTCACCACCTTCAAATAATGGCTAGTTGGCGTTTCTTGATTCTATATGACCCCTCAATTGTTGATCTTATATTATTTGAACATTTTAATTTCTAAAATTGTCATCCAATTATAAGGACTAGGACATTCTTTACTCTTTTAAGTAGATTAACGAAGCCTTCTTGTAATTTAAAGTATCTTTTGAACGTCTCTTTTTCCATGATGAAATTGCTAGGTCATTAACTATGAAGCAAAAATGAAACAAGAACTCCTGAACACTAGAAACAAGAAATGAATATGCAAAAGTTTGGCTGCTGTCTTTTTTGGACATCTGTGACCGAGTATGGGACAAGAATAATCACAAGGATAAAATCTCACTTTATATCTATTAATTTTAAATTACTTATTCTTTAATGTTCATGTTCAAATTATTTATTACTTCTACCATGGCCTCCAAATTATTTACCCATACTTCTTCTTTCTCATTTTACCCACATACAATCTACCACCTTCAACTGATTCTAACTCAACGCCTTTTCCTTTTTATTCAATTTCCTCTTCTTCGGCGGCTGACAATGCAATTTCTTCTTCGTCATCATCTTGGACAACCCCAACTCCATCAGACACATAAGCACAAGTGCTCAAAAAGATTGAAGAACGATAAAGAGAAGAAATGAGGAAATGGGCTTTGAGTTTTGTTGAGTTTATCTTGAAGTTGAAGTGAGTATTATAAGTACTTAAGGAAAGATGATCTACTGAGAATTTAGGCTTTTGAGTGAAGAGATACAGTGAAGAAGCAGATGCTGTAGCAGCAACAGAGAAGCAAGAACCTGACAGTTTTTGTACCGAAGAACCAGTTCGGGGTGAGGCTTCCATGGTCCTACCATTGTTGGGCTTGAAGCTCAATTTTATTTTTGAAGACGTTTTGTTTGATTCAAAGTGGATACTGTTAAATATTGCTTGTAGTAACTTCTAGAATTTCATACTAAAATTTGATAGCGTTTGGAGGTGATTGAGATAGAAATTTTCAATTGAATATCGAAGAAGAACACAGCTACAATATACCCCTAGGGTACACAATATGTTGTAGGAGTATATAGCTATACTGCAACACTATACTATTATAGTTTACAAAACAGTATAGAGCTACAGTATATTAATATACCATTTTAGTATACAATTCATTCCAACTATATACCCTCGTATAGTTATATGCTATATTGGTATCATATGCTAGTTGAATTATTTTTGGTTGTATTAGCTACATTTAATTGATACAATATTTGATTTTCGTTTAATAATAGTAAGATAATACAATATCTTGAAATACCTTATATTAATATGTGGTACACTATTTTTTTTATTTTTCTCTTTATGCATGTATGTTATGTATTAGTAGTATAGTTATATAGTTGTCGGAAATTAACTAGTAAAACGGTATACCATGTTGGTATAGTTATATGCCATATTGGTATCATATGGTAGTTTGAACATTGTTTTGGTTGTTTTAGCTGCATTTTAGGCGAATTCTATTATGAAATTATTTATATCAACATGAGTTGCAATAATGCTAGAATTTTTGTGAGCCTATGGACATAAATTATGTGTATTAATAGTTTTTATAGTTATAGGCAATTGTTGGAACAACTCCATATAACTATATACCCTCTTACTATGCGAAATGAACAAGTCATTTTGCGAATATTTAGCTTGCAATACGAGCATGTAATTTTCTCATACTTTTATTGCGTCCTTTCATGTTTTGGTATAGTAGTATAGTCGCAGATAGTTGTAACAATATTCTAGAGAAATCATATGTTCTATTGGTATACATATATACCATATTGGTATCACATGGTACTAGAAGTCTTTTTCGCTACTTATACTTTTATTATATTAATATTTTATTATCATTTTTATTCTAACTAGTATATATGGAGATCTTGTTGACGTAGATTATATTTTCTTGCTCTATAATTGGTTGTATTACTGCTAATGGTAGAGTATGTATTAATATTTATAGGAAGGAGACCAAGGTTTGCTTAGCAATCATGTGTTGATTATTAAAATCTGATTATATAATTTATGGTGCTCTACAACAGTCAATATGATATTTATTTTATTTTTCTTATTGCATAAAAAAAGAATAATAAAAAATAGTGAAAATGGTAAATGAAATTAGATTATGAAGAGAAAAAAAATAAAAACAAAAAGAAGCTAAATGAAATTAGAAAAGGAAAAAAGAAAAAGAAAAAAAAAGAAAACGAGAAAAAAGAAAAGTAGAAAAGAAAAAAAAAGATTAAAAAATAGAAGAAGAAAAGAAGCATAGAAATAAAAAGAAAAAATGGAGAATAAAGCAAAAATTTCCTACAAAAACTATAATGGGTAGGAAATGTAATTGGTTTATAGGTAAAAAACAAAGGCGAAATAAATAGTTTACCCATCAAACTTGCAACGAAATCCTTGCTACACACCCTTTTTTACGGGTAATCGCTTATACACTCAACCTTTTAAAAGCGTGTAAAAAATATACCTTTTTGATTATGTGTCACTCGTGTGTTTTCCACACATAAGAGGCGAGTGAACGATCAGAATTTGTAATTAAAGGCATTTTGGCAGCACTGTCCATCCTTTTCATTTTTCTAAATCCTTTTCTTTATTTTTTAGAATAAAAAACTCACTATTCTTTTCCATCTTTTTTCATTATTGCAGCATTTTTTCTTATGCCGCCATACCACCAAATATATTTGCCAAGAATTAGAAGAGGATAAAAAAAATCAGAGATTCAGCATCGTCGAAGTAATCCAACAGCCAAATCCAACTAGGTTTTTTAAAATCATTTAAGTTGCTAGATTTAAGAGTTTATCACAAGTTTTGCGAATGATGGGTGGAAAATTCAGAAAATATCATTGTTGAGCTATTGAAAAAGCTTGAAAATTCAACTGGATCTTGTTAATTTTGGATTTTTGAACAGAACCTGTAACTCGATTTTGATTGACTAGTTAAAGTTACTTGGCAATCTCTTCCAATTTGTGGTAGAATATTGAAAATCCAATTAAGATGCTACTTGATAATTTCTTCCCGTTTGTGATTTGATCCAAAAAGAAATAATAATTACAAAAGTTTTGAAAGTTCTTCTTTTGTCCTTTGATTCTAAGTTATTGTTTTTTTTTGGGGGGGGTTCTTGCTGAAAATTTTTCTCAAGAACAATACTAATTGAAGACAAGGTGAGGAAGATGAAGAAGGAGGTATATATGTAATTTTATGTGTGTTTTTATTTTTTTTTAAATTAATGACACATGTCACGAGCATATTGGTGCGTGATACACACACATTTTGTAAAACTAGTCAAGCATGAAAATGATGTGTAATTGTTACACTTTTGAAAGGTTGAGTGTTTGAAAATATTTCCGTGTGGGGTACAAGTTTAGGTGTCATTTTATGTATTCTGCCAAAAATAATGGGTAGACAATGGTAAATAGTTCTATTTTTTGGGTAACTATGTCAAAACCTCAATAATAAACACTGCTATCAGACAACAAAAAAAACAGTTATTTCCCTTTGAGGAAATGTTCCATTTCTAACTCACAATAAAGTTTATTTTCTTCCAAGTGCTACAAATCAAAACCAGCTTTCTATGCTTTCTTACACTATTGAAACAAGTACTATACAAATAAACTGCACAAGTAGTACACTGATCTAATGCTTAAAACAGTATGGTCGTCTGTCTCGTTCACAAACAGGGAACTGAACTTGTATTAACTGTATTGGAAGCATGATCCCGATTTACTATCTTCCAGACATAAGATTTATTAGACCTTGATTTCCATAGAAAGATCCAACATCCCAATCTTCTGTCGACGAAGAGAGTGTCATCAGCGCAACCACTATTGATCTCATACTTGGCCTTATTAGAGGATTTTCATGAGTGCAAGCTTTGGCAAGCTGTGCCATCTGTAATGGAGAAGACATGGGACTTCTATAAGAAGCAAAAAGAAACAACTACCACAGTTATCAATTCAAGTTTCATTTAATCTTATACCTTGCGGACTGAATCAAGGGGATAGTCGTTTCCAAGTCTAGGGTCAACCACTTTGCGAAGGTCTTCATCAGGTTCTGGCTGATTAAGTACTTCTTCAAACTATGATCATCAGAAGGAAAAATAGGTATCAATATAGTGAAAAAGCAGGAGACAAGCAAAGGGAATGAAGAGCTTAGATATGGCCCTTCAAATAAAGGCTTAGTTCAAGCCTGTGAAAGGGTTCATGCAATCCATATGCAATCCATATCATTGACAAAAGAAAATTGCAAAACGAACTTACCAAACCAACAAGACCCTTTGATTCAGTAACAGATTCATTTGGCTTGACTATCGCTTCCTTGGCTGAAATAAGTTCATATAGGACAACACCAAAAGCATAGACATCAACTTTAGGAGAGACATCGCCATACTGGGCATACCTGCAAAATAGCGGTGCGCAAATTCGTTACATAAGGCACTCAAAAATTCATTTGTTAAAAAAACACCAATTTAAGCTTTGTGCAACATTCATAAAACATTGTTTAAGTTAGAACTACGTGTTTGCCCAGTGACCTTTATGCAAACAACTTCGTCCTACTTTTGAGGCTGCACTATAAAATGGAAAGCACTTACTCTGGAGGCATGTATCCAAAAGTACCAACAAGTCGTGTTTGCAAAGATGAACTTCCAACTTCAGTCAGTTTTGTCAATCCAAAATCTGCAACCTACAGCAGAGATGACTCACACAATTACAAAAGAACCTTTCGTAATGTACATACATAAAAAAAGGTGCCTTGAAAAACCTTTGCATGGAAATTTTTGTCTATCAGAATATTTGCTGTTTTAATATCACGATGGATGTAAACTGGTACAGTGTGCTCATGTATGTACTCAAGACCTCTTGCTGAATCCAGAGCAATTTGAACCCTACTAGACCATGGCAATGGGTCCCTACCTGGAAATAAATGATCAGATTGATTAAAAGTTCTTTAAGGGACTATCACAAACTAACGAAAAAGTGGTTAATTTTGACGTGTGATTTAGTTTACATTAAAACTACCTGTACCACGCAGATGTTGGCCTATGTTGCCATTCTCAACGTATTCATATACAAGGAAGAGGGAACCTTCAACACAGTAGCCTATCAAGCGCACCTGCACTCAATATCATTGGAAAGATGAGTCAAGCGTATATGAAAAGAAGGATTACACCATGTCATGAGTTTCAATAGTCCATGTAAGACTATTGAAGACCCTCGAACAAACTGCAAAACCCGATAACAGGTGTAACCAATCAACTGGAATGTCTGAGATGGAGCAAACTTTCTGCAATTACTTCAGGATGTCAAATCAAGAAAAGTGAATTTTAATCATCTCAATGTGGTATCATATCCTTCCTGAAGTGTGTCATGCACCACATCAAAACAAGACCCTACATCACATTATCAACTTATAATTAATCGACTTGTATTTAAGATTTTAGTTTCCCAAGCACCCCTAGCTTTAGTGCTGTTCGCAGCACCTCTTTCTTTTGGTCCTTGTTTCTCTTTGGAGCACTCTATGTGCACTTCA
Source organism: Nicotiana benthamiana (assembly GCA_034376525.1). Taxonomy (NCBI): domain Eukaryota; kingdom Viridiplantae; phylum Streptophyta; class Magnoliopsida; order Solanales; family Solanaceae; genus Nicotiana; species Nicotiana benthamiana. Next base: position 30,897,792 of record CM067326.1, read on the forward strand.
AGCAATTTATTCAGTTGTAAATGAATGACAGTGCGATGACCCAAAATATCATCACTTGTTTTAGAAACAAATTTAGTGTTCCAAGACCTAAAATCTCCTTTTTACCTCACCTCGAATTGTGTGCGTGGTCCGGACCTATATTTGGAAAGTCTTCTATGTGAAAATATGAGAAATAGAAATTTCTAGAGTTAAAATTTGATTACGTCATTGGTCAACATTTTTAGCAAACGGACCCGGATCCGTGTTCCGACGATCTCGGGAGGTCCGCAGTAAAATATGGGACTTAGACGTATGCCCGGTAATGAATTCCGAGGTCTCAAGCCTTAGAAATTAGTTTTTGAAAGAAATTACAACAACAACAACAACAACAACTACCCAGTATAGTCCCACAAAGTGGGATCTGGGGAGGGTAATATGTAGACGAGCCTTACCCCTACCCGAGAGGGCAAAGAGGCTGTTTCCAATCGACCCTCGGCTCAGTGAAGGATTTTGAAAGAAATTATTTGGCTGAATTATCTAAGAAATGAAGAAAAGAATTAATGTTTGAAACCATTGGTATCGGACCCGTATTTTGGTTTTGGAGCTCGGTACAAACATGCCATAGTACTAAATGATAACTATAAAATTTGGTAATAAAGGGAGTTTATTTGACGTAAGTTGGACTTCCGGTTGAATAGTTATGAACTGTAAGTGTTCTTGATGAAAATGATGAGTTTTGAGGTTTAATTCATGGTTTTACATGTTATTTTGATGATGTGATCGCACAAGTAGGTCCATATGATGTTTTTGAGTTAGTATACACATTTGGCTTGAAGTCCCAAGAGCTCGGGTGAGCTTCGAGTAGGTTCTGGGATGTTTTAGGCTTAAAACATAGTTGTTGCAGGTTCAGAGAAGTTGCAGATTTCTGAACCCGCCAATGCGGTCCGCAATGATTTTGTGCTGCCGTGGAGGGGCCTTGGCTGCCGCAAAGGATTTTGTGCGGTCCACGCTGGGGGCTTTGTGGCCGCACTCGATTTTGTGCGGTCCGCGTGAGGAAGAATCCGCAGGTTCACTGATCTGACTTCGGAAGCCTATATCTTTAGATCTACAGGGAATTTTGAGATGATTCGAAACGAAAATTGTAGCCCTCCGTGTCTAGTTTCCAGAAAAGTAAAGAAATCACAATTCGAACTTCTATAGAAAATTATGGCCAAAATACTAAAGCATGTTACTGGAGTCAACAATCTCCGTTGTGAGCTCCGCGGCGGCAATCCTCTTTGTGCGGTCCGCGAAGAGGATCTGAGTAGGGTATATTAAAATGGGACTTTTAGTTATTTTTTATTTTTCAAAACCTTAAAAAAGTAAGAGGCGATTTTCCAAACACTATTTCTTCTCCAAAACATTAGTAAGTGATTTCTAACTCATCTTCTTTACTCCTTAACTTCTTTTTACAAGATTTCATCCTAAAATCTAGGGTTTTCATGGTGGAATTGAGAATTTTGGGTAAAATATAAGAATATTGAAATATGGGGATTTAGGCCTCAAATTGAGGTCGGATTCCAAACCAATTATACATCCGGGCTCGGGAGGTGAATGAGTAATTGGATTTTGGTCCGAATTTCGGGTTTGGACCAAGCAGGCTCGAGGTCGATTTTTGACTTTTGGGGAAAAACTTTAGAAAACTTATTTTCATGCATTAGAATTGATTCATTTAGCATTTATTGATATAATTAAGTAACTTATGGCTAGATATGAGAGAGTAGGTAGTGGAGTCAAGAGGTAAAACGGTAGTTGAGGCTTGAATTGTGTTCCTGGCATCGAGGTAAGTGTTTGGTCTAACCTTAGCTTGAAGGATTATGAGTTGTGTCATATTTGTTATGTGTTAATTGTTGAGTACGACGTATAGGCATGGTGACGAGTATCTATCCGTTGGTGTCAAGCATGCTCGTGAGTCTTATGTTATAATTAATGTGACTCTGTTTGTATTGTTCATGCCTAATGTGATGATTGCTATTGATTAATAAGATTTGTGGAAAGAATATTGATATTTGAACATTTAAGAGCGATGGTTCAAGTTGTAAAGTGATTTGTGGAAGGATAATTGGCAGTTGAACCTTATAGAGCATCGCTCAAATTGTGAATCGAGTTGTGAAGTAAATGTGAAAAAGAGAAAAGGATTATGGTATTGTTCCCTTGCCGGGATGTTGTTACTTTAATTATTGTTCCATTGCTGGGATTTTATTATGATTCATTTATTTCCTTGCCCTTATTGTTTGTGTTTGTTGTTTGCGTGAGGAAGAGTAAAAAACACGAAGGGTGATGCAGTGCATTGTTTTCGCTTATCTGGATCCGCCAAGACTTGGAGAGATTATTGCTTGGCTAGACCAGTTGGGTCACCAGCTCTGACTCGGGATCAGTTTTCATCGCTATTCTTGGAGAAGTTTCTCCCGTCACTCAGAGAGATCTATCGGAGGCAGTTTGAGCATCTCCAGCAGGGTTACATGACTGTTACAAGGTACGAGACTAGGTTTATTGATTTGGTCCGCCATGTCCTACTTATACTTCCCACTGAGAGAGAGAGTGAGGAGGTTCATTGAGGGGCTCATTCAGCCTATTCGACTTCAGATGGCTAAGGAGACGGGGAGTGAGATTTCCTTTCAGGAGGCGGCCAATGTGGCCAGGAGAGTTGAGATGGTTTTATCATAGGGAGGTGGTTAGGGGTCTGACAAGAGGCCTCGTCATTCATGCCGATTCAGTCTGGCGTCGGGGATTCATATGGTAGAGGCCATCCTCCTAGGCCTTTTCAGCGAGCACTTCAGGTTTCTCACGGTGTTTCAGGTGGCCGTGATTCTCACATGCACTATTCTGATCAGCAGTCCTACATTGCATTACCAGCTCCTATCAATGCACCGCCGCTTCAGAGTTTTCGCGGTGGTCATTCAGGTCGTCAGGGACAACAGTCTCAGCAGCTGAGGACTTGTTATACTTGTGGTGATTTAGTTCACATCGCTAGATTTTGTCCTCGAGCATCGAGGAGCTCTCAGCATCCAGCATCCAGGTTCCCGTGCCATGGTTCAGGCACCGAGTATTCCACAGTCCTCTCAGCCAGCTAGAGGTGGAGGCAGAGGTGCTAGAAGTGGAGGTAGAGGTGTTAGAGATGGAGCTCAGGCCGCCAGAGGTGGAGGCCAGCCAACAGCAGGCCGTCCCAGAGATGTAGTCCAAGGTGGTGGGGCCCAACCTGATGTTATGCTCTTCCAGCTAGGCCTGAGATTGAGGCTTTTGGTGCAGTTATCACAGGTATGGTTGTGGTTTGTAGTAGGGATGCTTCGGTGCTGTTTGATCCACGGTCTACATACTCCTATGTGTCATCTTATTTACGATATATCTGGCATGCCTAGTGATTCTTTGAGTGCTCCTATTTATGTATCTACATTGGTGGGTGATTACATTGAGGTAGAACGTGTTCATCGTTCTTGCGTAGATGTGATAGGGAGTCTTGAGACCCGAATAGACTTAGTACTGCTGGAACTGGTTGATTTCGATGTCATATTGGGGATGGACTGGTTATCACCTTACCACACTATCTTGGACTGTCATGCCAAGACTGTAACCTTAGCCTTACCTGGTCTGCCTCGTCTTGATTGAAAAGGGACTCCCGGTTATTCTATACGTAGTGTTATCTCATATATGAAGGCTCAGCATATGATCGAGAAGAGGTGTTTGGCTTATTTAGCATATGTCTGTGATTCTAGTGCTGAGATCCCTTCTATTGATTCTGTGCCTGTAGTTCGTGAGTTTCCTAAGGTATTTCCTTCAGACCTGTCGGGTATGCTACCCGACAGGGATATTGACTTTTGCAATGATTTGGCCCCGGGCACTCAGCCCATTTGTGTTTCGCCATATCGTATAGCCCTTCATGAGTTGAAAGAGTTGAAGGAGCAGTTGCAAGACTTGCTTGATAAGGGCTTCATTAGGCTGTGTCTCGCCTTGGGGTGCGCCGGTATTGTTTGTCAAGAAGAAGGACGGCTCGATGAGAATGTGTATAGATTACCGGCAATTAAACAAGGTCACAATCAAGAATAAGTATCACCGCTGAGGATCGATGATTTGTTCGACCAGCTTCAGGATGCTCAAGTGTTTTCTAAGATCGACTTGGGATCGGGCTACCACTAGTTGAGGATTAGGGCATCTGATGTCCCTAAGACAGATTTTCACACTCGGTACAGACATTATGAGTTCTTGGTTATTTCATTCCGGATTGACAAATGCCCCAGCAACTTTCATGGATGAGATGAATCAAGTGTTCAGGCCTTACTTGGATTTATTCGTGATAGTTTTCATTGATGATATTTTGATTTCTTCCCGCAGCCGGGAGGAGCATGAGCAGTATCTGAGAGTGGTTCTTCCGATTCTAAGAGATAGCCAGTTGTACGCCGAGTTTTCAAAGTGTGATTTCTGGCTGAGTTGGTTGCTTTCTTGGGTCATGTTATTTCAGCATAGGGTATTTAAGTGGATCCAAAGAAGATTACCTAGCCTCGACCTACATCAGCTACAAAGATCCGGAGTTTCTTGGGGCTCGCAGGCTATTATCATCGGTTTGTGGAGCGGTTTTCATCTATCGTAGCCCCGATAACCAAGTTGACCCAGAAGGGTGCTCAGTTTAGGTGGTCGGACGAGTGTGAGACGAGCTTTCAGAAGCTCAAGACAGCTTTGACTCGCCAGTGTTGGTTTTGCCCACAGGCTGAGGGCCATATAGAGTTTATTGTGATGCATCTCGTATTGGACTTGGTGCGGTATTGATACAGGATTGCAAGGTCATTGCTTATGCTTCGCGTCAGTTGAAGATTCATGAGAACAACTATATAGTCCATGATTTGGAGTTAGCAGCCATTGTTCACACGCTGAAGATTTGGAGGCATTATCTGTATGGCGTGGCATGTGAGGTGTTCACAGATCACAAGAGTTTGCAATACTTGTTCAAGCAAAAGGAGCTAAACTTGAGGCAGAGAAAGTGGTTGGAGCTGTTAGAAGACTATGATATCACCATCTTATATCATCCGAGAAAAGCCAACGTGGTGGTCGATGCTTTGAGTAAGAGGCCACTCAGTATGGGCAGTCTTACGTATATTCCGGTCAGTGAGAGACTGCTTGCTTTGGATGTTCAGGCTTTGGACAATCAGTTCGTGAGGTTGGATGTTTTTGAGCCCAGTTGTGTATTAACTTGCACAGTTGCTCGCTTTTCTTTATTGGAGCGTATCCGAGATCGGCAACATGATGATCCTTATTTATGTGTCCTTAGAGACACAGTACAACACGGAGATGCCAAGCAGGTTACATGGAGATGATGGAGTTTTGAGGCTGCAGGGTCGATTTTGTGTGCCTAATGTGGATGGGCTCCGGGAGTTGATTTTAGAGGAGGCCCATAGTTCCCAGTACTCTATTCATCCGGGCACCGCTAAGATATATCAGGAATTGTGGTAGCATTATTTGTGGAGGAGAATGGAGGACATTGTTGCATATGTGGCTCGATGTTTGAATTGTAAGCAGGTTAAGTACGAGCATCAAAGACCCGGTGGTCTGTTCAAGAAAATTGAGATTCCTAAGTGGAAGTGGGAGCATACCACTATGGACTACGTTGTCAGACTCCCACAGACTCGGAGGAAGTTTGACGCAGCGTGGGTTATTATTGATAGACTGACCAAGTCACGCATTTCATTCATGTGCCAGACTTCTACTCTTCTGATAGGTTAGCTGAGATCTATATCCGGGAGATTGTTCGCCTTCATGGGTGCCCGTGTCTATCATTTCGGACCGAGATACGCAATTTACCTCACATTTCTGGAGAGCAGTTCGGTAGTTAGGCACACAGGTTGAGTTGAGCACAACGTTTTATCCTCCGACGGACGGGCAGTCCGAGCGAACTATTCAGATTTTGGAGGATATGCTCCGAGCTTGTGTCATTGACTTTGGAAGCTCGTGGGATCAATTATTGCCTTTTAAAAAGTTTTCCTACAACAATAGCTACCACTCGAGTATCTAGATGACTTTTTATGAGGCGTTGTATGGTAGGCGGTGTTGGTCGCCGGTTGAATGATTTGATCCGCGAGAGGCTCTATTGTTGGGTATGGATCTGGTGCAGGATGCCTTGAACAATGTCAGGATCATTCAGGATAGGCTTCGTACAGCTCAGTCCAGGCAAAAGAGTTATGCCGACCGTAAGGCTCGTGATTTGGCATTCATGGTCGGTGAGCGGGTATTGCTTCGGGTGCCGCCAATAAAAGGCATGATGAGATTTGGAAAGAGGGAGAAACTTAGCCCTAGGTTCATTGGCCCATTTGAATTCTTGATCGAGTGGGGGAGGTGGCTTACAGACTTATGTTGCCGCCGAGTTTATCAATCGTGCATCAGTGTTTCACATGTCCATGCTTCGGAAGTATCACGCGATCCATCCCATGTGTTAGACTTCAGCACTGTCCAGTTGGACAAGGACTTGTTATATAAGGAAGAGCCAGTAGCTATTCTAGACCGGCAGGGTCAATTGAGATTGAAGAGTTTCCCTTCTGTTTGTGTTCAGTGGAGAGGTTAGCCTCTTGAGGCATTGACCTAAGAGTCTGAGTCCGATATTCGGAGTCATTATCCCCATCTTTTTCCCGAATCAAGTATTTCCTTCTTATGTCCGTTCGAGGACGAACGGTTGTTTTAGAGGTAGAGGATGTGATGACTCAAAAGGTCATCACTTGTTTTAGAAACAAATTCAGTGTTTTTAGGCCTAAAACCTCCTTTTTACCTTACCCCGAATAGCGTGCGTGATCTGGACCTATATCGGAAAGCCTTCTATGTGAAAATACGAGAAATAGAAATTTCAAGAGTTAAAATTTGATTACGGTTGACTTTGGTCAACATTTTTAGCAAACGGATCTGGATCCGTGTTCCGACAATCCTGAAACAATTTCAGTGTTCCGAGGCCTAAAAAACTCCTTTTTACCTCACTCCGAATGGCGTGCATGTTCCGGACCTATATAGGAAATCCTTCTATGTGAAAATACGAGAAATAAAAATTTCTAGAGCTAAAATTTGATTACGGTTGACTTTGGTCACCATTTTTAGCAAACGGAACCGGATCCGTGTTCCGACAATCCCGAGAGGTCCGCAGTAAACTATGGGACTTGGGCGTATGCTCGGAAATGAATTCCGATGTCTCAAGCCTTACAAAATAAATTTTTGAAAGAAAATAATTGGCTGAATTATCAAAAAAATAAAGAAAAGAATTAATATTTGAAACCATTGATATCGGGCCCGTATTTTGGTTCCGGAGCCCAGTACAAACATGTTATAGTATTTAAATGATAACTGTGAAATTTGATGAAAAACTGAATTTATTTGACGTGAGTTGGACTTCCCGTTGAAGGGTTATGATCCGTAAGTATTCTTGATGAAAATAATGAAGTTTGAGGTTTAATTCATGGTCTTAGATGTTATTTTGATGATGTGATCGCACAAGTAGATCCATATGATGTTTTTGAGTTAGAATACACATTTGGTTTGAATTCCCGAGGGCTCGGGTAAGTTTTGGGTAAGTTCCTCAATGTTTTAGGCTTCGAACATAGCTATTGCAAGTTCAGAGAAGTTGCAGATCTCTGAACCGGCAAGTGCGGTCCACAATGATTTTGTGCTGCTGCATAGAGACCTTTGCTGCCGCAAAGGATTTTGTGCAGTCCGCGGTGGGGTTTTGCGGCCACACTCGATTTTGTGCGATCCGCAGTGCGGAAGAATCCGCAGGTTCACTGGTATGACTTCGGAAGCCTATATCTTTTGATCTACAAGGAATTTTGAGATGATTCAAAAACGAAAGTTGTAGCCCTTCGTGTCTAGTTTCCATAAAGGTAAAGAAATCACAATTTGAACTTATGTAGAGAAAGTTATGGCTAAAATACTAAAGCATGTCACTGCAGTCAACATTCTCCGTGGTGGGCACCGCGGCTGCAATCCTTTTTGTGCGGTTCTCGGAGAGGGTCTGAGAGGGGTATATTTAAACGAGACTTTCAGTTATTTTCATTTTTCAAAACCCTAAAAACGTAAGAGGCGATTTTCGAAACACTTTTTCTTCTCCAAAACATTAGTTAGTGATTTCTAATTCATTTTCTTTATTCCTTAACTTCTTTTTACAAGATTTCATCCTAGAATTTAAGGTTTTCACGGTGGAATTGGGAATTTTGGGTAAAAGCTAAGAATATTAAAATTTTTGAATTGAGATCTCAAATTGAGGTCGGATTCTAAAACCAATTATATATCCGAGCTCGGGGGTGAATGGATAACCGGGTTTTGGTCCGTATTTCGGGTTTTGACAACCCGGGGTCGATTTTTGACTTTTTGGGAAAAAACTTTAGAAAAGTTATTTCCATGCATTAGAATTGATTCATTTAGCATTTATTGATATAATTAAGTAAATTGTGGCTAGATACGAGCAAGTTGGTGGTGGAAGCAAGAGGTAAAGCGGTAGTTGAGGCTTGAATTGTATTCTTGGTATTGAGGTAAGTGTTTGGTCTAACCTTAGCTTGAGGGATTAGTAGTTGTGTCCTATTTGCTATGTGTTAATTATTGAGTACGACGTATAGGCATGATGACAAGTATCTATACATTGGTGTCAAGCATGCCCGTGAGTCTTATATTATGATTAACGTGACTCCGTTTGTATTGTTCATGCCTAATGGGATGATTGCTAGTGTTGAGTAAGGTTTGTGGAAAGAATATTGATATTTGAACATTTAAGAGCGTTGGCTCAAGTTGTAAAGTGATATGTGGAAGTATAATTGGCAATTGAACCTTATAAAGCATTGGCTCAAATTGTGAATCGAGTTGTGAAGTAAATGTGAAAAAGAGAAGAGGATTATGGTATTGTCCCTTTGTCGGGACGTTGTTGCTTTTAATATTGTTCCCTTGCGAGATTTTATTATGATTCATTTATTTCCCTGCCCTTATCATTTGTGTTTGTTGTTTGGGTGAGGAAAAGTGTAAAGCACGAATGGTGATGCCATATATGATTTTTGTGAGGAAGAGTGTAAAGCACGAAGGGTGATGCCGTGTATGATTTTTGTAAGGGAGAGTGTAAAGCACAAAGGGTGATGCCTTGCCGCATGATGTACCATTCCGTGCCGATTATATTGATTTTTTGGTGAGGATGAGAGCAGAAGCACAAAGGTTGATGTTGTCACTTGCTGATTCTTGTTAAAAATTGAGTTATAGTGTTCCTTATGTTTACCTGTTGTTCTCCTGTTATCATTTGTTGTTTCCCCGCAACATGTTTCCTCCCTCCCGTCTTTGACTGTACATTTCTGCTTTTATTCTTCCGTTGTATATGATTTATCTGCACAGATTTATTTGGTAGTCCGGTCCTAGCCTCATCACTACTTCGCCGAGGTTAGGCTAGGAAATTACCAGCATATAGGGTTGGTTGTGCCGATACTAGGTTGTGCTGATACTACATTCTGAACTCTTTTGTGCAGATCCCAGCGCTGTTGATTACGGACCGCAATGAGATAGTTTTTCGCGTTTATCAGGCGACCCGAGGAAGTCTTGGAGGCGACCCGAGGAAGTCTTGGAGGCGACCCGAGGAAGTCTTGGAGGCGACCCGAGGAAGTCTTGGCGTCTCTCTCTAGCTATTATTTCTGTTTCTTTCTTGTATTTCAAGAGAAAGTTTTGTAATATTTCTTTTAACCCTTTATTTGTAGTACTCTTAAACAGTCTGTGAAGTTGTGACACCAGTCTTAGATAGATTGTTATGGATTGATGTAGGTGGCATTTTTTTTTTGATAAGGGATGTTGGTGGCGTATTAAAACTTGAAATTTAGTCTTCCGCTTATTAATTATGTTGTTTATTAATTGTTGGTTCTTAGTTGTTAACGGATTTAAAGTGAAAACAAGGTAAATAATTTAGTTAGTTGCCTAGCTTTCACTAGTAGGCGTCATCACGACTCCCGAGGGTGGGAAAACCGGGTCGTGACATACAGATGGTTATAACTAAGTTACACTAGGTATAGGTTTCAAGGACCATTGCAAACATGAAGTACGTTCCGAGGCAATCACTTGACTTATGCTCTATAATAGGATAGAGGTCTCAAGCAGCAAGACTACCAAGTTAATGAAATCAATCGGCTTACACTGGATTAAAAAAAAATATTGGCTTACATCATCTGTTTCAATTTAGTCTATTGAATATATTGCTTTAGTATTGCCCCCCCCCCCCCCTTGGTTGGAAGCCCTTCCACCAAATTATTCACGTCACTAAGCGATAAAGCAAGTTAAAACTTCTTAAGTTGCACTCAGTTTCCCTTTCAAATAAAGCTTAGCCAAATTTTTGTGCTGACAAAGTAGACTGCTAAAGAAGATTTCTGAGAAAAGATTCTCATTCAAGTCCATTGATCATTCATAGTGCATAATATTACAGCTGTAGAACACTTGAAAACAAATAGAAATTATTGAAACCACCTACATTAATATTCTATGTAATGGAATCTGTTCTTTGTTCAGCTTTCTTTTCCTTTGAAAATGTCTTATGGAGTGTGCTTCAGAACGGCAGTCAAGCCTGTTCTACAATATATTTCCTTGAAAATGTCCTATTCATATATTAATTTTTATACTTCACATTTGCCAAGAATGATGCAGTATAACCATTAACACTGATAGTCGTTATCATTCACAAGTTTCTGCAAATTTATCAAGCAGCACTCCAAAAGAAGGGAAAACGGAGGTCTTTGGTTCCCAATCAACTAAGGCTACAACTATGCTAATTGTCCACCATTAAGCTATACCTAGTATCACCTCGTGTGCTGTCATGCTTGCATGCATACTTTTCATTATGTTCAATAATTGCTCTGAAATACCATTAACAATTGTCATTCAAGCTATAAGATGATTATCTAAACTGTTTATGCAAGCTGTTATGGCAACATCAAATGTGGATATGCAATAAGATGTGTCCTGAATTTGACATGGTAACAGCTAATGCAACTAATATAACAAAAAATCCTGATTAATAAGTAAAATAAAAGTTTCATGACTAATCCTCAAAAGAGAATGAGAACAGCATCAAAAAGGGCATGTCTCAAGTGGTATGTAATTCAGTTTTTACCAGGTTCAGGTGATGAACGTGTGTCAAGACCTTCAATTCAGCAAGAAACTCCCTTGTAGCTTCCATGTCCATTTTCTTGATAGCCGCTTTCTGAAATAGTTCACAGCAGCAAAAATATTGAGTATAAAGAGACAATTCTTTAAGTAGGTTTTATTTTATGGTTAAAATTTTACAAATACATTACTAAAGAAAAATATCGAGACATGCACCCACTGGAGAATGAAATCATGATTCAGTGTTGGGAGGATTAATATATATGCAAAGACGTTCATCCCATGATGAATGTCAATGCATCACTAGAACATCACAAGATGAGTAAGCTATTCATTTATTTGTAATGTTCGTCTTCATTTGCCTTCCTTGCTCTTTGTTATTTCTGGTTTCTCTAGATTACTGTTTACCCACTTACTTCAATAGATCAGAACTCAACAATTTCACTTCTTTCATAACATAATAAGTTATACCAAGAAGTAAGATTTAAGAACATCTCAAACCTCGCCTCTGAGCTCAGCATAGTAAACCGCACCAAAACCACCTTGTCCAATTTTGTTCGCAATGCTGAAGTCATTAGTCGCAGTAGCAAGCTCTTCATAAGTGAACTCAACAGATTTATCCACCGTTATGCCTGAAAGCTCTGGAGAATTGCCATTAGCCAGGCGACCGGAATCTGCAGCTTTAACTATCGTGCTGCTCTCTGGGCCTAAGTCAGACAAAATTATAACATATAAGTTGACTAACTAACATTATTTTCTACCATTCCAACAGTTGTTGAAAATTGGCAGCACATGTAAAGGAAATATTCAATTCCAGAAAATAAATCAGCTACTTTAAATTGGATTTTCAGCTTTTAACTGATCTAAGCATAAGCATCTTAAGAAATACTGTTCGTCAAATAAATTACTGTCGTAAGAACTAGAAAATAGGGATTGACACCTACCATGACTAGACTGATGGAGGCGGTCTTCGGAAGAGAGCAGCGAAACCTTTTGTGCTTTCTTCCTATAATATCCTACGTAAACCAAACCAGCCAGCAGCAAGACTACTGCTATTGCTCCTATAGATATCCCAGCTATTGCTCCGCCAGAAATTCCTAATTATTTAGAAGTATAGAACGATAAGAGTAGGTAGCATAAAAGACTTCCTTTATTATCATGAATGGTCTGAGAAGGGATAAGAAAGAAGTCAGCATTGAAGACAAGGAAAGGTCCAAACTACCTGTGCTGCAAATAAGAGGGGAGAAACAATACAAATGGCATATGTTAGCAATGTGCTAGTGGGTGGAAGATCAATAGAGAACAAGATGATCAGATTATAACATCAAATGTTAATGAGCTACCTTGTTGGCAGTGGCGGAAAGTTCCCACTTTTATCTGCAGAATGAAACAAATGATGGTTCAGACATTGTTTATACATTAAGCACAAACGAAAATTGAAGAAATCATAGTAGGTACAAGCACTGAAACAGCCAAGCCTTTGTACGAAAAGTGTTATCTCTCTCCAATTTTAGTTGGCCAACTTAGACTATGCAGATATTGGGGAAGAAAAGGTCAAAAGCATCATTACGTTGAAGTAGGTCAGCTATTTAAAATATTAATTCAATAATAAATAAAAAGTGTGAAGATGGAGTAATTTGTCAAAAGATGCCATATTGAAGTTAAAAGTAATTTGAAGTGTATCGGCTTCTTTACTTTGAACTTCTGGTACTGAGAAATTTTAGCATCGTATGAAATAGGTCAAGGAATTGATGGAGGGAAGATTGAACAAGTAAACTATGGTCTTTATAGAGTATCAAATATAGAAGCAAGCTCTTTTCAGCCTATTTTCCAAGACACAGATTTGAGCCAGGTTAATTTAATCCTCATCAACTCAGTATCTTTAGAGCACATCAATATCCTGGCATTTATTGTATTTCATTATTTCTCCATGAAAGACTAACAAGCAACATGCTCGCGCTGTAGTCCTGCTCCCCTCAGGTATCCGAATAAGAACCAAAAAGAAATAGAGATCCTGCAATCACTTTTTTCTTTTCTTTTTTCTCCTAGATTTAGCATTCATTCTGAAGCCGTTGTGAGCCATTATCAAATATCAACCATAAACATCCTCAAAAGCATGACTCTGCTCTTACAAGTGTTTCTTCTTGTTTTGCGCGCGTAATGTTTGATCTTTAGAGAACAAATGTGAATAATGCTTGAAAGGGCTAGTTTGCGTTTCCAAAAAGCTCGACCTCCAGATAATTTACTATCAATTCACAGAATTAAAGCATATTCTACGTTAATGCAACTCTTAATCTTCGACATTTGCATTCCATATTGTATATATCTTCAGTCTGAAGAAATGATCCCAGGATGCAGATTGAAGAATTCTTGAACAGCTCAAAGAAGCTAAGCAACAGAAAACAGTTGCTCAATTGTGCTTCTGCTATTTGTGAATACTAGCTTGCTCTTGCCGTTACATCTCAGTGATAAACTCAGCTGGTATAGCCAGAATTTTGCTAATCAAAAGCATTACCTAAATTTCATGGCTATTTTACATAACTACTTCGCTTGCAAAACTATCACATTTTTCTTTATTAGCAGTTAGGTACTACTAGAAATGTTCATGTGCTTTTAAACTATTTTGGTTCATGGTCCATCGATGTGGGAAAAAGTTTACCAAGGAAGATGACAATGCTGAAGTTCAATTGGTCCACTTTCATACAGAGTGTCATGCCAAAAAGGAAGAAAGGAAAAGGGTAATCATTTACAAGTTTGTATTAATGCTGGATGCTTAGTGCTATATCGCTGTGGCCAGTTTCAGTTACTCATAAACAAATCAAAATGCATTCTAAAGGGTGTAATCTTCATCAATTCTAACCATTGAAACCACATATTCGAATTTATAGTAAACTATGAACTAAAATTAGATATCACCCTTAAGCAAAAAGAATGACTCATTTCTATATTCAGAAACAACTCACTCTTAAGCTTCTCATTTTATGCTTAATGAGAAAGTCTATGGCTTGTTTTAGATCACAATGCCTATGCCAAGTCAACACTTCACATAAAATAGGACAGAGGGAGTAAAAAAGGGATCTTTACCCAAAGAGCCGGCCGGACTAGTGTTTGATTTCTCTACCCAGTATACATACACACTGATCATACAGGTTTATACACATATAATACATATACTATTACACATCTGCCGGCTATTTAGGTTAATTCTTCTAAAAATAATATCAACACTAACCTCTTCCCGGTATAAACAGGATCCCTCTTCCGGTATCGAATTTGGAATCCACCCCTGGATTATACCTCCGGATTAAATCAGCACTCACATTAGCCTCAAAAGCAATGGACGTCAAGTTATCCTCTGCCCGTACAGGGTACGTCACAAACAGCCCATAATCTTTGGAAACATGTCTATCCCCACAAGAACAATTCACAGCCACGTTTAAAGTAACATTAGTATCCGGAATATTATTCTCGGGATAGCTATTAAACTTCATCAACCACTCCGAAGTTGTCAAATCGGAATAATTCGTCGCAACCTGACCATAAGTATCTCCAGATTTAACCTTGTATGGAAAAACATGGCCTAACAACTCACCATCCAAACAATCACAACTAAAGGGTATGCTAATTCTTGTCCCTGCGATGACACTGTCCTGATTTGGGATATTATTGTCGTTATTGTAATCTACGATTTCTTTTATACTGGAGATTGAGAACAGCTCTGCTATGTAAGTGAGATTTGTTCCCCGCCAAACATAGAATGAAGCTAAAGCTAAATCACACCCTTTCTTGCATTTTGACTCAACTGGTGAAGGAATTGAGGATAAGTAAACTAGGATTAGGATAATTCCAAAGCTTAAAACACTTCTTGGTTTGGACTCAAACATGTTTCATGGAAGACCCATGAAAATTTCAGAAATGGATCATACAAGAATGTACTTGTGGGGGGGGGGGGGGGGGGAGGGGGGGAATTTTAGCTGGGTTTGGGAGTAAGCGTTGATTAGGTGTTGATAAAGTTTATATTAAAAATCTTGTGAATAATTGAATTGGTCTGCAGTTAAATGTTCCAGACTGTATTATACTACTACAGCACATTATTTTCCGTTTGGTTTTTTAATGTTTGGGAATAACTATGAAACAATATTGTCGTCAGCCCAGCTGTGCGGAAGTTAAAAGAAAACAGTGTTACAAGGCCATCTCGGACCTTTATCCCTATTTCGTCGTTTTGGGACAACTTACTTCATTCGTTTCCTCATTTTTTTTCTCAAACTCTTATTATATTCTTCTCTCTTCTATATTATATTATATTAGTATCTTTCATTTTAATTTTACTTTTTAATTTCTATTAAACAAATTCCATCTTTTATTTTTATTAATTAAAATAATTCTATATAAGTTTAAATGATATAAATTATAAGTAATTATTAAAATTAACTAATAATGCAAATAAAATAAAATCAATGTGATACAAGATTAATTAAATACATATTACATAACAATAAAATTCATTCGAAATACTAGATAAATATTCAATTTCAACATCTAACATTCTCCCATAAAATATATTAATGCGTTACGAAGTGCAAAATGAGCATTTTTGTTCTTAATTCTTCTATGTCGAGCTAAAAATTCTTGAAATTGTTGATTTCATCTATTCTGATTTCTGCTATTGGAATTGGACCTTCTAAATCATCGTGAATTGGTGCATTAAGATCATACTCATTCTCGATTATCATGTTGTGCAGTATAATAAATGTAGTTATTATGTCATGCATTTCCAATTTTAATGTTTTTCATGTATTTTCAATCTTCACTTTTCAATTATAACAACATCTAATATTTTATATTTGCACCATTCATTTTTTGAGATAATTATATATTTTTTGTACTATTATAACTTATAATTTTTTATAAAATAATAAATGCACAAAAATTAATTTATCAAAACTATACACCAAAGTTAAAATATAGTATTAATATTATAAATACATTACATAAACATAATTAATTATATGTAAAGAGATAAATTAAAAAATTAACTAATAAAATTAAAAAATGATGAATAGTAATGGGAGAAATAAATAGTGTACCCTTATTAAATTATCCCAAAAATTATTTTCATTATGAAAATGGGGACAAGATTGGAGATGGCCTAGGATAGGTTTTAGGAGATAGTCTTCTATTGTGACCTTATGTAGCGTTTAATTTTGGGAAATCTCAACTGTTAGCGTTTAATCCAATTAGTTTGACAAATGTGAAATTCTACTAGTATTATACTTAGTATGCGTTTGTACATGAATGTCAAAAAAAAATATTTGAAAATAAGAATTTGACTAAAATTTTAATTGAAGATGAAATTATATTTAGTTTTAATTTTTGTAATGTATTTGGATACCTTCTTTCCAACATATTTTATAGCTAAAAACTAGCAACCTCTTCATTTTCAATTGAGAAATCAGTTTTTCAAATTGAAAATGCATTTTCAGGTAAGATTGAAAAATCATAAAGAATTCATCCAAACAAAGTTTTTAAAAAAAAATTAGAAAAAGGAAAAATTTTCTTATGTACAAATAGGCTCTGAGTTTTTTGTTAATGTTTGGTTATTTGATTTGAGCTAAAATGATTTTTAATTTAAGTAATTTGATTGTGTGGAAATTTTATATACACAAAAGTCATATGGAGTACATATGCTCTCAATCTTCATTAATTTCATAGATCATTCTAGTCTTGAGTAAGTCAAGGTATATATTGAAAGTGGGAGTTTGATTTATTCTTTTCATATGCTTGAGTCATGTTCATATCAAATATTGGGCGAGAAAAAAAATTGTGAGTCACTTGAAATATTTTCGTTACTTAATTCTTGAAGTAGTTAATAAATAAAAATTAAACCTTTAAAGTAACAACTTTCCCTTTCTTTCTTTTTTTCCCTTAAGGGTGATAATAATATCCACTTTCACTTTTTTATAGTAGGAATAATTCAATTCCCGCCTAAGACTCACCTTTTTTTTTCCTCACATCATTCTACAATAACTGACATTTATTTGTCTACTTTAATACGATAGCTATAAAGGGAAAAAAATCTGCATAATCAAATAATTTCAGTTTACTAGAAATTTAATGTTTCTTGTAATTTATCATAGTATAACTAATTCTCCCCTGAGCACCCGTCCCATTAATGTGAAATATTACAATTTAAGGAGCTAAACTATCTTCATCTTTTTTTCTTGTCATGATTTGCTAGATCTCTTTTTAAGTATTTTGAATTATTAGCCATGTTGATATATACTTACTTCTTCACAAAATTAGGATAAGAGAATAGCGATAGGAATAGATGTTAACAAATATTTGGTATGCCAGTGTTAACTATAACAACAACAACAACAACCCAGTATAATCCCATATAATGGAGTATGGGGAGGGTAGTATATACGCAGACCTTACCTCTATCCTGGGACAGAGAGGTTGTTTCCAAATAGACCCCGGCATCCTTCCCTCCAAGAACTTCCCACCTTGTTTTTGAAAGACTCGAATTCACAACCTCTCGATTGGAAGTGGGGTTGCTTACCATCAGAGCAACTCCTCTTGTCTCTCAGTGTTAACTATAAGAAACAGTATATTCCTATGGCGTGAAAAGAATAAGAAAGCACGAAGCTTTCTTAGGAATCAACCTACATAACATTCAGCCCGTCCCTCGAGGCTAGCTGGAGTGATCTCAGGGGTCAGCCTTCATTTATCCTATTGCCACTGTAACAAAGCATTTCTCCGTCTTTGCCACAAGACAAACATGATGAAAAAGCTACACGTTTAAGGTTCAAAGGAGACATAAAACTATCTAACACGGAATAAAACAAACACATAAAAATTAAACCATCAAATTGCATTAACACCTAAAACAGGAAAAGACCATAATTGAGGGCATTGAAAAATATCAATAATACTGACCTCTTCCAGGTATAAACACAATCCCTTTCCCAGCACTGAAATTCGCTCCTGGATTATAACTCCGGATTAATTCAGCACTGACATTGGCCGTGGAAGCTACGGCCGTCAAGTTATCCTCAGGCCGCAAAGGATACGTAGCAAACAGCCCAAAATCTTTAGAAATATCTTTATTCCCACAGGAACAATTCACAACCACTTTTAAGGTAACATCATCTGGAATTTTATTCTCAGAATGGCTATTAAACCTCTTCAACAAATCCACCGTCGTTAAATCCGAATAATTCGACGCAACCCGAGCATAAGTATCTCCAGATATAACCTTGTACGGAAAAACATGGCCTAAAAATTCACCATCCAAACAATCACAACTGAAAGGTATGTTAATTCTTGTCCCAGCTATGACACTGTCCTGATTAGGTATGTTCTCTTTGTTGTTGTAGTCGATGATTTCTTGTCTAGTGGAAACGGAGAATAACTGTGATATGTGAATAAGATTTGTCCCCCGCCAAACAAAGAATGAACCTAAAGCTAAATCGCACCCTTTATTGCAACGGGACTCAACTGGTAAAGAATTGGAGGATAAGTAAACTGTGATAAGGATAAAACCGAAGCTTAACACACTTCTTGGTCTGGATTCAAACATGTTTCATGAGAAAAACATGAATTAATATTTCAGAAATGGCTACACAAAAATGTATTCTGGGGAATTTTCGCTGGGTTTTTGGAGGAAGCCGCGTTGTTTGATAAAGTTGGATTGAAAATTACTTTTAAAAAATTTGAATGATTGAATTGATCTGTTGTTAACATTCTGGATTGTATTAAACTACTAAAAGTATATAGTACTCAATTTATGAAAAGAGAAGATTTTTGAACTTATTATGTAAAATAAATACATATATTTTAGGTGACTATAAATCATTACATAAAAATAAATAATTCTTAAATAGGAAAAGAAGTCGTTATTTTTGGTATGAATTAAAAAAGAAATAAATTTACATAAATTCAAAAGGGAAGAAAATTATTTTCCGTTCGACTTTAATATTTGGTAATATTTTAATGAAACGATATTGTCGTTGCCGCAGCAGTCAGGAATTTAAAGAAAGCCGTGTTTTAGCTGCTTTTGACATATTCGCATGGTTTTGGGAGATAGTCTTCTATGACGGCCTTCTGTAGCGCTTACTGTTGACAAATTCTCAACCGTCGATGATAGCAATTTGAATCGTAACCATTGATGAAGAGGGTCTTCAACACCAATTCAAGTTTGACCAAAGTCAAATTCTACTACAAAAAAGAATTTCTGCGTACTACTATTATGTAGTTTTTGTACGAAGAAATTACTATCATATATCACATAAGCTATAGCTCATTTGAAAATAGCTTTAAAGCTTTTACTTCATTTACCCCAAGTTGTATATGTTATGAAATTTAATTTTCATCCGATAGCCCATAACTTAAAATAAAATAGTTTTAATATTTTAAATTTTAATTTTTTTGTTTCTTTCTTTCTCTTCCTCACGCTTTTCTCTGAGATGAAGATAACTGACCTTCATTGTTGGGTTCAAGTATTTTTTCGAGCTTTCAATCTTATTTTTAGGTAATTTTCGTTTCATTTTATGCCTTTACCACAGTTTTGAATTTTGTTTTATTTTTAATTTTTTTGCTTTTCTGATTATGCCTATTTTCTGCACAATGTTGTTGTATTTTTCATTTGATTTGTGTTCCTCTATCTTCGTTCTAGGCTTAAACTTGATGTTTCAGTTTGCATGCTTTGTTACTTCGACTGTTAGGATAGAATTTTTCATTTTTTGAGTTTTGTTACAATTTGGGAAAATCGACCTCTACTTTGTGTTCATGGCCTTTATTTTTTGTTCACTTTTGAGTTTTGTTACAGTCTGATTTTTGTGTTTTCCTTTAGTTGTCTTCACTTTTGTTAAAACTTTGTTTGTTTGGTTTATTGTGGAAAACGCGTTCATAAATACCTGCTTCTAAAAGCAAAATGAAGGTTGCTGGAAAAGACGCTAAGTTCGACTATGCGAAAAAATTGAGGGACTTGCCCTCAAGCCCTGATTTTAAAGGTAATGTAAATGTTCAAGCGCCAGATAATGATGATTTTGAGTCTCCTACTCCTCCTAAAAACTCGCAACAAGAGAGCAGTCGAATGACTCGTTCGCAAACCAGGAATATTCCCACTCCAGTTAAATCATCGAGGGACTTGCCTTCAACCCCTGCTTCTGAAGTGAATACGCATGTCCAGGCTCCCGATGATGATGATTTTGAGTCTCCTGCTCCTACAAAAAGTTGCAACAAAAGAGTAGCCAAATGACTCGTTCGCAAACAAGTAATACTCCTGCTCCAGTTAACATCGTTAGAATAAGGAGTAAGAAATATGAGAAACCTGAAAAATCAAAAGAAAAGCTGAAAGTTGATTTGGTTAATGAAGATGATGTAGGCCCCAATGTTAAACTGAAAAGGAGAAAGATCAATTATTGTTGACAACTCGATCCCTGATTACCTTGATTACCATTATTCCAACCTCATTGGTTGTTGTTGACACCCCAATTATTGTTGTTGCCACAGTTCTGATTGTTGTTCCCCGAATTGTATCGCTTGAGATGTTTATTGCATTCTGATGGGGATCACAAGTGAAGTACCATCTTTGCTTCAATAAGGTCAGCATGACATTTGCAATCTGGAATTTTCCCGCACGGATCTGAGGTGGGACAATTGCACTTGCTTATCCTTCATTTGGAATCACCTAAGGAGCCACTCTTGGAGGAGCTGGGGGAGGTTCTGGAATATTGTCATTGGCCAGATGGCCACTTCTTTGACCTTGAGGTACTAGAGGCACCTCATAAATACCATTATAATCTACCTCCCTCTCCCTCCCCCCTCCCCCCCGGGATAACATTTGCGTTAAGATCATTGTTTGCCATTTTGTACCTGAATCGATTTAACTCACACAAGTTAGTAAAATAGAAGGAGAGAAAACAAGACACACAACTGGTCAGATAGAAAGCCAAAACCATTCAACATCCCTGAAATAGTCGCCAAAAAGTGATCATCTCCAACCCTGTACCACTATAAAATGGCAAGAGTGATCGATGCAGCTTTTACCCAAAAGGTCGGGGCCGAATCCACAGAGAGTTAATATTGGGTTAGAATCGGGTTTCTATCCAATCTAGCTACGTGCAGTGTTCTCAATTGCACTTCTAAACATGTCTGGGTTTGTTACTATTCTAATTTAATGTTGATGAATGCTAAAAAGAATCTAAGTACAATATTTTTGTAAGGGTTTTCTCAAGTAATAAAAGGCACTTGGGAAGTGACTTACACATAGGCGAGTATCTAATGGGATCTAAAATTTAGGTCCAACTTGTTATATTTGGGTTCGTGATATAACCATTACACATAATTATGCACTCTATACCTCTCGGTAGTTTGAGTAGCTTTGCCCTAATTGGCTTTCTCAAATCCAATTGGGTGTTCAAACAATACAAGTAAATTAGGCTCAAGTCAGGTATTACTATCTCTAGCTTTAGCCCTTTAATTGGGGCTATCAATCTCTGTGTGCACCCTAATTCCTTGTTAGTCTGAATTTCATAGACTTAGACCCTCTTTCTCAAAAAGAGTCTAAGTCAAAAAGGTATGAATCATTGTTTGCAACCACCAATCCACAATTAAAGCACGAAACGAGTTTAATGTCATTAACCTATTAACAATTAATCCCTAAAATAGAAGACCCATTAAATACCCATACTAGGGTTGGGTTGCAACCCTAGATAATGCGTTTTGCTACTTATAATAATGGTGGTAATCCAAGATGGAGATGAAATAAGGCATAAAAGTAATAACAAGAGTATAATCTAAGATTTATTGCTAAATATTTTCTTAAAATACTCTAAAAATCAAGAAGCGATTGTTCGCGTGCTTCACAAAACTACAGATACCCTAAAAATCTAAAAAGCATCTATTTATACACACCTGAAATTAATAGACAAAAATGCCCCTACGGAGGTTCCGCTTGTCGTGCCCACTTTTTTCCCTCCACAGAGAGAGAAGTCCGGGTTTCGATGTTCATGGGGGTAGTAACTCATTTCCGCTTAGGATTTGGATGTTTGAAGAGTCGCCACCTAACGGATTATGGTGCATTAGCAAACCTAGAGCGGTTAACTCTTCGACTAGTCTGAATTACAAGATATTTAGAGTAAGGCTTGAAATAACCTTGAGGTGAAGGTGTTAGACACCCTCTTGGTCCACAACGGTAGATCTCGCCCGAACTTACACTATGTGAATTAGTCATTTTAGAAAATAAACAATTTTAACATGTTCTTGCAAGTAAATGCATGTTTTGACATTCTGAATACATGTATAGTTCAGGTAATGAAAACCAGGGAAAAGGTTTGAACATATGTAAAGAGAACTAAATTCATTTAAAACATATAGGAGTTGGGAAAAGAGGGGTCCTAGGTTGATTAGTCAATAGGATCACCCCACACAATGCCCGGTAAACACTCCACAATAAGAGGCTACATGTGATATTAGCGCGTGGTCATCATATCCTTACTACCCAATTCCCTCCCCTTGGTCATAGCCTAAAGCGTTCTAATAACCTTGAAAATGTCCTTTGTATGCACTACTCGTCCTTTCCTTGTGGCCCCGGGGGTATTTAGGACCTCTAATTTAGGTAGTTCTAGAACTTCCTAAGGTTTTAAAAGATAAATGTCTAGGAATCAATCAAAAATAATTAGGACTGCATTTAGAGAGAACAAATTACAGGCTCACAGTTACCTCCAAAAATACAACAAGTAAGTGCACGTCTTCAAACAACAGTCAAGTATTTAAGAGAAAACCTAGAACATTATATCTAGGTGAGCAGAGACTATACGACATTAAGTGCCAAAGACCAATTAACTTGCCTGCAAATTTTAGACTTGAGAATGTGAGCAATTTGATAACAAAACGCAGTTTTATAGTTGCAGAACTTTAATCGCCTTAGAGACTTGCCTAAACGTATAACAATGATGTCCTAAAACGTGGTATCGATATTGATTAGGAATGCCGTAAAATGGTAAAATGATTTGAAACGACAACTCGAGATTCTATATACATGCTTTTTAGCGATACTAATTTATGTCAGTGTTTGAAAACATATTTAAAGAAGCGGACATATTAGCTAAACCAATTCAGAATGAACAAACATGAATTGAAATGATTGATTTAACTAAGCTGGTTTTAAGTTCTATAGGCATGATTTCTATTAGATCTAATTTTAATTTTCAATAGCTATGTTATCTAATTATTAAAATATGACTCTTGAACTTATAAGCATGATTTCTAAGAAGACGAACGTGAATACATACTATAACGAAATGGAGAAGTGTACCAAAAATATAGACAATCAATTGGTCATAAGAGATATCCAGATTCAAAAAAGAACACTTAAAAAATAGATTTCACATGGGGATAAAGAGATTGGGGGAAGATACGAGTCACATTGGGGTACATCGATAGGGTATAGAGGAAACATATGGTAAAAAACCTACATACAACACTTAGGATCTTAGAGACTCAGCAGGCTGATCATGGATAGTAAGTAGTTAAGACATAGATAATAGTTGGCACGTCTTGAACAGGATTAAACATATAGTTTGGACATGTTAGGTGAAAAAGTAAGCAGAATATAAAGCATGCATTAAACAGGTCAGATTTTTAAAAGAAAGATCTTTAAAAAATGGCCAACGGTCAGATTTTTAAAATCTAGCCGTTGGCCTTAAAAGTTTATCTGTTGGCCACTTTTAAAAATAAGCCATTTGGCCCCAAAACTTTATGTTAACCCCAAACTTTTATATAATTATACTTTTTTCCAATTCTCAACTATAAATACCCCCTCATTCTTTAATTTTTACTCTCCAATTCATCAATCTATCTCAAGCTCTCTATATCTCTCTCAATCTATATTTAATTTCTCTTCTATCACTTACTTTATTATTGCAATTTCGTGAAAATTGTGAAGTTGGTAAATTGAAGTATTCAAGTCTTCAACGATTTGCAATATTCAAGAATTTGTTCGGCAATTCGGTAAAAGCATTCCAACTCTTAAGTTTTAATAATATATTTTTTTGTGTTTTAGTTTGCATAATTATAATTAATATGACATTTTCTTTGAAAAATATGTTTGGCGGTAAGAGAAAAGATAAAATTGGTGAAAGTAGTGGCCAACCTACTACCCTCCCCCGGCTCCCCGACCTTCTTCATTTACCCGTCCTGCTGCTCCTATTATTCTTGATAGTTATAACCCTTGTTTTCAATTTTTCAATAGTCAATTTTGCCATAATGTTGCACCGGGTGAACAATTAAATGAAGAAATTATGAATGCGCTTTATCCTAATCAAACTATCTAAGAAAATTATGAGGAAAATGAGGATGTAGATGAAACCCAACCGGATTTAGATGATACACCTACTAGTCCTGTTAATAACCCAACTGATGCCTCGGCCGACCCACCTGTAGTAACCCCTACATTTAATAGACAATCTTCTAAACGCCTGGAAACATCAATTGTTTGGCATTTTTTTCTCAAGTAAGAGAACAAAGTAAGGCTAAGTGTAAAACTTGTGGGAAATTGCTAGTGCATAAATATACTAGAGACCGTTGCGGCACGGGTAGTTTAGCTAGGCACATAAAAACACACCCTAGAGATAAAGCTAAATATTTTCAAATGAAAGCACAGCATGAGGGGAAAAGTGTAGATACTGCGTCTAACCCTAGTACTGGTTCAAATCTAGTTGAACCAGGAATTAACACTGTGACCGGTGGTATTTTATATTACGATCCAAACAGAGATCGTGAAGAATTAGCAAAGATGGTTACAGTTATGTTCTTATCCTTTAGTTTTCCATCAAATCCTCATTTTGTGCAATATATTAGAAGAATTTTTAATCCTACTTACAAAGGTTGGCCTCGCGCAAGAGTTAAGAGCGATATTTATAAATATAAACACGAATATGAACAATATTTGCGTTATTTGTTTACTCATATAACTAATCGAATTTCTATTACTACTGATATTGGTAGAAGTAATAATGACTGTGATTATCTAACCGTTACTAGTCATTGGATAGATGAGGAGTGGATAATGCAAAAATGCATTATTGTTTATAGAATACTAAATTCACGGCACACAGGTAAGTTTATTGCCAACATTGTTACTGATATTTGTAGATGTTTTTGCATTAGAGATAAAATAATGGCAATTGCTATGGATAATGCTTCTAGTAACAATAGTGCAATAGGCATACTTACAACAACATTGAATCCTGCATTTAGTAATTGTTTCGATATGAGATGTATTTTTCATATTTACCATTTAATTGTTGGTGATCGAATGAGAATTTTAAATGTAGAAATGGAAAAGGTTAGAATGGATCTTAATTTAATTTTTTATTCAAACCGTAGAAGTAGAGTTAAAGAGTATTTTAAAAAATGTGATGAATATGGCCTTAGAGAAAGAAAAGTCCCTAAACCTTGTTCAACTAGATGGAATTATATGTACGAAAGTTTAGTCGTAGCATATGATTATAGAAATCCAATTAATGCAATGTTTAATTATCGTGTTGGTTGTGAGGATGATGAAATCCTTACAAGTCATGATTGGAAGAATGTTAAAATTCTTATAGATTTTTTAGAATATTTTCAAATTGCTACTAATGCATTTTCTGGGCAATATTATCCAACTATTTCAAACTGTTTACTTTATATTGCAGTACTATGTGATTTTTTTGTTGAATTTTCGGAGAGTAGGGAAATTTATCAGCTTTCTATAAATACAATGAAAGAAAAGTTTAAAAAAGCTATAGATAACGTATAACGTAGAGTATATATATATATATATATATATATATATATATATATATATATATATATATATATATATATATAGTTTACAAGAAAGTGCCTTAGTTAAAAAAAATTTTAAAAAAAATGTAATCCGAAAAGAAAAAGCATGTTAGGCCCCAATAGGCCCACGAGCCCGGCCCATTTAGCCTGGGACCATGTGGGCATAGGACCACCATGGGCCGGTTCCACCCATTGGGACCGTGAAGACCGGGACCGTTTGGCCCGGGACAGGCCCGCCTCAGGTTCGGGATCACCGGGACCGGCCCATTTAGGCTCGTTGGGCCCGACCAAAATAGCAGCCTTATCAGGAATACAAGTTGAATTCATAACTGATGAACTAGTGCAGGAATGAAACACATACGTTTTGGATTTCAAAACTTAACTAGAGACATATCAGTTCAAGAAAAGGGTGCAGAATATAAAGCAAATAAAGTTCCAATATCTAGCCTTGGCTTTCAGCTAGCTAGATTAGTGAGTACCACAAGTAGCACAAGAGAAAGAGAACTTTAGAGTGTAAGTAATTTTTGAACTATGTCATTGTTAGAACTTAAAATAAGAAGGGGGTTATATAGTAATAAAAAGCTTTCACAAATATGGTAAGAGATCAATTAAGTAGCAAATCAGGGAAGTCACATATAAATCAACAAGTCCTTCCCTTAATCAAGGGATAATCAAATTAATGGTAATAGCATGCTAGGTATTTAAGGAAAAGAATCAAGTAAGGTTTGGGTATATTGAAGGTAATTAGGGGTAA
Organism: Nicotiana benthamiana; assembly: GCA_034376525.1. NCBI lineage: Eukaryota > Viridiplantae > Streptophyta > Magnoliopsida > Solanales > Solanaceae > Nicotiana > Nicotiana benthamiana. Next base: position 30,924,481 of record CM067326.1, read on the forward strand.
ATGAACAGAGGTTTCAATTAAGGGAACAAATCAGTAAGAATTAACAAAACACACACAAGGCAAGGGAAAATTCATTAAGGCGGGCAATTTAATCAAGTCAAGTAGAAGAGGTACGAATCAAAAGTTTAAGGGGAAGGGTTCAAATCAAACCAGAAAATAAAGAATTTAGAAAATCAAAGGTTCAATCAAAGAAAACGTTTTTCAGAAAAAGAAATAACTTGGTGGTAGAGAAGAGTACAAAACAACAGATAATCAATTGGTCATAAGAGACATCCAGATTCAGAAAAAAACACTTAACAAATAGATTTCGCGTGGGGATAAAGAGATTGGGGGCAGATAAGAGTCACATTGGGGTATATGGATAGGGTATTGAGGAAATATATGGTCAATAAACTGCATACAACACTTAGGATGTTAGAGACTCAGCAGGCTAATCATGGACGGTAAGTAGTTAAGACATAGATAATAGTAGGCATGCCTTTAACTAGATTAAACATATAGTTTGGACGTGCTAGGTGAAAAAGTAAGCATAATATAAAGCATGCATTGAATAGGCCGGGAATACAAGTTGAATTCATAACTGATGAACTAGTCCAGGAATGAAACACATATAGTTGTGATTTCTAAACTTAACTAGAGACATACCAGTTAAAGAAAAGGGAGCGGAATATAAAGTAGATAAAGTTCCAATATCTATCCTTGGCTTTAAGCCGGCTAGATCAGTGAGTATCACAAGTAGAAGAAGAGAAAGAGAACGTTAGAGTGTAAGGGATTTTTGAACTATGTCATTGTTAGAACTTTAAATAAGAGGGGATTTATATAGTAATCAAAAGCTTAACAAATAAAGTCAGAGATCAATGAAGCAGCAAATCAGGGAAGTCATATACAAATCAGCAAGTCCGTCCCTTAATCAAGGGAAAATCAAATCAACGGTAAAAGCATGCTAGGTATTTAAGGAAAATAATCAAGTAATGTTTAGGTATAGAGTAGGTAATTAAAGGTACATGAATAGAAGTTTTAATTAGGGGAACAAATTAGTAAGAATCAACAAAACACAAACAAGGTAAGGGAATTAATTAAGGCACGTAATTCAATTCAATTGAGTAAAAGAGGTAAGAACCGAAAGTTTAAGGGAAAGTGTCCAAATCAAACCAGAAAATAAGGAAGTCAGAAAAATCAAAGGTTCAATCAAAGAGAAAATCATGAAAGAGTCACTAATTTACCATATAAAATAAGGCGAGACATGAATAGTCATAAGTCGACACATAACTTTAACAAAACAAAAAGTTAAACCACAGTGATTCAAGGAGAAAGATATAGGTCTTAACATGAATAGTCAGGATGAACACAAGCATATGGAATCAGTGAAAGGGTTGAACTAAGAAATTTTGTAGAAGCATATTAGGACAAGAAAATTACGAGAAATCACAAGAACCCAAAGCAAGAACACAATCAGATGTAATTGTACTCAGAAACCAAATGAAGAACCCTAAAAATTAGGCCATTCAGTACGAGCAAGCTAAGGTTGTAGCAAACTTGTAAGATTAGTCAAAACATATGAGAAGCGGAGGATTAAACACATAAAGTCATCAAACATTGTGTAAAAAGAAATTCCGGAAACCCTAGTTTAGAAAAATATAAAAATTACATAAAAATCATATGATTCTTGTAAAGAACCTCAAGGTTGTTATAAAACTCACATGAAACAAGACCAAATCATCTCAGATCTGTACAAATCTAAAAGGTTTTGAAAAAGAAATTAGGGTTTCGAAGAGAACGGCACAGAGGTGAGAAAACATACTTAGAAACCTATAGATCGTAGTCAATATAGGATGATCTTACTCGGAATTACACTGGAATGGCCTAAAACAGGCGAGAAACTGACCATAGATGTAAGCCAACTAGCCCTGGCCCCTTGAGGATCCTAGAGATGGCAAAGACTAACGTGAGGGAGGCCATTGGAGGCTTGGGGGTGGTGAGATCATCGGAGATAGCCATAGATGAGTGTCATTGAGGTTAGATTAAGGTTAGGTTTGAGAGCATTTGAGAGAAGAGAGGGGTTTCAGGGCGGCGGGTAGTGTAAAATGGTAGGGTTTGGGGGAAGGGGTCTTCTGGGTTTATTTTAGAAAGAGTTGTTTGTGACCGTTGATCTTTATGCAACAGTATCAACGGTCGAGATTAAGGGGCATTGGGGCCGGATCGAGTCTACAGGATTTGGGCTGGGTAATTTAATTGGGGATTGGGCTGGTAATTAGGTTAAATTGGGTGCTAAAATAAAATAGAATTAGGCCAGAATATAAATAGTCATTTTTAAAATAATTGCTTAAAATTTTAAAAATATTAAAGAATATTTATGTATTAATAATGTAATTAGGCATTAGTGTGGCTATTATTGAGAAGATGTGCAATTTAAGCTAAAAATGTAAATATAATAATAAAAATGCATTAAAAATATTCAAACACTATTTTGGCATAAATAAAGAATTTAGATGACTAAATTGTCATAAAATAATTTGAAAAATAATTATTGAAAAATTTTATAAATAAAAAGAGAAGAAAAAAAATCATATTTGGAGATTTAATAATTATAGAAAAATTATAAAAATGCTTATGCATGCTTATGTATGTGTATAAATGCATATGTGCTATTTTGAAAGTATATATCTGCATTAAAATATATGAGGAAAATTGTGTATCAACAACTGCCCATCTTTACCCTGGAAGGATGAAAGAGTTTTCGCGTGAAGAAATGATGGCCAATTTTGACCGAATGGGATATTTTGAAAGACAGAGTCCAAACTCTAGCATTGAGTTGCCTACATATCCCGGGTCTTACAAGAATCAGGTCATGTGTAGTTCTGGATTCATCTTCAGATATACTGATGAAGTCATTACAAGAACGGACACGGGATGCAAGAACGGCTACGGCGAGCGGTTAAGCTTTGAGACACTTGAGGGAACTAGAGCAAGGTCGCTCCTCCTTGGATAGCGGTTGTTTACTGGTCACCAGCAGATGAAAAGATGTTGATGACATGTATTTGCATAAAAATTTAAACGTGATGCATATTCCCTTCGGACCATGAAGGTTATCTTTGGACGATTTAAGATAGACGACCTTGGACCATCATATCCTGGACCATGAATTATTTAGTGAGGGATTAACAGGCAATGAAATGGTGTTCTTGGCCCATGAGGATGGTGCCTCCGAACTATGACGCCTTTGAATAATGATATGCAGATTTGAGAGATCCTCAAGCCTTGGCATGGAGTCTTTCGGCTATGAGGATGATCCTTTTAGACTATGACACATTTGGATAGATTGGCGATATTTCATCCCATGAGATACAATGATGTTAACAATACAAGGCTTAGTCTTGTGAAATCATGGGCAGAGCTTAGCCTGATTGAAAATCAAACATATAGAACTAGAGTAGAACAATATATATATAATTATATATATATATATATATATATATATATATATGCAAAGAGGGACAATGCTTAGCCGCATGCAAATTTGGAGGCAAGGATTAGCCTCATGAAAATATTGAGGCATGGATTAGCCTCATGCAAATATGAAAGCAAGGATTAGCCTCATACAAATAGGGAGGTAACGATTAGCCTTATGCAGATATGGAGGCAAGGATTAGCCTCATGTAAAAGTGGAGGCAGGGATTTGCCTCATGCAAAGAGGGAGGAGAGGATGAGCCTCATTCAGATATGGAGTCATGGATTAGCCTCATGCATATATGGAGGCAAGGATTAGCCTCATGAAAATATGGATGCAAGGATTATCGTCATGCATACATGGAGGCAGGGATTAGCCTCATGCAAATATACAGGCAGTGAATAGCCTTATACAAATGTGGAGGCAGGGATTAGCCTAATGCAGATATGGAGGCAGGGATTAGCCAAATGCAGATATAGAGGCACGGATTAACCATCTAGATATGGAGGAAAGGATTAGCCTCATGCAAATGTGGAGGCGGGGATTAGCCTCAAGCAAGTATGGAGGCAGGGAGTAGCCTCAAGCAGATATAGAGGTAGGGATTAGCCTAATGCATATAGGGAGGCATGGATTAGCCTCATGCATATAGGGAGGCAAGGATTAGCCTCATGAAGATATGGAGGCAAGGATTACCCTCATGTAGGCATGGAGGCAAGGATTAGCCTCATGTAAATATGGAGGCAAGGATTAGCCTCATGCAGATATGGAGGCAGGGATTAGCCTTATGCAAATATGGAGGCAAGAATTCTCCTCATGCAGATATAAAGGCAAGGATTATCCTCATGTAAATGTGGAGGTAGAGATTAGCCTCATGCAGATATGGAGGAAAGGATTAGCCTGATGCACATGTAGAGGCAGGGATTAACGTCATGTAGATATGGAGGCAAGGATTAGCCTCATGTAAATGCGGAGGTAGGGATTAGCCTCATGCAGATATGGAGACAGGGATTAGCCTCTTGCAAATGTTGAGGCAGAGATCAGCCTCCCGTACAGAGCAAGTAGCAAATAAGAGTAGTATTTGTCTTATTTGGAGATATATCCGGTGTCTGATGTCTTGATTAATAGAAAATTTGCTTTGTGTATACATATATGCAAATGCTATCACTATGTCAAATTTGCCTGTGTTCAAAGAAAAATTGTAAGATTAGTGAGGCGAGGTTGGTTCGTGCTTCTGTCTGGCTTGCTTTTCTCTGTTCTGGAGGCCTTTTTGAGTTCCCCTGGGTAACACCTAACTGCTACATAAATAAGGTTTTTTGAAAATATACATTTACTGATAAAGATAGAGTAATTTTAGAAACATATTGATATATCAAGTAATTTTAGATGAACTAGTGACTGTAACACATTTCAGAGACATTGCAGCTTTCTTATGTTAGAATTTTGAGGGCCCTCCTCAAAGTTCTACCCGGTTTGGTGGATGATCTTTTGACCCTTTTAGGGTAATAGGCCTGGCTGAAGCTTCTTCGAAATTTTGAGAATCCTTCTCCAAATTTTACCCCAGTTTATTAACCGATTTCTGATCTTCTGACATATCGGACTAGCTCCAGAATTTTGAGGTCCCTCCTCAAAATTTTATCCCAGTTTCTGATCTTGGGGAGGAAATGGAAATTTTATTATGATATGACCGAACCCATAAGGCTGCCTACGTATCCCTTCTTAAATGTGAATCAGGTCAAGCATAGTTCAGTTATATCATATGAGGAAATGTAAATAATCTAAGCATAGTATATCTTGACTGCATCTTAATTTATTGGTTTTGATCCATCTCTGCAAGTATGAGTGCTCCACTTGCCAGCACCCTATGAACCATATAAGGAAGTTGCTAGTTCGGAGAGAATGTCCCTTTGGCTTCATCTTGATGTGGGAAGATCTTCTTTAGCAGCAGATGTCCTAGTGCAAATTGTCTTGGTTTAACCCTTTGTTGAAAGCTCTGGACATTATATTCTGATAAATTTTATCGTGACAAACTGTGTTCATCCTCGTTCTACAGATATGGGCTAATTGCTCATAGCGACTACTTATCCACTCTACATCGCTCAGTTCAACTTCCTGTATGATTCTTAAAGAAGGAATCTCTACCTCAAATGGGATGACAACCTCAGTGTCGTAGACCAACATGTAGGGAGTTGTCCCGGTTGATGTGCAAATTGTAGTGCGGTATCCCAATAAAGCAAACAGTAGCTTCTCACGCCATTGTTTGTGGATATCTACCATCTTCCTTAGTATCTTCTTGATATTTTTGTTGGCGGCTTCTACAGCTCTTTGAATCTGAGGTCTATAGGCTTTGGAATTCTTGTACTTGATTTTTGAAAGTTTCACACATGTCATTCATCAAATCACTGTTGAGATTGGCGGCATTATCCGTAATAATAGACTGGAAAACTCCGAATCGGCAAAAAATACGATCTTTGACAAAATTTACGATGACTTTCTTGGTGACAGCTTTGTAGGATGCAACATCTATCCATTTTGTGAGGTACAATGGCTACCATAATAAACTTGTGTATGTTTGAAGCAGTGGGCTCAATCAGACCAATAACATCTATTTCTCCAGCGGTGAATGGCCAAGGTATGCTTGTTGCATTAAGCTCATTTGGCGACACTTTTATCATATCGGCATGCACTTGGCATTGAAAGCATTTGCAGACATACTGGATGCAATTTGTCTTCATGGTCATCCGAAATAGCCAGCCCTGATTATCTTCTTAGCCAAGACAAAACCATTCATGTGCGGCCCACAAGTGCTTGTATGCACATCGTCAAGCAGTTTAGAAGCTTCTTCTGCATCGACACATCTTAGCAATCAAAAAATCTGGTGTTCTTCTATACAGATTTCTCCACTGTGGAAGAAGTGATTGGATGATCTCCGAAGTGTGTGTTGTTTAGTGTGATTTGCATTCTCTAGGTATTCTCCCTTTAACAACTACTCTTTGATGTCATGGAACCAAGGCTTTCCATCTGTTTCTTCTTCAACATAAGTGTAATATGCCGGCTGATTATGGATTCTTAACGGAATAGGATCAATATAATTCTTATTTAGATGTTCTATTATATATGACAAGGTGGCCAATGCATCGGCTAACACATTTTGAATCCTGGGCACATGTCAAAATTCTATCTTCGTGAACCTCTTTGTCAATTCCTACACATGGTGCAAATATAGCACTATCTTGAAATTCTTGGTGACCCACTCTCTTTTTACCTGGTGCACAAGCAAATATGAATCATCAGCAGCTCCTGAATGTTCATGTCGATTGCCATGTTGAGCCCTAGTATGCAGACTTCATACTCTGCCATGTTGTTGGTGCAGGGAAATCTGAGTTTAGTAGATACTGGATAATATTGACCCATTTTTGATACCAAAATTGCTCCAATTCCCACTCCTTTTAAATTCGTAGCTCCGTCAAAGAACATTCTCCAGCTGTCGTATGCTTCGGTAGTGTCTTCTCCTATGAATGATACTTTTTCATCAAGAAATTACATTTTCAAAGGTTCATATTCTCCTCCCACCGGATTTTCAGCAAGATGATCTGCCAATGCTTATCCATTGACCACGTTTTGAGTTACATAGATGATGTCGAACTCACTTAATAGTATTTACCACTTGGCTAACTTCGCAATCGGCATGGGTTTCTGAAATATGTACTTCGGAGGGTCCATCTTGGATATGAGGTATGTAATGTAAGCATAGAAGTAATGTCTCAATTTCTTAGCCGTCTAGGTCAAAGCACAACAAGTGCGTTCCAGCAGAGAGTACCGCGCTTCATAAGTTGTGAACTTCTTACTCAAGTAATATAGGGATTGCTCCTTTCTCCTTGTCTCGTCATGTTGTCCCAGAACACATCAGAAGGCTCCGTCCAAAAAATATATATAGAGTAACAAAGGACATCCTGGTTCTAGCGGTACCAGAACTGGTGGTGTGGACAGGTACTCTTTGATCTTGTGAAAATCATTCTGAGAATCCTCGGTCAAACTTGTCTCGGCATCTTTTCTCAGCATCTTGAAGATGGGTTCACATATAACTATGGATTGTGCTATAAAGTGACGGATATAGTTGAGACGTCCTAGCAAGCTCCTCATGTCCTTTTTGCTCCTAGGTGGTGGTTACTCCTGAATAGATTTGACCTTAGACGGATCCAGCTCGATCCACCGGCGACTGACGATGAATCCCAGTAACTTTCCTACAGGAATCTGAATGCATATTTTGCGGGGTTCAGCTTTAAGTTGCACCTCCTTATCCTGTCAAAGAACTTTCTCAAGTCCGCTATGTGATATGCAACTCTCTTAGATTTGATAATGATGTCGTCCACATACACTTCTATCATATCATATCATGCAAAATGGTTTCCATGGCTCTCATGTAGGTAGCCCCAACATTCTTTAGACCAAATGGCATCATCTTGTAGCAGTATACTCACCAAGGTGTGATAAAAACTAGTTCCTTCACGTCTTCTTCTTCCATATAGATCTGGTGATAACCCGTAAAGCAATCTACAAAGGACTGGAGTTCATGCTTGGTGCAGTTATCGATCAAAATATGTAGGTTTTGCAGTGGAAGTCATCCTTGGGACTTGCTCTATATAAATCTCGATAGTCAACACATACCCTGACTTTCCCATCCTTCTTTGGAACTAGCACAATGTTTTCTAACCAGGTTGGGTACTCGACCACCCTGAGAACTTTGGCTCTGATCTGTTCGGTAACTTCCTCCTTCATTTTCAAGCTCATGTGAGGATTTGAATTTTCTGAGTTTCTGCTTTACTGGCAGACACATGGGATTAGTAGGAAACTTGTGAGCCATTATAGACATGCTCAAACCGGTCATGTCATAATATGACCATGCAAAAATGTCCTCATACTCTTTTAGGAAACGGATGTACTCTTCCTTCTCTTTTGGTGACAAGTGAATGTTGATGCGAGTCTCCTTGACGGTCTCGGTGTCCCCCAAATTTACCACTTCGATTTCGTCTAGATTGGACTTAGGCATGTTCTCAAAATTTTTGATTTCCCTCAAAACTTCCTCGGGTATCCCTTCCTCTTCATCCGATTTACCATTCTCACGTTACTTTGCCTCATTACATGTCACAGTCACCGACATGAGGAAAAGTAATAATAACATTGTAGAAAGGAAAAGTGTAGAAAATAGTAGTGAATAATAAAGAGCAAATTCATTTGATTAAAATTAAAACAACATCCAGACAAGTGTGGCTTGATGAATCGAGCATTTTTTTAAACAAGTAAGTTTTTAAATCAAAATTACAGAAAATCTTAAATGCCTGGAATGGTTGTAGAAAGAAAATCTGCCAAGATACCCAGGGACTCGACGGGCCCGGGACAGTGTGGCGATTCGGTTCTTGAGAACAACTCCCTTATTTACAATCTGAATAGTGAGGCCATTTTCCTCTTCCTCTTCCTCTTCCTCTTCCTCAATTATTGCACTGCGGTCCGTATCTTCATACTCCAAGAATAGATTTTTTAACCCAGCTAATGCTTCCTCTTCTGCAGTCCCCCTTGATGTATCAGCTTGGTGAAAAGCTTGATCTAGACGTGGTACTAGTTGTTCGAGAAGGTAATATGGTTCACACAATGGAGGCAAACAATCATTGTATTCTTTCTATGTGTATTAATATTCGAGCCCGAAGGTAGTACCATGACCCTTCAGCCGTATTGGTTTAGTGATACCCTGGAGATTCTTCCCCAGCCCTTTTCCGGGTTCATATCCATAGCATGCTAATATTCTTTATATTTTTATACTCCACAATTTGTCCTTCTCAATGGCGTTGACATGCTCGATGTAATGATAGGTTTCCCTCCTAGCCTTCTTTTATGTCCAATAGCCGGTATGGTTTGCAGGTGTAAATGGAGTTACTTCCATTTTCGTATAGGATCACCTCCTGATGATTCCATTTGAACTTCATAGCTTGATGTAGTATGGAAGGCACGGCTCCAGCGGCATGGATCCATGGCCGTCCCAATAGAAGATTATATGAGATTGGTATGTCAAGAACCTAAAACTCGATGTCAAACGACGTAGGCTCTACCTACAAGCAAAGGTTGATTTCCCCGATTATGGCACATTGAGACCCGTCGAAAGCTTTCACGTTCATGCTTCCTACCCATATTTCGTGAAACTTTTGTCCAACCTTTTCAAAGTGTCCAGCGGACAAATATTGAGGCTTGAGCCAACATCAACCAAGACCCTAGCAATGAATTTGTCTTCAAATTTTACTATGATATGCAATTCTCGATTGTGATTTAAACCCTTGAGTGGTAACTCATCTTCGTGGAAGATGATCTTATGACTTTCCACTACTTTCCCTACCATATTTGCCATTTCTCTGCTAGTGATGTTACTGGGCACCTAAGCCTCGCTCAACACCTTCATTAAAGCATTCTTATGTGCCTATGAATTTTGTAACAGTGTCAAGATGGATATCTGAGATGGGGTTTTGTTTAGATGGTCAACGATTGAACACTCCTTTTCTTTTACTTTCCTCCATAGGTCATCTGGCCCTGTTTCAATTATAGACTGCCTGGTAGTGGCATCCTTACTTGGTCCTCCGAAGTACTCAGGTGTATAGACTCTTCCAGTCCTAGTCATTCCATATGCAGCATCGGATTCCTCCATTTTTTCCTTCTCCTTTCACTGAGCTTCGGCAACGTAATCCCAAGTTATTGATTTTTGGTCGAAAATAGGTGTGGTTGATACTTTTACTATGAAACGTTTGACCACATCTACTTTAAATGGAGTGGGTGGCTGTAAGCGGAGCTACCTCTACCTCAAATGGAACTAATGCAGTTATCTCAACCTCGATTAATGACTGAGTCTGTACCATAATAGGAGTAAGCGTGAATGCAACTTTAAAGTCATCGCCTTCTTAAATAAGCCCAATCGACCCCTCAAGGTCCCATTCTTCATTTGTCTCTATCATATATACTACACCACCTCTATGATCAGGGAGGGGGTTATTACGGACATGAGGTGCGGCTTCCTTGGTCTTTATGACCTTGTTGTCGATTAGTATATGGATCTTATCCTTTAATGTTTGGCACTCATCAGTAGTGTGCCCCTTCACACCGGAATGGTACGCACAAGTTTTGTTTGGATTGACCTATTGGGATGGATTTTCTAATGCCACAGCGGGAACAGGAGTGACGTAACCTGTGGCTTTCATCCTTTTATACAATTGGTCAATAGGCTCGGCAATGGCGGTATATTCTCTGGGTGGCTTGTGGTCAAAGTTTGTTCATGGTCTTGGATAATTTTGACAAGTTGGGGGTGGTTGTAAAAGAGACGGCTGAGAGTTATAGGTATATGGTGGAGGTGTTTGATATGTGGGCAGAGGTGTTTGATATGTAAGTAGAGATTTCGGGTCCTGAGCTACCATTACTGCCCAAATATCTCCCTTCTTTGATATGTCTCCTGATTGTAATTCCTTATTTGAGGCTTGCAGTGCCATAAAATTCGTTACAATCCCGCTCTTGATTCCCACTTTGATTCTTTCTCCATATTTGATTATATCCGAGAATTTGTGATTTTTGATAAACATCAACCTTTCATAATATTATGGATCCTGTGCTCTGACGAAGAACTTGTTCATTTGTTTCTCATATAAAGATTGTTGGACCTTGGCCGCTTCCAACCTCCAACGAGTAACATACTCGTGGAAAGTCTCAGTAGGTTTCTTCATAAGATTCTAAATGTAGAAAATATCTGGCAATTTGACCATTTCTTGGGATCTTGGATGATGTACCAGGACAAAGCATCCCCAGTAAGACTTCTCATAAAGCTACCCAATCGTTTTTCTTTTCCGACCCCGACAAGCTTGTAATAATAGGTTCTCAAATGAACCCAGGGATCAGCTATATCATCGAAAATCTCAAACTTGGGAGTTTGGTATCCCTCTGATAGTTATACTTCTTGTTGTATACATAGATCTTCATAGTTCAAACCTTCTATTCTTTTGTCGCCTTCAACACCTTGAACTCGGCTCATCAACTTCTTGAGTTCTCCAGCCGTGTTTTTAATGAGCAGGTCCTTCTCGGAGGATTCTGTTGTATAAGAGATTAGTTGGATAGAGTGAGGTACAGTTTTCAAATATATAGGGTTGTTTTGATGGGTTCCAGGGACTTAGGTGTAATGATGGTCATTGGTGGAGTTTTGAGGATTGGGAATAGGTTGTGGCATATTCTGAGGAGTGTGATAAATGGAGGTTGATGGGTAATAAGTTGGTTGATTATGATGTTGTGGTGGAGTTTGTATTGGTAAGGGATTGAGATTTTAGGGTGGACTTGTGTATTGATTTGGTGCGAGAGAATTTTGTGGATATTGGTCTTGTGTGTTTTGGGGGGGTGTTGGGTTATTTGTGTTCTATTGGTTGATGTCGGGGACATTCAGGGTGAGTGACAAGTTTGCCAAGCTGCGAACCTGCTCAAGTTCTCCTTGTAGCTCCAATATCTTTTGTTCCAATCTTAAGACTAGGTCGTTTGGTGTCGGAGTACTTTGTCCAAATGAAGTTTCTGCATTCTCAACATTCTCTTTTCGAATACCACTTAAGTCGTCCATTTGTGCTTTTTCTCTGGCTTTTGTATTACTTGGAGGAGGAGGAGGTGGAGGACCTCTAGACCTGGTATGATATCCTGATGATGCCAGTATGGGTAAACCACCCTTACGGGATGGGTTATAAATAAAAACAAAAAAGTTAGACATGTCAGTGAGGATTCTGAAATGTTTATAGTATTTAAACACATATTGCGGGAATGTAAATTTGTGCCCTAATTTTGGAGCCTTGTTGTGTCCGAGGTAGGCCTAGTGACAAGTAGATTTGGAGAACTTTAGATGCTAGTAAATACTTTATTTCATAATGTAAATGTAGGTGAATCCCAAAACGACACTAAGACAATAGAAAAGTAAGTCTCTACTAGCAGTTGGCCTTATTACATTCAAGAAAGCAAACAAATCTAGCCTATTTGGTCCTAGAAGGATCTTCCCCATATTCGATCTTCCTAACTTCATCATACAGGTCCCCAGCTCGCGCAGTCTCAGCACCAAGTAAGCTCTAGCCAGATGTCCTCCTTTAGTTCCTTCAGCATTCTGGCGATCCTCGATCCTCTTTATGACTTTATCTTCCAGCTCCAATATTCCTCGCTCCAGATATTCCAACTTCCTATTGGAAGTGACTCCCATTTCTTCCCATTCTTCTATCAACCTCACATTCCTCTCATGTATTTCCCAGTGCTTGTACTGAGAGTTGTGGACCCTCTTCTGCAGCCGGTTGTATTTGGCTTGAGCTTCAGCTTCTTCGTCTATAATTCTATTCCCTTGACCGATTCCTAGCATCACCATTCCTTTTAGATTGTCCTCTAACCATGCTAGGTATAGAGGTTCACACCCCGCATGATACTTGTCTGGGTCAATTGTGTTTTTTCCACAATAATTTTACACTGCCACATGTGCTGAGGTTGACACTTGTAAGGGACGTCGTCGTCTTGAGAATGACTTATCTTGGCAACCCTTGGTACAACTAATTTCCTTCCTGCCTTCCTCATAACTCGGATATGGATATAAGGGTATATCCATCTCAACCTAATTAGCACCAGGTGTGAATCGTGCCAGGATGATAAAGAATTCTTCTATTGGGAACCCTTCAAAAATCCATTTCACTCGTTCCTCAGTCATATTGTCGAAGAACTCTACCCATTCTTTGGAACTTTTCGGCTGAGCAAGCCTTTCTGTAATGTAAGTCATCCGCTTGGGGTGATGGAAGGAAATATGGTCGTTCCAAGCCCTTCACAGAAATTCTGGGAAATAGTGACCTTTTTGAAGATTCTCTAATAACCAGAGCTGCTGCAACAAGTTACAACCCTCAAAATTCTTGACCCCTCTTTGACAGCGCTCCAAAGCCCTATAGATGTCGGCTATGATCATGAGGACAATAGTGTATGTCTGTTCGTTGATCCCTTCCATAAAAATATTGGTGACCATGGCCAATACCATCAGGACTAAGAAGCATTCATGATCACGAACACTCTACGGTGGATCTAGCTCATAGAAGTGAGAGAGTGTTCATCATGTTAGGTATGGTAGGACTTGGTATGGACGTACCTCTCATATAGATATTCGAAGGGTATGTAAGATTCCTTCAGGAAAACCAGGTCAGCATTTTTATTGAGCCCTATGATCTTTAAAACCCCTTTACCACTATGGTTCGCCGACACTAATAATCCAGGACTAACCCAAGTCAATCCTGCAAGCCCTCCAATTTCTTCTAGAAGTGGTGTCATTTCTATGTCGCCGAAACGGAACACAGACCTTCCACTATCCTAGAATAAAGTGGTAACCTCGGTCAACTTCTTGTTTGGCTGAATGTCTAGCAGGGAAGGCAATTTACCCAGGCACTTTCTTACATGTTTCTTGTCACATGAGGAAAGGTTCTCCCACCAATCTAGAAACAATAGGGTAATGTTGCTAACCATACCGAATCTAGGGACCTCGTGCCTCATTTTCTACAAAACGAAAGGGTTAGGCCTTTCTGCCCCACCAAACCCGACTATTTATACATTCATGATCAGCATATTGGTATTTAGTTCTCCAAATTAATGCACAAAACATGGTTGTGTCCATTGAGATTATCGAAACCCCGGTGGACTTTTGATAAGGTTTGTCTTAAAGGATTATTATGTGGACAACATATTAATTCGACTAGGTTTGACCATGATGCATGCACAATTATAATCAGGGTAAGGTTACTATATTGGTCTAGACTGGTACCCTCAAGCGCACAACTTGAGGGGGAAAGGCACGGAACCATCGACTATACCTCTAATCGACTAGTTTTACCGCAAATAAGCCTTTCCAAATTTAAGGATAATAAATGGGAAGAGCGTAACCACTCATCAAGCTTTGCAATAGGATTTGATATGCACGAGTAGAATATGATGTGTAGCACCATTTATGCAGCAGTAAGTAGCATGTAGTCGAGTATTTGCACGTAAATATAATAAATGCAATATTTAAATAATTGAAGGCATTTATAGAAAAGAAACAAGGAGACAAGTCAGTTTTGGGATCAAAAGAAATCATAAATGCTTTTAAAAATCGACAGTTAAATCCAAATAAGAGGAAATGGTACGGGATAAGGCATGCTTGGACTAATTCATAAAATAAGTTCATTATGATAAAAGCCTTGAGGTATCCCCAACAGAGTTGCCATGCTATTGCGCCCTCTTTTTCTCCCTCCGTGGAGAGAGAAATCCAGGTTCCAACATTCATGGGGGTAATAACTCATTTCCTTTTGGGATTTAGGTATTTCAAGAGTCTCCACCAAATGTATTATGGTGTATCACGGCACCTAGAGCGATTAACTCTTAGACTAGTTTGCATTACCAGAGATTTAGGGTAAGGGCTCGAAATAACCTTGAGGGGAAGGTGTTAGGCACCCGTCTTAGTCCACAATGGTGGGTCCCGGATGAAATTATACTATGTGAATTAGTCATTTTAGAAAATAAACACTTTTGATATGTTCTTGCA
The DNA here is from genome assembly GCA_034376525.1 of Nicotiana benthamiana. Taxonomy (NCBI): domain Eukaryota; kingdom Viridiplantae; phylum Streptophyta; class Magnoliopsida; order Solanales; family Solanaceae; genus Nicotiana; species Nicotiana benthamiana. The sequence goes on from CM067326.1 coordinate 30,939,519, forward strand.
AGTAAAGTCATGTTTTGACATTCTAAGTATATGTATGTTTCAAGTAATGAAAACCAGGGAAAAGATTTGAACATATGTAAAGAGTAAATTCATTTATAACATATAGGAGTTGGGAAAAGAGGGGTCCTAGGTTGATTAGCCTATTGGATCACCCCATACAATGCACGGTAAACACTCCTCAATGAGGGGCTACATGTGACATTAGCGCGTGTCATCATGTCCTTACTACTTAATTTCCTCCCCTTGGTCATAGCCTAAAGCATTCTAGTAACCTTGAAAATGTCATACGCGTGCACTATCCGTCCTTTCCTTGTGGCCCTTGAGGTATTTAGGACCTCTAATTTAGGTAGTTCTAGAACATCCTAAGGTTTTAAAGGATAAAAGTCTAGGCGTCAATAAAAAACAATTAGGACTATATTTAGAGAGAACAAATTACAGGCTCACAGTAAGTGCATGTCTTCAAACAATAGTCCAGTATTTAAGAGAAATTCCTAGAACATGATATCTAGGTAAGCGGGGACTGTACAACATTAAGTGTCAAAGACCTATTAACTTGCCTAGTGATTTTAGACGTGAGAATGTGAGAAATTTGAAAAAACAAATTGTAGTTTTATAGTTGCAGAATTTTGATCGCCCTAGAGGCTTGCCTAAACGCATAATAATGGCGTCCTAAAATATGGTATCTCTATTGATTAGGAATGTAGTAAAATGGTAAAATGATTTTTAAACGATAACTTGAGATCATGTAGGCATGCTTTCTAGCGGTACTAATTTAGGTCAGTGTTTGAAAACTTATTTAAAGAAGCGGACAAATAAACTAAACCAATTCAGAATGAATAAACATTAATTAAATTGATTCATTTAACTAAACTGGTTTTAAGTTCTATAGGCATGATTTATATTAGAGCTGATATTAATTCATATAGGCGTGATATCTTATTATTAAAAGCTGACTCTTGAACTTATAGGCATGATTTCTAAGAAGACGAACGTGAGTACATGCTATAAAAAAAACTGGACCTCAATTACTTTACACTCTATAGGCATGATATCTAATTATAAAACTAATTTTAACCCTATAGACATGATCTCTATTATTAAATCCATTTAGATCCTTTAGGCATGGTTTCTAATATTGTGGAAGGAAAGCAAACATGGAAACACATTGAATTAACACAATCCTATAGGCATGATATCTACCCAAGTTACCCAACATATATATGACTTCCCATCCTTTTCGCTAATCACTAGAATGTTGTTTACAATAATTATTACAGACCAATGAATTAAATAAAAATACATAAACAGAAGTTAATCTATAGGGAGCCTGCAGTAGGCCCAAATGACTACCCAAGCCTTCAATAGCCTCAAATGCCAACATTCGATAGCCAATTTCGTGTCCAGATGTGTTTGAGTTCCCTAAGGATCTCAAGGTTCCCGGTTAGTGCTCACACCTAGACGTTTTCTCAAATAACAACTGATTTAGGTGCGGTGTGGAAAAGCCAGCTCTAACATGCTAGAGTTCAGAGAGATCTCAAGGCAGTACACATATCAAAGGGGCAGAACCTAGCATTCTAAGAGTAAAGTCAGAGTTCTTGACATATTTTTGTTTTGAAAATAGTACACCGATAACATTAGAAGTAGAAAACATTTTTTAGAAATAGGAACTAACTTGGTGGTAAAAGATAGTTTGAGAAGAATACCAAAAAGCAGATAATCAATTGGTCATAGGAGACATCCAGTTTCAGAAAAGAACAATTAAAAAATAGATTTAACATGGGGATAAAGGGATTAGGGGCAGATAAGAGTCACATTCGGGTACAAAGATAGGGTATAGAGGAAACATATGGTCAATAAACTGCATACAAAACTTAGGATCTTAGAGACTCAGTAGGCTAATCATGGACAGTAACTAGTAATGACATAGATAATAGTTGGCATGTCTTGAACGGCATTAAACATATAGTTTGGACATGCTAAGTGAAGAAGTAAGCAGAATATAAAGTACGCATTGAACAGGTCAGGAATACAAGTTGAATTCATAACTGATGAACTAGTGCATGAATTAAACAGAGAGGGTTTGGATTTCAAAACTAAACTAGAGACATATGAGTTGAATAACAGGTGCAGAATATAAAGCAAATAAAGTTCCAATATCTAGCCTTGGCTTTCAGCCAGCTAGATCAGTGAGTATCACATGTAGCAAAAGAGAAAGAGAACTTTAGATTGCAAGTGATTTTTGAACTCTGACGTTGTCAAAAGATAAATAAGAGAGGTGTATATAGTAACCAAAAGCTTAAAAAATAAGGTAAGATATCTATTAAGTAGCAAATCGGGGAAGTCACATATAAATCAGCAAGTCCTTCCCTTAATCAAGGAACAATTAAATCAAGGGTAAAATCATTCTAGGTATTTAAGGAAAATAATTAAGTAAGGTTTGGGTATAGAGTAGGCAATTATGGGTAAATGAACAGAAGCTTTAATTAAGGGAATAAATCATTAAGCATCAGCAAAACACAAACAATGAGAGGGAAAATAAATTACGGCAGGCAATTCAATCAAATCGAGTAAAAGAGGTAAGAATCTAAAGTTTAAAGGAAAGTGTTCAAATCAAACCAGGAAATAAGGAATTCAGAATAATCAAAAGTTCAATTAAAGAGAAACTCATGAAAGAGTCAACAATTTAGCATATAAAATAAGGCAAGACATGAATAGTCGAAAATTGACACATAACTTTAACAAAACAAAAAGTTAGCTGACACTGATTCTAGGAGAAAGATACAGGTCTTAGCATCAATAGTCAGGACGAACACAAGCATATCGAATCAGTCATAGCGTTGAACTAAGAAATTTTGTAGAAGCATATTAGAACAACCAAATCATGAGAAATTACAAGAACCCAAAGCAAGAACATAGTCAGATGTAACAGTACTCAGAAACTAAACGAAGGACCCCAAAAATTAGGGCTTTTAGTACAAGCAATCTAAGGTTGTAGAAAACTTATAAAATTTGTCAAAACATATGAGAAGCAGAATATTAAAAAAAAAAAGTCATCAAACATTTTGTAAAAAGAAATTCTGGAAACCATAGTTTAGAAAAAGATGAAATTTACTTAAAAATTATACGATTCTTGTAAAGAAACTCAAGGATGTTGAAAAACTTACATGAAACAAGCTCAAATCATCTTAGATCTGTAGAGATCTAAAAGGTTTAGAAAAAATATTAGGGTTTCGAAGAGAACACTGAGGTGAAGAAACATACTTAGAAACTCATAGATCATAGTTAATACAGGACGATCTTACTCGGAATCACACTGAAATGGCCTGAAACGGGCGAGAAAGTGACCATAGATGCAAGACAAATAGTCGTGGTCCCTTGAGGACCCTAGAGATGGCAAGACTAATGTGAGGGGGGCATTGGAGGCCTGGGGGTGGTGAGAGATCATCGTAGATAGCCATATATGAGTGTCAATGAGGTTTCATTAGGGTTAGGTTTGAGAGAAAAAAGGGGTTTCAAGGTGGCGGGTAGTGTAGAATGGTAGGTTTGTGGGGGGGGGGGGGGTGTTTGGGTTTATTTTAGGAAAGGTTGTTTGTGGCCGTTGATCTATATGATCAACAATCGAGATTAAAGGGTATTAGTGTTGGATCAGGTCTTCAGGGTTTGGGCTGGGTAATTAAATTGGGGCATGGGCTGATAATTGGGTTAAATTCGGGGCAGAAATTGAAATAAAATTAGGCTAGATTTTAAATAGCCACTTTTAATATTATATAATTTATAAAAATAATAAATTATTTCCAAAAAACTATTTTAATATACTAAAATGATTTTAAATAGTTTTTTAAGATTTTAAAAAGATCATTTTATGTATTAATAATGCAATTATGCATTAGTAGGGCTATTATTGCAAAGATGTGCAATTTAGCCTAAAATGTACGTCTAATTAGGAAAATGCACTAATAATATTTAAGTACTATTTTGTCATGGATAAAGAATTTAGATGACTAAATTTCCACAAAATAATTTGAAAGATAATTATTGAGAAATTTTATAATAAAAAAAGAGAAGAAATAAATCAGTTTGGGGCTTTAAAATTTATAGGAAACTTATAAAAATGCTTATGCAGGCTTATAACTGCGTATGTGTTATATATATATATATATATATATATATATGAGGAAAAATAGGATATTGTCACCGCTGACAACGTAAAATTGAACGCCTCAGCGCTAGGACTTCCGCGACCGCGCGAAGCAAGCACAAACAGTGTTTCTTCTCTTTTGAGCTTGGTCTGGACTTGATTCCACACGGAGCGAAAAATTAACCGCCTCAGCATAGTCTTCAACCACGGCCGTGAAATATGTTCGCAGACCACGGTTTTCATTTATGGCCAATTATCTAGTCCTCTTATTCTAATTTTCACCCTCAGCGGAATATGGACCGCGACCGCGTCAAGTAATTCCGCAGCCACGCAATTTCATTGCGGGTAGCGTTTCTGTTGAGCCCAAAAGTGCCTTCTTTGAACCTCAATCCGCTGAGAGTGTGAATATGGTTGCCACAGCGGTTCAATTTCTGTGGCTGCACTATTTCTTTGCTATCAGTGATTTTAGCTCAACTTTGGACTTGTGCAGGTTTCACTCATTTATTAGCTGGTTAGACTTTCATGCTTCATATTGACCAAACACTGCAATTAGACTTTATTGCATCATTTTGACCAAACACTGCAAACAAGCACAATAAGCTAGTTTTGGGAATACTTCTACACATTTTTTATCTAAAACATAAGCAAAAAGTAGCATAAGATATCCTAGTTATCAACAGCCCATTGCCAGCTCACAATAATGAGCCAGTCATTCGAATGATTTTTGATAATAAGGAATTTAAACCAACATTGAAAGTCATCATCTCCATTGCCGATTTAGAAGCAAAACCCAAAGCACTGGTGAAACAAGCCAGAACTGAGAAGAAAATTACTCTATTTCCTCAAGCTGTAGAAAAAGCTGTAGAAACAAAACTTGGGGCAACACCTACTAAAAACATGATTATCTATGTTCCTAAGGCCCTAAGAAAAGAACAACTCATTTCGAACACTCCCAAGAAATTCGAGCAAAAAAAGGCCACGTTGAATGTGCTGAAGTTGAATGTGCTGAAGTTGTATGTGCCAAAAGGGACCTATATGGTGCGGGGGTCAGTAAATCCACCAAGGCTGACTGAGCCTGTGGTTATCAGCCATGCACCAGAAAGCTCTATGAGAGACTGGAGTCCCTTAGAATTACAATAGAACGGTGGTTACCTATATGTGGAAAGAGGTCATTGGTGAGCTATATGAAATGCATCAATCTGGGAAGTACCACAACCCAGAAGAGCTAAAGAAATCCAAGATGAACAATGATAAACGGTCTCTCCCAAGAAGCTTGTGAGCCAAGAGGAAGTAGAAAAGTCTTTCCGAAAAATAAAAACTTCAAAATATTAAATAGTTGACCAACTCCGGAAGATTCATCTGCTACTAAGTTCGAATCAACACAATAGGGTACTCTTGAAAATATTGAATGAGCATATGTCCCAGTTGACACTTCAGTTGATCAATTGAAGAGAATGGTTAAGTGATTCTTTGAGGTCAATAGGATTTCTTTCAGCCGCGATTATTTTCCATAGAGGGACCCGCCCACAACAAAGCCTTTCATTTCACTATCAATTGTGAGGGTTATTATATGAAAATAGTCATGCTAGATGGTGGTTTCGGGGTCTATTTTTTCCCTTTCTCAACACTTTAGAGAATGTATATCGAAATGGAAATAATCCAAGCTAACAACGTGTTTGTTAGGGCTTTCGATGGGGTCAAAAGAGACACAATAGGAGGAATTTATCTGATCTTGACTACTGGCCCCGTGGACTTTGGCTTTCCAGGTTGGAGATAAACACCTCAAAAAATTTCCTCTTGGGAAGGCCATGGATTCATGCTACGAGAGTTGTTCCTTCAACTCTCCACCAAATGGTTAAATTTTAATATGAAAATCAATAGATTGTCGTGCATGGGGAAGATGAGCAATCCATTTATGGGACCCGCCAGTCCCATATCTTGAAGCTAGGGAAGCTAGTGAGCATATCGTTTACAAAGCATTCAAAATTATGGTTGCAGGCCCATGTGAAGAAGGGGCCCTATTATTGTAACAACCAGACCAGTTCGCTCATCAGTTCTCGGGCATGACTAGTCCCGTATAATGTACTCTGACTTATATAAATTGTCAATTTTAGTTTTTAGAATAATTGGAATGGATTTGGAAGAATAATTCTCAGCTTGAATATTTAAATTTGGAAGGTGACCAAGTTTTAACTTCTTAATATTTGATCTTGGAGTTAGATTTTTATGATTTTGTTGGCTCCGTTAGGTTATATTGGACTTGGGATCGCGTTCAAAATGTATGTTGGAGGTCCATGGTAGATTTAAAGTTGAATTGGCGAAATTGGAAATTTGGAATTTTTCGTTTAGTAGTGGAAATTTTATCTCATTGTCGAATTGCAATTCTAGAAATTGGAGTAGGTGCATTGTGTTATTTGGGACGTGTGTGCAAAATTTCAGGTAATTCGGATATGGTCTGATAGACTTTTTGATCGAAGGCGGAATTCAGAATTTATTGAATCCTTGGGCTTGAATTTGATGAAGATTTGATGTTTTAATGTTGTTTTTAAGTGTTTAGAAGTTTGGAACAAGTTTGAATGATGATGCACGATTTATTGGTATGTTTGGTTGAGGTCCCGAGGGCCTCGGGATAGTTTTTAGTTGTTGACGGAAGGTTTAGAGTGGAATTGTTCTTGCATAATTTTGCACCTTGTATTGTTTCCACACTTGCAGATAAGGGACCATAGGCGAGATGATCACAGAAGCGGACAACAGTCGTAGATATTGATTTTATTGCAGAAGCGGAGGGATTTACTACACTAGCAAGCCCGTAAGTCTGATGCCTGGGGAGCAGGTGTGGAAGCTGGTGACTTGAGTTAAAGCTGTAGGTGTGGTCCTTTTGACCGTAGAAGCAGCCCGCAGGTGCGTGATATGGACTGCAGGTGCGTGATATGGGCCGCAGGTGCAAAAGTGTTGGGCATAATGTATTTAAAGTCTCCTTTGCGATTTTCAATCATTTCTTCACCATTTTTGGTTGATTTTGGAGCTCCAAACATTGATTTCAAGGGGGAATCAAGTGTTCTCAGTGAGGTAAGCTACTTGAACCTTGTATCTTGTGTTTGTGGAAATTATTCCCTTGCTTCGTCATGATATTATGGTATATTTGGGAAGAAATTGGGAGATTAGGGCTTGCAATTGTAGAGTTTAAATTGGATATTTGAAGAGCCATTTGAGGTTCAATTTTGATGATTTTGGTATGTATAGACTCGAGAATTGAGCTTTTAGTTTTGTGATTTTGTAGGGTTTTGGGACATGGGCCCGAGGACTGGGTTTGAGCAAATTGGGGATTTTGAGTTTAATTTGATAGTTTTGGCATGGGCTTTATCCCAATGTCGCAATTTGAGACCAAATTGAGAGGCAATGGCATTTTGGAGTAAATTCTCATCTAGTTTGAGGTAAGTAATGATTGTAAATGTTATCCTGAGGGTATGAAACCTAGATTTCACATCGTGGTGCTACTTTGAGGTGACATATGACGAGCGTGGGGGCGTACACCATTGGAGATTGTGACTTAGACCGTCCCGTATGACTATTAAGTCATGTATTTTATTGAAAACTATTTGATAATATTATTTTTTGGAAAGTATTTCTTTGTTTTGGGTCGATTTCCATATTTGGGCCTCGTGCCAACTAGTTGGACCCTTAGCGGCTTTTTACCACTATTGTTTTTAGGGTCGTGACAAATTGGTATAAGATCCTAGGTTACATAGGTATCATGAGTCATGAGCAAGTTAAGTAGAGTCTCGTGGATCTATACGAGACATCTGTACTTATCCTCGGAAGGCTGGAGAACCTTCAGGAAATCCCACATTCTTGAATTCTTACGTTCAATCTTGATTCGGCTTGTAATGTAACTCTTAAAATTCCTTCCACGTATTTGTATGCGCGCATCAGCGCTCGATATCAGTTGTGCATCGAGAACTTGTGATTCTCTTATCGAGGGGTGAGATGTGATTTCTATGTGTTGATGTTGGGCCAGTCTAGACGACTTGAGGTTGATCTTTTCTTGTAGCTTGAGCACTGAGGTGTCAATTGTGTGATCACGTGTTTTTGTATTTATATGTTCGATAGTGTCCCTATTATGAGAGTGATTACTGGTAGCTATGTGATGAGTATGATATGACTGTGAGATATGTTCATATGATTTGAATGTGATGAGAAGGGTCCACTTGAGGGTGGAAAGAACTATCTGGTGCTTGATTTCCATCGTGATTTGATGCATAGCCCGAGTTGTGGGTATATTGAAGGATCCTTTGATATTGTCTAGTTGGGGAGTGAAGTATATTTTATGTTTTGGCATGAGTTCAGACTCAGGAATATTTAGTGACGACATGATGTTTATGATGGTAAAGGCGTATAAAGAGATGTTAGGTTGAGGTGAAGCATGTAGGGTATCTCCTGCTGAGTGTTCGGAAGTTGTGTGATCCCTATTTTTTGTAGTAAAATCTCTATTTCCAAGGAAATTTATGTGTTACAATTTGAATTTGAATTTCTTGAGAGTGGTCTTATCTGTTATGGGGATGAATACGAGATTTGTAGATCATATGAGGTACTAGATAGTTTGTGTTACACTAACTTATGAAGGATTTAGTTTAATCTCACCACGGTATTATGGCAGTAGTAGAGTATAGGCATTGTGAGTTATATGTTATTTGCCCTATGGCTTTGAGCCAAGTGGGGGAGTCCGCTATTGATTAGTTAATGGCATGGTTATGTGCTGTATTGGTTTCATTTTGAGGTATACTAGTGAATCAGTTGTGGCTTGTAGAGCTTGAGATCAAGGAGGACTCAAATTAAGGAAGTTTTATATAGGGGTTGTTTTACACTATATGAGTGTATAAGAATTATGGAATAACTTGAGTTTCTATTGGTGAAGGATGTAATGTACATGAAGTAGGAATTTATTTGGTTTCATTAAGGTGGGGTTACTTTCTGAGGTGTTGGAGTGCTAAGGGAGCATTGTTCTTTCGGTACATTCGGTCAGTATAATTGAGGTTTGAGTAGAGTGTATGACTCTCGAGAATGGTTCTAATGGATTAAAGGTTTACATGCAACAATTGGGAATTCTTCAGTGTGCGTATTCGGCTAAAAAAACTGAGGTTTACTTGGAGGGTGTCAGGACTCATGGTATTTTTATATCAATTATGGATTCTACATATCTGTATCAGGAAGGTGAAGGTAATAGTTTGGATTCATAGGAAGTCTCTTCAGAGTATTATGAATGTGGTGTTTTTTGAAATATTTAAGAGAGTATTTAGTGACTTATGAGCCTTAGCGATCTGTTTTTGTTCTTGGGTCTTGTGTGATTAGTCGGGGTTGAGGATTGCAGTATTATGGCGAGGGAAAAATATCAATTTGAAGGTAATTCAGAAGGAACTTGGATAAATAGGGCAGCTTGGTAGTATGTCGGATCGGAATGGTAATGGGTATGATTAGTCCCTTAGGTGTTTATGAGGTAATGAGGCTCTACAGGTGTTTCGTGGCAACACTCTTTGGTTTTTGGTGACCTACGTAACTTGGTTGAGTTAAAAGGATTCACTCCTATGGTTTGGTTTTGTGCAAATGGGATTCGGAGATTTCTTGGTAATTTCTACCACAATTAGAGATGTATATTTTCTACTAGCGTTGGCGTGGGGAGCATGGGATAAATAGTGATTTTCTTCTAGATGGGATCAAATGGAAAGTTCTTGGCTTGAGTACATAGTTTCTTATGGTTCGGGATGGATATGAAGTTCTCGTGTGTATTCTAGGATGGTATGGTGTATACAGTATGTTGTGTAGGATTGAGATTTGCATGTGTAAGATCATGATTAGGTCATAAATTCTTAGACAGCATGGGCAATTTTACATGATTAGGCAAATGATATTGCTAATTGGTGTGGCTTGATGAGGGCATACGTTTCGGAAAGGGCAATACGATTGAGTTAATAATACATCATTGGTATTGCCGCACTCTCTTGTTTGATCGACGTTGAGATTCCAATTTGCTTGGTGGCACAGAAGAATTTTAGGAGTATCTCTCGTTGAATTATTGGGTATTAAAGGTGTGGTATATATTCGGATGGTGGAATTGGGATTGGATATGGTGATTCGTGTGTTATACGAATTCGGAGACTGGGAGTTCTCAAAAATAGGTAATGTCGTGGTTGTGGACCATGTGTATCGGCCTTGTATGGTGACCATCGGGGGTTTGGAGACCTGAGTGGATCCCTTGTTGCTTAATATGTTAGATATTGATGTGATACTGGGTATGGGTTGGTTGTCTCCGTATCGTGTTATTCTGGATTGTTGCGCCAAGACGGCGACTTTGGCTATGCCAAGGATGCCATGGATTGAGTGGCGAGGTTCGACGGATTATGTTCCTAGTAGGGTGATTTTATTTTTTTTGAAGACCAAGCGGATGGTTGGGAAGAGTTGTCTTTCTTACTTGGCCTTCGTGAGAGATGTCGGTGTAGAGACTCCTACCACTTATTCAGTTCCAGTGGTGAGGGAATTTTCAAATGTGTTTCCTGCTGTCGGGTATGATATTGGATAGGGTTGTTTATTTCGGTATTGATTTGGTATCGGGAACCGTATCATATGGCACCAGAGGAGTTAAAGGAGTTGAGGAACAACTTCAGGAACTCCTTGATAAGGGGTTCATTGGTAGGCTAATAAGGTTGTGTGTCCTGCATCGAGTTGGATTTGTTAATTCTGAATTGCTATTGTTGAGGGAGGTGTCGTTTGATTGTGTTACATCTCGCATTTTTATAAGTTAAAATTTTGTTTTCACGTTAACCGACAAAGACTCGGGGATGAGATCATCTTAATGTTAACGTACTTACACTATTTATAACAAGCGATAAATAAGTGCTATAAGGATAAAGAGGTACACGAATTAAAGAAAACGAGGTTTGCTGAATGTGGCAAATTTGGAATAAAATATGGGTCGAGCGATAATACCCTATAATTATTAACTAGTACCATGGAAGGTACCATTTGGCTACGGTAGAATAAAATAGAGTTTTTAGTAATTTGTGATAATTTTTAATTACCGTGCCCCTCCCCCCCCCCCCCCTCCCACGGCAAAAAGCCACAAACCTAAAAAAATGACTAAGTAGTCATAATTATAGGTGGCTACATATGAATAACCTAAGCATGGCTTAAGGACTAAGTCTTAAAAAGACTTGTAAACTTTACCCATTCTGCATTTACCTTAATTTAGTGCCTTAAGCTCCAATTCATTTCTTTGGTTTTGAAATCAAGAACTTGGAAACAGAAGTTACTTTCGTCCAAATTCTTTAGCCAAATTTCGATTGGAAATTCAAAGAACAACAATAATTTTGTTCAATCTAAGCATAGGTTCATTCATATTTCGCAAGAAGCAGAAAGCTTTATTTCGTTCAAATTATTTCAGGAACAGGTATGTTAAGGCCCTCTATTCTTTCTTTAGGCATAGCACAAATTAATTAAAGAAACGAGCAAAAATATAGTTTCTATAAATTACTTTATTCATAGAAATTGTAGGGTTGTCTATATTATTTATTCCTCATGAGAATTATTATTATATTTTGTTCATGGGTCTCAGAATAATCTGAAACGATATGATGAGATTCCCTCAATGGATTGATGATATTATGTACACCCATACCTATGCGTGGCACGACATTTATACACACGTGTATGACATTATAAACATTTCAGAATTTACAAAGTTATTCAGAATTAAGATGTATTGCTGTATTCCATGTTTCATCTATGTCCTTTACGTACTAATTTTCATGCATTATATACTTAGTACATTTTTCGTATTGACACCCTATATTACGGGGCTTGTGTTTCATGCCTGCAGGTGCAGGTAGGCAAGCTGACGGTCCCCTTTCTTAGGATCCATGATCAGTGAGAGTTGGTATGCTCCACTTGATCCGGAGCTGCTTTTGAGTTTCGTACGATACATTTGTGTGTTTGTATATAGATGGGTATGACATGGCTCAGTCCTGTCTTTGTACAGTTATGTTTCTATTAAAGGTCTGTAGACAGTATGTCTAGTTGGGTTGTATGTGGACTTGTCGGTATTCAATTTTGGATGTATAGTTGTATGTAGCAGCCTTGCCGGCTCGCTCAATGTATTCCACTTGTATACGTACATATTCCTTGATAGAAGGTTTCTTTCACGTATATTAATTTTGTAATGCAATAGAGGTTATTCAGGTTGATATCTTAGACGCATGCTTATGGGTGTTTGACAGGTAGGACTCAGGCACCCATCTCGGCCCATCGGTTTAGGTCATGAAAAAAGTGGTATCAGAGTGGTTCTGTCCTAGGGTTGTCTACAGACCGTGCCGAGTAGAGTCTTATTTATGGGTATGTCGTGCACCACACTTATAAATAGGAGGTTACAGGACATATAGTATATTATCCTCTATTTTTATCTCAGATTGTGCGATACAAGAATTCATGTTCTTAACAATACGTTATATTTTCAGTGATGCCTCCAAAGAGTACGGCTACCCAGAAGGGAAAGTCCATAGCTGGTGAGACTACTAGTCGAGTGCCACGAGTTACCAAGGCTCGCTGAGAGTCTCATGGTGAGGTTCCATCTTAAACTTCACATACCCAGCCCTTTCCAGAAGAGCTCCGAGGGGCACCAGCTCCAGCTCCTTCCCATGTACACTCAGCACCGCAGCCAGATGCGTAAAGTCAAGAGATGAGAGATACTATTCAGTTATTGAACCGATTACTAGCTGCACATGCTCGGCGTCAGGAAGTATGTATTGGTCATTGAGATAGGTCTGTAAGTTCAAGGGTTCATGACTTCATTAATTTAGACCCTCCATTATTCAGTGGAGCGGATCCAAACAAGGACCCTCAAGTATTTATTGATTGAATGCAGCAGACATTAAATGTAATTAAGGCCACTGTGACTGAGTCAATTGAGCTAGCTTCCTATGGACTTCAAGATGTTTCAGTTAATTGGTACGAGTTGTGGGAGTTGTTCAAAGGTGAGAATACCCCTCAAGTGGTATTGCAGGAGTTTACAGAAGCTTTTCATCGTCATTAAATGCTACCAGAGGTTAGACGCGCCAGAGTTGATAGGTTCATGACCCTTTGGCAGGGTAACATGAGTGTTCGGGAGTACAGTCTTCAGTTCAATTTGTTAGCTAGGTATGCTCTCGCTATTGTATCTAAGATGGAGGATCGCGTTCACCGGTTCGTGATAGGATTAGAGCCTTACTTCCTCAGGATTGTATGTTGGTCTCACTTCATCCAGACACAGATATTTCTCGTATTCAGGAATATGCTCAAGGTGTAGAGGAGCGTAAACAGAAACCGATGGTCGATCATGAGTATGATAGGGTCCGGAATAAGAGAGCAAGGTCTTCGGGTCGTTTGGTGAGTTTCGAGGTGGTCAAAGGCAGCAGTACTTGAGATATCTATCCCAGCCCTTGGCTAGCACACCCCCCCCTGTTTGGTGGTAAGATATTTGATGGTTCTATATATTCAGGGTCTGTTCAAAATTTCAGGGCCTCAAGTTCTCATGATAGGGGTGAGTTCAATAAGATGAGGTCACCCTTGCCATGATGTACTTAATATGGTAAACAGCATACCGGGTAGTGTCGTATGGGTTAGGTGTTTGTTATACTTTTGGTTATCTAGGCCACATTTTGAGAGATTGTCCGATGAGAGGTGATGCAAGCATAACTCAGCCGTCGAGATATGTAGTTGGTTCATCATCATCAATACCCCCCTCCCGGGCAAGGTCCCCAAGCACTAATGAATCATGGTAGAGGTAGAGGCAGAGAATCTAGCTCGAGCAGTCCTCAGAATTACATTTATGCGTTGGCAGGGCGACAGGACTAGGATTTATTGCCTGATGTTATTAAACATATATTATCAGTCTCCTCATATGATGTATATGCACTAATTGACCTAGGTTCTACCTTAGCATATGTTACTTTGGTAGTTGTTGGTGAGATTGGAGTAAAACCTGAATTGGTCAAACCTTTTGGGGGTATCTACACCTGTTGGGGACTCTGTGATAGCTAAGCAAGTATATAGGGGTTGTATAATAATATTTCATGGTCGATCTACCGTAGTAGACTTAATCGAGTTAGATATGGTAGAATTTGATGTTATAATGGGTATGGATCGGTTGGCTTCTTGTCATTCCAACGTTGATTCTAGATCAAAGATAGTACAATTTGAATTTCCAAGAGATCCTGTTTTAGAGTGGAAAGGTAATGCGGCTTTCCTGAGATGAAGATTCATTTCCTATATCAAGGAAAGGAAAATGATCAATAAGGGATGTATTTATCACTTTGTTCGGGTTCAGGATATGGAAGTAGAATCACAAACCATTCAGACCATCCCAGTTGTTAATGAGTTTCCCGATTTTATTCCCGATGAATTATGGGTCTCCCGCCATAGCGAATAATTCTATTGACCTACTACCAGATACTCACCCAATATCTATTCCTCCTTATATAATGGTCCCCGTAGAGCTGAAAAAGTTGAAAGAACAACTAAAGGACTTACTTGAAAAAGGCTTTATCAGACCTAGTACGTCACAGTGGGGAGCACCTGTTTTGTTTGTGAGAAAGAAAGATGATTCCTTACGAATGTGTATTGATTATAGGCAGCTGAATAAGGTGACGATCAAGAATAAATACCCCTCCCAAGAACTGATGATTTATTTGATCAGTTGCAAGGAGCCAAGTATTTTTCAAAGATAGACTTGAGGTCCGGGTACCATCAGGTAAGTATTAAGAAGGAAGATATTCCGAAGACATCATTCAGGACTAGATATAGGCACTTTGCATTTGGGGTTATGTCGTTCGCTCTGACCAATGCCCCAGCAGTATTCATGGATTTGATAAACCGTGTGTTCAGGCCTTTTTTAGATCTGTTCGTAATTGTATTTATTGACATATTGGTATATTCTCATTCAGAGGCTAAGCATGCAGACCATCTACGTACTGTACTTAGAGTTCTACAAGAAGGGAAGTTGTATGCAAAAGTTTCTAAATGTGAATTCTAGTTGAACTCTGTAACTTTCCTTGGGCATATCATTTCGGGTGAAGGCATCCGAGTGGATACAGAAAAGATTGAGGCAGTAAAGACTTGGCCTTGGCCCACAACACCGACAGAGGTTCATGACTTTCTCGGTTTGGCAGGTTATTACATGAGATTTGTTGAAGGATTTTCTTCCCTTTCAGCACCTTTGAAATAGTTGACTCAAAAGGGAGAAAAGTTTTAATGGACCGATGCTTGTGAATGAAGTTTCCAAGAAAAGACATAATTAACTTCAGCACCGGTTCTAACGCTCTCAAAAGGGACCGATGGTTATGTTATCTATTGCAATGCTTCAGGCATTGGATTGGTTTGTGTGCTAATACAGAATGGTAAGGTTGTGGCTTATAATTCTAGACAACTGATAAAGCATGAGAAAATTACCCGACCCATGATTTAGAGTTGGTTGGGTGATTTATGCACTAAAGATGTGGAGGCACTACTTATATGGTATTCATATTGATATCTATATGGATCATAAGAGTGTCTAGTACATCTTCAAGCAAAAGGAATTGAATCTTCGTCAAATGAGATGGATGGAGCTAGTTAAAGACTATGACATTGATATTTTATATCAATGGGGGAAGGCGAACGTAGTAGTCGACGCCCTCAATCATAGATTTATAGGTAGTTTGTCGTATATACAACCAGAAAAGACGAGAATAACCCATGAGCTTCATTAGCTAGCTAGTTTTGGAGTTCAAATGCAGGACTCAGGTGACGTTTGAATTACTCTTCAGGATAAGGAAACATCCTCTTTAGTAACTTAAGTAAAGGAATACCAGTACGAGGATCCTGTGTTAGTTCATTATAGGGATACCACCCTTTAGAAGGATAAGATGCCATTTGAAATTACAAAAGATGGGGTCCTCAGATATCAAGGACGATTATGTGTGCCTAATGTTGTAGGGCTGTGTCCGCAGGTTATGGGATAAACTCACTATTCTCGCCACTCTATCCATCCAGGAGAAACAAAGATGTATCATGATATTATGGAAGTGTAATGGTGAGACGGAATGAAAAAGGATACAACAAAAGTTGTTTCCCAGTGTCCTAACTATCAGCAGGTTAAGATTGAGCATCAAAAACCCGGTGAATTATTGCAGACTATGGAGATTGCGACTTGGAAATAGAAAGTAATCAATATGGACTTCGTTGTAGGCTTACCTCGTACCCGGCGTAAGTTCGATTCGATATGGTTGATTGTTGATTGGCTTATAAAGTCATCTCATTTTCTACCTGTTCGAACTACATATTCCTCAAAGGATTATGCAAGGGTTTATATTAAGGAGATATGAATGCATGGTGTCCCTGTATTTATTATCTTGGATAGAAGATCTCAATTTATAGCTAACTTCTGGAGGTCCTTCCAAAAGGGATTGGGGACTCAAGTAAGTCTTAGTACAGCATTTCATTCCCCCATAGACGGACATACTAAGCGTACTATTCAAACACTAGAGAATATGTTACAAGCCTATGTAATTGACTTCAAAGGTAGTAGGGATGATCATCTACTGCTTATTGAATTCGCATATAATGATAGTTTCCATTCCTATGTTCAGATGGCTCCTTACGAAGCTCATTACGAGTTGCCCATTGGGTGGTTCGATGTTGGAGAATCTGAATTAGTTTGGCCAAACCTGGTTCAGTAGGCCATAGAATAAGTAAAGCTTATTCGAGATCGAGTATTGACGGCAAAAGTCATATTCTGACGTATGGCGACGAGATTTAAAGTTCGGGGTTGATGATTGGGTATTCTTAATGGTGTCTCCCATGAAGGGTGTGATGAGGTTTGGAAAGAAAGGCAAACTTAGCCCACGGTATATTGGGCCTCATAGGATCATTCAAAGAGTGGGCCAAGTAGCTTATGATTTTGAATTGCCCTAGAAGTTGGAGTTTGTCCATCCGGGTTTTCACGTATCTATATTAGGGAAGTGTATTGGCAATCCTACTTGAATGGTGCCCACAAATGATGTACAGATTACAGAGGAATTATCATATGAGGAAATTCCGGTTGCCATTTTAGACCGACAAATCCGTAAGCTACGGAATAAGGAAGTAGCCTCCGTGAAAGTACTTTGGAGAAACAACAATGTGGAAGAAATGACTTGGGAGGCTGAGGAAAACATAAGTCTATATATCCCTACTTATTTTCTCCTCCAAATAAGGGTCCAACTGAGACCTCATAATCATAAGATACGAGTATAAATTCTTTTTATCGGCTATTGTCATTGGTCTTGTGATGCCATGTTCGTTATTCATGATTGTGGTCCTGTGTAGAGTGGGGTTATTAAGCTTCTACAAGGAGAATTGGTAGTAGTGTTATTACAGAGGCGACCCTGCCAAAGTTATATGGGTCACGAGGAGATGAACATTCGAGGATGAATGTTTCTAAAGGGGGAAAGATGTTACATCTCGCATTTTCGTATGTTAAAATTTCATTTTCAAGTTAGCCGACGTAGACTCCCGGATAAGATCATCTTGACGTTAACGTACTTATACTATTTATAACAAGCAATAAATAAGTGTTATGAAGGATAAAGGGACACACGAATTAAAGAAAATGAATTTCGTTGAAAGTGGTCAATTAGGAAAAAATACGGGCCAAGCAATAATACCCGATAATTATGAACTAGTACCATGCAACGTACCATATGACCATGGTAGTATAATATATAAAGTATATATGAAGTGTTTTAAAAATAAATAGAATTTTAAGTAATTTGTGATAATTTTTAAATTATACGGGTAACAGAACATTACCCAGTTAACTAATAAGTGAATAAATAACTTATAAATTAATCTCCCCCCCCCCCCCCCCAACATGGAAAAAAGCCATAAACCTTGAAAAATGACTAAGTAGTCATAATTCTAGGTAGCTATATATGAATAACCAAAGAATGACTTAAAGACTAAGTCTTACAAAGACTTGTAAACTTTACCCATTCTGCCTTTAGCTTCATTTAGTGCCTTAAGCTCCAATTCATTTCTTTGGTTTTGAAATCAAGAACTTGGAAATAGAAGTTACTTTCGTTCAAATTCTTTAGCCAAATTTCGATTGGAAATTCAAAGAACAACAATAATTTCTTTCGATCCAAGCATAGGTTCATTCATATTTTGCACGAAGCAGAAAGCTTTATTTCGTTCAAATAATTCCAGTAACAGGTATGTTAAAGCCCTCTATTCTTTCTTTTGGGATGGTCCAAATTATACTGAAGAAACGAGCAAATACATAGTTTCTATAAATTACTCTATTTAAACAAATAGTAGAGGTGTCTATATTCTTGATTCCTCATGAGAGTTACTATTATTTTCTGTTCATGTGTCTCACAATAATATGCAATTGGAAAAATTTATTCGGAAGGAATATTGAAATTATTACTTATTTTTCATGCATTTCACTCATGTGTATTGAACCTTGACTAGATGACGTTGTATATATGTATATGGGATATGGAAAAAGGTTACAACATTATATATATGGGTATGACATGGCTCTGTTCCGTCTTTTTACAGTTATGTTTCCATTAAAGATCTATATATAGTATGTCTAATTCGGTTGTATGTGTCCTCGTCAACTTTCAGTTTTGGATATATAGTTGTTTGTAGCAACCTTGCCGGTTCACCCACTATATTCTGCCTGATGTACATATGCCTTGATGGCAGGTTTCCTTCATGTATGTTAATTTCGTAATGCAACAGATGTTATTCATGTTCATATCATAGACGCATACTTAGAGGTATATGATAGGTAGGATTCACGCACCTGTGGCGTCCCATCGGTTTGGGTCGAGAGAGATTGCCATTGAGCTTATTCGCATTTGGGAGTGATCTATGAGTTACCTTTTCGTGTTGCGAGGAGTTGTGATTCGTTGATTTTATGCACAAATAATGAGGTTCATTTTGGGTCTTAATATTGAAAATTGAATGAGACGGGTATTTGGGTGTTGCATGATTGATTATGTATTGGATATGTTCTTTCGGGCTAGTATGGCGTGGCGTCAGTTGCTTCTCCATGGTTATGTTGATTTGCTTTGGGTACTAGGCATCAATTGCGCGTGGCACTTGAATTTGAGCATGGTGACGTGAGGTGCTACATGTGGGCCAATGTTTGGATAGGGTCGCGTATTGCAAGGAGGACATATAGAGGTATGATCCTCTGGATTAGATTCATGTGTTCTGGTTCTACGGTTTGTCATGAGTTCTTAGCATCATCTTGTGGTAGTACCGGTGAGCTTGCAGTTCATTTGATTAACTTTCCATGATTTAGTACATTTGGACTGTTGCTTATTGGTGCACAGTTTTCACGAGTTGTGGCTTGAGATTTTATCGATGTGTCATGTCACTAGAGTAGATGCATTGGATGAATGAGGTCATTGGGATCATGAATGAATACAATTGGATTCAGTTTCAGCATGTTGGAAGGATAATAGCGGGATTCGGCTTAGAAATTTACTATGGTCCTTGCAAAATGAGAGGGAATTTCATGAATAATTGAGTTGAGGAATGGCTATGACATTAGGCATGTTTCGTTCATCATTGGTAGTATATGAAAGTGTTGGAAAGAAGCTTTATTTCGTAAGAGGTTTATTATCGATATTCAGTTGTTTTGAGCAACTGATGAGATTAGAAGTTACCGCTATGAGTGTTTGAGTTTGCAGTATATCATGTGATTTCACCTTGAGTTGCGATTATGGCTTGATACAACATCTTCAGACTTATTCAGTATATAGATGTGAGATTATGATCTTATAGATAATTTTGGAAGTGGAAATCTGGTTCTAAGGTTATGTGCTAGGGTGAATTGTGAAATTTCAGCTATGTTGTGTATCAGACCAATATAGGATAGGGTGACGTGGGATAATCCCCAGGTATGTGCATGGTAAGGTATACAGTGATTTGTTGGATTTTGGAACAACTTTGGGCACGTTTGAGGACGAACGTATATTTAAGTGAGGGAGGATGTAACGACCCTATCGGTTATTTGAGCATTAGCACATCGCTCGCCAGTTCTCGGGCATGAAAAACCATGTATGATGTACTATGGATTATGTAAATCACCGGTTTTGTTTTTCATGATAATCGGAATGGATTTGGAAGAACAACACTCAACTTGAAGCTTTAAATTTGGAAGGTGTGACCAAGTTTTGACTTCTTAGTATTCAATCTCATATTTGGATTTTTATGATTTGGTTAGCTCCGTTAGGTGATTTTGGACTTGGGAGCGCGTCTGGAATGCATTTTGGAGGTATGTGGTAGATTTAAGCTTGAATTGACGAAATTGAAAATTTGATATTTTCCGGTTGGTAGTGGAAATTTTAATAGCATCACAGAGTTGGAATATTAGAAATTAGAGTAAGTCTTTTTGTCATTTGGAATGTGTGTGCAAAATTTCAGGTTATTCGGATGAGGTTTGATATACCTTTTGATCGAAGGCAGAATTCAGAAGTATTGGAATCCTTAGGCTTGAATCCGATGGTGATTTGATGTTTGATCTTGTTTTGAGTGTTCCTAAGGTTGGAAGAGGTTTGAAAAATGTACGCAACTTACTGATATGATTAGTTGAGGCCTGAGGGCCTCGGGATGGTTTTTAGTGGTTGACAGAAGGTTTAGAGTGGAATTGTTGATGCAGATTTTTGCACCTTCTGTTGTTTCTGCACTTGCGGATAGGGGTCCGCAGGTGCGATGATCCCAGAAGTAGATAGCAACCGCAGATGCAGATTCTTGTCGCAGGAGTGGAGAGATATATCGCACCTGCAAGCCCGCATGTGCGATGCCTAGGGCACAGATGCAGAAGTTGGTGAGTTGAGTTAAAGCCGCAGGTGCGGCCCTTTGGATCGTAGAAGCGGCCCACAGGTGCGTGATCTGGGCCATATGTGGGAAAGTGCAGTGCAGAATGTATAAGATAGCCCCTTTGCGATTTTCAGTCATTTCTTCACCATTTTTGATCAATTTTGGATCTCCATGCAGCGATTTCAAGGGGGGAATCAAGTATTTTCAAAGAGGTAAGCTACTTGGACCTTGTATATTATGTTTATGGCAATTATTCCCTTGCTTAATCGTGATATTAGTAGGAAATTTTAGTAGAAATTGGGAGATTAGGGGATGAAATTGGAGAGTTTTAATTGGAGATTTGATGGGCCATTTGAGGTCCGATTTTGATGATTTTTGTACGTATAGACTCAGGAGTGAAAGGATCTTCTAGTTTTGTGATTTTGTTGGATTCTGAGACGTGGGCCCAAGGGCTGGGTTTGAGCAAATTCGGAATTTCGAGGTTAATTTGATAGTATTTTGCGTGGGCTTTGTGCCTTTTGCATGTATTGATGATATGATTCTGATCTTGGATAGATTCGGGGCGATTTGAGGCCGAGTCGAGAGTCAAGGGAATAGCGGAGTAGATTCTCCTCCAGTTTGAGGTATGTAATGATTGTCAAGTTGTCCTGGGGGTATGAAACCCCAGAACTCACATTGCGGTGCTACTTTAAGGTGACGCACTTGCTAGATGACAAGCGTGGGATCCTGCACCGTTGGGGATTGTGACTTAGTCCGTCCCTTACGATTATTAAGTTGTGTATTTGATTGAAAACTATTTGATAATATTATTTTTTGGAAAGTATTGCTATGTTTTGGGTTGAATTTCATATTTGGGCCTCGTGCCAACTATTGGGACCCCCAGGGCTTTTACTACTGTTCCTCACTGTTTTTCCTTAAAATTTGCGCTTAGTCATGCTGTGTTTTACTAATTTCATAACTCAGCCTTATTTACTCCGAATTGATACTATAAATGATATTTGGGTTGAACACCCGGTTTTACTGTTAGCCTGAATCGCTTGAGAAAATTCCTGACTAAGTGAAGCCGGGAGCCTGTGTTGTTAGGTTTTATGGGTTCGGGTTGCACGTCGCAGAAGGTTGTTACTAATTCATGATATTATAAGCCAAGGGCCTGATTGATTTATGCCATGAGGTGTCTTGCTATTTTGAGGCCAAGGGTCTAACTAATTTATGCCAGGAGATGGCTTGTTATAGCGCGTGGGCAGTATGAGCCCCTCCGATGTCCGAACATCCCCAGTGAGTGCAGGTACCTAGTGTGAATGATGTGATGTTGCCCAAAGGCTAATCTTGCCCTAAAGGCCAATTGTGAGTGATTGTGAGGTAGCCTGACGAGATAGTTTTGTTTATATTATGCCCGAGGGGTGGTTTATGATACATGTCTTCCCCGAGGGGTGTTTGTGATTGATGTTGCCCGAAGGACAATATACAAGTGAGTTTTGCCCGGTGGAAGATCATGTTTTTGTTAGATAATACGCTTAACGCTAGAGGGGGGGGGGGTGAATAGCGTTATAATAAAAATTAGCGTAAACTTGCGGAATTTAAAATTTGCAGGAAATAAATAAGAAAGAACACACCGAAGTATTCTGGTTCACCACAACCCGTGGCTAGTCCAGTCCCCGAGAGACTCTCTCGAGATTTCCACTAACTTGTCAAGCTTCCGGGTGCTTAACAAACCTTTACAACTTGAGGACACAAGCCTCAACACCTTTGCTCGGAGATACAACACTCCAAGACTTCAACCAAGGAAACACAAGTTCCTTCTTACAACAAGAGAATAACAATTCTCTCCAAGTGTACAAAACACTACGCACTCAAACAAGACACTCCTTAATGAGTAGATATGAGTAAAAGAATACGCTCAAGATCGCAACAACTTTTTACAAGAGTTTGGCTCTCAAAAACTTATGTAATGAATATAAAATGATAAGCAATAGAGTATGCAAGCTTATAGCAATTATATGATCAGTTGTTGTGTGTTGTTGTGTTTAAAACACTGAAATGAAGCTGTATTTATAGTTGAAAAACTTGGCATTACCGTTGCCTAATTGCTAATTAAGAACTGCTGATTTTACTCTGTGACAATCGATTGTCAAGAATCCACAATCGATTGTTTGCCAATCGTTACAAAAATCAATCCCAGATTTTACGCTTAACAATCAATTATCCAGGATCAACAATCGATTATTGGCAACGTTCAAAAAATCATTTCCAGATTTTACGTAAAACAATCGATTATACAAAATCAATAATCGATTATTCAGCAACGTTCAAAAAATCCTTTCCAGATTTTAATTTCAACAATCGATTATACAAAATCAATAATCGATTACCTGACGGTATTTGAAAACTTTACGACAACGGTCAGCTTCACAATCGATTGTGCAATGTTAACAATCGATTATTTATCAGACTTTGAAAATCATTTTAGACACTGCCTCTTGACACTCGATTGTTATATACTCACAATCGATTATTTAATAACTTTGAAAAAGTCTGGAAGACTCTGCCTCAACACAATCGATTGTCATATGTGCACAATCGATTATTTTGTGACTTTAAAAAATCTGATGGACACTGTCTCTTCACAATCGATTGTCATTAACTTCACAATCAATTATTTTGAGCGTTGAAAAACTTTGATGGACACTGCCTCATCACAATCGATTGTCATAAGGTTCACAATCGATTGTCATGCAGGTTTGAAAACCTGATGCTCCTTGCCTTAACACAATCGATTGTCATTAGTTCACAATCGATTGTCATGCAGTCTTGGCTTAACATAATCGATTATCATAAGTACATAATCGATTATCTTAGTCCAGATTTTAGATGCATGTTTAAAAATCATTTTGACTAAAGTAAATATGCATGATTTAAAATCATTTAGCATTAAATTAATTATGCATGATTTTGTAAAAAATAATTT
This sequence comes from Nicotiana benthamiana, assembly GCA_034376525.1. Lineage (NCBI taxonomy): Eukaryota > Viridiplantae > Streptophyta > Magnoliopsida > Solanales > Solanaceae > Nicotiana > Nicotiana benthamiana. Next base: position 30,963,503 of record CM067326.1, read on the forward strand.
TAAGAGAGAAGCCATGTCATGAGTCAAGTTGTCGGATCAAGATCACAATTTAGAACGACTCATGTAAAACTATAAAACTTGGTCTTGTGCTTGAATCTCGTTATATATATCAATTGTGCGCTTGTACTTGAGCTTCGTCATATGTCAATTTGCGCTTGTTTGTCATTCATCAAAACCTACACATATGAACACACGTTTTAGTATAATGCTTTGAGAACGTGTTTCCAACAATTTCCCCCTTTTTGATAATGGCAAACTTTAAGCGGGATATGCAAATTAAACAATTCATAATGACGATTCAAGACAAGTAAAGATATGCAACAAGTATATGGATATGCAATTTGTTCCCCATCAATATATGAATTCCCCCTCAATTTATGCCGATAAGTATTGAGAGTGCATACCCGTTATCTTCCCCCTTTTGCCATTAGCAAAAAAAATGTAATAAGATGGCAAGGATTGAAAAAAAACTTGTTTATTTATTGAAAATACGGGTACATAATGGGAACAATACAAACATAGAACAATAAAATAGAAAGACAAATAAAGAAATTATTCATCATTATTTCCCGCCTCATCGTTCGGCACTGCTTCAAAGGGAACAAGACCGGCATATGGATAATGAACATGGTCAAAATATCCATGGATCTCATTTGTCAATTGACCGACATAGGTGGTCAATGAAGCAATTTGGTCGGAAATGGATTGAAGAGTAGGTTCTTGAGGCTGACGCGACCGACGAGTTGGAGGAGGAGCAGGAGCTACATGATCGCCGTCATGGGGAAAGGAGGATTCTAAAATTTCCCACTTCTTGGTGCTCTTTTTGAGAGGACCGATGGAAGTGTTGAATCCGGAAGCTTCAAGAAAATTCATAATAAGGAGGGCATAGGGAAGAGGTCTATCATCTCCGATGGTGTCACACATGTGAATCTTGACGAACTTACACCAATTGATGTGAGCTCCGGTTATAATTGCATGCATGAACTTAGCGTCTTCTTGGGAAAGAGTGGTGTGATTATGCTTCCGAGGTTTGAGGACTCGGGTGATGAAATAGAAAATCAAACGATACTCGGGGAGCATTCCCGTGATAGTAGGACGCCGAGTGGATAGATTAGGATCATAAGATGTAATACCTATTTGGTTTAGGAGAGCTTTCTCATCAAATAAGGCGCCGGCCTCTCTAATGTAGCGAGTCATTTTTTCGCCACTTCGAGGAAGACGGGCAATGGAATGAAGGTTTTCATCAGATAAAAGAATTTGAACACCATTAATATTTGTCACAAGCTCACCATCATCATCCTCATAAAGGTTTGAATAAAATGCTTGAATCAATGGAGGATTAATGTAAGGGTAGGTAAGATATAAAAAATCAAGAAGTTGACATTCTTTAAGCATGTTGGTAGTAGGGGCGTATGATTCAAGATACTTGCTTGTTGAAAAGCGGGGAGGAAGAATGTCGCGCTTTTCAAATTTTGTCAAAAACCGAGTAAGCTCGGTGTCAGAATTAAATTGTAAAATGGACCCATCTTGATAATGGTAATTTGGAGGAGGTGGGGCAGCAGAGGAGGATGCACCATGCCTAGCTGAACGGGAACGTTTAGAGTGACGGCCCGACATATTTAATAGGAAGTAATGAGCTTTGCAAGAAAGCTTAAAAGAGTTTTGATAGTTTGAGAGCTAAGATTGATGTTTGAGTGAATACAATGAAGATATGAGGTGCCTATTTATAATGGGGATAGTGGCTTTTCATTGATGGTGAAAATCTGCAGAAAATTGAAAGCCAAAACGGTCAGAAACGGTGAAAATAAATTGCACTGACCGTTAGACAATCGATTGTTGAAATGAAATAATCGATTGTTGAAGATTTGACTGAATCTCGGAACTGACACAAATCGATTGCAGGAATCTTCAGAAGCCAAACGGTAACAAATTTTTGAAATACTGACAGAAAATAATCGATTGTCAAATATGGTAATCGATTGTTATGTTACAGTGAGTACAGAAATTTTCTGACTAGGAAAATAATCGATTATATTTTGAAACAATCGATTGTTTTAGGAAACCAGTACTGAATGGCTGAGACGGTAATCGATTAAATAGTTAAAAATTGATTACTAAACAAAACTGCATAATAAGCATAAATCATAAATAATCGATTAGTGATACTTGCTAATCGATTTTCTGCACAGTAAAATAATCAATTATTTGATGTAACAATCGATTGTTCTATGCCATTTCTTTATAATTCCCCTACCTTTAGGGCGATACCTGCAAAATAGAATTAGACGTCTCCGACGCTCAAGTCAGTAATTTGTAAAGAAATAGTAATTTAAACTAGTGTGGTCAAGTGAGATCGTGATCTCTTAAGAAGTGTGTCCTAGGGTGTTCTTAAGAGTGTTTCGGGTACTTACCTTTTCTCCGACATCGCCAATTACCTGTTCGAGAGGGTGATCTTTGATTGTCCTCCACGTTAGGCGTTTTCGTTTCATTCTCCAATTGTGGCGCTTCCTCCGTTGGTTGTTCCAAGATTTCATCTTTATTTTCCTTAGGCATTTCCTCTTGTATTTTGTCTTTCAAGCTATTTAAAATACCTGCAAGATCAAAACCGGAATCCTTTCTCGCCAAGCGAGCATTATTTTCGGAAAATACAACATGAGGGGATTCCTCCACAGTTTCGGTTCTTTTATTAAAAATCCTATATGCTTTGCTACGTGAAGAATAACCAATGAAAATTCCCTCATCGGACTTAGCATCAAATTTTCCCAATTGATCTTTTCCATTGTTATGAATAAAAACTTTACAACCGAATACTCTAAAATGGGAGATATTTGGTTTCCTTCCCTTGTAGAGTTCATAAGGGGTCTTCATGAGTATTGGCCTTATGACTACTCTATTTAAGATGTAGCATGCGGTACTCACGGCATCCGCCCAAAAATGTTTGGGAATCTTAGCCTCTTCGAGCATGGTTCTAGCCATTTCTTCGAGACATCTATTTTTCCTTTCCACCACCCCATTTTGTTGTGGTGTTCGTGGAGCGGAAAAGGCATGCTCGATACCGAGTTCGTCACAAAAGTCCGCAAAGAGATTGTGATCAAACTCTCCCCCATGATCACTTCTAATTGAAGTGATGGTTGTTTCCTTTTCGTTTTGAACACGTTTAAGGAAATATTTAAAATTCTGAAAAGCATCACTTTTATGGGCAAGAAATAAAGTCCAAGTAAATCTGGAATAATCATCAACAATAACAAAAGCATAACGATTTCTACCAAGACTTTCAATGCGAGATGGTCCAAACAAATCCATGTGAAGCAATTGCAATGGTCTAGTAGTTGAAACAATATTTTTCGATTTGAAAGATGCTTTTGTTTGCTTCCCTTTTTGACAAGAATCACAAATAGAGTCATTTTCAAATTTCAAATTGGGAAGACCAATAACTAAGTTTTGTGAAATCAATTTGTTCAAAAGATGCATGTTTATATGTGCTACTCTACGATGCCATAGCCAAGTATCATCTTCTTTGCTCATAAGGCAATCCACATATTCGAGTGAGGAAATAGCAAGATCAACCATATAAATATTATCCACTCTAAAACCATGAAGGATAATTTTGAAATCACTACGTCTAAATACTAAGCATTCATCCGAATCAAATAAGGCAAGATTTCCCTTGTCACATAATTGACTTATGCTCAAGAGATTATGCTTTAAACCTTTAACAAGTAATATATGCTTAATAGAAGAATTTTCATCCTTACCGACCGATCCGATATCGTTAATCTTTCCTTTATTGTTGTCACCAAAAATAACACTTCCTCCTTCTTTGTGTTCTAGTTGAAGGAATTTGGATTCGTCTCCCGTCATGTGCTTGGAGCATCCACTATCAAGGTACCATAGTACACTTGATCCCTTCAAACACACCTACAAAACAAATTAATGCGTTTTAGGTACCCATGCCATTTTGGGTCCTTGAGGGTTAGGCATATCATAATGATGCGATTGAGTGATATGTCTATGTCGTGTAAAACATGTAGGAGCAATATGACCAATTCGTCTACAATAATGACAAGTCACGTTGGGATTATGCATCCTTCTAGGTTCATAGTAATTAGACGGACGAAAATTGTTCACTCTATTTTCGACACTATGGCTATTGCGCATTTCATGAAAATCATTTCTCCTACTATTATGGGCTGCATTTCTAGAATAATTGTTTCTAGGTTGAGGGCCATTTCTAGGTGTTCTAAAAGGTTCAAACTTCCTTCTAGTGTGTGGCCTAGAATGTGCATCATTTCTAGAGTGGTTATTTCTAGGTGGAAAGTCATTGCTAGGTCTCCTAAAATGTTCAGCATTCCTTCTAGCATTTGGTCTAGCATGCATGTTGGTTCTAGTATTGCTATTTCTAGGATGAGCATTTGTTTTATTAATCCTAGGTTGAGCCTTAGGTGGTTGGGGTTTGGCTTCAACCTTTTCTTTAGGCTCATTCTTAAAACCTATGCCATGCTCGGTTGACTTCAAATTAACAAGAACCTCATTCAAATTTTTATGAGAGGAATTAAACTTATCTAAGGTGCCCTTATGCCTTTCTACTTCATTTTTGAGATGCATGCAAGAAGTACAATTTCTAATAGAACTTTCGGGCTTGTCGGTGCTTCTCTTACCGAAAAACTTGTTTTCCTCTTTCAACTTCTCATTTTCTGAAATCAGTTTTTCCAAATCCTTTTCTTTCAATGAGAGTTGTTTTTCAAAATCTTTTTCTTTTGAAGAAGCATTTTCTTTTATGCTTTTAACAGTTTTTGAAGCTTTAATAAATTTACTATATAACTCATCAAAAGCATTTTGCATTTCTTCAAGGGAAAAGAAATTTTTAGAAGAGATTTGACATACCTCATCTTGCTTGTCTTCTTGTGCCATAAGACAAATATTTGCGCTTTCCTCTTCTTCTCCTTCGCTTGACTCATCTCCGGAGTCTCCTCCCCAAGATATATATGCACGTTGCTTTTTGAAAGGTTTCTTTTCCTTTTTGATGTTTGGGCAACTTGATTTGATGTGCCCGGTTTCTCCGCATTCATAGCACTTTATTTGTTCTCCTTGCTTTTTGCCCTTTCGTTCATACTCTTTTCGCATGAACTTTTGAAATCTTTTGATAACGAGTCCAAACTCGTTGTCTCTGTCCTTATCAACTTGCGGTTGGCTTGTGCTTGCCTTTAGAGCGATTCTTTGCCTCCTTTGATCATCAACAAGAGGGTTAAGTATAGTAGATTCATAAGTCTTAAGATTACCTCTTAGTGCGTCGATGGTGACATTTGAGACGCCAATGAACTCTTGAATCGCGTCGGCCTTTGATCGCCATGACGGTGTGAGACTTCTAAGGATTTTTCGGACAAGTTCCCTATCCGTGAAAGTCTTCTTGAGAGCATGTAGATCATATACGATTATTGAAAATCGTTCAAACATTTCATCCACCTTTTCACCTTCCTTCATGTGAAATAATTCATAAGCATGGGTTAGGAAATCAATTTTGGCTTCCCTTACCTGGTCCGTACCTTCGTACGTAATTTTCAGCTTGTCCCACATTTCCTTCGCCGTTGTGCAACACGATATTTTTCATGTAATCGTCAGCATTTACAGCACAATATAATAAGTTAATTGCTTTAGCATTATTTTGCACCTTTCGGATATCATCCGCGTCATATTCTTCTTCGGACTTGGGAACCCATTCGTTTTCAACCTTTTTGGTTGGAATTTGATTTTCCTTTGTTATCACCTTCCAAAGAAGAAAATTGTTTGCTTGAACGAAGATTTTCATCCTCTCCTTCCAATACGCATAGTTTGTACCGTTGAATAGTGGTGGTCGGGTGGAGCACTGTCCTTCCTCTATTCCTGCAAAAGAGTCACTAGTAGAAGCCATGGAAGTTTCTCTCAAACTGTTAAGTCTTCAGAAAGTTGGGCTCTGATACCAATTGTTAGATAATACGCTTAACGCTAGAGGGGGGTGAATAGCGTTATAATAAAAATTAGCGTAAACTTGCGGAATTTAAAATTTGCATGAAGTAAATAAGTGCGATAAATAATAAAGAACACACCGAAGTATTCTGGTTCACCACAACCCGTGGCTAGTCCAGTCCCCGAGAGACTCTCTCGAGATTTCCACTAACTTGTCAAGCTTCCGGGTGCTTAACAAACCTTTACAACTTGAGGACACAAGCCTCAACACCTTTGCTCGGAGATACAACACTCCAAGACTTCAACCAAGGAAACACAAGTTCCTTCTTACAACAAGACAATAAAAATTCTCTCCAAGTGTACAAAACACTAAGCACTCAAACAAGACACTCCTTAATGAGTAGATATGAGTAAAAGAATACGCTCAAGATCGCAACAACTTTCTACAAGAGTTTGGCTCTCAAAAACTTATGTAATGAATATAAAATGATAAGCAATAGGGTATGCAAGCTTATAGCAATTATATGATCAGTTGTTGTGTGTTGTTGTGTTTAAAACACTGAAATGAAGCTGTATTTATAGTTGAAAAACTTGGCATTACCGTTGCCTAATTGCCAATTAAGAACTGCTGATTTTACTCTGTGACAATCGATTGTCAAGAATCCACAATCGATTGTTTGCCAATCGTTCCAAAAATCAATCCCAGATTTTACGCTTAACAATCGATTATCCAGGATCAACAATTGATTATTGGCAACGTTCAAAAAATCATTTCCAGATTTTACGTAAAATAATCGATTATACAAAATCAATAATCGATTATTCAGCAACATTCAAAAAATCCTTTCCAGATTTTAATTTCAACAATCGATTATACAAAATCAATAATCGATTACCTGACGGTATTTGAAAACTTTACGACAACGGTCAGCTTCACAATCGATTGTGCAATGTTAACAATCGATTATTTATCAGACTTTGAAAATCATTTTAGACACTACCTCTTGACACTCGATTGTTATATACTCACAATCGATTATTTAATAACTTTGAAAAAGTCTGGAAGACTCTGCCTCAACACAATCGATTGTCATATGTGCACAATCGATTATTTTGTGACTTTGAAAAATCTGATGGACACTGTCTCTTCACAATCGATTGTCATTAACTTCACAATCGATTATTTTGAGCGTTGAAAAACTTTGATGGACACTGCGTCATCACAATCGATTGTCATAAGGTTCACAATCGATTGTCATGCAGGTTTGAAAACCTGATGCTCCTTGCCTTAACACAATCGATTATCATTAGTTCACAATCTATTGTCATGCAGTCTTGGCTTAACATAATCGATTATCATAAGTACATAATCGATTATCTTAGTCCAGATTTTAGAGGCATGTTTAAAAATCATTTTGACTAAAGTAAATATGCATGATTTAAAATCATTTAGCATTAAATTAAATATGCATGATTTTGTAAAAAATAATTTTACGAGAGAAGCCATGTCATGAGTCAAGTTGTCGGATCAAGATCACAATTTAGAACGACTCATGTAAAACTATAAAACTTGGTCTTGTGCTTGAATCTCGTTATATATATCAATTGTGCGCTTGTACTTGAGCTTCGTCATATGTCAATTTGCGGTTGTTTGTCATTCATCAAAACATACACATATGAACATACGTTTTAGTATAATGCTTTGAGAACGTGTTTCCAACAGTTTTCACTATTTTATCACTTCATTTTGAAAAGTTGTTGAAAGATAGTTTCAAAGGATTTTACTGAGATTTAACTTTAACGAGATAACTTGTTTTATATACTGTTTTTGGAAAATATCTTGTACTTACTTTGGTGTTATGACGTGGATTATGTGTTTTCTTACTGCTCAATCTTTATTTACTCTTATTAATTACTAAGTTGACATACTCACATTACTCTCTGCACCTTGTGTGCAAATTCAAGAGTTGCGGAATTTGATAGTGAGCGATGATATTCACCTAGTGGGTCATTTGGATTCAGCAAGGTAGCTTCATGGCGTTCGCAGCCCTTCTCTTCTCCCTCTTATCTTCCTTAGACTGTTTTTAGTATATTTCCAGGCTTTGTTAGTCCATGTTGTATTCAGACCTTAGTAGATGTTTGTGACTTGTGACACTCTGATGTTGCGCTTGTGTATTTATTTTGCACTGGTTATTTAGACTTATGTTATGAGATTGTGTCAATTTAATAGCATAAAGATGACATTTATAAAATAATGGTTTGACTTTGGAGTTGTGTCGGCTGGCTAGTTTCATAATAGGTGCCATCACGTCCAGGTGATTTTTAGGGTTGTGACAATTACCTCAACCATGCTTATCTAGTGCCACGGTCATGGTTGCCACTCAAATGATTAGATATGGGTATAAGCTTAGGAAGGGGCTCGGGGGTATTCCACAAGGCATCACAAAGCCTATTACTTCAATTGCCAATGAGAAGTTCTTCAGCGTAGGTCTTCAAATTATAGATGTCAACAGAAAATAGGCTAAAGAGAGAAAAGAAAAAGGGTGTGTCCTTCCTCACCCCGTTCTGCATCTCGCCAAGTCATTTTTTAAACCCAATTATCTAGAAGAAGAGGCCTTCTCGGCTGAAGAAATTGATGATACCTCAGAAGCCTTGAAGCAAATGTTGTATGAGTCTCACATGGTCCAGCCGAGGGAATGCACAAGTATTGCCGAGGTGTTGTATATGGGACCGGATTCCAAGCTTCAGAATTGAAAAGCTACCCTATTCCCTGTCAGAGGGGAGTCTCGGTAGTCCAGTCTTTTCATCTTTTCTGCATATGAGTTATTTCAGAGTGTAACTCAATTGTTTTTACTTTATTGTCTTTTGATTTTGATGTAAACCCTCATATATTCAATGAAATGAAATGAAATCAATATTTCATCGTCCATAGATGTCTCTTTTTCTTTATTCTGATTTTTTATATTTTTCTTATATTTTTCTTTTCAATTCTAGTAGTGCAGACTTAAATAACTAACATGCTTGCGGACTTCATGCCCAGATCCTAAAATGTTGTCTAACTATGAAATAATGAATCAAGAACTGGAATTTGACAAAGATGGGGCTTTTAGGGGAAAAAATTGAGAACTAGAACAATTTCAGAATAAACCTAAGCCAAACTTAAATGAAATCAAGCCAGTTAACTTGGGCCCAGAAGAGGTTCGAGAAACCATGATAAGCATTCATGTTGATGAAAGAACTAGAGATGCATTGATCACACTTTTGTTTGAATATAAAGACGTGTTTGCATGGTCCTATGATGATATTCCAGGGCTAAGCGTTGTTTTGGTGGCACATAAATTGCCAACTTATCCCGAGTATCCACCCATCCAACAAAAACATATAAAGTTCAAAACAGACATTAGTGATAAGATCAAGGATGAAGTGAGCAAACCACTAAAAGCCGGTGTGATCTGAGTGGTCTGATACACTACATGGTTGGCCAATGTAGTTCCAGTGCTGAAGAAAGATGGGAAAACCCGAGTGTGTGTTGATTTTCAGTATTTGAATAAAGCAAGCCCCAAGGACAACTATTCATTGCCAAATGTTCTCATTCTTGTTGACATTTGAGCCAAACTTGAGATACAGTCTGTAACAGTAAGTGCCCCAAGGTGTGGTAGATGGCTCGCTAGCAGATTCCCTTTTAGCAGAGAGATTTTGTGCAAAAACACTCCAGATCTAAATCTTTTGACGTGTGTAGATGCCCGAGAAGCTGAAAAGATCATGAACAAAGTACATTCAGGAGTATGTGGGCCTAAAATGAACGAGTTTTTCCTTGCAAAGAAAATCCTCCAAAGAGGTTATTATTGGATGATCATGGAAAAAGATTGTTTCAGTTTTGATCGGAAGTGCCATCTATGCCAGATACACGGTGACCTGATTCATGCACTACCTTCAAAGTTCCGTCCTATGTCATCACCTTGGCCATTCATTGCTTGGGCCATGGATGTTATTGATCCAATAAAGCTGAAAGCTTCAAATGGGAAAAGATCATTTGGTTGCCATTGATTATTTCAGAAAGTGGGTTGAAGCAGTCACATTCAAAGACGTAATCAAGAGAGCAATGGTGGACTTTGGCCATTTCAACATCAATTGTCATTTTAATATTCCTAAGACTATCATTACAAATAATGCTCCAAATCTGAACAGTCACTTGATGAGTGAAGTATGCAAACAATTTAAAACTATGCATCGCAATTATACCCCTTATTAGCCCAAAGCTAATGGCATCGTTGAAGCTGCAAACAAGAATATCAAGAAGATCCTTAGGAAAATGATTTCGGAATCCATAAAATGGCATGAAAAAGCTACCTTTTGAACTATTTGGATATCGCATGACCATGTGCACATTAGTTGAGGCCACGCCCTACTTACTAGTTTACGGCACTGAAGCCGTAAAACTTGCAGAAGTTGAAATTCCCGTTTTTCAGATCATTGTCGAAACCGAGATCAAGGATGATGGATGGGTCAAGAACCAGTTGGAATGGTTGACTTTCATTGATGAAAAATGGATCGCCGTAGTTTTCCACAAGCAGTTGAACCAACAAAGAATGGCTCGTGCCTACACAAGAAAGTGCGGCCCGGATAATTCAAAGTGAGGAAACTCATTCTGAGGTGTATTCTCCCACATCATGAATAACCAAAAGGAAAATTTTCTCCAAATTGGAAAGGTCCGTACATTATAAGAACCCTTTTGCCGAAGGGAGTGCTGTATTTAGGAGACATCGAAGGAAATGACCCCGAAGTAGCTGTCAATAAAGATGCGGTCAAAAGGTATTATGATTGACCCTTTTACGCAGCATTAATGCTCTCTGATTGGAATTACAAAGTCTTTCAATTCTTGTTACCCAAACACTACCAACCTTTGTAAGCCCTTTGAGTCGGTTCCCTTCTACTTTGATTACCATCTTTGGAACCTGGGAGTTATTATTGAAAAAAAATGACGAAAAATGAATGGAAAAAAATGAAAAAAAACAGAAAAAAATAAAAATAAAAAAACATATAGAGTTCCTTGAAGTATGTTCGACTTGATTTCGAAAGGATATGTATGCAGCCTCTCTCTGGGATTCAGTCACACCAAAACAAAAATCAAAATCCCCCCAACCCACCCCCACCCCCACCCCAAAAGTGAAACTAGGGCAGATTTTGTAATGGTTCGGCGACGGTATCGCCTGAAATGTTCAAAGTTGTAATTCAATTCAAATTCTTTTACCCTAAATCATGTTCAAGTCTTTCCGATCAAGCGATAAAGAGGTTCATAATGGAAGGATACAGTTACTTGGATCTGATGCACCCAAATGAGAGAATCTTATTAGTGAAAACCCTCTCGGGCACCATAAGACGATAGTAAGTAGAAGAACTAAAAATGAGAGAGTTTTATTACTGAAAACTCGCAAAGAGAACAATAGGTGATGGTGAGAAGAGAATAAGAGAGGTCAGTTGGTGAAAACCCTCAAAGGGCGCCGCTAATAGAAAAAGAGGATCCTCACAATCATTGCCATCAACACATTCCTAGGCACGGTTTCTTGGTTTTGAAGCAAAAGTTGTGATAAATTTCTGAGAGTTGGATGACTTACATGGGTCAGGCATCCAATCCAAAAGGTATGTCATGTTCATTAAAGTACGCATGTACTCCACATAAGTCCTCCTTTCCTTTTCCTGAAAAGATACCTTTTGTCTAAGTCCATTATCCATTCCATTGCTTGTTTTTATTTTAATCCCTTTCGATCTAACTTTATTCTAAAACCAAGATAAAAAATGGATGGTATGATTGATTTACAGGATTCTCATCTGATATAAGCTAACATGCAAAAAGGTACCCAGTCTTGGTAGAGGCATCAAGTTGGCCAATGCTTTGAAATCAAAAAATCTCGAAAGAAGGAAATCAAATTGAAGTGCCTATAAGGGTGAAATGAAGTTGAAAAGGTTAAGTCTCACGTGACCAACAATCTTGGCAAGGCTTGGAAAGCCAAGGATTCCCCAGTGCTTTGAAGTTAAAAGTTGGAAGAAAGAAAGTTAAATGCCCACGAAGGCAAAAATAAAGTTGAAAAGGTTATGTCCCACACGACCAACCATCATGATAATGTTTTGGAAAAGCCAAGGGTTCTCAAGGTCAGAATAAAATCAGGCTCTAGGAAACACCCAGTTGTAATTCAAATCATCATAAAAAAAGCAGGCCAAGATCAAGTAACTGAAACACTCAAGGTCGCAAAACCAACCACCATTTTAAACTGACAATCATTCTTTATTTGAAAAATAGGAAAGCGAGTTTAATTCAAAGCAACCTTGCAAAAGAAGGTGCAACCAAAAGAAACTGCAGACTAAAATATATATGCGGCAACAACCACTCAAAAAAAGGAAGACTTCTCCCTAAATTATTTCCCGTATTTTACTCATTTTCTTAATAAAAGGAATAGAAAAAGAAAGAAAATTACAAATTATAGTAGTATAGGGTCTCCAATCCTAGTCGCTTTCTCAACATAGGGCTCCACTCCCTAGCTGACTTTATTTTTAGACATAGAGTCTCCACTCCCTAGTCACTTTTCCAACATATGATCTCCACTCCCTAGTTGATTCAACATAGGGTCTCTACTCCCTAGTCTCTTTTCCAATATAGTGTCTTCACTCAGTAATTTTATTTTCGACATAAGGTCTTCATTTCCCTAGTCACTTTTCCAACATAGGGTCGTCGCTCCCTAACTGATTTTTATTTTAGACATAGAGTCTCCACTCCCTTGTCTCTTTTTCCAGCATAGGGCCTCCATTCCCTAGTTGATGTTTATCTTAGACATAGGATCTCCAATCCCTAGTTTTTTTCCCAACATACGGTCTCCACTACCTAGTTCATTTTACTTTAGGCATGGGGTCTCCATTCCCTAGTCTCTTTTTCCAATATGGGGTCTCCAGTCCCGAGTTGACTTTATCTTTAGGCATAGGGTCTCAACTTCCTAGTCATTTTCTCAACATAGGGTCCACACTCCCTAGTTGACTTTATTTTTATATATATAGGGCCTCAACTCCCTAGTCTCTTTTCCAACATAAGGTCTCTACTCCCTAGTTGATTTTATTTTAGACATAGGGTTTCCACTCCTTAGTCATTTTTCCAACATAGGGTCTCCGCTCCCTAGTTGACTTTATTTTAAGCCATAGGGTCTCCACTGACTAGTCTCTTTTTAACATAGGGTCTCCATTTACTAGTTGATTTTATTTATACATAGGGTTTCTACTCCCTAGTCACTTTTTCAATATAGGGTCCACACTCCCTAGTTGACTTTATTTTTATTTTTAGATATGGGGTCTCCAACCCCTAATCTCTATTTTCCCAGGGTACACCAATCCCGACTTTTATGGCTTTCAATAATAAAGTAGTATAGAGTTTTACTACAATTAACTCACGAAATTTTCCTAGTGAAGACTAGGACAAAAAAAATTTCATTCATTCGTTTGTTTTGGTATCTGAGAAGGTTTTTGTTTTACCTCGAAGCATATGGTTCAAGATGACCAAAAGAAGAAGTCTCAATCCAGAATAAAGAAAAATAGGAAAATAAGTGAATCTAAAATGCAGAAACAGATGAATAGATGTAGATTGCTCAAGACATGACTGAAGTCACGAGCATTGCATATCCTCTTTAGATAAAAAAAAGCCGTAGAAGAATGAAATAGTACCTGCATCTAACAAGCATCAAGAATCAGATCAAAGTCTGCATGAAGTACAAGCCAAGACTCAAGATCAAGCTTCAGAAAACTTACGGATAGAAATCTTATAAGTCATAGTTGATAGGCTTGTTTAGTTTATTTTCGTTTTTGATTTTGGTGTAATATGGGGTTCAGCAAGCAGTAACAACAGAAACAACAGTGAAATCATAATTTTTTTGTAGTCCCAGCTACCAAAATTTCTAGAACTACACTGACCTGATTCCGTTATACCCAAGGATATGTAGGCAACCTACGAAGCAAGTTTCTATCGAACGTTTTCAAAACGCTTCCTATGTAGTATCCAACGGGCAAAAATTGGTCGTAATTGCTTATTTTATCTTTACCCGAAAACTCTTATGTTTCCGAGCAAAGAGGGGCAACTGTGAGCAAGTAATTTTTCCCTATAAAAATTACTCCTATAAATCCACAAAAATAGATTTTTCTAGATGTTTTAATTTTTCATAGAATTTCTATGAATTTCTTGTTAATTATTGTTCACATTTAGTTGCATATTTATTATCTTAAAATCATCAAAAAATACCAAAGTATGTCCAAAATCTATGCATAGCATTTTAGGTTTTATTTGCATTTTAGGATTTAGTTAGGTTTTCTAGTTGCATTATTAAATGAAAATCACAAAAATACCATGGTTCTTTTATATTTTTAGCTTTCAGTCTTATATTATTAATTTCCTTTTATTAATTCTAAATTAATTAATATTTGAATATTAGAGATAGTAAGTAGGTTAATTTTATAAATTAGATTTATATTATGATTTAATTAGGATTTAAAATCAAAGAAAAAAAAGAAAAAAAAATAAGAAGTCTATTTGGTCTTAGTCAAAATTAGACCAAAAGTCATCTCAGTGGCCCATTTACCTTAATTCCATTCGACCCAGCCCATCTCCAAATCGGTTCTGTCCCCTTTTAAAAGCATAAACGTCGTTTACTCCAGTTTGGTTAGATTAAATCTCGTCCGTTAATCTATTTCTCGTCCAACGGTTGGGAGCTAATCCCCCAACCTAAATAAAATTGTCCTAATCCCCCCCCACCCCGCCCCCCCCCCCTCCACCCCAAGACCCTAAGAACTTTCTCCATTTCTCCCATATCCCTCAATGTCCAAAACTTAGCCGTCCTAAAATTCCTTAACCAAGTGACCGGCGGCCAGACCCCAAAAACTCTCCAAATTAAAACCATACAGTCTCCAGCACCCCATCAGTCCTAATCTATCTACAATCATCCCAAAAGCTAAATCAAATTGGTCGAATTATAGATCTAGGTTTGTTCGAAACCCTAATCCGCCCTTTGTTCAAATTTCCTTCAACCTCTTCTATTACTTTAATACCAAACATATATTAGCTCATTCCCCCATATTGAGTACCACCATTTCATGTTGGTGTTGGAGTTGTTCATGGTGGCCGGAACCCAATCAAATTTCCTCAGAATGATCGGCCTCTTTTTAAAACCTTCAACACCCATCAAAATCCGTCTATCAATTAGCATTATTACACATAGAGGTTGGTCGTTTGAGAAATCAATAGCCGTTTGAAATTCTCATGATAGTTGTTTGCGATTAGAGGAAGTGTAAGGGGAACCAATTGAAATAAGGAAACTAAGGAGATTATTGTTAAGCTAATTGAGATGTTTCTAGAAGAGGAAAAGGACTGATATAATAATCGGAAAAGGTGCAGAACTGCCCCTAACGTATTGACGCCAGTTTAAAAATATCTATCTATTTTGAAAAAAATGCCCCTACTGTTAAAATTCTAGCATATTTGTGCCCCTAACGTATTGACTCCAGCTTAAAAATGTCTCTACCGTTAACCTATTTTGAAAAAAATATCCCTACTGTTTTAAATATAAGTACAGTCAGTTGTTAGACTTAGAAGCATAAATATACCACATTTTTAACGGCATGGACATTTTTCTCAAAATAAATTAACGGAGTATATTTTTAACCTGGCGTCAATATGTTAGGAACAGTTCTGACCCTTTTCCCTATGATAATTAAAGAAGTAGGAATAGGCTATTGCATGGAGTGAGGGTGTAAAAATAGAAAACCAGAAAGGCTGGGAAATAAGAGAAAACTTCTGAAAAGGACAGATGTCCTATTCAGTTGCAAAAAGATGGTATTTTCCTTAATTTTAGGGAGGGCTGACACTAGAACCTCCCTTGTCTCTATCTTAAGGCACTCTTATACTCTATAAAAGGGACTGAAATCCTTGCAAAATAGACACAAATTCTCTGAAATTCACTCCTTTCATTCTCTCGCTGATCTTTACACTGATTTCTGAAAACCCCATTGTCCTTCACTTTCATTTTTAGAAAAGAAAATTTTCGGAAAACCAACTTTGGGATTACATAAATAAAAAAGAACTAAAGGCTTCATAGTTTGCTTCATTATCAAATAGTTATTTTTCAAAGTTCTGGGTTCAAAGTTTGGTTAAGCTACATTCTCTGCTTTTTGCTACTATTTTGTCGAGCTCCACCTGATCCTATTTCTAGTTGTGCTTCTCAAATTTAGAGGATTATTTTCTTTTTGTTCTTGCTGTTGTCCAGGTATTTGATTTTACTAAAATCTAATGACTGTTAAGTTCCATAATATTATGGAAAGACAAACTATTAGTATCTACATATGTGTGTGTCTATTGAATGTCTTCCCTTGTGTTTGTCTGCCCAGCTCAATATAAAAGTTGGAATTTGATGAACATAAGTTGGCTTGAATCTGATTGTCTTTTATTAGTTTAATCATATTGAATCAAAAGACGGTATTTTTATGTATATGTTGATTTGGTTTAGTCAGATTAGCTTTAGATTACAATTGTTGGTGGTGTAAAAAATAATAATTTTATTTGTCAATGATTTTAATTATCAGTAAGTTAACAGGTTTCGTTCGTATCTTTTTTCTTAAATTGGTTGAAAGCTGTTGTAAATGATTTATTCTTGTTATAATCATGTAAGTGATTTGAATATATGCTCTTTCAATTTTAGAGTTGATCAATCATGGGGAGCAGGCCTGTTAGTGGGCCTTACCCTTGCATTTCAGGCCGAATTGTGGCCTTTTGTTGAGAAGGCTGTCCGTTTTTTGGACAAGAGGCCGAAGGGGCCATTCTTTGTGTGGGGCCTATGTGTACCCTCACACTATATGTTAAAATTCATTTGCAACCCTCAATTGGGTTTTAGTACTTGATTCCTTATGTTCTTAATTGTTGAAGCATCAATAACAATTTCAATTTTTATTTGCCTTCTATATATGTTAACTGTTAACTAGTCAAATAAAATAATCCGGTAGAATAGAAATGGGCTTCAAAAGTGAAGTCCTTCACAAATTTGCTCACCAGTACTTAGCAATTTCTATATCCAATCTAACTCACATGATTTTTGGATACAAGCCAATAAAGTGTAGTGGTTGTACAATTTCATAAAAGAAGGATCCTGTCTAATTTACTTTTTCACACTTAGTTTTGAATCTTAGGAAAGTTAATCAATTTGTGAAAATTATAGTTTGCTTTAGGCGCGCTTTAATCAATTATCGTTATTGTGTACATATTCGCGTGACATAGTTATGATTTTTACATAAATCAAAGTACGTGTTCGCACGACTTTGGCTAAAAATAATCTTCATAAATCAATTGTGTACATGTACGCGTGACATAATTTTAGCGCCCAAATAAAGCGGATTTACACACATGTGGTCTGTTTTTGAAGATTAAATCCATAACACCATAACTAAAAGCGGTAAAAGGGCAAACCTACTGGATTCTAAAAATACGTAATTAAGAGATTTGATTAAGCCAGGTACGATTAAAGTGATCGTGCTAAAATTATAAAATTGGGGAGTGCCTAACACTTTCTCCCAAGTTAATAGAATTCCTTACTCGGTCTTTTGTGTTCGCTGACTTTAAAACAGAGTCAATTTCCTCGATTTGAAATTTAAAATAAATTGGTGACTTGGGACACCATAAAAAAAAGTTTCAAGTAGGACTCTAAATTAAATAAATAATTCCATTTCAACTAATGTCACTTTAATTGAAAAAACTCTCCTATTCCTCAGAAAACGGAGGTGTGACATCTTCCACATCTTCCACCTCAGCTTTTAGGCTAGTGCCCATGCCGACTGCCCCACTATCTGCGCTACGAGTCTCCCAGATATTGGCGCGCCTTAACAACTTGATGTAGACCGCTACTGCAAAGTTGTCTGACTTATCCAGTACTGTTGCAATGTACTCTACTGCTCAGGCACCTCAGTTTCTCCCGACCATTGATGATACACTAAATAAGCTCCTCGAGAACGTGGAGATGACTATGGCTACCTTGCTACAACACAGGTCGGTGATTGAAGAACTGTGAAAGAAAGTAAAGAAATGAAGAAGTCTTAGGCCAACAAGAAGTCAATGGATAAGCTTTGAAGAGAGGTGAACAGAATTGCTACAGCTGGAGATCTTTCCTTTGACATTCTACTTGACCTGCACCAGTAGCACCAGCTGGCCAGTTTGAAGAGCCAGACCTTCCTGCCGACACTGTTAAGGTAGTGCATGAGATGTTACGCCAACCCAACCACACCTAAGGTTGAGGATGATGAGATCTAGTTGGCTGATTCGGAGGGCGATCACATTTCTAGGGACGGAGAGATGTCCAAGGAGCCATAGAGAGTTTTCTTAACCTTTTACCTCTTTTCCTCTTATTTTACTAAGCATTATGGACATGCTTATTTTTATTTTAGGGGGAGGGAGGGGGAGGGGGGAAGGGTAGAGTTTATTTGACACATTTGGTACTTCGATACATTTGGTATGTAATAATTGTAAGCATGTGATTTTTGCCTTGTGAATCACTCCCATAGTTTCAAAGATTTCCTTCCTTCCGTTCAAGGGCACTCTAAAGGCTTTGCAACCTTCAGAGCTGGTTGACAGCAGTCTAGTAAGTCCCTCTCGCTCTTTGATAGACATCTTTCGGTTCTCGGTTTCATCCGACGAACAACTTTAGGTCTTTATTCTGTGTCATATTCTTCCTTGCGGATTCCCGGTTTCTGAAGGAGTAGCGGCTTGTGTCTTCGGCTCTGGAAAATAATTTCTTTTCTTTATTTTTAACTTTATGGATTTTCAGGGCATTTTTTGTTAATTATTTGCATTCGTCTATGCACTGTTATCTTTTGTTTAATTAACGAAAAATACAAAAAAAAAGTGTTGAACGTGCAATTAGGAGTTAATTTAGCATTTTTATAATAGTGTACTAATTAAGTTGTTTTAATTAAAGAAAATTACCAAAAAAATAAGTTAATTTGCATTTTTCATTCTACATTTCAATTTGGAGTAACTTTCTTTTAATTATTTGGTTAATTGATTTTGATAATTATCATCTAGTCCTAATTAGTATATTTAGGTCAATTATGTTTTAGGAATTAATTTAGATTTTATTATTATTTTAAAAGAAAAAAAAGAAAAGAAAAACAACAAAAAGAATCAATTTTGGGAAAAAAAGAAAATATTTTGAAAAGGAAGAGAGATCAGATTTTATAATTGGGCCAAAATTCACCCAAATCAGTCCAAAACCCACTCAGACCTGGTCCATGCCCCCCCCCCCCACATATATATATATATATATATATATATATATATATATATATATATATATATATATATATATATATATATATATATATATATATATATATATATATATATATATATATGTCCTAATGCCCCCTACCCACCCCCACCCCCCTCACACTCCCCTCATTCATCTTTTTACAGACCAACCATATACCACCGCCTAACGCTGTCAGCCGAAATCGCTGCTGCCGGTGGCAAGTCTCCAAATGTTCCCAAAAATACACCACAACACCTCCTCCTTCTCCCCTTTCCAAGTCCGACCTCAATATTTCTCAAATCCCCACCAATCGTCTCGAATATATATTTGAAAGGTCGGCTGCTCCGCCGATGCCAAGCGATCTCAAATTAACACCAAACGGCTACCAGATCTCCTTCATCCCAATTCCATAGGTCCCTTCCCTCAAATATTCTCCAAACGTCTCGAATCCTAAATCAAAGAACTTCGGCCAAATCTCACTACCACAAAACCACCCTAAACTGATACCAAATAGCCTTCTCACCTTTCTCAGGACGAATCCATGAGTGGTTTCTTTCGAACGTCACTATAGTGGCTCGAAGATTAGATCGAATATATTACTAGGAAGCCATAGCCTTGCCAAACCTCACTACCACCAAACCACCCCAAATTGATACCTAATAGCCTCCTCACCTTCCTCAGGACGAATCCATGAGTGGTTTCCTTCGAACGTCGCTGCAGTGGCTCGAAGATTAGATCGAATATCTTACTAGGAAGCCATAGCCTATGCATGAAGACTTCCAGGGTTCAACACAAATTTTAAGCTAAGCTTTCGAGTTTTCTTTATTATTTATTTCATTTTATTTCCTTCTTCTTAATCTTGATTTGTATGATGGTTCGTTAGTGCTTAGCCCCATGGTTCAAGTTAGGGCTTCAGTTTGGTTTAATTAAATGAATTAGTAGCTTTATTAGTTTAGGTTATCATGTCAAATTTTGTTAGGTCAAAAGTTTACAAGTCTAATTGGTTTTCAGTCTCTGTTTGAAATTGAACTGCTAGATTTTAGTCAGGATTGATTGGCTTGTTTGATTCGCTGGTTAATAACTTACTCACTTGCTGAGTTCACAATTGTTTCCTTCATTTAATCAAGTCCAATAGGTTTTAGTTTGATAATTTATTCTAAGATCATCTTTTGTTTCATTTAGTTCTTACTTGCTTTTCCGAATAATTCCGCTTAATTTCTTGTCCTTGTTAGTATTTCAAGCACATTCAAAGTCAATTCTCCTTCATTTAATTTCATCTCCTTGATATTTATCTTCATCAAAATCGATTTAATAATCAGCAAGGGTTAAATTGGTTGGGTTTGGGTCAGAATTTAGGTTTATTTGGAAATCAGCGTGGGCTCTTGGAGTCATTTATGACCTAATTCAAAGGCCTAGCCATTTGAGCCCAGGTTTGTTTAGTAGCTTGGGTAATTTGCAAGGTTAATAGGGGTGGCTTAGGAATTTTGGGGCTAGGGAATCTTTCATAACTGACCTGGAAGCTTCTAGCAGGGATCTTTTGTTAATTTTGGTTTTATAACTTGGTTAACAAGTTTAAAAATGAGGGAATAAGTTAATATAAAAAGATTTGAAGACTACCCTACTTTGTTTGCCTATAAAGGCATTGCCAACTTAACTTTCAAGGCAGATTCTAATACTGGAAGAATTTAAAAAAAAAAACTCAAAAGGTTTAAGGTGTATAAATATCAAAAAGAAACTACTGTTTTATTAAAAAAAAAAAGAGATCGAATTGAAAAAAAGGAACATTCTATTGTTTCATTAATTCTATTGATATTTCTGATTCTTTTCAAAGTCTGAAAGTAGTATGTATTCATCGTGGGATTGAAAATAGTCTGAATCTAATTTTTTAGAGGGATTTGACGTTTTGTGGGTCAATTTACTGTTCTATTGGTTTCTGGATTGATTTCACTGCATGCTTTACTCAAATATGAGGCTAATACCTCCCGTAGTTGCTGCTGTTTGTTGCTGGCTTAACTGACCTCCGATTCCCCTCACTTTGCTCAATTTCTAGGTACACCTTTTTGACTTCCAACATGTAAAGAGGCGCTCATAAAGTACCCAGAAATGAAGAAATGGTGTGATTATTTTTCCTGATCTTGTTTCCTTTTTTATTCTACTAGTTTATTGTTCACTTTCAACCTACATTGAAGTTACATCATAGTAGGGTTGTGATGTAATAATTGCTGATTTCTGTTGAAATATGTTATTGTTAGAGGTGGCTTTCAGTGGTTGTTTTGTTCCTTAATAGCTTGCTTGCTCTGTTTATTCTAAAGAATTCCATGTATTGAGTGTTGTACTAGCTTAGTCTAAGGGCCATTTCAATATGGTTATTTGCAAGAACTTTGTTATCGTTCGTTCGTATTAGGGTCAGTAATAGGGACAATTGTAATTGCTCCCAGGCAAATTCCTATTTTTGGGGTGTCCACTCAAATAAATAGAGTGTATAAGGCTATCTTGTGTCTATCTTACATAACAGCTCAATACCATTGTGTAAGTGTAATATCGCAGATTCTTCCTTATGTTGTTTTTTATATATTAAATCACCTCAAAATTAGTTTATTGTCCCCCAGGGTGCTCTGCATTTTCCAACCTTGGCTTTCAGTTGAATGAGTCTTAATTTTAATGGATTGTGAATTCTTGGAATGTTGGCGCCGGTAGCATACATAAATTCTCGCACAAGTGACGATGGTCTATTATTATAATTTGGCTAATAGTAAGTTGAGTCTTAAATATGATATTCATTGTTGTACCATTTTTAACAGTATAAAGTGGATTGTATCAGTTGGGTTCGTTCGTTGTGCACGACTGATTCGTGAATAAATATCTTGCCACCAATTTATTTCCATAATTCATGACCTCAAGGCAATTTCAGCATAGTTGGGGACGAACAGTCAAAATATCCGTAGAGGGCTTTTCAGGATCGTTTGAAAACATAATTGTGATCATGTATGTACCCGTAATATGATCATGATTTTAAAAATCACTTTGGAGTGTGCATTCGCGCAAGTTAGATCAAATTGTATTATTAGTACAAATGGATTTTCATTGGCTGCTCATTGAATTCAATTCATAGCTTGATGCGTGTCATTTAGCGAATTCCATGGCTCTCACAAACTTAAACACATGAGATTGCTTTAGGCGCGGTAGTTTAATAACCTACTTTTCTTAATTCGGGTGCGCATTTATGCGACCAAAATCCAAATCTCAATGTTAGGTAATATATTGCGAACTACGGGTGCATTTATGTGACGTGGTTGAAGACGCGTTTAAACAACGTTGCAAATCTTCTTAAAATGATAATAAAAGCAGCTAAAAGTTAAAATTGGCACATAGGTATCAATGCATTAAAATCATATAATCAAGCCAAAGATAAGAGTTGAGAGACACTGCTAGAACCACGGAACTCGGGAATGCCTAACACCTTCTCCCGAGTTTATTGAATTCTTATCCGGATTTCTAGCTTGCAGATTGTATAGAGAGTCAAACTTTCATCGATTCGGGATTTAAACCAGTGACTTGCGACACCATCAATTATCCCAAGTGGCGACTCTTAAAATCTCTTAAGTAAATAAATCCCATTCCGATTATCCTTTAATTGGAAAAACTCCCTTTTCTACGCCCTTCGCCGGGTTGTAGTGTTAAAAATGAGGTGTGACTACTCTGGCGACTCTGCTGGGGATCGAACCCAGAATAACTGGTTCAGGGTTCAAGAACTTGAGCTTTAAATAATTTTTGTATTTGGTTTTATTATTATCTTATTTTATTGCATAATTGTGCCCAATGTGTTAAATGTTGTTTTACCATTTTAATCTTATTTGGATTGTATATAAATTGCCGCGAAATCCTTCTCTTCTCATCTCCGGAGATGTGCTCACTGGTCGAGACTCCCTATCCTGTTAGTGTCATACCTTAAAAAAAGAAAGAGGCTCAGACAAGTTATAAAGCCGGATGGCCTTTTGGTTTTCGGTACGTAGCCCCCTCCTCGACTCGAATTGTCCACTTGAGTACACAGTCTAGAACATTTACCCAGGTTTTAAATGTAGAATAAATTAACCTCATGTCGGATCCCTAGTAGGAACGCTTCTTTGCATCATGCATTTGACTTAGGGGACTCAACACAGGGGTGGGTCCGTCTAGGACAGGTGCACCCAAAATAATGGACCATCGTGATGCATTTTGCGTGCTACTTGTGCATTTATTCCGGATTTTGCATGCTGACCGGCTTGTGAATGTCGGGAAAAGTTGGAAAAAAGATAACTAGCAATATGAGGGTAAAGAGAGTTAATCGCCTGTTTTGAAAAAATCAATATCCAAATACTGCCGAAACTCTGCGATTGTTTTTGAAAAAATGAAAAAAAGAGAAAAGAGAAAAGGGTTTTATCTTCAAAAATAGTTTGTTTTATTTGCCAATGAAAAAAAAGTGTCTTGTTTGCGCAAATAGTTTGTTTTAAAAATTGCTTATTTATTTGCCTATGAAATATTTAAAAAAAAAAGGAAAAAGAGTCTTGTTTTCAAAATAGTTTGTTTCAAAAATAGCTTATTTATTCGCCAATGAATTGAATGAGAAAAAAGAGTTTTGTTTTCAAAAGAGTAGTTTGTTTTATTTGCCCGACCCACGCCACTTTGATTCTCATAGGGTTTGAGATACGTAGGCAACCCCCGTGGGGCCCAACTTCATATTTACAAAAATAACCAAAAGAACCAGGTTTTGTATGTAACTAGTAAATAAAGCAATTGTGTGCCTCTAAAGGGGCGCTAGAAGGCTATTTTCGTAAAAACAACTGCCTTGGATTATTTACAACTTTTGACTGGTAGCAGGCACAGCCTTAAACCTTCCCCCCGAAGTGCTGAAACGCCGTATTTGTAAGGCTGGGATTTAATTTTTGAAATGAAAATTTGAAAAATTAACTTTTTTTTGAGTCCAATAAATCATGATTTTTGCTTAATCACCCTAATAAATGTGCAGAATGAGCACGAATCAGAATTTGCCAATAAAATTCATGAACAAAATCCCTTTGGAGCTACACATGTGGTGGAATGATCTAGGTGAAGCAGGGCAAAACAGGGTCAACACGCACTTGGGAGGACAAACCGGGCTGTTGAAAATTAATCCCAGAGGAGACATCATAAAGGCATTGATTACATTATGGGACCAGGCCCACAACGTATTCCATTTCTCGGACTTCGAACTCATTCCGACCCTGGAGGAAATAAATGGATATATTGGGGTTCCTACGATTCCTCTGAGGTATCGGTATCTGATTGCACCAAGGGCCATCGCCGTACACAAATTCTTGGACTCATTAAAGATCAGCAGGAAGGTTCACAACCCAGACCTGTCGGTTGGCTATTGTACCCCACAATTTATATATCAGAGGTATGGCCACATAGGGGGATTTAATTACCCAGAAAATAATATTTGTAGCAAGGGAAATCGAATCAAATGGGAGGAACATTGGTGCTTTGCATTCATGGTATTCTTCTTGGACTTTTTGGTGTTTCCACGGAAGGACGAAAATATTGACAGACGGATAGCAGGGGTTGTCAGCGCTTTGATCACTCAAGCCAAGAGCACCCTTGCTCCCATGATATTATCCGAAATCTTTCATGCTCTCACAACCTGTAAAGCAGGGGGAGACTTCTTCAAAGGATGCAATTTATTGTTACAAATATGGATGATTGAAAACTTATTCCATCGGTCTCAATTCATGAGTTATGGGTCGTCAACAAAAAGCTGCATAGAGGAATTCTACAACAGGGTCGATAGGCCTAGATTACCCTCTTGTGCTACAAAATGGGTATCACATCTCCGTGCCATTAGTGCAAACTAAATAGAGTGGATGTTCGGGTGGCTTCCCGTTGATGAAATCATATATATGCCAGCCACAAAACTTCATTTCCTTCTGATGGGCCTCCGGAGTATCCAACCCTATGCTCCGTACAGAGTGTTAAGACAATTAGGAATGTGCCAAATGATTCCCCGGGATGAGGGCATTAGTCACCACGTGGACGAGATTAGTCATAATAGTCAGTTTCCCAATGCAGCAATCCGTTAAATTTGGAGCAAATAAGTATGTGACGATGGACACTCGAGTACTCATCTAAAGGCGAGTTTGCACCACAGTACCTTTCTTGGTATAAGAAAGAAATAGAGTTCGGAAGGCCGTCAAAGAGGCCACATCTCCAAGAATTCGCTGAGGCGTCACAAGAACAATGGAACTAGTTAGTCAAGGAAAATAAATACAGGGCCACGATAGTGAAATTGGAGAAGCAAATCAAAGACCTTCAATTTGAAAATGGTTTGTAAGCTGCTGCACACGAGGGGGAAAAGAAAAGACTAGCCAAAGAAAATGAAGCGTTGCAAGCCCAAAATTCAGAGAATGAAAAAAGTCGCAGAGAATCCCACCAAGAGCGCGAAGGATGAAAAGCTCATAGACAATTTGAGGTAAAAAGTAGCAGAATATGGGTTTGACTTGAATAAAGCAGAAGGTGAGCTGTCCAGGGCCCGAAAACAACTGTTCAAAAATACGGAGGAACGAGACAACATGATTGAACAATTAAAGGAGAGGCATGCCGATGAGGTTGTTGGATTGAAGAGGAAGATCATCATGGTTGAAAACAAAGTGGCCAAGCAGACCAAGGACTTCAAGGCTGAGAGAGAACATTGTTACGCAGCAATAGCACAGTTGGAGAAAGATTTGCAAAAACTCCAAGAACTGATCTGGGTAACTGAATGAACTTTGGAGGCAAGGGCCCAACAAATTGGGTGACTGTTGCAAGAAAATGACACTATAAGAGAGACGGTATGGATGATCGCTGACTACATCACCACAAAGTGCAACCAATGCGAGGATATAACAAGATCTATGTTCTTTGCCACCACCATGACCTTTGTTCCGCAAGTAATGGAAGACTTCTATCACCTCCAAGGGGATTTAGCACGCAAACCTGCGGCGAGACCAAATGATGTCCCTCTGGCCTAGAAGCATTAGAGACTTTGATGTATTCATGATTGATCAAATCTATTGGTCCATTTGAGAGTCTGTATTTTTCTTTTATTCAAAAATCATAATAGATTGTCGAGTCAGTCATTTTCATTTTAAGTCGAAATATGTTGTTTTCAGTTGAGTCCAAGTTTGTAGTTTTCCTTTAGTAGGTTTAATCAAATGCTTTACTTTATGAAAATTGAAAATCCAAAAATATATACATATATATATATATATGTGTATATATATATATATATGTGTGTGTGTGTGTGTGTATATATATATATATATTATGTATATATATATATATATCTTGTATTTATTTACCAGAACTATGCTCGGTCTGATTCATGCGGGGTCATGATACGTAGGCAATCTCCATAGGATTCGGTCATAACTAAACAAAGAAAAGGAAGACAAAGAGAGGAACACGAGAGAAACAGTGGTAAAACAAAGAAACGAAAGATGTAGGCAAAACAAATTGAGAGGAAAGAAGAAGAAGAAAAAAAAAAGCAAGAGTGAAAAGAAAGATGACATAGGATAAGAGTTGGGATGATGCAAGCAATCACGTCTGTGCATCATAGAAATGGATAATTGCTTAGGTGCATTCATCCCCAAACATGTGGCCACCTATGTGTTGAAACCTAACCACTAACTAGTGCTGGTGTTGCCTTTCTTGTACCAGCCAGGTGGTAAGTTCTTGCAGCATTCTAGCAACCTACTCCTACAACACTCGGTCTAAGAGCAAGCATATCATGGCCAATTAAGAAACCGATGCCAGCATCATTGACCCCTTGGAAGAGGTAGAGGAATTGGACGTTAATGTAATGAAAGAGGAAATGTACAAATTGAAACACCAAATGGTTGAGATGTATCAGGCATGGGTGAGGGAGCAGCCACCACCAACCTACCCTGCTAATCCGACCTTCATCCCACCACTGGCCCAATCACATGACCATTCCACCACTCATCTACCCCCAAGTTTATTTGTCTACCCGCAATACCAGGGTACAACTTCTCAAGCACCCCCAACTCCACTACCTAAAGATGTTCCCCATCCCCTCCACCAATTGCTCCCATTTATGTGGAACCTCCTCCCCCCACACTCTACAGGTCATCGAGTGACCTTTGCTTCAAGCTCACGATAATCAGTACTACCCACCAGAACCCGCTTGTAAAGCCCATGAACCTTACTCCTATGCTCCCCGTTTTGAAATCCCGGCGGAGGCTGAAAACCTAGTCAAAAATATCGACCAAGAGGAGGTGATAAGGAAGGTCAAAAGTTTAGAACAACCGTTCTGAGATATATGAGGGTTAGATGTCCAGGTGAGTGTGGCATTCAAAGAGCTTTGTTTATTCCCAGATGTGCAGTTGCCTCTAGGTTTTAAGATGTCTAAGTTTTACTTATATGATGGACATGGTGATCCAGTCGCACATCTAAGGGGTTTTTGTAGCAAAATGAGAGGAGCAGGGGGAAAGGATGAACTGCTAATGGCGTACTTCAGTCAAAGTTTAAGTGGGTCGGCATTGGATAGGTACATTCTGTTGAATCATGCTTGATGGTACACTTGGGATGACCTAGCACAAGCATTCGCCTGTCACTTTCAATATAATCTTGAAATTGTCTCGGACCGTCTGTCTTTGACAGAACTGGAAAAGAAATAGAATGATAGCTTCAAAGAATACAGTTTCAATTATAGGGAACATACGGCGGGGGTCGACCCCCATGGGAAGGATAGTGAAATGGTAGATTATTTCTTGCAAGCTTTGGAGCCTACATATTTTGGTCACCCGGTGTTAGCAGTGGGTAAATCCTTCAACGAGGTGGTTAAAATGGGAAGTATGGTCGAGGAAGGACTCAAATCCAACAAGATCATGAGTTACCCACAATCAAAGCAACCACTCCGGCTATCCAAAGTGGGACTGGGGGACCATTTGGAAAGAAGAAGGAAGAAGTAGCGACAGTTGAGTCAGAGACTTGGTTCAGGCCCAGGCTCCATCCTATTACAGCCAACCCCGTTCTCACCACCAAACATACCTACAGACTCCATATGGCCCACCACAATATTACTATCTACTGCTAGAACCCCATTTTTTAGTCCATCATGCACCAGCATATACCTAACCTCCTCCCCACGCACAATGGCGTGCGCCATCTCCATATAATAATTACCCAGCTCCCCTAAATAACTACCCTCTAAGATCTTACCAGCAACCCCCAAGACCCGCTTTCCAGGCCAACCAAGCTTTGAAAAAGGAGAGAATGCAGAAGAAGAAAACTTTCACACTATTAGGAGAATTATATACCAGCATATTCCACAGATTGAGACAACTAGACATGTTGAGGCCGATCAAAGGGAAGATGCCAAACCCTCCTCAAAGGAATCTGGATCACTCTGTTAGTTGTGAGTACTGTTCTGGCGCCGCGGGGCATCAAACCGAAAAGTGTTGGCATCTGAAAAATGCCATCCAGGAACTTATTGATTCACACTGAATTGAGGTGTAAGTTGCGGAAGCACCAAACATTAACCAAAACCTGTTATCGGCTCATCATGAGACAAATATGATTGAGATAGTGGACAAAGAAGGAGAGCCTACAAAAGACCTCACAAACTGTAATAATGATCAAATCCAATAAAGTCAAGCCAACTGAGAATGTGAGAGGTGAGAAGTCAGTGATCAAGATTAAAGAAATAGATAGCAAACCTATTTTGGTGGTTCAGGGGGAGTCATCGAGAATGGTCACACTAAAACAGGAAAAGGAAAAAGTGGTAGTGCACGGGGCAACTAGGGAACCCGTCAGAGTTGTGGAAGGCGCTTGCATAGAGCTTGTCATCGTAAAACCATTAATTCAACTGCCAATCATCAACAACAAAGCCGTTCCTTTGAGATATGGACAAGCAATAGTGATGTACAAAGGGAAGAAAGTTAGAGAAGAAGTTTGTGAAGCCCGGGGTTTGACCCGATCAGGGAGATACTTCGCCTCTAAGGAGATAAGGAAAAGCAGGATCCCCAAGGATAACCCAGAATCGATAAAAAAAGCTGTATCAGAAGAAGAGGTAGAAGAATTCCTGAAGAAAATGAAAATAAAGGACTACTCCATTATAGAGCAGTTGAGGAAAACACCGGCTCAAATCTCCTTACTCTCCTTGTTAATCCGTTCAGA
The DNA here is from genome assembly GCA_034376525.1 of Nicotiana benthamiana. Taxonomy (NCBI): domain Eukaryota; kingdom Viridiplantae; phylum Streptophyta; class Magnoliopsida; order Solanales; family Solanaceae; genus Nicotiana; species Nicotiana benthamiana. The sequence continues at coordinate 30,992,956 of CM067326.1, forward strand.
TGAACACCGCCAAGCGTTGATGAAAATTTTGAACGAGGCCCATGTTCCGGACAAGATAACGATGAATCACTTGGAGAAGATTGAAAATAAGTTATTCGAGGTAAATTGGGTCACTTTCTCTGATAATGAACTGCTATGGAGGGCATTGAGCATAATCGGTCCTTTTATTTGACCATGAAGTGTATAACTGTTGTGGTCACCTGAGTTCTAGTTAATAATAGGTCCAACACAAACATTTTCCCACTCTCCACCCTGAACCAGCTTAAGGTAGACAATGAAAGGATCCACAAGAATAACATTTGCGTTCGAGGGTTCGATGGCGGAGGCAAAGACTCACTGGGGGATATAGTGTTGGAGCTGGAAATAGGTCCTGTTGAGTTCACCATGGAGTTTCAAGTGCTGGATGTGGTAGTTTCTTATAATCTGTTGCTGGGGAGACCCTGGATTCATTCCGCAAAGGCAATGCCGTCCACCTTGCACCAGATGGTGAAATTTGAATGGGATCGACAAGAAATAGTGGTGCACGACGACGACCATCTACATGCTCACACTGATGCTATTGTGCCCTTCATTGAAGCAGATGATCATAAAGGCCCCTGGGTGTATCAAGTTCATGACTCGGTAATAGTAGAAAAGGTCCCAAAAGGGGAGCATGCTCCAACACCAAGGTTAGCTGCTGCGGCGGTTATGGTGGCGGTTGAAATGCTAAAGAATGGATTTGTTCCTGGAAAAGGTTTGGGGGCCTCACTGTAGGTATCACGCAGCCGATGTCTCTTTCCCCGAACCTAGAAACTTTTGGTTTGGGGTTCAGTCCTACAAGTGTAGATATCAAGAAAGCCAAAAAGATAATAAAGAAATCATGGGCCCTCCCTAAGCATGTGCCTCATCTTTTCAATATCATTTGTGAAACCTAACGCCAAGAAGTGTTTGACAACAACGAGTGCCAATACTGCGGATGACCCTGACAAAGAGTTACTCGAGAGGTTTGAAAAGTTGTTTGAAAACATGAACATGGTGGAGGCCAGGCAAGGGTCAAGCAAGACAGATGTGCAGTTTGTGGGACCCTTAAGTCAACAATTGGGAAGCTACTCCTCTTCCCTCTCGGAAGGAGTCTTGGTAGTCGGCTTTGATTTTTCTTTCAGTTTAATCTGGATTATGTTTAGGGTTGTAATTTAGATGCTATGTTCCGTCCGTTTGGATGTGTAAATCCTGTTATCTTTCCAATTTTCAATGAAATACAATTTACCTTTTCTTTGGTGTTAATAGCTTTATTTTTTTCTTTGCTTTTCTTTCCTTTCTTGTACAATTATTTTGATGCTGGCTTAAATGATCTGACATGCATATGGACTCTTTGGCCCAGTCTTAAAAATCGATCTAATTCAGAAGTAATAATTCAAGAAATAGAACATGAGGATGAGTCAGAATATGATGAGGAAAGAACATTGGATAAAATTAGTAAAGAGTTGAGCCATTTTTAGGAAAAATCAAAGCCAAACTTGAGCATACAAAGGCAGTCAATTTAGGGGACCCAGATAACATTAGAGAAACCAAAATAAGTGTCCATCTGGAGCCACAACTTAGGGAAGAAATACTTGAAGTGCTGCTTGAATACAAAGATATTTTGCATGGTCTTAAGATGATATGCTCAGGTTGAGCACTGACTTGGTCGTTCACAAATTGCCCAATGACCCAGCCTGCCCTCCGGTCAAACAAAAGTTGAGGAAGTTTAAAACTGATGTGAGCGTGAAAATCAAAGAGGAAGTTACCAAGAAATTTGAGGCCAACGTTATAAGAGTCACGGGATATCCCACCTGGTTAGCCAATGTTGTACCCATGCCCAAGAAGGACGGTAAAAGTAAGGTGTGTGTCGATTATCGTGACCTCAACAAAGCAAGTCAAAAAGGCAACTCCCCGTTGCCAAACATCCATATATTGATTGATAATTGTGAAAAACATGATATAAGGTCGTTCGTGGATTGTTACGCAGGTTACCACCAGAGATCTGGAGGGTGTGGAGAAAACATCATTTATCACACCATGGGGAACGTATTTCTACAGGTTCATGCCCTTTGGTATGAAGAATACTGCGGCAACCTATATAAGGGCGATGACAACCATTTTTCACGATATGATACATAAAGAGATTGAGGTCTATGTGGATGATGTAATTGTGAAATCCAGAAAACAATCCGACCATGTCAGAGATCTGAGAAAATTCTTTAAAAGGCTCTGCAGGTATAATATCACACTCAATCCAGCAAAGTACGGATTTGGGGTCCCCTCAAGGAAGTTGCTAGGGTTCATAGTCAGCCACTAAGGCATTGAGCTAGATCCATCGAAGATCAAAGCCACACAGGAACTACCGCCTTTGAGGAACAAAACAGAGGTGATGAGTCTATTGGGGAGACTGAACTACATCAGTCAGTTCATTGCCCAGCTCACGACAACCGGCGATCCCATCTTTGAGTTGTTGAAAAAGGATTCCGCGGTTAAATGGATGGGAGAGTGTCAGGAGGCTTTTGATAAAATAAAGGAATATTTGTCGAACCCATCGGTATTGGTCCCGCTGGAACCAGAAAGGCCCTTGATCTTATATTTGATAGTCTTGGACAACTTATTCGGATGCGTGTTGGGTCAGCACAATGTCACCGGGAGAAAAGAGCAGGCCATATACTACCTCATCAAGAAATTTATAGCCTACGAGGTTAAGTATACTCATCTTGAAAGGACGTGTTGTGCCCTGACTTGGGTAGCCTAGAAGTTGAAACATTACTTGTCATCATATACCACTTATCTCATCTCACGTCTGGACCCGCTAAAGTACATTTTTCAGAAGCCCATGCCCATGGGGAGGCTTGCAAAATGGCAAATCTTGCTCACTGAGTTCAGCATTGTCTACGTGACTAGGACTGCAATGAAAGCACATGCATTCACTGACCATTTGGCCGAGAATCCGGTAGACGAAGAATATAAACCTTTAAAGACATACTTCCCTGACGAGGAAGTAATGCATATTGATGAAACGGAACGGGGTAAGAAGCTGGGATGGAAATTATTCTTCAATGGGGCCGCCAACATGAAAGGCGTCGGGATAGCAGCAGTACCATTGCTGAAATAGGTCATCACTACCTCGTTACAGCTCAGCTCCGCTTTTATTGCACCAACAACATGGCAGAATATTAGGCATGTATTTTGGGCTTGAGGTTAGCTGCAGACATGAGTGTCTAGGAAGTTTTGCTTTTGGGATACTCGGACCATCTGGTACACCAAATTCAGGGGGGAGTGGGAAACAAGAGATTTAAAGCTTATACCATACCAGCAATGCCTGCATTACCTTTGTCAATGATTCCTGTCAATAGAGTTCAGGCATGAGGTTGCTGATGCCTTAGCTACTTTGGCGTCAATGTTACATCATTCGGATAAGGCTTATGTTGACCCAATACATATCCAGGTTCATGATCAACATGCTTATTGTAATATGGTGGAAGAAGATCTTGACGTTGAACCGTGGTTTCACGATAGCAAAGAATATATCAGGATAGGTGTGTACAAAGTACAGGCCATAAGTGATCAGAAGAGAACAATCTGTCGTCTATCAAGCGGGTTTTCCTTCAGTAGGGGGAGGGGGGTTGCTATACAAAAGAACACCGGATCTTGGGTTGTTAAGGTGCGTAGATGCTGGGTAGGCTACAAACATCATGAATGAGGTACGTTATGGAGTCTGCGGGCCGCACATGAGTGGATATGTTTTGGCAAAGAAGATTCTCCGGGCATGGTATTATTGGCTCACCATGGAGCAAGATTGTATCAGTTTCGTGTGCAAATGTCACCAATATCAGGTGCATGGAGATTTGATTCACTCACCATCGTCTTAATTGCATACAATGTCTGTACCGTGGCCCTTCGTTATCTAGGGCATGGATGTCATCGAGCCCATCGAGCCAGTAGCTTCCAATGGACACAGGTTCATCCTGGTGCCTACTGATTATTTCACCAAGTAGGTTGAAGCTAAAACTTTCAAGGCAGTGACCAAGAAAGCTATGGTCGACTTTGTACATGCAAATATCATCTGTCGATTTGGAATCCCGAAAACCCTCATCACTGATAATGGAGCAAATCTCAATAGTCATTTGATGAAAGAGGTATGTTAGTAGCTCAAGATTATACATCGCAATTCCAGACCGTACCGCCCCAAGGCAAATGGAGCAGACGAGGCATCCAATAAGAACATAAAAAAGATACTTCGAAAAATGGTAGAAGGGTCCAGGCAATGACATGAGAAGCTACCCTTTTCATTGTTAGGCTATTGCACCACCATTCGTTCTTCGGTAGGAGAAACTCCATATATGTTAGTGTACGGAACAAAAACAGTCATCCCGGCTGAAGTTGAAATCTCAATCCTTCGGATTGTCGCCAAAGAAAAAATTGTTGATAAAGAATGGATCAAAACCCGTCTGGAGCAAGTGAGTCTGATTGATGAGAAAAGATTGGCAGCGGTATGTCACGGCCAGTTGTATCAACAGAGAATGGCCAGAGCATATAACAAGAAAGTGCGTCCAAGAAGGTTTGAAGTTGGTCAGCTAGTATTGAAATGCATCCTCCCTCACCAAGTAGAGGCAAAGGCAAGTTTGCCCCAAATTGGCAAGGACCGTTTGTCGTGTCAAGAGTGTTGTCCAAAAAGGGCATTGTATCTAACAGATGTGGATGGCAAGTGCGTTGAAATGGCCATCAATTTAGATGTGGTTAAGAGATAAATGTATGATTTTCTTTTGTTCAAATCAGTGTTTATACTTGGTATGTTTGCTTGTACTTGGTATGTTTTAGAGATTGAAATGACGAAGGCATTTTATTCGGCTATCTAAACACTTTATCCTTTGCTAACCTTTTTGAGCTTTAATTACTTTGTTTTTATATCCCTCTTTCGGAACCAGTAACAAATGACAGAAACTCAAGTGTGAGAAGGCACTGAAAGGAAAGGAAGGGAAAGAATGAAAAGAATATGAAAAAAACAAGTAAACAAAAGAGGAAAATAAAAAAGAAAAAAAAAAGCAAATATAAAACAAAGAAAGAAAGAAAAAGAAAAGAAAGGAAAGGAAAAGAGAAGGAAATAAGAAAAAGAAAAGAGGGAAGAAGAAAAGAATAGGAAAAAGAAGAAGGAAAATAGACAAACAATAACAAAAACGAGGAATCGGTAGGAACTACGTTTGACCTGATTCCTTTTTTTAAAGGATACATAGGCAGCCTCGCGGCTTGGTTATATTCGAATAAAATTCAAAGGCCCCAAGCAAGAAACTGGGGCAGAAATTGTATTTGTTATAACAAATTGGATTCTGAAAATTGTAAACTCTGAACCATAGCAATTATTTTGAGCCTTTTATACCTCTTTCTTTCTAATCTTATCCAAAAGCCTGCATTGCAGTCTAAATAAAGACCTTATGATCAGTCTTTAAGAAATACCGAGTCAAGCAAGAAGAGGTAGGCCATACTACGGAATAACACTCTAATTCAAGCAGGAAAACAATAAAAATGAGAGAGTCTTACTGATGAAAACCCTCACAGGCACCATAAGGCGATGTAAGTTGAGAGAAATAAAATGAGAAAGTCTTATTGGTGAAAACCCTAACGGGTACTGTAAGCCGACGAGAGATGAGAGAAATGAAAATGAGAGAGTCTTATTGGTGAAAACCCTCAGGGGAACCATAAGGCGAAGGAAAGGCAAGAAGCAACAACTAGAAAAAGGGGTGTTGGTGGAAATCTGTTCAGAATACCGTAAGTCAAGAAAAGTTAGGGTTTGGTTAAAGAAATTGGGTTAAAAATGGTCACAACAACAAAGCATGGTAGCCAAAGGCCGATCATCTGGAAAAACTGGGTCGACTAGGATGAAGTGCATGTCATGATCATAAAAACCAGCTGCTCCTTCACAGATAAGTTTCTTTTCTTCTCATCTGAATAGTCGCCGAATTGGGAATTATTTTATTCTAAAACAATTCAGAGTCATTGCATTTCATTTCTTTTCGCGTCTCCAAAGTCATTTTGTTTAAGCAAATAGGAGAAAAATTTCAAAGCTTACTACCAGCTCCCGAATGGCAAAGCACGTGCCGGTCAAAATATCGGTAGAAGGCCTTTATGATCATTTGAAAATACAATTGTGATCATGTACGTCCCTATAATATGATCATGATTTTAAAAATCAATTTGGAGTGTGGGTTCATGCAACTTAGATCAAATTGTGTTAGTAGTACAAATGGATTTTCATAGGCTGCTCATTGAATTCAATTCTTAGCTCGAGGCATGCCATTTAGCCAATTACATGGCCCTCGTAAACTTAAACGCATAAGATTGCTTTAGGCGCGATATTTTAATAACCTACTTTCCGAAATTCGGGTGCGCATTTATGCGACCCAAATCCAAATCTCAACATTAGGTAAAATGTGTTGCGAGCTACGGGTGCATTTATGTGACATGGTTCAAGACGTGTTATAACAACGTTACAAATCTTCTCAAAATAATAATAAAAGCGGCTAATAATTAAAATAGGAACATAGGTATCAATGCATTAAAATAAGATAATCAATCCAAATATAACAGTTGAGCGACTTTGCTAGAACTACGAAGCTCGAGAATGCCTAACACCTTCTTCCGAGTTCACAAAATTTCTTACTTGGATTTCTGGCTCCAGACTATATACAGAGTCAAACTTTTCTCGATTCGGGATTTAAACCAGTAACTTGGGACACTATCAATTATCCTAAGTGGTGACTCTAAAAATCTCTTTAGTAAATAAACCCTGTTTCGATTGTCCTTTAACTGAAAAAACTCCCTTTTCTACGCCATTCGCCGGATTGTAATGTTAAAAAGGAGGTGTGACAATAATTTAATGATATTTTCTCTTTTCTTCTTTGTAAGTTTATATCTTCTCTCTCTCTCTCACTTATTATGTTTATTCATTCTATCTTTAGTACTTTTTGCGTACTAGCTTCTTTACTTTTATTTCCATATTAGTTCTTTCTTTTGGTTAAGTAGCTTTTTTTAATACTTTAGTAGATAATAGGCCTTTTGTTTTCTTAACGTTATGGTTCTTCCAAAGTAGTTGTGTGAAACGGGTGACTCGTCCCAATGATGGATGACATGAAAACCTTTTTAAGAGAATGAGTATGTTTTGTGTTTAGGTAATAATAGAAGTAGCCATGAATAAAAAGATAAAATTAAGGCATGCTCGAAGAGTCAATCATGCTTCAATTGACATCAACACACTTAACTACGTGCTTATAGTTAGAGACAAGGTTTTTAAAAGAAATAGGTCTAGTTAGTGACTTTGTGACTCTTGTGTTGACGTTGGTAATCATCAAGCGGTTTAATTGGACCATAGTAATCTGTAAACTTAAATGTGATTGTGGTAGACTTTCGACTCCATCCTCTTTTACAATCTAGTTGCGTGAGGGTGAGATGAATTATTGCTAATCCAAGTATCCGTGTGAAGAGTTCAGGACTTTTTCCCGAATGCGTTTCAAGGCAAAATCTTAAGTTTTTCTTGGTTTGAGAAGTGATTATAGGATCTCCTTGGTCTATTTGAATTTTCTATTGCCAACCATTTTCGTTATCCCTACTCAACCCCTTTGAGATTCTAGCCTTTCTCATTTGATATCTTGTTACAAGCCTTTACCCGTTTGATCATGGCCCTCTCTTGACACCCGAGCTTTCCTTAACACTCTTGTGAAACAAATGGCTTAAAACGTAAGTTTGGGGGAGAGATGAGAAATTTGAAAAAGGTATCAAGGCACAAAAGAAACGATATCTATGAGAAGAGAATGCAAGAAAAGAAAAGGACAAAGAAAAATTCAAAAAGTGAATAAGTGGAAGGATTGAATGGATTAAAAAAAAAGATAATAATCTCAAACATTGAGAAATCAAAAAGGGAGAAAAAGAATGAAATGATCAAGAAAGAGTAATGTTAAGTCTCTCTAGTCACCCATGAAAAGAAAGTGCCTCTAAGAATTAGCAAGTGTGAGCCGAGAAATGAAAGATGGAGTGCTTAAGGAAAGGTCTAACCACTTACCCATACGGTATCCTACCCTAGTCCTACTAGATTTCAAACCGAGTGAGCTTACATTAGTGGCGATCTACATAAGGGGAAACCCTATGATACTTGCTGTCGTACTTGTGACATTCTCTTGTGAGAGATGAGTGAGCCTTTCTTGAATCTTCGGATTGAGTGTTAACTTCTTAATTGATCTTAGCAAATGGAAAGTAGAGGAGGAAGAGTTCGGGGGAAGAGTTCCTGTTTATTATACTGGAGTATTTTTTCGGATTTTGAACAGTGTTTTCGTTCATATTTATTTTTACATGAAAAATGGCTAAATTTCGATTACTTTTGAAACTGTGACTATTTTTGAATGACCACTTGTAAATCTAGCTATCTTTAAATTTTTTCCATCACAGACAGATTTAGGATTTATAGAATATGAGTGCACGACTAAAAAAAGGAGAAAAATTATATTAAGCAGGAATTAATCCATATTCCAACTCAATATTCAACTACATGCAACATTCAGCCTATTGGAGCATATTTGCCAACAATTAACATTATACAAACTTTAAAATAATATATACATAAAATATCAAATTATGTAGAGAGATTATAAATTTATGTGCCTCATAATCTCGATGACACGTTATCATCATTAGTACCGGAATTTAATACAAAGAAAAAAAGGAAAGTTGAATCGTATAAGCTATAAGATCATATCATGATCTGATTTGTAAGCCTACTTGGGTCTTGAGCATTTACTTGTAAGAACGAAATTCTTTGTTTTGTAATGGATAATTGCAACTCCGTAAAAAATAATTCAGTCAAATTTTTCTTACATTGAATCATTCCTATATCATATATGTGTATGTGTAAATACAGGTACCATACATATATTTTATATGAATATATGGATTCATTTGATTCTTTCCATTCTTGCTCGAGCTGAATGATTAAATTATCATGTAATCTATATGAATTCACCTATCCCAATGATGATGTTGATAAGGAAAGTCTTCACTATTTATTGTATTGCCCAAAAATTGTTTGGCCTTTCTATTCTATTTCCACCATATTTGATAGTTGTTGCTCGACTAATTACCATAAAATAAAGTAATTTATACCAAGACACTTTTGTTATGAAATAGAAGATTCTTACACTTCTATTTAAGGTGAATGTCTTTAATGTATTTAATTAGAGATTTTAGAGTCCTATTATTGGTAGCAAGATCTTCCTCCTCCCTATAAATAGAGGTGCTCTCTACCATTGTAATACACCCCTCTCAACTCAATAAGAAGAACTCTCTCTACTCTTCTATCTATTGCTATTGTTCTTGTTCTATTGTTCTTGTCTTTTGCTTTAGTTTATAACACATTATCAGCACGAGACTCTACCGTCTCAAGTATCATTCTCGAAAATCCAAGGTATTTTCCCTTTTCCTAATTTAATTTTCGAGTATGTCTGACATTATGAAAAGAAAGTTCGTTGCCCTTGAAATTTCGGGCAAGAACTATATGACATGGGTGTTGGATTCTGAAATCCACCTAGATGCTATGGGTCTCGGAGACACCCTCAAAGATAAAGAAAAAGCATCCACCCAAGATTGTGCGAAGGCCTTGATTTTCTTGCGCCACCACCTTGACGAAGGTTTGAAGATTGAATATCTCACCGTCAAGGATCCACTCGTTTTGTGGAACAGATTAAAGGAGAGATATGACAACCTGAAGTTGGTCACTCTGCCACAAGCACGATATGATTGGGCCCATCTGAGGCTACAGGACTTTAAGTCCGTTTCTGAATATAATTCTGCTATGTTCAGAATTACTTCTAAACTGAAGCTATGTGGAGATAATATCTCCGATTACGATATGCTTGAGAAAATGTTTACAACGTTTCATGCCTCCAATATGGTACTGCAGCAACAGTACCGAGAGAAAGGCTTTACGAAGTACTCTGAACTGATTTCTCTCTTACTAGTGGCTGAGCGAAATAATGATCTGCTCATGAGAAATCACGAAAATAGACCAACTGGGTCTACACCACTGCCTGAAGCAGATATGGTGCACTCGCATTATGCCAAACATAAAAGGGACCATGATCACGGTCATAAACGGGGTCAAAGCCAAGGACGTGGACAAGGAAGAAATTCCAAAGAAGTCCGTCACCCCCCAAAGAGAGATAACCACCGAAAGCAGAAACGGGGTCCAGAAGATCCTAAGGCAAATAGTTCAGAAACTATATGTTATCGTTGCGGTGGAAATGGGCACTGGTCTCGGACTTGCCGTATACCACGACACTTGGTTGACCTTTATCAAGCATCTCGAAAGAGAAAAGGCCCTGAAACAAATTTTGTCTATGACGACAATGAGGATATCACCCACCTGGATGTGGCAGACTTCTTTGAGCAACCCGAGGGAAAGATAGACCACCTAATCGGTGATGGAACCATGATGAAAGAAGATGGAGCTGTTTGATTCTACTTGTATTAGTCAATGAATATATTAATAGTCATTAGCATTAGCTCGTATTAGTTAATTCATGATATGATGTTAGTATTAGCCCTTTAGAATGTTTCAATATGCTCAAATATTTTTATTGTACAGTAGAGGTAATCGACTAACCTAAAAACTAGTCGATCGTCTAATATTTAGCAATAAAACGAACTTTTTTCCGCCAGGCCAGATATTCGAATATCAGAATTCCTATATTCGAATATCTGGCAAGATATTAGAATATGTGCTTAAATATTCGAATATCTAATATTTTTCGCATTAAAGTATTATTTTTTCCGCAAGGCATTATATTCGAATATTAGAATACAATATTCGAATATCCTAAATAACTGCTTCCCAAAACGCTGTTTAAACGCGAAACAAAAGAATTGAAGTTGTTTATACTTATATTTATGTATTTTTTTTGTATGTCAAACTATGGGAAAGCAAAATGGATATCTCACAAAGCGAACTTGGATCAACATCCAACTGTAAAAGTATTTGCCTAGTTGATTCATGTACTACACATACAATACTCAAAGAAAGGAAGTATTTCTCTCAACTGAATATGTGTAAGGCAAACATTACTACAATCTCTGGAAGTAGTAAATTGATTGAAGGCTCCGGAAGAGCTATAGTAACTCTGCCCAAGGGCACGATGTTAATCATAGAGAATGCAATGTTCTCCTCCAAGTCTATGAGAAACTTGTTGAGCTTTAAAGATGTACGCTGGAATGGTTACAATATTGAGACAATGGATGAAGATAATCTTGAATATCTCGTCCTCACTTCAAAGAATGTCTCCAGCCAAAAGAGGGTTATTGAGAAATTTCCGTCTTTATCTTGTGGCCTGTATTGGACAAGAATTAGTGCAATTGAGGCACATTCAACAGTAAATCTAAAGAATACTGAGTCCAATACATTTGTACTTTGGCATGATCGACTGGGTCACCCAGGATCAACCATGATGAGACGGATTATAGAAAGCTCATATGGGCATCCGTTAAAGAATTTCAAAATTCTCTCAAGTAATGAATATCCTTGCACTTCGTGTTATCAAGGCAAGCTGATTATCAGACCATCCCCAACAAAGGTTGGGACTGAGTCACCCCAGTTTCTGGAACGTATACAAGGGGACATTTGTGGACCTATTCACCCACCTAGTGGGTCGTTTAGGTATTTCATGGTCTTGATAGACGCATCCTGTAGATGGTCTCATGTGTGCCTGTTGTCATCTCGCAACCTGGCGTTTGCGAAGTTAATGGCACAAATCATTCGGCTACGAGCACACTTTCCAGATAATCCAATCAAGTCCATTAGACTGGATAATGCTGCTGAGTTTACATCCCAAGCATTTAATGATTATTGCTTATCAATCGGGATAAAAGTTGAACATTCTGTAACCCATGTTCACACTCAGAACGGTCTTGCAGAATCGTTAATTAAGCGCTTGCAGTTGATTGCAAGGCCATTACTGATGAGAACGAGGCTGCCCACTTCAGTGTGGGGTCATGCCATATTGCATGCAGCAATGCTAATTCGTCTCAGGCCGACGAATTACCACAAGTATTCTCCGTTGCAATTGGTTTTGGGTCATGAACCCGATATATCCCATTTAAGGATATTTGGATGTGCCGTATATGTGCCTGTAGCACCGCCATCCCGCACCAAAATGGGTGCGCAAAGAAGGTTAGGAATATATGTTGGGTTTGATTCGCCCTCCATCATTCGCTACCTTGAAACATTGACAGGCGACCTGTTTACTGCACGATTTGCAGACTGTCGATTTGATGAAACACTTTTCCCAAAATTAGGGGGAGAAGTTGGTGAAACCAAACGGGAAATTTTGTGGAAAAATGAATTATTATCTCATCTTGATCCACATACCTCTATTTGAAAGAAAGAGGTACAAAAGACTATCCATTTGCAAAGAATAGCAAATCAAATGCCTGAAGCATTTACGGACTTGAAGAGGATAACGAAATCCCACATTCACGCGGAAAATGTTCCGATCCGTATTGAAGTCCCTATTGGACAAATATCTAGTGTCATATCCAATGAGTCAAATGCACGCCAGAAGCGTGGCAGACCATTAGGTTCCAAAGATCGAAATCCTAGAAAGAGGAAAAAGAACGATCTAAATGACACTATGAAAGAATCACATGAGGACGCTCATGATTTGATTAATTCCGAGATTCACGAAGAATCTATTGATCCTGAGACTCTTGAAAATACGGAATGCAAGAATGTGAGGATCTCGAACCTCAGTATGTGGTAGTACAAAATTAATTGAGAGCTCTCGAAGAGCCAATTATTACTATGTTGGAGAAACACAATTGAGTATTGTGCTGTAGTAAGTCTCAAAGAAACTTATTCAGTTTCCAAAGTACACGCGAAAGCGATTGATTATATTGAGACTATAAATAAAGGAAGGCTTTGATTCTCCTATTACTACAACTTGTAGGGGGGTAATTTGTATATGAAAAGCTACCCGCTTTGTTCTCCAGTTTGTACTACACAAACGAAAGAATGCCACAATAAAGTGGATATCTATTGGTATAAAACCCATGTCATAATAAACCCGAAGTTTATTGATAAGTGCACATGTCATGGTGTAAATTTGAAGTTTACCAATATTGATAATTTATTCAGTTGACATTCGTGTTAGCCATCTCATTTTAAGTATGATGTGCAAATTCACATAGGTGAATATTAAAGAACTAGAAAGTTCTTTACGAATACTCTTGTATCACTTGTTCTCATTAATGAACGGACCAACTAAAGAGTTCGGGTTGAAGCCCATAAATTCTGGAAATATGAAAGGTGAGTATGGGCCCATTCACCTGCCATGTATACCACATATGATGCATCTATGATATGGTTACATGCGCCATTGTTATTAACCCGCAGCCTGGCAGTGCTTGCGAGGTAAATCGCTCAGTAATCTAACTTCGAGCATAGTTTCTAGATTCTCTACTCAAGACAGTTCTACTTAAGGTGTAATGAAATAGAAGATTCTTACACTTCTATTTAAGGTGAATGTCTTTAATGTACTTAATTAGAGAGATTTTAGAGTCCTATTATTGGTAGCAAGATCTTCCTCCTCCCTATAAATAGAGGTGCTCTCTACCATTGTAATTCACCCCTCTCAACTCAATAAGAAGAACTCTCTCTACTCTTCTCTCTATTGCTATTGTTCTTGTTCTATTGTTCTTGTCTTTTGCTTTAGTTTATAACACGTTATCAGCACGAGACTCTACCGTCTCAAGTACCATTCTCGAAAATCCAAGGTATTTTCCCTCTTCCTAATTTAATTTTCGAGTATGTCTGACATTATGAAAAGAAAGTTCGTTGCCCTTGAAATTTCGGGCAAGAACTATATGACATGGGTGTTGGATGCTGAAATCCACCTAGATGCTATGGGTCTCGGAGACACCCTCAAAGATAAAGAAAAAGCATCCACCCAAGATTGTGCGAAGGCCTTGATTTTCTTGCGCCACCACCTTGACGAAGGTTTGAAGATTGAATATCTCACCGTCAAGGATCCACTCGTTTTGTGGAACAGCTTAAAGGAGAGATATGACAACCTGAAGTTGGTCACTCTGCCACAAGCACGATATGATTGGGCCCATCTGAGGCTACAGGACTTTAAGTCCGTTTCTGAATATAATTCTGCTATGTTCAGAATTACTTCTAAACTGAAGCTATGTGGAGATAACATCTCCCATTACGATATGCTTGAGAAAACGTTTACAACGTTTCATGCCTCCAATATGGTACTGCAGCAACAGTACCGAGAGAAAGGCTTTACGAAGTACTCTGAACTGATTTCTCTCTTACTAGTGGCTGAGCGAAATAATGAACTGCTCATGAGAAATCAAGAAAATAGACCAACTGGGTCTACACCACTGCCTGAAGCAGATATGGTGCACTCTCATTATGCCAAACATAAAAAGGACCATGGTCATGGTCATAAACGGGGTCAAAGCCAAGGACGTGGACAAGGAAGAAATTCCAAAGAAGTCCGTCACCCCACAAAGAGAGATAACCACCGAAAGCAGAAACGGGATCCCGAAGATCCTAAGGCAAATAGTTCAGAAACTATATGTTATCGTTGCGGTGGAAACGGGCACTGGTCTAAGGCTTGCCGAATACCAAGACACTTGGTTGACCTTTATCAAGCATCTCGAAAGAGAAAACGCCCTGAAACAAATTTTGTCTCTGATGACAACTTTGACTTCACCCACCTGGATGTGGCAGACTTCTTTGAGCAACCCGAGGGAAAGATAGACCACCTAATCGGTGATGGAACCATGATGAAAGAAGATGGAGCTGTTTGATTCTACTTGTATTAGTCAATGAATAAATTAATAGTCATTAGCATTAGCTCGTATTAGTTAATTCATGATATGATGTTAGTATTAGCCCTTTAGAATGTTTCAATATGCTCAAATATTTTTATTGTACAGTAGAGGTAATCGACTAACCTAAAAACTAGTCGATCGTCTAATATTTAGCAATAAAACGAACTTTTTTCCGCCAGGCCAGATATTCGAATATCAGAGTCTGATATTCGAATATCTGGGCCAGATATTCGAATATCAGAATTCCTATATTCGAATATCTGGCAAGATATTAGAATATGTGCTTAAATATTCGAATATCTAATATTTTTCGCATTAAAGTATTATTTTTTCCGCAAGGCATTATATTCGATTATTAGAATACAATATTCGAATATCCTAAATAACTGCTTCCAAAAACGCTGTTTAAACGCGAAACAAAAGAATTGAAGTTGTTTATACTTATATTTATGTATTTTTTTTGTATGTCAAACTATGGGAAAGCAAAATGGATATCTCACAAAGCGAACTTGGATCAACATCCAATTGTAAATGTATTTGCCTAGTTGATTCATGTACTACACATACAATACTCAAAGAAAAGAAGAGTAATTGTGTAAGGCAAACATTACTACAATCTATGGAAGTAGTAAATTGATTGAAGGCTCCGGAAGAGCAATTGTAACTCTGCCCAAAGGCATGACGTTAATCATAGAGAATGCAATGTTCTCCTCCAAGTCTAAGAAGGACTTGTTGAGTTTTAATGATATCAATCAAAGTGTTCTCCTCCAAGTCTAAAAGGAACTTGTTGAGTTTTAAAGATATCATTCAAAATGGATATCATATTGAGACAATAGATGAGAATAATCTTGAATTCTTCATGAAAACGAGGCTGCCCATTTCGGTTTGGGTTCACGCCATTTTGCATGCAACAATACTAGTTTGTCGGCTGCCCACTTCGGTTTGGGGTCACGCCATTTTGCATGAAGCAATGCTAGTTCGTCGGCTGCCCACTTCGGTTTGGGGTCACGCCATGTTGCACGCAGCAATGCTAGTTCGTCTCTGACTGACGAATTGACACAAATATTCCCCATTGCAATTGGTTTTGGGTCATGAATCCAATATATCCCATTTAAGAAGCTTTGGATGCGCAGTATATGTGCCTGTAGCACCGCCATCCCGCACCAAAATGGGTTTGCAAAGGAGGTTAGGAATATATGTTGAGTTTGACGCGTCCTCCATTATTCGCTACCTCGAAACATTGACAGGAGATTTGTTCACTGCACTATTTGCAGACTGTCAATTTGATGAGACACTTTTCCCAAAATTAGGGGGAGAAGTTGGTGAAACCAAACGGGAAATTTTGTGGAAAAATGCATCATTATCTCATCTTGATCCACATACCTCTATTTGAAAGAAAGAGGCACAAAAGATTATCCATTTGCAAAGAATAGCAAATCAAATGCCTGACGCATTTACGGACTTGAAGAGGTGTTATGAAATAGAAGATTATTACACTTCTATTTAAGGTGAATGTCTTTAATGTATTTAATTAGAGAGAGGATAATTACGTCTTTTTCAGTAATCAAAGTGACAACGAAAACCTTCACTTCCCCTCTAAGTGAAGTCACCGTCCCATTAAATTGTAAACGTCAACCTAATCGCAATCGCCCTCACTCACTGTCACCTCCTTCTCTTACTAAATAAAATAATAATACAAAAACAATTTTTCTACATAAAAATTGCACGAGTAACCTCGAATTAAAGTTAGAATCGAAGAAATCACAAACTATAAGTACATTAAACAAACGAATATGGCTTAGTGGTTAATGTCTCAAGGAAGGTAAGAGTAACATATCATATATGTTGAGAACCAATAAAAAAAGATAGACCCGATAGTGATGAACGTTTCCAGTCTTGATTAAGCGATAGATCTTCTATAAAAAGAACACATGTCCTATATCTATTTTGTATATATAATTATATATTGAATGCCGATAAATGTTTGGAAAGGACCATTGTTGTTTCTTTTGAAGAATGATAATAATTAATAAGACCATTCACTTAAGCTTTCGGAAAAAATTGTATCCCAAATGATATAATGTAAATAGTTTGTACTAATGCAAGTATTAATAATTATTTTTATAACTTGAACCTGCATAGGTCACACAAAAATAACTTTAGTTTTTGAACCACTTATTCTTTTGAATCATAAAGAAAAGAATATTTACAAAATTAAAATTTTCTAATTTCTATAAATCAGTAAAAAAGACCAACGTGTGAAAATTCAAAGCCAAGACTTAATAAATTGAAATAAAATAGAGAATTTATGGCGACACGGAATTTCATGTGATTTAATCATTAATTTTATAACAGGAAGCCTGGACCAACCATGTCCATATATATAATCCACAAAATGCTAGCTACCATTTTCAACCTTTTCTAGCACTTTAACATAACAACATTCTTCAAACATGAACAGTCTCTTTCATTTCTTTTTCTTCTTCTTTCTCCTCTTCACTTCTCAAATTGTATTACTTCACGCCTTCGGCCGGACACCGCCGTCACGATTTTCCGGTCCGTCGACGGCGAGAAAACATCAATTTTTTCAACCTCAGGCGAGTGCTCCGTTTGCTCGAGACTTAGAATCTGATAAGAGAAGAGTTCCCACTGGACCAAATCCTCTACACAACAAGAAAAAAAAGGCTTAAATTCTGCATGCACATTTAGAGTTCCTCTTGTTATCCGTTAAAGGTATAGTGATTTAGTTTTCATTCATTAATTTGTCTTTTGGTTGTAGAGTTTTCCTCTGTATTATATTGGTGATTCATTATTTGTATTCACCAATTTCAACTTTGTATAAATTATGGTATAGATAGCTTAGTTTAATTTACACATGTAATTTTTTTATAATTCCATAACTTTTAAATTTTTTTCAGTTAGGTTATTTTAGGGTTTTAGCCTATACTAGCTGGGTGATTATGCTTATGTAGATTTTGCGAGAAAGGAATATGTGGTGTTTGTTAGCATTAATAATTTTGTACTGCAAAAAATTGTTTAAGTTGATAAGTCTATCACTACATATTGTTTTTTTTTCCTTTTCTTTTCTTGTACTAATACGTAATTTCTCCTTGGTAAGAATGGTGTTTTTAAACCAAGTTAGCTAGCCTCAGAATTGAATGAACACTAATAATTAATAAGAGAAAATAAAATAAGAATGGACTCTCCCCCTCTCTCTGTCGTAAAAATTTATGAAGATATTAATCAAATAATATGTTCATAGTAATTGTTTCACTTCTAAACGCGTTTGTTATTGCTATATGTCCTTCAAATATAACATTGAGCGTGAATTGTCCTCTAAGTTAGCATAAGTTAAGCGCTTTTAGTCCAAGTAACAAATAACATGACATTCGTTAGAAAACTAACAGAGCTATACCTCACCTACACATGAAATATTGTTTTATTCAAATCCAGCTCTCTTTCACCCCCAAAATCAGTCGATTGCCAGCTTTTCTACCGGAGAAAATTATTACTTCCACCGAATTCAAACAACCTAGATAGCCGGTGAACATAGAGTTGCGAATGTCATGTTATTTGTTACTGGGACTAAAAGCGTTCAACTTTTGCAAACTTAGAGGACAATTGGTGTTCAAGATTATATTTGAAGGATAAAGTTAAATTTACCCTTAAATATAAGGGATAATTTTTTCAAAAAATTCTCATACTTAGTATTTTTTTCGTCCACAATAAATGACTATTTTAAGTGTCCGTTTACATAATCAAGAAGGAATTAATTTTATTTTTCTAAAATTTACCCTTACTTACATATTCCAATGTGTCAAGGTAACTATTAATTAAGGTTAATTTTATGAACACGTCTTTTTTCTTTACGAGTTTGAATTTTTTTTGAATATGTTATAAGTAAAATTATCACTTATTAAAATTGATACTATTATCAAATTTAAAGGAAGAAGAAAAACAAAAGTTTCACCAGTATTATTATCTGAGTTCTATTTTTAATAATATTCATATATACAAAAAGATTCATCATATAATAAGTTTCAAAGTAAACAAACGACAAGGAAAATATATTTTTATCATCAACTCTTCTATATCCAATAAAAATAGAGAGAAAATCCAGTTATTAAAAATGTTAAACGTTTTTTTCAGGTGAAATTTAATTGTTTGGATGATTTTTGAATAAAAAATATTAATGAAGCATGAAATAATAGAAATGAAATATCACGTCAAACTATGTTTAAGTATCCGAGTTGAGAGAGGGGGGAAGCAGTGGCGGAGCCACCATTGTCTAAAGGATATGTTAATTGATATTCTTTTACCAGAAAAATTATATTATATATATATATATATATATGTGTGTGTGTGTGTGTGTTTTTACTTTTTTATATTTTAACACACATTAATAAAAGTTCTGGTTCCCCGCTAAGATGAGAGATTGACTCTCGTCTCGTTTTCACAGGGTTAATGTTTGAAGGGGTATGTGAATGATGTAAAGGAAGTGTACAGCGCCCAGAGTGTCATGGTGGACCCAAAATTTTAAATAAGAATCGTAAATAACCACATTAATATCATACAACTACCCAGCACTTAATAACACTAGCCTTTATAGTTCATACAAAACAATGAACACTACAGCTGGCTTCTCATCGATCTTCTTCTCCCTTAAATGCTGTTTTCTTATGGAATATATCATTCTTTATCACATATAATTATATACGCCCTGCTGCTCCTCTTTATGAGTTGCGAGGTAAGAAATTTTTTAAGGGTATTTATATTTGAAAAAAGTGGAAAAAAGTTCTTGATAAAGGATGTTCAATACGTGTTATATATTTTAAAAATATAATATTTTATCTATATACACAGTATGACGAATGGTGATCGACTGGCCTATCCATGTGACCATGTGGTTTTGCCATTTTCTCTGTTGAATTATTAATTGTTTGCAACAAATTGTGTGTGATACAAAAATAAATTGCAACCACAATATAAATATGAAGAAACATAATTTTATTGATAAAACGATGCGAATATAATTCTATTTGTTCCCTTGATTCTTCTCTCCTAATTATCTCCGTGATTCGAGAGATGGAGCAGTGTATTTCTCGAATGTAGGATGATGTGGGCTTTCATGGATTTATTTGATATTCGTGAAGTATGTTTTGAATCTTCTTGAAGTATTTGATTATCAAGAATTATCCGGCTACTTCTTGATCTATGTGAATATTCCGTAAGTTTATGAGATTTTCAGATGATCTCCATTTTGAGATATTTTCTTAAGGGATTATGTAACCCATTTATAGGAGAGACCTAGGGCTAGAGTAAGGTAGAGTAGCCTCAAAGTTAGGATTTTAGTAAAGTCGCCGCCAAACAACCTTGATAGACTCCTAAATGTTTAAGAGTCAAATTGTAGTATCTTGAATTTCGAATTTATCTTGATCCGCCAAAAATTTGATGTCTACATAACCCTTTCCATTTTCCAACAATAATCTCTAGATTAACTTCTAGAATTTTGCCCTCAAAAGGAAAAAAGAAAAAGAAAGAGCAGTTTTTGTTATCAATTTGTATTGCTGTAAATAAATAAAATAATAATCTTTCTGAAAATAGAAACAAAAAGTTAGTAGAAATTAAATTTCAAAAACAATATTTGAAAATTTTCAAAATAAATTCCGAAAACGGAATAGGAATAAATCGAGCTCACTAAATACACAATATGTCCTTAAGGAAATTATTCCCCTCAAGTAGCCGAGGTTCTGAAATATATCCTCCCAGGATAGAACGATTTAACTCGCCGAAGTGTTGGTACCAAAAATGCCGATGAAGAGCGAACAACTCGAAGGCTACAAAACACATTGGAATTTTTGTGCAGAAGAAGAAAAAGATTATCAGAAAATTTTGTGAGTAAATATTCTGGGATTTAAAGGTATATTTATAGCCAAGTTTGTGCTATTTCTAAAAAGGTTTGAAACCTTTCAGAACAACAATAGCTGTTGGAACAGGCGTGATATTGTTTCAAAACAGCCATGGCTGTTGAAAATATTAAGGAAAATGTAAAAACGGATTTACACGGACCGGGTCGCAGGTCATGAGTTATTCTGGATTGAATTTTCTTTAATTAATTAAATATTTGTAAAGAATTTTATCCAAAAAGATTAATTAATCAATCATTGACCGAAGCCGAAGCCGAACGAGCGACGATGATGACGAGAGACTTGCTTTCTTCTTAGCTCTTTAAGAAAAAAGATGAGCTTCTCTATATATACACAAAAAAAAAAATTCCTTCTACCAATGAGGGACAAAGTGCATTAGTGAAATGAACTCATTCAAAATATTTACTTTCCTCCATTTCTTTTCTCACCATTTTTCATTTACACCTATTTTATTATTAATAAATAATACAGCAAAACCCAACAATTTTTTATTTTTGGTATATCAAACAAAGGATTATAGTCTCCTAGTTTATTTCCACGGATACCACCTTTATAAATTTTTTAGGTTTCAATAATCTCATTACTTCCTTTTATACTTTAACAATAAGCATCATTTGGAAATAAAGGAGTCCTAATGTGATAGTTGTGATGCTCATGACGGAGAGCCAAACAAGACAGACAAGCTTTCAGGCTGACATCATTTCGAAGACAAATGGCAAATGTTACTATAGGTGAATCTCGTATCGAAATAAAAGAGAGGAAAATAAAGAGCTTTATAAGGCGTGACATACAATTCACACAGTACTCGCATTTTGGGCTTGTCAATAGCGTGACCTAAAGGATAAATTCGTGAAGTTTATTCGGCCAAAGCGAATAATATGTGCTATTAATTTGGATTGTGACAATAGTTGCATGAACAAAACTTTATGTTGTTCGACGCCAAAAAATAAATGGAAGTATCTGAACCGATTTAAGTTATATTTTATTTTCTTGTACTTCAGTATCTTGTTTCATTTATTGAATGCGACTATTACGAAAAATAAGTTAGAAGTACTACCAATCGTATTGTTACTTGAATGGATTTAAGTTATGTTTATTGTGCAAAGATTTTAAAACCATATTATATTATAATTAAATTGAAAATTATTCTATTATCTAGTAGGTTATTTTTGATATTTATTATATGTTACCTGTGAACTCTTATTAAACAATTACTGATAATAAACTATAAGTGATAAAGGTGGAGTGATAACAACTTAAAATTTATGAGTTCTGAATTTGTCTCGAACATATAGTTCATTTTAATTATTGGGTCCATAATTAAATATTGATACATATTTAGTAAATTTTCAAATATGAATATAGGATCTAAATAAAAATTACAAAATACGTTCGAACCCGCAGTTAATACTTAGTTCCGTTGGTTAAGTGACATAATTGTATAAATATATTCATAATTAGTGAATTTTATCTTTAAAAAAATGGATTCTTAATCATGCAACAGTTACGCGAAACTAAACAAATGACAAGTTATACTGGCAAGCGGGCCGATTAGGCCTAAGACGGCACAAACCCGCAAGCCTATTTGGATAGTGGGGGTTAAATGGGCCTAACCATTTAAGTTCGGGACCGAGGTGGGCCTGCTAAGTAGGCCGGTTAAGCCAAAAAAATCGTTAGGATCAGGCTGTTTAGGCCCGAACGGTCCCAACGGCTAAATTTTATTAACAAAAATCCAAAAAAAATTCTAACTATTGGATCATTTAAAATTTGGCCCTTGGCCTGCAAAAATTGTGCTTGGGCTTTGCAAAATAGCTATTTAACCCCTCCTCCCTCCCCTCCCAACTTTGTATTAACCCCAAAATTTTTATAATTATACAGTTTTCTTATATTCAACTATAAATATCCCCTCATTCTTTTATTTTTCTCACAGAATTATCGATCTCTCTCTAATTTTTCTTCTACAATTGGTTATTTTATTATTGCAATTTGTGTGAAAATTATGAAGTTGGTGAATTGAAGTATTCAAGTCTTCAAGTATTCAACGACAATTAATTTTCAACAAATTGTTCGTCAAATCGATAAACTCGTTCCACCTCTTTAGTTTTAATATTATAGTTTTGTTTGTTTTATTTACTTTGTATAATTATAATTAAGATAACATATTTCTTAAATAATATTCAGTAAAAATAAGGAAAAATCCAAGAGTGGTGAATCTAGTGGCCAATCTATTCCTGCTTTGTTCCCCGGGCTATCCTACCCAAACCCCATACTCTCCTTCCACCTGCTCCTATTATTGATAGTGATAATACTTTATTAGAATTTAATAAGTGTCCATATGTGCATAATGTTGGAGGTGATGAACGCTTAGATCATGAATATATGAAATCTCTTTGTGGTAATTCAACAATTGATGAAGAAGATGAGCAGGAAATATATTTAAATTAAATGCAATCGGATAACGATACACCCACTAGTCCTGTTGCTGAAGTTAACCCAACTAATTCAAATGATGCTTGAATTTGCACTATTTATTTAACCATATTAATTGTCGTATTACTATTACTACTGAAATTAGTAGAAATGATAATGACTGTGATTATCTTGCTGTTACAAGCCATTGGATTGATGAGGACTGGATAATGCAAAAACGTATTATTGATTATAGAATAATTGATTCACGTCACACAAGGCAGTTCATTTCTAGTACGGTTATGGATATTTATATATATTATTGTATTAATAATAAAATAATATCAATTTTAATGAATAATACTACTAGTAACACTAATGTTGTAGCTTTACTTACCACTACACCAAATCATGTATTTAGAAACATTTTTCATGTTAAATTTATTTGCATATTTACCATTTAATTGTGGGTGATGGTAACAGAATTTTAAACGTTGAAATTGAAAAGGTTAAAATGGCTCTTAGCTGGATTTTTTATTCAAACTGTAGAAACAGACTTAAAGAATATTTTAAAAGATGCGATGAAGTTGATCTAAGAGAAAGAAAGGTTCCTAAAGCTTGTCCAACTAGATGGAATTATACGTATGAAAGTTTATTAATTGTTGCATATGAATATAAAAACATCATAAACTCAACGTTTAATGCTCATGTAAGTGATGATGATGAGCACCTTACAAATGCAATTTGGGATAATGTTAAAATGCTTGTAAATTTTTTAGAAAGATTTCATATTGCTACAAATAAATTTTCTGGGCAATATTATCCTACTATTTCTTACTGTTTAGTTTGTCTTGCAAAACTTGCAAATTTACTTGCTTATTTTTCAGATGGTGGGGAGATTTATGAAGTCACGATGATTCTATGAGAAGTGAATATAAAATATTTTTTTTCCTATTTCCCCTATTTATGGTGTTGCTGCCTTGTTAAATCCTACTATAAAATTAGGTGGTCCTCAATATTGGTATCAATCTATTTATAATGGTTTAGCACTTGAAGATAATGAGTTGTCTACACTTTCGGATGTACAAGCCTCAATTAAAATAAATGCTCTAAATTTATAGTGCTTATCAAATTGCAATAGATAATGTTAGGCTAGATGTTCCAACTCCTTCTTCTTCTAGTTCTCGACCATCTAAAAGAGCTGCGGGGATAAGAATATTTACTGCTTGGACCGGGTTCAGGGGTTCTCAAGGTTGTGGCACTACTAGTGATTATTCACAACTAAATGAGCTTGAAGTTATTTGTCACAGGGACTTGAGGAAGATCCAAACGACTCGTTTAATCTTTTGAATGGTGGAAGAAAAAAGAAAAATACTTTCTGATTCTTTCAAGGATGGCCCGAGATATTTTAACCATTCATGTTTCAACAATGGCATCGGAAAGCGCTTTCAGTCAAGCAAGACTTCAACTTAGTGATTATAAAGCGTCAATAAGGGAGAGATTGGAAAAATCAGTACTTTTTCAAAGATTAGATCTGTACGGAATGAAGAAATTTTGAACTTGCAGAATCACAACCAGAGGTAGACGAATCTTACGAAGAGATGCTAGCTGAATTTGCGTAGGATGCGGTTTCGCGCGGAAGCGGTGATGAACAAGCTTCTTTTCCGCCACCACCAACGGAAGTTCCTCTGAACCTTGAAGGATTTATGAAATTCGTAAGAGATACCATGTAAAATTAATATTTAACTTGTATTTTAGCATATCTTGATTAATTTCTTTTTTTTTCCTAATTGGTGGTATTAGCAATGCTTTGTGCTCATTCCATTGGGGGAAGGGATGGTCTAAGAAAAATTAGCTCATGTTTTATTAATGTCATAATAATAAAAATTATAATGCATTCCTTTGAATATACTTTTACAATATTTTGTTTTAAAAATTTGAATTAAAATATTTTAAGTCACAACTTTTTAATATATTTTACAAAAAATTACCTTAGATAAAAAATTTAAACATATAAATAGGTTAAGACCACTTAGGCCCACTTATATATATATATATATATATATATATATATATATATATATATATATATATATATATATATATATATAATTTTAAAAAATAGGCCAGGCCCCCTTAGCCCCATATAGGCCCGGGACAGGCTCAGTTAATCCGGGACCATTAATTCGTGATGCTGGTCTAGTTACATCCAAATGCCCATGAAGCCCGGGATTGTTTAAGCTCGACCACAAAGCCCTGGCTTATATAGGACTGGACCACTTAGGATCGGCCTATGAAGCTTGTTTAGGCTCGGGGGCCGACCCGTTTGCCAGCCTTATAGCAAGTAGTGCCTCGTTGTTCAAAATATATATTTACGTGTGACAATTGTGTATAGATGGAAAAGAAAAGTGTGTAAGTGAAGAAAGCTGCAGCGTACTGCCCCATTTTGGCAATAACTTTTGTTGAATAAATTATAGTGGGGTTAAACAAACAGACTTTGCAAATGATATCAAAGTCAAATTAAGCGTAACCATTTTAAGTATGTAGCCTCACACAAGCCACTAAGGCACTAACAACACTTGTTATACTGCGAGAGACGCAATAGTAATCCTGTCAATTGTGATGGAATCTCACATTGAAGATGAATGAGTTCCTTGAACTCTTTATATATTTTGAGCGGTCTTCACCTGTTTTTTTAGACTACAGTTAGAAATAAGGAGCTGAATGTGTTTTATCTATTTTCGCATTTTCAAAGAATTTGGTTCTTTGAACTATTTTAGCTCTCTCAAACAAGAATAATTGTGAAAAAATCATCATAGAGACTTTTATGTAGAAAACCTGCTTGCTCAAGGGAGTAAAAACTCACGATCTTCCCAATTGGGTTTCTCCAAATCTCCACTAACTTCAAAGAGCAAATTTAGATTACAACTAAGTAATACCAGGGAACTACCTCTAGTACCCTAACCCCTACAATTAACCCAATTATAGCAACCTTTTTCCAAACTAAATCTAGATTAGAAAGCGTAACACAATAAAATATTAATGATAACCTATTACAAAACCTCTAAGAAAGTAGATAGGTTACAACTTAGAACAAAAAACTCAACCTAACAACTAAAAAACTCGAGCAACTTCTTCTTCAAAAACTTGTTCATCAATTGATTGAGTTGAATCTTCAGAAGTTCCTTGCTGCTTTATTTTGCTATTGTGAGAAGTATTCTCACAATTTCTCTCAATAGCAGTAGTCTTAAATTATGGCAAAAGATCTTCTTTTATAGGTGCAAGATCAACCGAAATTCTTCTTCAATTAATACTCCAAAACCTTGAATATCTTGATTAAGGAAATCCATTCCTGTTTAGACTAGGTTTTCTTATATTATTCCATTTGCATCTTTCTTGCTTCCTACAAATATTTTCCATATACTCATATCCCTTTTATTATACGAAATCCTTCAACCCATATTTCTTTTTGGACACGAACATGATCTTCTAGAAATCCTTACTTGCATGGAAAGCTACTTTTCCACGTCTAACTTGGTGAATTTAGCTGTAAACCTGGTTCTTTTGACGTTCAACATCCTTACTTTGTCACATCCTCATCGCAGTCTTGCATTTGCCAGACTAGACCCTTAAGCCTAGTTTTTATTACAGTTTGTTAATCATCAAAATATAATATGTTCTTAGCTCAACATCATCCTTTGATCGAATTTTTGGGTTGAATTAAGCCTAAAGTCCATTCTTATCAAATTGAAAATCAGCAACACTCTGTAACTTATACATCTTAATTCTAAACAAGTTGAAATCAGCTATATTTATGAATCGATACATGAACGTAAATGAACTATAATTCATTTCGCATTTTGAATTCATTGTTTTATACATCTCTCTGCATTTTTAAATATATTGATATTCAATATTTACTGTTAGAAAAAATAACAAAATATGAGAACAGAATAATTAGGCCTTGATCGTATAGTCACTGTCCTTAAGGAATTTAAGCCTCCTAATTTCGTTGCTGCAGGAATTATGGCAGAATTCCTCCAAGATTCTACAAAGCCTCTGAAATTTGAGTTTTAGTAATTAACTCGAATTTCCTACAAGAACAGAATAGTTGTGAGTTGTAGAAAATAAGTAGAAGAGAAAGAGATGAAAATTTCAGATGATTTCGTTTTTGAGATGATATAGGTATTTATAATACCTTTAAGAGTCTGTTGGAATTAACAGACTCATCTCTTCCTAGCACCTTTTGAAGCCAATAGTCATCTTCTTTTGAATTCTAAATAAAAATTGTAAAAAACGTTTTCTGAAATTAAAGGCTTAAACATTTTTAATTAAGTAAATAATGGGTGACAAAAATATTAATTCGGGCTACTTAATTGGCCCAAAGGCCAATGCCCAATTTTGACTATTAATAATACAACCAAATTCTAGTTTCTCTCCAAAATATTTTTAAAATATTCAAATTATATAAGACACAGAAGTGCTTTTAAACACTTCTTCCTTTCTTTCTTATTTCAATGAAGGACAAAATAACCTGTTCTCAAATACTCCCATCAGAACACTAACTAATATAACATTTACTATGCTAACAAATTAAAGTACATCATGACGACTTTTATTTATCATATATAGTTACTACTTAAAAAAGAGTTCAATTTTAATTTTCTTTCTCAAGCTTTGTGCATCATAACTTAACCACTTCTGATACAACATGTGAATTGAAGCCAGCAGTTCATGCTTATAGGACAATGAGAGAACTCAGGCCTATGAGCTTTAAACAAGTGCTTACGTGGTAACCAGTGCTTATGTGGTAACAAGTGCAAGAGAAAATCTTGAAGTTTGTTAGTATTAATCAGCATTTTGAGGTAATCGTCCAATATTTCCCTATAACTAATGAAATTTAACAACATTAACTATATTGGAACTTCTTGAATCAATTGCCGGAGGCACAAAAATTATACTATTTCGATAGGTATAGATTACTCCTTTATACATATATATATATATATATATATATATATATATATATATATATATATATAATATGTAGTGACTTCCTATTTATTATTCGTGTATTTTTGTTTTTAAAATTTTGATACCCCTCTATGAAACGCATTAGGTACATGAGCAGTATATTAGTTCCGAACTTAAAACCAAGTTCTATTTATAGTAACTTCAAACTACAAAGTCAATCTAGTATAATTAACCCATAATGGAAATTTAAAAATATAGTATAGTAACACTAACAAACAGGAATTTTATTGGGTAAAAAGTTTTCTTCTTCAACCCTCTCGGCGTATGTTAAGCTTACGTGCACCGATTTTGACTATGGATGGAAATAAGGCTTGAGGTAGACCTCAGAAGCAACTAATTAAGGTTGATAGCAAAATTCAAATGCTAAACATCATAGAAAGGGGCTCAGCAGTGGTTATGGAGTCTATTTCTAGATCTTCGAAAATGCAAGTCAGATCTGCCAATTTCGCACAGATCTCCCATGGAAAAGGTTCATGATCAGCTAGGCAGCAACAAAAAAGGCAAATCAAAGCCCAATTCACATGCATGTCGATATAAGGGAAAATGTCACACCCCCTTCTACTCGAATCACTACTGTTCTATTGAAGAGCAAGGAGCAGAATTGTATCTCAAGCTCCTTTACTTGTAGCAGAAACACTATACAGGAGGAGCCTAAGGAGTTTACTTGGGCCGGAGTACTAATAGGCAACATATATGCTGCTAATGGTATGACATTGAGCTACATAACCCCTGGAGTTATAGAAGGAAACCTAGTGGCTAAGCTTGAAAAAAAATGGAAATTGAGAAGGAAAATTTGAAATGGAAGTGTGCCTTATAGTGTATGTGCTTGGCGAAAAACCTAGGTTCAATTACATGAAGCGATACATTAATGAAATGTGGAACATTATGACTATGCATGAATTATACTATCATGATGAAGGTTATTACATAGTCAGGTTTCATAACATGACTGATATAAAAGAATCATGTGTGTTGGTCCATACACAGTGAACAATAGACCCCTGATAATGAAACAATGGTCTCCACAATTTGATTTTGGCCCAAAATTCTTGACAGAAATACTTTTATGGGTAAGGTTTCCTAAGTTGCCTGTGAACTGTTGGAGTGGTAACTCACTGAGCACAATTGCAAGAACCATAGGATTTCCTATATTTGCAGACGAATGCATTGCCAAACAATCAAGAATTTCCTTTGCTAGAATCCTTATTGAAGTAAATGTTGCCTAGCCCTTACCAAGTAAGGTACTAGTTATGGATGATTCAGTTGTTATATTTGAGCAGGTTGTTGAATATGATTGGAAGTCAGAGTTCTGTCAAAAATGTCTTAAAACTAGGCATGACAGTGAAAAAATTCCAAAAGAGGGAGTTAAACAAGATCAACAACAGAGTAAAAGGAGTCCACCATGAGTGAAGAAGATATGAAAAACTAAAGCAGCAATAGTGGCTTCTACTTTAGTGGAAAGCCAAAAACAGGTGGAAGAATCAAGTAAGGAGGTAGTGTTTACTTTTGAGCAATATGTGAATCTTGAGGACAAGCAACTAGCAGAGGAAGGCTCACAAAGACAATTAGAAAAAGGGAAGATTGCAGTTGAGATAAATGGGGTTCCAATGACCTATGCTAAACCAATTCGATCCCATGTGATACATGGGCCACAACAGCAAACAAGTGTACTTGTGATGGCTAACTTAAAACCACCTGTCACAGGTGGTTAAGATCATCATACCTGATGACTTGGATGGTGTGGAACATAAGAGGTACCGACAAAAGATACAAATAAAAGAGTTTTATAGCTATATAAAAGAAAATAATATAAAGTTAGTTAGCTTAGTAGAAACTAGAGTTAAGAAGAATAAGGTTGATCATATAGCTCAGCTAGTGGCACTATAATGCAAATAAGGCACACTTATGATCATGCACTTAATGGGAGGATTTAGATGTTATGGGATCCTAACTTCTATGATATAACAGTGCTAGATCAATCTACTCAAATAATGTAGTGTAGTATAGCTGGTAGAAAGAATCCAATGAACTGCTTCATGACTGTAGTTTATGGATTCAACACCAATGAAAAGAGAAAACCATTCTTGAAACAATTACAAGCATTAACACCACAAAGAACTATTCCTTGGATCATCTTGGGAGACTTCAACTCAGTTTTGGCAATACAAGATAGTCTTTATGGTAATCCAATCACAAGCAATAAAGTGCAAGACTTTTCAGACAGTATATGTGTTAAACTTGAATGATGAGTTACCTTTGAAGGGGGATTTCTACACTTGGTCAAACAAGCAACAAGGCGTTGATCGAGTGTATAGCAGAATTGATAAAGCTATAGGAAATGATACTGGATGCAAACATATGTGCACATGGAGGTAGAATACGAACTCCCATTCATATCAAATTATTCTCCAATGGTAATAACAATGAGGAGATCAAAACCAAGTGGTAAGATTCCATTTAGGTTCTTCAATGTATGGGCAGACCATCCAAACTTGATGACATTGATAGAAGAGGTATGGAGTATCATAATTCAAATCCTATGAAAAATGTTTGGCACAAGCTGAAGGATCTAAGGCCATTACTGAAACAATTAAATAACACAGAGTTTTGAGGTATCAAAGAAAGATGGGGCAAACTAGGAATAAGCCGCAGGGGATATAAGATCAAATGTTTACCTGCTACTCCCATATGGACTAGTTGCTCAAGAGAAACAACTTTTGTAGAATCTGGAAAAATAGTCATTAATAGAAGAAAGCATCCTTCATCAAAAAGCGTATGAAAAATGAATGAGATAAGATAAGAAAACTCCAAGTACTTTTCAGCAATTATGAATTAAAGAAAACAAAGAAAAGACATTACCAAACTTGTTAATGCTTTTGGAGATAGATTAACAGACCATCACCAGTCGAAGAAGAGATCATTAACTTTTATAAATCCCTGATGGGATCTGCTGCAGCCTAATTACCTACAGTAAATAAACAGGTGATGAAAAATGGACCAATGCTCAATCACATGCAGTAGAGCTGTCTCTGTGCTAAAGTTACAAACCAAGAAATATATGAAGGACTGCGTGTTATTGGAGATGATAAATCCCCAGGGATGGATGAGTATAATATTTTATTCTTCAAAACATCTTAGCCCCCTTTTAATTCAAAAATTTGTCAAGCAGTTAAGGAATTCTATCAAATAGGAAAGTTATATAGAGCAATCAACTACACATTTATCACAATATTTCATAAGGTTTCTAACCCTTTTAGCATCAAATAATACAGATCAATAGCTTGTTGTACACTACTATATAAACAGATAACTAAGGTATTGGCCAACAGAATTTAGAAAGTCATTGCATCAATAATCTCAAATACACAAGAAGTGTTCATCCTAGGTAGAATGGTGGCAGATAATGTCTTGCTTGCTCATGAACTGCTCAAGAATTATTCAAGGAAGAACATTTCACCAAGATATCTCATCAAGGTTAAAATCCAAAAGGCTTATGACACAGTGGATTGGAGATACTTATAGTAAATGCTAGAAGGTTTGGGTTCCCAAACAAATTCACTAAGTGGATTATGGAATGTGTGACAACTGTTAACTATACTAAACTCATCAATGGAGAAACAACTAAACCATTTGATGCAGCGAGAGAATACAAGGATTTTTTAAAAGAAATAAACTAAATGGGATGTCCTTGCAAGAAGTGTGGTATGCATGTGCAATATTAGAGCTGAAGTTTATATTTATGCCCTTTTAGAAAAATGTAAATACTGAGTAGTTATCTTGAAAAAGAAAGATTCAAAAGAGAATAGGAGGTAGGGAAGATATAGAGAAAGTTTTTTTTTTCCAGTAAGGAAGTAGGTAGTAGTAACCTATTCTTTGTAAATTTTTACTTTGGTAGTTAATACAAAGATTTAATTACCAAAAAAATATAGTATTAACAATGAGAGGAAAGTAAACTTCTTATAGACTTAGAACCCATTTGGCCAAGCTGCCAAAAACTGCTTATTTTGAAAAGAGCTTTTATGATTGGAAGTGCAACAGATTGAATATGATTGGAAGCCAAGCTTTTGCAATCACTGTTTAAAATTTGGCCATGATGCTATTGAGTGCTGGTATAATACCAGCAATGATGCAGAAATGGTACAGGGTGAGCAGGAAAAGGGAAGAAGGCAGAGAGTTAGGAAGCCAAGGCAGATTCCTAAACAGGAGTAGATACCTAAGTCTGTTGCAGATGAAATGGTACCTCTTCCAGCTAAACCAGAGCATATTAGTGAGACAGTACAACTGTAGACTAGTACTATTGGAAATCAGCAACATACTGGTGATATGCAGCTGGTGAATAGTACTGTGCCTCAGCATGAGTTAGATGGCCCTGGCAGAAACATAGAAACTTCAGGGATTCTTTATGGGATTAATGAGGTTATGATTGAAAATGCAGATAAAGGGAAGTCTACTGTAGTTATTATGGATGCTGGTAGAAGAGGTCAACAGGTGGATCCAGGACCTTCTTGGAGTATTGTGTCTAATACTTCATGATTATTACTACTTGGAACATTAGAGGGCTTAATCAAACCCACAAACAGGAGGAATTAAAAAGCTTTCTGTCTATAAATAAAGTAGATATTATAGGTGTGCTTGAAACCAGAGTTAAGGAGCATAAAGCTAAACGGATACTTGCTAAGGTTGCCAAAGGATGGAAGGTTCAATGCAACTATGATAAGGCTGTCAATGGCAGAATTTGGTTGCTTTGGAAACCTCATGTTCAAGTTTCTATCTCAAATATGACTGATCAGTTTATACAATGTATGGTAGAAGATGTTCAAGGTAAAATCAGAACTCATTTGAGTGTAGTCTATGCTCATAATACTGCAAACAATAGGGAGCAATTGTGGTGTGATCTACAGGCAGTAAACATTCCCAGTCAGGATCCTTGGGTACTTAGTGGGGACCTCAATACTGTTTTGAACTCTGAAGACAGAATTTGATCTCCTGTCACTGATGCTGAAACCAAGGATTTCAAGGAGACTATAGATACCATTCAACTTACTCCCCTTCGAGCCAAAGGGTGGTATTATACTTGGTCCATAAGCAGGATGTTGATACTAGAGTATATAGTAAAATTGACTGGGCTTTGGGTAACTTTCAATGGATTCAACAGTATGGACATCTTGAGGCTGAATACATGAACCCTTCAGTATCAGATCACTCTCCTATACTTATCAAGTTTGGCAGTCAAAGGCTTCTACACCCCAAACCTTTCAGATTTTACATTGCAGTTATGGAAGATCCTCAATTAAAATCTATTCTGGAACAAACTTGGGCACAGCATTGTGAAGGGTCACCTATGCAGAAGGTATGGACTAAATTGAAAGCTTTGAAGCAACAATTGAAGGGCATTAATAGCCAGATGGCTTCCTATAAGCAGAAGCTTATTCAAGCTAGGGAAACACTGGATATTGTACAGAACCAGATGCAACACAGTCCAGTTGAACAAAATTTGTTAAATGCTGAGAAAGCTGCATTGTATGAAATTGAGAAATGGAGCAAGGTGGAGGAGCATATTATGAGGCACAAATCCAAAGCCAACTGGATTGTGTGTGGAGATTCTAATAAAAGTATTTTCATGCTCAATGGAAGATCAGAACTAGCCAGAATAATATTAGCTCTATATATACTGAATTAGGTGATAAGCTGACAGATCCATTAGCTGTAGAACAGGAATTTATTCAAGTGTTCAAATCATTGATGGGAGAATGTGCTAATGAAATCCCTTGTATCAATACTGCTGTTATGAAGGAAGGCCCTTGTCTTACTATATCACAACAAAGAAGATTAATCCAAGAAGTCACAGTGGAGGAGATTTCAGAAGCTATTAAGGAGATGCCAAAGGATAAAGCACCAGGTGTGGATGGCTTTCCAGTGGAGTTCTTCACTAGTAACTGGGAGATAGTACAAGAAGATATAATTGCTGCTACTATGGATTTCTTTACTACTTGCAACTTGCCCAACATGATAAATACTACAACTATTGCACTTGTGCCTAAAGTCAATACTCCTACAACTGTAAAAGATTATAGACCTATTGCCTGCTGTACAACTGTGTACAAAATTATTTCCAAGATAATTACAAAGAGGATGAAAGCTGTTATTGGTAGTATAGTTGGCCAGGCCCAGTCAGTATTTATTGAAGGAAGGAGTATCATTGATAATATAGTGCTCAGCCATGAAATTTTCAAGGGGTATACAAGGAAAGGTGTATCCCCTAGATATGTCCTTAAGGTGGACTTAAGGAAGGCCTATGATACTCTGGAATGGGGCTTCCTTAAGCAGGTCCTCATTGACATTGGATTCCCAGCAGAGTTCCTTAATTGGATAATGGCATGTGTAACTTCTGTCTCATACTCCTTGGTGCTGAATGGAGGTCTCACTAAACCTTTCACTGCAAGGAGAGGTATTAGACAGGGAGATCCTATGTCTCCTTATT
This sequence comes from Nicotiana benthamiana, assembly GCA_034376525.1. NCBI lineage: Eukaryota > Viridiplantae > Streptophyta > Magnoliopsida > Solanales > Solanaceae > Nicotiana > Nicotiana benthamiana. Next base: position 31,027,690 of record CM067326.1, read on the forward strand.
TGTTTGTTCTTGCAATGGAGTACTTAAATAGGATACTGCACCAGTTACACAGGAATGGAGATTTCAATTTCCATCCTAAGTGCAGAAAGCTTAACTATGTGCACATTTGTTTTGCTGATGATCTGCTCATGTTTTGCCGAGCTGATAGGATTTCTATCCAGATTTTACAAGAGGCCTTTCACAAATTTTCTGAAGCTTCTGGCTTGAAAGCAAACATCAACAAGAGTGTTGTTTATTTGGCTGGTGTACAGCAATATGTTAGAGATGAAATCATGAAGCAGTTGGGGTTCATTGAGAGTCAGCTTCCTTTTAAATATCTGGGGATTCCTCTTAGCTCTAAAAAACTTGCTATACATCACTACTCACCACTGATTGAGAAGATAACTGCTAGAGTCACATGTTGGTCTGCCAAAATGCTTTCTTATGCAGGGAGATGCCAATTGATAAAAGCTGTTATATTTGGAATGCAGACATATTGGGCACAGGTCTTCATAATGCCAAAGAAGGTTCTGAAGGTTATTGAAGCAATCTGTAGGTCCTTCCAATAGACAGGTAGTGCATCTGTATCTAAAAGAGCTTTGGTTGCATGGGAGAAGGTCTGTAAACCTGTTTATGCTGGGGGTCTTAACATCATTGATATGGCTGTCTGGAATAAGGCAGCCATTACCAAACTTCTTTGGGATCTGGCCAACAAGAAAGATTGCCTCTGGATTAAATGGCTGCAATGCTATTACATAAAGAAGTATGATGTTAGCTCTATACCTCTGCCAAAAAATGCCTCTTGGATTGTTAGGAAGATTTTGGATTGCAGGGTTGCTGTTATGGAGAATCAACAGTTGCAAAGCAATCTCTTTAGCAGACTGAAATCATTATGCAAACTGAACAAGTTTCAAATCCAAAAGTTATACCTTACTATGCTACCAAATTACAGTAAGGTCGAGTAGAGAAATGTGATGCTGACTGTTAATGTAAAACCAAGACACAAATTCACAGTATGGTTAGCTGCTCAACACAGGTTGCCTACTATTGACAGATTGCAGAAGTTTGGAGTTGATATACCTGTTGAGTGTGCATTCTGCAAACAGCAGGAAGAAAGGTTTGATCATCTATTCTTTGCATGCCCAGTCACTAGTGGATTATGGCTTAGAATATGCTATTGGATGGGGTACAATCGAGTTATTAGTACTTGGGAGAATGAACTAAAGTGGATATGCAGTAAGGCTCGAAGCAGGAACTTGCATAAAGCACTCACTGCTACTGCTTTTGTCACTACTGTTGCATTGATCTGGAGAGCCAGAAATATTATTCGTTTTGATAGGAAGATTTTTGCTAAAGATCAGTTCTGTAATCTGTAAAGAAGTGGCATTACTGATTCATACTCGAAGCAGGAAATGTAAAAGATGGCATGAGGGGCTGAGTCAACTCAACAGTTATCCTTAGCGTTAGATATAAAGATACATTTTAGATAGCTTACATGAGTTTGTATTAGCTTGGAGTTACACTGTAAATGAGTAGTAGGCTGTCCATGCTACTACTATAGCACTGCATTGTACATATTTTTTTGAATCAATGAAATGATCCTAAATTTTAAAAAAAGAAGAAGTGCTTTTTGAAAAATTACTTTTGTAAAATAGCAGTTTATATGTCACGACCCTAACCCCGATCGTGATGGAGCCCAACACACTGCTAGGCAAGCCTGACCAATTCAGTAACCTTAACCATTTTTATACAGTTCATGAGTTAATTAGCATAGATAATTTACTAAATCATAATACTGAAAGTCTGAAATAAAATATAAATATACGGAATCCTAAGTAATAAAAAAACTACACAGCCCAAGAATCTGGTGTCACAAGTCTGAGCCTCTAATACTGAGTATCATCCTACTACATATTGTTCTAAAGAAATGCAGAAACGAACCCATAAGATAGAAGGGAAAGTCGGAAGCAGACGTCATGCAGCTACCTTGATACTCCCAGATAAGCTTCTCGACAGAGAAGTCCTCACTCAGCCTCAGGCGTACCTGGATCTGCACATAAGGTGCAAGGAGTGATGTGAGTACTCCAACCCAGTGAATGATAAACATAAATAAAGGCTGAGAATAAGAAATCTTGAATAGGCACAAAGTAATTCTATAAATACAGCAACGTGAACAAATATCATTAAATAAGTAAACCAATAACAACGATTCCGGAAATACTACAACAGATAAGTAAGTAAATAACATGAAAATATGAAAAGCAACACATAGTTCGATACTCTCTAGTACCCGATGTGGCATGCAGCTCACTCCCTTTATTTATCATCGATGGCGCTCTGGGGTTGCCTAGACTCCAGGAGGGGACCCTTACATCCCAACCGCAATATAAGCCATCTCGTGGCATCAACTAGGCCCTCGGCCTCATATCAATATCAATTTGATACCGCTGCGGCGTACAGCCCGATCCCATGCTCCATCCAAAAATCACATAAACCCCTCGGGCAAACTAATATATAAATATTAAGCCCAAGCTTCATTAAAAGTATATTATTTAAGTTTCAACTATGAGAAAAGATGACTGAGTTTGAAAAATAGTATTAATTAGTAGGACTAAGTTCAATAATACGTAATAAGAAACCAGTAATAGCAGTCCCTGAAGGATTCAATCAATTGGTATGAAGCCCAAATATAGCAATCCGCTCAAATTATAATAATAACAAGTAAATTTCATTTAAACACGCAGTATATTCATCTACCAAGATAGACCAAGTCACAATCCCCAACGATGCTCTACCCCATGCTCGCTATCTGGCATGCAAGTCACCTCAATATAGCACTACGATGTAAAATTACAGGGTTTCAAACCCTCAGGACATCATTTACATCTATTACTCACCTCAAGTTGGCCAAAGTCCTAGCTCGCTATGCCTTTTCCTTTCAAATTGACCTCCTCGTGCGTCGAATCTGACAGAAACCACAATGAATACGTCACAATAGGCTAAAGGAATAATACTTAATCGACAATAATTGGAAAACACCAAAAATCTCGAAATTGGCAAAAACCCAAGCTCCGGGCCCACTTCGCGAAACTCAAAAATTCTTATACCAATGGGTTTTTTATCTCGGCAGGAGTCTATACACATAAAGAACACCAAAATCGGAATCAAAATGACCCCTCATATCCTAATTTGAAATATTAAAATACAAGCCCTAGTTCTTCCCCTTTTTGCTAAGTTTCCATGGATTTCAAGGTTAATTTCACAATAAAATCGTGTTTTTAGTTCATACGACTTACCTCCAATCACTCCCAGTTGAAACATTCTTCAATTCCCATCCAAAAGCTCTCAAGAATGCTCAACAATGGTGGAAGTAAGACTTAGTTCGCGGATGAAATATTATTAAACCCTTCTGTTCAGGCCCGATTTTCTTCTACGTGATCGTAGCCTCAGGCACACGATCCCATTGAACAAAATTTCTAGCTACACTAGTAACCCTATGCCATCGCATAAACACCATTGCGATCGCAAAGCCCAAACATCTTAACTTACGCGATCACATAAGCAACCACGTGATCGCGTTGAACAAAGTTCCAAACTCCCCAAGGTTCCTCTATGCGATCGCAATAACACTCCTGCGATCGCCTGCATGAACTCCTGACCTTACGCGATCGTGAACACTTCCCTGCGATCGCAAGAAAAACTGACCAGACCCTAAAAATCCTTCTATGCGATGAGCAAAATGCTCTGCAACAGCTGCTGAGTTTTCTACAATTTTTCTCCAAGTTCAAACTCCCCGTTAGCCATACGAATCACTATGAGGCCTTCGGGACCTCAACCAAAAGCATCAACGCTCCTAAAACATCATTCAAACTTTCTCCAATCATCAAAACACATCAAAAAACACCAAAACCATCATATTACATCGGATTCAAGCCTAAGTTCTTCTAAAACTTCCGAAACACGTATTTGATCAAAAACCCAACCAAAACACCACCGAATGACCTGAAATTTTACACAAACATCCCAAATCACCTAATGAAGCTACTGCGACTCTCAGAATTCTATTCCAACCATTGGATCAAAATCTCACCTACCAATCGGAATTCGCCAAAATACTAACTTCGCTAATTCAAGCCTAATTCTACACCGGACCTCCAAATTCGCTTCCGATCATACTCCTAAGTAACAAATCATCCCTCGAAGCTAACCAAATCATGAGAATTCATATCCGAGCCCTTTAACACATAAGTCAACGTCCGGTTGACGTTTCCAAAATAAACCTTCCTTAAAGAGACTAAGTGTATCATTTCCTATTAAAACCAATCCAAATCAACTCATTCACACCAAAATCTTATAATGAAGTACAATGAAGTAGAAAATGAGGGAAATGGGGCAGTAACTCGCGAGACGATGGGTCGGATCGTCACATCATGGTTGGCCAATTCGCTTAAGTAGTACTTTTTGCAAGCTCACTGTGTTTGGTCAATCCTTTACAAAGCACTTTTAAGTATCAAATTACGAAAAAGAACAGTAAATTTTCAATTTGTAATTATTATTATTTAGAAAAGAAAAATAAATTCAAATATTTATTAAAAAAGAATTCAATTAAAATACAAAACGTAAAGTAAAAAATATAAATTAAAAATTATAATTAATATAAAATATTATTTCAAATCAATAATATCGAGTGTTTGGCGTTACTTTTATTTATATGATAATTTCAATATGTCAAATTACATCATTCAATATAATTTAGAATCTACTATTAGGTAAAGGAAAAAGAGAATAAAAATATGATTAAGAAAAAGGGAATAAATGAATAGTAGAAATAAAAATAAAAAGGAAAAGAAAAATAAAAATATTAAATTAATGAGGGATAATTTGAAAAATATAAATTTATTGCAAGTTTAGTTTTGTCTTGAACAAATCAATTTTCTGCTTCTGTTTTTTGGAAGAAAGATAGATGATGTTTTGTACTTGTGGGGGGGGGGGGGGATAATTTACGTGGTATCCAATTTTTTGCACATATATTATTGAAGAACCTGATTCTTCTATATGTTCCTTATACTACTGTTACGAAAATAGCAAATACGAAAAGTAAAGAACACAAGTATTTTTACGTAGAAAACACCCAGCTTAAAAGGTATAAAAACCATGACCTATTATTCAGTAGGATTTTCCCCAACACTTCACTAAATCAATGAGCCAAAACAACTATTACAAAACACTTTGTAAACCTAAGGATTACTTCAAATCCTATTGTGGCAGCCAACCTCTAAATATTACGACAACTTTAAGTTAATTCTAACTTAAATACAATACCCAGAGTACCTAATACAACTTCTAGATAAAGATGAAAGGTATAGTTTGAAAAGCCCTACCACAGTTGAACTAGAATAAAAGATATGCACGTGGAACTGGTTCTTCTATCTGGTTCATGTAGCTTTAGGTTTGCACACTTCAATCACATAATAATTATATGCAAAATGCATTGCTATTTTGTTCTCAACTCACGTTTAACTTCATCGTTTGTGCGCACCTATAAAATGAGAACATCCTACAATTGATAGAGTTAGTAGAATAGGAAATAACTAGAGTGACAATGCTATACTCATCCTTTGTGGAAGAGTTCTAGTTATCTTCAACTTCTAACTACTCCCTTATCTTGGATAGTATTTTCTTCGAGTAAGAAGTCCTTCTCCTTATAAATTATGCAACCTTTTCATTCAAGAGATATCAAATATAACCACTTATGTTTATCTCCTTCGCGTGCATGTATTATGCTCCAATTCTACATGTATCTGTGTTTACTGTATATGGACATGGTTCATGCTTGAGTTCATTTGTAAATCATCAAAACAAACTTCACTTTGGACAATAAATTCTCCCTTTTGATGACAAAAACTTTGTATTTTTAATAACATAAGCCATTGTTTCAACTTAGCTCAACATCAACACAAAGTTAAAACAATTTTAATTTTAAAGTCACTAATCATCAATGACCAGGTTCACTAGGTTATAAACATCATAATCCATGTAAAAGGCACAACCTATCTTTCCCCTTTTGGCATCATCTAAAAGTTGCATAATTATGCTAGATAACCAGATTTTAATAAATTACTCATGGCCACTAGAGCTACTTCAAATACAATTATGGAGACAAACATCATTTATTAATCTAATGATATTAACCTCTATAAAGCATCAACAAATAGTTAGAACACAAAATAGTTGATTATCATTTATACTAGTCATCCACAAAGCATAAGGAGAAATAAAGGTACTGGATCATGAGAAAAAAGAACAAAAAGAAATCTCATCCGGGTCAGTGGTTTGTCTAACTAAGCTTGGAAGGTTTTAAGGCTGGGAAAGACCATGTTTTTTGTTTCTGGCCTGAAATAGTTTTAGCATATCATGAAGAATGCCATCATTCTTGTCCTTTTCTTTTGCAAGCTCAGCCCTGAGAGCATCCCTCTTGATTTCTACTTTAGCCATCCTCTTCTTCAGCCTCTCATCTCAGCATCCTTAGCCCTACTTTCTTGCAGCAAAGCGCTGCACTTTGTTGTTTAACGGTACCTTCGTGGATGAACTAGGTTCTTTGGGACTGGTGTGGACTTCATAGTCACATGCAGTCGAAGTGTTTTCCCCAAAGTGATCCTTGCTTGTACCAGCTTCCCATTTCTTAATGGGTACCTTGAAGTGTGCAAGTACAGTCGTAAGAATGAAACCATAGAGTGGGTATGATCTGATATTTGGTGCCAGTTAGAACCCTATCAAGGAGCTGGATGATAAACCCATGCCAATGTCTTCCACTGTCCAGACATTCCATTAGGACCAGGTCCGTTAATGTGGCAATACACCTCCTTTCCTCCTTGGGCAGCAAAACCTTATTAACAAATTCGAACAACACTTTGTGGGGTGGCTTTATCTCACTTTTGTATATAGCCTTGAGCTGAAGTTCTTCTTCATGATCACAAAACTTCCTTGTAATGACAAGTAACGTGGGAAGTTTTTCTAGGCTTGGCCATTTTAACTTTTTGTAGTCATAGTACCCTTCAGTAGGTACTCTCAGGATTCTCCCAACTCCTAGTCATCAAAACTCACGATCACCCCTTTATCCCACTGGTGACTTTGCCATTTTTTTATCTCACAATTTTCCATGAACTCCACAATATCAGTTCTGGCAAAGCTTTCTATCCCTTTGAAGGAGCATGTCCTTCCAACCCTGCAGTTGTAACATTTCTAGCATCATCATCATTCCTTCCTCCTCCAAGTTCCTGAGGAGTCCACAGTTAAAGATGCTTCTTTTCCCAAACTTAACCATCTTGTCCTCCTCTGCATCAGATTCTTCTTCTTATTCTTCACTCTCTTCTTCCTCTACTACTTTCACTTTTATAGACTTTAAGGCAAACCTGGTCCTTTTTGTCAAGGTCCAAGGTTCTACTGACTTTGTTTTTGAAGGAGACTTCTTTTTGGAAGTCATGATTTTCTTTGATTTTGTAGTCACAACCTCCACCTCTCCCCTTCTCTTCATCACGAAGAACCAGGTCTATCTCCTTAATTTCAATAGCCTCATCAGGCTCAACCACTTTCTTCTTTCCCTTTACAACAACTTTCCTCTTACTTTCTTTCAAAGCCTTCTCAAGTTCAGTCCCACTCTTCTTCTTCTGACTCCTTGTTGCTCTTCCTCTTATGGTAGGAGTCTCTACATGGATAGAAGAACCAACCATTCTCTTCTTGTTTTCCCTAGCAGTACATGTGATTTTAACTCCCGAACTCCTTTTCTTTTTAGGATTGTAACTGTCAGACTTTTCTCAGTAGGTCTTCCAGCGGTTCCTGCTTAGATGGAACAGTTTCTTGAACATTCTTCCCCAATCTAACAAATTCCTTGGCAACTTCTTAAGACCTAGATCAACTTTTTTCTCTCACACTTTCTTCTTCTCCTGCAGATTTCTCACTCCACAATACCATATCTCTTATTTCTTTAGTTAAACCAACAAGTGGGTGAAGATTTCTCCATTCCTTTTCCCATTCCCCTCACAGCACCTTGAGCACCCTCACTCTCCTTTTCCCATTCCCCTCACAACACCTTGAGAGAATTGTATGGCGGTTGAAAATTTTAGAAATGAAGAAATAACTAAGGCCTAATCAATATAAGAGAAATAGTTTAATTGGGTAAAGACAGATTTTTCAGAAGTTCAGAAGTCTAGTCATATTGATAATCAGTTTGAAAACACGTAGAAGACTACCCCTAAATTCTAAGCACTTATTGAGTTTTGGGGTTCTATTTGGATGAAACTGGTTAATTTTGTAATGGATAAAATCAAGGAGGTTAGGATTTAATAAGACTCTAGGATTAAAATGGACTCTCCTTTTGATCATAATCCAAGTATAATTGTTTCAAAATATGCAGAGTGGAGAGTACGTACCATGTAATCTTGATGAACTGGGTTCTTCAGTAAGAAATCTCTTGCGTAAGTATGAATTTTCCGAGAAAATAAAGACAATATCATTAGATATTAATGAGATATTTTAGTACATGGAACAAGAGTATACTAGAGAAAGTATGATACCGAGCAAAATCTAATCTAATAATGTACAAAAATTCACAAATTGCCTAACCAAGTTTTGAGTTAGAACTGGTTCTGTTTAGATGATCTTAATCATCCCTAATTCTAACATCTTCCTTTTAATGTGATCCCTACTTAGAGATTTTGTGAAGATGTCAGCTATTTGCTTGTTAGTACCACAAAATTCCATAGTGATCAAACCATTTTCATAGTTGTCCCTCAAAAAGTTATGCCTAACATCTATATGCTTAGTTCTTTTATGATGAATCGTGTTCATGATCATACTAATTGCACTAGTGTTATCACAAAAGATGGGGATACAACCTATAATAATTCCCAAGTCCATTAATCATTGTTTGATCCATAATAATTGAGCATAATATGAGGCAGCATCAACACACTCAGGTTCATCAGTAGATAAGGCCACCAAACTTTGCTTTTAGGTGGCCCAAGACCCAAGATATAAGCCAAGAAAGTGTTCTATATCTGAGGTGATATTTCTATCCACAAGAAAACCTACATAATTAGCATATCCCAATAAGTTAAAATTACTACCTTTTGGATACCATAGACAAAGGTCAATAGTGCCTTTTAGGTATCTCAAGATGCTCTGATAGCAGTGTAGTGAGACCCCTTTGGATTTTCCTAAAATCTAGCACAAAAGCCAACACTGAAAACAATGTCACGTCTACTAGCAGTGAAACATAAAAAGAGCCAACCATTCCCCTATATAACTTCTAATCAACAAATGAACCGGGTTCATCTACATCCAATTTTGTGGCTGTTGCTACAGGACTGTCAATTTCTTTGGAATGTTCCATTTCAAACCTTTCAAGCCACTCTTTTATATACTTTTACTGATGAATCACAGTTCCATTTTAAAATTTGTTTAATTTGTAAGTCTAAAAAGAAAATAAGCTCACCCATCATACTCATTTCAAATCCCCTTTAGTTTAGCAAATTCTTTACTTAACTTATCATTAGTTTCTCCAATGATTATATCATTAATACATATCAGAACTACTAAGAGATCTTACCTTTTTCTTTCAAGAATAAATCATTGTCAATTTTACCTTTCTCCATGCTCAGGCAAGAATTTTGATAATCTTTCATACCTTGCTCTTGGAGCCTACTTGAATCCATTAAGTGCCTTGTCAAGCTTGTATATATGATCAGTATATTCCTTGATTTCAAAGCCTGGAGGTTGCTTGACAAACACTTCTCTTTTAGATATCCATAAAGGATGGCACTCTTGACATCCATATGATGAAAAGTAAATTCCATGTAAGTAGCAATAGTTATAAGGAGTCTAATTGCTTCCAATCTTGCAACTGGAGCAAAGGTCTCATCATGGTCTATGCCCTCCTCTTGACTATATCCTTTAACCACTAATCTTGCCTTGTTCCTTGTAGTTGTTTCATCTTCGTCAAGTTTGTTTCTGAAAACCCACTTTGTTCCAATTATTGATCTGCCCTTGGGTCTTGGTACCAGATGCCAAACTTGACTTCTCTAAAATTGATTGAGTTCATCTTGCATTGCATTTACCCAGTCTGCATCTTGCAACGTCTCAACATCATTTTTAGGTTCAATAAGTGATAAAAAAGTGTCAAAAGCACAAAGATTCTTCAAAGAAGATATGGTTTTTATTCAAGAGTTTGGATCGGTAATTATGTTCTCAATGGGATGAGAAATTTGATACTCACAACCAGTTAGTTTCCCATAGATTTTCCTTCACTGTTTTGTTGCAGAGGAATAGGTTCATGGGCAAGTTCTCTCGGGGTTTGAGGATCAGTTCCTCTTTGTTCAGTTCCCTTTGTCAAGTTGCCTTGGGTGGAAGGACTTGTTCCTTCCCATGGTGCAGCTTTAGTCTAGGTTGTGGTTTCATTTGAGTTTCTTACCATCCCAATTACATCATCATCATGTTCCTACCTCTCAGAAAGACTGTTACTTTCATTAATAACCACATGTACACTTTCTTCTATACACATTGTTCTTTCGTTATAAATCTTATAAGCTTTACTATGTGAAGAATATCCCAAGAATACTCCCTCATCACTTATGGGATCAAACTTACCTAAGGAGCTTTTACCATTATTGTGCACAAAGCACTTGCATCAAAATGCCCTAAGATGAGATATATTTGGCTTTCTACCTTTAAGTAATATATGGGGAGTCTTGTCAACAAGAGTTCTAGTTATGCACTTATTTATGATATAGCATGCATTGTTCACAGCTTCTGCCAAGGGGTAGTTTACTATAAAGAAGCATAGTCCTAGCTATTTCCTCCAATGTCCTATTCTTTCTTTCAACCACTCCATTTTTTTATGTACTCATATGAGCAAATAATTATGATATATGCCATGCTCATCACAAAATTCAGCAAATTTAACATTTTAAAATTCAGTACCATGATTTGACCTGATTGATGCAAGTTGATTACCTAGTTGTTTATAAGTTTTCTAACAAAAAAAAGTGAATATATCAAACTATAGATGTTAGAAACTGTGTCTAAGTAAACATAGAGTAATCATCAACAAGTACCATAACGTATCTCTTATCACTTTTGCTCAATATTCTCATTAGTCCACAAAGATCTGTATGGACCAGTTCCATCGTCCTGGTGGTGCTTACCATTTTTTTGCTTTTGAAAGAGGATCTTACCTGCTTCCCCCTTGTACAAGACTCATAAACTTTATCTTACTTGAAATTAATGTTAAACAGTCCTATTACCAAGTCCTTGGAGACTAGTTTATTGAGTTGACTTAGACTGGCATGTCCAAGTCTCTTGTGCCAAAGGAGGGGATCATTATCCAACACACTTAAGCAGGTGAGTTCATTATCTAAAAGTGTGGACATATCCATAATATATATGTTGTTGACTCTTTTTTCCTACAAAGCTATCTTGTTAGTGGTAAGATTAATCACAAAGTATTTTGTAAAGGTGAAAGGAACTGGTTCTTTCTTCCTGTCATATGCTTTGAGCAGCCGCTATCCATGTACCATATTTGGCTGCTTCCCTTCACTTGGACCTGCAAAGGAAATCATATGTTAGTCTTAGGAACCCAAACATGTTTGGGTCCTTTCTACATGCAAAAGGATGAATCAAATTCTTGTTAGCCCAACTTGGTAGCTTATTCCCAACTTGGTAGCTTATTCTTCCCTTGAACAAATTCTTTATTCTTTTAACTTGCCTTTTCTTTTGCATCTCATTCACTCTTATAGTGACCTATTTTACCACAGTGTATGCAAATCATGTTCTCAGGAAGTGTGAGTTACTTGCTTTTGGGATTTCGCTTAGGTTCTGGGTTCCCAAAGCCTAGTCCTTTTGTGTTTCTACTATGGTGTTCTTGTAGCCATGAAAGTGCATCCGAAGACTTGTTCCATTTGCAAGTTCTGCCTCATGCTTGAATTTGCTTAGATCCTCCTTTATAATTCTTACATGCTCATCTTTCCTATACAACGCATCTTTCACTTTTCCTGCATTTTCTTCGAGTTATGTGTGACCAGCTGTATTTTTGCATGTTCCTAGTTTCAATTTTAGATTTTCATATATAAGCTCTAGGACAATTGGGTCAAGTGTAAGAACCTTGTTCTTCAACACAATATTTTCACTTACAGTTATACTAATCCTAGGTTCCGGGTTTTTGCACTTAGATTTCAAAATAACACATCTTTAGACAGTTGTTCCTTTTCGTTGTTTACATCCATAGATTCATCATTAGTTCTAGTGGTAACTCAGATAACCTTTCTTTAGACAACAATTTAATATAGTCTTTGAGATGAAGGACACTTGTCTCAGTTTCTTCATCAGTTTATCCAACGGCCATAAGTGTTTGTCATCATCATCATCATTTCAGCTTTCATCTGAGCTTTCTCTCTAAGCAGCAACAATAGCCTTTGTTGATCTTTTGCTCTTGATTTTCGTATATTGAACCTATCCTTCTTCCAGTTCCTTTGTTTAGCTCTTTCCTTCTTCCATTCAATTCCCCACAAAGGATAGTTTTCGATGTGGTGATCAGTCTTTCCACACTTGTAGCAACCATCATTGGTTTGCATCTCAGGAGCTTTTGACTTGCTATAACTTCCACTTCTTGAAGAACCCTTTCCTGTCCTCAGGTACTTCTTTAAGTCCTTGGTGATCATAGTCATTTCATCATCTTCCAGATCAGAACCTTCAGTGATTCTGAGTGCCAAGCTTCTTTCCTTCTTAGGTGCATCCATTTTCATGGTTTCTCTCCTAAGTTCACAGGCAGTGAATTTAGCGTTTAATTCATCTAGTGGGAGAGTGAAAATATTCTTTGATTCCTAGATGATAGTGATTTTGCTCTCCCAAGTGATAGGCAAAACCCTAGTCAGTATCTTCTCGACTCTATCTTCATTAAGAATAATCCTTCCAAGAGATTTTAGCTCATTTGTTAATGTAGTGAACCTTGTGTACATTTATTGAATGGTTTCTCCTTCTTACATAGAAAATTTCTCATATTGAGAATACAGTAGAGTTCCTCTGGATCTCTTCACCTGAGGTGTACATTCATGGGCCACTTGCAATGCGTCCTAAATTCTTCTAGCAGTGGTACGACTTTGGATTCTGCTGTACTCATTTGGTCCAAGTCCACAAACAATCCATTTATTGGCTTTAGCATTCTTCTCCCATTTGTTCAAGTCCTCAGCAGTGCAATCTGCTCTTATCTTTGGCACATTTACCCAATCAGTATTTTTCTTCAGGGTAGCCAGTGGACCATCAGTGACAATATCCCGTAGCTCATAATCATCTCCTATAATGTTATCTCTCATCTCGTTTTTTATGATTGACAAAGGAACTCGAGCATGAACCAGATCCATATACAGTAAACACTGACACGGGCTAAATTCGAGCACAAGAAATTCACATAAAAGAGATAAGTTTAAGTGGTTATATATGATATCTTCTGAACGAAAATGTTGCTATAATTGATAAGAAGAAGGACTCCTTACTCAAAGAGAACACTATTCAAGATAAGGGAGTAGTTAGAAGCTAAAAATAACTAGAACTTTTCCACTAAGGAAGAGTATAGCATTGTAACACCTTATATTTTTCCCAAGCTACAGTATTCTGATTTCTACAATTGCAGAACAACTATCAATTGATACTACTGAACAAATTGTAGAAATCAAATATATCGTGAACGACAATTGTCCCCCGCTGGAGATTAGGAATAATATGGGTTCTTGTGTATGGGAGACCAAAAAATAGAATAAAAATTTAGGTTCATATCCGTTATGTATAAATGTACGAGATTTCAACATAGAATTGGCAATCACTAACGATAACACAAGTGCAGGTTTGTGTAGTTCGAAATGCTTAGAATTATAGTTTTACGATATTATCTATAAATTCACTATATTTATCCAAAATTTGACTACAATGTCTCTTAAAGAAAGAGTTAAGCAGTATTGGTTTCAGATAAATCTACAAATTGCAACAATTTTACTACAATGTAACTACAATGTCTGACATCTTAAAATAGATGACTACAACTTTTTGTAGATATTTACAAATTATGTACAAAGAATCTACAAATTTATAATGACACTGTTTATCTCTATTTTTATGCAGGTTCGTCTGGATCGGTAAAGTTACTTGATATTCCATACTCTCCAGATATAGAGGAATATCAAAGTGAAATAATAAAAGAATATACTCAAACTGATGTTAAATAAGTACAAGTGTATAAGGACAAGCAAACTGTAGCTGCTACAATGAAGCACTTTTCTTTTGTGCACAAGTTCCAATTCGGAGTTAAAATATCTAATCATAGAAGGTATAGAGAAAAGATGATTTTAAGCAGGGTTTTATTCAAGTTATGTCTTTTTTAACATTGTAGATGAATTGTAGTTAGAATGTAGTGAAATTGTAGTTTATGTTACTATCACTTAAAACAATCCTTTTATTGCACCTACAATTATAATTTGTGTTAAATATTATTTTTTTGAGCTACTGGCTTGTATGCATTGGTGAAAACTGTAAATGGCACTTCAAGTCAACGTCAATTAATGATTTCATAATGTTCAAGATAAGGAGTTTCAACCGACAAGACATATGCTCCTTAATGGACGAAATATTCATACAACAGAAACGTACTGTAGCTGTAGTTGGTAGCATGGTTATTCCAAAGTATTGTAATCCAAAGACTGTTTATACACCAAATAACATACAAACTAACATGTTAGCAGAACACGGAGTGAACCTAAGCTACATGCAAGCATGGAGAGCAAAGGAATAGGCTTTACAGTTTTTGAGGGTGAATCCGACTGACTCCTACAACAAATTACCCAAATATTTTTATATTCTTGAAGAGACTTATCCTGGTTCCCATGTTAAATTGAAGAAGACAGCTGATGAATACTTCTTATACGTATTTGTTGCTATTTGTACATCAATAAGTGGTTGTCAACATTGTAGGCCAGTAGTAGTTGTTGATGGGACATTCTTAAAGTCAGCATAAAGGGGGATTATGCTACAGCAAGCACCATGGATGCAGCAGGTAAAAAGTGTTAAAATTTTGTAGTTATTTTTTAGGTAGTCTATGACCTACCAATTAAAAATTTATTAATTGATAATGTAGGTACAATATTGCCCTTGGCATATGCTGTGGTTGATTCTAAAAATGACGCATCTTGGAAGTGGTTCTTTGAGCAATTCAAGCAGGCATATGGTGAAAGACCTTCAATGTGTGTTGTTTCAGATATGAATAAGAGTATAATGAAGGCAACATCAATTGCCTATCCGGGCATGCCACACTACTCTTGTATGTTGCATATTTGGACAAATATATGGTTAAAATTCAAAAAGGGTCATCTACAATTACATGAATTATACTTTGATGCAGCAGGGGCATACACTCGGGATGAATTTAATGAAAGGATGTCGAAGATTGAAGAGATAGACCCCGTGTTAAATCATACCTCTATGATATTGGCTATGATAGAGTCATTGAATGTTGTAAGAAAATATGCAAGAGAGCTGCCAATATTTGGCCTATTGGAGTATATGAGGACGCTTCTTGAAACTTGGATGAAAGAGAAGTTATTGAAGGATAAGGGTACCTTCACATACGTTGGGTACAAATTCAACAAAGAATTGGAGAAAAATTAGTACATTATCTCATAAACTAGGGTAAGATCTGATTATTTGGTGCAGAAAAAAAATCTTAATATACAGTGTCTCCAGATTGTAGATAAATTGTAGTTTATTTGTAGATTATAGTTATTTTGTAGATAAATTTTAAATAAAATGTAGATACTATATTTTTAATATTGTAAATATTTTTTCTTTGTATTTTTTTTTTGAAAATGTAGGTGAAGGCTTAAACAGATCATATACATACTGTGTTGGATGGTGTGAAGCGGTACATTGTGTGTCTAGAAAACAAGAAATGTAGATGTGGCCAATTCCAACTTGAAGAACTTCTATGTGCGCATGCTTTGGCTGCATTAAGGCAAAAGCATGAAACATATGAAAACTGTTGCTCTCCATATTACACAAGGGAGAGCCTTCTACGTACGTATGAAATACTAGTAAATCCTCTTCCCGATGAAAGCAAATGAAATGTGCCACAACGTATTTTGGATGAGGTATTATATCCAACGACGGGAGATAAAAGGCATCCCGAGAGACCTCAAAATGAAAGATATAAAATACATGATGAAATAAAGTCTAAGAAATATAAGGCGTCATGCGGAAATTGTGGAGATGAAGGGCATAACAAAAGATCTTGCAACAATGCTCCCAAAAAGAAATGAATATCATGTAGTTAGAATAGTTATTCAAACTAACTTTTAGTGGGTTAAAGTTAGATTTTGGCAGTGTAACCGTTTAAGTTTTTAAAGATCATTATGAATTATACTACAATTTTTAGGTGTGTTAAATATGCTTTTATGTATATTGTCAGGCATCTAAATTTGTCTTTGAATTAGTGTAATTAAATTTTAGTATTTATTATGTACAATACAACTGATATTTAAAAGTAACTTCATGTAAAGTGTTATCAGATTATAGTTATAATGTAGGTTAAGTGTAGTTAAATTGTAGTTTTTGTAAAATTTTGTAGACAATTTGCAGATTAATTGTGGATAACACATTTCTATGATTGGAGTGTTTATTTCTTCTTTTTGTTGTGTAATTGAAATTCAACTGACAGTTATATATAGATATTAAAATAGAACTTGGATGTAAATAGCTAAAAATTATGAATAACAACTACAAAATTTATGTACAATAACTATATTGAGTCTTAACAAAAATATAGATAGTTTGAAGATTATTGGTAGGCAAATCATATCCTAACAGCAAAATACTCATGCTGCAATAAAAACTTAATAATTATGTTCATAAAGTAGTATATTCTCCTTCAACTGCAAATTGGCATCAAGTAAATTAGGAAAACAGGACACTATTTCTTCTTTCTCTGGACTCTACTCTTCTCATTCAAAGCAGGAGCACCCTTCCTCCTTGCTAGACTTCCTGTAACCTAACTTTCACTGATAGACCCATCTTCTTGCTTCTTTGTAGCATAGTCCCATAGTAGAGCTCCATAGCATGTATGGTGTTGGTCGATATCCGAAAGGTCTTTTGAAGGGATTGACAAATCTCCAAGGCTAACATACTCCGCAAAAGAAGCCACAAATACACCACAATCACTGCATAAGACAAAAAGATTGAATTATTTAACAAATGATTTAAAAAATAATTATAATTAAACATCTATAAAGAGAGAATAGTTTTTTTATAGTGATCCTTCCTTTTGATGTGGAATCTTCGCAACCAACCATTGTATGTTAAGAGGGTCTGTAACTGGTTTCTCAATGTATGCCTTTGTGGTCTTGAAGTCAATGTATGCTTACCGTAGAAACCAGTGCAAGACAAATACAGAGGGATAATAATTGAAAACTTATCAACACATGCTTCAACAATATTATGATTGTGTGAAGACACCATGGAATTGTACGTATAAAGTTTCATGTCCGCTATGTCGAAAATGACCAACAACCAATGAAAATTCTCTACAATGTTCAGGGGCATGATGACATAGTCAACTTCATCCCAGGATACATTAGCAAGAATTCTATACCCAATAATATATTCTGCAACATCATCATCGGGTTTAACAACCGAATACTTTTGTTCTAGTGGAGAACTTATGAACTTCTCCTAGATTTGTTCAATCGTTGACTTGAACAAGCAATCAGTTGTTTTAAACCTAGTGTTATTATTGTTGGGTCCATATTGCCTCTTTTTCTCAGGTAATACGTGATAACATCAATGTGCTGCAAAATAAAAAAAATCTACTATAAGCTACACTGTAACTACAATTTTCAATAAAGCATATGCATATTAAACTACAAAGCCAAAATTCAAATATTCTAACAAATAGCTACACTTTAGCTGCTACATACATCAACACATGGAACACAACAACTCCAATAAGGTCTCCATAATATTGACATTCAAACTATAGCACATATTTATAAGTGTTCAGATTGAACTACATTATAACTGCAGATTAACTACAATATAACTACAATTACACTACAAAGAAGAAATCAAACAATATCTTGTGAATTTATTCTTTGATACTTACAGAGTTACTGAGAACTTGTCCGGGTGAGCAAGGGAATAAAACCAGTCATTCTTATCCACCTTTTCAACTCCAAGGTCTAACCAAGGCTTGATTTGGTTATCCTTTGTTGAAAAGGGAGCCTTCCTCCTGTAAAAAATTACATAATGAATTACATATGTATAATTTAAAATGCTGAAATGAAAGTATCAAACTAAGGATTCATACCTCTTAGCTACTTTGTCACTACAGTGGTATAACCACTTGTTGAACTTATCTAACACATCAGAATCTACATTTTCACCTATAAGAGTTATGAGAGGTGCTTGAGGTAGAAAATTTTGTTGGAAACACGTTCTCAAGGCATTATACTAAACGTGTGTTCATATGTGTAGGTATTGATGAATGACAAACTATGCGCAAATTGACATATGATGAGGTCCAAGCACAAGCGCAAAATTGATATATAACGAGATTCAAGCACATGACACAGATCGAGATTAAGTTTTATATGAGTCGGTATTTAATTGTGATCTTGATCCGACAACTTAAACTCAAATATTTTTAACAAATCATGCATATTTAATTTAGAGCAAAATGATTTTAAATAATGCATATTTACTTTAGTCAAAATGATTTTTAAACATGCCTCTAAAATCTGGACTAAGATAATCGATTATGTACTTATGATAATCGATTATGTTTAAGTCAGCTGCTGACAATTGATTGTGAACTTATGACAATCGATTGTGTTAAGACAGTGAGCATCAGATTTTTCAAATCTGCATGATAATCGATTGTGAACCTTATGACAATCGATTGTGATGAGGCAGTGTCCATCAAAGTTTTTCAAAACTCAAAATAATCGATTGTGAAGCTAATGACAATCGATTGTGAAGAGACAGTGTCCATTAGATTTTTCAAAGTCACAAAATAATCGATTGTGAACTTATGACAATCGATTGTGTTGAGGCAGTGTCTTCCAGACTTTTTCAAAGTTATTAAATAATCGATTGTGAACCTATAACAATCGATTGTCAAGAGGCAATGTCTAAATTGATTTTTCAAGACTGATATATAATCGATTGTTAACTTAATATAATCGATTGTGTAACTGACCGTTGCCAAAATGTTTTCAAATACCGTCAGGTAATCGATTATTGATTTCCTATAATCGATTGTTTTAATTAAAATCTGGAAAGGATTTTTTGAACGTTGCTGAGTAATCGATAATTGATTTCCTATAATTGATTGTTTTAAATAAAATCTGGAAAAGATTTTTTGAACGTTGCTGAGTAATCGATTGTAGATTTCTGACAATCGATTGTTTTAAGTAAAATGTGGAAATGATTTTTTGAACGTTGCCAGTAATCGATTATTGATCTTAAACAATCGATTGTTATGCGTAAAATTTGGGATTGATTTTTGGAAGATCTGGCAAACAATCGATTGTGGTAATTTGACAATCGATTGTCACAGAGTAAAATCAGCAACTCTCAATTGGCAATTAGGCAACGGTAATTCAAAGTTTTTCAACTATAAATACAGCTTCAATTCAGTCTTTTAAGTACAAAAACATACAACAACTGATCATACAATTGCTAAAGCTTGCATACTTTATTGCTTATCATTTTATATTCATTACATAAGCTTTTGAGAGCCAAATTCTTGTCGAAAGTTGTTGCGATCTTGAGCGTATTCTTTTTACTCTTATCTACTCTTAAAGGAGTGTCTTGTTTGAGTGCTAAGTGTTTTTGTACACTTGAAGGGAAGTGTTAGTCCCTTGTGTTGTAAGAAGGAACTTGTGTTTCCTTGGCTGAAGTCTTGGAGTGTTGTATCTCCGAGCAAAGGTTGTTGAGGCTTGTGTCCTCAAGTTGTAACGGTTTGTTGAGCACCCGTAAGCTTAACAAGTTAGTGGAAATCTCGAGAGAGTCTCTCCGGGACTGGACTAGCCACGGGTTGTGGTGAACCAGGATACATCGGTGCGTTTGTTCTAATTTATTTACTTATCGCACTTATTTATTTCCTGCAATTTTTAAATTCCGCAAGTTTACGCTAATTTTTATTATAACGCTATTCACCCCCCCTCTAGCGTTAAGCGTATTATCTAACAATTGGTATCAGAGCCCAACTCTCCGAAGACTTAACCGTTTGAGAGAAACATCCATGGCTTCTACTCGTGATTCTTTTGCAGGAATAGGTGAAGGACAATGCTCCACCCGACCACCGCTATTCGATGGTACAAATTATACATACTGGAAGGAGAGGATGAGAATATTTGTACAATCAAATAGTTTTCATCTTTGGAAGGTCATAATGAATGGAGAACAAATTCCAACCAAGAAGGTTGAAAATGAATGGGTCCCAAAGTCCGAAGATGAATATGATGCGGATGATATCCGAAAGGTGCAAAATAATGCTAAAGCTATTAATTTATTATATTGTGCTGTAAATGCAGATGATTACAGGAAGATATCTTATTGCACAACGGCGAAGCAAATGTGGGACAAGCTGGAAATTACGTACGAAGGTACGGACCAGGTAAGGGAAGCCAAAATTGATTTCCTAACCCATCCACATGAATTGTTTCACATGAAGGAAGGCGAAAAGGTCGATGAGATGTTTGAACGATTTTCAAAAATCGTAAATGATTTACATGCTCTTAAGAAGACCTTCACGGATAAGGAACTTGTCCGAAAAATTCTCCGAAGTCTCACTCCGGAATGGCGATCCAAGGCCGACGCGATCCAAGAATCCATTGGCATTTCAAATGTCACCATCGACGCATTAAGAGGTAATCTTAAAACTTATGAATCTACTATACTTAACCCTCTTGTTGATGATCAAAGGAAGCAAAGAATCGCTCTCAAGGCAAGCACAAGCCAACCTCAAAATGATGAGGACGGAGACAACAAGTTCGGACTCGTTATCAAGAGATTTCAAAAGTTCATGCGAAAAGAGTATGAACGAAAGGGCAAAAAGCAAGGAGATCAAATAAAGTGCTATGAGTGCGGAGAAATCGGGCACATTAAATCAAACTGCCCAAATGCTAAAAAGGAGAAGAAACCCTTCAAGAAGCAACGAGCATACATATCTTGGGGAGGCAACTCCGGTGACGAGTCAAGTGAGGAAGAAGAAGACGAAGCCGCAAATCTTTGTCTTATGGCACAAGAAGACAATAAAGAAGAGGTATGTCAAATTTCTTCCAAAAATTTCTTTTCCCTTGAAGAAATGCCAAATGCTTTTGATGAGTTGTATAGCGAATTTATTAAAGCTTCAAAAACTGTTAAGAGTATAAAAGAAAATGCTTCTTTAAAAGAAAAAGACTTTCAAAAAAAACTCTCTTTTAAAGAAAAGGAATTGGAAAAACTGATTTTAGAAAATGAGAAGTTGAAAGAGGAAAACAAATTTTTTGGCAAGAGAAGCGCCGACAAGCCCGAGAGTTCTAGAAATTGTACTTCTTGCATGCATCTCAAAAATGAAGTAGAAAGGCATAAGGGCACCTTAGATAAGTTTAACTCTTCTCATAAAAATTTGAATGAAGTGCTTGTTAATTTGGAGTCGACCAAGCATGGCATAGGTTTTAGAAACGAGCCTAAAGAGAAAGTTGAAGCCAACCCCCAACCACCTAAGGCTCAACCTAGGATAAATAAAACAAATGTTCATCCTAGATACAACAAACCTAGAAATGGTTTTCATCAATCGCAACCTAGAAATAATCATGCTAGAAATAATGCACATTCTAGGCCAAACACTAGAAGGAATTTTGAACCTTTTAGAACACCTAGAAATGACTTCCAACCTAGAAAAAACTATTCTAGAAATGATGCACATCCTAGAACAAATGGTAGGAGAAATGAATTTCATGATTTGCGCAATAGTTATATTGTCAAGAATAGAGTAGATGAATTTCGTCCGTCCAATTACTATCAACCTAGAAGGATGCATAATCCTAACGTGACTTGTCATTATTGTAGACGAATTGGACATATTGCTCCTGCTTGTTATACACGACATAGACATAACACTCAATCACATCACTATGATTTGCCTAACCCCCAAGGACCCAAAATGGCATGGGTACCTAAAACTCATTAATCTATTTTGTAGGTATGTTTGAAGGGATCAAGTGTACTATGGTACCTTGATAGTGGATGCTCCAAGCACATGACGGGAGACGAATCTAAATTCCTTCAACTAGAACACAAGGAAGGGGGAAGTGTTATTTTTGGTGATAACAACAAAGGAAAGATTATCGGCATCGGATCGGTCGGTAAGGATGAAATTTCTTCCATTAAGCATATATTACTTGTGAAAGGTTTAAAACATAATCTCTTGAGCATAAGTCAATTATGTGACAAGGGAAATCTTGTTTTATTTGATTCGGATGAATGCTTAGTTTTTAGACGTAGCGATTTTAAAATTATCCTTCGTGGTTTTAGAATGGATAACATTTATATGGTTGATCTTGCAAATTCTTCACCCGAATATGTGAATTGTTTAATGAGCAAAGAGGATGATTCTTGGTTATGGCATCGTAGAGTAGCTCACATCAACATGCATCTTTTGAACAAATTGGTTTCACAAAATTTAGTTGTTGGTCTTCCAAATTTGAAATTTGAAAATGACTCTATTTGTGATTCTTGTCAAAAAGGGAAGCAACCAAAAGCATCTTTTAAATCGAAAAATATTGTTTCAACTAAGACCATTGCAATTGCTTCACATGGATTTATTTGGACCATCTCGCATTGAAAGTCTAGGTAGAAATCGTTATGCTTTTGTTATTGTTGATGATTATTCTAGATTTACTTGGACTTTATTTCTTGCCCATAAAAGTGATGCTTTTCAGAATTTTAAATATTTTCTTAAACGTGTTCAAAACGAAAAGGAAACAACCACCACTTCAATTAGAAGTGATCATGGGGGAGAGTTTGATCACAATCTCTTTGCGGACTTTTTTGACGAACTCGATATCGAGCAT
This sequence comes from Nicotiana benthamiana, assembly GCA_034376525.1. Taxonomy (NCBI): domain Eukaryota; kingdom Viridiplantae; phylum Streptophyta; class Magnoliopsida; order Solanales; family Solanaceae; genus Nicotiana; species Nicotiana benthamiana. The sequence goes on from CM067326.1 coordinate 31,050,816, forward strand.
ACCTTTTCCGCTCCACGAACACCACAACAAAATGGGGTGGTGGAAAGGAAAAATAGGTGTCTCGAAGAGATGTCTAGAACCATGCTCGAAGAGGCTAAGATTCCCAAATATTTTTGGGCGGATGCCGTGAGTACCGCATGCTACGTTTTAAATAGAGTAGTCATAAGGCCAATACTCATGAAAACCCCTTATGAACTCTACAAGGGAAGGAAACCAAATATCTCCCATTTTAGAGTATTCGGTTGTAAAGTTTTTATTCATAACAATGGAAAAGATCAATTGGGAAAATTTGATGCCAAATCCGATGAAGGAATTTTTATTGGGTATTCTTCACGTAACAAAGCACATAGGGTATTTAATAATAGAACCCAAACTGTGGAGGAATCCTCTCATATTGTGTTTTCCAAAAATAATGCTCGCTTGGCGAGAAAGGATTCTTGTTCTGATCTTGCAGGTATTCTAAATAGTTTAAAAGACAAAGTACAAGAGGAAACTTCTAAGGAAATTCAAGATGAAATCTTGGAACAATCAACGAAGGAAACGCCACAACTGGAGAAAGAAACGAAAATGCCTAACGAGTGGAGGACAATTAAAGATCACCCTCTCGAACAGGTAATTGGCGACGTCGGAGAAAAGGTAAGTACCCGAAACTCCCTTAAGAACACCTTAGGACATACTGCTTTTGTTTCTCAAATTGAACCAACAACCATCTCCGAAGCAATTGGGGATGAATTTTGGACCTTGGCAATGCAAGAGGAGCTTAACCAATTCAAACGGAATGACGTTTGGGATTTGGTGCCAAGACCCGAAAATCATACCATAATTGGTACGAAATGGGTTTTTCGAAACAAACTAGATGAAAATGGTGTAATCACTAGAAACAAAGCTAGGCTTGTAGCAAAAGACTATAATCAAGAAAAGGGTATTGACTATGAAGAAACATATGCTCCCATAGCTAGATTAGAAGCTATTCGTTTATTGCTTGCTTTTGCCTCTTCTATGAATTTCAATTTATATCAAATGGATGTGAAAAGTGATTTTCTAAATGGTGTTATTCAAGAAGAAGTTTATGTTGAACAACCCCCCGGTTTTGAAGATTTTAAATCTCCCGATCATGTTTTCAAACTCAAAAAGGCTCTTTATGGTTTAAAACAAGCTCCCCGAGCTTGGTATGAAAAATTGAGTAAATTTCTATTGGAAAATGATTTCATTAGGGGGAAAGTTGACACCACTCTTTTTGTTAAGCATAAAAACAATGATATTTTATTAGTTCAAATCTATGTGGATGATATTATATTTGGTGCTACTAACAATGTTTTGTGCAAGGAATTTTCCGATTTAATGACAAGCGAATTTGAGATGTCTATGATGGGTGAGTTAACATTCTTTTTGGGATTACAAGTAAAGCAAATGAAAGAAGGTACGTTCATTTGCCAAGCGAAATATTGCAAATAATTGCTGAAACGATTTGAAATGACCAATGCAAAAGCAATGGCAACCCCAATGAGCACATCCGATCATCTAGACAAAGATGAGAAAGGTAAGGAAGTCGACATCAAAAAGTATCGAGGTATGATTGGCTCTCTCATTTATCTTACTGCTAGTCGTCCGGACATCATGTTTAGCGTGTGCTTATGCGCTCGTTATCAATCGTGTCCGAAGGAGTCTCACCTAACTGCAGTGAAACGGATATTGAAGTATCTTGTTGGTACTGTAAATGTGGGTCTATGTTACCCCAAAGGTTCTTCATGCCAACTTGTTAGCTATTCCGATTCCGATTTTGCTGGATGCAAATTGGACCGCAAGAGCACTAGTGGCACATGCCATTTGCTCGGTAGCTCTCTCGTTTCTTGGTTTAGCAAGAAACAAGTAAGTGTTGCGTTGTCCACAACCGAGGCTGAATATGTAACCGCGGGGAGTTGTTGCGCTCAAATCCTTTGGATGAAACAACAACTCTTGGACTATGGCCTAAGTCTTGATCATATCCCTCTTAGATGTGATAATACTAGTGTCATATGCTTGACGAAGAACCCTGTTCTTCATTCGCGAACAAAACACATTGAAATTAAACATCATTTTATAAGAGATCACGTTCTCAAGGGCGATGTCGAAATTGAATTTGTTGAAACCAAAGATCAATTGGCCGACATCTTTACAAAGCCCTTAGAGAAAGAGTCCTTCTTCCGAATTCGTAGTGAACTCGGGATCCTTGACTCCACGTTGATCTAAGTCATGCATTGCATTTTCCCTTTCACATGTTTTCTAACTTAAGCGTCGGAGACGTCTAACGTATTTTTGCAGGTATCGCCCTAAAGGCAGGGGGAATTATAAAGCTTGACGCACAGAACAATCGATTTCTCTCTTATATAATCGATTATCCAGTATCAATAATCGATTGTCTTGACATTATTTGCGTTATTATTGAATAAATAAACAAGTTTTTTTTATTATTCTAAATCTTTTGCTAATGGCAAAAGGGGAAAGATAACGGGTATGCACTCTCAATACTTATCGGCATAAATTGAGGGGGAATTCATATATTGAGGGGGAGAAAATTGCATATCTATATACTTGTTGCATATCTTTACTTGTCTTGAATCGTCATTATGAATTGCCTAATATGCATATCCCGCTTAAAGTTTGCCATTATCAAAAAGGGGGAAATTGTTGGAAACACGTTCTCAAGGCATTATACTAAACGTGTGTTCATATGTGTAGGTTTTGATGAATGACAAACTATGCGCAAATTGACATATGATGAGGTCCAAGCACAAGCGCAAAATTGATATATAACGAGATTCAAGCATATGACAAAGATCGAGATTAAGTTTTATATGAGTCGGTATTTAATTGTGATCTTGATCCGACAACTTAAACTCAAATATTTTTAACAAATCATGCATATTTAATTTAGAGCAAAATGATTTTAAATAATGCATATTTACTTTAGTCAAAATGATTTTTAAACATGCCTCTAAAATCTGGACTAAGATAATCGATTATGTACTTATGATAATCGATTATGTTTAAGTCAGCTGCTTGACAATCGATTGTGAACTTATGACAATCGATTGTGTTAAGGCAGTGAGCATCAGATTTTTCAAATCTGCATGACAATCGATTGTGAACCTTATGACAATCGATTGTGATGAGGCAGTGTCCATCAAAGTTTTTCAAAACTCAAAATAATCGATTGTGAAGCTAATGACAATCGATTGTGAAGAGACAGTGTCCATCAAAATTTTCAAAGTCACAAAATAATCGATTGTGAACTTATGACAATCGATTGTGTTGAGGCAGTGTCTTCCAGACTTTTTCAAAGTTATTAAATAATCGATTGTGAACCTATAACAATCGATTGTCAAGAGGCAGTGTCTAAATTGATTTTTCAAGACTGATATATAATCGATTGTTAACTTAATATAATCGATTGTATAACTGACCGTTGCCAAAATGTTTTCAAATACCGTCAGATAATCGATTATTGATTTCCTATAATCGATTGTTTTAATTAAAATCTGGAAAGGATTTTTTGAACGTTGCTGAGTAATCGATTATTGATTTCCTATAATCGATTGTTTTAATTAAAATCTGGAAAAGATTTTTTGAACGTTGCTGAGTAATCGATTGTAGATTTCTGACAATCAATTGTTTTAAGTAAAATCTGGAAATGATTTTTTGAACGTTGCCAGTAATCGATTATTGATCTTAAACAATCGATTGTTATGCGTAAAATCTGGGATTGATTTTTGGAAGATCTGGCAAACAATCGATTGTGGTAATTTGACAATCGATTGTCACAGAGTAAAATCAGCAACTCTTAATTGGCAATTAGGCAACGGTAATACAAAGTTTTTCAACTATAAATACAGCTTCAATTCAGTCTTTTAAGTACAACAACATACAACAACTGATCATACAATTGCTAAAGCTTGCATACTTTATTGCTTATCATTTTATATTCATTACATAAGCTTTTGAGAGCCAAATTCTTGTCGAAAGTTGTTGCGATCTTGAGCGTATTCTTTTTACTCATATCTACTCTTAAAGGAGTGTTTTGTTTGAGTGCTAAGTGTTTTTGTACACTTGAAGGGAAGTGTTAGTCCCTTGTGTTGTAAGAAGGAACTTGTGTTTCCTTGGTTGAAGTCTTGGAGTGTTGTATCTCCGAGCAAAGGTTGTTGAGGCTTGTGTCCTCAAGTTGTAACGGTTTGTTGAGCACCCGTAAGCTTAACAAGTTAGTGGAAATCTCGAGAGAGTCTCTCCGGGACTGGACTAGCCACGGGTTGTGGTGCACCAGGATACATCGGTGCGTTTGTTCTAATTTATTTACTTATCGCACTTATTTATTTCCTGCAATTTTTAAATTCCGCAAGTTTACGCTAATTTTTATTATAACGCTATTCACCCCCCCCTCTAGCGTTATGCGTATTATCTAACAAAATTTAGGTGCAATAGAGTTGCTGCCTCCAGAACTATATAGAGGTATGAAAGGTGATCGTTCACGTTTCCCCGGTTGCCTGGTTCTCCCCGGATGAATAGGGGTTGCTTCATGTGGTATGAGCTCTCTAAGCATAAACAATTGTGTTAAGTTATCTGGCAACTCAAAGTCATCCAATGTCACCCTTCTTATCATTGCCTGATCCTTCAAAAACAACTTCATCCACATGAAGTGCATCTTCACCTTCAATTAGTTGTTTCTCAATGACTTGTTCTGTCTGAGCTGTTACAGTCACTCCGTGAATTGGGGAGCACACATTGGCATTATCAATATCTGTTACATTAAACATATATTACTTAACAGGAATGTAAAAATGTTCAATGAAAATTATATATTCTAAATGACATCATAATTTTATACTTGTATTTTCAACATCAACTGCTTCTTGAAATTCTGGACATAAGTCCCCATGTGCTGGAACATGTTCTGGACAAACTCCCTCTTCAATTTATAATTTAAAAAGGTAACTAATACTAGATAATACTGCCTTGAAAGTTGTAAATATAGATAGGAATTTGTAGATATAATGTGAATAATAAAACTATGCTCTATAAAGTTTATAGTAAGTGTATATATTTGTAGCTATTATGTAGATACATGTGTTGCTTGTGCTTGCATGCACTTGATCACCAATATTACAATGAAATTGCTATTTTTTCAATCCTTGTTGCTGGTCATTATTTTTGGTTGAACTACCAGCAAACTATGGATTTAATGTTAGTTTGAGTATATTATTTCATATGTCATAATTGGTTTTGCTATATAAATATGTGTCAACTCTTACCTTTGCATCATCCACATCATATCTCATATTTATCAATTTCACAATACCCTTCACAGAATTATCTACAAACACTCTAAGGTTATTGAGTTCCTCAAATACAGCCTTCCTAAAATCCTCTAACTTTCCATCAACCTACAAATTTAACCATGTAAAATTATAGAATTATACTACAATTTAACTAAAGTATATACTACATAAACTGTTATGGAAATGTAGATAAATTGTAGGTAATATGTAAAAATATTGTAGTTAATATTAGTACCTGCTGAATTCCCTTTTCTAGCTTCCTGAGCTTCTTAGCCACAGATTCTTTGTCCTCTTAACAATCTGTATGTTTTGATTCCAATGTTGGAGAATCAACTTTGGAACCTCTAATGATTGTGAACCTTGTGCAGCTCCATAATCAATCTTGTTTGGCAAAGTAAGCACTGCAATCTCTTCTCCAGATTCAATCATGCTTGTGAACTGAATGATGAAAAAACAGTTAGTTCTACGAATGCATAAAATGTAGAATAATTGTAGATATTCTATAGGTAAATGTAGAAAGTAACCAAAACTGAAAAAAATAACTTAATCCACTCAGGCTTGATCATCGTCTCTTCAAATGCAATTAACCAAATCTGCTCCATAGAAGCTGACCATCTTAATATGCAAGGTATTGAGTCAGAAGACCTCGTAGCCAGCTCCGTACTAAAGGTAGAGCAACACTCATAAAATCACACTTGCAAGGCTAATGTGCATCCCCGTATGAGATAAGAATGTACACGGGAATTTAGACGATGCTTAGCAGATTTCATAACCTGATTAAAAATTTTAATACCCCATGGGTATGACTAAAATGACCAAACTCTACCAAATAGAACCTAAAGTTATCTATAAAAGACACATGATTTTTGTCAGAAGGACAAACAAAAAATTCCAAAAGATAAAGAATGCACAACTTGACTGCATCCTCATCGTTGACCCAAGATCTATTTGTCACTATGTTTTTCAAATACCACTTCTCTGCTCTTTTTTTTGTTAGAAAAATAGCTATTCATTAGCTTGCTAACAAAACTAGAAGTGTATCCAAAATCTATAAATTGATCGACACAATTTAATCCACTAATTAGACCAAACTCTCTCAAGGAAAAATTCAATTTTCCCCCTTCAAGTTGACTGAAAAAAATGAACCATTTGAATTAGATAGTTCATACTTCATGAGGAGACGAATAGCTTGGTTTTGCATGCGGGAGGGGGGGGGGGGGGACAGTAAATAACCGAAACAATTTTTTTTAAAAAGCTTTAAATTATTTGAAGATAATAAGTCTTTTATCTGACTAGGATTGCTAGGATCACACAAAGTGTAGAATCTAAGCACACCATAATTCATATTTTACAGGAAAAAATAATGTCCAGTCTGCATAACATGATAAATTATTTCAAATAATTAAAATGCATAAAAATAAAGTATTACTCTACATATTATCTACATATACTACAACGTCAATACACAAATAGCTAAAAACACATGAGGAAGAAACAATAAATACATATCTGCTGTAAAAAATACAACCTAACATACAATTCTGCTTCAAATTATAGTAGTTACCCAACATAAAATCTACAATAAAATTATAAAAATATCTACCTAATAATATAATTATAGTGTAAAGCTTTTTCTACAAAAAAGAACAAAAACCAGATAACTAGAACTGTGCTTCAAATAGTAGTAGTTACCTAACATTATAACATTAATAAAACTACAAAAATATCTAAAGTGATAAATGCAGAACCTCACAACTACAATAATATTCAAAATCAAGCCAGTTAAGCTACATTTGTCAAAAATATGAATAACACAGATTTTAACCTCATAACCAAACTAAAAAATTAGAAAATAAACTAAAAATTAGAAAATAAACTAATTTATGTATATGATTGGTTCCGAACAATTTGAGGGTGTTTTTTTTGAATGTTTCTTCATATTTAGATTTTTAAAACCAAGAGACACCTTTGATTTCTTTCTTGTTCGAAGAGTAGGGAACTCTTCTACAAAGTCGTCATCCTGAGTAATGTCTTTTCCTTTTCTTTTTTACTTGTTCGACTGTTGTAGAATATTCTCCAACATCTAGATCAAGTTTTTTTTGTTCTCATTTTAGCTCTGATTTGTCAGGGAGAGGAAGTATGACTAATATCTGTAATTGCATGTGTAGATTTACCTAGGTTTTTGGGTGATTTTGGGGGATAAAACACCCAAATCAAAGGACGGTAACTCATCTGCTGTTGGTTTTTGGACTCTTTTTCGAAACCTTCCTTGATCTTCATTGATGATCTACACTTAAATAAAAATGTGGATAGGAATTTGTTTAAAGGGTTTATTGAACTTTGTTTGAATTTAGAGGGAAAGTGGATGGTTTCGGAAGCAGGACAATGGAGAAAGAAGTGTGGGAGGGTAAAAAGGACAATGGAAAAAGAAGCTTGGGAGGGTAAAAAGAACGTGGGGGTATGGGGATGAGGGGTTTCGAGAGAGAAAGTGAGGATTACTACTCGAGAAAAAAGAGGAAAGGCTTAAATGAAGGAGTATAAAATATCACATTAATTAGAACCTTAATTAGATATGATATACAAATGATAATTTAGTACATTAGATGTAATTAAATCAAAACTTAAATATATATGGTAAAAAGGTTTCATAAGTGGAATATAAATGTAAAAAATTTCTATTTGAGAAATTTTCTTGGGCTTCAAGTTAATAGTTGCCGTTACAAGCGTCTATACTTGCAAACCAACTAAACGCTACCTGCAAATGTTGACAATGTTATTATTTTATTCATCTTCTCTTTTCACTCATTCTTTATATCTTGTTTGACAAGGTTATTTCAATATGTTTGTTTGTCCAATCTCCTCCTTCCTTTCTTATCATTTTCTTGTTTTATAATATATCTATCTACGGAGAAAATGGAAGAAGGTAAAGTAGCTATTATATTGTAATATTATGATGATTTGACGTATCATTTTCTTTAATTAAAATTGAGTTTTTGGAATAATTAAGTTACATATTACATGAAATCAATTTTGAAAAATCTAGAATATACATAAAAGCAGGACATGAGATAATCGGCTGAGAGTGTGCCACATCTTGGCCAGAGACGGACAGACGGTCAAGTTGCATTTTTTAAATAAAAACTTTGTAGAATAATAAGAAAAGAAAGGAGTATCGTGACCATATTGTCCAAATTTGATTTAGAAAATTAAGTTAATCCAATTTAATTCTGAAAGTTGATCAAATGGACCTTTAATATATGATCTTTTAAAAATTCGACCTTTCGCAACTTGTTTGTATCTTATTGTTATTTTAAATATAATATTTATTTTAATTGCTACATAAATTTTATTATTGTATTATATCGTTAAATATATTTCTCGTAATATGAGTAATGTCACTTTATGTAATGATCGATTTGGTATAGTCACATTTTTACCTTATCCTTTTCTCTCATTTTGATCTTTATTATTATTAAATAGTCATATACTTTATCTTTTTATATAATAATTTTATCTTGTACCATAATTTTTTTTGTAATACTATAAGTTTATTTCTTGTTAGTATGTAAATCATAAAATAATGATAAATGACATAGTTTAATATTACATTCATCAAATGATGCACTATAATATAATATAAATATAATACCATATATTATAAAATAATATATAACAATAATCCAAACAAGCGATAAGAAAATGGAAATGATTTCAAAACAATATTCAATATATCATAAAATTACTCCTCGACGAACCTAGCATTATTTTTTCTTTTTCTTTTCTATTTTATTAGGAAGGAATCCTTGCAACAAAAGAAAAGATTTCAATATCTTTCTTTGTGATTAAAATAAAAACATAAAGGGGAAAAAGTGGAAAGTCCAAGAGAGATAACAGTGTATGTATAACCGAAATTGATTCAAATATCCCGTACAAATCAAAATAACTCAATTCTACAAAAAGCTGAAAAGTAGAAGAAGAATGAGTTTCTTAGCAGGAAGATTAGCAGGAAAAGAAGGAGCATTTTTCTTTGAAGAATCCAAACACGCCGTTACCCGTCTTGCCCAAAAGATCAACCGTTCCAATTCTATAGCTGCTGCGAAAAATCAAGAATCATCTGCTTCTCCTGATGTACTTCCTTAGATTCTCAGACATTCTTTACCTTCCAAGATTTTCCGATGTCATACGTCAGCAGATTCGTCACTCTCTGGTGCTTCAAAATGGGCTCTCCCCACTGATCCCAATAAGACTGTTTCTGTATCACCTGATGCTCTTAATCCTCTCAGAGCTTATGTTTCTCTTCCCCAAGTCACCTTTGGCCCTAAAAGGTTCTCCCTTTTCTGATATTCTTTTCTTGTTTTAGCTAATTCGAGACTGGATAGATTGAATTTTTGGATGTTGGGTTCAGCAAAGTTTAATTTTTGAGAATACTGAAATGGTACTGGGTTTTATATCTTAGATAGCTTTGGAGTGAAATGAGATACTGCGTTTATTTTTCCCTTACTTACATGTTATATTTTCTTCTTTTAGTAAATTTGTTTAGAATGAAATTCTGGATATTGGGGTTTACTTTTGATACACCTAAACAAAAAAAATTAGTTAGTCTATTCGGGAATTTCAGTGATATCTGAATACAGGAAGAAAAGAAAATGGAACTGTTATATGAACAGTTTTTAGAATGGATTGATTGTTTTTGAATTTACTGTATTTTGTGAAATGAGTTTGGATTTGGGTACTGGAAATTTGTTAAGAGAATGTGCAAATAATTTGGACAATGTGTCGGTATGGTACAGATTTAGCTGGGTGGAAGTGTTTCAATGTGAAGGTTTCTATTTCGGGTTTTGTCATCATTCTAATTAAGGCGAGTGAAGTGTTTTTTGAGACTTTCAATAATTCAGAAGGTTGGAGTAACAGGAGGTAATCGGTCTGTAGATGCATAAGTTGCGCATTTGAAACTTATAGATTTGCTTAACTTTTCTTGGCCGACCAACTATGGGAGCAAAATTAAGGCTGATTTTACTGTTTCTGTATTTGTACTTTTTAGTTTCCAAGAGTACTGTATAGATTTCTATGAAAAACCTCTGCTCCATGATAAAGGTTCGGAGTCACATGAGCAATCTCTTACTTTCTAAAAAGAAAATGTTTTTCCTTTTGATTGTGGTAATGAAATGTTTGCTTAGTCTTTGTTGTGTTGTAGATTAGTAATCTGCTTGACTACTCTGTTATGCAGAAGTGTGTATTTTATATTCGTTGTGTGTGTATGTCATCTTCAATATCAACAGTCTTCTCTGTTTCTAGGTGTTCTTGTTTTCAAGAAAAAAGTTCTGCAATGTCTCTTTAGCAAGGAATAGTATCTTATTGCTGCTGTCTCAGTAACTGTACTTCCAAATGTTCAGCTCCCTGTTGACCCCTTGAGATTTTATGTTGTATAACATTGTGGTACAACAACAATAAGACCTCAGTTCCAAACAAGTTGGGCGTTGTATTACATTGTGGTATCATAAACTAATATGAAAATCTGCTTTTAACTGGTTCAGCTTTAAACCGTTAGTGTGGATATTACGTAAACCTCTTCATCTTCTTGATCCTTTATCTTCTTTTGACGATCACATTGGTAATACCTTCTCCAGGTGGCAGCCGCCAAATGCAGAAAACTCAGTACAGGCCTCAACTGCAAATGATTTGCGGCGTGATAAATACACACCTCTTAATCCTGAAAAACTCAAAGCTGCAGCTATGGGGATGTCTCAAAGTAAGACAAAATCTTTACATGTTTGCTCTAAAAAGCTAAAGAGTCCATCTGGTCTGAAAAGTTTTTTCAAAAAAACAAAATAGCTGCTTTTGGATTAGAAAGCAGATTTTGAATTTTCAAAAATCAAATAAAAATGTTTCGGATATCAGTTGATGAAAATGTTTTACGGGATTAATGAAACAAACCACACAAGGTTTTCCCAAAATTGAGCAAATGCTCGTCAAAAGTATTTTCCCAAGAAATACTCCTAAACTTTGTGTTCTATAGACTGAGGCAAAGTCATTTTAGATCACACCAACTACGTTTTAATTTAATTTTTTTTAACTGGAAGCATCCTGAAAAGTACTGTATCTGAGCAAATTTACATCCATTAACATACATTAAGTTATAGCTAGGAAACCACTCAAACATGATATGTCTAGGTGATATTCTTTTTAGATCCTTATTGTTTAAAGTTCTCTTCAATGTAGTTGCAAAGGCATTTGCTGTTGCCACTGCTCTTGTCTTTGGTGGTTCCACCTTGACGTTTAGCTTGGCAGCATCCAAGCTAGAGTTGCACAATGTGAGCAAATCTTTCTTCTCTTTTGACTTCCTTATTGATATTCTCATTGAAGTGTGAATCTGTATTTCTAACTTAGTTTCTGCTAAACGTTCTGGCAATGTCACATTGAGGGAATATGACCACATATGGAACAGTCCATCAATCCACTGCTTTCTTTTCTAAGGAATCACTTTCTGATAGATCTCTTAGGTTAAAGCTGACTGTTTAAATGGCTTTGATCCTCTCATATCGTGATTATGCTGCCGCATCCGCAAATATGAAAATATTTATTTGGAAGCCATTGGATTTGCAAATCTGGTGACTGGTGACTATATTTGAACATGAAAACCAAATGGTAGCATATCTGAGGTAGAGAAATTTTGACGACCACATTTCTGCTCTAGTCGAGCTTAATTGAGGATTTGGTCTGTTTGATTTATAGTTTAGACAGTTCTGGTGATGTTGCTTTTAGTTAGATCGAATGTGTTGCTTAGTTGATCCATTGTACGTTTGTGGTTATGTAATATGTGGTTGATTGTTTGTGATGGTGGACAGTCGGATGATATTCGGACAAAAGGGAAGGACATTGTTCAGCCAAGATTGGAAACATTCAAAGAGCAGCTGAGTCCTTTAAGGATTTGGGTAAGTCAACTCAAGCAAGTTGGGCGTAAACGTATGGAATGATATTTGCTTCTGTTTCTATCTAACGGTTTTTAACCTTCATTTACAGGCTGAAGAAAAGTCGAAGATAAGGCATTTAGAGAAGGGAGAAGACATTAAAGAGAAGCCTTTAGTAAAGGAGCTCTCTAAAATATTGGGTTCCAAGTAATCGAAACTAATGCCAACGCAATTTATTGCAGGTATACATGAGATACATTCATCAAAAGATTGTAATTGTAGCTGGAAGGATGTAGCAGAGGGAATGAATTGTTAGTTTGTTGTCGGAGTAAGCAAATCTCTCGACGATCCTGCTCTAAAACGTTTTATTTTCTTCTTTCTCCCTGTGTAATCTTGTATAATGTGGCATGTCAGCAGCTAATATTTTTTATGTAGCCTCTGGCAGAAATATAGAGAAAGGTTGCCTACAATAGACCCTTGTGATCCGGTCTTTTCCTGGACCCGCACATAGCGGCAACTTAGTGCATCGGGCTACAGTATTAGCTTTTCAATGTAATGAAGTTGTAGTGTAATGTAGCCTTTTGTCAAGTTCTTTTGTATGAGCTTTATCTGATGATGTCCTTCTCATTGAATAAATATTAGGCATGTGCCAAATAAAAGTTTCTTTGGTTTGGTAGCCAACCTTGTTGACTTGGTTTGGTTAGGTAACCAACTTTGTTAAATTAGTTTGGTTTGGTAGCCAACCTTGTTGAATTTATTTGGGTTGGTAGCTAACTTTGTTGAATTCTGAAAAGTGTATGTAAATTGTCAAATATTGTAGACTTTAGAGAGTGAAGCTTTGGCTATAAAAGGAGAGCTTCAACTCTCATTTCAATACACCGACAAAGAGAGAAAGAAAGAGTGAGGTTTCACAGACAAGGTATAAGAAAATAGTCTGTGAGAAAAATAGAGAGTGAGCAATATTGTAGTAAGGTGGGAATATCAAAAGAGGGTTATTTCTTTTGAGTGTTGTAGTGGTTATTGGAGTATTTCACTCGAAACTACAAAGTGTAAAATTCCTTACTATAGTGATATCAGTTGCTTCTTTCGGGACCGTGGTTTTTTCCCTTATTCAAAAGGATTTTCCACGTAATAATTTTGGTGTCGTTGTTATTCTTGTTTATTACCGTCGGTGCTACATTATTATTCCGCTTTTATTACCGTGAATATTATTTTGGTAGGGGGTTTATTCCAAACAACTGGTATCAGAGCACATGTTCTGCTCGTTCACTGAAATACTATTCACTATCGGTGGTACTATACTCGGTGAAAATAAAAATGTCTGGAGTAAAGTACGAGGTAGCAAAATTCAACGGAGATAACGGTTTCTCAACAATGGCAAAGAAGGATGAGGGATCTGCTCATCCAACAAGGATTACACAAGGTACTAATGCTAATGCCAAAAAGCTTGATACCATGAAAGCTGAGGATTGGGCTGACTTGGATGAAAGAGCTGCTAGTGCAATCAGGTTGTAGTTATCGGATGATGTCGTGAATAACATCATTGATGAAGACACTGCACGTGGAATTTGGACAAGGTTGGAAAGCCTATACATGTCCAAAATGCTAACAAATAAATTGTACCTGAAGAAGCAGTTATACGCCCTACACATGGGTGAAGGTATTAATTTTTTGTCACATTTAAATGCGTTTAACGGACTAATCACACAGCTTGCCAACCTCGAAGTGAAAATCGAGGAGGAAGATAAAGCCATCTTGCTATTGAACTCGTCGCCATCTTCGTACGATAATTTGGCAACAACCATCCTGCACGGTAAGACTACTATTGAGTTGAAAGATGTCACATCGCCTCTTTTACTCAATGAGAAGATGAGAAAGAAGCCTGAAAATCAAGGACAAGCTCTTATCACAGAAGGCAGAGATAGGAGTTATCAAAGGAGTTCGAGCAACTATGGTAGATCTGGAGCTCGTGGAAAGTCATAGAATCGATCCAAATCACAATTCAGAAATTGCTACAATTGTGATCAACCAGGTCACTTCAAAAGAGATTGCCCAAATCCACGGAAGGTCAAAGGTTAAACTAGTGGCCAGAAGAATGACGACAATACAGCCGCCATGGTGCAAAACAATGATCATGTTTTCCTCTTTATAAATAAGGAAGAGGAATGCATGCACCTGTTAGGTCCAGAGTCGGAATGGGTGGTTGATACAGCGGTATCTTACCATGCCACACCGGTAAGAGATCTTTTTTGCAGATATGTAGCAGGTGATTTCCGCACAGTGAGAATGGGCAACACGAGTTACTCAAAGATTGAGGGGATTGGTAACATTTGTATCAAGACAAATGTCGGATGCACACTGGTTCTAAAGGTTGTGCGGCATGTACTTGATTTGCGGATGAACTTGATCTCGGGGATTGCTTTGGACCGAGATGGAAACGAGAACTATTTTGCAAATTAAAAGTGGAGACTTACCAAGGGATCATTGGTGATTGCAAAGGGAGTTGCTCGTGGCACGTTGTGCATGACAAATGCAGAAATATGCCAAGGTGAATTGAATGCGGCACAAGATGAGATTTATGCAGATTTGTGGCATAAAAGAATGGGTCATACGAGCGAGAAGAGATTGCATATTCTTTCCAAGAAATCACTTATTTCTTATGCCAAAGGTACAACAATAAAACTCTGTGACTACTGTTTATTTGGTAAGCAGCATAGAGTCTCATTTCAGACATCGTCTGAAAGAAAATTGAATATACTTGATTTAATATATTCTGATGTTTGTGGCCCAATGGAAATTGAATCAATGGGCGGTAACAAATATTTTTTTAATTTATTGATGATGCTTCACGAAAATTGTGAGTTTATATTTTGAAAACCAAAGATCAGGTGTTTCAAGTTTTCCAGAAGTTTCATGCTCTAGTAGAAAGGGAGATAGGTCAAAAGCTAAAGCATCTCCGAAGTGACAATGGAGGTGAGTACACTTTAAGGGAATTTGAAGAATACTATTCAAGCCATGAGATCAGACATGAAAATACAGTTCCTGTAACCCCACAACACAATGGTGTAGCAGAGAGGATGAACCGCACTATTGTGGAGAAGGTGAGAAGCATGCTCAGAATGGCTAAACTACCTAAGTCATTCTGGGGTGAAGCAGTTCAAACAACCTGTTACATGATCAATAGGAGTCCATCAGTTCCATTGGCGTTTGACATCCCAGAGAGAGTTTGGACCAATAAGGAAGTGTCCTACTCGCATCTAAAGGTGTTCGGTTGCAGAGCTTTTGCACATGTACCAAAAGAACAGAGAACAAAGCTGGATGATAAATCTGTTCCCTGCATATTTATCGGATATGGAGATGAATAGTTCGGGTACAGATTGTGGGATCCTGTAAATAAGAAAGTCATCAGAAGCGGAGTAGTCTTCCGAGAAAATGAAGTTGGAACTGCTGCCGATATGCTAGAAAAGGCGAAGAATGGTATAATTCCTAACCTTGTTACTATTCCTTCTACTTCTAACAATCCCACAAGTGCAGAAAGTACGACCGAAGAGGTTGCCGAGCAGGGGGAGCAACCTGGTGAAGTTATTGAGCAGGGGGAGCAACTTGATGAAAGTGTCAAGGAAGTGGATCACCCCACTCAGGAAGAAGAACAACCTCAACCTCTAAGGAGATTAGAGAGGCCAATGGTAGAGTCATGCAGGTACCCTTCCACAGAGTATGTCCTCATTAGTGATGAGGGGGAGCCAGAAAGTCTTAAGGAGGTGTTGTCTTATCCAGAAAAGAACCAGTGGATGAAAGCTATGCAAGAAGAGATGAAATCTCTACAGAAAAATGGAACGTACAAGTTGGTTGAACTTCCAAGGGGTAAAAGACCACTCAAATGCAAATGGGTCTCTAAACTCAAGAAATATGGAAATGGCAAGCTTGTCAGATACAAAGCTCGATTGGTGGTTAAAGGCTTCAAACAGAAGAAAGGTATTGATTTTGACGAAATTTTCTCACATGTTGTCAAAATGACTTCTATTCGAACAAGTTTGAGTGTAGCAGCTAGCCTAGATCTTGAAGTTGAGCAGATGGATGTGAAAACTGCATTTCTTCATGGAGATTTGGAAGAGGAGATTTATATGGAGCAGCCATAAGGATTTGCAGTGGTTGGAAAGAAACACATGGTGTGCAAATTGAATAAGAGTCTATATGGATTGAAGCAGTCACAAAGGCAGTGGTACATGAAGTTTGACTCATCCATGAAAAGTCAAACATACATAAAGACCTATTCTGATCCATGTGTATACTTCAAAAGATTTTCTGAGAATAATTTTATTATATTGTTGTTGTATGTGGATGACATGTTAATTGTAGGAAAAGACAAGGGGTTGATAGCAAAGTTGAAGGGAGATATGTCCAAGTCATTTGATATGAAGGACTTGGGCCCAGCACAACAAATTCTAGGGATGAAGATAGTTTGAGAGAGAACAAGTAGAAAGTTGTGGCTATCTCAGGAGAAGTACATTGAACGTGTACTAGAACGCTTCAACATGAAGAATGCTAAGCTAGTCAGCACACCTCTTGCTAGAGTTCCTTATTCTTCAGCAGTCGGAAGCTTGATGTATGCAATGGTATGTACTAGACCTGATATTGCTCACGCAGTTGGTGTTGTCAGAAGGTTTCTTGAAAATCCTGGAAAGGAACATTGTGAAGCAGTCAAGTGGTTACTCAGGTACATGAGAGGCACCACGGGAGATTGTTTGTGCTTTGGAGGATCTGATCCAATCTTGAAGGTTTATACAGATGCTGATATGACAGGTGACATTGACAACAGAAAATCCACTACTGGATATTTGTTTACATTTTCAGGGGGAGATATATCATGGCAGTCTAAGTTGCAGAAGTGTGTTGCACTTTCAACAACTGAAGCAGAGTACACTGCCGCTACAGAAACTGGCAAAGAGATGATATGGCTCAAACGGTTCCTTCAAGAGCTTGGATTGCATCAAAAGGAGTATATCGTCTATTGTCATAGTCAAAGTGCAATAGACCTTAGCAAGAACTCTATGTACCATGCAAGGACCAAACACATTGACATGAGATATCATTGGATTCGAGAAATGGTAGATGATGAATCTCTAAAAATCTTGAAGATTTTAACAAGTGAGAATCCCGCAGATATGCTGACCAAGGTGGTACCAAGAAACAAGTTCGAGTTATGCAAAGAACTTGTCGGCATGCACTCAAACTAGAAGACGTTGCTAACTCCTCTAGATGAATGACACTGGAGGGGGAGATTGATGAGGTCCATCTCATTGAATAAATATTAGTCATGTGCCTTATAAAAGTTTCTTTGGTTTGGTAACCAACCTTGTTAACTTGGTTTGGTTAGGTAGCCAACTTTGTTGAATTAGTTTGGTTTGGTAGCCAACCTTGTTGAATTTCTTTGGGTTGGTAGCTAACTTTGTTGAATTGTGAAAAGTGTATGTAAATTATCAAATATTGTAGGCTTTAGAGAGTGAAGCTTTGGCTATAAAAGAAGAGCTTCAACTCTCATTTCAATACACCAACAAAGAGAGAAAGAAAGAGTGAGATTTCACAGACAAGGTATAAGAAAATAGTCTGTGAGAAAAATAGAGAGTGAGCGATATTGTAGTAAGGTGAGAATATTAAAAGAGGGTTATTTCTTTTGAGTGTTGTAGTAGTCTTTGGAGTATTTTACTCGGAACTACAAAGTATAAAATTCTTTACTATAGTGATATCAGTTGCTTCTCTTGGGGCCGTGGTTTTTTTTCTTATTCAAAAGGGTTTTCCACGTAAAAATTTTGGTATCGTTGTTATTCTTGTTAATTATCGTATTTCGATGCTATATTATTATTCCGCTTTTATTACCGTGAATATTATTTTGATAGGAGGTTTATTTCCAACATTATCCTATAAAGACTTTCTTTTGATGTTATCTTAGAAGTTTCTTGTTTATCTTTTTAAAGCTCTAGATATACATATGCATATAGTGTTTGTACAAACAGCAAGGTGGTAACCTTGTTCTTTGCATTCCCATATCATTGTTTATGCACGCTGGAGGTTTGTTTCCGTGTCATATTACTTTGTTGTTGTTATTATTTGTTTATTGTTTTTTTTCAATAATTTTAAGTCGATGGTCTTTCGGAAACAACATCTCGACCTTTCTAAGGCAGAAATAAGGTCCGTATATATATTACCCGCGTCAGAGCCGCGTTATTGTTGTAGAAGAGTTTAAGTATTGTGCAGTCATGTGTAAAATATTTACATACTCGTGTATTTTAACAGGTAATTACATTAACTCTATTTAGTTAGTATTGCTTGGTAATCTTTAATAAAGGTAAATAACCTTACTGTTAAATTTCATTGATAGTGTAGGAACTTTATTGCATCGTTAGTGCATAAAATGTAAAAGCTTAAAAAATGGGCGCCAACGTTATGGTTCAGCCAAGATCCAATACAATTGTATTATATATAACCAATATTAAGCTTTTTCAAATTGTTTCTATTATCTTTTCCTTCTCTTCTGTTTCGGTTAATTTTTGGTACTTCATTTTTAAAACAAAGTGAAATACTAATGTGATAGGATTCTAATTTGTTGTATAAAAATGTCTAGCTCCTTTATAAAAAAATAATTTGCAATTTTCATGTTAAGAAGTAATATATCAAATTAGCAACAGTAACATTTAAAATATACCTACTTTATTTTTTTTCATTTTTTTTAGGTGTGTTATATCAAGGTATGCCATTTAAAAGCATTCCCCCGCTGTATAACCATTTATCAAAGGATGTCGCCTCCAAGATTAGGTAAGAATATAAACTTATAACTACGAAAATAGGAATAACAGCACTAGAAATAATATTGTTTCCGTAAAGTAAAGATCATGAAATAGGTTCATACAACAACAATAACAACCCGTATAATTCTACAAGTGGGGTCTGAGGAGGGTAATATGTACGCAGACCTTATCCTTATCTCGAGGGGCAAAGAGGCTATTTGCAGGAGACCTTAGGCTCAAGAAAGCAACAAGAGATGATACATTAGTACTA
This sequence comes from Nicotiana benthamiana, assembly GCA_034376525.1. NCBI lineage: Eukaryota > Viridiplantae > Streptophyta > Magnoliopsida > Solanales > Solanaceae > Nicotiana > Nicotiana benthamiana. Next base: position 31,070,089 of record CM067326.1, read on the forward strand.
TCAATAGACTCATAATAAAATAACACAAAATACATAACATAAAATAACAAAATAACAACAATATAAGTAATATAAGAAATACAAGAAAGAGGAAAGGTATACTAATATCCATTATATAAAGCCTCGCGTCAGTAGCTGATTAGTAATATCCTAAAATTAACTCCTAACTGTCTAGTCTCACTTTAGTGTGCTGTAGATATTTACCAGTTCCCCCTAACCTACAATCTTAATGCTCGACCTCCACGGTTCATGAAATAGGTTCATAGATACCATTAATATCTACTGAATGAGCAACAATGAAGGCAATAATAACTACAGAAATTGTCTCAATAAGGTAGAAATCATCAAAATATCAAATTATCCAATTATTCGGCTAATATATATTAAGACAAGTCAAAATTAAAATTAAGTGAATGGACGAAAGAATAATTTCAAATAAAAATTAATAGTCTAATAGATCTTGACGTTAAGTAGTTAGATACATCCTTGTCTTACAAGTAAGGGTGGTAAACTGGTTAAAAAAACAGTTATTTACCCATATTTTTTATTAAAAATGGATTGGATAATAATTTTTAAAAACGAGTCAAATATGAATAAGAACCATATTATCTACTTAGAAAATAGGTAACCAATGGATAACTAATTGATTTAACTTTTATTACATTTGTAAAACCTCAAATTAGGGTTCCTCATGTTTGGAGAGTTCATTACTCAAATGGTCATTGAACTATCTCAAATTATCTCCTAAAATCACTTTACTTTCGTTCGTAACAAAAAAAATCATTGATCTATACCTATTGCACTTAAAAGGTCACTCAACTAGATTTTTCAAATTTTGAATTACCAAATACCTATTTTACCCTCTAAATTATAAATATTTATTTTCTTTTTATTTTTTAAAAACTTTTTAATATTATATTTTTCCCTTTTTAATTTATACTATGGACTTACCTATAAAATAAATAAATATTATTCAAAAATTAAAAAAATAAAAATTATTTAAGCATGTATAATGCTGGAAAAACAAAATAATGAGCAAAGTAAAAAAAGTTAATTAGAAAAATTTGTTAATAATAATTATTTTAGAAGTAACAACAAAACTTCAAAAATTTATTTACATAATTTGAAATGAAAAAAAATAAAGTTTATAAAATATATATTCCATGCACGTAATATAAAAATAATTATTTAAATAAATATATTTTTATAATATACATTATATATTCTTAAATATTATGCTCAATTATATTATTATGTTTCTACCAACTTTCTGACAACACAAAATTATATCATCGGAAAGTAGGGAGACTATCTGTATAGGGTAAGATATGCCATGTTAAGTCTGTGGAATATATATAATATAATTGAGTATAATTTTCAAAAATATATAATGTATATTGTAAAAATACTTTTATTTAAATAAATATTTTAATATTACTTACATGGAATATATATTATATAACCTTTATTTTCTTTCATTCTGAATTGTGTAAATATGCTTTTTGAATTTTTGTTGTTAATATTAAAATTATTACTACAAAAAAATTATTCTAATTAATTTTTTTACTATTTTTATTATTTTGTTATTCCAACATTATAGATGCTTAAATACTTTTATTTTTTTATTATAAATAATATTTTTTTATTCTATAGGTAAGTTTATAATATAAATTAAAAAGGAAAAATTATAATATTGAAAAGTTAAAAAAATAATAAAAGAAGATAAATATTTATAATTTTGAGGGTAAAATAGGTATTTGGCAACAAAATTTAGTTGAGTGACTTTCTTAACACAATAGACATAGTTCACTAACTTTGTTGTCACAAATTAAAGAAAAGTGACTTTAGGAGATAATTTGAGAAAATTGAGTGACTATTAAGTAATTGACTCCAAGTTTAAGAGACTAATAATTTTTCCAAAAATGATCATATTAACCCATTTTTTATCCGTATTAAATATGAATCAGATAAAATAATTTATTTATATTTTATATTAACCATCCATTTTCGACCCGCTCATATTTAATCCGACCCCTGGTTGCCACCCCTACTCACAAGTTCGAGGAGGACATCCAGAAGATCTTCCCACGTGAAATAGAATTAGGACTAGAAATATCAACTTTCCAACTTAAAAGTATGATTACTATTTTTAATCCTAGTTCCACTAAGACTAGAACTATCAATTTTCCCATTCACAATCAAATTACACTTCCATATTTATAAATAGCAACCATTCATCCACTGCAATCAAACTTAAAACATCATATTTAACCAAAGAACAAACAATGGTATTTCCTGGTGTTGAAGCCGCCGCAAACTCATTCATTGAACGTGTGAAATCATATCCAAATATCTATGGTCACTACCTCCGGGTCATGAGTGGCTATGTAACTAAACAATTGGATGTTTCTGCTGTTGTGTCAGAGTTGGAAACTCTGTTTCAATCGCATGAAGATTTGCTAACTGGTTATCGTATGTTCTTGCCTCTAGAATGGCAAGAAACGTTACCTTCAGTGAAACCTCGGCAATCCCGAAAGAAGAATCTTGTTGCTGCTGACATGAAGAAGTTACACACGTGCATTGATTTTATGAACAAATTGGAGAGACGATTTGATGATAATAGAGGTGTTATTAGGGCATATTTGGAAACTGCCAAGTCACTCAAAAAGGGCAAACTTTCCAATAATGAGGCTTATGATACTGTTGCGAAAATATTTGGTGATGAAAACAAAGATTTGGTATATGAGTTTGCGTCAGTTTTGAAAATTAAGAAGAGGAAAAAGGAAGAAGAGAACTTATATTCGAAATCACCGAGTAGTAGTAGTGAAGAAATTAGGCAGAAAACTGCAGAGGAAAAAATTATTTATATGCAAATGGAGGATGAGATGTTTGAAATTGACATTCACTTGTCACGTATGAGAACAACTGTGCAATCTGCAGAGGCTTTAATGCAAAACTTGAGGGACTCAACGCAACAGCATCAGATTATTAATATTGTTGACAATTATTTCAGTGATGTGAGTCTCAGTTGCATTAGGGAGGAATACAAAGAACAAAGTTTCTTTATTATAACAAGACTCAAGGAAGATCCCAAACATGTTTTGCCCCAAATTTTGTCAAAGTTGAAGTCCAAAAAGAAGGAATTGATTGAGTCCAAAGAGAAGCTGCTCAAACGTTGGCGTGAAATTCATCACCAGAAAAAAATTTCTCTGTTAATTGCATCACGAAAGGAGTAGTAAATTTAGGTTCTAGTCCGACAATGCGAAGGAATGTGCGACTACAGTATAGGGATTTTCTTGAACTTGCTCCGTTTATCTATTATTATTGAATGTACTGCTACTCTGTTTATTATGTAGTTGAATGATTTGCAGATAGTTCGTCTATTACTCAATGTACTGCTACTCTGTCATATGTGAAGAATGTCTTTAAACAATTATTCATGATGTGTTTTTAAACTCTCATTTACAATTTAGCAGAGACTAATTAAGGTTACACATTAGTTTGATAATAGGCAACATTATCTTTTGGAACAATGTCCATATTTTAGGCTTAAAATCTGTTTTAAAAGCTCCATCAAAGTGTCAAAGCACTTGAAGAATTTGACTTTTCATGCTACTAACAATGCCTTCTCTCTCTCTCTCCCAGTCACACACACACACACACACGAAAACTTCCAAAGGAAATTGGAAGTATACTGATCATCTTCCCAATTTCCAACTTCTATAAAAAGCATCTCTTGGAATCTTGGTTTTATTTCAAGAATAAAGTGGAATAAGTACAACAGAAAACATGATACACACAATGCTTCCTAATCTCACCAAGGGTACACACAAAGACAAACACAATTATTGGAAAATAGGAACAAAGACAAAGACTGCTCTTAGTTATTCACAAATGCACATTGCTTCCTAATCTCACCAGAAGAGCCAGTTTTGACTTCAATACTGCCCATTTTCTCCATGGCCTTAGCAAATTCAGCGTTGAATTGTTTAAGTGATCCGTGTACTAGTTGGTTGATGTATGACTTTGTTGTCGCACTTGTTGTCAAGGCTGCATCAGATTGGAATAGCCCTTTTCTCTCTAGCAAAAGCTTAAAGTAGCTAAGATCAAAAGTTCTTGAACTTCCAGGATCCATTTCAACGATCGTGGTATTGTCATTGATTGATTTGCATTTCTTCGCCTTAAGATTAGCTGCATATTCACTGTCTAGAGATGGATCTTGTGCGCCCAAACACCAGTAAAATTGTATAAACGTGCTGAAAATGACGAGCAATGAGAGACTCCTATGGTATGCGCACCTGATAGGAATTTGTTCATAGTAATAGTAATTCTTGTTAAGAAAAACTAATTGACTATATGAAAATCTCAGCATAGAAGAAGAAGATATATGTACGAATTTAAACTTACCAGACAATAGGACCAAGTCTTTTAGGTCAAGACCCTTGCTTGCAAAAGATGTCTGGAGACTGGAAAAGTTACTAGTTGGAGGAGGGATGTTTGCCAAGGCCTCGGACGCGTTAGATATTCTTCCATCTCTTCTACCAGTTGGAACATTCCAGTAAGGGCCTCCCTATTATTAAGACCATATTTCATCTAGTTTAGCCCTTTCATACTTGCTCTAACTAGTTACTTTGGATATTTAATGGAGACTTGAAGTATAATTTCAGTTATATTTATTGGTCTAAGCAAGATACGACATAAGCAAATATGGTCCGACAAGTTGGAAACCAATTAACAAGTTGGTTCAAGATTTGTACTTACCGTGACCACGACGGAGTCTCTAGAAACTAAGGCAACAATATCTGCACAAGAGACAACGCCAGGGCATTCAGCTTCTACTATTTTCTTCACGTCATCAATGAATGAGAAGCCTCTCAGTGTTTGATTAGGAATTGCCACTTTTTCAGTCTGTTTTTTCGTGCTCGAAGTGAAATTCAGAAGCACAGATCCATCACAACCCTGTAAAATCTCAAATGAAGATAAAAAAAATAATTACTCTACTTCAAAAATGGCTGTAAAGGGGAGCCTTGGGGCAACTTGTAAAGTTGTTGCCATGTGATCAGAAGGTCACCGGTTCGAGTCGTGAAAACAACCTCTTACAGAGATGCATGATACGGCTGTGTACGATAGACCCTTGTGGTCCGGCGCATAGCGGGAGCTAAGGGCAGCCCGCAGTTACTGGTAAGTGAATATAGAGCTTGCATACATGTGAAAAACTTACCCTGACAAAGCAGTCGTGAAATTGCAGTCTGAGTAAGGCAGCTGCAAGAGATGGAGCATTTGGGATGTGCCTTTGCACATAATCTTGAATTATCTTCTCTGCTTTTGGACAGCTCTTTGCATAAAAGTTGAGCTGCAACTGAGCATGGCTAGAACCAACTATTCCTAGTAGAATACATAACACTAGAAAATTACCCAAATAGCCAAATTTAGCCATTTTAATTACTACGACTGTTTTTGAAACTTTGAATTGAAAGATGTCTCTCTTTCTTTGTTCGAGTTGCTGCACACACATGTAATCCAAACGGATCACAGAGAATTTATAGGCACATTGTTTTAGCTAACTTGAGTTAGTTTGTCATCTTTTTTATTACAGTAGAAAATGTTATAGTCTGTCTCTTTCATTTAGTTAGATTCAAATTTCATGATCATACTTAGAGCTAGAGCCAGAATTTTAAACTTATGGAATCAGGACTCTAATTGGGTTCTAAACTACTCACTCCGTTCCAGTTTATGTGAACGTATTTGTTTTTTGGTCCGTTCCGAAAAGAATGACTCATTTCTAAATTTGGAAACAATTTAGATTAAACTTCCAATGTTACCCTTAATGAGTATCTTTTATAACTACACAAATATTCTACCCTTTTTAACTTGTTTAGAACTACAAATTCAAAAAGTCTTCATTTTTTCTTAAACCCTGTACCTTGTCAAACATGTTCACATAAATTGAAATGGAGGAAGTAATAATTTGTTTATATCCATTGAAATTTATTAGATAAATATAGAATTTGACTCAAAGCTATTAGGTTGAGCCGAACCGGCATGACTTAAGATCTTCTTAAGTGACTGACCAACCTCTCACATATATATTATACACTTAAACAAATCCTCTTTTTCAAAACTCTAATAATAATCATGGCTATTAGTACCTTCATAATGGTGCACGGGAGTCCCAAGTTCTTATGATAATAGGGAGTTACCTGCTATAGTAGTTGGTATTTATACAAGTTGATACCTATTTATATATGTTCTTGTTAATTTAATAGAGGGAAAGGTGGCTTGCTTCTTGTTTTTTTTTCGGCATTAAGAGATAGTCTAAAGTAGTATTTGGTATTAGTAGCCCAATGTGGGTATTAAAATTTGAAATGTCTAAAGATAGAAGAAGTTTGGATTTTTGTATAAAAAGTTGGAGCATGGCAGTATTAAGCAAACAACTTCACCAGAAACCACCAACCTCATAATAATAAACTTGCTTCGATTTTCTTTTGCATTCTTCTTTTGGGCCAGAAGTTTCATGCAATGCAGTTTGGGACAAATAGTACGGGTTAACCAGTTTTTGAATTGATAATTGGAAAATAGCTAGTATTTGTAAAGTTATTGAAAAATAGCTACTGTTTTGCTGCAACACAGAAAATTCCAGCATAATATACTGAATATTAGTGCACATGTATATGAACTTCCAACATAAATATACTGAAACTCCAGCACACAGAAAGTTCCAGCATAATATACTGGAGATTAAATCATCTGTATACGAATTTCCAGCATATTATACGGAAAGTGCAGTACATTATGTTGGAAGTTCACATGTAAAAAATTCGAAATCCTGTATATTACGCTGGAATATTTTTTGAATTTTGAATAGTGTTTCCGTTCAGATTTATTTTTACATGAAAAATGGCTAAATGTTGATTACTTTGTAAACTGTGGCTATTTTTCAATTACCACTTGTAAATCTAGCTATTTTTTAATTCACCCCGCAGTTTGTGACAAGATATTAATCATAAATGAAATCAAGTAGACACTTTAAAGGGTTTATTATTTAAGAATTATTCAGTGTATTCTGAATTTCATTTTTTCAGTTTAATTTTTCGGGACAAAAATATCTTGAATTGTCTTGAAATTAAAAAAATTTCTTAAAATTTCTGAACAAAATAAATATGGACCTATCTCTAAATAACATCCCTGAGAATGACTATGTGTGCATTTTTAGTCCGTTCAAGGTGCAATATAACTAAGAGAGCCATTCTATTAGAGCAATATATCCAAATCGGGTGTTTACATTAAACTATAATAATTGATTAGAGTTAGTCGATAATTTAAGGCATGTGTAGTAATTAATTAGCATGATGTTATGATAATTATTCTTGTGAAGACATATGTTATATATTTATTTGGTTGGTATAATCAGTAGGTATTGATAAAATTTTGTCAACACAACTTTAGATTTTAGTACAACTAACACTAGTAGTTACAGAATCTAATGGAAAAAGCAAATGAAAACATCAAATTGATAGGCTCAAAAACAGAACATTGTCAATTTACACCATGAATGAGGGATTTGTTCCTCGATTGAGCTCCATTGAAGAGCTTTAGAAGCTTCGCGAGAAAGAGAGAGTGAGAAGTCTGGTTTCAGAAATGAGAGAATGAAATCTGTACTATTATTGCTATGTGTTACTGTATATATACACAAGTACAAGACAAAATCAACTATCTTTAACTGACAGCTAAGTTAAGCCATGAACTAACTATAGCTAACAGAATAACACGTAAAGCTAAAGGTACAAGATAGTAAAAGCTAGACATAGAAGGATAAAACATAAATACAGTTCAATATCCCCCCTCCCCCACCCCCTCCTCCCCAAAGTTGGAGGTGAAGGTTTCACACCCAACTTACTTAAGAGAGCATAATGTTTGACACCAGTGAGAGCTTTAGTAAGGACATTTACTAGTTGAGCACCAATAACAATGTGATGTAAATAAATGAGGCCCCTGTGAAGTTTGTCTCTCACAAAAAAGCAATCGACTTCGATATATTTAGTTTTTTCATGAAAAACAGGATTTCTGGCTATGTGGAGAGCAGATTGACTGCCACTACTAAGACTGGCTTAGGATAAGAGATTAAGTTCATCAAAGAGTCTGTACAATCAAGTCAGTTCCCCTACAACTTTCCTCAAAGACCTGTATTCTGCTTCTGCAGATTACAAGGAAAAAATTTCTTGTTTCTTGGACTTCCAACAAGTTAGGTTGTTCGCCAGTAGGACGATGTATCTAGCAATTGATCTCCTAGAATCTACGCAAGTTGCCCAATCTGAGTCATAGAAACCCTTTAGGCTACAGTCAGAGTCATTGGACAGAAAAACTCCTAGAGTGGGATCACTCTTCTAATACCTAAGCAGGTGAAAGGCAGCCTTCAGATATGGTTCTCCAGGATCCTGCATGACTTTACTGAGATATTACAAACTGAAGGCTATGTCTAATCTAGTGTTTGTAAGGAAGTTCAACTTTGCTACAAGTTTTCTATAATATATAGGATCAGACAATGATCTTCCCCCTTTGACCCTCAAGTTCTCAGTGGGATTACGAGGAGTAGAAAGACTACTCTAAGAGAGGCAGTCATATTCCTTAAGCATGTCCAGGGCAAACTTTCTTTGTGAAATGATCATACCATCAGCTGCATACAAAACCTCTAGGCCAAGGAAATAATGTAGTCTTCCCAGATACTTGATCTTAAACTGATAATGCAAGAAATGTTTGAGCTGAACAATCTCTGAAAAATCTATTTCAATAACAATGACATATCTACATATACAACTACATAAATTGTGGAGTGTTATGCTTTTTTATTGAAAAGGGAATAGTCATTCATAGAGTACATATATCCCTTTGAACATAGAACTTCGATCAGCTTAGAGTACCATTGCACGCTTCCCTGTTTAAGGCCATATAGTGACTTGTTCAACTTGCAGATTAGGCATGGAGTATCAGTTTTTAGCCCTGGTGCATCTGTATATACACCTCCTCGTGGAGATCCTCATGGAGGAAAACATTATTTACATCCAAATGAAAATATTTGCCATTATTTATTTATTGTTGTTGCTATAAGAACCCTCACTATTGTCATCTTTACACCAGGGCTAAAGGGCTGAGTTAGTCCATGCCTGCTTGTTGAATATACCTTTTCACTACCAACCTAGCTTTGAATCTTTTTACTGTACCATCAGCTTTATGTTTTATCTTATAGAACCATCTGCAGCCAATTGCCTACTTGCCACTTGGCAGGGTACAACATCCCATATATGATTAGCGTGTAAGGCCCTACACTCTTGAGTCATTATTTCTTGCCAGGCTGGATTAAGTGCAACTTCCATATATGAAGATGGTTCACAGTTATTGCAAACATTCATCACAAGTAATTGACTATCATGGATTAAAAATGTAGGTGAGATATGATTGTTTAATGAAAAGAATGCATTAAGAGAACTGGAGGAAGTTGACTGATCATTAGCTACAGAAGTAGGGGTGGATTTTAATTGAGGTACAGTATAAACATAATCTTGCAAGTGAGAAAGAAGTATGTGTTGTTGTCTCCTAGATCTCCTAGGTTCTAGAGCTGGTGAAGAACTGAATTTTTAGAGGTTGTATCATGGATATTCCATAGCATTCATGAAGGGCTAAAGTAATAACAAATACCATAAGCCGCAGATTGGAAGATAGCATAAACATAAGTCTTGCAAGGTGAAAATAGAGAACTAGTGTGATGCCCCGGCCGGACATCTTAATAATTAACGCCTTTATCCCCTATTTAACTGCCTTCCCCTAGTCTATTTATGCTAATTTGAATTTGTCAGGATGTTCGATTTTGAGTTTCGGAGAGTTTTGGGGCACTTAGTACCTAAATGAGAGCTTTAAGTGTTGGAAAGTCGCTCGCAGTCGAGTCACTATGAAGGCAACCTCGGAATGAAAATCTGATTGTTCCATTAGCTTTTTTAGTTGATTTCAGGGTTGGGAGTTTGTTCGGAATGTGTTTTGGAAGTCCATAGCTGATTTAGGCTCGAAATGTTGAAGTTTGAATTTTTAAAGTTCTGGTCTGATAGTGAGATATTGACCCGAGGATCGGAATGAAATTCTAGAAGTTACAGTAGCTCCGTCGTATCATTTGGGACGTGTGTGTAAAATTTCAGGTCATTCGGAATCGATTTGGTTAGGGTTTTGATCGAAAGCATTTTTGGAAGATTTGGAAGCTTATAAGCTTGATTGTTGGTTTGATATGTCGTTCCGATGTTGTTTGATGTGATTTGAAACTTTGAGCGAGTTTGTGTTAGGTTATATGATTGGTGTGTGTAATTAGACAGGATCTTAGGGGCCTCGGGTGTGTTTCGAATGGGCTGCAAATCATTTTCCTCCTATTTGGAACTCCTGTAACGGTTGCTTGTAATATCCTTCTACGCGATCGCGAAGCATCACCCGCAATCGTGATGCCTTATTTTACCCACCTGGATATTTTGTCTTCGCGTTTGTATAGACTACCTCAAGTTCGCGTATCTCTGCTTTGTGCGCTCTTCACGTTCGCGGGCTCTTTCACGAGTTCGCATTGAGCAACTTCTAGACCTCGATACTTTTCCTTCAACGCGTTCGCACTCATACTTCTGCGATTGCAAAGCATCATTTTTCTCCCCTCTGCGTTTGTATTCTCATCATCGTGTTCGCGATGTACATTTCTGGGCCTTCTCAAATTTCCTCTATGCGATCGCGACCATTTTCACGATCACGATGAACAAATCGGTGGGCAGACAGAATTAAATCTCAAATTCGAGGGTTTCACCATTTTATCACATTTTTTACTTTTAGAGCTCGGTTCTTGGCTATTTTTGAAGGGATTTTCACCTGGGCATCTTGGGTAAGTGCTTCTCACTCGATTTAGATCAATTTCCATGAATCTTCTCTTAATTTTATCCTTTAATTTCAGATTTTGAATGAAAAATGAATAAAACTTCATATACCAAATTCTTGAGTTTTGAAGAAGTGTTTGACCTCCGATTTGAGAGTTATATGGTTAGACTTGTGAGAGTGCAAGGGTTCCGAAAATGTTAAATTCATCCAATTACGATACGTTGGCCTAAGGGGTATTTTAGTCATTTTACCTAATTTCACGTCTTTTCTTTGAATTAAATTATAGAATCAGTTGCTTGAGATGTTATTTACGATATGTAATTGAATTGAATAGATTTGGGGCATTTGGAGTCGAGTATACGTTGCAAAAATGTGACTTCTTGTTGATTTTGAGCCGGTTCGAGGTAAGTATCTTGCCTAACCTTGTGTGGGGGACTTCCCCTTAGGATATGAGTCTTCTTTGTTGCTTGTATTCCTTGTACGCGAGGTGACGAGTGTGTGCTCTAATTTATTTGTGAACAATTTTCCCTTTTAGGCTCTTAGTTCCTTGTAAACACCGAATATGAAGTTGCTCTTGATACGATTGAGTTCCTTATTATTAGTTTCACATCTAACTGTCTTACTTGGAATTTATTTTTCCTTATTTTTTTTTGGGTTTTTATGTTCTTATTGCCTAATTGACTTTTACTTGATTAGCTATGGACACTTACCCTTCTATAGTCACATTATCATTCCTAACTGCTCATCTTTATTTGGAAAGCATTATTTCTGTCTCTCGTGTAATTAATTGGTCTTAATTGGAAAGAAGTAAGATATTTTATGCTTAGTTGATATTTTCTTAATTGTAATTATTTGGTCATGTTAACTTCCTTGTTGTTGAAGTGAGTATTATAGAATCGTTGTTTCTTATCATTATTCCTTGTTGAGTTGTCCTTGTTGCGCTTAGTATTTCTATATTACAGTTATTCCTTGTGAGTTAGTTGTACTGCCTTTTGGTAAATGAAAATACCTAATTCTCTTGCTTCGTTCCTGTATATATTGTATTAGTTTCTGTGGTACTTGATATTGTGATGCCCGAGGTTTCTTCCGTGCTACTGTTGATATTGTGATGCACGAGGTTTCTGCTGTGCTACTATTGATATTGTGATGCACAAGGTTTCTGCCGTGCTACTCTTGATATTATGGTGCATGAGGTTTCTGTCATGTTACTATTGATATTTTGGTGCATGAGGTTTTTGCCTTGCTACCATTGATATTGTGATGCACGAGGTTTCTGCCGTACTACTGTTGATATTGTAATACACGAGGTCTTTGCCGTGCTATTGTTGTTATTGATGTTTTGCACATGCGGTGTAATAAGGCGGAATATGTTATATGTTTATATGTGGGTTGCGCATGTGGCGGAATAAGGTGGGAACATTGTGATGCACGTGTGACGAAATAAGGTGGTGCTTATTGTATTATTATTTCACACGTGGATAAATAAGGTGTGCTATGCCTAGGATTGATTGTAATGAATTATGATGGCCTGTGGAGGAATTCCTATTTTGTTATTATTGTGATTGTGGGTTGCTTACCTGTATGAGCTTTATCGCTCGGAAGTTGTGAGGAAACATCGTACGTGCGGTCCGTTCTCCTATTCATTATTACTAGTTGGTAGAATTTTAGTTAGAACACATGCACAAGCATACACGTAGTTGAATACTCCTGTTAGAGGTAATTTGCTCCTGTTTTGCTAAGGAGGGAGGTACGCCCTCGTTTATCCATATATATATATATATATATATATATATATATATATATATATATATATATATATGTGTGTGTGTGTGTGTGTGTGTGTGTGTGTGTGTGTGTGTGTGAGAGAGAGAGAGAGAGAGTGGCCATAGTTAGCCGGTTAGTGGTCAGCATGTCTGAGGGACTGATGGAGCACAGGATGCCAAGTGTTAGATTTCAGATGCTGAATTTACGTGAGTTGTGGTTTATTCGAGACTTGGTGAAATTGTGAAAAGAGTGAATAAGACCTTATGTAGACATCCTGGTAGGATATGCGTTATAGACTTATTTTTTTTTCCTTGCTGTGTTGTGACCTTAGGATTTGGATTGTGATTTGCCGTCGTTATGCATCATCATTTATTATTCGGAAAAGGGTCAGAACTGCCCCTAACGTATTGACGCCAGTTTAAAAATGCCCTACGTTAACCTATTTTGAAGAAAATGCCCCTACCGTTAAAGTTCTGGCATATTTGTGCCCCTAATGTATTGACTCCAGTTTAAAAATGCCCCTACCGTTAACCTATTTTGAAAAAAATGCCCCTACTATTTCAAATATAAGTACAGCCATTTGTTAGACTTAGGGGCACAAATATGCCACATTTTTAACGGTAGGGGCATTTTCTTCAAAATAGGTTAACGGAAGGCATTTTTAACCTGGAGTCAATACGTTAGGGGCAGTTCTGACCCTTTTCCCTTTATTATTTTCTCGTTGTTACTTGTTGTTCCTTTCCTTTATTGTGAATTGTTGCATTATTGGTGATTTCATGCAGTCATTGCATATTTATATATCGTTCCCGTTATTCCTACGATTATACTGTTTATTGACCGGTAGGTGTCCTGACAGTTCCTCGTCACTACTCCATCGATGTTAGTCTTGATACTTACTGGGCACCGCCGTAGTGTGTTTATGCTACTCTTCTGCATATTTTTGTTGTGCAGATACAAGTACTCCCGCTCAATTCTATGAGACTTGGAAGGAGACGTATCGGTGGAGATTTCGAGGTATATCTGCTACGTCCGCAGACCGAGGAGTCCCTTTCCAGTTTTCTGTAATAAGTATAGCTCTTCCAGTATTTTCTTTTGTATAGATATTCTTGGGTAAGAGCCTCTTATGTATCCCTTAGCTTGTGAGATATGAGATTTCGGGTTTTGGAGAATTTTTGTTAGCTTCGAGAGTTGTTATTGTATGTGTCAGGCGGCACCTTAAACACTGATTTATTTTACTAGTTCAGTTTTAATTATTTTCTATTGCAATTTGATTTATATTCCGTATTGTTAGGCTTACCTAGTCGTAAAGACTAAGTGTCGTCAAGACATGTTTACGGAGGACGAACTAGGATCGTGACAACTAGAAGGCTGTGGTTTTGAAAGAGAACCTGCAGAGTAGCCAATGATAAACTCATCAGATGCAGTGGTAATATTAATTGAGCTGAGGGGACTGTCTGTTGTGGATTGAGGAGTATCTATATTGAAGAACTGTTCAATTTAGCGTAGTATTATTATGTGCAGTTCAATCTAAAAAGAACAACAAAGGAGTGATGAGCCATCATCTTTATCGCAAGGAAGACAACAGATACAGAAGAAGTGCAAAGAGTCTGATAAGCCTTCACATCCTCAAATGTTCTCATATGAACTGAAAAATAGAGAGTTGTCATTTATTCAGCTGATTTAACCAACGTTGGACCATCTATAAAATTCAAATTAACAAATTATCACAAATAAATTACGCATGATCATCTACGAAATGAAAAGGAAAAGAAGCTGACCAACAGTGCAATAGTTATAAAACTCAAATTAACACAACTCCATAAATTAAAATAAATTACTCATGGTAAGCTAATAATTACTGTGAGAAAGTATCCATAGAGATTATAATCACTTATTGAGTTATAGAACAACAGACGTAGAGTTACAACGTATCGGGTAAACACATACCGACCAACTTTGACCGCTTTAATATTTTAATAATATAAATTTAGCGATCAAAGTTGGTCTCTATATTTAAATTATATTTTTTAAAATTTATTTTTGTTCAAAATATAGTGACCAACTTTAGTCTGTAAAACAAATATTATATTTTAAAATCTGAAAAATAGCAACAAAGGTTGGTTGCTTTTTTTTAATTTTTTAAACTTAAGCAACAAAAGTTAGTTGCTAATTTCAAGAATTTAATTTTTTTTAAACATAAGCAATCAAAATTTGTCGCTAATTGTCAGATTTTTTTTAATAGAATGGCGACCAAAATTGGCCGTTTTTTTAGGAAATCTACATTAATTAACGACCAACCTTGGTCGTTATATTCCAGAAAATATTTTTTTGCAAATAGAAAAGCAACCAAAGTTGGTCGCTTTTCTAGATATAATGTTGGTAGAAACTGCCTGTTTTGGCAGCTACACCATCTGCCAGCATACCAATATCCCTATTACAAGCAACAACAACAACAATACCAATACCAACAACAAAATCAACAACAATAATAACAACACAACAACAACAATGACGACAACAACAACAATACAACAACAACCTTAACAACAACATTAAGACCAACAAAGTATAAAGTTCAATAGAACTAACACATTAAGCTAATAAAACTAAGTTAACGCTTATTACAATACCATTTGAAAACCGGTTATATTGTTTAGTTCAAAGTATATAAAGTAATCAAGGAGTGTTATTTCAGAATCCTCGTCCGAAAGTTGGATTGTCTCGCCCAAGTCATTAGGTAGCTGACTGCATATGAATTCCTCCACATCAGCTGTGCAGCGACCCTATAAGAAAATACATTGAATTAGTATTTTAAAATTTATATAAAAATAAATCAAAAAACTTAATGAAAAGTAAAAGTTTACATGTACATTTGAGGCTCTGCCCTCGACCCATCTTTCTGTATCAGTCTCTTTCTTTTTCTTTACAATACGAGTCACATTGAATATCTTATCTTGCTTCATTGGCATCATAAAGCTGTCTGGTGGCTTTGGTGATTATTCTCGTAGTAATGTTACTCGGGATGAACTTGGCTATAGAGCTTAACTTGAATACAGTACCTGACAAGGTGTGTCTTTGACCAATTATTAGTCTCATTAGCAACAATGATGATGAGAAGGTAGTGACATATGTTTCAAACAGTGATGGTGTAGGTAGAAATTTAGTATTTCCTAAGTAGATAAAAGAAGTGGTTATAGAGGAATTCTCTACTTCGTTTTCTAGAGGAAAATAAGTTTAATTGAGAGTGACAAGGTTGATGGTAATGGAAAGTTATCCCTTTCTCATGGGAGTTCTCATAAAACAGGGATTATAAGACTCTGTGATGACAAAGACAAAAGGAAGTTTTACTCTCAACTTTCTTCGAGATCTGATCAGTACAAGCTTAATGGGATTGGTGATATTTCTCTGAATTCAGACAATGATTTGAGTGACAAAAGTATGAAAGTGCTAATAAAAAAGATTAAATGTAAACCGTTTTTCTTGGAAGAGAAGGATGTCGGACTCTACATGAACGTCATATGTGCACTTTATAGGCAACATATTTCCCCAAACTTCTAACAAAACTATCAAGACAATACAAAGTATAATTCAAATCTAAATAAACTAAATTCAACACTAAGTAAACTAATTAGTTAATAATATTAATCAACAAAACTAATTAAAACGAGACCCTCAACAAAATACAATGTTCAAAGAATTGAAACAATAAAATATAATATATCAAATATTCTAATACACAAACTAGAAATAACAAAGATTGAAGGTTATAATTCTAACTTTGATTTTTTTTAGGTGGAGAAGGAGAGAGAGAGAGGGGGCGGCAGTGGTGGTGGTCCGCGAGCAGTGGGGGCAGTGGTGGCGCGGGGTGGGATGAGTATGTATGTGTGTGTGTATATATATGTATGTATGTATATTCTCGGGGTCTTTAAAGGATTAATTGATTTGTCAAGATCCTAATTAGTATAATAGTTTTTCATCAAATATATTTGTGTGCAAATTGATTCATCGACTAATAACCTACTCAAATGCATCGTTGAATATTTAAAACAAAACGTCTCAATCTAAATTAATTAATCTGTTATAATTGATTCATCGATTATAACCTAGTAATGAATGAATGTAATTCATTAACTCTGTTATAATACAAATAATAAATACAGTATCATATACTATAGGATTCTATATATGTAGTTAAAGCAACACAAAGTGTGTGTATTTATATATACACACACTAACATATACTATAACAAGTTATATATACGTTATAATATTACAGTGAAGTGTCTGTATGTGTGTCTATATATATATATGTATATATATATATGGAGAGCATGTAGAGTATATTTTAGTGTTCAACTCCTGTATTACAAAGATGTTAACGGATTACATTTATATTATTTAGATAGTAAATATAAAAGTAATTTTTAATTTTGACCAATGTTAGCCTGCAAAAATACCAACTTTGGTTGCTAATTATCCAGAAAGTAAAATTAGCGATCAAAGTTATTCTATAAATTTAAATCAAATTTATTTATATTTTATATAATATTTAAAATAATAATATAATTATATAACGTTAGAACTGGGTCCCAGATTAACGACTAAAGTTGGTCTCTATCTTCTTCCCCTTTCATAAGCGACGAACTTTGGTCACTAATTTTAAATTATATTTATTTATATTTCAATTTTTTAAATAATAATATAATTATTAAAATTTTATAACTAGATCACATATTAGCGACCAAAGTTGCTCTTTATCTGCTTTCTCTTACATACGTGACTAACTTTAGGCTCTAATTTTAAATTATATTTATTTATATTTTATAAAATCTTTTAAATAATAATATAATTATTAAAATTTTATAATTGGGTCCCAGATTAGCGACCAAAGTTGGTCTCTATCTGCTTCCCCTTTTGTAAGCGACCCACTGTGGTCGCTAATTTTAAATTATATTTAGTTTATATTTTATAATTTTTTTAAATAATAATATAATTATCAATATTTTATAATTGGGTCCCACTTTAGCGATCAAAGTTGATCGCTAATTTCAATATTTCTTTGACCAAGTAAGTCTGACTAGTCCGATCAATATTTATTTTGATTATATTCTTAACCAAAAAGCGACCAACGTTGGTCACTAATGTATTTAGAATAGTTATTTAATAATTTTCTCCAATTTAACGACCAACTTTGATTGTTTTCTTACTAGATCAATTTTAGTCGCAAATTATTGGTCGCTTTTTTCCAAATTACTTGCAGTGGAGTACATAATACTTATGCAACCAATATCTCTAAAGGACCCTAACCTATCCGTCTATTCAAGTTCTCTAACCAAAAGAGCACCATATATGAAACTCAAATTAACAAGCACAAATTAAAACAAAAGAAGGAAGAAGAAGAAAGATACATTTACATTTAAATACTTCCCCTTTTCTTTTTCTTTTACACAACTATCCTATCTCTATTTCTATTATGAGCCATGGAGTACACACATGATATAACCATTTTTCTTTGTAGCCAGAACTTACAGACATGCCTTTGTAGACAGAATGTATACTAAGAGAACAGAGAGTTCGAATGAGAGCAAAAATTGAAACTTTTATACGTAATGTCCAAGGAGCTATATCAAATATATACTGCAATATAGGATAAAAGTATAACTCAGCTTAATCTCAGAGGAAACATTCTGAAAATAAATCAACAAAATGGTCAAGTCTTATTATTTATCCCCTAAAAAATAGACGAATAAGTTCAATTCTTGCCACTACTTACTGGCTTCTTCAATTTCGGGTCGACGGTCGACCTCTGGTTTCATATCCAAATTTTCATCTTCTCCTCATTTGTTTCTTCATGAGGTGAGGTCATTTTATTAATGTGCAGTTTCAAAGCAATTGTGTCGGCCTTGACGAAGTTGCGAGAATATGTAGTGTGTAGGAGCATCAATCAGTATTCAATAAAATGCTGAGAAGATTCTTAGTTGCCCTAAAGCTTGATCTCAATCATCTATTTGATGCTTAGTTCTTACTACCATAAACATGTGAGAACATGTGGGAAGGTAGAATACAATTAAGAGACAAACCATTAGCCAACCATTTTACCCACTTTTGAAATGGGAACGAATTTATGAATACAAATCATGTTGAAATAATAATTTATCCAAAAAAATTGATCACCGGTCATGTCTTTTGAAACACATGTTTTAGTTGTTAAAATGAGATTTTAAAATAAACTTCACCTACCAAGGTTAGCACCGGCCATGGTGTGTTAGATTTTTGGTTCTTTGTTTCACATTATTTGTTCACACTAGGGGTTAATTAGTATAAATAGGCCTTGTAATTCATTTGGTTATTATCAAGTTTTCAAGCAAGTATTGAGTGATCAATAGCTTGAGTGTAAGGAGTATTTGTAAGAAATATTTTTGTATTTGAGAGTTTCCGAGTTGTATTAATAAATCCATTTTCGGTATTCTTTTGTCTTCATAAATTGTTTTGGGAATCATTATTTATTTTTTGGTTCCTACATTTGGTATCAGAGCTAGTTTGAGTCTTGTGAGGTGTTAGGAAATTGAGTCATGTCAGGCAATAACTCGATTCAGTTTCAACTCCCAAAACTCAACGGTAAAAATTACAACAATTGGGCTATCCAATTGAAAGTATTTTTCCGATCACAAGCTTTATGGAAAGTTGTGGAAAATGGCTATACCGAAGTTCCAGATGCCAAAGCGTTCGAGGCGTTGAAGAAGGAGGAAAAAGACGCTTTAATTGAAACCCGGAAAAAGGACCAGAAGGTATTATACGCTATCATTCAGGTTGTCGATGAACTGGTATTCGAAAAAATATCAGCGGCAGAGACGTCAAACCAAGCGTGGGTTATTCTGTAGAAAGCCTACAAAGGTGACGATCGAGTGAAGCGGGTCCGGTGACAAACACTCCGTGCAGATTTTGAGTTCTTGCGCATGAAGGACTCGGAAAATGTTGCAAACTACTTTGACCGTGTGGAGTCAGTCGTAAACCAATTGCGGGCTAACGGTGAATCATTGGACGAGCAGAGGGTGGTAGAAAAAATCTTACGCTCTTTGAGCACAAGATTTAACTACGTAGTAGCTGCAATCGAAGAAGGTCAAGATACAACAACTATGTCGGCAGACCAGTTGTTGGGTTCGTTAAGTTCTCATGAGCAGAGAATGAACCAGACGGCGAGTAGCAGTAACCAAGAACAAGCTTTGCAAAGCAGCTACGTCCCAGGAAACCGCGGTGGCAGTCAAGGCAACAACATCCATGGACGCGGTGGTGGATAAGGTAGCGGGCAAGGTGGAGGAAATTGGAAAAATAATTCTTCTGGAAAAATAATCCGTCCGCATGGCAACCGACACGGACGAACGCAGCAGGCGCATGTTGCAGAGGCAAGTGACAATATGGTTCTAGCATGCAACGCTGGAGAACCAAATAAAAATCACTCAGATATTTGGTTTTTTTATAGCGGTTGCTCGAATCATATGTGCAGACCCAAGGACCTGTTTACGAAGCTAGAGGAGTACGAAGGCGGTGAAGTCAACTTTGGCAACAAGACGAAGGTGAGTGTCACAGGTAAGGGTGACATCGAAATCCAGTCAAAGGATGGTGCGGATGTTACTGTCGCCGATGTTTTCTTTGTACCTGGGATTTTCTGGAACTTATTAAGCATTGGGTAGCTTTCAGAAAAGGGGCACAAGATTCTTTTCCAAGACGGAGTCTGCACGATCCGGAGCAAGAACAACAAGTTAATTACGCAGGTAGATCGCTCTTACTCTTAATACGAAGGGAGTAATGAATTTTCAAGCTGTGGCAATGGATAGCAATTGGCTATGGCATCTTCGGTTTGGTCACTTACACTTCAGAGGCTTGAAGTTGTTGGCGCAAAAGAAGATGGTGACAGGTTTACCAGTGATTGATGTTCCAGATCGAGCGTGCGAAGGATGTCTACTTGGGAAGCAGCACAGAGATGCGTTTCCAACAAGGAAATCCATACGGGCAGAGCAACCATTGGAGCTAGTACACACAGATCTGTGTGGCCCAGTTGAGGTAGAATCTTTTGGAAACAAAAAGTACATGCTTGTTTTCGTAGATGATTTTACAAGAAAAACTTGGGTTTATTTTTTGCGTGAAAAATCTGAAGCATTCGGAAAGTTTAAAGAGTTTAAAGCCTTTGTTGAAAAGCAAAACGGCTTTAGCTTGAAGACTCTGAGATCCGATAGAGGTGGTGAATTTACCTCTAACGAATTTCATAATTACTGCAAGTCCCAAGGAATTCCTCGTCAGTTAACTGCTATTTATACACCGCAGCAAAATGGTGTGGCAGAAAGAAAGAATAGGACGATCTTTGAGATGGCACGAAGCATGTTGAAGGCGAAAGGCTTACCAAAGGAATTTTGGGCGGAAGCTGTTGCTTGTGCAGTGTTCGTGCTGAATCGGTGTCTGACAAAAGCTGTGCTCGAGAGGACTCCGCAAGAAGCGTGGAGTGGCAACAAACCTGATGTTTCTTTGCTGAGGTTATTTGGGTGTATTGCATATCCCCATGTACCAGATGAACGCAGGAAGAAGTTGGATGATAAAAGTCAAAAGTGCATCTTTATTGGCTACAACGAAGAGACTAAGGGTTATAGACTTTATAATCCTATCAGCAGAGAAGTCATCGCAAGCAGAGATGTGCAGTTCGTAGAAGATAGAGCTTGGAACTGGAGCAGAAAAGATGACACGGGAAGAGGTGTGCTGATGAAAATAGAAGAGGCAGATGAGCAAAATGTCTTAACCCCAGAACCATCAGAAGATATTCCATCTCCGGAGCCAGTAGATATTCCATCTCCGCAGGCAGTAGAGATTCCATCTTCACAATCAGAAGAAGAAGTTGAACGAGAAGAGCGGCCTCGTTGACAAACAAACATGCCACCACGTTTCAAGGATTTTGATATGAGGAGAAATGAAGAAGGTGTTGACAATGACAGCAGTCCTGACTTTACCGATGAAACATTGGTAAATTTTTATCTTTTTGCAGATTGTGATCTAGTTTCGTTCGAGGATACTGCTGATAATGAAAGGTGGATCAAGGCAATGAATTAAGAAATTCATTTCATTGAAAAAAATGACACATGGGAATTAACTCTTTGCCAGCCGGAAAGAAGTCTATCGGTGTCAAGTGGGTGTACAAGACCAAGTATCGACCCGACGGTCAGGTGGACCGTTTCAAAGCAAGATTGGTTGTCAAAGGCTATCGGCAAAAGCCTGGAATTGATTACTATGAAGTCTTTGCACCAATGACCAGAATGGATACTATTCGCATGATAGTAGCACTTGCAGCTCAGAATAGGTGGAAGATCCATCAAATGGATGTCATGTCAGCTTTTCTGAATGTCTTTCTTGAGGAGGAGGTCTATGTTGAGCAACCACCAGGTTTTGTAAGAAAAGGACAGGAGGATGAGGTCTACAAATTGAAGAAGGCATTATACGTACTGAAACAGCCACCACGAGCTTGGTATACGCGCATTGAATACGTACATGTTGGGGGCAGGATTCCAGAAGTGTCCTTATGAGCATACATTATACATCAAGTCAAAAGTGAATGGTGACATGATGTTTGTATGTCTTTATGTTGATAATTTGATTTTCACATGCAATTGTGAATCAATGTTTGCAGAATTCAGGGAGGCCATGACTAGTCAGTTCGAAATGACAGACATGGGGCTTATGTCTTACTTCTTGGGCATAGAAGTACAACAACGTAAAGATGACATTTTCATTTCGCAAAAGAAATATGCCAATGATGTCTTGAATAAATTCAAGATGGAATCTGCGACTCCAATCCGAACTTCAGTTGTTGAACGCTTGGAAATGAAGAAAGAAGGAAGCGGTGAGCTGGTTGATCCCACTTATTTCAAAAGCATAGTTGGAAGTCTGCGTTATTTGGCTTCAACTTGGCCAGATATTGTTTATGGCGTGGGAATTATCAGTCGATTCATGGAGACACCACATCAGTCACATTTGCAAGCGGCAAAAAGGATTTTGAGGTATATTAACGGTACCCATGATCATGGAATTTTCTATACCTACTCTGACAACTGCAGTCTAGTAGGATATACAGACAGTGATTGGGCAGGTGATGTGGAGACTCGAAAGAGTATTTCAGGTTATGCTTTCTTTATTGGGAAAGGAGTATTTTCATGGTCATCGAAGAAGCAACAAGTAGTTGCTCTTTATACAGCAGAATCAGAGTACACGGCTGCGACTTCTGCAGCTTGTCAAGCAGTTTGGCTTCGAAGGATGCTTGGAGAGCTGAAACACGAGCAGATTGGTCCGACAAGAATTATGTGTGATAACAGGTCAGCAATCGCATTAACCAGGAATCCGGAAAAGATATTTCATGGAATGAGTAAGCATATCAGAGTTAAGTATCACTACATACGGGATCTTGTTAAGGATGGTGAAATCGAATTTGAGTTCTGCAGATATGAAGATCAAATAGCGGATATCCTTACAAAACCGCTGAGAGCAAAATTGTTCGAGAATCTGAAGTCAATGCTTGGTATAGGTAATTTTTGATAAATTAAGGGAGGCTATTGAAATAATAATTTATCCAAAAAAATTGACCACCGGCCATGTCTTTTGAAAGACATGTTTTAGTTGTTAAAATGAGATTTTAAAATAATCTTCACCTACCAAGGTTAGGCACCGGCCATGATGTGTTAGATTTTTGGTTCTTTGTTTCACATTATTTGTTTACACTAGGGGTTAACTAGTATAAATAGGCCTTGTAATTCATTTGGTTATTATCAAGTTTTCAAGCAAGTATTGAGTGATCAATAGCTTGAGTGTAATGAGTGTTTGTAAGAAATATTTTTGTATTTGAGAGTTTCCGAGTTGTATTAATAAATCCATTTTCGATATTTTTTTATCTTCATAAATTATTCTGAAAATTATTAATTTATTTTTTGGTTCGTACGGATCCAGACTAGTATAAGTAGATAGCGAGAAATCAAAGAAAAAGGAGAGCAGAAAATAGAACTCATCCAGTAGCCCCACAGAGACCGCAATAAAACTTAATAGTGCCAGAAAGAGCAGAATAGATGGGACCAAAAGAGGAGAAATTTGAGTAATTATTACATTTTCACAGAAAGTAAGTGGTAAGGTTGAGAATTGTGTCGGAGAACACACAAAAAACCTAAATTACAATTTTGAAGTACGCCTCAAACCAGGAAAAGCGAAGAACATGTGTCGTAACGGAATAAAATCAAACTCTTGGAAATGTATAGAGTCCTTAGGCATAGCTATCTTTACGGATGACTATGGGGATAAACAAGGAAATAAACTAAAGTTCTAGTCATTCCACTTTATCCGGAAGATCCTCTCAATTCTCCTTTCTTTTCTATTCTTTTTTTTTTTGGTTAAAAGGGATATTTATATATAGCTTAAAAAATAAGAAAACTAGGAAATATAATGTATAGTATTATCTGTGACGGGGTACTGTAATTCCCCTAATACTGTGATGTTTTGTTCTACTGCATCAATATTACATGCCAACAAATTTCTAACAACTTCAATTTCTAAGATGTCTGCCCAAAAGGCATTATTAGCAAATATCAGAGAAAATGCTAGTAATTGGGTTCATCCCAAAAACCATGACTTTGCTACCTCTTTTGCCAATGCATCGACCACCCTCTTCTTCTCCCTATAGGGGTGTGTCACTGTGTCCTTGTCCATTCTTTGCATTAACAACCTGCATTCATAAATCATGGGACCATAGGTTAAGTTACCTGTAAGAAGCATTTGAATTATTTTAGCCGAGTCTGTATGATGTCCAGAGGGATCCATCCATTTTGCTCAGCTAGTTGTAGTCCTTTTAGGAGAGATTTCAGCTCAGCCATGATATTGGTGGTATGTGATATATTCTCTATATACCCTATAATCTAATCCCCGTTATGGTTCCTGAACACTCCATCAATTTCTTCAATGCCTGATTACCCCTAGCGGCACCATTCGTATTCAGTTTGTAGTGTCCTCTCCTTGGGGTTCCCCTTTCACATTGATTTGAAAAGACTTCTTGATGGTGTCATTTTTCACAAACATAAAGTATTCTAGTACTTTTGAGATGGTGTTGGTGATGTTGATGCTATTGTTTTTGTTGTTGAAGAGGTTGTGATTCCTAGTTAGTCAAATGTGCAAATAACAGAAGGGAATAAAGTGTAGTGTGTGTACGTAAACAATATATAACCAATAAGTATCAAGTCTAATCTCGAAGAAGTAGTGACGAGGGGTCGACATTAACACTTACTATGGGCTAACAATAAAATGACATAATAATAACTAAGCATGGATTATATGAATATAGCTGAAAAACTAATAATAGGGATAATAAACACTTTTTCCCTAAAAGTATATCTCAAGTTTACTTTTCATCATTTATAAATTTATATTTCACGTCAATAACAATATCAGTTATAGTTGGTTCCAAAGATTACCACACGCAAATTATGCTGAGGTTGTACGAACAGATCCAATATAATTATATTCAAAATGCACATTAATGATGGTCGAACGACACGAACCATAAATGCATATATCTCCTGCCGAGAGTTCTACCCGCTCCACAAATAGAAAGTATTTTAAGGAAAACACAAATTTTCAATAACAGACAAGTGTTCCATTCAATACTTTAAGTAAGTGAAATTTCATCTTTTACAATTCTTTTAGCAGGTTACAAATGACTTAAGCAATTAACTTAACAAGTAGGGTAAAACATTGTAAGTATAGCATAATATAAGTCTTAGACTACCCAGACAATAGCATAATTAGTAGCTACGTTCGGACTCTAATCACCTTGTGTGTACGTAGCTACCACGAATAGAAGCACATATTAATACAATTCACGTATGAGGTTAATTCCCTCTTACAATGTTAGAAAAAAGGGTTACCCACCTCCAAGCCTACTTTCGAGTCCAAAGATTATGCTCAAACCCTCAATTCGGTGCTGAACAATCCAAAACTAATCAAATAGTATATACTAATCAATACATGTTCAAGAGTTCATATTCTAACTATTAAATGATAGCCCAACCCTAAATGTAAGAGTCCTAAAATTCATTCCAGGCCCACATCCCCGAATTTCAAAAATATTTTAAGAAAGTTATTACCTATTACCTCATGAACTCAAATATATGATTTTAACTACACTCCATAACCAATTTCGTGGTTAAATCCAACTTTTATCAAAAACTTAGGTTTTCCATATAACCCATAAATTTTACAAATTTACATGTTAAAATCTACCCATAATCTATGTATTAAACTCACATTAGATAGAAATTACTTAACCTCGATAGCTAAGTTGAAATCTCCCTTATTGAAGCTTCAAAATCACCCAATTGTATGAAAAATGAGAGAAAACGGTCTTAGTGTCTATTTAAAACAAGGCTCGGACCATCTATAATGACCTTCTTCGTGAAGACAGAACAATTCTCGCGAACACGAAGGCCTAAGCTTCCTGGGCATCTTGAACACGACACCTCTTATGCGAACGCGAAGAGAAGAGTGAATTGGCCCTCCCCGACCCTGTTTCCTCTATGCGAACACTAGTGAGGCTTTGCGAACGCATAGGCCTAGCCTGAAAAGGCTTTGCGATCGCGAGAGATTAATTGCGAACACAAAGGGTAATTGACCTCTACCCCAAATCCTTCTTTGCAAACGCGATGTCCTCCTGCATTCGTGAAAAAGGAAACTATAACAAGAAAATCTGGTTTCCCAAATTTATCTCTGTGCAGTCCGAATCACACTCGAGCCTCTCGAGACCCTGTCCAACTACACCGACAAGTATATAATAATAATATGGTCCTAGTCGAACTCTCGAAATGCGTAAAACAACAACAAAACAAAAAAAATACACCCCCTAAACCAAGTTGAATCAAAATATGAACTCGGAATGATACCACATTTTGTGTGCAAGTCTTAAATGACATTAAGGAACTATTCCCGGTCTCCAAATTCCATTTGTACTTTGATATCACCAAAACCTACTCCAAAACAAATTAAATGAACCTTAAAAACCTTTAAAGAACTAACTTTTACTATTAGGCGATGGAAAGTCTTATTTAGTGGAATGGGGTTTTAAAAAGCAAAACGACCGGCGGATCATTATATTCTCCATCTCTTAAACAAACGTTCATCCTTGAAAGGGTTTAGAATCATACCTGGAGTGTTGATATATGTTCTGTATATCCTCTGTGGACTCCCAGGTCTCCTCTTCGATTGGTTGGACCATCCACTGAGCTTTTACTGCAAATATCCTGTTGGATCTCAATTGGTGAACCTGCCTATCAACAATGGCAACAGGCTCCTCCTCATAACCCAGGCTCTTATCTAACTAAGCCATGCTGAAGTCTAGCACATGTGACAAGCCGACATGATACATCTAGAGCATAGAAAAGTGGAAAACCAGATGAACCCCCATAGACTGGGAGGCACAACAAGCTCATACGCAACCTCTCCAACTCATCTCAACATCTCAAACGGGCATATAAACTTTGGGCTCAACTTGCCTTTCTTCCCGAACCTCATGATCCCCTTCATCGGCGAGACTTTCAAGAGAACCTTCTCGTATACTATACATGATAAATCACGCGCCTTCTAATTCGCGTATCTCTTCTGTCTAGATTATTCTGTAAGGAGTTGCTCCTGAATAAAATTTACCTTTTCCAAGGCATCCTTCACCAAATCGGTACCATATAACTTAGTAAACCACCCAATGGGAGAACGACATCGCCGACTATATAAAGCCTCAAATGCAATCATCTCGATGGTGGACTGATAACTGTTGTTGTAAGCAAATTGGGTCAAAGGTAAGAATCGATCCCGCTGTCCTCCATAGTCAATCACACATGTTGTGAGCATGTCTTCGAACACCATGCAACTAAACTATCTCCTAAATATAAATCTGGGGCAACCTCTCTGAAGTATACATAGTCACAACTTGAAAGAAATGTGCCGACTTGGTCAACCAGTCAACAATGACCTGAACTACATCAAACTTCTGCAAGGTCCACGACAACCCAACTACGAAGTCCATAGTAATGCGATCCTATTTCCACTCCGGTATAGTCATCTGTTGGAGTAGGCCACCTAGCCCCTGGTGCTCGTATATAACCTACTGACAGTTTAGGCACCTAGATACATACTCAACTATGTTTTATTCATCTGCCACCACCAATAATGTTTTCTTAGGTCGTAATTCATGTTTGTAGCACCTAGATAAATGGAATACCAAGAACGGTGTGCCTCCTCTAGAATCCGCTCCCTCAAGCCATCGAAATGAGGAACAGATAAACAATCGTGGAGTCGATGAAAACCATTCTCACCGATAGAAACCTCCTTGGCACCACCCTGTAGTACTGTATCTCTGAGAACCATCAAATACAGATTATCAAACTATCAAGCCATGATCTGCTTCAATAGTAAAGACTAGGCAATGATGTATACAAGAACTTAACTGAGCTCTGAAATATCCAACCTCATCAGTCTGTTAGCCAATGACTGAATGTTCAAAGCTAATGGCCTCTACCCTGCTGAAATGAATGCCAAGCTACCTATGCTCTTTGCCTTTCTGTTCAAGACATCCGCAACTACATTTGCCTTGCCCGTATGATAAAGAATGGTGATGTCATAATCCTTTAGTAACTCAATCTATCTGCGCTACAAAATTGAGATCCCTTTGCTTGGACAAATGGTGCAAGCTACAATGCTCAATGTAAACCTAAGCCTGTGTTGTGGTCCGGGCCTGGCCCGGGACCGACCCGGGGCCGCGGTCCTAACGGGCCTAGCGGGCCGGTTCTGGTGGGCCTGTGCTCTAGTGGTGCAAAAGCCCATCGTGGACCGGTTCAACCAAATAACACCGTGAGACCGGGACCGGCATGATGGGCCTGGGCCGGTTCAACCGGGCCTAACAGGCTCCAACGGTAATATTTCAAACTTTTATTTTTTTTAATTTAAAAAATGGCCAACGGTCAGATTTTAAAATCTAGCAGTTGGCCTTGCATTTTGATTCGTTGGAAAGTTTCAATAATAGCTATTTGGCCCCCAAACATTAGTTTAACCCCAAACTTTTTATAATTATACTTTTTTCCAATTCTCAACTATAAATACTCCCCCCCCCCTCTTTCTTTTATTTTTACTCACAAATTCATCAATCTCTCTCTAATTTTCTTTTACAATTGCTTACTTTATTGTTGCAATTTTGTAAAAATCTGTGAAGTTGGTGAATGAAGTATTCAAGTCTTCAAAAATATTCAATTTTCAAGAAGTTGTTTGTCAATTCGGTAAACTCGTTCCAACTCTTATGTTTAATATTATAATTTTGCTTTTTTAACTTTTATAATTATAATTAATATGGTATTTTCTTTGAAAAATATGTTTGGTGGTAAGGAAAAAACTAAAATTGGTGAATCTAGTCGCCAAGATACTACTCTTTCCCCGGTTCCCAAACCTAGACCTGTTACTTGTCCTCCTCCACATGGTATTCTTGATAGTGATAACCCTTTTTTTCAATT
Source organism: Nicotiana benthamiana (assembly GCA_034376525.1). Classification (NCBI taxonomy): domain Eukaryota; kingdom Viridiplantae; phylum Streptophyta; class Magnoliopsida; order Solanales; family Solanaceae; genus Nicotiana; species Nicotiana benthamiana. The sequence continues at coordinate 31,099,311 of CM067326.1, forward strand.
TTCCGATAGTCAATTTTTTCATGATGTTGCACCAGGTCAAAAATTAAATGAAGAAGTTATGAATGCTCTTTATCCTAATGAAACTATATTTGAAAATGATAAGGAAAATGATAATTTAGATGAAACGCAACCGGATTTAGATGATACACCTACTAGTCATGTTAATAACCCCACCAATGCCCCACCTGACCCTTCTGTAGTAACCCCTGCCTTTAATAGACAATCTTCTAAACGGACCGAAACATCTCTTGTTTGGCACTCTTTTACTCAACAAAGAGAACAAAATAAGGCTAAGAGTAAAACTTGTGGATCTTTGTTGGTTCATAAATTTACTGGAGACGGTAGCGGTAAGGGTAGTTTGACTAGACATATAAAGACACACCTGAGAGATAAAGCTAAATTTCTTCAAATGAAAGCTGCGCAAGAGGAGAGAAGTGTAGATGCTTGGTTAACCCTAGTATAGGTTCAAATGTAGTTCAACCGGGAATTAACACTATTACCGGTGGTATTTTATATTATGATCCAAATAAAGATCGTGAAGAATTGGCAAAAATGGTTACAGTTATGTGCTTACCATATAGTTTTCCTTCTAACCCTCATTTTGTGCATTATATTAGAAGAGTTTTTAATCCTACTTATAAAGGATGGCCTCTCGCAATTGTAAAGAGCGATATTTACAAATATAAACATGAATATGAACAATATTGCGCTATTTATTTACTCATATAGATTGTCGCATTTCTGTTATTACTGATATTGGTTGAAGTGGTAATGATTGTGATTATCTAACTGTTAGAAGTCATTGGATAGATGAGGAGTGGATAATGTAAAAGCGCATTATTGCTTATAGAATAATTAATTCACGCCACACAGGTAAGTTTATTGCTAATACCGTTGCAGATATTTATATATATGTTTGCCTTAGAGATAACATTATGTCGGTTATAATGGATAATGCTTCTAGTAACACAACGCTGTAGGATTACTTACAACCACACTAAATCCTGCATTTAGTAATATTTTTCATATTAGATGTATTTGTCATATTTACTATTTAACCGTCGGTGCTGGTATGAAAGTTTTAAATGTAGAAATTGAAAAGGTTAAAATGACTCTTAATTGGCTTTTTATTCAAATCGTAGAAGTAGGCTTAGTCAATATATTAAAAAAATGTGATAAATTAGACCTTAGAGAAAGAAAGGTTCCCAAACCGTGTCCCACTAGATGGAACACATGTATGAAAGTTTAGTTATTGCATATGAATATATGAACCCAGTAAGCACAACATATAATGCTCGTATAGGTGATGGTGATGATGATGATGATGAGCACCTTACAAATCAAGATTGGAGTAATGTTAAAATGCTTGTAGACTTTTTAGAACAGCTTCATATTGCTACAAATGAATTATCTGGACAATATTATCCTACTATTTCTAACTGTTTAGTTTATATTGCAACACTCTTAGATTATTTACATCATTTTCAAAGGGTGTAGATATTTATCAAGAAGCTATTAATTCTATGAAAGCTAAGTGTAATTTTTTTTCCCTATCCCCTATTTTTGGTATTGCTGCAGTTTTAAATCCTATAATGAAATTATGAGGTCCTCGCTTTTGGTATTCAAAAATTTATAACGCTTTACCACATTCAGCTGAGGAATTTGCTACACTTGGAGATGCAAAAGCCTTAGTTAAAATAAATGCTCAAACGATTTATAATGCTTATCAACTTGTTGTAGATCATGCTAGATCAAGTGTTCCAACTCCTACTTCGTCTAGTTCGAAATCATCTAAAAGAACTGCGGGCCTAAAAGCCTTTAGTTCTTGGACGGAGTTCAGGGGATCTCAAGGTGATAATTTTGGTGATAGTTCACAACTAAATGAGCTTCAAGTTTATTTGTTGCAGGGCCTTGAAACGGAGAATCCAGAAGGCACCATTGATATTTTGGAATAGTGGGAGGACAAACAAAAATACTATGCGGTTCTTTCAAGGATGACTCGAGATATTTTAAGTGTTCAAGCTTCAACAGTAGCATCGGAGAGCGCTTTCAGTCAAGCAAGACTTCAAATTGGTGATCATAGAGCGTCTATGAGGGAGAGCTTGGAAAAATCGATACTCTTAAGAGATTGGATCCATTCGGAAAGAAGAAATTTTGGACCTGCAGTATCGCAACCGGAGATAGACGAAGCTTATGAAGAAATGCTAGCGAAACTTGCGTAGGATGCTGCTTTGCCCAGAAGCGTCGATGAACAAGCCTCTTTTCAACCACGACCAACAGAAATTCCTCCGAACCTTAAAGGATTTATGAGATTTGTTAGAGATAATTCATAGACTAATATGTAAATTGTATTTTGGCACATCTTGCTTAGCTTTTATTTTCCTTTTAGTGGTGGTATTAGTACCTTGTTGTGCTCATTCCATTAGGGGGAGGAAGACTACGAAAGATATTGCCATTTTTGTTAATGTCGTAATAATAAATATTATAAGACATTTCCTTGAATATCTCTTTACAACTTTTTTGTGTTTAAATTTGACTCTTTAGAAGATTTAAACTATTATATATATATATATATATATATATATATATATATATATATATATATATATATATATATATATATATATATATATATATATATATATATATATATATATATATATATATATATATATATATATATATATATATATATACTATATACTATATACTATATATATACATACTATATAAACTATATATATTTCATATAAACTATATATACTATGGGTCTGCAAGGTTACCCATAGATTATTTGTGTTTTAGCTTATGTCCCCCCTATGGCTGTTAGTTATGGTAGTTACTGTATGATATTATTGCATGCGATTGTATTTATGTTTCGTATGTTTAGATAATTATTTACGCTATTTCTGCTGGAGTAACTAATGCTCTATTGTTTTTGTTTTTGTTTTTGCCTTTGTGTTTGTTTTACTGCTGTTTATCCTATCCTTTATCCTATGAGCCGGGGTCGATTGGAAACAGCCTCTCTGCCTTTTCGGGTAGGGGTAAGGCTTGTCTACATATTACCCTCCCCAGACCCCACCTGGTGGGAGTATACTGGGTTGTTGTTGTTGTTGTTGTTGTTATATATACGATAGTACACACACACACACACACACACACACACACACACACACATATATATATATATATATATATATATATAAAATACATATAAGCTATATACAAGATATATTTAATTTTTTGAAATGGTTGGCCCTACTGACCGTTACCAACGGTAATATTGCACAAGTAGCCTATTTTTTTTACACCTTTTCAATTTACAAAATTAATCTTTTCTAAAACTATAAATACCCCTCTCCCCCCTATTCTTCACTTCTTCACTCAATACTCATTTCTCAATCTAAATTTCTCCCATTTTTTCAATCTCCAATTTTCAAGACTTCAAGTCTCAATCTCAAATTCTCAAATCTCAAGTTAAATCATCCCTCGTTCGGAAAGAGTGCGCTTATTCGTTTGGCAACACTTTGAGGTGCTAGAAGAAAATGAAGAAGGTCAGAAAATAAAGTGCAAGAACTGTGGTCAAGTTTTAAATTTTTGTTTAGGGTCTGGCACATGCAGTTTAAGGAGGCATACTTGTCTTGAGCATCATCCGAAAATTCGTATTTAAGATTGTTCGACAATTTGTGTTATTTTAAAATTATTAGACGTATTTATGCTTAATATTTTAGTTTGTTAGATTAATTTGAAGTATTATTAATTTATTGTGCATGAAAATTTAGTTATACTATTTTTTTGTTAATTTACTTATTAGCAAATATAATCTAGGAAATGGGAAAAATGTGTAGGTTTTATAGGAAAAATGGCAACAAATAGCAATATAAAATTTAAAATTAAGGTAGACGATGTAGTTGAAGTAATGAGAAATAAAGGTATAAAATTATTAAAACCTATTAAGATAGACCCAGAAGAATACGCGGGATTAGAATGGAACTTAGAAGATTTTTCAAAACCAAAAATATTTAAACCAGAATCTCACTTGATAAATACAAATTCTAAAGGAGAAACGTCAATTAGGTTTACTGATTATAATTATTCTACTCATAAAGATATAGATGATGAAGATGAAAATAAAGTTGAAGAAACTGAATGTATGAATGTTGAAATAATACATGAAGAATTTGAAGTAGACATAGCATTAGAAGAAGCAAGATAATTAGTTAGAGAAAACAAGAACAAGACTTTCCAATGTAAAGGATGTAAACTAGGAAAATTAACCTTAAGAGATGTAGAAGAACATTTTAGAAAATGCGAATTAAGAACAGATAATTTAGGATATAGAAAAAAATATAGGTTACAAGAAAAATCGGATAAATTTGATCAAATCTTTGAAAAAATACAAGATAGTTATGAAACAGAAACAGATTCAGTAATTAGCTTAATAGAATTAATGGAATAAGTTAGTTCTAGCCCAAGCCCATTTCAGAGAACAACATACCAAAGTACAGTAGATACTAGTACGGGAAATGTACCTAAAAGAAGAGTATACAAAATAGACCAAGAAACAGAAATAGAAAATGTAAGACCATCAGGAAAAAGGATGACAAAGAAGAACCTATAAGATTACAGGAAGGGGGAAGTAAAAGTAAAATATTAAATATAGCACCCCATGATCCACAAATGTGGAACTCAGTAATAGACCTACGGAAAGGAATAGTGGTAGCAGACTTTATAAAAACTTATAATGATACAGATGCAGAAACAATGTATAAATATATGGAACTTTTCTAGGAGAATCGACAAGGGTTTATGGGAAGCTTATACATCCGAATTTCCTCAAAATTTCCAAAATTTAATAGCGATGGGTGCAAACCCTTATAATTTTACAAATAAGATACATAGTTTGATCACAGGAGAAGATCCAAATAGCGGATTAGTAGTACTACAAAAGAATGCTTTAATAAAATTAGAACAATTAAGTATAAGTAGTTGGTTCCATATAAAAAAGTTTTTAATTGATTATTTCTATTATTGTACTATTAGCGGAAATGCTTTTGATCAAGAATTAGGTAAAAAATTATTCAATAAATTACCAGGAGTCTTAGAAAGAGAAATAGAAGAAAGATGGTATAAAAGAGAAGGCGTAATACAAAACCCAAATACAAAATGGTCTATCGGGCACAATGTACAGCATATTATGAAAATATTACAAGAAAAATGTACAAACTTACAAATACAAAAATAGCTAAAACAAAACAATATGAGTTTCTGTAAATCAACAGTATATACAATACAGAGTTATGACAAAAATGAATACAAAAAGAAGAAATATAAAAGATATAAACCCCAATACAATAAAGAATACAATAGAAAAAATTATTATCTTAGAAAGTCATCAGCTAGAAAACCCTATTTAAATAGAAATAGGCATGATAGAAAATATAGAACAGATAGAAATTATAAAAACAAACTAGAATGTTTTACTTGTGGTAGTGTAGAACATTTAGCCAACACTTGTCCAAAAAGAATCAATGGTAAAACAAGAAATTCACAATTAATGGAAGATTTTCAAGAAACTCTAATAAATGTAGATGAATGCATGTCAGACAACAAGAGTATATATTCTATAGTAAGTGTAGGAGTAGACGAAACTCAAATAGAAACTTCAGAATGAGAAGAAGAATAGTTAATAAATGAAATAGGACTAGAAAAATTAGACGACATAGAAGAAAATAACTTTGTAAATATATTAGAAGACTGTTTCCCATGAGTTTGAAATAAATAAAGGATTAGATAGAAATTAATGTTTTAAATGTAAATGGTATCCTAGTAGAAATAAAAGAGCTAAATGTAAATTATGCTATTTAGAAGGATGTATTTCATGTATACAAAAAGATTTTGAAATAAAAATAAATAAAGAAGAATTTTATCAAGAGACAAATAATTTTGTTATAAATTTAAGAATAATTACATTAGAAAACAGAATAAATGAATTAGAAAAAAGAATACAAAAATGGAAAAAGGAAAAGAGAAATTAGAAGATATGAAAACTGAAGAAGATAGAGAACTAATGAGTATAGAAGATTATGATGCCTTAATATGTAACGAAGATAAAAAATTATCTACGATAAAATTTCTAGCAAGGATTAAAATAGAATATTACGAAATAGAAACATTAGCTCTAGTAGACTCAGGATGCACGAGATGTATAATAAATAAGAGGATAGTTCCACCTAATTTAATAAAAACATTAGACAAGCCAGTAGCAGCCATGCAAATGGACGGAACCCACAATATCTATAAATATTATATAGATAAATCACAGATTAGTTTTGTAAATACATGTTTAGATTTTTATAAACCTAGTTATAAGGTAGATAAAATTTGGGTAAGCGATTTAAATATAAATGTAGATTTTGTATTAGGTTTGAGTTTTATATTGCACAATAATGGTAGTTGTTTGCTTAGTAGAGATGGTGTAATATTCATTAAAAATATTACACAAACACCAGTACAAACAATAGAGGCCGCAACTAGGATAAGGACAAAATTAAATGAAAATCAAATAGACCTGCAAGAAAACGAGAAAGAATGTTGTAAAAAATGTAAAGATAATAAAACCCGCTGTAGGACTAAAGAAGAAAAAAAAACTAATATTAGAAGAAAACGAAGATAGAGATATAATAGAAAAGGATTATACATTAATAGACATTGAAACAGAATTATACAATTTTAAAACAGGATTACAAAGAATAGGAAAAATAAAAAATGAAAAGGATCTAGAAAATATAATAAAATTTTTAGATGAGATAGAAATAAGAGGAGAAAAACCTTTGAAGCACTGGGAAAATAATAAAGTAATGTGTAAATTAGACATAATAAACCCTGAATATATAATTAAAACGGCTTCAATAGAAGCTACAAATGAAGACCTTAAAGACTTTAAAACTCAAATTAAAGAACTTATGGATTTAGGTGTAATAAGGAGATCTACTTCTAAACATAGGTCAGTAGTTTTTATGGTTAGAAATCACAGTGAAATAGTAAGGGGAAAAGCGAGAATGGTAATAAATTATAAAAGACTTAATGATAACACCAAAACAGATAGATATAAGCTACCTGATAAAACGGAATTAATAAATAGGATATAAGGAAAAAAAATATTTAGTAAATTTGATTGTAAATCAGGATATTGGCAAGTAAAAATGCATGAAGACTGCATCGAGTGGACAACATTTACTTGTCCAGAAGGTCATTTTGAATGGTTAGTCATGCCGTTTGGATTAAAAAACAACACCACCAATTTTTCAGAAAAAAATGGATAATATATTTGGAGAATATAAAAGGTTTGTCTTAGTATATGTTGATGATAGTTTAGTATTTAGTAAAGATATTAAAGAACATTTAGGACATTTACAAACAGTATTTAGATTATTTGTAGATAATGGAATAATTATTAGTAAAAAGAAAATGGAATTATGCAAAAATTATATAAACTTTAGGAGTAGTTCTAGGAGATGGGAAAATTAAGCTACAACCTCATATAGCTAAAAAAGCTCTAGAAATGCCAGATAAACTAGACAATATTAAAGACCTACAAAAGTTTCTAGGAATAGTAAATTATGCAAGAAATTTTATAAAAGACTTAGGAAAATAGCAGGACCATTATATGCTAAGACAGGATCTACAGGGCAAAAACATTTTAATACAGAAGATATTAAATTAGTACAAAAAATTGAAGAAAAAATAAAGAATATTCCTGATCTAACTATGCCATTAGAAACTAACTATTTAATTATAGAAACAGATGGAAGTTTTGAAGGATGGGGAGCAGTTTTAAAAGCAAAACCGAATAAATATAGTGATAAGAATACAGAAAAAATATGTGCATACCAAAGTGGAATATATAAAGAGAAAGGAAATATAAGTAGTATAGACGCAGAAATCCTAGCTGTAATATAGGGATAAAATAGTTTTAAACTATACATATTATACAAACAAGAAGTAACAATTAGAACTGATTGTGAAGCTATCGTTAAATTCCACCAAAAGATAAATTCAAAAAATAGTAGTAGAAGGAGATGGTTAAATTTTATTGATACAATATCAATATACAATTTATTTTTTGAACATATTAAAGGAAAAGATAATAATTTAGCAGACACTTTAAGTAGGCTAAAAATTATTGTCAATTAATAAGAATATTTTACATGTATAGAATGAGACCAACAGTTCCAAAGACTGAAGACAGGGGAAAAGGCGTTCATGCCTCACCCTCAGACAGATACTCGCAGGCAGTATTAGGTAACATTCATTTTAAGCCATAGACCATCACAGAACAAAACAATTTAGAAAGAATAAATTTTGGGAAACATAATTTAATATTTTTTCCACCATCAAATATTTCATTTAGAGTTTTACTAGAATGTGTTATAGATAGACCCTAGAGATGTTTAATTGATAATTTATGGATAGCATATAATAAGAAAGATACTAAATATGTTATAGCAGCTCTTAATGCCTTGGGGCAATATTTTACAGACAAAAATCAAGAAAAGAAGTTTAAATACTACGTAGTTGTACATGGCAAGACAAATGGTATTTTTCAAACATGGATAGAAGTATTAGACTCTATTAAAGACATACAAAAATCACTTTTTAATGGTTTCAATGATTTTACTGAAGCA